>OX453296.1:37566450-38816450 GCA_949710035.1 Crambus lathoniellus
ACCTACAACACGCGCACATTGAGGCTTGACGCGAAGCTCGTAGAGTTGGAAGAGGCAATAAGTAAGTTACATTGGGATATCATTGGGTTATCTGAAGTCCGAAGAGAGGGGGAGGACTCGATAACCCTGCAATCCGGTAACTTACTTTACCACCGGGAGGGCGACCAACAGTCCATTGGTGGTGTCGGGTTCATCGTCCATAAATCCCTTGTCAACAACGTGACCACCATCGGAAGTGTGTCGAGCAGGGTAGCGTACCTGATACTCAGATTATCGAAACGATATTCGCTGAATGTTATCCAGGTCTACGCTCCGACCTCGACACACGACGATGACGAAGTGGAGGCTATGTATGAGGAGATCTCTAAAGCCATGCATAGCTATAAAACCCACTACACGGTTGTGATGGGGGATTTCAATGCAAAGTTGGGGCAACGTTGCGGTGATGAGCTGAGAGTGAGGCAATTTGGATTTGGGCAACGGAACGATAGAGGCCAGATGCTGGCAGACTTTATGGAGAGAAAGAACCTCTATATGATGAACTCCTTCTTTAGGAAGCCCGTAAGCCGCAAATGGACCTGGATCAGTCCGGACGGTAAAGTCAAAAACGAGATCGATTTTATCATGTCGACGAAGAAGCACATATTCAATGATGTCAGTGTGATCAACGCTGTTAAGACAGGAAGCGATCACCGTATGGTAAGAGGCACATTGAATATCGATGTCAAGCTCGAAAGATCGCGACTGATAAAATCCACGCTCCGACCAATACCAGCTCAAATTCAAAACCCCGAGTGCTTTCAGCTCGAGCTTCGAAACCGCTTCGAAGCCCTTGAAAACAGCATAGACGTGGACGATCTATACAACATGGTGGTGGATACTGTCCGCACGGTAGGGTCTAAGTACTATAAAACCCGCCGTCCCAAATTGAAGAAACTCTCCAGTCAGACTTTCCTACTCATGGATCAGAGACACGAAATGAAGCTGCAGAACTCAGCGGATGCCCATCGTTATCGACAGCTCAATAGACAGATATCTAAGTCTTTGACACGCGACCTTCGCCAATTTAATACCGAGCGTATTAAAGAAGCCATTGAGCGGAACAAAGGCTCCAAAGTGTTCGCGAGAGATCTGTCTATCGGGCAAAGTCAATTGACGAGGCTGAAAACTGGGGAAGGTAGCATTCGTTTCGTCAACACCTGAAATCCTGAGGGAGATTGAGAGTTTCTATGGACAGCTATATTCCACGCAAACACCTGTTGAAAGCAAGGCTAAAGACCCTAGAGCCAAGCTTACCTGACACTATACCGAAGATATCCCGGACGTCAGCCTGTACGAGATTAGAATGGCTCTCAAGCAGCTCAAAAACAACAAGGCGGCGGGTGATGACGGAATCACAACAGAACTTCTAAGAGCGGGCGGTAAGCCGATACTTAAGGTCCTCCAGAAGCTCTTCAACTCGGTCATCCTCGAGGGCAAAACGCCAAAGGCATGGGGCAGAAGCGATGTGATGCTGTTTTTCAAGAAGGGTGATAAAACTCTCTTGAAGAATTATAGACCCATCTCGCTTCTGAGCCATATCTATAAGTTGTTTTCCAGAGTCATTACGAATCGTCTCGCTCGCAGGTTCGACGACTTCCAACCTCCCGAACAAGCCGGGTTCCGGAAAGGCTACAGTACCATAGACCACATTCATACGCTGCGGCAAGTTATACAGAAGACCGAAGAGTATAACTTGCCACTTTGCTTGGCGTTCGTGGACTATGAGAAAGCCTTTGATTCGATCGAGACCTGGGCCGTGGTGCAGTCTCTCCAGAGGTGCCAAATAGACTACAGGTATATCGAGGTGCTGAGGTACCTATACCAAAACGCCACCATGTCGGTCCGATTATAGAACCAGAGCTCTAATCCTATCCAACTACAGCGAGGTGTGAGACAGGGAGATGTCATCTCTCCCAAACTGTTCACAGCTGCGTTGGAGGATATTTTTAAGCTGCTGGACTGGAAAGGATGCGGCATCAACATCAATGGCGAGTACCTAACACATCTACGGTTTGCCGATGATGTAGTTCTGATGGCTGAGACCTTGGAAGACCTGAACACAATGCTCGAAGATCTCGGTAATGCTTCGCAAAGAGTGGGTCTTAAGATGAACATGGACAAGACGAAAATCATGTCCAATGCCCATGTTGCACCCGCTCCAGTTAATGTTGGGAACATTACACTCGAAGTTGTTGACCACTATGTTTACCTAGGACAGACGGTCCAGTTAGGTAAGTCCAACTTTGAGAAAGAGATCTCTCGTCGAATCCAGCTCGGATGGGCAGCGTTTGGGAAGCTCCGACATATATTCGCGTCCGAAATACCTCAATGTCTCAAGACGAAAGTCTTTGACCAGTGTGTGTTGCCAGTAATGACCTATGGAAGTGAGACGTGGTCTTTTACTATGGGTCTCATAAGAAGGCTCCAAAGTCACCCAGCGAGCAATGGAGAGAGCGATGCTTGGTATTTCCCTGCTCGATCGAATCAGAAATGATGAAATCCGCAGGAGAACTAAAACAACCGACATCGCTCGAAGGATTGCATCATTGAAGTGGCAGTGGGCGGGACACATAGCGCGGAGAACCGATGGCCGTTGGGGCGGAAAGGTTCTTGAATGGCGACCGCGTGCCGGACGACGTTCCGTGGGCAGGCCCCCTACAAGGTGGACCGACGATCTGGTCAAGGTCGCGGGAAGCCGCTGGATGCGGGCAGCGCAGGACCGATCGTTGTGGAGATCCTTGGGGGAGGCCTATGCCCAGCAGTGGGCGTCGTTCGGCTGACATGATGATTCTGCTCTGGAAGGTAAAAATGCACAGATATTATTGAACTCGACTGTACCATGGCAAAAAATATTGCTAAGGTGCTATTGATGGTACCACGGCAAAAAATATTGCCAAGGTACCATTGATGGTAACACGGCAAAAAGAAAAAGGAAAAACGGTAAAGGAAGGGTTTTTCGAGCACCACGAAGCTAGCACAGGTCTTTCGACGTTGCAAATTTGGTTTTACAATATTGGTATCTATCCTAGCAAAATTCTAAAATATCAGGATCTGGCGATTTTTTGCGACCTAGAATGTTTTATATGACTGGCCTACATGGAGTGTGTTCATTTAACATAAAAACAGTTATATGCACTATCTAAGACAAAACCTCCATAAGCGAAGTTATCTTCGGTCTTCTTCAAATTAATTTTGTGTAATTTCCGATATTATTCAGCTAGAGTACGCTAGGGTTACCAATATAGGTTACAGTTCCAATACTTTGCTTCTTTCCAGTTGTTTGCCGACAACCGTTATCGAGGCACAAAATTAATACAAAGATGATGTAATATAATATAGCGCTGTATCACCAAAAGGCATGATACAGCAACGGCTGGTATAGTAAGGCTCTTCAGATCTCTCCGTAAGTAGCTTAAGTATAAATACAAATTAAATGCTGACACAGATGACACAGATGAATATAACCATGCATTCCAACAGAGGTGACCTTGCTTGGTTAGGTACATCCATCTATCAATCATCTATCAACAATAGCTGTAAGGACGATAGGTGTTTTGTCCAACAGCAATAATTGTAGTATTGTTGGAAAGGTATTCACAAAATAATGAAACATTATTTACTATGAGGACTTTCACGTCGTAATATCAACGTAATAAGTAATGACCGATAATGCCGAAATAGAAATGGTGGGAGTTTTGGTCCTCGCAGTGTCGTTGGAGGGGTCTCTTGACGACTTTTACGAATTTGCTGTACTTTCGGAATTACCGCGGTATGAACATAACTGATTATGAAATATGATTCAAAACCACTTGTAAAGTACAGCGAATTGGTAAAAGAAGTCATAAATAATTGTATTTAATTTGAACCTTTCCACTACAATTATTGGAGTCCAACCAAGTTCCCATCAAGGTCACCGCTGTCAGAAGACACGATTACATTTATCTGGCCAGCGTTTGACGAGATACATAATTTAAGATAGCTCGGTGGTATAAATGTTTTCGCAAACGCTGCTCAGATAGGCGATTACAAAATAATGATTCCGAGGGTTTGTTCACTTTGGAAGCTCGTTCAACTGTGGGCCCTGACTGTTGTCGTTAGAGGGCGTCGTTAACTTCCATATGGAGCAACGATTGGGTTTTATAGCGAAATATCCTCGAGCATTTTTAAAACCCTAAAACGTTGAAAAAAAAAGTTTCGGTAGGAAACAATAATACGAGATAATATATAAAAATGCAAGTTCCAAATGATGTTTTTCATTTCCACTGAACCGCTTTTCTTGATTTTGCTTCATTTTAAATTATAAAACGTATGGCTCATCAGTAATATCACCTAAAAAAAAGTAAGCCTTAGAATATGCTACTTGATGATGAGCACCACGACGGCAACGATGTCCATTATTTGTTGTTGTTCATGAATAAAATAAAAAAAGATGAAATCGTCGATTTCTAGAAAATACAAAAAAATATGTGATAGTTTTGTTTAATAGTTCGTAGAGAAATGAAGCCCAATTAGTTTTGTGTTGAATAAGTCCCCTACTCGGGTCTCCTCCCAGTAGTTTAATTACAATTCTGGCAAATTTGGCAATCCCTATCTGATCTCCCATGATTTTTAGACTCCCGATGTGTGATTTAAAAGAAATGAAGTATAACTAAAACTAAAAATTTTAAGCAAGCCCCGACACAAAAAAGATCTAAAAAGTAAAAAAAAGTTAAATTGCTTATAATGTTAAGTTTTAATTTTAGTACCTAGTTATATTTTCCGTATGCTCCTACTATTTACAAGGCATGAAATATAATAAAAAAAAAATTAAGCATGTCCCGACACTTTTAGTATGTACCTATACATATTATTCTCCATAAATACTCCTACTCCGACTTAGGTTTGTCACGAGAGTCCATTTTAAAACCGCACAAAAGTCCATGACAACAAATCTTATTTAAATTGAAAACCTCGTCAATCTTTTGTATTTAAATAATTAAGCGTAAATGCCGTTATAATTTTGTCGCTGTTTAATACATCTTAAAAGATTGCGTTAATATTTTAATAAAAAAAGGTGTCATAATAAATTAAAGAGCGTATCTGTGACAGTGATTTACTCAATTATATTGAACGGTTAATAGTAGCTGCAGAAAAAGAGATGCTCAGACACGTTTATTGCACTGAAGAATATTACGAAAGACAAAAGGAGAATTGGGCTTAGAAAGACATCCTACTAATATTATAAATGTGAAAGTTTAGATGTTTGGATGTTTGTATGCGTTTGTTACCCAATCACGCTGAAATTTGGGACAGAGATACTTTGTGGCCTGGAGAGAAACATAGGCTACTTTTTATCCCGGAAAATATCACATTCCCGCGAGATAACGTCGTGTAGTCCACGCGGGCGAAGCCGCGGGCGGAAAGCTAGTGCAAAGTGCAAAATATTTTAAAAATCTTAATGTAGATACCTAAGTTAAGCTGAGATCAACACCTCTCAATCATTGAACTTAGACTCGATTATAACTAGCCCAAACAGAAACAAATTGACCGCTTGAGTTAAAGTTACGGACATTTTGGGTGGATATGTTACTGTAATCATAGCTGGATATTATCAAAACGGTAGTAGGATGTCCTATTCTCGAGCTATATAAATCACCCGTCAATTCCACTCGCATTTGCGCGGTCTTGTGATTATGGTGAGCAATGATTTTGCTTTTACCACATACTTACTGGCTGGTTTCCCCGCTATTTCTGTTACTCAGCACATTAATACATTATATTTGCAATAGACACACCGTATTAACAATCTGGTTTACGTTTGACGCGATTCCTTGAAAAGTTCGATTACCTACTATGTATCTGTAGGTACTTATATAAGCTGACAATGCACCAGATAGGAGCAAGGGCAAAGTAAAGAGCGAGAACCGATGGCCGTTCGGCCGAAAAGGTTCTCGAATGGCAACCGCGTACCGGACGACATTCCGTGGGCAGACCCCCTACAAGGTGGACCGACGATCCGGTCAAGGTCGCGGAAAGTTGTGGAGATCCTTGGGGGATGCCTATGCCCAGCAGTGGGCGTTGTTCGGCTGACATGATGATGATGCTTTCGCTAGGGTTTGATTGGCAGACGAAAGTCTATAAACAGATACGCCCTCTGCAGCGATAAAGAGTTAGTTTGATGATGTGAAAACGCTGTGACGGCATACTCCTACCTCTCTACCTCCTTTATATTTTAATAACTTCTATGCAAGTGAGTGTCCGTGTTTATGTACATTCGAACCTATAAACGAAATTTATAAATCTAATCATTGTATTTGTATTTATTACTAGCTGACCAGGCAAACGTTGTTTTCCATATAAATTATAGTTTTATACACCAAAAGTTGCCTAGACCAGACAACAGATAGCGCTAGTTACACACTACCAATAAATGGGCCCAAGATTGGTCTCTATTTCCTACATATAAAAAATTACTCTGTGAAGTAGAGTGAGTGTCGGATAACTCTGCGCGCATGCGCGACTGGGGTATTTTTGGCGCTAGTTATAGTAATTTTTTTATTCTAAGCTTATGGAAAAGATTGGTATTCGATTTTGACCGCGCAGACGTCAGTGATTACATACTCTTTGGAAACGGTAATGGAAGAAATGACAGTTTTGGTTCGAAGGTACGACATTTAAACGATTTTTCATAGAAAATTACAATTTTTACTCAATTTTCCGGAATAATAAGTAGCCTATGTTATTCTCCAGCTCCCAAACTACCCCATTAGCAAATATCACGTCGATCCGTTGCTCCGTTTTGACGTGAAAGAAGGACAAACAAACAAACAAACAAACACACTTTCACATTTATAATATTAGTATGGATAGTCTACTTTTTCTTCAAATTGCTAACCGTGTGTCATTTTTATGTTATGCTAATTAAATTCTATTATAATCTTCAACCAACTCGTGTTCTTAATAATTCCCCTTTTATTTTATATTATTAATTGTCCGTTACCTTCAGTAACGTGATACTGAAACGGAAGCGAGATATGAAAGCAAACATCCCTGAAGTATTCTCAGTTTGTTTCGTAATAATACGAGTTAAAGTGCGACAAGCATGTTCTGTTCCGGTGATAAATCTTTAGAACTAAAACATTTTTCACGCAACAGTCCATTTTGACTATTCATTATTAATATTAATATTATGAGTGAAGCACACGACGTACACGACCTCGAACTCGTATTTATCCAAAGAAAAGGTGGCACTATTCTCATTGGCAATGATGGACACCAATATTATAAACTTAACTGTTACAAAAATGGTAGTGAAATATGGAGGTGCAGCTTGTTCACCTCAACAAAATGCTCGGGCAGTATGACACTGAAAGTAAGTGTAACATAAATAAACAAATATTAGACACCATCGCATACATTGTTCCAATACCAAATTATAGTAGCTTGAGCACTAGTGTTATGAAATAAAGCCTACCCCCAAAATTAGCCGCACTAAACAAACATGCCTTGCTGCACCTTACCAAGCAAACCATATATTATGGGGTAACGCTTTGAATTTAAGAGCCTCAATTCCATGTCCATCTTCTTGGGAATGGCACAAAAATTCACAAGGGGGATGGACTCCTAAATGGTTCACTGCTACGCCGATTTAGTAGGGTCAAAATTAAACCTTCTCGACTATTGCGGGTGCAGAACTTCCTGCAATACTATGCGCTGGTAGCTGTCGATGCATCGACCTACTATGTATTCTACAGTGCAAATTTTGTAAAAGTGGCTGTGAAAATCCAAGGTTTAAGTATAAAAGATACACAATTCAAAATTATTTACAATAAAATTTTACGATTAAGTACCTTTATCATTGAGTTGATACTTATTTAAATTAAAATCATTAAACTATTGCATTTTGCACTAGATAATAAGATTTTGTT
This sequence comes from Crambus lathoniellus, assembly GCA_949710035.1. Classification (NCBI taxonomy): domain Eukaryota; kingdom Metazoa; phylum Arthropoda; class Insecta; order Lepidoptera; family Crambidae; genus Crambus; species Crambus lathoniellus. The sequence continues at coordinate 37,574,400 of OX453296.1, forward strand.
TTTTTTTCAGTTCAAACAGTACCATCGTCGGTTTTAAAGAAGATTATGACTAAATAAAATTATTTTGTTATGTATTTTACTTGCATAAGCTATTTCTAAAGTAAAACTTCTGACATATTTTTTTTAAACTTAACAAAAATAAACTTTCATATACTTTTTAAAATATATTCTTAAATGCATATAAGAAATATGCAATATGCATATAGACAAAAAAAAAGTCGTTTCATACATAGATCATTGAAATCGGTGCGCCCGAGAAATTACTGCCCACATTAGTAATCTTATATCTCCATAATTATTAAAGATATCAACAAGCTGTTTTTCTTATCAATAGTCCATGGAAATCGTACATTTTGCCTTGCGTTAAATGAGGTAGTTCTGATTTTTTTGTATGTTAGTAGTGATGAGATAGTAATGACAAATCCAAGTTTTCCACCTCGAAAGCCCTCCGGATCATTGTTAAATATTTAAAAATCCAATAAATTTTCAGATTTTTATCAGTTTTACATTTTTATCAGTTCATAGCACAAGCTTTGGTTTTTGCCGCATCCATTTCACGCGTGTGAGCCATACGAAAAAACTGTGCAATACTGACTTGATAAATACTGAATGTGTAGGCTTGTTTTTGCACTCAGATAATGGAATGAAATCTATCAGTATTTATCATAATGATGGATCACAGTATTTACTGAGTGTCTAGGGTTTGTTATGTTACGTTCAAGTTACATAATTTCATTTGATATATTTTCATTTGATATAATGAATAACTTGGTCTAATAAACGTTTAGTATATTTTTACATTCTATAGTTACTTGTGATATAACGTTCATTTGTTATAATAAACATTTGATATAACAGTTTAATTATATAAAACATTATTCATATAATAGTCAGACGATATAACAAATATTTTATACTAGCTTTCCGCCCACGGCTTCGCCCGCGTGAACTACACGACATCCCATGGGAATAAGATATTTTTTCCGGATAAAAAGTAGCCTTTTTCCTTTCCAGGTTACAAAGTTCTCGTATCTGTGTCCCAAATTTCAGCCAAATTAGTTCAGCCGTTTTGGCGTGATTAAGCAACAAACATCCAAACATCTTAAGGAGGTCACTCCCTGCATCTATAGGCATGCAGCATGTAAGCAGGCATGCAGCATGCGAACAGGCATGCAGCATGCGAGCAGTCATGCAGCATGCAAGCAAGCATGCAGCAGGCATGCTTTCTGTCACGGCTCTGGCGGCGCTACGAGGCTACGAGGCTAGGCGAGGTCCCACGCAAGCTTTGCGTCGCAGATGGTTTTCGCTCAGCACCGCAGCATCGGCTTGCTGGCCAGCCCTCAGCGGCGGCAAAGCGCGTTAAAACCTCCTTCCTGCTCATCAGCTTGCGGGCCGCCGCCCCACCTCGCCCCTACGCGCCTACGCGGGCTTAAATTACACTCTAGGGGTAGGGCATACAAGGCTACGTGGAGTCGGTTTTGCAGCAATTCGTCTCTGTCACTATAATATTTTGTAGCACAATATTTTGGCTGTTTAAGATAATATTTTAAATTAATTCAAGATCAAAACACTTTTGTATAGAAAATATTATATTAATATGAAGATTTTTTTTAATCAAATGAATATTATACGTAACGTTAATATAAGAAGTGTATTAGATCAAATAAAAATTATATCCATTTTACGTTATATCCATTGAAATAAGTTCATTTGTAATTATATTAAATGAAACACGCCCCGGTGATCATAGCAACTGCCCAATATAACTGATGCAACTTAGATTTGAAAGATTCGTCAGTTGAGGGCGAGCTTCTTCTTGTTCAACCAACAACCCAAGTCCCAACCGCCTAAACAAAAACAAGTGTATTGTCAGTTGACCTTAGCTAGTCATAGGGAGTGCAAGTACAAACTTGAATGAAAACGCGGATATTTTGAGTGTAACTTAAAGCTTTGGTGAAAAAATATTATAGGTGAGTTAATTTATTACAGTGTTGGTGAATTGTTTTGCTAACTCACTTCAGATATTTTGACTTGTTCCAGTTTTGTTTGATAGGGTATTGAAATATTTTGTTACTAGTTTGACTTGACTTTGTTTTGATGGATCATCATTAAAATTTTTAGTTTAATGTTTTTCAACAAATTAATTACAATGATTTTCTATACACAACGTGACATTGTAAAATAAAAAAAAAATAACTTCTTACAAAAACTGTACATGTTATTTTGCTAATAATCATAATTACATAGCATTATGGTATGGTACCTGTTTCAGGATTATACTATTTTTAAACAAACTATCTTTCCTTTTTGAAAGATTTTTAAAGATATCGATATCTCATTTTTTTCTTTTCAGAGGAAAATGAAGCGCGGCCGTTTTCTTCTCAATATTAAAAAAATATATATAAAAGGAACCCCTTAATTGTTGTGCTGACTAAACCATGACATCGCCAGCAAATTGCATCAAATAATTATATTTCACGGCCCCCGATTTTTTTTAAATTTAGAAGATCGATATGAAGGAAAATCAATAATCGTTAAGAAAGACGAGCCAATCCCATCTTCAAGTTTTGCACCACAGAGAAACAATGGGATGCATGAAAGTGTTAGGTACGGTACGTTATATTGTTTTTGATAATAAAGATTGTTACAATAATGTTTTTGTTTCCTTTTAGGTATTCACTGAATTACACCATTTACGGATTATATGTGCGTTATGTTTTCTAATTATTAATTAGAGTTATATCATTATTTTAGGATAGTTTTGTTTAAAGAATGATCTCTTTCGGCCTTATTAATAAAGAAAGAGTATGTTTACACCTGTTTAACCAAAAATATTGCTAAGCAATATTACTCTTTACGTTTGACGTTTCAAAGCGTCATATTCCTAAGCAAACTTTTTGGTTAACTAGGTGTAAACTTACTCTTCGTTTATTAATAAGGGAGCTTTTTTTTACTTTGAATGGGTTTGATCTTTTTTTTTTTTTTTTTTTTTTTTATAAAAACTGGTTAAGCATTTGACCGCCATCTTGCTAAACAGACATAGATCCCAATCAAGCCCATAGGCTAAGACAGGATCTACGATGGAGCCAGCTAACCCAGGAGGTGCTACTATAAGTTCAACTCAAGTTGATTAAATAAAACTGTTCCAACTCTAAATAGATTTTGATTTAAAGCAAAATCACCGCCCTATAGTAAAACAATCAAAAATCATCGATTACGGCAAAAATAATAGATTTTTAGCCCTAGTAGTTTAAGGACGGTGACATTTCACGACCTATTCATGATCTAAAACTAAATTGAGTTTCATAACTTCCTTATAAAAAATCAGTAATTCATTTATTTTGTCTCCTGAAAAATAACCTTTTTCGAGATGTCTCAGTTTAGATCTAGGTGTGATAGATAGGTAATATTTTGAAATTGAATACCTACTTTTATACTTCAAGTGTATTTAATAATCAAGTGTAGCTTTCAATAGAATCAGAAGAAAATGATTTTTTTTTTAATTATAAAGACATAATTACTACCTACTATTTTACAGATTTTCACATTTATACTTTGGGTGATTCATTAATATTTGGTACGTTATCAGATGCAATCATTTCAGTTCATAAAAAATAGAAATAGCTCTTCAATTCATATTCTTATATTAAAAAGTTATGAATTCCTAGGGACTATTCTCCTTGAAGCATTTGATATAGGTACTTAATAATTTATCAAAGAATCAAATCTTCTCATTCGCTAGCATTGCAAGAAAATCAATGATGTTTTTAGATTGCTTCAGTTTTCAAAACAAACAGTACAAGATCAAGTGAAATGGGTAGTATTACGTAAAAGGATGTTTAGCACGTTCTTGAAATTTCAATTCTTTCTTTTGTGATCCGATAGCGGCGCCGTTCGGTTGTGTTCAGTAGAAATAATTCGACATGAATCATAAACTAACGGTTTGTTTTCTAGCTTTCGCATTGGTGTGCAAAATTGCAATGGTGAGTCAATATTTTATGTTTGTTGTAGAACGGGATAAGTACAGTAAACGAATAAACCAAATTTCATAAAAATTGCATTGTGAATGCAAAAGGGTAAAAATTCAAAAAAGTATTTTTAGTTTTTATAGATTAATTGATGTTGAGAAATGGAGTATTTAAACCGACTTTAAAATGTTTATTTTTATATGAAGTAAGTACTTTTAATTTTGTGAATTCATCAAAAAATTTAATTCATTGACTTAAATCCAGATACAATAAAAATACTTTGTCGTCAATCCCAAAATTAATGTGACCACTTTATTTTGTTTACTACATTACTTTTAGTCCATTTGTTGATGTTTTTCCAACATTGGTTAATAATTATTTGTTTTGCTTTGTTTTTTACAGGTTTCAGCAGAAACCTTAGATAAAAAAGTCTTGGATGGAATGCTATTGAAAACACTTTGGACCAAAGTTTACGCGGGATATGATCCAAAAACCAAAGAAGCAGTGATAAAAAAACTTAAAAAGACAGGAGAATATGACAAACTAGTGGGTTATTTAACAAAGGTGAATAAAGAGAAGGTAGAAAAAATCTTGCATTTGTTTGCTGAAATTATCATAGCTTATGTGTCGTGATAATTCTTTATTTCATTAAACTGTTGGTACATTATTTGTTGCTTTTTACTATTCCCTTATTATAAAGCTATAAAACTAGTTAGTAATATCTTGTTAGCCATTTTCTATTAACCATCATTCCACGCTAAACTAAACATATCAAGATTTATAATTGCATTTCGAAAGTCACTTTTAGTTTATATCACATTTTGTACGTTCATCATTGGGGCTAAATACCATCTACCGTATACTGAAACTACTCAAAGAATAGGAATGCAGTGCAAGATGGGGTTTATTAGAACTCCATCTAAGGATTCTTATTGGTAACAGGCGAAATAGTTATTAACTGGGTTCAATAAACCATTTTCTGCAGGGAATTGAAATAAAACAAGTTCAAATTACAAGGGTGACACGAAAAGAGTCCGTCTGTGAACAGAGCTACTTTCGCGCCCACATTCCACAAATCACTTCAGTTAACGGCTTGTACGATGAGGTTTTGCACAGTATTACCCCTAATAAAAGACGATTCTTAACAGTGATAAACGCATTAGAAGAGATTTCAACGCCACGGTCTCTTCTCACTGGGTTCAATAAGCGATTATGTGCCAAGAAAAAGTAGTTAATTTTTACTTTGTTTTATATTATAGAGATTTGATTTAATACAGCATTTGGAATAAATGATTTGTTTTTAGGTTAGTATTGGTTGGTGCTGCTACTTATACGTGTTAGGAATCTTATTTTAATTTTTGGTTTATTGCATTCACAATGCAATTTTTATTACTGAAAAATGGAAAATGAATTATTTAGAAAAAATCGACCCGTCTCACAACTAGCTCCGATGGGACTCGAACCCACGACACAAAGGAAAGAAGCAAAAGGTCGTGGGTTCGAGTCCCGTCGGAGCTAGTTGTGAGACGGGTCGATTTTTTCTAAATACTTCATTTTCCATTTTTCAGTGTTAGGAATCGTTATGTTAAATACTAACATCGGTTCACAATTTTGATTTGCGTTCCAAAGCGTCACCTAATAATCGATAATTTACAAAAAATAAAATACAAATCAAACATTGTTTAGCACAATTTTGCTTAGAAATGTTTGCTAATATTATCTTACATGAAAATATTTTCTTAACATTGTGATTTTTTTCTTAACTTAAATTGTGCTTGATTTAGAAGATGACGTCTAAAAATGTTTGTAAGCACTTTTAACCAGCAATATGCGAACACCATATATTTCAACAGGATCAAGGCACGTCGGCGTCGTCGTCGCGCGCCGACGTGAAAATTATAATTGACAAAATGTGTTGCAATCGGCTCCTTTCACATGTCAGGGTATTCATATAATCAACCTACAAAAGGGTCTTAAAGCTACTGCAATGATGCATTGAGTACCTATGCAAAAACGAAGGTACAGTCAGCGTCAAATTGATATGAGCGTCTAGAGTAGTCAAAATGATCTGAAAAACATAAAAGCAGTTCGATTCATCATATTGTTGTGTGTTGTTATAAGCACACAAGTTGTTCAAAATATCTTGCTAGGTACTCTTTGTTACATATTTACATGAGCAGTAATGGTGTTTAAAATTGTTTTACCGAACAAAGCTCTCAAAATTATCTGTGCATTATATTGATGTACATTGTCTGGCCTTTCTTATGGATGGATAAGGAGTAAGGGCCATGACCACGCAGGCCCAATGTGGGTTGGTGGGTATTGACGAATTGCTTAACCTCATACAAGCGCGGTAACCACGGGCCCCTCCGATAACCACTGCGCCACGGGCTTATTTACCCGTGGTACTACTGGTAGTTATACTGGAAGTACTACTGGAAGTACCACGGGCAACAAAGGAACAATCTATCTACTCAAATAGAAACAACTCCACTTGTATGCAAGTTAAACCCGCATGCAATTTGTACAACCTCGAAAACATGTTTTCAATACAAGCAACTTGCACGCAATATGTCATATTTATACTTGCATGCAAAACTTGTATATTGGAATCGCATCTTTATCATCCGAACGGAACGAACGTGATCTTGTGCATCCGTTGAAATGTTAAAAGTTATATTAGTTTCCTTATACTGTATCTATATATTTAAAATTCAAAGTCCTGACTGACTGACTGACTGACTGACTGACTGAGATATCAACGCACAGCCCAAACCGCTGAACCTAGAGACTTCAAATTTTGCACATAGATACGTTATACAATACAGTGTAGGCATCCACTAAGAAAGGATTTTTGGAAATTGCACCCCTAAGGGGGTGAAATAGGGGATGAATGTTTGTATGAAAGTCCGTCAGTTTGGAAGTTAGGATCTTGAAATTTTGTATTTAGGCTGGCAATTGAAAATTATTAATTTACCTGTGTCAGCGATTTTGACAATTCCACCCCTGAAGGGGTGAAAAGGAGGATGAAATGTTGTATCTGGAAAGTCCTTCATTTAATTTTTTATTTAGGCTTATGGTCGGAAAGTAAAACAAGTAAGCAAACACATATTTCGTATTTTTTCGAAAATCAACCCCTTAGAGGTTAAATGGGATAAATAAACCTAAAAATCGATATGGATGTCGTTCTTGAGGTTTCATGGGATGACTATTGCAAAGCCTGATTCTAAAGATTCTGCCACGCGCGAGGCTGCTCGCTTGGTGAGGGAGGACCCGCCTGATGACGTAAAAACGGCTGATCGGATTTTTATGAAATTAAAACATCGAAAACTTTTTATCCTGGTTATTGGTCCCCTAAGTATTTTCTCGAATGTCCACGCGGACGAAGTCGCGGGCGGAAGCTAGTTAAATTATAATATTACTGAACCTAGTTATGAAGCAGTGTTCCTTCACACTACCGTTAAATCCACTCGAGAGTTATTTTATAGCAAAGAAAATTCTTACTGGTGAATTTTGAAATTTATATCCTTTCATGGAATATCTAGAATAAAACGTGCTCTACCTGGAACGTTCGCTGCTTTCATCGCTATAAAGCCGATTTGAACGTATTAGTCTCGTCGATTCCACCACGATACAAAATACTTACCAATGCAGTCTAGCAACCTATTATATAAAGTGCACTAAGACCAAGTGAATAGTGGCGCAAATCGTGTTTGCCGGGATATTTTGAATGAAGTTTAATTTTCCATCAATATTGTAGTAGTACCTAGTGTTGAGTGGTATCATGTAAATAACAAATAAACAAATAAACAAATAATTTCTTACAATCACACCAATTAATATCTATGCCCATGTACCTAAATTTCATAAAAAACTGTGTCGTAACAAACTTAATGACGTATAAATATATACTTAAATAGGTACTTTTTGTATATAAATACATACCTACTTACTCTACATTGTCATAGAAAGCATCCAGACCAAGATAATAAATAGACATGTTCACGCACACAAATATTTGTCTAGTTCGTGAATCGAATTTGAGAGCCCCGCGCCAAATCGATTGTCAAATACATTTATGACTACTCATGCATGATAACTCATATTTTGTTTAAAATATCGATTGATATATGTTTTACCAGATGCACTAGAGATAAACATATTTAAGCACTACTCTTTTTGCCGGCAGCCATCAAAGTAAAAATGAAGTTTTAAAAAATGTTTTTTTTTTTACAAAATAAACTCGTTATTTTGTTTTCTCACTTATGCTCTGAAATGTTATCATTATATTTGAGAAAAGAATGCAGTACGTGGCACTCTCCGAGGTAAATATTCTAAATTTGAAAATCAGTGCAGTAATGAACTTCAATACTTACTTACTGCACTAAAATCAGTGCAGGGTGCTTACCATCAACTCTTATTGTGGTTTTGTTTAGGACCTAAACTGATCTGCTTCGCTTATTCGTACCACGACAGCTTAATATCAATGACAGCGATTCAGTCATGAAGTTCGACTTAATACTCTGAGGTAACTGGAGCTCTCACCATGAATAAAAAAGTGAACACCAGGAAATTTGACATTTAGTATGTAGTGGCAGGTAGTGGCTGTCAGTTGTCTCATATGACCATACGTATTTTTTTAAAGTGTAGGTGAGACGGAAGACAGCCACTGTGAAATTTGTGGTTACAAAAAATTGTTCGTACTGCACTCTCCAGTTACCTCAGTATTAAGTCGAGCTTCATGGATTCAGTGATCATTCAATGACATTTCACAGCCGCTAAGCTGTCACAAACTGTTATTTGACTTATAACTCGGCCAAGCTAAGATGACACCTGCAGGTTATACCCGTCTCTCACACTCTCCGGGCATGACAGAATCGAGTGAAAGAGACGGGTAGAAGAAATAAGGACACAAATCGTTCGGTCATTCACATTTAGCAATTCATTTGCGATCCAGTTTTTAGAAGGTCATAGTACGAAAGAAAGCAATTCATTTTAGGAACCTATTCTGCATCGCGCTATTTTTGAATCGCTGTCATAAAGTTGATGGTAGGCACCCAGTAAATGGTACTACCAACTTTTTTTCTTTATTTTTTCTTTCGTTATTCCTGTGTATAAAAACAGATAAAGCAAAGGGACATTTGCACCATACAGCCACATTATTATTATTATTATATAGGTAAATAATATATCATAATTAGGTAATTTTTTTAAATACGGTGCGCACAGAGTATATTACATCGTATTGTACCACAAGCGCTATGTACCCTTAGCACAAACATCTATCGAAAAAACAAAATGAGATTTATCATAGACAAAATATCCTCTACGAGTAATTTTGTATGGGAAATATGTACAGCGCCATCTACCGCCCAGAAGCGGGTACTGAAGTTGCGCATGTTAGTAGCAAGTAGTAAGTATCAATAGGCTGTATGACCGTTCCACATGGCCTCACGAGCCAATATTAAAAAAACGGCGGAAATGATTTTCAGCGGTTGAGTTGATATCAATACAGTTTATATTGTGTAATAAATTATCAAAATGAGTTCTGACAATAAAACAGATACAGACATTGTATATACCTACTCCACTAAATTTGAGAGCAGAAGCAAAATTAATAACAGAAAACTTACTGCCAGCAAAATCAAAAGAAAGATAGGTATATGAAAACCTACGATCTGATTTGGAAAAGTGAAAAAAGGCACATACGTTTTCGGAATCTGTGTTGTTGGCGTATTTTAATGATACATGTGTGATAAGTGTGCCCGGGAAAACAATAACATTTATATTTAAGAATTGCCCGATTATAAATTTTAATAAATTTTATTAAGGTTAACAGTTTTTTTATTTCCTCGCATTTCTTGAGAAAAGCACTATACAAGCCTTGTACGGTAAGCAAATTACATTGCCTCGAATGATTAAAGCCCTCGCCTGCGGCTCGTGCTTCAAACCATCCTCGAGTAATTTCTTACTTACCTGTCCTCGGCTGTAATGTACTATTATTTCTGTCTGATATATTAAATACCTATAATCCTACTTATAATATAAATGTAAAAGTTTAGAAGTTTGTTCCTCAATCACGCCAAAACAGGTCGAACAGATTTGGCTGAGGGACACAGTTACTAGGTATTCTGAAGAGGAACATAGGCTACTCTGCTGTTCTGTCTCGCACCTCGCTGTAGTTTGATGGTACACCGTTTTGATATAAGAATCTCAGCACCTTATTGAACCTGTAGTTTATTTGGTACCTCCACCGGAGAGACAGTTTTCTCATAGTCCACGAACGCCAAGCAAAATGGCAACTTATACTCTTCATAACTTGCCGCAGCGTATAAGTATGGTCAAATGATTTACAAGGGAAAGGCGGGATAAATAAGAGAATCATTTAGGAAAATTTTAAAAAATAAATCATTTCAAGTGATTGTTCAAGCGATTCGTCGTCGTAAACCAATTCACTGTGCCGCATATTTGTTAGATCCCAGATCACAAGGAGTCAAATTGGAAGAAGAGCATGAGGTGGATGCCATGGAATTTTCCATGAATTGGGCCTATCCCTTAACATTGACATTGATGTCGATTTAGCTATCTACAGAGCTAAACAAGGTCTTTTAGGGTAGATCATTTATATGGCAGAATGTCGCAGAAATGGATCCAGTCGTTTGTTGAAAAGGGGTGTGCAAATCCAAATTGCTGAATAAAGTAGAAGTACATCTTCTGACTGCTCCCTGCTCTTCGGCAGCCACTGAACGATCATTCAACACACAAGTCCACATACCAAGTCAGAAAAGAAATAGACTAGCTACAGATAAGGCAGCAAAGATAGCATTTGGATTAGTTCTTAACTCAAGATCTAGTTCAACTGACGAGGTACTACATACTACATCGTATATAAACACAAAAGCATTCGACTTAGCCCTTATCTACTCCTAAATTAGTTCTTAGCCAAGATCTAGTTCAATTGACCAGGTATTACCTACTACATTGCGTATAAACACATGAATTCAAATTCTTTGATATCAACGCAATGACGACAGGGTATTGTGGTAGTGAAAGCAGCGACCGTGATGAAAATTGAACAAGAAAAAAAAATTTGAATGTACCGTAATTAAAGTACTTACTTTTTATGACATGTGTAATAATGTTCTACTTGTTTTCATTGGGGCAACTGGTGTATCAAATGATGATGATCAAACAACTTTTTCCACTTTCATTGTGTAAGGTCAAGGTCTTGAAATTTTATTTCCTTAAACTGCTTAGACGAAATAGAATACTCCCAAATTAGTTAAATTATTAAGTAACACTACCGATATCCCTATTTATATGAAAAATAACAAGATTCATATTGTATTTGAAAAATATCTACTATTTGGAATTTTTCCTACCGCCCATTTCTGGCTTCAAACATTCTAAACGCACTTCTTATTAATTTACAGATATTTGCTCTATAGGCATTTTCTTAAAATTACCCTTTGACTTATTAATTCTGTTACAAATGTGTTATTGCAGTTTAAAGTATTGTTTAGTCATTGTGAAATACCACTAGTTAATTAGATACACAAACAAAACATAATACGGGCTACAAGAATATCAGAATAAAGACAAGTTACCCAGCATATGTAGTTCGGCAGTGACAGTAAACATTAACTACTTAAACAAATTGCTTTTTCGTAAAAGGAGAATGGGCAGGAATGTATGTAGTTTGATCCAACCCTTGTAGCAATACATTCTATGTTGTTACGTGTTCTGCTCGTTGCCTTCATATATAGGTACGCCGTTTTGCCCGCAGCAACTGGGAAGTTACAAAAAATCGATTGAAATAAACTTTACCAGAAGTTTTTACCAAAAAATCTCGTTATTTTGTATATTTCCATCTGATTTTTAAACTAAAACGTGTATAATACGCATACACAATTCACTATCATCATCATCATCAACAGCATCAATACCACCAATAGCCGTATGGCCATCAATAGCCTCCCAACTGGGCAAAGAGCTTCCCCAGGATCTCATAAAAAATTGGTCCTGCAGCGGCTTTCCGCGGTCTATACCACATTATTGGCCCTACTCTAATTCAACGAAGGACTTCTGGTCAACTCGTTAGGTTTATTACTGACTGGTTTATTGGGCTTATAAACTGATAACTGAGCACAACTGTTCCCGAGTTGAATATTTGAATGCCTATTTGATGTTGGTTTTTAAAGAAGCTAAAATACAATTAGAAAAAATATTATTTATTTATGGCCAATTATTACATAAATTCAATAAGAAAAATGAAAGTCTCTAATATCTAAAAAAATATATACTAAAAGACAAAAATCGAATCGGAGTAAAAAGAACCAAGTACACCATTTCTATTTTCGCCAAATCCACATCTACATCTACATCTACTACTACTCCAATTAAACTAGTATAACGAAGTAATTATCAAACCGAGCAAAATATATAATAATCTACATCTACTACTACTCCAATTGAACTAGTATAACGAAGTAATTATCAAACCGAGCAAAATATAGTAAAAGTCGAGACGCCACTTTCTATTTGTTTGACAATTAATTTGCAAGCAGCTCATAAATGGAGCGTACAGTTTCTAGCACTACGCTATTTAATTAAAATTGAGTGCCGTCCAAGAGTAAATGTAAACTAACAAGTAACGATATTTTATTTAACAAAAATACACAACTGCTTAATTAAAACACTTGTTTCGAAGTCTAAAAAAAAATATTGCATGAAAACGACGTTGTAGGAACAAAGTTATACCACGCTCAATTTAAAAGGACTTGTCTAAATCAAATCATGTGTTTATTTTCATATATAAAACAAAGGTTCTTATATCGTGAGTTGTTCCTATTTAGAAGAATAAACACTAGAATACAGCATTTCCTCGAGCATTGCAACGTAATGTAATGTTCGTCCGAATGGTACGAGTATAAAACAGTCAAACGCTCTGTTGACATATGACATATTTCCATGAACTCGTAATGTACCATTCTAGCGAATGCTCGACGCTCTGCTCGATGTAATTCCCTTTTTTTGTATTATGTTAACATAAAATTATAAACTTTTTAAATAACTTCATAGCTAAGGATTAACAATAATGTCATCTGTTTCATTATAATTCAAGACTTTATAGCCGGTCAAGTTAGCCCATAAATATGGATGAGCTTACAATATTGCATAGAGTAAAAAATAGGTACTAATATTTGGGACACAATTATCAATGAAATGTGGAAAGTCTCCATCAATACCACAGCTGCTAAAAAGTTATTCAAGGTTAAAAGGTTTCAAATTTGGGTTTTTTGCGTTTTTCAGCCAAACGGTAAGTTTGGCTACATTTACACTAGCCAGAAAATGGTAGATCACGCAATATCATGCAATTTTATCTTTAAAACTTTCTCTATACTTTTACTCCCAATAGTCACCGTTTCAGAGATATTATAACGACTAAAAAGTTGAAAAATATGTATTCTTTAAAATATGCATAAATGTGCCGCGTACATATATTACTGGAGTCATAGTACGAGTAAAACTGCTCCTTATGATATTTTCACTGACGGAAAATGCTTTGTTTATTCGATCTATGGAGCTCTAATAAAGTTACCTCTAAAATAAGTAACGAAGAAAAAAGACTTAAAAAAAACTTCAAAAAAACTCTAAAGACTGGGGTTGGAAGTTAATCAACAATACCTAAGAACCAATACAGACTTAACTCCAAACTGCGCCGGAAAAACTCCTTAATACAATTTTCTGCAATTTTAAGAAGGGTAAGGCAAAATACGTCTGCGAAAAAAATGGATTGTTCTGCTCATTAAGTACCATGTTACAGTTGTCAAGGTCAGTCAGTCGTCATGCTCTAATGTCGAATCGCCGTTAGACGAGGAACCCTCGTCTAAATACGATATCAGTGAGGATCATCTGATCGCTCGGATCGCTACTAGGACAATTTACCTTGCACCCAGTAGAAAGAAAAAGAACAAGAAGATGCAGAAAATACTTCTTACGCGCTGTATTGCCAGCGTTACATAATTTGAGGGTAGTAATATCTTCACATTGATGTAATTAACGCTGGCTATATAGCGCGTAAGAAGTATTGGATAAATTCGACGCTTCTCGTAACGACTCCGTAGCTCAGTGGTTAAAGCAGTCGCCCGGACAGCGAAAGGATGACCTTTCAAACCCATGAGGGTTTGAATCCCATTGGAGCTGGTTGTGAGACGGTCGATTTTTTCTAAATACTTCATTTTCAATTTTTCAATAATAAAAATTACATTGTAAATGCAAAAAAGTAAAAATTTAAATAACTTGCAATAGCAATTATTTTCATCTTTAGCGATTGTCAAATATCTGGAAAGGTACTCCTTTCGTGTACTTTCTGAGTTATCGCGGTATGAACATGACACTTAAACAAAATAAGATTCAAAATAACTCGAAATAATATAGTCATATGGTGAAAGTCGTCATAAAAAATAATTAACATTACCAACCACACCACTGTTATTGCTATTGAACATGAGGACCAGGTTTCATACCTTTGTCTGCTCATTTACGTAGTTATGGAATACTAGCTTCCGCCCGCGACTTCGTCCGCGTGGACATTCGAGACAATACTTAGGGGACAAATAACCAGGATAAAAAGTATTATATGTTTTAATTTCATAAAAATCCGATTAGCCGTTTTTAAGTTACTAGGCGGGTCCTCCCTCACCTAGCGAGCAGCCTCGCGCGAGGCAGAACGTTTGCCACGTGCGGCGGGCCTCGCACGAGGCTGCTCACTAACGGCTAATCGGATTTTTATGAAATTAAAACATATAATACTTTTTATCCTGGTTATTTGTCCCCTAAGTATTGTCTCGAATGTCCACGCGGACGAAGTCGCGGGCGGAAGCTAGTAAATAATAAGTGTCTGTTTCACAACCAAAAAGTGATTTCTGAGTAGCTAAGGTACCACGAACTTTAAGGGTACTTAAGATGAATTTGGGTTTCTATACCCTATTTACCCCCTGGGTTTGATTTTCGGAAAACTACGAAATGGGTTGCCTATTTGTTTTAAGAAGTAAGCCTACAAAGTTTCAAGTTGGAATGTCTATTTTACACCCTGATTTTTCATTTAAAACTTCACCCCTATTTCAACCTTTTAGGGGTTGAATCATGTTCAACGTGTTAAACATCAAAATAAATGCCATTTTTGCAATCGTCATCCCATAAAACCCCAATAACGACATCCATATCGATTTTTAGGTATATTTATCCCATTTAATCTCTAAGGGGTTGATTTTCGAAAATATACGAAATATGTGTTTGCTTATTTGTTTTACTTTCCGACCATAAGCCTAAATAATAAATTTAATGAAGGACTTGCCAGATACAACATTTCATCCCCCTCTTCACCCCTTCGGGGGTGGAATTGTCAAAAACGCTGACACAGGAAAATATTAATTTTCGATTGCCAGTCTAAATGCAAAATTTGAAGATCCTAACTTCAAAACTGACGGACTTTCGAACAAACTTTCATCCTCTATTTCACCCCCTTAGGGGTGGAATTTCCAAAAATCCTTTCTAAGTGGATGCCTACACTGTATAACGTATCTATGTGCAAAATTTGAAGTCTCTAGGTTCAGCGGTTTGGGCTGTGCGTTGATATCTCAGTCAGTCAGTCAGTCAGTCAGGACTTTGAATTTTATATATATAGATTGCACTTTCTTGCACATTTTCTGTTATTTCAAAAACTAAATTAAGATAAATTATAAATGTTGATAAAAATCAAAAGCGAACCAAAAACGATGACGACTAAACACAATAATATTAAATGTGTAAGTATAAATACATAAAGAAACTAAAGCGCCGTCCAATAGTGATTGTATAGCTTCCAAGAGAGTACAGTAAAATATTATTAAATATAGCTTAAATCCTCTTTTAACTAACTTACAAATAAAACTTTACTGACACACAACAAGTAATGTTCATAAAAGTAAAAATTTAAATAACTTTCCATAGTAATTTCTTCTATAGCGATTGTCAAATATCTGGAAAGGTATTTCTTTCGCGTGTGGGGGTAGTAATATCTTCACATTGATGAAATTAACGCTGGCGTAATTATAGCCAGCGTTAATACACGCGTATTTACACGCTGTATACAGCGTGTAAAAAGTATTTGATAAATTCGACGCTTCTCGTAACGACTCCGTAGCTCAGTGGTTAGAGCAGTCGCCCGGATAGCGAAAGGTCGTGGGTTCGAGTCCCATCGGAGCTGGTTCTGAGACGGGTCGATTTTTTCTAAATACTTCATTTTTCATTTTTCAACCATAAAAATTGCATTGTGAATGCAAAAAAGTAAAAGTTTAAATAAAGGTTCGTAAGTCAAAAAAATAAAAGTGTTTCCAAACCCATAACATTTCTATAAAGTCACGGCTTTTTCTTTTTTTTTTTTTTTTTTTTTGTGTTTATCATGCGATCAGTCGAAAACTATGAGCAGATGTGTTGGAAGAATGTTGACGTGAGAGGTAAAGTCCCCATTGGGATTTTACTCATATTTTTTCCGCTAAAGACTATCCAAATCCATGATCTTGCGCCGCTTTAGTCGACTCATAGTCTCGGGGATCGTTAATTGCGTTGCGAGTTGGTTGGGGTGATTTTTTAGCCTGGTTTTGTATTTACTGCTGTATGCTCTAATTTCCTCCTTCACTGTGTTGATTTTAAGATGCGTGTGTAACTCGTTGATTCTAATGAACCAAGGCGCGTTGGTTGAGTGTTTTAATATAGAGTTTTGAGCTCTCTGTATCAACATTATCTTGGAATCGCAAGCCGAGCCCCACAATTGGATACCGTAGGTCCACACTGGTTTGAGGATGGTCTTATAGATTAACAGTTTGTTGTCCTGTGATAGCTTGGAATTTCGTCCAAGTAGCCAGTACAGCCCTCTGTACTTTAAGTTAATCTCGTCTCTCTTGGTTGCTATATGTTTCTTCCAGTTAAGCCTGCGATCCAAATGCATACCCAAGTATTTAACCGATTCTTGGTGCGATAGTTGGTTGCTGTTTAGAGTGACTGGTGGACAGTTCTCCTTCCTTAAAGTAAAAGTCACCTGGACCGACTTAGATGCACTCGCTCTAATTCTCCATTTTTTGAGCCATTCATCAATTTCGTTCAAGCTGCGTTGCAAAGTTTTTGAGGCCTCCACGGGACACTTGTTTGATGCGAGAATTGCCGTGTCATCGGCAAAGGTTGCGACTGTCACTCCCGGGGTCTGTGGCAGATCCGAGGTGAACAGCGTGTATAGTACAGGCCCCAATACTGAGCCCTGTGGAACTCCAGCTGATATGGTGTGGAATGATGATGTCGCGTCAACTTCCTTTACTTGGAACAACCTTTCTGATAGGTACGAACTTAATACGTCGTAGAATGTGTGAGGTAACAGTGACTTGATTTTGCACAAGAGACCCTTATGCCAGACCCTGTCAAACGCCTGTTGTATGTCCAGGAATGCTGAGGAGCAGTACTGTCTTTTCTCCAGTGTTGTTCTTATAACCTTGCACACTCTGTGAACTTGCTCCACAGTTGCATGTTGACTCCTAAATCCAAACTGGTGGTCAGGTATTAGCGACTTTTCAGTAATAGCTTTAAGCAACCTATGGAGCAGGATCCTTTCAAAAAGTTTTGAGATGACGGGTAACAAACTAATCGGTCTGTACGAAGTTACTTCATGTATGGGCTTGCCAGCCTTGTGAATCATTACGATCTGGGATACCTTCCACAATGCCGGAAAGTACCCGACTCTCATGATGGCGTTAAAAATTCTGACCAAGTAGACTATTCCTTTATGTGGGAGTTCTGAAAGTACTTTCTTGTCAATCAAGTCAAATCCAGGCGCCTTTTTGTTGTCCATACTTTTGATGACTTTGGTTATTTCCTGGGGCGTCACGGTTCTTAATGGAAGATCAAGTTGGAAATCCTGTTTAAGGACTTCGTCTACATCTGATTCGTTAGCGCTGGGATCTGCTGCATTACTAACAAATACTTTAGCTAGGTGGTTAGCGAAGAGCTCTGCTTTTTCTTTCTTTGTTCTAGCCCAGATATTTCCTTCTACTCGGAGGGGAGGCTTTGGGTTCTGCGGCTGATCGAAGTTCTTACATACACGCCATAGTGAGTAATCCGATGCTTTGGTTGCAGTTAGTGATTCCAAATGGGCTTCCAAAGTAGCATTATTAGCCTGTTCGCGCCGCGCTGCGAGCCGTGCGTTGTCATTGTCAAGGTCACGGGCGACACGAGACAATGCGCTCGGCCGGCCGGTGTAGGATCGCAGTTGGCCGTAAGCAGCCGCGAGACAAGTTCGTGTGTTTCTGTAGCGACGTGCCGCGCAAGTTACCTACCCATTTTGGGACCGAGATTCGTTTTGCACCTACTAGGGCTCCGGTCGGGGTACGGACGTGTAACCCGTGTGTGTTCGCTTTGAAAAGCGCCGGGAAAGTTTTAGCGGCCTATTAGGGCATTGTGTAGTATAAGAGTGTTAGCTGTAAGAGTATCCCATCGGGGGTTGTGTGGAGATCGTTTTGCCAGGGCGCGCGCGCGCCGGCGAGACAACGTCAGCCCCCCTGGATTACGGACACTATTTTAGTAAGGTAGGATTAGTTTAATTTACTTAATTTTTGCATGGGAAACCTTCGTTTCAATAAACTGTGGAACACAGTAGATGTGGTCATCACAATTGTGCGTGATCATATTTTTGGTAGCAGAGCGTACCTAGTTGATATAATTAGTTAATTTTCATATTAAAATTAACTAGGTACATAAAATTTCATAGTAAAAATAAAAAGCGTACCTAAAAAGCGTACCTAAAAATTATTTTTTTTTTTTGTTGAAATCTCGAGGGTATGCCGAGACGATTGAAGTACTAAGAAATTGTTCTAGTAAATTCTCGAAGCGAATGTTTCTCACTTGGTGGATCCGATAATAGATAGACACTTATATAATTGTTGTCACATACTAGTGTTTTGATACGAGTTTACTCGCCTAGATGTGTATATTTTTTTTTGTGTGTCCGGATTTATTTGACGAATAGTTCGTTCGAAAGTGTGTTTATTAGTACCACATACTAGTGATTTGATACGAGTTTACTCGCCTAGATGTGTATATTTTTTTTTTGTGTGTCCGGATTTATTTGACGAATAGTTTCGTTCGAAAGTGTTGTTTATTAGTACCACATACTAGTGTTTGTTCCGAGTCCGCTTGCCTAGTTAAAAAAGAGGAAAGTGGTTTTAATTATTAGTAGTATTAAATTACGAGTATTATTATTAAAAATAGTTTTGTTTTTGTTTGTTGATAACGGTTTAGTAGTTGATTTGCGAGGTTGACTTGGCCGTGCCGTGTATGCCATATCGTTAATCCTATACGTTCTGTTTATACCGTTATATTGTTAGCCCTTGAAATTGGTAAGTTGCTAATAATTTATGAAACTAGTAGGGTCCGTGTATGTCGTCCGAATTTTAACCCTTGAACCCCGTTGGGGCCAATTCTGACCACGCATATAGCTGTCAACGTTCACTCAAACCCGGGGCGGCCAATATTGACCAGGCGCCGGCCGGCACAGATTACTTGTGTTTTATATTATCGTGACGCGACCTATTTCTATTGTTTTTTTTGTTGATGTTTACCACTTTTATATTTCTTTGTTTGCTTTGTTTATAAAACGGATTATAAATGGCTCCTACGAATCCGACCGCCGTATCCAGGGCTGGCATCCAAGGAGTTTTGCGTTGGCTTGCTTGTGCGGTCACATTAATAGACCGAGCCGACCGGGTAGGCGCGTTGCTAGCTCGGTATGGCGGGCTGGCAGCTCGCCTGCAAGACCTGGAGCGCCACGCCATGGAGTGTCGCGCGTATTATTTGCAGAACCCCCCAGCTGATGAGGCCGTGTCGGAACAGCTGGAGCAGGATGTAGCCCAGGCCTATGAGCTGGCTGACCAGTTCACGGAGGCGGCTGAGAGGGCCCTGGCTGTTCGGAAGGGGGAGCCGGTTTTGAGCGGGGAGGTCAAACCTACCCCGACGGCGTTGCTAGGCCGATTGCCTACCTTGGAGATTCCCACTTTTAATGGGGATCTGTCAGCCTGGATGGGCTTCATTAATTTGTTTGACAGTTTGGTGGATTCACGACGGGACTTATCCCCTAGCGAGAAGTTGGCCTATTTGCGCTCCTCCCTGCGAGGAGAGGCCAGCGCGGTAATCCACCACCTGCTCATCAGCGACGACAACTACCAGGTGGCCCGCCAGCTTCTGGTTAGCAGGTACCAGAATGTCCGGTTACTGGCGGACACCCACGTGGCCACGATTTTGGCCCTCCCGCGAATCACGCGGGTACACCTGTTACGGAGGGAGTTGCTGAACCCGCTACTGTCAGCGGTCAACTCCCTAAGGCGATTGGACCTGCCGGTGGATCAGTGGTCCTTTGTACTGCTGCACATAGTCCTCGCCAAATTGCCCGCTGAAATGAAGGGGCGTTTCGAGCAGAGGTACGGAGGCGACAGCGCCTCGTATCTCCCGCCCTTCGCGGACCTCCTTCGTTTTTTGGAGGACGAATGTAGGGTGACGGACCACCTGGAGCCCGCCCCGGTTCCAGGTGTTGGTCGTATGGTGGCGGCGAGGGAACAGCCCCGTCGCCCGACCAATCGCTATGCTGCCTTCCAGCAGTCCCCTCCCCCCGCACCGAGTGAGCGGTGCAGGTATTGCAGGGGAGATAGGCACATGGTGCACGAATGTGCCAAATTTAGAGGCCTCCGCCCAGAGGGACGGAGGGCCGTTGCTAGACAGCGCCAATGGTGCTATAGGTGTTTGGGGGGACACATGCAGTCGGCGTGTCCCCAGAGAGAGGATTGTCGTCTTTGCGGAGGGAGGCATCACCCCCTCCTTTGTTTGGACCGCAAGGACGCCGGGAGCGACCGGGGTTCGAATTCCTCGCGCACGGGCGGGGGCCCGGCAGCCCGGAACCGGTCCCCTAGAGATTCGGCGGGGCTTAGCCCCCCCGTTCAGTCCCCCCCGGAGAGGGGGAACTATAGGAGAGACGCCCCCGCCACGGGCGGGGGTAGGGGGGTACCACAAGAGTACGCCACGGTGGCGATGGGCACGGGCCCTATTTGCTACTCCCCCCCCCTAATGGAGAGGCCTCGATTGGGGTACTATGTACCGAGGCACGCCCCACACGGGTATTACCCTGCACCTAGGAGTGCTGTTGGTCGGGGCCAGTATGTACCCGATTGGGACCCGCTCGCCCGGTACGAGCGTCCCACATTTGGCGCGCCGACTCAGGCGCGAGGGGGACAAGTACCCCCCCAAAATTTTTAATGGCGCCCCTGTCGGACCCAACCACCCCTCCGGAGCTTGTGCTGTTGCCAACAGCCTCCGTGAATGTTTGGGGACCTAAGGGCAATGTTGTCACGGTGCGTGCCCTTTTGGACTCAGGTGCCCAGGGGTGCATAATGTCCAGGTGGCTTGTCCGACAGCTGGGTCTTTTGCTTGTGCCGCATCACGAAGCGGTACGGGGGGTGGGAGACTCGCGGATCCCTGATCCGATTGGTCGAGTTGAGTTCTCCTTCTCCCCCCACTTCGCGCCAAGGCCGAAGATCGGTGCTTCGGCGATAGTCTTTGATAAGGTGGTTGGACCACTCCCGCAAGTGCGAGTGCCGCCATCCACGATTGAGCTGACGTCTGGACTGGCTTTGGCTGATCCTTCTTTCCACCGACCGGGCCCAATACACTTGTTGATTGGTGCGGATGTCCTCGGTCGTGTACTGTGTGGAAGCAAGCGAGTTTTGCAGACAGCCGAACTTGTCGCCTTGTCCTCGTCGCTGGGTCATGTGGTGATGGGAAAGGTACCACAGACACCAGAGACCCCGTCGGTAGACCGCCAGACCATTGTCGGTTCTACTTTGTCCGACGTTCTCCAAAAGTTTTGGGAGGTGGAGGAACCTCCCACTGCCAAGCGGTTGGATCCGTTAGCGGAGGAGTGCGAATTGTTCTACCAGAACAACACTGGGCGCCTCCTCTCGGGTCGCTTGATTACCCGCTTGCCCTTCTTGGCGATTCGCCCTCCTTTAGGGAGCTCCCGGCCGATGGCCGAGAAGAGATTGTTGTCTATGGAGCGTAGGATGGCCAGGGATCCCGCATTCAAGGAGAAGTATATAGACTTCATGCGGGAGTATTTGGACCTTGGGCACATGTCCATCTCGCAGTTGGACTGGCGTAATGTGGAACATTACTTCCTGCCACACCACGCTGTTTTGAAGACTTCCAATGGGAAGATCCGCGTGGTCTTTGATGGTTCAGCGCCCACGTCAACCGGAGTGTCGTTGAATCAGTGTCTGCATGCGGGGCCGAAGTTGCATCACGATGTCTGTGATGTTTTGACCAACTTCCGCCGGCACGCTGTCGTCTTTGTGGCCGATATCCGCATGATGTTCAGACAGACCGTGATTCACCCGGAGGATAGACGATACCAGCTCATCCTTTGGCGTGAGGATCCCCAGGATCCGATGTTGGCTTACGAGCTGAACACCAACACTTATGGTTTGCGGTCGAGCCCCTTTGTGGCGATCCGTTCGCTTATGGAGCTCGCAGAGCGCGAACGGCTACGCTATCCCCGGGCATCTGCTCTTATTGAGGGGGGGGCCTTATTTGTCGACGATATCTGCACGGGGGCCTCGAGCTTAGATGAGGCTCTCGTCTTACGTGATGAGCTGATTGCGCTCTTGAGGGCTGGTGGCTATGAGTTGCGGAAGTGGCTGTCTAACTCACCGGACCTCTTGGCAGATTTGCCTAAGGACCACCAGCAAGAGCCGCTCCTCTTTGAAAATCCGGAGACTCCAGACATGCTGTCTGTTTTGGGAGTCCAGTATCGACCAGTCCCGGATTTGTTCACATATAGATTGGAACTGCCAGACCCAAAGGTCTGGACTAAACGCACGGTGCTGTCTACTGTAGCCCGTACCTTTGATCCGAACGGTTGGCTCAGCCCTGTAGTGTTTTCGATGAAGTGCTTCCTACAGGAGCTCTGGGCTGCGGAATTGTCATGGGATGAGCCCCTCTCTGGTAGCCTCCTACGAGAGTGGGTGAGGTTCGTGTCATCCCTACCCGACGTCAATCGGGTTTGTATACCGAGGCAAATGCTGCCTTCGGGAAAGTTTAAAGCCTCCCTGCACGGCTTTTGTGACGCGTCCGAAAGCGGATACGCGGCAGCCGTTTACATCCGAACGGTGGATGCAGCAGGCGTTGTCGCCGTACACTTAGTTACGGCCAAGAGTAAGGTCGCCCCCCTTCGGACTAGGCTAACCATTCCGAAGTTGGAGTTGTCCGGCGCCACTCTCTTAGTACGGCTACTCAATCATGTTGCCGACACCTTGGGAAACGGTGTCGACTTGGAGTCGATATTTGCGTGGTCTGACAGCCAGGTCGTCCTTTGTTGGCTGAAGAGTTCAGTCCACACCCTTGAGGTTTTTGTGGCCAACCGGGTCTCACAAATTCAGACTTCAAAGGCCCCGTTGATTTGGCGCCACGTACCGGGCGAATTGAACCCCGCAGATTGTGCCTCCCGCGGCTGCGAGGCGCCTGAGTTAGTGGACCACCACCTATGGTGGAGTCCATCATGGTTGTTACGGCCTGAGCGCTCATGGCCTGCCACCCCGGCTGTGGCCAGAGTCCCAGACCTAGGCATGCGTGTTCACGCCGTGGAGACGGTGGCGGCTCCGCAGATGGAGTTTTTGTTAGACCGCTACAGTTCTCTTGATAAGTTGCTCGGCGTGACTGCTTGGATTAGGCGCTTTGTGCGAAATTGTCGCCAGCCTCAGGAGAAATCGTTGTCTCCGGTCCTCGCCCCACAAGAGCGGCAAGACGCCCTGTTGCATTGGTTGCGAGTGACGCAACAGCGAGAGTTTGAACCGGAGCTGGAAGCCCTGCGCTCAAGTAAGCCCAAGTTGAAGGGACCCTTGGTGCGGTTGAATCCCTTCTTGGACAGTACCGGATTGCTGCGTGTCGGAGGTAGGCTCAGACATGCCAACCTGCCGTACGGATCACGCCACCCTTTGTTGCTCCCCAAGGATGGACCGTTAGTTAGACTGTTGATTACAGACCGACATGTAAAGAATGCTCATGCCGGTTGTAATGCTTTGACCGCGCTCCTCCAACGAGAGTTCTGGATTTTGTCAGCGCGGAGAATAATCCGATCCGTTATTTTTCGTTGTCTCCCGTGTTATCGTTTGCGCGCCGATACGATGCAGCCCCAGATGGGTGATTTGCCTGCCGATCGAGTGAACGAATCGATGCCCTTCTCAGGAGTTGGAACGGATTTTGCGGGGCCATTTACCGTTAAGACATCGCGGCTTCGTAATGCTAGAACGGAAAAGGCTTACTTGTGTGTATTTGTTTGTTTGGCCACTAAAGCGGTCCACCTGGAGGTGGTTAGTGCCCTCACCACAGAAGCCTTTGTAGCCACGTTGAATCGTTTTGTGTCTCGCCGCGGAATGCCGTCGTTAATCAGGTCCGATTGTGGAACCAATTTCAAGGGCACCGATAGGTATTTAAAAGAAGTTTGTGAATTTTTGGATAGGAATAATTTTGAGATCGGATCCACACTCTCTCGCAGAGGGGTACGATGGCAGTACTCCCCGCCATCCTGCCCCCACTGGGGAGGGATTTTTGAAGCAACTGTAAAGGCCGCTAAAACTCACCTTCGTCGCGTTATTGGGGAGACGGTCCTCACGTTTGAGGAACTCGCGACCGTATTTTGTAAGGTTGAGGCGGTCCTCAACTCGCGTCCGTTATGTCCGTTGTCTTCGGACGCGAATGATTTAGAGGCCCTTACGCCGGGCCATTTTTTGATTGGCAGACCGCTTAACGCCTTGCCGGAATATCCTTATTCCGAAGTGGCCTCCGGACGGCTCTCGCGATTTGAATTGCTCCAGCAGCTTACGCAGAGTTTTTGGCGCCGTTGGCATCTGGAGTATTTGCACATTTTGCAGCAACGCGTTAAGTGGTCGGATAGGACGACCCCACCCAAGACAGGAGACCTCGTGTTGGTAAAGGATCCAAACCTGCCGCCCCTCCGCTGGCGTTTAGGACGCATTGTTCAGCTTCATCCGGGGTCGGATGGTGTGCCCAGGTTTGCCGAGGTCCTGGTGGGGGACTCTGTTTTGAAGCGAGCGATCGCTACCCTCTCTCGCCTGCCCTTAGATTGAGTTGGCGGACAGTTTGCTACTGTCCGGGACGGGGGGATGTTCGCGCCGCGCTGCGAGCCGTGCGTTGTCATTGTCAAGGTCACGGGCGACACGAGACAATGCGCTCGGCCGGCCGGTGTAGGATCGCAGTTGGCCGTAAGCAGCCGCGAGACAAGTTCGTGTGTTTCTGTAGCGACGTGCCGCGCAAGTTACCTACCCATTTTGGGACCGAGATTCGTTTTGCACCTACTAGGGCTCCGGTCGGGGTACGGACGTGTAACCCGTGTGTGTTCGCTTTGAAAAGCGCCGGGAAAGTTTTAGCGGCCTATTAGGGCATTGTGTAGTATAAGAGTGTTAGCTGTAAGAGTATCCCATCGGGGGTTGTGTGGAGATCGTTTTGCCAGGGCGCGCGCGCGCCGGCGAGACAACGTCAGCCCCCCTGGATTACGGACACTATTTTAGTAAGGTAGGATTAGTTTAATTTACTTAATTTTTGCATGGGAAACCTTCGTTTCAATAAACTGTGGAACACAGTAGATGTGGTCATCACAATTGTGCGTGATCATAGCCTCTTTGATAATATCTTTTAGCTCTCGAATAGCTCTGTTAAGGGCAGTTTTATCATCTGGGTGTCGGGTATTGTGCCAGATCCTACGCAGTCTTCTTTTTTCTAATATTTTTTGTCTAATATCCCAGGGTATAGAGTTTTGTCTGGGAGCCATGTTCAATACGTCTGGTGTAGTTTTCCAGCATGCCACTTGAATGGCAGAAGTGAAATTTTGGGTAGCGTAGTCTATGTCACTTGCAGATTTAAGCGCCAAACGCAAATCAAGGTTTTCATTGACCATATCTCGAAAAGAATCCCAGTCTGTGTGTTTATTATACAATGTTGATCTCTTTTCATTGCTTAGGATAGTAGTGCTGAGATTCAAGATAACCGGGGTATGGTTTGTTGAGCTATCTAGACAGGATTCAGCTGATATGAAGAGTCTACCGAGTCCCTTCAGTATAAAGAAGTCCAGGACGTCGGGTAACCTCTTCGGATCCGTTGGCCAGTGCGTTGGCTCTGGTGTCGCAATAGTAGTCAGGCAATTTTTGTCTACGCTTTTCTTAAGTTCTCTGCCTCTTGTGGTGGTTAGCCTGCTACCCCAATGAACATGCTTTGCGTTCCAGTCCCCTCCAGACACGAATCGCCCACCCAAGGTCTGCAGGTACTCGGTGAATTGTTGCTCGGTTATTTTGTGTTTTGGGGGACAGTAAACAGACGATAAGGTA
Organism: Crambus lathoniellus; assembly: GCA_949710035.1. NCBI lineage: Eukaryota > Metazoa > Arthropoda > Insecta > Lepidoptera > Crambidae > Crambus > Crambus lathoniellus. Next base: position 37,600,837 of record OX453296.1, read on the forward strand.
ATGTCCCCATTTTTATCCTGTACAGCGATAGAGGTGGCTTGTATGTGCTGGGTCTTAAAATGCGGGAGCTCATAGTGGTTGATTGAGGATTTTATAATAATGGCAGAACCTGCATGAGCAGTTCCTTCAGGGTGGTTAGTACTATATATCTTATAGTTTTTTAATCTAACATCACTGTTGGCTGTGAAGTGTGTTTCTGATATTAGGAGTATATCTAATTTATGTAGTTGTAGTAAAGTTTCAACTTCGTTTTTGTTTGGAGCCAAGCCATCGATGTTCCATGTCGCTATAGATTGCACTTTTTTGCACATTTTCTGTTATTTCAAAAACTAAATTAAGATAAATTATAAATGTTGATAAAAATCAAAAGCGAACCAAAAACGATGACGACTAAACACAATAATATTAAATGTGTAAGTATAAATACATAAAGAAACTAAAGCGCCGTCCAATAGTGATTGTATAGCTTCCAAGAGAGTACAGTAAAATATTATTAAATATAACTTAAATCCTCTTTTAACTAACTAAAACTTTACTGACACACAACAAGTAAGGTTCGTAAAAGTAAAAATTTAAATAACTTTCCATAGTAATTTCTTCTATAGCGATTGTCAAATATCTGGAAAGGTATTTCTTTCGCGTGTGGGGGTAGTAATATCTTCACATTGATGAAATTAACGCTGGCGTAATTATAGCCAGCGTTAATACACGCGTATTTACACGCTGTATACAGCGTGTAAAAAGTATTTGATAAATTCGACGCTTCTCGTAACGACTCCGTAGCTCAGTGGTTAGAGCAGTCGCCCGGATAGCGAAAGGTCGTGGGTTCGAGTCCCATCGGAGCTGGTTGTGAGACGGGTCGATTTTTTCTAAATACTTCATTTTTCATTTTTCAACCATAAAAATTGCATTGTGAATGCAAAAAAGTAAAAATTTAAATAAAGGTTCGTAAGTCAAAAAAATAAAAGTGTTTCCAAACCCATAACATTTCTATAAAGTCACGGCTTTTTCTAAATGAATTTATACTTTCATCACATTGAGAATGCACAGAGTAAAACCCAACTTGTATTAAACTAGGTCTGGGATTTAGGTACATCTGTTCTGGGTAGTGTGTCGATGCATTTCAGGTTGAAGAGATCCTCCATATCTCGAGGGAACCAGTGAGGCACGCTCCATTCTCCAGACACTTACTCTAGCTATATACAGGATAGAAATTCGAAAGAAACAACACTGACAGTGTCAAGCCATGGTTAAAATTATTACTGCATCAATGAGTAAAGATTTTTAGGCAAAAACAGAATCATACTTTCATATGCTTTTAATTTCTCAAAGAGCAATCACAAGATGAAAAGTTTTTTGGAAGCGACCTTATTTTTCGTTCCGCTTATGAAACATTGTGTATAATTCCCAAATTTCGTTTTCAAATCCGTTTGTCTAGACCACGGAATTAAATGTCCGTTTCATAAATTCTATTCGAATAATTACTAACCATCTTGTCTAGGCCCGAGTCAAGATTTCTATTTTAATAGTTAAAAATAAATTTTCCTTTAGTTCTGACGTCTCTGAAAATCGGTCTTATTATACTCAGATCGTTGAAACTTCAGTTTACGAATAAACAATTTCAAGAGTAGGAAAATTAGAGGAACTAGTGTAAACTAGTGTCCTGGCAGCGCCACCATGTTGTACAATTTTTTTATTACTTTCAAAGGAACGACCAGAATATGTTCGAAATTGTAGGTTGAATAAAAAAAAAATTCAAATGATAGTTTGTAATAAAGATATTTTTTTGTGGCGCTCGCTGCCAGGAAGTATAAGTCCTAGCAGTAGTCTCGCGCACTGTACAACACTAAAAGTGGTTTTAATGTAATGGCCAGAAAATGTTTGTAATAAAAAACTGAATTTCACATAATTTAAAAAAAAAAAAAATTAAGCAAATTGAAAGGAGATCAGTCCCAACTAGCACATTAGTGGAAATAGCAGCCTATTTTGCAACTTTTAGCTGTACAGTAACGCTTTAGGGGTTCAGAAATTGGTTTTAAGTTCTATTATTGCTTCCGTAACTGCTAATGGCTGTAAATATCACTAGGGGTAGTAGAAACTGAACCAAATGCCACTGTAGGCCTTATAAGAGTTCATTTTACAACCCATTTGCCGTCTATAGCTTTAAAAGAGAGTTAAAACATTTAAGTTAAAGCTTAAAGCTGCTAAAAAGCTTCTTTTGCCTCTGCTGTACGCTTCCAAACTGCATAAAGACTTTAATTGCAGACTTTATAACGGAACTGTATAAAAGATATATTTATCACTGTTCTGCCACTGAAAGTTTCATTGCAGAAGTAATTTGTACTTTTGCACAGCCATAAGTAGCAATTTGATCGACTGTTTTACTAATAGCGACATTAACCCAGATAAGCCTGAAACTCTTTTTTCTCGTAGATTTTTAAAGTTTCTAAATATATGAAAAATCCGTTTTAAATTAATAAAGCAATAATGCTAGATTTTTTCATTTCTCAAAACCCATGTATGGGTCGGTCGGCTTAAGTGGGTTAAGGCTTCACAATAGAAGCAGGAGCGTAATGGACATTGCCGACACATTTGGATACATTCTGCTATTTTTATTGTAGAAATCTCATTTTATAAAATATTTGAGCCAGCTTAAAAGAAATATGGATCTGAAAGCATGGAAGTTCAAACTAAGAACTGGTGGATATCGCAAGAAAGTATGGAGAGTTTATCAGAATATGCAGAAATTAAAAAAGACAACTGTGTGTGAGAATTCTGTAATTGAAATATTAAATAACACGCACCTAAGTTTTTTTTAAACTCAATTACATGAGAGTAATGTAGCTTTCATTTATAAAACTCTATTTATTTAATTTATTCTTTAAGGGATTCATTGCAAAGAAATAAAAATAATGCACCAAGTTCGAGTTCAACAAACACAAGCGAGGGTCCCGTAGATTTTGTTTCCTCAATTAGTGATAACTTACCAGTTACAGATGCAAAGTAAGTTATAGCTTGGTGTGGCATATTATAAAAATAAAGTAAAATAACCTTCTTTGCGTATTTTTTTGTTTCTTTATTCTAGATGCAATCATGTGTTTCATTTATTCTTTAAGGGATTCATTGGAAACAAAAAATGTACCTAAATTTTTTTTAAACTCAATTACATGAGAGTAATGTAGCTTTCATTTATAAAACTCTATTCATTTAATTTATTCTTTAAGGGATTCATTGCAAAGAAAGAAATAAAAATAACGCGCCAGCCGCCAAGTTCGAGTTCAACAAACACAAGCGAGTAACTAGAACAATCGAAGCGCCTCTTGTAGAATTGTATTGGTGAATTGATTTAAAAAAATATTTGAGATAAAATCAACTTGTTTTATTGGCAAATTGGCCCATAATTGACATTATTAAAACAATTAAACTAAGTAAGTTCTAAAATAACAACAGTTTAAACAATATTTGCACAACATTGTGCCTGACATGGTGAATCGGAATATACCAAATATTTGAATCAAAATCAACATGTTTCTTTGGCAAATTGGCCCTTAATTACTTAATTGAAATAATCAACACGTTTATTAAGAGTGAGCAGTATGCACACTAGCGCCGCGATTGGAAAAAAAATCATAGTGTAAATAAAGATCATATTGCGAATTATCTCTCTGTAGTGCACTCCGAAAAAGCTTTGTGGTACTTTCTATTGCTTTATCTATATTTTCTAGCTTGTCGTTTATTTAAATAAAATTTTATTGCTAAAAGTGGCCACATTTCGCAAAAAAACTGAATTAAACTGAACGACAGGCTAACAAATATTCTTAAAGCGATAAAAAGTACCACAAAGCTTCTTTGGAGTGCACTACAAAGAGATAATTTATAATTTCGTATTTATTTAAGCACTATGATTTGAAATTGATTGATTTGACTATAATGTTGAAATTTTCAAGTTGGTTGGTTGGTCCAATAAGGCGTGGTGAGAGCGTTGGTAAGAGTTTCAAGTCAAGTCAAGTTTTCATTTCTGTCAAGTGCTTGTCAGCAATTTCGTACGACATAATATTGTTCCTTTTAACTATGCAGTTTATTTTAGTCCAGTTTGGTTGTGGAGTTGAATCTTCTATTTTACATATTTTTTTACTTTTTTTGTTCGGCCAGTGTAACACTCCATGTTTTTCCCACGTAGATGGACAGATGCAAAGTTCTTGTTTATTTTGTTGTTCATTATAAGTTTGAATTATTTTGAAAGGCATTCTGAAAACATGGTAAGACATAGTAAGTGATAAACAATTGAAAGAGCGAAAAATAAAGAAGCAGCTACAACCGATCATCGTATTTTAGGGTTTTCAACGAGTTCTACGGATCTCTAAACAAATAACCATTAGTGTGGTTCGATACCTGCAGTAAGTACGAAATAAAAGTGATTGTAAAGACTTGAACTGCATTAGTGGTACAGGTATTACTTAGCCCTTCAGAGGAGTGAAACTTAACGCTTTGACGCGCAGAGAGGAAGTATTAAGGTTGAAGTTGCAAGTTAAAGCTGCTTCTCATAGACGCCATGTTTACAAGACAATTATTTATCATTACTTGAGAAATTCATAGGTTTTTATCACAATTTGTAGTAAAATATAACTAAATATAGAACCAGCATTAAAGACAAATGTTGACAATATTTAATTTCAATATCGTGTAGGTATGTGATATAATATTATTTATATAATAATATTTAACATATTTAACGATATTCTGAGGTAATTATTGAGGCGCGTTAAAAATACTCCAATAATATCAACTATATGCACGATAAACTGATCGGCGTTTTAGCCACTTGCATATAATACAAAATATAGCTCAAAAACACTTACCTTCACTTCACTTATTATTTATTTGTATTCAGTAATGTCTGACTCAGGAACAACAGAATTGTATTTAATAAATGAGAGACAAGGTGAACAATCAGTGATACTTTATTCGTTCAGTTAAAGCTGTCATTCATTCAATAAGCGCCACAAGAGCTTTAGTGTGGTGTTAATTATTAGTTGCACCTCCTGTAGCGCTTTTATGCCACTATTGTAAAGTTCTAATGGAACTGTAGGTTGCAAAAAGTTGTGCCCCTTTGGCTGCAAAGAGGCTGCATAAGGTCTGCAGTGCACGCTCTGGCGCTTGAGCTTGGCGCCTTTGGGAATAATCGGATTAGCTCCAAAGCTCTTAAGCAACTAGTTTGTGCTAGTTGGGGTCACGCTTCATACATATTTGGACCAAAAAAGTAAAAGTATCGGCCAACGAAAAAAAATTGCATATTACTATTGTAAACAATGTAGAGATCATTTTTTGTTATGGCGTCAACAGTGTACGATTAGCGGCCAAGCAGTTATTCAAGTTTGAAAATGTCATTTTTTTTCTCTTCATTTTCAAACTTGAATACCGCTCGGCCAAAGTGCGGCCAACGGAAAAAAATTGCACATTACTATTTTAAACAGTGTAACGATCATTTTTTGTTATTGCGACAAAAGCGTACGATTAGCGGCCAAGCAGTTATTCAAGTTTGAAAATGTAATTTTTTTTCTCTTTATTTTCAAACTTAAATACAGCTTGGCCAAAGTGCGGCCAACGAAAAAAATTGCACATTACTATTGTAAAAAGTGTAACGATCATTTTTTGTTATGGCGTCAACAGTGTACGATTAGCGGCCAAGCAGTTATTCAAGTTTGAAAATAACATTTTTTTTCTCTTTATTTTCAAACATGAATACAACTTGGCCAAAGTGCGGCTAACGAAAAAAAATTGCACATTACTATTGTAAACAGTGTAACGATAATTTTTTGTTATGGCGACAACAGTGTACGATTAGCGGCCAAGCAGTTATTCGAGTTTGAAAATATATTTTTTTTTCTCTTTATTTTCAAACTTGAATACAGCTTGGCCAAAGTGCGGCCAACGAAAAAAAATTGCACATTACTATTGTAAGCAGTGTAACGATCATTTTTTGTTATGGCGTCAACAGTGTACGATTAGCGGCCAAGCAGTTATTCAAGTTTGAAAGTAACATTTTTTTTCTCTTTATTTTCAAACTTTAATACAGCTTGGCCAAAGTGCGGCCAACGAAAAAAAATTGCACATTACTATTGTAAACAGTGTAACGATAATTTTTTGTTATGGCGTCAACAGTGTACGATTAGCGGCCAAGCAGTTATTCAAGTTTGAAAGTAACATTTTTTTTCTCTTTATTTTCAAACTTGAATACAGCTTGGCCAAAGTGCGGCCAACGAAAAAAAATTGCACATTACTATTGTAAACAGTGTAACGATCATTTTTTGTTATGGCGTCAACAGTGTACGATTAGCGGCCAAGCAGTTATTCAAGTTTGAAAATGTCATTATTTTTGGTATAAATACGATCGCAAAACGGATTGAACGAAATTGAACGAAAACGAATTCCTCGTCAGCATTATAACTGACCCACGAACGTCCCACCTGCTGGGTACGTGAATCGACTAAACAATAATGCAATACTTTTAGCTAAATAGTAACTTTAACTAAGGTCTAGTACACTACAGAGCCAGAATAAGGAAATACCCTAAAATAGATATTGACTACTACAACATAAAGTGACTTTGGCCAAGCTGTATTCAAGTTTGAAAATAAGGAGAAAAAAATATCATTTTCAAACTTGAATAACTGCTTGGCCGCTAATCGTACACTGTTGACGTCATAACAAAAAATGATCGTTACACTGTTTATAATAGTAATCTGCAATTTTTTTTTGTTGGCCGCACTTTGGCCAAGCTGTATTCAAGTTTGAAAATGAAGAAAAAGATGACATTTTCAAACTTGAATAACTGCTTGGCCGCTAAACGTACACTGTTGACGCCATAACAAATAATGATCGTTACACTGTTTACAATAGTAATGTGCAATTTTTTTTCGTTGGCCGCACTTTGGCCAAGCTGTATTCAAGTTTGAAAATAAAGAGAAAAAAATGTCATTTTAAAACTTGAATAACTGCTTGGCCACTAATCGTACACTGTTGACGTCATAACAAAAAATGATCGTTACACTATTTACAATAGTAATCTGCAATTTTTTTTTGTTGGCTGCATTTTGGCCAAGCTATATTTAAGTTTGAAAATGAAGAAAAAATGTCATTTTCAAACGTGAATAACTGCTTGGCCGCTAATCGTACACTGTTGACGTCATAACAAAAAATGATCGTTACACTGTTTACAATAGTAATTTGCAATTTATTTTCGTTGGCCGGCACTTTTACTATTTTGGTCCAATTTGACTGATCTCCTTTACAATACTATTAAATAATACATACTACTACAATCAAAGTATAAACAATAATAGTAGTTTTGTAGATATACTTTCTAGCACTCTTACCCGCTGTATTAGACTAAAAATGGTTTTAATGTAATGTCAAGAAAAGGTACGTACCTAATTAGTACGTCGATAAAAACTGAATAATAAAAAAAACATTTTTTATTTCAGTTTTTATTGAAGCAAATTTAAATTTACAATACTACTAGTTTTACTTTTGGAGATAATGAGCCAACCTAAGTAAAACTGAATACTGAACAAATAAACATTTTCTAATTCAGTTTTGAAACAAATGAAAATTTTTTTAATACTATATTTACAACTCTTTTTTATACACTTAATTGCTGAAAAATCTATGGTTTTTAGCTGATATAACCTATACAAAATTATCGACCGCATCGACAGCATGCCACCTACCGGGTCCAATTGTAAATCTAAACCATTCTCGTATCCACCTGTAAGACACACAAAAGAGTTGCAAAATAGTATATTTCATTGCGAGTGCGGAAAGCCTGTCATTGCAAAGAGTTCCGACAAATGTCTACGCGAGCCGAGGCGCAGCCGAAGGTGAAGGTTGACAGTCGGAACAAGTTGCAATGACGGTTCCGCACGTGTACTGAACAACTATTTTTAATACAGTTGCGAAAAAATGAAGCATTTTAATAAAATAATAAAAACACAATAATCTCAACTAACTAATCGTAAAAGAATATAAGCAGAGTTTTTTTTTGTTTTCTTCACCCATTCTGGGTAGGCAAAGGGAACTATGCCCATACAGCCAAGTCTTCAGTAGATTTTTTTATTGATATGAAATGAAAATGAAATTAAATGAGATGAAATGAAATGAAACCTAACCTTACAAAAGCAATCCGAATCCTACAGGAGCGCCTTTCTTTATTTCTCACTTTTACTACATCGTTTTCCATTAAAGTCACATTATTGCACTAATTCCACCATACTAAGTACCACAATAAAAACCAGGAAAAACTAATTTAGAAAACTAAGTAATAAGGTCCGTCATTTTCTTTTCACTTACCCGCGCAAACTCCTATAAGCAGAGACTATGGCAGTGCACGTCATACAGCCAACTTTTTAAATTTATAAATTTAATGTGGCCGATACTAATATTAATTTAATGTTTAAATTTTAATTAAAATTACTTTTAAATCTGATATTGAAACAAATTACCTAGTAGCTTTTCATTCATTTCATGAATCATATAAACTTCTATGATTTTTTTTTAGTAAAAACTTCGTGGTTGGTTTTTTCTTTTTAATACACATTATTTTGACAGTTGGGAAAGAAAACGCACGAGTTCGGGAAAGGTAAAGAAAAAGCTCGTGTATGTAATAGCCCACATCCCGAACGCTATACGTCCCTGCAATACGCCACTTTTTGAGCAACTGCATTAAAAATGATTTTATCTACACTCATGTTATAATATTCGAATTATGAACTCATGCCTGAACGTATACTGATACACTTTATGCCATAGTCAACTTTAAAAAATAAAGCTGCTGTATCCGGGTGTTTCATAATGACCATTATGCAACACCCGGATACAGCTGTCACTCATTATAAAACACTTATATTTCTTAAATTGACAGTCTCCATGGCAACCGTAGGATTTACCGACCTTGACTTCCAACTTTTTCAAGCTCTTCTTTAGCCGGCAACAATCAGAAACGCTTTTAAAATTAGAATTTTGAATTTAGAAGGAATAGACCGTATAGACTCCTATGAGTGGGGTTTGGCACCAATTCACATTTTATAATTAATATTGATTTGCTTTATTTTTGAAATATATAATAAATGTAATGAGTGTAGATAAAGTAGTGTATGAGACTGCACATAACTCGGTATTAAAACACTCGTGGAATACTATTAAAAAACTCGCCAAGGCTCGTTTTTTAAACTCCCACTCGTGTTTTAATACCCCTCCTTATGCGACAGTCACATAAACTACTATTTGAAACGTTGACCTCGACCGAACATTTAGTTGATCCTCTATGAATTAGCTTAACTTTATACTTTTGTGCGTGTGTATGTCTCTGAACTCGTCCTAAACGGCTGGATCGATTTAAATGCAATTTTTTGTATGTCTTTAGGTGGATCGCTGTCGATAAGGCGGTACGAAGTTCGCCGAATCAGCTAGTGAATATATACTATACATATACGTATATTGTTAAGGAAATTTTGTGATCTACAACTTTTTTTTGATGATGTATCTGTAAAACAAACGAGTAATTACCTAGATAGGCAAGTTAGAAGAACAAAGTGACAAAATTAAAAAAATAATAAGTAATAATAAATTTTGTATAGATTATATCTTAAAAACCACGCATTTTCCGTAATTAAGTGTATGAGCAAAGTTGTAGTAAAAATAAGCTTTAATTGCTTCTTAGAAGTAATGTCGCTAAGACGCACCGTTTACGAGTTTTGAGCGAGTAACTACCACCCCCCTGCGGCGCGTTTAATCGAGAGGTATTAATTTGACATTTCTCAGGAGACCTACTCCGGAGGAGATCTTAAAACTATTGGAACTACATAGGTTAGTTCCTCTATTTACCCTTTTTGGTTCAGTCTGCTCGGACTATGATTAGGTGAAGTAGGGACATGTTCCGTGCCGCAATATTAACCCTTTCCGACCTGGCGTCCACAAATAAGGACATAAAACTTAACAAAATATTTAGTTACTTATTTCGATGCTTTTTTATTTAAAAACGGTTGGGTTCATATAATCACATAATAAACTCTATCAATCACACATATAATTTTTTAAATGTTCTCTGTAGTCGATTTTAACTAAAAAAATTTAAGTCCATTCAGACAAAAAAAAACAGGTCTGAAAGGGTTAAGCAGGTGTTGTTGATAACCGTGTGTTTATTCTGCTTTATATTTAGTTTTGTTAGGGTCAATCACAAAATTCTTGTTAAATAATTTGTATTTCGTTTTTAGGATCAAATTTTAGTTTCCTGTTCATTAACATGGACGTCAGTCAAAAATACGTTTTCCACTAGACTTCCTCAAGATTATTATTTTCACCTTTTTGATTGTTAAATTATATGCTTTATTTTTCGCTAATAGCATAAATTTATAGTGTCAGGTGCCGAGCCAGGTTAGCTTTTTATTGCTCCTCCGAGTTAAAGTAATACTTATTGGTCTAGAAGTTTAAACAATCCATCCTGAATATTCCATGCACATTTCATCTTTAATTTCGTCATGGTTTCAAGGATACTTTAGGGTAATATTATGCGCGCTATGCCATATTGTGTAATAATCATTCCATTTTACAAAATGCAATCTGTTTTCAAAGTTTTTTGAAGTTTGGTACTTACTACAACACTTTTTCGAACCGGCTGGTAATGATTAGTTTTGTATGTGGTGCAAACAAAGATAAAACTTTGTAATGCGTAGGTATTACAGCCAACGAGAAAAGTTAAAAAGGTTAACCTGCGTCCCGCAAGTATGATAACTATTGTAGGATAAAACTTGCCGACTCCAGAGCCTAAGCTGGCCCGTTTAAGGCAATAATTATGCATTACGTTCGCTCAGTGTTCTCTAGAGTTGTCTGCATTTATGGAGATTTACTGTAACTTTACTAACTTATTGTGCCCGAATGCAATGCTCGGCCGACTTCTCGCCTGCAGCATTTATATAACAAATAATGTTGTTAAATAAAATAATTTCAGACTGCGTTTAAAATAATGTGCAAACTGTGTCGCTTTGCTGGCGCCCAATCCTCTTTATTTTTTTGTGTTTTGCACCACTCTTGTAAGGTATAATATGGTAAACTAGCCTTCCGCCCGCAGCTTCTCCCGCGTTCCTTCTAGCGCGGACTACACGACTCTATCCCGCGGGGTAAAAATGTGATAGTAAAAAACCATGAGCCCTATATGAAGCTTTCAGGCGGGATCCCGCATCAAAGCTACAATAGGGCTAAATAGATACAAGCTACTTATAGGGCTCGTGGTTTGTTACTATCACATGTTTCCTTTACTTACAGAATTGCATCGTGAATGCATATAAATTATTTAAAAGTATAGGAAAAATGTGATAGTAAAAAAACACGAGCCCTATAAGTAGCTTTCAGGCGGGATCACATTTTTCCTATACTTACAAAAATTGCATTGTGAATGCATAAAAATAATTTAAAATCTTAATTATTTAAAATCTCAATTTAATAGCTGTTTCTTCTTAATCGATTGTTAAACATTTGCAAAAATGTTTTTTTCGGATGCGAGGGTTTCCTCACAATGATGAAGCAACGCTGGCCTACAGAGCGTAACAAGTGATGGCAAAATTCGTGTAAGCCTTTCGGTAGCTTAGTTGGTCAGAGCATCGGGCCGGATTCTCGGAGGCGCGGGTTCGTATCCCGCCTGAAAGCTACTTATAGGGCTCGTCGTTTTTTACCATCACATTTTTCATATACTTACAGAATTGCATTGTGAATGCATATGAATAATTTAAAATATCAACACACAAGGTAAAATTAAGGGGCAGCTTGTAATTAAAAAGAAAGACCATTGTGGAGGTAAATTTTAAAACGCATCTTGACGCTGCAAGCTCTTTTCGGGTAATAAATTTCAAGAAAAGGGGCAAATGCAACTTGGACATTGTACAATTAGATATTGTATCAAAAGTACCGTTGTCAATAAGTAAGGAGAAAAAAAAAATTTGTTACCGATCATAGATCCTGCATTTCATGATTTTTTTAAAAACATAAAAGTTGATCTACGTTTTTTAAACATCGATCCGGGTTTAGATGTAGAAGACCATGATAATAAAGTATATTGATTATGTAAATTGAAACTTATTTTTCTAATTTTGTTTTTAATCCGGATGTACGTACTCATAGATGTAAAAGACCCTGATTATGAGGGAAATTGATAATGAAAATAAAAACTTACTTTTCTTATTGTGTTTTATGATCTGGATTGATATGTAGAAGAAAGTAGATTATGAGGGAAATTGATTATGAAAATAGAAACTTATTTTTGTTGTTGGGTTTTACGATCCGGATCTAGACGTAGAAGACCCTGATTATGAGGGGAATTGATTAGGGAAATGGAAACTTAATAATAAAATCTGTTTTATTTTTCTTATTGTGTGTTATTTAAGAATATAAAATAGGTAAAGCTTTTACTTATGTTGTAATATGATAAAAAATAACTAAATTTGAATTTTACTTCAACATCTCTATTACTAATTGAATATAATTATTTATTGGTACAAATTATAAGGTGAATAAGTTAGCAAGTGATCAGTGAACAATTAGATGAGTCACTTTTCTTGAAGACTAAATTAAAAAATTATATATTTTATTGTTTTAGCTGAAAAATCTCATTAAATTACAAAGATTCACAAAAAAATATTACATTCAATTAAAATCGATTTACCAAAAACATTTAAACTTTAAAATGGCCGCCCTGAAAAGTAGTCACATTTAAGCTGAAAACGTAATCACGCCGTGTACGGAAATCATATTTCGAAAGAGTGTTTTAAAGGTTTGAACACTAGTTACGAATTTGACTTCAAAGAAAGCCCCAAAATGGAATGCAACAAACGAATGTCAATCAATATTTGTGTTGTCCTAGGGGCATTAATTATTAAAAAGAGCATAAGATTCCTCCTGGAAAGATCTTAGAAACTCTCTTCAATCAAAATGAGGCAATGTTAGGGCTCTTAGACGATGTTAAAAAATCTCAGAGAGGAGCAATGAAAGAGATAATTGGAATCAATAATAGATTGAGTGTCATTGAGGAGAAACAATACGAAATATCCACAGAAGTGAAGTCAGAAAATATATCTAGGATAAAGCAAGTAGTCGCATCAATCAATGATGAAATAAATGTGCAATCAAAGCGTCATTATTAGAAATGAGAACCCCGCTCTTACCACCTCTAACTCATATAGTGCAAGGAGCAGGACTAAAATCAGAAGAGCATTCGACTCATATAACCGCTCTTCGAGGAAAGAACAGTGGGTCATACGGCTCTATCGGAAAAAATCTTCAGTTTAATAAGATTAAAGGTAGCAAAGTTGAAACAAAGATTCCTAGTGGAGAAGAACTCATATATCAAGAATCAATACTCTAGTACAAGTGAAGATTCTCCTACTGAAGACTCAACCAGAGAACTCAACCTTTCATACACCAGGGGATCTATCACAAGGGGTGGATTCCCAGAGTGATGATAGAGTTTATCATGGATTCACTGAAAATAGCAATCAGAATAATACTAGTGATTTTCTTCCTATTGGTTATGATCAACCTGATGAACAACTTGAGTGATATACATAGATTCCATCATCTATATATATAAAAATGAATCCCTATTTCCCTTGGTCACGACATCACGCGTGAACGGCTGGACCGATTTGGCTAATTTTGGTCTTGAAATGTTCGTGGAAGTCCAAGAAAGGATATAGGGGTAGGGTAGGGATAGGGTAGGGTAGGGGTAGTGTAGGGTTAGGTAGGGGTAGGGTAGGGGTAGAGTACGGGTAGGGTAGGGTGGAGTAGGGGGTAGGGCCACGGGAACGAAGTCGCGCTGGGTCAGCTAGTTTAACATAAATATAAGATAACATGGTTGTGTAAACTGAAACTCTATCATGACATTAGACGATAATTCAAGATATTGTTATATCAATTTTCACAGGTTAGGGTAAGACTATAACTATATAGGAGAAATGAGGCAAATTTTAATCATTAAATAATCCATACTAATATTATAATTGTGAAAGTGTGTTTGTTTGTTTGTTTATTTGTTTGTTTGTTTATTTGTTTGTTTGTTTATTTGTCCGTCTTTGACGTCAAAACGGAGCAACGGATCGACGAGATTTTCGGTATGGAGATAATTTGAGAGCTGGAGAGTAACATAGGCTACTTTTTATCCAGGAAAATTATAAAATAAAAATGGTAATTTTGTATAGAAAACCGTTAAACTGTCATATCATACTTCACACAACTGTCATTTCTTAGCCGCTTCCAAAGAGAAGGTATGTCAAAGAGTATGTAATCACTGACATTTTTGCCGCTTAGGATTTCTTTTTTTTTAATAAGTGACATTGTGTCAGACAGGTGATACGAAGTTCGTGTCCAATAAAATTTATATGGCAAAACAACGTTTGCCGGGTCAGCTAGTTTTAAATAATTTTAAAACAACGATTTTAAAGCAATTTAGCTCATTAATGAAGTTAAGAGCATATTATAAAGGCATGAGAATAGTCATTTCAGTGCCAAAGCGTTTCTTTAATTAAGCCTATTCTTTCTTTTATACTTAAGAAACGATAGTATTAAGTGAGAACGAGTTCTTTGTCTTAAACTTATAATAAAACTGTAAACGATCCAATTCTGTACATTGAAAAGAAATAGAAAAAATACCTCCAGGGGTCTTCTTAAACGAAACAGATACCAAACATATGGTTTTTGAATTTTTTGTCTGTGTCTGTCTGTTGTCCGCGTTTCACGCAAAAACTACTAATCTAAAAAATTCTAATCTTGACACTTTATTTTCGAAGACAGATGTTGATGTAATAAATGGACTGTTTGATAATTATTCATTATGAATAAGGTTCAAATTTCAAGAACTAAACTTATAGCTAGACTACTACTTTGTTTGAAATAAGTAATAATTTAGGGGTAGTAATTTAACCGATCTTCTAAAATACTTTTCTACCGACAAAAATACTTAGTGAGCGACAGTCGCTAATCTAACCTAACCTAAACCTATTTTTCCGTTCCCGTGTTACTACTGGATCGCTTGGTAGTACGACGGGATTTGTTTTTACCCGTGTTACTACTGGTAGTAATACTGGTAGTACCACGGGCAATAAACGAACCAAACCTAGTAGGTATTATTATAGTCAGTGAATTTTGTAATTTTTAGTCAGTCGGTTTATTATATTCCGTAATTTAGCAGCGCAGGACCAATCGTTGTGGAGATCCTTGGGGGAAGGCCTATGCCCAGCAGTGTGCGTCGTAATGATGATAATGGTGATGAAGTAGTAATTTTTAAATCTCCCTCTTTCTGGCTCAAAACCAACAAATATTGCAAGAATATTTCGGTCCGTAATTCTTTAAAAGCTTTTGACAATGAACGCAATAAATAGTAGTTGGTCTAATTCTAAGCCATGGGCTAGTACCAGAACAGCACACTTTCAACACCGACGGCAGGCAATGCGACGTTTGCTCGTAAATAATAACTTCATGCATAAACAATGAAAGCCATCCCGTAGCCCACTCCCGCCTCCGCTCTAACACGCGACATTCATTCATAATTTCCATGAAATATACTGACGACGAAAGTGATATAGGTTATTTTATTTTTAACACTTCTCCTTATTTCGCTAACCAGTTACAGGCGACGTAGCTATAAACTATAGATTTGATTCCCAATCGAATTTACGTCATGCTACGAAGTAAATTTTTTCTTCTGGCCAATTTCCCTATCATTCTGTAATGGGGGGTAATCTCGAAAGCTTAAAGCAGATGGCGCTAGTGAGTTTGGAGGTCATTCTATCTGTCAAACTCTGTTTATTTCTATGAAAATATTGATAAGAATACTTCTTATGTGAAATTAATATGCCTCAGTGTTGTGTTGTGTCCTTGTGCTCATCGAGAACATCGGGACACAGGTTTCCCAAAGATAAACAGTTGAGAAAAAGTGGATCGTAGCTATAAGAAGAGATAAATATGAGCCAACAATACATGCACGAATTTGCAATAAACATTTTGTTCAAACGGATTACACAATGCCACTAGATTCTACTGTAGAAAATCGTAAGTAGTGTGTATTTGTTACAGAGATAGTATTTAATAAACAAACAGGAATACACAGACTGATTTTTACAAGCTTTTTTACAAGCTTTTTATTAACTTGCCATGTTAGTTAGTTAGTATGTTGGTTAGTGAGGGACAAATCTCGCAAGCCTAATTTGACCCACTTCCCAGTGTCCGATGGAGCTGAAATTTTGTATACAGGTTTAGTTCAGATGACAATACAATATTAAAGTACAGTCAGCAAAAAAGCTTGTCATTAAAATGAGATTTTTACTAAAAACTTATTTTATTTAGCTCTAACATAACCTCAATTTTGTTTTGAACTAAATTTTTGTTTTATTTACGCATCACGAAACGAACACTCAGAAAGGATTCCTTACATTTTCCATCTGTGACTAGTTCATCAATGCCAATCGCACCAAAGACATGCAATGAGAAAACTGTGACATTCAGAGGATGATTATTCAAGTTTACCTTTCGATGAGGTCTTCCTTTTTCCCAGCTATTCTTGCATTTCTTCTTGCTAATTCCTTTTTTAATTCATTTACAGTCCAAGAACCGTATTTTTCGCCATTTTTTCACAAAACAAAATAGTCAAAACTACAAATACCATACTCGCTCTATGGAGCTGTCAAAATGAGTTGACCCCCAACTACACTAGCGCCACCATCGGGAGAAAAGGCGGACATACCTGCCATTCAGACTCGTTCATCCATCTTGGCGTGATACCTAGTAGCTACATAATATTCTAACTCCTTTGGAACTATGGAGGTTTTATGGTCACTTTATATGAAACGATTTTATTTTCAGAAACAAATTAAAACTTTAAAGAACAAATGAAGATCAATCAGTCACAATCTTTCAGAGCATATAATGTGTAGGATAATTTTTCCTACACATTAAATAAATAAAATTAAAAAGAAAAATTAAACACCAGGAGGGGGCCAATTCTCGCGCCTTTAATATGATATCGAAATAGATATAGTCCGCGCCACATAACTAGGCATTTGTCAGAGGGTGCTGATCGTCGTGGTTGGTCGGAAAAATAAGCCTTATTCCCATGACATAATTTCAGTTCCAGATATTGACACACGGCAAGTTATATGGCGCGTACTGTCGAAATAAAATGGCGAATGGCAATGAGAGTTTTTTTTGATGTTTCATCGTTAGTTCAGAAATTTGTACTAGGTGGCGCTACCCAACTATTAGCGGCCCTAACTTTTTCAGATTAGTTCAGAGTATACAATCTAGGCGCAACAGAGGTATTTGTGAAGAAGAATGAGGATTTGCTCGTTTGATTAAAAAGCTAAGAAGAGTTATCTTAAAATATGATCTTAAGTAAGTACTACTTTCAATAGGTACTTAGGAGAACATTGACTATTAATCATGATTAGATCTTAACAGATAATAATATAACCTACCTATGAAAATGATGCGTTTCACATTGACACTAATGATGTCATAGGTTACGTTAAAGAATGATGTGCATAACAAAGAGTAAAGTAGGTATGTTTAACAGAAAACATAATTATGAATAAATTAGCAGATAAATACATATTGTTAACTTAATTATTTCGGAAAGTATAGGTCTGATATAAGTATGCTTTTACAAAAATAATCAGGTAAATATCTACATCATATTAACGTTATATTTAATTGAAACCATTATTCATACATTGTTCTGCGGGGTAGGTACTCGACTTTACAGATAACCAATTTTATGATATAAAATGTTAAATGTTATATGCTTATGTAAATAATTTGAATCTGTTTTCTTTAGTTTAGAATTGTAGTTTTATTAATACTTGTTTATAATTATTTATGTAGGTAGTACCTACAAATCTTTAAAGGATTTTTACGATATTGTATAACACTTCAATTTTTCATTAGAATGATGTCGACGCACTTAAATACGCATAAATCGCTTTTCTAAAGCATTGAAAAAACATGAAAACACGAAAACTATCAAACACACCCTTTTTAGGGTTCCGTAGCCGAATGGCAAAAAACGGAACCCTTATAGATTCGTCATGTCTGTCTGTCTGTCTGTCTGTCTGTCCGTCCGTCCGTATGTCACAGCCACTTTATTCCAAAACTATAAAAACTACACAGTTGATACTTGGTAGGTAGATGTATTCCGTGAACCGCTTTACGATTTTAATACAAAAATAAAATAAAAACAAATTAAGGGGGGCTCTCCATACATAGAACTGAAACTGAAAAATATTTTTTTTATCAAATATATTCGTGTGAGGTGTCTATAGATAGGTCTTTAAAAATAACATGGAGTTTTCTCAAATCATTTTTTCTCAAACTCATTATTTTGAAAGATAGAGCTTTCAAAAGTGGTAAA
Source organism: Crambus lathoniellus (assembly GCA_949710035.1). NCBI lineage: Eukaryota > Metazoa > Arthropoda > Insecta > Lepidoptera > Crambidae > Crambus > Crambus lathoniellus. Next base: position 37,619,282 of record OX453296.1, read on the forward strand.
ATGTGTTTCCCCCCCCTCTAACTTTTGAAATAAAAGAGTGAAAAATCTAGAAAAAATATATGCTGTAGATTTTAATATAAACTTTCAACGAAAATTGGTTTGAACTATACATAGTTAGTACTTTTTGAGATATAACACATTTTCAAAAACCGCAAATGTAACTTTGTCATTCATACAAACACTATGAGAAACAAAGTTATATTTTGCTGACAAAAAATTATGGTGGAATTTTGGCAAGGTATAGCCAATCGGTACGTTAAGTGTGTACGGAACCCTTCATGGGCGAGTCCAACTCGCACTTGGCCGATTTTTTATTTTTTTATTTCTGCTTTTATTTCCAGTAGGTAGCAAAATGATTCTCAAACGTTTAATACAATCTTTATTATTTATTTAATAGTTCTGTACACACAAAGGTTTTAATAGAAAAACATATTATACAGAGAAGAATTGTACAAGGGCACAGCTTATTCTACATTGGAATATCTACCAGCTGGCCCGCGAGAGGAAATAAACACAGAGAAGGGCAGACAGTGTGTAACTTCAATAAATATTTTAACAGAAAAGTAAAGAAAATCAACTAAAATATTATATACATATACTTAAACATACTTAAATAAAATAAGATACATAAAGGTATAATAATACATACATATAAGCGAAAGATAGTTGTGAATAACAAAAGACAGACAAATTTATTTATTTTATTCCGCAACGGGGTAGCACTTAGCCTTTATCACACCTGGTGTTAAGGCGATACTCGGAAAAATTATGCTAAAGCGAGATAGCAATGAGAAAACGACGCGCGCGGGAGCGAGTCCGATTTTGCAGATTACGCATAAAAACACAAAATCATTTCGTATTAAAAAACTATAGCGATTTAAAAAAAATGCTTCTATACGATCCTAAATATTATTACTGTCCACTAATTAAACCAAATTTCAATAGTATATGTAACCCCAATTAAGAATAATCTTCATATTTCGTATTTTTAGAGGTAAGTATTTTCGAAAAGAAAAAGTTTCGAGGCAAAATCATAAAATCGTGTTTTTGAAACTATACGATTCTAGGTAAAGGTACGAAGAAATATATATCTTATTACCAGATTTATAACAACTGTAACCGTCCTATAGTTTTATATCAAAAAGTCCATACTTTTTCCGAAAGGCTAAAGGTAGAAGTGCGTTACTCCCGAAATCCTCAACCACTGAGGAACTGGCTATCTTACGAGTATCTCTACCTGCCGGAACACAACAATGCTGAAACATCATTGTTATGGCGTCAGACTTAGATAAGATGGTAGTAGCCAGCCAGGCGGACTTAGAACAAGTCCTACCACCAACCAAAAACCGATGGCCGTTGGGGCGGAAAGGTTCTCGAATGGCGACCGCGTACCGGACGACGTTCCGTGGGCAGGCCCCCTACAAGGTGGATCGACGATCTGGTCAAGATCGCGGGAAGCCACTGGATGCGGGCAGCGCAGGACCGATCGTTGTGGAGATCCTTGGGGGAGGCCTATGCCCAGCATTGGGCGTCGTTCGGCTGACATGATGATGATGATGATGATGATTTACCTACACCCAGGAATCGAACCCGGGACCTCTGGGTCTGATATTGGTGGTGTATACTATTGGACCAGTGTCGGTTACATTCTCAATTTCTCTGTTAAGTCAAAGATAAATGTGTGTGAGTGTATCTTTTCGTATTTTGCTTGCACACGTGTTGTCGGAATAACAAATTGCGGTTTCAACCTGATTGAGATCTAATTTATTGTCTCGCATCTGAGTACAGCCGCATTCTAAATCACAATAATGGCATACGGGCCCGGTTCTAACTGAAGCCCATAGATTAAGCGTAGTTAAGATATAGCTCTATATAATAATATTTTACCTGGCAGCAAAATAACAACTATTTCTTATTTATAAATGCAGTATATTTGCAAAGTTGATCTTCCGAATAGACAAATTCAAAATAAAAGATAATGGCAAAGCGCTGTTTAATACGATATGTATAAAACTATAAGGTCTTAGTCTAGCTTAAGTGTAACACAGGCTTAAGGTGTTATCATGGGCTAAAGAACTCCAAAGCAAAGAGCAATTGCCTGCTTACTTTAGAAAAATCGGCCAAGTGCGAGTTGGACTTGCCCATGAAGGGTTCCGAACACACTTAACGTACCGATTGCCTATACCTTGCCCAAATTCCAACACAATTTTTTGTCAGCAAAATATAACTTTGTTTTTCATAGTGTTTGTATGAATGGCAAAGTTACATTTGCGGTTTTTGAAAATGTGTTATATCTGAAAAAGTACTCAATATGTATCGTTCAAACCAATTTTCGTTAAAAGTTTTTATTAAAATTTGATTGAATCAGGCGTCACTTGGCGGAAGTCCCTAACCATTGTGAAAAACGAAATATATGTAGCTTACTTCCGCAAAAAACACAAATGCAAATGGTGAATGGTGATTTTGGTGTTGGTTCTTCGCACGAACTAGCACGAACTATCTCCTGAGGATGCCCCGGGTTGGGGCGAAACACGTGTAGAGTAGTCTAGGAGAGTGAAAAATTCCAGTAAGTACTATTTTTTTACAAATTATTTCCTACATTGAGCGACAAAAAAAATTCTTTTTAGGGTTCCGCAGCCCAATGGCAAAAAACGGAACCCTTATAGATTCGATATGTCTGTCTGTCTGTCTGTCCGTATGTCACAGCCACTTTATTCCAAAAGTAGTAAGTAGATGTATTCTGTGAATCGTTTTCCATGTATGGGGCTCCACATACATGGAACTGAAACAGATTTTTTTTAAACATATATAATTATTTATGAGGTTAAGCAACGTTCGCAATGGTCGGTCACGGGATGGGTGACCAAAAACGTTTCATCTCGAGCTCCTCCGTGCTTCGGAAGGCACGTTAAGCCGTTGGTCCCGGCTGCACTTGCAGTCGTTAATACCCACCAATCCGCACTAATCGGTGACGGTGCAAGGTGTATTGCTGTCTTGCTAGATGCAGGTATTGTGCACTGGTGTTTTCGTGGTGTGCATGTGCAATATTTTGCGGGCGGTGCATCTTGCATATTGTGTTTTTTGCGGAAGTAAGCTACATATATTTCGTTTTTCACAATTTTTATTAAAATCTACAACATATATTTTTTCTAGATTTTTCACTCTTTTATTTCAAAAGTTAGAGGGGGGGGGGGACACACATTTTACCACTTTGGAAGGCTCTATCTTTCAAAATATTGAGTTTGAGAAAAAATGATTTGAGAAACCTCCATGTTATTTTCACCTATATACCTATAGACACCCCACACGAATATATTTGATTAAAAAAATATTTTTCAGTTTCAGTTCTATGTATGGGGAGCCCCCCTTAATTTGTTTTTATTTTTTATTTTTGTATTAAAATCGTAAAGCGTTTCACGGAATACATCTACCTACCAAGTATCAACTGTGTAGTCTTTATAGTTTTGGAATAAAGTGGCTGTGACATACGGACGGACGGACAGACAGACAGACAGACAGACATGACGAATCTATAAGGGTTCCGTTTTTTGCCACTCGGCTACGGAACCCTAAAAACGATGAAGTGTAGGAACTCCTACATAATCTGCTCCAAACTAAATGCGAAAAATTCAACTAGTGCCGGGCAAAACACTTATTTTTCTATGAATAATTTATATACTAATCCAAACTCAAAGGGCCTTATAGAGTTTTTCTATACACACATAGTAAGTTGGTTGAAAGAGGGCATGAGAAAGGTTTTTGTGAGTAGTAAGGATCTATAAAATGGTCCCTTATCATGTTTCATTTATACAGTTTACTTCTTTTCTAATGTTTAAAAGGAGATCAGTCTCGCTTCATACATGTTTAGACCAAAAAAGTAAAAGCATCGGCCAACAAAAAAAAATGCCATTATAATTGTAAACAGTGTTACGATCATTCTTTGTTGATGACGTCGACAGTGTACAATTAGTGGCCAAGCAGTTATTCAACTTGAATACCATAAAAAATCATTCACACGACTTAAGAACCTCCTCCTTTTTTTGAAGTCGGTTAAAAAGTAATAACATTTTCAAACTTGAATAACTGCTTGGCCACTAACCGTACACTGTTGACGTTGTTCATAGCAAAAAATTATCGTTACATATTTTCGTTGGTCGATACTTTTACTTTTTTGGTCCAATTTGACTGATCTCCTTTCTCGTCGTAATCACTTGTAGCGACTATTTAGTTGTATTATACAAAATAAAAGTAAGGAATTATTTTAGTTCGAATTCAAACCCCAAAAGACTTTTGTTAAAGGACTAGTTTTATTTAATACCGCGTTAAGGTTACCCATACCAGTGCCCCTAGCACGAAAAACTTATCGTGATCCTTTATTTTGTATGAAAACCAGAGCAGCGCCTCTGTTGGACGAATAAGTAAACAAAAACTCAATAAATATTTGACAGCAACACATTGATAGCATTTGACGGATGGTAGGGCAGAGGTACCCTTTGTGGCCACTTTAAGGATTTTTTGACTTTTAAGCACTAAGTACTAAATGGTCTTAGGTATTTTAGATATAAATTATATTTTAAATTAAAGATAATTTATCTACCTTTAAAGGTATATTTTTCAAATTTAAAAAAATTAAATTGTTTTTTGTATATAACTCAAAATATGTGAGAGTCGCCAAATGTACCGTTTTGGCCACTTATTGATAGTTAAACTTTTGTAAGTATAGCGAAAAATCGAAACAAAACCTAGGTTAAATTAATATATTCTAATGCGCTAGAATACAATCAATTGCAAAACAACAATTTAATAGTAAAAAATAAAGGTTTATAAAGTATTTCATGCAAAACATTTTTTTTAAAATTTTCATACAATACATTTTTTAAAACAGAAAATAGAATTAATTGAGAAAAAAATCGTATGACTTATGGAATTATAACGGTTGTTATTTTTACCTTAAAATACATTATTTTAATTGCCTTTAACAAAAATGGCGAAAAGATGTTTAGAAAACTTATAAAGCAAAAAGTGGCCAATACCGGTACAGTGGCCAAAACCAGGGCTTCTGCCCTACTTATAGTTTACTGTTAAGATCAACATAGCGACAGTTTCGTGCTAAGAAGAGACTACTACAGTAGAGAATTAGACAAATAAGAGACTACTACAGTAGACAATTAGACAAATACGAGCAACCTTAAAAATAAAAGGTAGAATACGAAAATGAGAACTATTATCATCATCATCATCAGCCATTTAATGTCCCTACTGCTGCGGCACAGGCCTTCCTTATTGATGGATAAGGAAAATAGGCCATGACATGACCCACCATGCGGGCCCAATGCGAAGTGGTGGGTATTAACGACTGCAAATACACTCGGGACCTTCGAAGCACGGAGGAGCTCGAGATAATACATTTTTGGTCTTCCATCCCGTGACCGACCATTGCGAAAGTTTCTTAACTTCAACGATCGCAGGCCAAGCGCGCTAACTATTGCGCCACGGGTTTTTCTAATACAACAAAAGGCTAACAATAGGCGGTATTATATCGATGAATATTATGACAAAACAATATTATAACAAAACAATTTTATGTTCTCAATCAAATACGTAATAAAAGAGCTAGCAACATTTCTAAAGAAACTAGGTGTCTTTCTTGATACATTCCATATGCGGATGGCATTTAGCTTTATGTTTGCGCCTCACGTAATAGCCAAGGGAACGGTAAAAATAAAAGATCAGGGGGCCGATTCTCAGGCAATCGAGAAAAGTTCACTTTTATAAGCTCGAAATTCAAATATAACACAGTTTTTGTATTGTCAGAATTTCACAATCGAAAAAGTTCGAGCGAAAACCAGTCGAACGCTACGAGTGGTAGAAACCAATAGATGTTCGTATACGAACTTAGCTGTCAAAATGAATTTGTTGACATGTGGGACAGCTTAGTTTGTTTGAAACGTTCTCAGAGGTTCTAACTTTTCAATAGAAACCACGGACAAAATGTTCGACATACGAATTACCACACTGAAAAAGTTCGAATGCCTGAGAATCGGGCCCCAGGTGCGTACCCTCTGAGATGAAGTATATTTCTCCGCTTATAACTCACTCCTTTCCAAAGAAACTAGGAGAGTGAAAAATTCCAGTAAGTACTATTTTTTTACAAATTATTTCCTACATTGAGCGACAAAAAAATTTCTTTTTAGGGTTCCGCAGCCCAATGGCAAAAAACGGAACCCTTATAGATTCGATATGTCTGTCTGTCTGTCTGTCCGTATGTCACAGCCACTTTATTCCAAAAGTAGTAAGTAGATGTATTCTGTGAATCGTTTTCCATGTATGGGGCTCCACATACATGGAACTGAAACAGATTTTTTTTAAACATATATAATTATTTATGAGGTTAAGCAACGTTCGCAATGGTCGGTCACGGGATGGGTGACCAAAAACGTTTCATCTCGAACTCCTCCGTGCTTCGGAAGGCACGTTAAGCCGTTGGTCCCGGCTGCACTTGCAGTCGTTAATACCCACCAATCCGCACTGAGCCCGCGTGGTGGGTCATGGCTCATTCTCCTTATTCATCCATAAGGAAGGCCAGTGCCCCAGCAGTGGGGACATTAAATGGCTGATGATGATGATGATGATGATGATGAATTATTTATGTAGGATATCTATAAAAATGACATAAAGGTTTCTAAAACCAATTTTTCTCAGTCTCTTTTTGCCTTTCAAAGTGGTAAAAATGTGTGTCCCTACCCCCTTTAACTTTTGAAATAAAAGAAATAAAAAAAAATTATGCTGTAGATCTTAAATAAAAACTTTCAAATAAAATTGGTTTGAATAAGATAAAGTAAACACATTTTCAAAAACCGCAAATGTTACTTTGTCACTCATACAAACATTATGAAAAACAAAGTTATAATAGGTCTTTACCTATGAAATTGCCGTTTTGTATGGAGATTTCTGTAATTATTTTTTTTCCATACTAACGTTTTTGTAATTATTTAACGACTAATATTAAGTAAATTTACAAAATTTTACACACGTATTTATGGACATTTTAACTACTAAATGACACATTCGTTAAGAGAAAAAAATTTTTTTTCACTAAGTTACTACTAATAAAGTACGAAATTCTGGAAACAAAAATAGTCGTAACTTTCGGAATAAGTTTTTTCTATGTAAATAATCAAATATCGTGGTTATTAAATTATCAAAAGTTGCTCGATACGGTCTTAATGTAACGCAATATTAAAGAAATTATATATTTCTAATATTATAAAAGTTGTTAAGTTTTATGTACAAAAGAAAAAAACGGCAATTTCATATGTAAAGACCTATTATTTTGCTGACAAAAATCATAGTGGAATTGTGGCTAGGTATAGGCAATCGGTAGACACCTTAAGTGGATTATGCTACCCTTCATGAGCGAGTCCAACTCGCACTTGCCCGATTTTTTTATTTTACCTTCCTTAGACGAATGTTTTAGATGTCTAAAACATTCGCCTTTGCGTAGATTTAAACATGGAGGTTGCCCCTGATTCAAATGAGATAGGTTCTTTCACCGATCCAAATACCGGCCCAAACCATGATTGTTCCCCATCCATATAGATGAACTTCCTGCCAAAATCTCGAGCGTTCTTATCGCTCAGAGGTCCTCCAAACTCGAGGGCGTCTTGTATCCGGCCTCATACCGAAACGTGATTCATCTGAGAAGCAAACACAGCGCCAGTCTTCTTCCTCCCAATTTCGGTGTTCGCGAGCCCATTATAAAAGGGCCATACGATTGCGGTGCTAAGGGTGGAACCTACAGCGGCCTTCGGGAATGCAGACGCACTTCGCGTAAAAGATTCCGGATGGTTTAGTCGCTTATCAGCAAGCATGAAGTGCTGTGGAGCCTTGTGGTGAACATCATAGCTTAATGTGCGATTCTGTCGAGCAGTATTTTGGATGCGGCGCGACGCAACCGCGGTTGCGAATATTTCTCGAGGGACTTATGCGCGACGGTGGCATTTATAAATATACCACACATGTTGTATATCGTTGGATTCCTGAAGGTGTTATCAACAATTTAATATTACTTTCATTAAAAACTGTTCTGATTTAACGGTGCAATTAATTTTTATAATTGTAGTGTTATATAGGCGCAATAAAACTTAATTTAAACCTTAGTAATAAGCAATAAGGTCCAATTACTCAAGCAAAAATAGTACTTGAGAAAAACGCGGCTTGAGAGTTTTATTTCTTAAAAGAAGTCTGTTCTCACTGAATTATATGAATAAGCACAGACTAGAGAGCCATGGTACCCTAATCACAAGTTGCAAAACATCAATTGGTTCAAGAAAAAGACTTGAAATCCGAACTTGTGAAATTGTCATAATATGACTGTTATCTAGTAAGGGCTTACATGTTGATGTCATATTATGACAGCTATCAAATGAGGGAGTCTTGCTTTCGAGTGGTGATACGAAATCTTCCTCCATGTCGCTCGACCACGCTGTCCGTGTGGTACGATAGCGTGTCTAGAGGCGGCCGATGATACTCTGTGTAGTGCCAATGGCGGCAGCCACAGTACTCTGCCTGGAACCAGCTTCCAACATTCCAACGGCTCTGAACATCTCTTCCCTTATTAAATGACGCCGTCGCTCCATATCATTGAATTTTTTTTTCACCTGCAGTGCAAAATTTGTACAGCTTTTGTAAAATTGCCATTAGGCTCTTTTAAAGGAATCCAGATTGACAGTTAATTTGCCATATTTAAAAAATGTAAAAAAAAAACATTTTTTTAAAAAGCAGCAACGATCTAAAGTAAATAAATATTAAGGGCCTGTTTCACAATGTCTAAGTTCTCATTAGCTGTTACTTGACAGATAGTCCATAAAAAACTGGAAGGTATCTCCTAATCGGACATTGTGAAACAGGCACTAATTCTATAACGCAACAATACTTTAAAAGGTACTTGATCCCTAGACATTTTTGATGAGTGGTATTTGATTACCGCAAACCAGAGGTAACAAGGCGTATTTTATCGTTAAGACGCGTGGCTTGTCAATTCCCACATTGTGTGTCTTATTTACTGAATATAATAATATGTGTCCTGAATACAACAAAGAAGACATCAATATTACTGCAGTAATGAACCCTGTGGAAGATAAATATTATTTTGTATGATCTCAATACTTTTGATAAATGATATAACTTGATAACTGATTTGCGCTACAACTGGTGGTTTACACGCACACATACAAACAATTAATAGTTATCCTATCATACAAAGGTTGGCCACAAACTAGTCAAAATCACTGAAGTAGTCAAACTAGAAGGAACTAATTATTTCCACTATTGGTGGTCATCAACCAATCCGATTCGAACAGAATTTTGAAAAATATGTGTAAACTATGTAGTTTTTTACGATAAAATATTGTATTATTTTAAAATTGTACAAGTCACTCTCGTTTCTATTTTTAACTCAAAATTACTTAAAATGCAATTATATATACTTAATAAAAAAATGGTGATAGTCGTCTAACCGATATGCTATATAAAACTGACATTTCTTTTGAGACAGTACGAAGTCTGTCGGGGCAGTTAAGTAGCTTTAATGAGTTATTCAAACATAGGTATAAACAGTATTTTTAGTACTGGGTGGCGCAAAAGAAATGGCACTAGAAATGGTTCAGCTACAACTTTTTTTCTAAATTATAAAACTAGAATTAGTTTTTTATGTACGTATATTGTATGCCATTAAACGTCTCATTAGGAATTGAAGATAATGTCTCTTAATTGGTGACCTCCAGAGTTGACGCATTTCAGCCCTATTTATAACATTTTCCATGACTTGCCAACTGCGACTAACAATTCCAAATTTTCTTGAAAAATGTTTCCTTTTTGGGCTGCTAGAGTCTGTGGCTTGTTCACATACACCAGAGATTTAAAATAACCCCAAAGAAAGAAGAGATTTCATCTTAAATCGTCGACGAAATTCATGTTGTGTTTTTATCACTGATGAATTATTAGGTAAAAACATTGACACGATTATTCCACATTCTTGGGGAGTATATCGGTCCATGTTTGTTTTTAGAGAGTTTTGCATTTGCTTACTACACAGTTTTCGACGAAAATAAAAGTTGATAAATAACAAGAGAAGGAAGATACAAAGAAATACAAGATGTGTGAAGCCAATAAAGGACGTAATTCCCCCGACGATTCTGATATCCGTAAGACACATAAGTTACTTAATTCGGTATCAGATAATAATATATGTGTGATGTTAACCAAATAATAACCATTACAACTTGTTGCCCCAAACTAACTGCCTCAAAGTAACCTAATAGCAAGTGTCAATGTTCAGTAAAGCTTGAATAAATCATTTAATTTTAAACATAGTTAACGCTGGTCAGGTAGATAGAACACAAAAACAACAAAAAAAAACTAAATCCAATAGACTAAGAACTATACTAATAATGCATTTGATTATTGTTGTTCGAGTTAAAGTAATTCATCATCATCATCATCATTTCAGCCGTACGAACGTTACGTTATAGTAATTAATTTATTTTAATTATAAAGTATATTTTTTTATTAATTCAAAATAAAAATTAAACTCTTACTTGGTTATTTTTATGGATTGTCCAGTCCAGTCCTAGTCAGTCGCTTTTCCTGCGGGTTAGGCTCTGGGATGGGCTCCTCACAATACGGTCGGAAAGAATGTGAGATAGTTTGAAGCGATCAATTATTGAAAGCGAGACTTCCCTACCGTTAACCAAAATCACAAAAACCTTGTCACCCCTGGACAACAACTTATGAGGACGGGTATAGGCTGAACTCAGCGCCCCACGTAATGCGTCTTCTCGGAGGAAGATGAAAGCACAGGTGCTGAGCTTTGTAAACAAAGTTTTTCAGATTACAATGGCGGGAGGCGGGTACACGGTCGATTTTTTGTAAATACTTCATTTTCTATTTTTCTAAACTTATTCTAGTTTTCTAATTTAGAAAAAAAGTTGTAGCTGAACCAAATAGTGCCAGTACTTTCACACTGCAAATGCATTGCATTTAATTAAAACAACGCTTAAATTAGCATTCATTCATTCATTCAATGATTTCCTATCCTAGTCAAACATAAATGACGCCAATGTTTGTTTACTACTTAAGACAAGTTGCGAGTTGGACTCGCCCATGAAGGGTTCCGTACCCACTTACGGTACCATTGCCTATACCTAGCCAAAATACCACTTATCATTTTTCGTCAGCAAAAATTAACTTTGTAGTGTTTGTATGAACGACAAATTTACATTTGCGGTTTTTGCAAATGTGTTATATCTCAAAAACTGCTTTTTATATATTGTTCAAACCAATTTTCTTTGAAAGTATTTATTAAATTCTACAACATATATTTTTTCTAGATTTTTCACTCTTTTACTTTAAAAGTTAGAGGGGGAGGGGGGGAACACACATTTTATATATATATATATTTATTCTTTATTGCATGAAAATAAAAAACATACAAAAGGCGGACTTAATGCCCTTAGGCATTCTCTACCAGTCAACCCGAAAGAATGTGACAAAAGGCTGTGGCGGCAATAAAAATAAGAATAACAGATCATTTTACCACTTTGGAAGTGTATATCTTTTAAAATATTGACTTTGATAAAAAATGATAAAAGAAACCTAAATATCATTTTTAAATACCTATCTTAAGTTCCTCACCTCACACTAATATGTTTAATGAAAATATTTTTTTTCAGTTTTAGTTCCATGTATGGGGAGCACCCCTTAATTTTTTTTTTTTTATTTTTCTATAAAAATCCTAAAGCGGTTCACAGAATATATCTACCTACCAAGTTTCAAGTCTGTAGTCGTAACAGTTTTGGAATCAAGTGGCTGTGACATACGGACGGACGGACGGGCAGACAGACAGACATGACGAAACTATAAGGGTTCCGTTTTTTGCCATTTGGCTACGGAACCCTAAAAACGGACTTTACAACTATCGTGATATTTTTAACGTATCAAAATACAACCATTTTGCTGGCAGGTAGTGGGGACACTTAACTCTGACAAAATTTTGCACTTTAAAGCTTAATAATTCACAAACAGATGCCTCAACCAAAAAACCGTTTTCACAAACCCAATATTTTTTAAATTGCTATCCATTGACATTCCATACTATGGGGTAGACAAGAAAAAAATTTACATTTTTTTCAGTATGCAAACCGTTTATTTTGTTGTAAATAGTAAAACAATCGATCCGATAATGTTTGCATACCTTTCCGGCGAGTGCAAATTTCGAAAATAATTTTTTGAAATTGTTAAATAATCGGCTCCAAAAAATATTTTTTTTTCAGTATGCAAGTTGGTGTATCGATTACGTTTCTAGTGTAAGTGACAAATATGCGTTTGCATACTTTTTACATGCGTACAATTTTTTCGCAAATTTCCAAAATTGAAATTTTTTATCAAGTAGTCTGTTCAGTTTTTTTCAGACTCAAACAAGGTTCTGCGGAAAGCACATCGTGTAAAACTTGCTGTAAAAAATTTGCATACCTTTCAAAGGTGTGTGTCATATTGTTATCATTATTGAAAATTGCAAAAAAAAACACTGTTTTGACCAATCTTTTTCAGTATGCAACATTTATAGTTTACTTACACATAAACAATACGTAATTTAAAATTGCATACAATACAAATGATTTTGAGACAATTTGCGCATTTATACAAGTTTACGCAGGAACGACAAACATGTTGCGGGAGGTTGGCGGGAGGCAAGCGTTCGACTGGCGTGCGCTCGGAACGATCCCCCGCCAGGGATGTTATACGTACCTTAATTATGGTATACGTACAGTCAGCGTCAAAATGATCCAAGCGTTTAAACCTACCAAAAGTATCTGAAGATTTGACAAAAATCACTCTTAGTTCGAATACTTTAAGGTGTACTATCATTTGTTGTCATTCGTTCTAAAACAACAAATGAAAATGCATCTTTACGTCTCAAGATAAGGTTGATTTTTGTCAAATCTTTAGATACTTTTGGCAGGTTTAAACGCTTAGATAATTTTGACACTGACTGTAACAAAATTCAGGTCTCCGTGCCATGTACCATGGCACTTCCATTATGGTACGCAAAAGTCTTCCATCAACAATATCACCTAAAAGTATCAAAATTTTGACATCTAGCATTAAAACCTCAGATTAAAACATATTAAAATAAAAACATTTTGACTGGCTGGTGTCATAATTTTTGAATTGGATCATTTGACATCCCGGTCTTCAGCGCCGTGACCCTGTAGCCATCCATTGTTTGGCCAAGTAAACGCTATTATAATTTATTTATCCCTGTTTCCTTCATGATTATATTTATCAAAACTTTCGGGTATTAGGCATCATGATGCCAGGAAGCCATGGCTACCAAGGAGCAAAACGTGAAGCTGAAGTGTTTTATTTGCGACGGGACAGAGAAAATTAAGAAATTTTGAGCTCAATCTCTGGAAAAGTGCACATTATCGCTGAAGATCAGAAAATCGGCAAATTTAAATAACAGCAAACATTGCCAGAAACGTTGGATTCTCATACAGGATACCATCCGCGGCCCTGCTATAGCGCCTTCAACTCGATAAATGCTACGTACAGGAAGGCATTTTTGTCGGGGTAAGTTGTTTTTTATTGTAGCTATGTACCATCAGTACCTATAGAGGGAAAAACGCTCCAAAATCAGTATAGAGGGAAATAATGCTTGGAAAACAATTTTTGACTTCGTAACTTTGTTTGGACTACTTAGGAGGTAAACATAACAAAAGTCCCCGCGAGTAGCGCATAAGCCGGTTTATTTTGGAGTCGATTATTTAACTATTTCAAAAAATTATTCTCGAAATTTGCACTCGCCCGAAAGGTATGCAAACATCATCGGATTGTTTTACTATTTACATCAAATTAAACGGCTTGCATACTGAAAAACAATTTGTTAAAATGGCGTTTTTTTACATTTTAAAATTAAATTTCAAGTGGATATAAATTCTAATTTTGATAGTGCTTACAAATGTCGTCGTCTAAGACGTTTTCGCAGCATACTGGTATACCTATATGTAAAAAATTGTATACCTCCAACTGTCGTGTCCGCCCGGTCAAATACATTCGTCTTGACATCATTGTCATCATTTTATATTCAATCATAAACTAGATCGTTGTCCTATTCTTACAGTATCTATTATATAAAATCCTTAAACCAGGACGAGACAAAAAGCGAGACGGCGCTCTACGATTTCTACGAAACTTTCTTGACACGTTTCGCTTAAACGGCTCAATATTTCTCGGGAATTTGTTTGTAATTCGATTCCTTGATCCCGGGAATAGCAAAAAACTCAAGAAAATACGACATTAGGTCTATAACTTTTGTATAATTTAAGTAAAATAAAATAGCAAGTTTTCGATCTATTATATATTATATTATATCGTATTTCTTATTATGAATGATGAAACGTATAGATCGACAATCTTTTCTGTTTCGGTGACAGCGACGCGCTGGTTGGGCATTGCAGCTTGACAGTAAAATGACATTATGAACAAAAAGAACATCTAGGTACTACTACTAATATAGGTACCTATTTACCTTTCAGTCTATAGTAATCGATGTGTCTCATAGTAATTTTGGTATCCGTGACTTACAGTAACAGCAATTTTTCTAATAATTGTTTTATTTATTCAAAAAATCCTTTTATTTGTTAATACTTATAAATTTGAATATACAGCGCAGCTTGCAGTTTCCTTTTCATTATTTCCTTTTCATTAATCCTATAATATAATTTGAATAAGATTAAGATTAGTGTGTCCATTAAACTATTTGGTTCCTTGTTTAGTTGAAAATTGTTTACTGTTTTAGGTAACAAGCAAAATTGTACTTAATTTAAGCGGTATTCTGTATTGTGATGGAAAGTAACCTTACTATTATGTGAAGGTCATTTTTCAAATTTGACGACTCTGTATAAGTTAAAACAGGGAGAAAAAAATATCCCTTGGCGAGTTTCTTGCCGGTTCTTCTCGCTACAAGGTCTCCTGCCGTAGGATTTGCGAACCGATGGCGTAGCTTCATTGACGTTCATAAGTGTTGTTAAACAAACCTAAATTGAATAAACGATATTGAATTTTGAATTTTTGAATTGAGTCGTTGATAGCACGAAACTAATAAATATATAAAAATGCTACCTTAATCATTTAACTTTAAAACTATTCAGGATGTAAAAAGAGATCAAAACTAATGACTAATAACGCCTACTTTTGATAAAATTCAAATAATAAAACTATGTTTCAGATTATATCACTGCCTTTTACATTGAGATTGAGAGGGATGAGATTTCTATGTCAATTGACACCTTAAAAAAGCAAGTACCTACAAGTTTCTGATGTGTAATCTGTGAACCGTTTTAAGGTGTTTCGACTGATATATTATAAATAAAAGAAAAAATAAATTCTCCATAGATGGAACTTGAACTTAATAAAAAAATATTTTCATCAATCCTATTCGTGTGGGGTGTCTATGGGAAAGTCTCACCGTTTCCAAAAACCGCAAATATAACTTTGTCGTATTTTGGCTTACGTGTAGGTAATCGGTACATTAAGTGGGTACGGAACCCTTGTTTTTTTGGATGTTTTAATGGATTTTTAATTCCCATTTTTTTATTATGCAGGAGATAATGATTCGACAAATTAATCCGTACACTAAAACAAAACTCTTTTACAAACCTTATTCTAATAATCATTGGTCGTTTGTATTAGTAAAATCAACAAATGTGAAGAAAATGATGTAATTAATTAAATGTAATTTAATAAAAGTCATTTCATGCTTTGGTACATTTAGTAATTTCGTTTTTTTAATCGGTATATTTTTTGTTATGAAAATCAAATCATTTGTTCATTTTATGCTGATAGAGCACTTGTAAACGTCAATGAAGCTACGCTATCGTTTGGCAAATCCTACGGCGGGAGGCCTTGTAACGAGAAGAACCGGCAAGAAACTCGCCAAGGGCTTATTATTTCTTTCTGTCATATTTCATACACATTAATTTATGTACTATAAAAATAACATTGTGTGCATAATAAAACTGTATTATAATCCTTTGCTTATAACACAACTTGACAGACAAACAACAGAATAGATAAATATTCTTCTTCATAAACTTGAAAAAAAGTACCTATCCGTACACTAAAACAAAACTCTATTACAAACCTTATTCTAATAATCATTGGTCGTTTGTATTAGTAAAATCAACAAATGTGAAGAAAATAATGTGATTAATTAATAGTAGATTGTATAACAAGGGAGCAAAAAAATATATTTACGGCGAGGGCGCTATTTTGAATCCAGAGCCCAGTGAAGGATTCTAAAGTAGAATCCTGAACGCCGCGAGGGATTCAATATACGCCGCCCGAGGTGAAAATAATTTTGCGGCCGAGTAATACACTCTGCTTTTTATCCCCCTCTATAAGAAAAGCAGTAAAGACAACTCAAACTACCTACCTTTCTTTGTCGTTCGGATAGATCATAGCGCTAGTCGGGCAAGAAAAAAAATTTGAGTTTTGAAATAAAAAAAAAATTAAATAAAAAAAATATATGTCCATCAGATTCCTTAAAAGTATCTCCGGGGTTGCCGTACGGGGTTGAAAATTTTGTTAGATTTTAGCTACGACTCACCGTTTACGAGATAATCTCAATTTTATAAAATTCCGTTTTTGAAAATTTCTCGGTCATACAAAATCAGTTGAATTTTTTTTTAAGTACTGCACACCCTTTGCTACACTCCAACCAATGCTTTTTTAATTATGTTCTAAATTCAAATCTCATCGTTTTGGACCCTGTTATGAAGCTGTTCAAAATTCAAATCTCATTTAAACCCTCTTGTCATAACAGGTGAAAAATGAATCGTTTTGGACCCTGTTATTAGATAAACAATCATCGCTTTTCGAATCGATGGGATGAAAATGTAATTTAATAAAAGTCATTTCATGCTTTGGTACATTTAGTAATTTCGTTTTTTTAATCGGTATAATTTTTTTTATGAAAATCAAATCATTTGTTCATTTTATGCTGATAGAGCACTTGTAAACGTCAATGAAGCTACGCTATCGTTTGGCAAATCCTACGGCGGGAGGCCTTGTAACGAGAAGAACCGGCAAGAAACTCGCCAAGGGCTATTATTTCTCCCTGTCATATTTCATACAAATTAATTTATGTACTATAAAAATAACATTATGTGCATAATAAAACTGTATTATAATCCTTCGCTTATAACACAACTTGACAGACAAACAACCGAACAGATAAATATCCTTCTTCATAAACTTGAAAAAAAGTACCTATACCCAATAACAAACAACACATTAATTAACAATGATGTTTACTTACCGATCGGGATTTTTTCGCCTACGGCTTGGCATTTGACAATTTTATTAAAGTACATAATTACCAAAATTAAGAACACAATTTGAACGATTCTGTAAATTATTCTTAGTGGCATCATTTTGGACACTTTTATCAATCGTCTTCTATAAAGCACGCATCACATTTTGTAGTTTCAGACACTGATACAAATGTTTGCGCGGCGGCAAGTTGAGGTGGACGCGGCGGCGGGCGTGCGTCGTGTCGCGGGAACGGTCGGCAAGCGACTGAGCCTACTAGCTCTCAGGACCGCCCTTCCCGACCCACCCTTGCAGGCTTCAGACATCCTCTCTTTTCTACACGATACGCACGACTTGTTTTATTGCTTTTATTTTTCTTTAATAATCTGACTTAATGGTCTATTTCGCTGCTCGATGAAACTTCTTGAATTTCCTTTTCGAAAATAGCTCGCACCCGCTATGTTTTCCGATGTCACCCCGGCGAACGTTTGGTTTGCATTAAGAGTAGGGGGTTCATCTTCATCGCATTGCTTTGAAACTCGCAATGTTATTATTGAACATTTAATTATCTCTGAATGTAATAAGATAGTATTTATTTATAGCTAAGCTATTTGTGTCTATATGTATTGTAACATCTTTTTATCTAACGACATGATGCAATAAAGAACATTGAACTTTAAGTTAATAAAGCGTCATAGACAAATAAACAAATCTTGGAACATACATTGCTTCAATCCCAAATTAAGTAGCTAAAGCGCTTTGTTTTTGTTATAGGAATTACAAGGGAAACAACAACAGGTTACAAATAACACAAACATCTGAAAATATATGAAATTAAGTCAAATGACTTAATTTGGGTGTTTTCGACTGATCAAGATTTGAACGCGGCACTTGCATAAAAAGGGAAGCGTATGCCACTCCATTACTGAGGTTTATTATAATAAAGTCTATTTTTACATTTTAGTGACCACTATTTCGACCCTTGTCACGATTTCATTAAATATAAAATATTTACTTTAAATAGGTTTAAAAGATACTAATAAAACGTGAATGTCAACACTTCAACAGCCAGTAATATTGTTGATAACGGTGTGCCGATTTTTGGAAAATTCAACCGTCATCAAAATTACTGGCTGTTGACATTCACATTTTATATCTTTTAAGGCAATGATTCCTGACCGAAATAGGCACGCTAACGCTTGCTCGGTCGCGCGCGATACACTTCACGCGGCAGCCGGCAGTGAACTGTGAACTCGCGAGCGCCCCGCGAATCGAAAATCACTTAAAATTCAATTAAAAATTAAATAATAAAAACTTTAAACTAATGACGGCCGGAATCCTTCTGCTATTCAAAGACAATTATTTTCGTACTTATATTTTCATTAACGAAAACCAAGTATACTGCAAGTAATAGGATATTTGGATTACGATTAGATGGATGTTTGGGATTTTATTTGACACAGTAAAATATCACCAATCGAAAAAAACGGCCGGAAGCACTAGATAAATAACTGTAAAATAACATATATTTTTTCCAATATTTAAGTACTTGTGATTTGCGAGTAATCCATAATTTTAAATACCCTATTTTGGGGAATCCCAGCCATAAACTTATTTTAAGTGCCATGACTGTAGCCACTAATTAACAAAACTAGCTGTTGCCCGCAACTTTGTCAGTGTTTACTAATGAAGATCTTAACAGTTCCTGAACCATATTTCTAGCCCTAAACAAAACAAACGCGACAAAGACCGTTACAAGACGTTCGCTCTTACAAAATGTTAAAAAACTAAATTGATTCCAATATTCATTTCATACTTTTTATTATGCTTTTTACCATGTTGTAAGAAAATCTGAAAATAAAGGCTTCGAACATGAAGACACATAGTTAAACCATGAAAATGCACCCTCTCTACAGAATTATCGCGCTTTTCCGAGGGTTGTTGCTTGCCAAATATCTGCTCATAAATTATTGTTCTTTGACGCATTACGGCAAATTCTATTGCGTATTTTCGGTCGTTGTTCGGCTATTACGTTATAACTCACAAGTTAACACGAGCTGCATATTTCAACAGTTTTTAATGACGATATAAAAATATGGTTGGATCATAATGATTTCTCTTGAATTGATCTTGAAAAAGGTATGGCTAAAAACTTTTATGTATCTTTTCACCATACAAAATTGTAAGTTTTGTTTAAACAACTCACGTTGTAAAACTTATAAATTGGAATTATGATCACAGAGTGAAACTTTTGGGTTTTCGCAGGCCACATAAATTAGTTTGAGGTTGATATAGGATAGTACATAATTTTGGGCGACTGATATGTAATCTGTCAGGATAAGGCATTTAGTACGAGTATTCGTGTATTGGTTTGCATAATGTAAGTTGAAGTTTTTAGGATTATACTTACCTACCCAATTTAAAACAAATCCAATAATTCCTACAACTAGAAAACTTGAACTTCGGTAGTTTTTTTTTCTAAATACTTCATTTTCCATTTTTCAACTAGAAAACTATCAAACATTTCAGTTTTGTCCATACCATAATATCTCGCATTCCAACTGGTTCTAAAAATGAGCACGTATTAAAAAATAAACTTTCCAGATTTACAAAATAAGTTGAAATAAAATAATATAATACAACATTTAGTAAACTCGAATTAATCCTTATTTCTCAAATATTAAGCAGCATTGAAAATATGCAGATATTCAAATGGGTACTGAAACTGTAGCTGATAAGTATATAATAATTGTTGCACTCCATAAAATGCTCTTCTAAATTTGAGAATATTATGTGCAAGTGTTCATCGTCATCATCTCTTCATCCAAATTATTTAAGGCGTCAGGGCAAAAACGTCCTTCTCCGCCATTTCACTCTGTCACCCGTCACATGTCCCCATTCACTCCTTTCTCATTCATATCATTACGCACACAATCTATGGATCTTTTTAACAGTCTTCCTCGCCCTTTTATGTGCTATGTTCTGTTTGTTAAAAATCTTAAAGCGAGTCCAAACTTTGTTAAATTATAATGAGTAATAGCAGAACCAAATGAAAAAAAGTTATTTTGATTCGAGGTTTGCCTCTCAATGTAGCAGCTGTCTGAAGAATTTTGATTTCAATTACGGAAACAGAGGCTAAAGTTATATTAAAATGGAACGTCTTTGCAAACATATCTACATTTAGCTTAATTATTATATTTAATTAATGGTAAGTTACAGTACCTACACGTATGCTAAAGAAATTTCATTAAGTATTTGTAAATTATTAGATTTAGGATCCGCTTTTTATTTAGCGTCACTCTAAAAAAATTATGTGAATTTGACTTAGATATATTATATTATATGGAAATTTTAGTTTGTTTGTATGTTTGTAATTTTTCTGAATGACATAGGCTATATTTTAGTCCAGTATTCCCACGGGAACGGGTACTACGTGGGTAAAACCACGGGGAGCCACTAGCTTTATTACCACACTTTTATTAGCTTGACTTGTAACTAAGTCACAATGTAAGAAAATCTTGGAATTCAATTTTAACCTACTTCTAATTGTCGTATTGATTTGAAACTTTGCAAGTCTGTATGAATCCGATGACAATACAATAATTTGCTATCGTCGAGCTGATCTGATGATGGAGTCGAGAGGTTGGCAATAGAACTCTTCAATAGCTGCTAGGAAACCCCTCAAGTTTAGGCTCATTTGTTTTGTTCTGATGAGACCTTTTCGCTACACTTGGTGGTGAGAGTCTGATGATGGAACAGGGAGGAAGTCAGTGGCACTCCTTAATGACCACTAGGAAACTCCTTGAGTTTGGGCTCATTTGTTTCGTACTGATGAGACGTATTCGCTACATTTGGTGGTGAGGGTCTGATGATAGAGCAGGGACAAAGTAAGGGTTCGGCTCGCGCATCCGGTAACTAATAGACTCCACTTGAATTTGGAAAACTAAATACATACAATCACGCTTTTGAGATATAGTGTTAACAGGGTGGGCAGACACACGAATGGACTGTGAAATCCCTTAACATCCATACATGGATAGCCATTTAAACTAAAAAATAAAAAATAAATATTATGTAGTTTAAAAAACTAAAACAACACACTTTTATAGGAACAGACTAAAAAGTACAAAATAACCGTCTATTCAGTAACTGAAAAAAAAATACCGCCTTCAAAAAAACCACATCAAAAAGGTAAGAAATAATTCCTCACCAAATAAATAACGTAAGTACTTTGAAGTCGGGCGTGAAACATGTACAATCTTTTGTTGTTTTTGTCAAACCCGCCCGACTTCAAAGTACTTACGTTATTTTTTTGGTGAGGAATTATTTCTTACCTTTTTGATGTGGTTTTTTTGAAGGCGGTTTTATTTTTTTATAAAAATAATTTTTATTTCACTCTTTTTAGTGCATCCTGCAGGCAATTTACGTGTTTTCTGGTAAATAGGTATGTGATCAAACTGAAAACCTCCTTTTTCGAAGTCGGTTAAAATACCTTGAGGTATCCTCTTTTTAACAAAACAAGAATCATCTAAATCGGTGGAGTTATGAATAAAGATACGTATTAAATTCACATAAAGTGATAACGAAAACGACAGTATTTTCAAGATTTCCTAAAAACTATTAAACCGATTTCAAAATTTAAAAAAATGGGACCAACTTGGAAGCCAACCTGATGTAATAACGTTTGAACCATTTCAATCGGTTCAGCCGTCTTCGAGTAATCGGTGGACATACACAAAAAAAAACATACATACAGACGAATAGAGAACCTCCTCCTTTTTGATTTAGAAGTCGGTTAATTAAAAAGCGTGGTGCGCCCTTTGCAAAGCATGCATTTCAAGTACCTAATATTGACAACGAGCACCACGCTTATTAATTTCAGTTACTGAATAGACGGTTATTTTGTACTTTTTAGTTTGTTCCTATAAAAGTGTGTTGTTTTAGTTTTTTAAACTACATAATATTTATATAAGATTATGAATACAGAAATAAAATTAAAAAACAAAAAAGAGAACTTTTCCCACCACCATTCTTAAATTTCTAAAAGTTATATTTCAAGAAACACAATGTTGTTTAATCACTAGAACATTCTAATAATATGATACACGGAATTATTTACGAACAAAATGGTGATTGTAGTGCAATTTTATGTAAATTTCGTGGTATAAAATGTACCACTGCAGACATTTAGAGCGGTATGAAAATAGCCCTAAGTCGAAAAAAACTATGCGATACGATTTGTAGCCTTTGTGTGGAACGGACACGTTAAATATGCAGTAAAAATGTGCCACCAAAACACGAGCAATCCATGTGAAAATGTACTCGCGTAATAGGTAGCCGGTACTCTGTTCGTATTAAGGGGCATGTAGATCGTAACGTAACTGACCTCATTGCAACAAGTTTTGTCAAGTAGCGGTGGTCATAATAGTAGTTTATGTGACTGTCGCATAATGAGGGGTATTAAAACACGAGTGGGAGTTTACGTTATCTACACTCATTACATTTATCATATATTTCAAAAATCAAGCAAAAAAATATTAATTATAAAATGTGGATTGGCGCCAAACCCCACAGATAGGAGTCTATACGGTCTATACCTTCTAAATTCAAAACTCTAATTTAAAAAAAGTTTCTTAGTGTTGCCGGCTAAAGAAGGGCTTGAAAGAGTTGGAAGTCAGGGCCGGTTAATCCTACGGTTGCCATGGAGATTGTAAAATTAAGAAAAATAAGTGCTTTATAATTATTGAAAGCTGTATATGGTTGTATCATAATGACCATTATTAAACACTTTTATTTTTTACACAATTACGATTCCATTACGATTAAAACAAATTGAGTATTCTGTAAAAACTTGTACGTCAGCTCAATAGAATCGCAATTGAATCGTAATGGAGTCTCAGTTGGATAGTTAATGGTGTTTTCTCTAAAATCTACTATGAGACTAAATAAACGAGTGAACGATAGTTTTGATAAAAATAAACGTTTTTGTATCATTTAGGATAATCAAATAGGATTAAAATTGTCCGCGATGAAGGGCATTTTCAATAAAACATGACACAATGATAATAAAACACTTTTTTTCAAATACGGTGGCTGTATTACGCAGATTTCTTTGACAATGTCAATAATTAAAAAACTATCTGTCACTATCATGATGTTTGTGTTTCTAACCGTCAAACGAAAATAAATAAGTAATAGATTTCATTACGAGTGCGGAAAGCCTGTCATTGCAACAAGTTGCAAAGACGGTTCCGCACGTGTACTGAACAACTATTTTTAATACAGTTGCGAAAAAATTAAGCAATTTAATCCTACTTATATTATAAATGTGAAAGTTTAGAATTTTTGAATGTTTGGATGTTTGGATGTTTGGATGTTTGGATGTTTAGATGTTTGTTACCTACTCAATCACGTGGGACACACATACTTTGTAGTCTGGAGAGGAACATAGGCTACTTTTTATCCCGGAAAAATATCACATTCCCGCGGGATAACGTCATGTAGTGCACGCGAGCGAAGCCGCGGGCGAAAAGCTAGTAAAATAATAAAACACAATAAACTCAACTAACTAATCGTAAAAAAATATAAGCAGAGATTTTTTGTGTTTTCTTCACCTATTCTGGGTAGACAAAGGGAACTATGCCCATACAGCCAAGTCTTCAGTAGAATTTTTTTATTGATATGAAATGAAAATGAAATTAAATGAGATGAAATTAAATGAAACCTAACCTAACAAAAGCAACCTGAATCCTACAGGAGCGCCTTTCCTTATTTCTCACTTTACTACATCGTTTTCCATTAAAGGCACATTATTGCACTAATTTCACCATACTAAGTACCACAATAAAAACTAAGGTCCTTTTTTTCTTTTCACTTATCCGCGCAAACTCCTATAAGCAGAGACTATGGCAGTGCACGTCATACAGCCAACTTTTTTATTTTTATAAATTTAATTTGGCCGATACTTACGTAGTAACTATTTAGTAATCTGTGCCGATACTATATTAATTTAATGTTTAAAGGAGATTGCCCATGGACAGTACTTTATTTAAAAACATTGTGTCTCAATGTCTTTCGAACCTAAAATTAAACAAAAATATTTCAAGTATTTCGGCTATATTCTATTAGAATTCTTTTTAGGATTAATTTTCTCGAATTAATAAGTAAAATAACTGTACTTTCGTATTATGACATATTCACACATTCCGCCATTTAGTTAAGGGTAGGGTTCGGCATGAGGTCCTGAAATTGAATTTTAATTGATGTTTTGATTGATCTGAAGCTATCCAATAATCGAAATTGATTCTCAGCTTTAGCGATTAGATACTTATTTTGAAATTGGTGTTTTTTTAATATAATACAGACCGAAGATAACAATTAATGACACTGTAAAGCATCATTTACTCATTCATTCAGTGATTACTCAGCTTAGCAGTAAACGAATGACGTTTCAAGTATTCACTTTATTTTAAAGGCTCTGGCTTAGTTTCTTATAACGAATGACGTTTCAAGTATTCACTTCATTTTGGAGGCTCTGGCT
This sequence comes from Crambus lathoniellus, assembly GCA_949710035.1. NCBI lineage: Eukaryota > Metazoa > Arthropoda > Insecta > Lepidoptera > Crambidae > Crambus > Crambus lathoniellus. The sequence continues at coordinate 37,644,195 of OX453296.1, forward strand.
TAGTTTCTTATATCATCTATATACCGATCGATCAGGACGATCCTCTATTGATCCAGTAAGCCTGTAATTGTACAACTAAAGCTCATCGATATGATAAAATTCATTGTTTTATTATTTATTTATTTTCTTAAATATTGAAATGTAGCTTTATTATTGTAATATTGAAATCATCATAATTTGAAATCGATAACGTAACTGATTATCATATATGTTACACCCCTAGCTGTCACTGTCTGTGTCTGTCAGTGTCAATAATCAATCAATCATCTCATCCAGTGATGTTTTATAGAGTGCTCGTCAGATAAGTCTGCGCGCGGTAAAAACAGAATACTAATCTTTTCTATAACATTAGAACAAAAAAATGCACTGTAACTAGCGCCAAAAACGCGCCAGGCACGTGCAGAGTTGTCCGACACACACTCTACCATGAAGCTATACTTAATACTGAGGTAACTGGAGAGTGCAGTACGATAAATTTTTTGTAGACCGTTCGTTTGACCTTTGTGGCTGTCATCCGTCTCACCTATAATTAGTGCATCTCACTCAGTCTGGAAATGATGTTGCCATGCTCATGGTATCTTTTCCCAAATAACCATAATGAGAGATTTGTGAAGGACAGAAAGAAAAGAAAAAAAAAGTTCTAATAATGTAACGAGATGGCGCTGACAAATAGCGAAGTCGGTGTGACCGGAAATAAACTAAAATGACGAGTTGATAACATTTTCATTTGTTTTCAAATTCGTAGGTAGCAAGTAGGTAGCACTGGCTAATATTAAAACAATAAAATAACAACGAAGTAACTAAAACATCAGTGAGAACGCAACGTAAATCTACTAGTTGAAGCATTAAACAATCAAAAAGTCTGTAAAATCCCCGCGCTCGACTGACATGACATGACAAGCATAGCCTGGCAACGTCGCCGTCTCGTGCGTGCGTGTTTGGCCTAACGTCTAGTCTTTTAGATTATTTTTGATCATTTCCTTTTTTTTCTTTTTAGCTGTCAGAAAAATCCCCCATTCGTTTTACATTAGCTCCATCGATATTTATAGTTGAAAAATAGTCTACAATAAAACTCGTGATTTCCTTAGTCTATCAGAATAATTCTTTGATTTTATGTCTTGGATTAAGTTGCAATAATTAATTTAGATACCATAGAATATATTTGGCAAATTTACTCACTTTTATGGAAAATATTTTATCGATGTATTGTAGCAACACTGACAAACAGCCATTTGTCAATAATTTGTATGGCAGTTACTTTGGAAAGTTTTGTTTTGTTGTTTGCGGTTTTGTTATTTTGTGTGCCATTTGGATTTGTTTATAACTTTATGCGCAGTGTTTTTTGGCATTCATTATGTATTGTGTAGTTCGTGGTTGCAGTAATATTTGGCATCCAAAGTCCAGCATAAAATTTCATAGGTAAGTTAATTTCTAATATTTTAATTATGACTATAGGTATAAAAAGATTGAAAATATTTTTAACTATCTTATTATTTTTTCACGAATCGCTTTTAGTTTTTATCGTTATTATATTATTATTTTTCACGAATCGCTTTTAGTTTTTATCGTTATCGTTAGTGTCAAATTTAATAACACATTTTAAGTAGTAGAAGTATAGCATAAATACACAAAAACTTATCTGATATCAAAAAGTTAGGGTGACTAGGGTGTCCATGTGTCTATATTTTTCTGAGATACAAAGTAGCCTATGTTCCTCTCCAGGCTACAAAGTATCGATGTCTTAAATTTCAGCCAAATCCGTTCAGCCATTTTGGCGTGATTGAGTAACAAACATACAAACATATAAACATCCAAACATCTAAACTTTCACATTTATAATATTAAAATATAAGTAGGATGGGTGTGAACATAAACTTAAGATTAGCCGTCTCATCATGTCAGCCGAACGACGCCCACTGCCGGGCATAGGCCTCCCCCAAGGATCTCCACAGCGATAGGTCCTGCGCTGCCCACATCCAGCGGCTTCCCGCGACCTTGACCAGATCGTCGGTCCACCTTGAAAGGGGCCTGCCCACGGAACGTCGTCCGGCACGCGGTCGCCATTCGAGAACCTTTCCGCCCCAAAGGCCATCGGTTCTCCGCGCTATGTGTCCCGCCCACTGCCACTTCAATGATGCAATCCTTCGAGCGATGTCGGTTGTTTTAGTTCTCCTGCGGATTTCATAATTTCTGATTCGATCGAGCAGGGAAATAGCAAGCATCGCTCTCTCCATTGCTTCGCTGTGTGACTTTGAGCCTTCTTATGAGACCCATAGTAAAAGACCACGTCTCACTTTCATAGGTCATTACTGGCAACACACACTGGTCAAAGACTTTCGTCTTGAGACATTGAGGTATTTCGAATGCGAATATATGTCGGAGCTTCCCAAATGCTGCCCATCCGAGCTGGATTCGACGAGAGATCTCTTTCTCAAAGTTGGACTTACCTAACTGGACCGTCTGTCCTAGGTAAACATAGTGGTCAATCCGCCCGCGGCTTCGCCCGCGTGGACTACACAACGTTATTCCGCGGGAATGTGATATTTTTCCGAGATACAAAGTAGCCTATGTTCCTCTCCAGGCTACAAAGTATCTATGTCCCAAAGGAGACCGGCGAGAATCGCCCTAATATTTTACGAAGTCGTACACTTTCAGAAACATGAAAATTAAATTAATTTAAACTCCTACTATTAACTTTTACAAACGCCTGATTTATTAAAGAATGGAATAAAAAGATAAATAATTTTCAAATCGCAAATAATTGACTGAAAAGGGCAAAATAACATTGAAACACTTCATAAATCCGTTTCATTTGACGCAGTAGTCATGTAAAACAAGGTCATTTATTATTTACATATTATTAGATACCTACATCAAAGAAGGTACTTAACATAAATTAAAAACTAATGAAGACCCGTACGCAAAGCTTAGCGCAGATGGCGCCAGCGGCAGCGGTGCGATACTTACCTATGTCACAGAATAATATCTTTGATGTGATGATTCCTTTCGTTATTTGTCTTTGTTATATTACCTACCCATTCATCTATTTTATCATTTATTGTTAATTATTAGTAAATCATTATTTGCGTTGTTTTTAAATAAAATGTATAAATGATTTTTACCCTAACCTCTATATTTTTAGGTTATTGACCATATCTCTGTTGTCCCAACTTTAAAAGCATATAAACAATTAACTTTTTTGTTAGTCTAGCATAGTTCTTTAAGTACCATTCGTTTTTTTCCATGAACGAGACCTATAAATCGAGGTCTGAAAATACATAGAAGTTCGCCAGTCTCCTTTCAGCCAAATCCGTTCAAATCATCAGATTAACCGTCTAAGCTTAAGTTTATATGTGACGAGTGGCTAATGTTCGTTGAAATGTTTATTTGCGTCAAGTTATTTCATCATTAGCCGGCTAAACTGCACATTAAACCGGCGCCAGACATAGCACAAACATTTGAAAAAACTTTTGAATGTGTACACATGACATGACACATGTGTAGCATGGGTATTTGAGTATTCGTGCAAAGATTTCATAAAATACTACAGTACAACTCGGTCGAGTTAACATGACACCTGCAGGTTATACCCGTCCCTCTACTCTCCGAGCATTAGAGAATCGAGTGATAGAGACGGGTATAATTTGTCATGTTAGCTCGACCTAGTTAGTACTTTGCCCTGTCAGAAGGCAAAGTCTTCAAAGTCTTTGTACAAATATTTGTCTATGTCTGGCGCCGGTATTACAACAAATACTAAATCAGAATAAAATAATTATTTAAGAGGGCTCCTTTACAACAAATGTGATTTTAGCAAAGTGAAAAACAATCTATCCTCCAAATAGTTCTGCCAGGATCGAACCCAAGACCTTTCACTATCCGGGCGAATGCTCTGAACGCTGAGCTACGGAGTCGTTTTCTAATATTTAATTTTCAATAAGTATTAAAAAATACATTGCGAATGTGAATGATTAAAAATTTATTTGTATAAACAGGCCTATTTGATATTCTAATACTTACTACTTCTTTTTCAGATTCCCTACTAACCCAATCAGGAGGGAAGCTTGGTTAGCCATGATAGAATTAAAGAGCACTTTTTACAATTCTTTTTACAAGTAAATCGTTGCGAGTGTGGCTTCCATGACATAATACTTAAAAAATGCGACGTTGAAAAGAAGTTACAAATAATATTAAACTGACTACAAAAAGTATTCTCATCATCTTTTTCAACGTGCACGTTTCTTGCTGGCACCGACTTCAAAAATATAGGTATTATTTTGTCCCTTTCAGTTGACAGATAATTCTTGAAACCGAGTTTTTAAAATTATTTTTTCTCATTCATGCTCAAACATATATATCCTTGCATTTCGTGTGAAAAGTTTTAAACAAGCCTTGTACTATTGCTATTTGCAGCTATTTGCATTGCCTCGAATGATTAAAGCCCTCGCCTGCAAATGCAAATTCCTAGCTTCCCGTTCTCGGCTGTAATGTACTATTATTTAAAAAAAATGTTTTTGCACCATAAGATAGTAGACCATAAAACTTGATTTAAATCAAAACAAAATATATTGAGATCACTTTTAGTTTTTGAGAAATTCGTGGACAAACATACATACACATAAGAGCACACGTGCTTGGAAGCCTAAATCACATACATACAGGTCAAACTGATAACATCCTTCTTTTTGAAGTCGGTTAAAAATATAAAAAAAAAACATAACCAAGTTATTTTAATTTTCAATTTTTTGCATTCACAATGCAATAAAAATTTTATCATAGAAAAATGGAAAATAAAGTATTTAGAATAGAGCTGGTTGTGAGACGGGTCGATTTTTTCTAAATACTTTATTTTCCATTTTTCTATTCGATAACCAATAAAATTGCCACCACCTGTAAAAAATTTCTTCAATATTTTAAAATGCAAGATTTATAAAATTTTTTTTAGTGATTCATTGTTGCACACTTGACCCTACTTTATTCGCTTTCATATTTATCCTTAAGAAATACTTACATAAAAATAAAATTCTATATTTTTACATACCTACCTAATTAACTTATTTTTTTCCCCCAGTAATGAACGGAATTTCCGTCGTGTCCTAAATTTAAAACAAAACGTATACTACGTTAGTAATGTTTCTTTGGTCATACTCTTGTCATACTAGTGAAAGAGATAGCACGACGAGACCAGTGGACCAGATGAGACAACAGACAGCCACGACATCACTAAAGGTCAAATTTGCTGGGTACACTTTTTTATTCAGCGTAGTATCTCCAGTTACCTGTATTAAGTCTAGCTTCATGTTTTATACTCTTTTATAAGGGGGGTATTGCTGCTCGCGTCCGTAGGACTTACCACCTTCTCCTAGGCTCACCCTACACGTGCCCCCTGGGTGGTGCCAAATGAGCAGCAACAACGCCGAGCAACAGGCGGCGTTTAAATAACCTGTACCCAGGCTACCGCAAGCCTTGAAGGATTAAATCCCTTCTAAAAGTGCGACCATAGCACCCTGGGAAAGTGCTGTGAGTATTTTCCCACTTTTTTTAAATGGAATTATGAGTGATAACGAATTTGATTTGTCATGCGATCCGGCTAACGCCCGTCGCTCGCAGGTACCCGGGCCTGCGAGTGTGAAATTGGTTACCGAAGACCCCGTGGGAGTTCGCGACCAGGCTCCCTCGACGGTGAATGCTACTGGCAACACTACCAAGAAATATATTCAACAGGCATTCCATCCAAGCCTATTTAGTACGAGACCTAAATCTCCTATAACAAACCCCAAACCTACAAGTAGTCCAAAAGAAAGTGACCCACCTGCTGCTTCAACTTCTGCTGGTGAAAATAACGGAAATTCTCCCCCTCCGTGGCAAAGAATGCCCAACCAACGCAACCCGAAACGTAAAAAGTTAACTAGCCCACCGCACACAAATAATCTAGATGTCCCGACGCAGAACCTTGTCCAAACGACTAATAGATTTACAGGATTACCTATAGACCTAACCGGTGATTCAGAGAAAACTCAAACAATAGTCAAAAAACCTAGCAAGCCCCCACCGATTATACTGTATGGAATTGAAGACCTATCAAAGCTGTCAGAACTTTTAAATAAGTCTGCACCAATTGGCAGTTATTCATACAAAATAATTAATAGAGATCAGTTACGAATAATGGCACAAACAACTGAAGTCTACAAAGATATGATCGACCTCATCAGAAAGAATGGCCTCATTGGACATACATTTACACAAAAAGATAAAAGGTGCTATAGACTAGTTATTAAAAATCTCCATCATACAACCCCTAAAACAGCTATCATCGAAGAAATAGAAAAAACAGGGAATAAAGTAAGAGGTGAAATTGTATGTGCAATCTCGCGAAGAAACAAAAAGCCACTCAATATGTTCTTTGTTAACATAGAACCCGGTCCAAATAACCTCGAGGCGAAGCGAATAGAATACATTTACAACACAAGGGTAAAAATTGAGGACCCGCGAAAAACAAACGAACTTCCCCAGTGTACAAGATGCCAACAATATGGCCATACGAAAAACAATTGTATGCGTCCTTACCGGTGTGTCAAATGCGCAGAAGGACACAAGACCACTGACTGTCCCAAAAAGGATCGTGTGGGCGACCAAATCGTTGCCGCCCTTATAGTAGCAGTGGACTGTATTTAATTATACGGGGGAAGGTCTTCAAGGAAAGTCAGGTTGCAGTTTCAAAGTTGCTCGGCAGTCGGAGGAGAGGTGTTACCTCGTCGGGAGCTCGTATCGGAATGAATTTTGCCGTCACCCCGCCGCTGTATTTATAGGCGGCGGGGGGAGCGGACACGCGGTCTATCTATCCGACTACCGGGCGTCATGTTTATTTTCTCGCTCTAACTTATACATTTGTCTTTGTCTTACTTAATCCCTACCTCTTTTTACATAATGTTAAGACCTACTTGCTATTTTCTTATTCTAAACATAGTAAAGACACGAGATAAAATCATTTTAATAAACACAACAAAAATCCTATAACTAACTATACAAAATTCAAGTAACGTTTTGTTCCGTCGTGCACATTCTCCCGCCGTCGCCTTGCGATCCAACTGGCAGCACGACGATCTTCTTTGTGGGCCGCCTCAGGACGTGGCCCTTGCTGGTGGTGACGTCCACGACTCGTACTACTCCATCCTTTCCTGGGTAGGTCCTTGTCACTCGTCCTCGCGGCCAGGTGTTGCGGGGAAGGTTCGAGTCGCAAATTATTACGACGTCTCCGACCGCTGGGCTGGCTCCGGCACCGAGGGGCTCCCGCCGGTTCTGGAGTAGCGGCATGTACTCGCGTACCCAGCGCCGCCAGAATGTGTCGGCGAGCTGCTGAGCGCGCTTCCAGTGCTGACGCGCGTTCACGTCGTGTTCGCTGAATGCGCCCGGGGCCGGCGTGTGGCAGTCCGGTCCGATCAATATCATGTTGGGGGTCAGCGCCGGCGGGTCATCGGGGGTCACCGCCACGTGTGTGAGGGGGCGGGAGTTCACCGTCGCCTCGACCTCGGCCAGTAGCGTTTGCAGTGTCTCGTCGCTGGGGTATCGCTCGTGCAGCGTGACGCGTAGAGCCTCTTTGACGGTGCGCACCATGCGCTCCCATACCCCCGCCATGAAGGGGGCGGCGGGGGGCAGGAAACGCCAGTTGATGTGGCGTGCTGCGGCCTCTTCTGTGACCGCCTCGGTGAGCTCGCGGTCGGCGCCTCGGAACGCGGTGGCGTTGTCGCTCCACAGCTCGGTGGGGCACCCTCGCCTGGCGATAAAGCGGCGGAGGGCGCTGATTGCGGAGTCGGTGCTGAGAGAGGCGACCACCTCCAGGTGGACTGCTCGTGACGTCATACAGGTGAAAAGGGCGACGTATCTCTTCTCGCGGTGACGGCCCACGGTGACTTCCAGGGGCCCGAAGTAGTCAAGGCCCGTATAGGAAAAGGGGCGGACGTGGTGGGCGAGGCGTGCGGCCGGTAAGTCGCCTGTGGGCGGGGCCGCCGGTCTTGCTTTTTTCAGCCGGCAGATGGCGCAGCGAGCGATGACTTCTTTTACTGCAGGTCGTATCTTCGTTATATACACGCGCTGACGTAGTTCGTTGACCACTATTTCGGTCCCGCCGTGGTGCAATTTTTCGTGTACATGGGCTATGTACAGCTTCGTGTATGTATGCTTGCCGTGTAGTACAGCCGGGCGCGCCGTTTCTGCTTGTAAGTCGCTAGCCGCTTCGATTCTGCTTCTAAGTCGTACTATTCCGTCTTCATCGATGTAGGTACTTAGAGCGGCGAGACTGTCGTTTTTGTCCGGCGTCCGGTTGTTTCGCAGGCGTATTATCTCGTTCCGGTAGCTATCTTCTTGCGAGGCGCGCATCCACAGCTGTTCGGCCGCGATTAAGTAGCGGGCTTCTAAAAACACGTAGCTATTTTTCTCCGTAGGCTCAGTGGTTGACTTGGTGGGCTTGCGACTGCGTGTTACGGGTTCGTTCCAGTTTCCGTCCCGTTCCGGATTGGCGCGCGTTTTTTTTCGTTGCGCCGCGGCCACGGTGTTTCTCTTGCGGTTGTTGACCTTATGACGACAAAGGTCGATGAACTGAAGTGACCTCGCTGTTGCCCGTATAAGTCGTGTCCACTTTGAAAATCGCTCTATTTTTGGTAGGTGGGCGTGTTCTTGTTGCTGTTGTAGTGCGTTGCATTTTTCTTTTTCCTCGCCGGTCGCAGGTACTTCGATTTTGTTCTCTCGGGGCCACGTCGATTCGTTTTGGTATAGAAATCGGGGGCCGGTGAACCATCTGTGTTGCGAGTCGAAGTCGATAGGTGTCGCTCTTGTTGCGTCGTCCGCTACGTTGTCAGCTGACGGTAACCACCGCCATTCGTTTTTTCGGCTGTGGTCCTCTATTTCGGCGAGGCGGTGCGCGACAAACGTTTTGTACGTGCGGGGCTCGGCGCGTATCCATGTGAGCGCTGTGCGGGAATCGCTCCAGTAGTGCTTCTCGGCGATTTCGTAATCGTGTTCCTCGGCGACTGTTTTTGCTAGGCGGACGCCCAGGACGGCGGCTTGTAGCTCTAGTCTTGGTATGGAGATAGGCTTGTTCGGCGTGACGCGACTCTTGGCTGCTGCGAGGGCGACTTTGGTACTTCCGTCCGCGCGCGTCATTCGCCAGTAGATCGCGGCGGCGTACGCTTCTTCGCTTGCGTCCACGAAAGTGTGTAGCTCGTAGCGCGCGGCTGGTTCGGCGTCGTAGCATCTAGGTATTTGGTATTGACCTAGGTCGCGCAGCTGTTGTAACCATTCGCTCCATTTTTTCTGTAGCTCTGCCGGAATCGTTTCGTCCCAGTCTGTCTTGTAGCGCCACGTGTCTTGCATAAGTCGCTTCGCCGGCGTAGTGATGGGCGAGATGAGGCCGAGTGGGTCGAAAATGGACATAATGATGCTGAGCGCTTCTCTCTTCGTAGGCGGGCGTAGGTCGTCGAGTACCTCTGGCGGAGCTCTTCTTATGTTGAGACGGAAACGAATGCAGTCTTCTTTTGTGTCCCATAGTAGGCCGAGCGTTTTCTCTATCTCGCTCCCGCCGATGGCGACTGTAGTTCCCTCTCGCTCTGCGCGCCCGTCGACGGCGCTGATAGCTTCTTTTTCGTTCGTGGCCCATCCGCGTAGCTCGAAGCCGGCTTGTTTGTGCACGTAGTCGACGTCTCTGGTCACTTGTTTGGCTTCGTTTATGGTCGCGAAGCTTTGTAAGTAGTCGTCCATATAGTGGTTTTTCTTTATCGCTGTCGCCGCCCGCGGATACTTTTCGGCGTGTTCGCTTGCGTTTCTGTCCTTTATGTAGAGAGCGGTGCAAGGAGATGACGATGCGCCAAAGATGACGGAGGTCATGCGGTACTCCTCCGGTGCCCCCTCCCGCCGGTCGCTTCTCCATAAAAAGCGGAGTGCGTCTCTGTCTTCTTCACGAATTTTAATCTGCATAAACATTTCTTTGATATCAGCTGATACCGCGATGCCATGTTGACGGAATCGCATTATTACGCCGGGTAGCGACTGCAGCAGGTCTGGTCCAGGCAGCAACATGTCGTTGAGGCTGCGGCCGTGTGAGGTGGCCGCTGCGTCGTGGACTACTCTGATCTTCTGCTTCTCGGGATTGCAGACGGCGAAGTGCGGTAGGTACCATGTTCGGCCGCTTGGTGGCGCGGTCGTTCGCTCGGCGTAGTTTGACGTCAACAGGTTGTTTATTCTTTCTTCATATTTTTCTTTCAGGTTTTCATCGCGGTCCAGTTTGCGTTCTAGTGTGTGAAGGCGCTTGAGGGCATCCGGACGATTGCAGGGTATGGTTTGGTTCTCTTCTCGCCATAGTAGTCCCGTCTCGAATCTGCCGTCAGGTAGACGTCGGCTTTTCTCATTCAATATTCGGAGAGCTTGTAGTTCGGGGTCGCTGCTCTGTTTTCTCGGCTCGATCGACAGTGATTCTAGTGCGAAGTACTTTTTCATCATTTCTTCCATCGGATCTGCGCGCCCAGGTTGTGACAGGTGAGCGCAGCAGAAGGCCACCGGTGCCGCGTGAGACGAGCGGCACCCGTGCAGCACCCAGCCCAGAAGTGTTTTCGACGCCACAAGTTGATCGCGCCGTCCTTTTCTTATTTCGCGTGACACGATCAATTCCCAGTTATCTTGGCCGATGAGTATCTTCGGTGTGGCGTTGTCGTAAAGCAGTTCGTGTTTGATGTCCTCTAGGTGTTCGCAGTTTTGTACTTCTCGTTCGCTGATCGACTGAGTGGTGAAGTCTAAATTTGCGACGGTGTGCGCGTTGCGGATGTGCAGTTCGTCGCTACTGTGTCGGCCCCTTATGTTGACATTCACTCTCTTGCTCTGTTTGTGCGCTATTTCTGTCCCGCTCACTCCTTGCACCCACATAGGTTCGTTCGGCCCGTCGAGTCCGAGTGCGTCAGCTAGTGAAGAGTCGATTATTGTTACGGTGCTTCCTTCGTCGAGTAGTGCGTATGCTTGTACTGTTGCTTGCGGCCCCCGTAGTGTGACTGGGGTTATTTTCAGGTACGCGCGGCTTGCATCGGTCTGTACTCGTCTTGCGGCGGCCACCACCTGGTCGATCTTGTTGGGTGGCGGTGAGCTTGGTGGCGGCGAGCTTGGTTGTGTCGTCGCGGTGACCGGTGACGCCTTTTCGTGGTGTAAAAGGCGGTGATGTCGCATTGTACAACCGTTGAGACCGCAGGGCTTGGCTTTGCACGTGAAGCGACGATGCTTGTTAATGAGGCAGCGAAAGCAGGCTTGACTTTTCTTCGCTATTTCCCAGCGCTCGTTGACGTCGGCTTTAGTAAATTGCGGGCACGCTGGTAGCTTGTGATTTTCATTGCAGTGCGGGCAGGACGTTTTTTCGTTTGTGTTTGTCTTCGTGCTTGCTGTCTTTTCTTCGGTGGTGACGGCGTAAGCGCGTTCGACTTTCTTCTTTGTTCTTTCTTTCTCGAATGGCAGCTCGGGTGGTGCGTATGGCGCGCATTTGTCAGCTTCGCCATTGAGGAAATTGGCGACTCTCTTCAGCTCAGGTGTGTCTTCGTGGTCCGCCGCGTAGTCGTACCATTTGTTGCGCAGGATCGGCGTCATCTTCTCTATGATGAGTCGTAGTACCTCCGGGTTGTGTAGGTACTGCGGTCGCTTCAATATCTGGATCGTGGCGACTGTGTTGGCGATGCGGCTGGCGAACACGCATAAGTCGCGTGGGCTTTCGGTGAGTCGAGGGAGGTTCTTCATTTTCTCTATTTCTCCGATGAGTAGGGCGTCGGGTCTGCCGAATCTTCTCTCCAGTGAGCTTATCAAATCTTCAGGCTGCGGTTGGCTGATCAGTAGTGCGCTGACTGCCTCCATTGCTACTCCTTTGAGACTTCTTCTTATTCTGGCGACATTTTCGCTCGCCGTGAAGCTCGTTGCAGATTCGTTGTACGCAGCTCTGAATTGTAGCCAGTCTTGACAATGGCCGTTGAAGTCGGGCAAGTCTGGTATGTACTTGCGGCTGGGTCTGCTACCGTGGATTGCTTCGGCGAGCGCGGCGGTCAGTGACGTAACATCAATCGCTGTAACTGGCGGGGGTTGATCTTCTCGTATTTTCTGCTGCCCTCTTGTGCGGGCAGCCAACTCTCGCTGGTTTTCAGGGACCAGAGGTTTCTCTATCACTGCGTGCTGATAGGCCGTCGTTGCGTTCGTTTTTTCTTCCAGGGGTGGCAGTCGTTCATTCGCTTCGGGCTGGTTGTCGAACCAATCGGAGACTCTTCGTGGCGCCAGGTCGTCTTCTTCCTCCTCGGACGATGTTGATTCTACTTCGGATCGTTGTTGACGTATTTTCTCTAGTTCGGCTTCGGCGCGAATACGTCGCAGCTCCAACTCAGCCAGCCTCTCCTGTGCCCCCAACTCCGCGAGGAGTCTCTTGCTGGAGGTTTTAGAGCGGCGTGACCGAGCGGGCTTCAGTGTGCGTGCGACAGGTGGCGGCATTAGCTCCGTTGAATGGCGCTCGATGACAGTGGCTGTGCTGGCGGCGGGCGTGGCTTTAATACCCGACGTGTCGGCCGGGCCCCCCGTGTGAGATGAGGTTGTTGCGGCCGTCGTGCCTGTGGCGCCGGTGGATGCCGTTGTCTCCGTTCTCGTGGTGCCAGTTGTACCGGAGGTCTCGCCGGTGCCGGTGTCGGACGTTTCGGTGGGTGATTCGTTACGCTCCTTTCCTTGATTGCTTCTTGTGGTGACCATTTTTTCCAGTTTTCTTTTCTTCTTGGTTCAGAGATCCGGCTTCGACTAGGACCAGACAATGTGGGCGACCAAATCGTTGCCGCCCTTATAGTAGCAGTGGACTGTATTTAATTATACGGGGGAAGGTCTTCAAGGAAAGTCAGGTTGCAGTTTCAAAGTTGCTCGGCAGTCGGAGGAGAGGTGTTACCTCGTCGGGAGCTCGTATCGGAATGAATTTTGCCGTCACCCCGCCGCTGTATTTATAGGCGGCGGGGGGAGCGGACACGCGGTCTATCTATCCGACTACCGGGCGTCATGTTTATTTTCTCGCTCTAACTTATACATTTGTCTTTGTCTTACTTAATCCCTACCTCTTTTTACATAATGTTAAGACCTACTTGCTATTTTCTTATTCTAAACATAGTAAAGACACGAGATAAAATCATTTTAATAAACACAACAAAAATCCTATAACTAACTATACAAAATTCAAGTAACGTTTTGTTCCGTCGTGCACAGATCGTAACACACCAGCTATTTGCACTCTTTGTCTTGGAAACCATCCTGCAAACTACAAGGGCTGCCAAGTATATAAGGAAATACGAGCCAGGAAAATGACACAGCCATTGCAGAAAAAAGAAACAACAAACACGAAGCATCAAAAACATAATGATGTCCCCTTCCGTGTAGATGATTTTCCACCCCTAAAGGCGAGTAGGTATGCTGGGCCAAATCGAGAAGACCTTATAACTCCTGATCCTAAAACTAATGGATACTGGGACAAAAAATCAGAGAATAATCAATCTCAGCCAACAAGTTCATTAGAACAGATTATCATAAAACAATCAGAGAAAATGGATATACTCATACAACAATTGGGCACTCTACTAGGGCTTCTAACGACACTAATATCCCAGAGTAAGAAATGAAGCACCTTCGTGTTGCAACATGGAATATCAATGGTTTGTCTCCCAACAAGCAAGAAGTAGAACTATTCATCCATTATAATAATATTGATGTTCTTCTCGTCTCGGAATCTCACTTGACTGATAAGAGAATTGTCAGAAGCAAAGGCTATGATATATACAACACCAATCACCCAGATGGAACATCACATGCAGGAGCAACCATCATAATCAAAGAAAATATTAAGCACCATGTTCTTCCAAATTTTAAGCACGAATTCCTGCAAGCCACCGTCATATCAGTGGATGACTGGCATGGTCCACTTACACTCGCTGCTGTATACTGTCCGCCTCGACATCGAATTGACGAATATATGTTCAATATTTTTTTCCAAAGGCTTGGTTGCAGATTTATTGCTGGCGGGGATTGGAACTCCAAACATACCTATTGGGGTTCTAGGCTGATTACAACCAGAGGTAGAGAGTTAAAAAAGTCCATAGATGCGAATGGGTTCAATACACTGTCAACAGGAGAACCAACTAACTGGCCATCAGACCCCAGTAAAACACCTGACCTGCTCGACTTTTTTGTTACGAGGGGAATCTCAGATCTCTACACAAAAGTGGAATCATGCTTATCTGATATCTGTAGGAGTATTAATCTGTAGGAGAACTGCATTAGTCAATTATATCCATAACACGAATATGAGTCTTAAAACACGGTAGTAAAGTTCATATTACATTAAGGTTGCTATAACCTAAAAACGAATTTATTATGTTCAAAATCTCTTGACTCCTAAAATTAAAATTGACTAAAGTTGGAACGTTGACTTCATTGGGTCATACACAAAAGCGGACCTCAAAAAAGAAAAAAAAGAGAAAGTCACATATCGATTCGATATTTGGTATTTATTTAAAGGTATTATAATCAGTCTTAAAAAATTATGATCATAGGTCAGTCTTGATTATTTCAGTAGAAAAATCACATTTTCATAAATTTCCCGTCTACAGGATAGATTGAGTAATCTACAGAAAATAACAAAAATACACTTTTTGTATTTTAAACAAAACAAATATATCAAAAAATTCTTTTATATTAATTAGTGTGACTTACTTTTCCTTAATCATATGCAATCAAAACAAAAAAAAAGTATAACAAACTTGCTAAAATATGAAATCGTCATCTGAATCTTCCCACATTGGAATCAGTTGCCGTTTTTTTTGGGAAACAATTCTAAAGATGAATCAGAGTCTTCTAGAAGATTTGTACTGGGCCAAGCTCTTTTGGTCGGCCTAACATTTTGTTCAATGTATTCACTTCGGGTGTTAACTTGTCACTAAAACCTGGTGAAAATTGACGAATGAAAATTGATAAAAGCGAACCGATTACCAGTAGAACTTGGCTTTATTTAACTTAAAGAAGGAAACTTTAATAATAACATAGTACAATATAAAATGCAGACATAAGTAGCAAGATAATTTGCAAACAACGACAGACCGCTGACAGACAACGTCTTGTCACGCAACAGCTTGACCACCGGTCGTTGCAAGGAGGTTGCTATCATATGTCATTCTCCCCCGCTTGACTTTTCATTCCTACCATCTACCACGAAGTCACTAAGGTGGGTTGGAAGTTTTCTGGCACGGTGAGATCTACGTAGGCCACCATTGTGAGCCATTTCATTAGGCGCAGTCGAGTAGGGTTCCCCTTGTTCCACTGTGGAAGGCTGATTCTGTTCTTCCGGATTTCCAGGTTCATCTTTAGCGTCGATGGGAAACGGAGCCAGCCTTCTATTTGAAACTGTAGCAGTTTCGCCATCTCCCCGACGGATGTAGGAATATTGGGGATTACTTTCTAAGAGTTCCACTTCCTCGACTAGGGGGATCTGTCTTAGCCTGCCGCACATATTTTTTCATTAATACGGGGCCCGGGATTATCCATGAGGGTAGAGAATCGCCACTCGGAGACCTTCTTGGGTAGGCGAACAGTCTTTCGTGCGGGGTGGCATTTGTTGAAGTGCAGAGAAGAGAGCGTACACAATGTAATGCGTCCTTTAGGACTCCCTCCCAATTTTCGATTGGCAGGTCCTTGGCGCGCAGACTGAGTTGGATCGTACGCCATAAGGTGCCATTTAGGCGCTCCACTTGTCCATTCCCTTGGGGATTATAGGGTGTCGTTCTCGATGACGCTATGTTTGAGTCTCTCAGGAAAGCTTTGAACTCCTCCGACATGAACGATGACCCTCTATCGCTGTGGACGTAGAGCGGTTGGCCGAAGGTTTAGAAGAGATCTTTCAAGCAGCTTATGACCGTGGCTGATGTCATGACACGACAAGCATAGGCAAAGGGGAAGCGACTGTATTCGTCAATGATCGTGAGTATATATTTATTTACCCCCGTTTTTCACCCCCTGAGGGGTAGAATTTCGAAAAATCCTTTCTTATCGGATGCCTACTTACATCATACAAGGAACACACCCTCCAAGTTTCAGGTCTCTACGATCAGCGGCTTAGGCTGTGCGTTTATCCGTCAGTAATTCAGGACAAAGGATTTTATATGTATAGATTATCATAACCTAGAAGACCAGAAACTATATTATTTTGAACTTACATACAATTCTAGTCACCGGGTCACTAGTAAATATGGGCCATACTCAAGTACCCTCAGGATTTTATAGTTGAAGCCCTTGGCAACATAATACATTTTTATTAACATTTGGATCATGAAAAGGGATCGTAGAAATCTCGTTTCGGTCGTAATTTTGAAACAGCTCTCGACATACACAATTGGTATATAGTTGTGTAGTATAAAAATTTTTTGACGTGGACAATTTTAACTGTGGGGAGCAATGCAAGGTTGTAAAGTTCCCGACTAGTCTCTTTACGACAGTGCCCCTCGTAACAAAATGATTGAGCTTTCCACAGTAAAATGCAACAACTTATTTAAAAAAACATGCCTTGTAGATACGAATAAATTAATCAAAAAATATACAACGATTTTGGTTCGACCGAGGCCCCGATTTGTGTTCAATTTATGAGTGACTAGCTTTTCGCCCGCGGCTTCGCCCGCGTGGAATACACGATGTTATCCCGCGGGAACGGGATATTTTTCCGGGATTAAAAGTAGCCTTTGTTTTTGTCCGGGCTACAAAGTATAATATGTGTCCCAAAGGCTTCGATCAACAATAACAATTGTTAATGGAAGCCCAAAGGACATCGGACAAATGTGGTCCAAGAAAAAGTAGGTATTAGCGTCGGTTGATAAAACTTATCATTCAAGGTCCTAAATAATACTAACTATTTTTTTTCTAAGAGCGTAAAAAAATCCGTTCTAGGAAAAAAAAGTAATTAAATAAATAATTATAATAAAAAAGTGATAGTGAAATCTTATTTATTTTGTTTAATAACTTTTTTCTCACGGGACGGATTTTTTTGCGTTTTTAAGAAAAATGTAATATTATCTTTTCGTTTAAATAAGTTTCACTAACCGACGGTAATACCTAAACTATTTGGACCAGGCTTCTCGCAAAAATGTCCGATCTCCTTTCAGTCAAATCCGTTCAGCTGTTTTGGCGTGATTGAGCAACAAACATCCTAACGTCCAAACATCCAAACATCTAAACTTTCACAATTATCAATACTAATATTATAAAGAGGAAAGATTTGATTGTTTGTTTGTTTGTTTGCATCGTATAGGCTCCAAAACTACTGGACCGATTTTGAAAATTCTTTGACCATTAGAAAGCTGAATTCTTCCCGAGTGGCAAAGGCTATATTTTATCCAGATATTCCCACGGGAACGGGTGATACGCGGGTGAAACCACGAGGATCCGCTAGTATAATATACGTAGGGTAACACCATGAGATAAATATAATATAAAGTATTCAGTAGGTCTAGCACAACTTGAGCGCGACTCGAGTGACAAAGAGTCGCGGGCACTTTCGACCAATCGGATCGCTCGTAGATAGCGCGCATGACTAGGCGAGACGTGCTGATTGGTCGGAAGGAGCGCGACAAAGAGTAGCGCTAAGTTGTGCTATCCCTGCTGCTTTCCTTATCTTTAGAAGTTTCTTTATACTAGAGATGCATTTGCAAATATTTTAAGAGGTTTATAAGAGTTGTTCCGTATTCATCCCACGACGATTCATCCCACTTATTATTTTTTCCTTACTCAACCCAGTTTTGTTCCTTACTCAACCCACAACAATAGTATCATTTTAAATTCCTTATTCATCCCAAAAGTATTCCTAACTCAACCTATCACGTAAAACCACCCAAAATTTAAGATTTATGTGTACGGTCTGAACAAAAATATTATTAGAAATATATTTATTTAAAGAAATATTTTAAGCCCAGTAAATTTTTGCTTTAATGTTGTTTTAATAAATAAAACAGGAAATCAGATAAGATCATGTATTTAAAAAATAAAAAAGTAATACAAAAACAAATAATAATAATAACAAATTTCTTACAATCACATCAATTATAATAACCTAGCTTATTCTAGCTCATAAGTGAAACTGTGTTATGGAATCTAGATTACGGATTAATATATAACTTATTTTTTGTAAATAAATACTTAATATACATAGATAACACCCAGAGACCAAAATTCAAAATTCAAAATCATTTATTCATTTTAGGCTGATACAGCACTTGTGAACGTCAATGAAGCTACGCTATCAGTTCGCAAATCCTACGGCGGGAGGCCTTGTAACGAGAAGAACCGGCAAGAAACTCGCCAAGCGCAATTTTTTTCTCCCTGTCATATTTCATACAGAGTCGTCAAATTGAAAAGTGACTATATTCTGTTGAGCGCAGTAGTGACATCAGTGACTATAAAATAAAAATTAAATAAATAAACAAGTTTAAACTAAAACTTAAAAACATAAAAAACACTCAACACAACACAAAAATACAAAGTATTAACACCTAAGCTAAAAAAAACCAAAAAAAATGTGCAGCAGAATGGCCGACTACTCCTTTGCCACACACGATATAGAAAATAACTTTAAAAAAAATGCTAGTCTTTGCCGATTACACAATTATTACGATAATTTCATAATATAACGAAACTCTTTTCACAGGAGTGCGTAAAATAGTTTCGTTTTGTTTGGACGTAAGGAAAGGCAAAAAGAGGAGACTGGGCACCTCTGGACCAAAGATTAATAAATAAAAGTGTGCGGCCACTTAAGAATCTAATTTTAAATGAAAGTAATGAATAAGTGACTCATTTTTTCCTATGAGCATAATTATCAGATGTGGATAGTTAAAAAGATAATGTAAAATGGTTCCCGTTCCCGTGGGAATATCTGGATAAAAAGTATACTATGTATTATTCCAGCCTAAAATCTAAACAAAACGTACAGCCCTAGTTCTTATGCATTTCAACAACATACCGAAAATTCATTGCTGTATGTCAAGGTTTAGAGGGTGAACAATGTTGTCGCCGTTTGTATGGGACCGTTTGCTACACACTTTTTAAACAAGCCGTATTTATATGGACATGTTATAAGATAAGTGTGCTTCAGGAGCATACATTTACTATGAAAACCGATGTTATCTGACGGCGAGTTAACACGTGGCATCAGAGAAATGTGACCGCACTTAAGAGTTACTGGAGTCTAAATATAGACACGAAAAAATATATTTAAACAATGTTTTTTATGATTTTTTTGTGAAACTCAAAATTTTTAAAAAAGATCATAACTCTGAAATTATCCATGACAGCGAAGTAAGGTTTTTAAAAAAGCAAGCACATATCACTGCCATTAAATAGAGACTACTTCTAGAAGTGGCCGCCAATTTTTTTTCTTGGTCCAAGCTCCATAGTTTTCTGCCCACTCTCCTTTAAAAAATACTTTGACAAAGAAAGAAAGAAAGAAAGAAAGAAAAAGCATTTATTAGCGAACACACCACATAACACATAAGTACAGACAAAATACAGAGAATAACAAATGAAACAGTTTACAAAAAAAAAAGAAAGATAAAAACAGATAGACAAGCACATGGTGTGACGCTAAAAGGCCCTGACTCAGCACAAAACTCCTGGGCCATCCGTAGGTGGTTAGAATGACCCAGAAGCGCTGTTATTCTGTCAGGGCCTTAAGGCTCGGACAACACTAAGACAAACAAACCGAAACAGAAACAACAAAACAGAAACATACACAAGTGGAAAAGCAGTAGGTACATACATTCAGTAAAAAAAAGAACATTAAAAATAGGCGTAATCTCTGCCAGCGACATCTCTTGAGAGCTAGCAAAAGCTTAGCTAACAAAACTAAAATATATAGTGACACACTCCTGTCTGCTCCGGTGACAGCCGTGACATGGGCACGAAAATAGCTGTCAAAAAAAACAACGACAAACAAATAATTTAAATTTAAAAATAAATCTACTGGACCTTTTACCCTTTTAAGCAGTTTTTATTTGATCATCTATATATACGTACCGACGACGGTAAATTGTAAATAAATAAATGTGTAAAATTTGGAAAAACTTTATTACTTGTGTATAATGCACCTACTCTCCTTGGGTTACATCTTTTTATTTGTTATTTTGTTAATTGTCATTGAATTATTGTAGAATATGTGCCAAACGGTGTAATAAGTTGTCTTTTACGAGTGGGTACCTTATTTGCCATTAGAATCGTTTTACTACAGTTTGTATTTTTATAAGCGTTATCATAATTGTGTTCGATCGTCTCTATTAAATTCGTAACTAAGATAAATTATATTTGAACAAATATTGAAGAAATAAATATTTTAATATAATACTTAATGGGTTAATTATAGTTCAAGAACCAACCGATACAAAATAAGCTCATCTTTAAAAGTATGGCTGTAAGTAGGTTCTCTTAAATCAGATATTTTTAAGTATACACTATTACACAATCTGCTTGGCATTATTTCCATTAAATGTAATTAAATTACGACCAATAAGTAACACGTATAAACATATCCAATTTGTGTTCCAAGTGGCTGAAATAGTAAAGAAAGGTGAGCACCATTAGTTAGTTGCCTCAGTACAGGCACAAAAAAGAGAGCAAACAAAACCTTTTCCTCAATTAAGCAATTTGTGTGAACGCAAATTCAACGTAAGTATCGTGTTTCGCAGTATTTTCGGAACCTTCCTATTTCATTTTCCGTCTTACAACACACTGTGGGTTTTTCGTCTAATCAATTCAAAAGGAAATAGGACAAAATGTCAAAGTGAACAATAAAAGTAAATAAAAATATGTAGGGGCTGGAATATAGCTGTTTTAAAATTAAGCACAGACCTCAGTGATAGCGAAGTGAAATGTAATTCAAATTTCAAAGTCTATCTGCCGCACACAGAGATGCCAGATAACTTTAATTGACAAATTAAATAAATATCTTTCTGTCTTTTTTTTATGTCCAGTATTGAATAAAGTAGGAATGATAATTTAATGCCAGTTAAATTTAACCGGCGCCGGCGGTCTTTGAGTGCGGAAGTAAGTCAAAAACAATAGATTTACAAAATGAAATTATTCTTTCTTTAGGTGATTATATAGTTTTTATAAACAAGAGTAACGGGACTCAACGCGACATTTATTATGAAGTACATATTATTATGTACTTACAGCTTGACGTTTCGGCTGTGTTGCAACAACCGTGGTCACAAGCAGACTGGCGGTGCGCGACGTCTGTTCGGGCGGGCTTGGAGATCTTCGGCCACCCTCAAATTGTCACTTTTTTTGTTTTTGTCATCGCTAGTGATGGGATTACGGCAAACAACACTCACAGTATCGGGGTTTGTTTTGAACGGTAAAACTCGCGGCTTACACTTGTTAATCACTGGATTCCACGCTGATGACAATTTAAACCCGTCCTCCCGATTGAAATTTTTATACTTCTTGATTTCAATCGCTTCTCGTACCATCCTAGTATGGTAATGACGATCGGTGGAGAGGATTTTTGGATCATGTAACTCCATCCAATGATTAACTCCAGCTTCCAGAAGATGTTCAGCTACCGCGGAATAAATGTCGCGTTGAGTCCCGTTACTCTTGTTTATAATTATAATGGAACGCGAAAGTTTAAAATCTTATATATAGTTTTTGTTTAAAACTCTATTTAATTTGCCATTAAAACCCTCGGCTACATTATTTGTTCGATGTTTCTGTCCGAATACGCTCAACTTTTTGTAATATTAAATTTAAACCAAAACTTGTCAACATATTGTATGAATGTCATAGAAAGTTGGTATTTCTCGCACTCAGTATTGATATACTTCCAGCCATCTGGTACGTATTCTTCAGGCAGTAATGGCAAAACTGATGCCAGAGCCACAATTCGTTCTTTGGGCTTAGAATCAACTACTCTTAACTTTATAGCCTTTTTCCAAATTGCGTTGGCCCAGTGGTAATAACAACCAACAATTTCTATATTTGGAAAAAACTCGACCAATGCATTAATAGCACCTCGCTCAAAGTCAAGATGAAACTGTTGAGGATTAAAATGGGGTAAATTTGATTTTAATATATTAAACAACGTAGCATAGGTTTTTTCTTTTTTGTCTAGCAATAAGGCAAAGATTAGTGGTAGCACATTTGTAAATACAGTAGAGCTGCCATAGTCTCTGAAAATTAGTCCTCTAGTTCATGAAACAAAAGGAAGTAAATAAACCTAATAAAATAAAAAAATACACAAACGAAAACCAAACAGAAGAAAAAAGAATAGAAGAAAGAAGAAGCAAGAGAAAAGAAGTAGAAAATGAAAGAATATATTTGATTGAAAATGTAGAGCAAGGACTATTCCTTTTTATTTAAATTTTCTTACTGCTATACTTTATTAAGTGCAATTAAGTTCCATAATAGTTGTACCTACCTATCTGCTAGTAATAAATACCTACCTACCATATTATTAAGTAACGCCCGAATTCTCGAACGCTAATCATCTTTGGGAGCGTTATCAAACATCATGGCATCTCTTTCATACGTTTGACATTTAAAGTGACGGGGCGATGTGTGAGACGCTCCCAAAGATAAGTAGCGTACGAGTATTCGGGCATAAGTCACTTTCTAGTGTGATTTAACTAAGTCTTAACAAATTATTTACATACCTACATAACTATAAAGATCTCACAGTAATAAACTTGACAAAGTTTAACACTTTTGTCAAGTTTATTACTGATAAACTATAAGTAAAATATTGTTTTATGTTTATTTACAGGGTACCTAGGGTAACGGACCCAATTGCTAGCACTGCACCAAATAATCAGCACTCTGAATAAATAGTAAAATTATAAGTTTTTCACTAACTAATTTGAGTTACCACTTTGGAAAATAAATAAATTGATGTTTTTTGGAATCCTACTCTTGGCAATACCATACTTTCCGACTTGAAAATGGCGAAAAACTTGTGATTAAACGTTTGTATCCAGCAGTTTGTTCTGTTTTTGCCAGTTCCTTGGGATCGACGGTTAGTTCATGTATTAGATCTTTTAGATATTTTATACTGACACTTTTGATTTCTCTGATTTATAAAATAGTTTATGAGGATAATCTGAAAAGAAGACTTTGCGTTTATGGTGATATATTTGTAAAAATGTGGTGCTGATAATAATATATGGATGGATCCACTATTTTGCAAATTTCCAATTATCAGCACTGGTGCTGATAAATAGAAAATAGTACGTAAATACCTACTTATTCCATTTTTTTGCATACTGTGTCTATTTTTTGTATAGAATGTTTTTTTTTATAAAAGTAGATTATACCTTCGGAATCTAAATCTTAGCATGGTGCTGAGACTGCATTAATTGCCATTTGTCAGCATGGTGTTGATAATTAGATCAAAAGCATGCTGATAATTTGGTTATCCTAGTATTTCATCATCTTTCCTCTTTCCAGAGCCCCCTAGTTACCATGAAACCAAAGGAAGTAAATAAACCAAATAAAAGAAAATAAAATGCACAAACGAAAATCAAGAAGAAGAAAAAAGAATAGAAGAAAGAAGAAGAAAGAGAATAGAAGAAGAAAATAAAAGAATATAATTGATTGAAGATGTTGAGCAAGAACTTTTCTTTTTATTAAAATTTTCTTATTGCTATGCAATGTTCCATAATAGTTGTACCTACCTATCATCCATATTATTAAGTAAGTCGCTTTCTAGTGAGATTTAACTAATAACTAAGTCTAAACAAATATTTAAATGCCTACATAACTATAAAGCAGCTTTTTTCAGTTTATAAATACTGTTAAACTATATGTAAATTATATTTTTTAAGTTTATTTACAGGGTACCTACCTATATTAAAAATTATTAGGTGCTGATAAATGGTGAGAGGGTCATTTTTTGCTCTTGCTTAACTAAAAAAGGGACAAAGATAAACCATTTTTTTTATATAATCTTACTAATTCGATATTGAAACTAGAAAACTCGTCATAGCGGGTGAAAAAGTATTTTTCAATGTGATAAACGGGTTTAAGTTGGGACTAACTCTTAAAGTGCTGATAATTGGGTCCTTCACCCTAATTTGTTAATAACTTTTGCAGTTTTATGCGTGCTGAAAAATCCTTCGAATACATTTTTCTAGGCATCATTTCGAATCCAAATACGTTTTTGAACTAGTTTACTAGACTAAAATAGATATACCAAAGGCTTAGCTCATAGGAGCTTAATATAACATTTCTTTCACATCGCATGATGCAGGAGCTTACAACTAGCTCCCCTTTTTACTAACCTAGCTCCCCTTTTTGTCATTGAAAATGACTTTTAGATCGCTGGATACTAGGTCCCATTTGGGAGTTTAGTGCGACACGGCGATTGTATGCAAGCTTTTGGTAGTTCATAGATAAATAGGATGTCAAAGGACGCTGATTGACGAGATCTATCAGATGGTGAAGAAATCTAAAAAAAAAAAATGAAATCTAAAAAGTTATGGTCGAGAAACCGAATTTGATTGATTTTGAATTTTTGACTTTGGGGCCCGGATGTCTCGAGAACTAAGTCGAAATTTAAAAAAAATGAAAGAAACGGTCCTAGGGTATTTAGTTGGCGGTCGAATGAGATCAAAATTTTGAAAATAAAAAATAAATTACGAGCTGTCGCCCTCAAAAAAGTACCTCGGCGAGTGAGTTGTAGCGCATCATGGTTATACAGTACTGTGGCACAGTATTCAGAGTAATTATTAAGGCTGTGACTGTGGTATGGAAGTTGGGTGTGTGTGAGAGTTTATATTGTTGTATGTGGTGATTGGAGGATTTTTGGAATATTTTAAACATTTTTCGATATTTATTTTTAAATTTTAGGATTCTGTAAAATTTTTAATCAATGAGTACGGGGTATGGGGAGTTATGTAAAAAAACGAATTGTTGGTTGATAGTGTGATGATATTTGGGATAAACTTGTATCTTCATTTCTTTTCACATTATTCGCATTTTATCTCACAATTTCGTGTATTTCTGATTAACATTTATTTTTAAGATTGTTATTTAACATGTTAATTGCAAGTGTGTAGAGTTAAAATAAAAGTTTGAAAGTTCTACAAATTGAAATTGTGAAAAAATAAATATGTAAAAATATAATTTGTGTGTTCATTTCGTTTATATCCTTATGCCTGAATTTCATTTTTAATGTCCTAGTAATTCGTGCTATGCAGGGAATCTGTGCATTTTTCACGTTTGGTAAAAAATATAAAACCTGCGAAGACGAGGGCTATTTCTTTGTATCGACATAATCTAAAAACTTCAAAAAAATATGACAGTCGGAAATTAAATATGACCACGTCAAAGTAGTTTTTTTTCCATTTTAACAATTTAGTTAAGTACTAAAAAGTAGCAATAAAGTGGAGTAAATAGTACAAAATTAGTTTAAACGAAATAAAAAGTGATAGAAACTGTAAACACCTAGCATACGATGGTAATTTTGTTTTTGTAAATTTTATCAGTGTTACGCGTAAATCTTTATTTTCTGTGAAAATACGGTTTTCGTTATGACCTTCATGTTGTTAAAACCTCCGGTTTTCGTTATGACCTTCATGTTGTTAAAACCTCCGGTTTTCGTTATGACCTTCATGTTGTTAAAACCTCCGGTTTTCGTTATGACCTTCATGTCATGTTGTTAAAACCTCCGGTTTTCGTTATGACCTTCATGTCATGTTGTTAAAACCTCCGGTTTTCGTTATGACCTTCATGTCATGTTGTTAAAACCTCCTTTATCAGTGTTACGCGTAAATCTTTATTTTCTGTGAAAATACGGTTTTCGTTATGACCTTCATGTTGTTAAAACCTCCTGTGCTAGTTAATAATATTTTTTGTGGGTCATCTCGTAAAATGCAAAGGTTGTAACTGAAATCAATTTTAGACTGTAAATTATCCCCGGCGAGGCACTCTGCGGCACCTAAATAATGGGTCTCTGAATATCTAATGAACTTCTCCACCTCTACAGTGCTGCGAAAGTTTCTCGTCAAATAATCTGTGCCTTAGCCAACGACGTCGGCTCCTGTGCAATTAAGTGTTTCGGCTTTCATTGCGAGAAACTTCAAATCAGTTCTTTGAATTCGCCTTCCTATATCAGCGCCTTCTGAAGCTCGACGGAAATTACGCACTCGTCCGTCGGAAAGTTTTTGTTTTAATGGTAAATATTTTTTTTTAACTGAGATTACAAGGGTCATTAATATTTATTTTAACTGAGATTACAAGGGTCATTAATATTTACATTTTGAAGTACCTAGCAGACTTTGAAGACCTTACAAGTTTGAAGTATCTACCTAGGGTGAGTAATTATTACAGCGATAGAAATATAAAGAAATGTCTTCGCTGGCAAGCAAAATATAAAAAGGAATACAATTAATATATTTTTTTTAAGTTGAGAAAGAAGATTTATTTAGAGATACTTACCTAATAACTTTGCAGAAAAATACGGGCTCGATTATTATTTTTATACAAACATGTTCACTTCATGGTTATTTATACAGGATGACAGTGAAACTCGACCTATTCCTTGAAAGGGGTTATACTAGAGGTCATAGCAACAAATTAAGTCCAGTGAACCAGGGGTCAAAACTGGATGGTTACCGAGTTGTGACGGTTCTTTGATTTTTTGGAAAATTTCTAAATTGTTACCAAAATACTTAAATTGTGATAAAACTACTCCACTTTAAAAAGCTGAAAAACTCGGGATTATTCCAAAAATACCGCATGCGTAACTTACATAATTTCAGAAATAAAAGGTCTTCAGTACATTTGAAACACTGTAATATTGACTGTCCCGCTACTTAATGAGGACCGATCGTTGTGGAGATTCTTGGGGAGGCCTATGCCCAGCAGTGGGCGTCGTACGGCTGAAATGATGATGATGATGATATCTTTGGAAAATTAACCAAATTAAGAACTAATGTCATCAAGTGATGACATAAAAGTTGGAATAGAGAACGAGTGTCATCGAATGATAATTTTGAGATTATGGCGTTTACAATAAACTAATGTTTTGCTTGAAATAATGGTTTGAAAACGTAGAAAAATAGTACCTTTATTGGTTTTATACAAAAAACTATAAAAACAACGCAAAAACGAAAAATGGAAAATGAAGTATTTTAGAAAAAATCGACCCGTCTCACAACTATAAAAATTGCATTGTAAATGCAAAGAAGGAAAAAATTTAAACAACTTACAATGTAAATATGTATGGATTCAAATTTATTGACTCCTTTTCGTTGCACTTTCTTCGTCGCCATGACAGGTAAGCGTTAAAAAACAAAGTAAAGTATTTTTTTTCTTGTATTGACACTCCTGACCTACGTCTTACACCGCGCCAAAGGAGAATGTCCAAGTTACAATGGACGGCCGTCTAATGTTGCATCAAAGCCATACCTGTTTTATTATGTAGGTAAAATATCTAATTACTTCTCTCCATTATTATATTGAAAGTAAAACAAGGGTTTAGAAATTATTTCATAAAATGTAACAGTAAGTATAAACAGCGGATTCATAAGTACATGCTTATTATGTCTATATGAATAAATAAATATTTTGATTTGGTTTGAGCGATTGTTTCGGTCGAACATTCTTCCAATAACATTGCACCACGCGAATGATTCGATATTTTTATAGAAAATATCACGATTCAGAAATACCACAGTTAAAGGTTTAAAAGTCTACACCAGCGATTTTTATAGTACACTAGCTGACCCGGCGCGACATCGTTCGCGTGGCCCTACCCCCTACTCCACACTACCCCTACCGTATCACTACTCTATCCCTACCCTACCCCTACCCTACCCCTACCCTACCCCTACCCTACCCCTACCCCTACCCCTACCCTACCCCTACCCCTACCCTACCCCTACGCTACCTCTACCCTACCCCTACCCTACCCCTACCCTACCCCTACCCCTACCCTACCCCTACCCTACCCCTACCCTACCCCTACCCTACCCCTACCCTACCCCTACCCTACCCCTACCCTACCCTACCCCTACCCTACCCCTACCCTACCCCTACCCTACCCCTACCCTACCCCTACCCTACCCCTACCCTACCCTACCCCTACCCTACCCCTACCCTAC
This sequence comes from Crambus lathoniellus, assembly GCA_949710035.1. NCBI lineage: Eukaryota > Metazoa > Arthropoda > Insecta > Lepidoptera > Crambidae > Crambus > Crambus lathoniellus. Next base: position 37,672,358 of record OX453296.1, read on the forward strand.
CCCTACCCTACCCCTACCCTACCCCTACCCTACCCCTACCCTACCCCTACCCTACCCCTACCCTACCCCTACCCCACCCCTACCCCACCCCTACCCCACCCCTACCCCACCCCTACCCCACCCCTACCCCACCCCTACCCCACCCCTACCCCACCCCTACCCCACCCCTACCCCACCCCTACCCCACCCCTACCCCACCCCTACCCCACCCCTACCCCACCCCTACCCACCCCTACCCTACCCCTACCCTACCCCTACCCTACCCCTACCCTACCCCTACCCTACCCCTACCCTACCCCTACCCTACCCCTACCCTACCCCTACCCTACCCCTACCCTACCCCTACCCTACCCCTACCCTACCCCTACCCTACCCCTACCCTACCCCTACCCTACCCCTACCCTACCCCTACCCTACCCCTACCCTACCCCTACCCTACCCCTACAATACCCCTACCCTACCCCTACCCTACCCCTACCCTACCCCTACCCTACCCCTACCCTACCCCTACCCTACCCCTACCCTACCCCTACCCTACCCCTACCCTACCCCTACCCCTACCCTACCCCTACCCTACCCCTACCCTACCCCTACCCTACCCCTACCCTACCCCTACCCTACCCCTACCCTACCCCTACCCTACCCCTACCCTACCCCTACCCTACCCCTACCCTACCCCTACCCTACCCTACCCCTACCCTACCCCTACCCTACCCCTACCCCTACCCTGCCCCTACCCTACCCCTACCCTACCCTACCCTACCCTACCCCTACCCTACCCCTACCCTACCCCTACCCTACCCCTACCCTACCCCTACCCTACCCCTACCCTACCCCTACCCTACCCCTACCCTACCCCTACCCTACCCCTACCCTACCCCTACCCTACCCCTACCCTACCCCTACCCTATCCCTACCCTACCCCTACCCTACCCCTACCCTACCCCTACCCTACCCCTACCCTACCCCTACCCTACCCCTACCCTACCCCTACCCTACCCCTACCCTACCCCTACCCTACCCCTACCCTACCCCTACCCTACCCCTACCCTACCCCTACCCTACCCCTACCCTACCCCTACCCTACCCCTACCCTACCCCTACCCTACCCCTACCCTACCCCTACCCTACCCCTACCCTAGCCTACCCTACCCTACCCCTCCCTACCCTACCCTACCCTACCCTACCCTACCCTACCCCTACCCTACTCCTACCCCAAATTTCACATAAACCATCTACTAAATAGTCCGACCAAAGCCTAAACATTTGGTTTGGATTGAATAGGTGAGCCCGTTCTCGAGTTATAAAATTACAACGAAAAGTGGCATTGATTTTTATATATTCTGATAAGTAGCTTGATATCTTTTCTTTAGTTTACACAAAACCAATTTCTGAACGCACGCATGAATATGAATTTGACAACAAATAAATATGTCAATCCTTTTTCATTTCTGACACTATTCTATACAATGATATTATAACGTCATTGATTATATAATTTTAAAATCTAAAATACGCGATAATCCGATTATTGTGAATATATGTTGTCGATTCGAAACCTTTATTTAATTACATTCTTTAATTTGAGGGGAGAGTTGACCGTATCGACGGGATGAACATCAAATGTTTGACAGGTACGAAACTCAGGAACAATTTGTATGGGAAAATGTTTTCTCTTTTATTTTATTGTCAATTTAACAATGTTTTTATTAGTTATTCTGCTATTCGGGACGGAAACAAATCCAACAAATCAAAAACCATGGCAATCGGTCCAGCCGTTCTCGAGTTATAAGTGTTGTAACAAACACGACTTTCTTTTATATATATAAATTACAGCCGAGGACAGGTAAGTAAGAAATTACATTGTCGAGGATGGTTTGAAGCACGAGCCGCAGGCGAGGGCTTTAATCATTCGAGGCAAGGTAATTTGCTTACCGTACAAGGCTTGTATAGTGCTTTTCGCAAGAAATGCGAGGAAATAAAAAAAACTGTTTAACTTAATAAAATTTATTAAAATTATATGACACATGTTCGGGCAATTTTTAAATGTAAATGTTATTTTTCCCGGGCACACTTTGTATAAATCGTCCATAATAATATTATTTTAATGATGTATCATTAAAATAGGTACGCCAACAGCACAGATTCCGAAAACGTATGCGCCTTTTTTCACTTTTCCAAATCAGATCGTAGGTTTTCATTATAATGATCTTTCTTTTGATTTTGCTGGCAGTAAGTTTTCTGTTATTAATTTTGCTTCTGCTCTCAAATTTGGTGGAGTAGGTACATACAATGTCTGTATCTGTTTCATTGTCAGAACTCATTTTGATAATTTATTACACAATATAAACTGTATTGATATCAAATCAACCGCTGAAAATCATTCCCGCCGTTTTTTTTTATATTGGCTTGTGAGGCCTTGTGGAACGGTCATACAGCCTATTGATACTTACTACTTGCTTCTAAAATGCGCAACTTCAGTACCCGCTTCTCTGCGGTAGATGGCGCTGTACATATTTCCCATACAAAATTACTCGTAGAGGATATTTTGTCTATGATAAATCTCATTTTGTTTTTTTGATAGATGTTCGTGCTAAAGGTATATAGCGCTTGTGGTACAATACCATGAAGTTCGACTTAATACTGAGGTAACTGGAGAGTGCAGTACGAACAATTTTTTGAATACCACAAATAACACAGTGGCTGTCTTCCGTCTCACCTACACTTTAAAAAAATACGTATGGTCAAATGAGACAGCTGACAGCCACTACATACATAAATGTAAAATTTGCTGGCGACACTTTTTTATTCAGGGTGAGAGCTCCAGTTACCTCAGAGTATTAAGTCAAACTTCATGTACAATACGATGTAATATACTCTGTGCGCACCGTATTTAAAAAAAATAACCTAATTATGATATATAATTTACCTATATAATAATAACTAGCTGTGCCCGCGACTTCGTTCGCGTGGAATAGTGACTTTCGGCAGCATTTTTCATTTTTTTAGCTAATAAGGTTTTTCGTTTTTTTGTGTATTTATTTTATATATATTAGTTTAGCGCTTAGATACATATTAACACATTAAAAAAATATTTCACATAGCCTTCCGCCCGCGGTTTCGCCCGCCTGTACTTCACGACGTTATCTCGAGGGAACGTTATATTTTCCCGGGATATCAATTAGTCTTTGTCACTCTCTAGCTCCAAAATATCCACATACTAAAAAAACACGCCGATCCGTTGCTCCGTTTTGACGAGAAAGACGGATATACAAACAATACAAACAGTATGTCAAAAGAAAGAACTTATCACGCTGAACAACTTCTCTTAAGATGCTAAGCTCATATAGTTTAGCCTGGCTGCTAGGGTTCCACATCAGCTGGCCTAGCATGAACGGCTTTTATCATGCGATATGATATAGCACGTCATGCTGTCTTGCTTAACTACCCCACTAAGGTGGAAGCAAGACAGCAAGACGTGCTATATCATATCGCGTGATATAATGATGGTAATGCTAGCCAGGCAGGTGTACCAAGACCTTCAAACTTTGTACGTCAATAGAAAATGCTCATCACATTTAACAATTTTCCATAAGACGGTATTTTTATATTTCTCATAGTTTGGCTGGACTGCTATGGTTCCACATCAGCCATTTCTATCTTCTAAATAAATTATAGCCTACCTATAAGTTGGCGACAACTAATAGCTATATAACAAAAAAAGATTCATTAAAATCCGTTCAGTAGTTTTTGCCTGAAACGTGGACAACAGACAGACAGACAAAAATTTCAAAAACTATATTTTTGGTATCTGTTCCGTTTAAGAAGACCCTTAGTGGTATTTTTTTCTATTTCTTTTCAATGTATACAGCCCCTGTACCGGCATAAAAATATGGATATGGACATGTGCTTCATTTGACATTTAATGCCCATATTTTGTGCTTTTAAGGGCATAATATGGGCTTCAAATGTCAAATGAAGCCCATGTCCATACCCATAGTTTTTAGCCGGTAGCCCCCTGAATAGTATCGCATACAGTTTTATAATAAGTATGAATTATTTTATTTATTTACTTAATATACACGGTAATTTTTTGATCACCGGATAAAATTAAAAGGATTATTCTGCTCATGACAACAAACAATTTTTATTATGGGACCAACACTAAAATCGCAAAAAAACAGCTATTCCATACAAAAGTGCAAAAATATTTAATCAAAATGTATGGAACAGCTGATATATTTAGCGATTTCAGTGTTGGTCCTATTATAAAAGTTGTTTGTTTTCATGAGTAAAATAATCCCTAAAAATATCCGGGTGATAAAAAATACCGTGTATATTACATAAAAAAAATATTACATATTACATAATCACATAGCCTTCCGCCCGCGGTTTTGCCGCGTGTACTACACGACGTTTTTCCGAGGGAATGTGATATTTTTCCGGGATAAAATTAGCCTATGGGACTCTCTAGCTCCTAAACTATCCACATACTAAAAAAACAGGTCGATCCGTTGCTCCGTTTTGACGTGAAAGACGGACATACAAACAAACACACTTTCACATTTATAATATTAGTATATATTGTATGTCAAAAGAAAATACTTATCACGCTGAACAACTTCTCTTAAGATGCTGTATTTGTATCTCTTATAGTTAAGCTGGGCTGAAAGGGGTGCAAATCAGGAGTACCAGACCTTCGATATTTTTCCGTCAATAGAAAATGTCCATGACGTTAAACAACTTTTCTTAAGACGCTATGTTTGTATCTCATATAGTTTAATCTGGCTGCTAGGGTTCCACATCAGGTGTACCAGACCTTCAAACTTTGTACGTCAATAGAAAGTGCTCATCACGTTTAACAATTTTCCTTAAAACGGTATTTTTATATCTCTCATAGTTTTGCTGGACTGCTATGGTTCCACATCAGAAATTGCGATCTTCAAAATAAATTATAGCTATATGTTGGCAAGGACCAATAGCTGTATAACAAAAAAACTTTCATCAAAATCCGTTCCGTAAACTTTTTTGCCGACGCCATCACACGAAAAAATTCATCCCCTGTTTTCACCCTCTTTAGGGTAGTATTTTTTACAAACTTTGAATGTCGTATTTATTTATCTAATCAAAAGCCTATAAAATAATTTTGAAGCTTCTAGCTTTAAAAATGACGTAATTTCCATACAAACTTTCATCCCCTATTTCAACCCCTTACAGCCCTTTGTTCACATAAAAAAGTAGCCTATGTCCTTTCTCAGGCTCTAGACTATCTCTGTGCCAATTTTTATTCAAATCGGTTCCGTAGTTTAGGCGTGATTGTGTAACACACAGACAGACAGATTCGCATTTTCGCATTTATAATATACTAGCGGCCGCCCGCGGTTTCACCCGCGTGGTTCCCGTTCCCGTGGGAATATCGGGATAAAAAGTACATATAAACCTTCCTCTTGAATCACTCTATCTATTAAAAAAAAACGCATCAAAATCCGTTGCGTAGTTTCAAAGATTTAAGCATACAAAGGGACATAGGGACAGAGAAAGCGACTTTGTTTTATACTATGTAGTGATATACTAGCGGCCGCCCGCGGTTTCACCCGCGTGGTTCCCGTTCCCGTGGGAATATCGGAATAAAAAGTACATATAAACCTTCCTCTTGAATCACTCTATCTATAAAAAAAAACGCATCAAAATCCGTTGCGTAGTTTCAAAGATTTAAGCATACAAAGGGACATAGGGACAGAGAAAGCGACTTTGTTTTATACTATGTAGTGAAGTAAGGATAATGTGGCTGTATGGTGCAAATGTCCCTTTGCTTTTTCTGATTTTATACACAGGAATAACGAAAGAAAAAATAAAGAAAAAAGTTGGTAATGAATTTCAGTACTTACTTACTGCACTGATTTTAGTGCAGTAAGTAAGTACTGAAATTCATTACTGCAGTGATTTTCAAATTTAGAACGTTCACCTCGGAAAAGTGCCACGTACTGCATTCTTTTCTCAAATATAATATTAACATTTCAGAGCATAAGTGTGAAAAATATAATTTTATTAAGGGAAATCTCCAGTTCATACGCTCCGTCCGATGTCGATCAAAGAGTATGTAATCACTAAAGAGTATGTCGCGCCAGATAAGTCTGCGCGCGGTCATAATCGAATACTAATATTTTTCATAACCTTAGAGCAAAAAAATGTATTGTAACTAGCGCCAAAAACGCCCAAGTCGCGCGCAGAGTTATTATTATTCTTTGGTCGATACTGTCAATGACTGACAGACTGACAGTGACAGTCACACAGCAGTGTCCTGGCTTCCGTGGTTGATAAATACACTGTTACTTTTATACCTAAAAAGTAAATCCCTGTTCAAAACTAATACCTAATACTCTGGGCCATGAAAAATGGTCAAATATTAAGAAATAATTTGTAGTATGTTTTTTATCTTGAAGCATGACACAAATGAGTATCTTCCATGGGCATTCTCCTTTAAAGTTGAGCTTATAGGTGAGCTCCGTGTTTATATTATGTTTATGTCATTATTTGAGTACTCAGTCTCGGGAGGATAATATATTAATGCAGTTCTTTTCCCTGCAACACCCACACAACATTTTTGTACAGCTTCATAGTTTAGGTCAGTTTCATCAATAAGAAATCGGCTTTGTAATAATCTGGTGACACAATCATTGTTTAAAAAAGGCAAGGAAAACTGCTATATTCTATTATTCTATATACGACAAAAATTTAGCAAATCGTCCCTGTCGAGCTCGTAAAATATAAAAGCAATAAATGTCAAGCACAAACAGCCAAGTTTCACAGCATAAAGTTCGCGAGCCTCCGCGGCCGCTGCGACTGAGTGGCTATTCAGCATTTTTCTTTAATATTGTTTAGCACAATCTGAAGTAGCTTTCTTGAATGCGATATGGTTTGAATTTACAAAGCATTTGACTTTCACATGATTTTATCAGCGTACATGTTGGGATTTTTGAAGTAGTATTAGGATTGTAACAATTAAAAGGAATTGAAAGACAAAATAATAAAAATACAACTAGGTAGGTATATAATTGTATTATTAACTACATTTTTGAAGGAAAATAAATAAATTATTTACTGATAGCCACATAACATTGTATTGACATTAACAGTGTATTGTATTGTAAGAAAATCGGCTAAGTGCGAGTTAGACTCGCCCATGAAGGGTTCCGTACCCACTTACGGTACCACTGCCTATACCTAGCCAAAATACCACTATCATTTTTCGTCAGCAAAAATTAACTTTGTTTTCCATAGTGTTTGTATGAACGACAAACTTACATTTGCGGTTTTTGAAAATGTGTTATATCTCAAAAACTGCTTTTTATATATTGTTCAAACCAATTTTCGTTGAAAGTTTTTATTAAGATCTACAACATATATTTTTTTAGATTTTTCACTCTCTTACTTTTACTTTACCTGATGTTATAACGTTTGAATCATTCCAATCGGTTCAGCCGTCTTCGAGTAATCGGCGTACATACATATAAAAAAATATACGCGACGAATAGATAACCTCCTCCTTTTCAATTTTTGAAGTCGGTTAAAAACGAAACGTGACACAAGGACTGCTTAGGCATGCACATTACAAGGAAGAATGGGGAAATTTATCCATCCCAAACTAATTTTGGCCAGAAGATACTGCAAAAATACGGCATGCAGAACTGCAAACCTGTAGGTACTCCAATGGAACTTAACCTACGGCTTGCAAAGGAGGAAAATCATGAGGATTTCTCTTATCAATAAATTAATGCCTCTCTAATGTGGATATGATATTTGTGGTCAGTTACCTGAGCCAGTTTAACACTTGCTGGAATGAGCAATATATGGCTGCACTGAAGCGAACGTGTGCTGAGATATTTGAAGGGCACCATTGATTACAAACTGATTTATAAAAGGACGTGCCAGAATCTCGTTGCTTTTGCAGATGTAGATAGGGGGTCTAATGAAGACGGACATTCTTTCACGGGATACGTGCTTGTTTTGGGTGGCGCTGCGATCTCCTGGCAGGCTCGCAAGTAGCGCTGTGTAGTCTTAAGCACAGCTGAGGCAGAGTACTTAGCTCTTTACGAAGCTAGCAAGGAAGAAGTGTGCATACAGTGTTTATACAGATTTGAGGCATGGAAACAAGCTAATACTCATCTTGATTTCGAAATAGCAACACCAAATGCAATAAAAAAAATACAGACAAATCTATAAAAAAACTATACTTATTTGAAAAAAAAATCAAATCAGTGGGTAATCAAATTACTGCATGGGTATGAAAGCTAAATATTATCGTCTCATAGTCGGGTTGTGTGCAGTTTTACCGCTTTTGCCGTTAAATAAGGTGCGTGAAGGATGGATTCATTTGTAGGGCGCGCGTGACTGGCGCACACAAGGATCACACACCAATCCACCAAATGATAATATTCATTAAGTATCGAAACTATTTTAAATGCATAGTATCAGCTCATTTGTTCCAAATGTAAAAAGGTCGCCAATCTTGTTTCTCAACGCTTTCACCCATAGTAGCGATCAAAATCACGAATCAAAGTTGTTCAAATTTGCAATGGAAATGTCCTTTTATGTTCCCTTTGAGCCTTAGATGTTTAAAGCACTCGGGGTCGTCAACTGCTTAAGGATATCAAACTTTGTGACCCTTTCCTAAAAGTTATCTTAAAGATTTTTCCCAGAACTGTATATTAAAAGAAAGAAAAGCTTAATCATTTGTTTATATTTAAAAAAACTTCGACGGCAAAGGCAAACAAACAAAAAACCTAATCTTTCTTCTTTATAATAATGAGGGATGTTTCTTATCTATGGGCTATGACGGCGACTTTAAAATTGTAAGACGTGTACTCCGCATTGAAAATCAGAAATAAAGAGAGTTTGTAACGATGCCGTAACGATGCCGCTTTGTTCCAGTCGCATGGTCGGCTAGAACCTCCATGAGGGCTGGAAACTTCATAGTTTTACCTAATGGCCATCAATAGGTTATCCTGTACCTGTTCTTTCGCAATTTAAATTCAAATTCTGCATTCCACGTGCCCTTTTCATCATTTTGATTCAGTCCTACCCAAAACATCGTGCTGTACAGAGCTTGCGTGCCTTTACGTATTATAAGTTATTAAATAAAGATGGTGCTTATTTAAAACTATACCATACATTGTTACATTAAAGAGTCGCTGATGAGCAAAGGATACTATAAAGTAGACGATTATTGGAATGACCGCAATGCATGGTCCTGACGTAACACATAACATAATCACTTGAAATGTTTAATATGATGTCATTTTATACTTAGCAATAGTTGTATTAGTAACGATATGTTATTTTTGTAAATGTCGTTACCTAACTAAGAATCGCTGGCAAGTTTCTTGCGCCCATTCTTCTTGTCAGTTAAAAAAATCTTGAATGGGCGGTAGGAAAATATTGACGATTCATAAGTACATATCGAGGGGTGAAAGGCTAATGGCGTTAAGCGACATCAAGAGCGATATTGAGTTATATACATATTCGGAATCAGCAATTTTTTCTGCGTCTTTTGAGCCGAGTTTCATGCCGATCTGAGCACTTTTTTGGCGCTTGAATCAAATAGATTGGTCTCTGTTTTCTACTGCGCTACTGACTCAAGCGAGACAAAAAAATGCCTTTTCTATAACATGGTTGACTTAAGCTACGTGAAGATACTAAGGTTAGTTACTTGAATCGTTTTTCCTTTTTTACTTTTAAACTTAAATGGTTGTTAAAGCTTTTTCCTGTTTCTATTACTCAGGCATATAGTAAGTTAAGTCATTTAGCTTGCCCCATTTTAAAAAATCGTTGTCACTTAAAGCAATTATCCTGCCACAAAAAAATAAAAGCTTGTCACTTGATGCATTTAGCTTTCAACAAAAAATAAGCATCATGTCGCTTGAATCAAATAGCCTGCAGCAAAAACAAACGAAGTATGTCGTTTGAATTATTTGGCTTTGTTCTATTTTAGTTTAGGGCAGTGACTAAGTAATTAGACCTTTCGAAAATTTAAGACAGCAGGATATTTGAGTTAATGATGACGTTTAATTTTTACAGAAAGCGGTCGCTTAACTCAAACGTTTTAGGAAGCTTTTGTACTTGAATCAGTTTTCCTTTCCTACAATGAGTAAGAAATGTATGTTCAGCAAATACATTTTTCTATTACACCAGTAGATTAATGTCGTTTAAGACCTACTTACAAATTTTGCGTTACCCTAAAACTTCTCTCGAATAGTAGGCGTGCGCTCGCGCGGGGCGCTTGAGTCAGTACCGTATCCTCAGGGAAGCCGGGCGCGTGCGAAGTTCTCGAGTCACGCGCAGGAAGATTGTTGATAAGTAAGCTTCTAAATTCCATGTTGAATTAATATCTATACTTATCTATATCTATACATCTATACAAATAAATAAAATTGGAGTGTCTGTTTGTATCATTAAAATAACCGCTTTTTACTACATGCATATGCTTTTTACTACCAAAATGACATGTTTTACAATTTTTGTCTGTCTGTCTGTCTGTTTGTTTTGGCTAATCTCTGAAACGGCTGAACCGATTTTGACGGGACTTTCACTGGCAGGTAGCTGATGTAATAAGGAGGAAGGGCGTTTGTGCACTACCACTGAATTTTACCGATCCGGAAAAAAACGGATGCTTGTATTTAATTAATTACTAATATAAATGATTAGTAATTAAAATACAAGCATCCGATTTTTTCCGGATCGGTAAAATTCAGTGGTAGTGCACAAACGCCCTAACTGAGGCTACTTTTTATCCCGATATTGCCACGGGAACGAGAACCACACGGGTGAAACCGCGGGCGGCCGATAATCTATACCTATAATAAAATCGTAAACCCAAAAAAGTCTGTACATTGAATATATTCGGAAAAAAACCAACCAGGGCGACTTAAAATCAGAAACTGAACATTTTAGAACAATTTTTAAATTTTTTGTTTGTCTGTCTGTCTGTTTGTTTGTCTGTCTGTACGCTAATCACGCCAAAACCACTGAACGGATTTTGACGGAACTTTGTATAGCAACAGTGTATATCCCGTAATAACATAATATCTAAAGAAAATCTCGAAAAGTGGCCGATAAATAGTAAACCAGCAACCAAAACCTTTGCTACACTCAGGATGATTGAAGGGCATAGTAGAAGATTAGCATTCCTCAGAGATCCACTAAAACCAGTACCTTGATTTGTTGTTTTTTTTTAATCATAGAGGTCAACAAAGAGTAGTCAGCATAGTGTAAAGTTTTAAAAAAGTTATGTGTTGACAATCTCTGTCATCAATGTCAAATTGTCATTGGAAAAGAAATTTAAAATATTAAAAAACTATTTTCAACGGTTTGCTTAGATACTATAAAAAAAGTTTACGTGATTTTGTTCATCATACATAACAGAAGGTATGTAAACCATGAAGTGTACCTATCTACAAAATTTATATCAAAACGGCACTTCACGCTCACCGAGTGAGTCGAGCGATGGCGTTCATTTCTGGTTTTGTAACGGGGATGTATCAAAGAGGTCCTTTTTAAAAGCAGCAGCGAACTATACATTTGCCGAGGCTTAGACATAGTAAAGCTTAGACGAGCGTGTGGAGCCGGTGTCATGTACCGTGCCGCGTTATTATTCAGTAACTTTTATACATGTAAAGTAGGTACGTTAGTACAATTCATGCCTCAGTGCATGTGTAACAAGAATATTGTAATAAGTACCTACTTATCTGACATAATTTTCTTTCCAGATTTTGTAAATAGATAAGAAGTTACTGGAACACTGGGTTTATTTGTAACTAGCTGTTGCCCGCGACTTCGTACGCACGGTAAAGTGACTTTTGTATTGGATGGATTGTGTGCGGAATGATATGAATGTGAAGGGAGTGTATGAGGAGATGACGAGTGACATGGAAGAATAGAAGAGAAGGTCGCACTGCACCGACCACAAATAAATTGGGATAAGGGTAGTGATAATGATGAACAATTATAACAGACTATTTTCTTTCGAGATTTTGTGGATAATTGCCATAAGTACCTACTTACAATGCCAGGAAGAAAAAGATCAAATCTTTCCCAGATGTCTAGAAGTGCCAAAAGGTTGATGGCGATTAGGTCTCAAGAATCCGATGTCGATCGTGAGAAACGTTTAATTGCCGACAGAGAACGCCATGTTGAGTCTCGCGCCAATGAAACGTTTATGCGACATGAGGACCGTTTAACTGCCGACAGAGAACGCCTTGCTGAGTCTCGCGCCTCTGAAACGTTTACGCAACGCGAGGAACGTTTAACCGCCGAACGTGAACGTCGTGCTGAGTCTCGCGCCTCTGAAACGTTTACGCAACACGAGGAACGTTTAACCGCCGAACGTGATCGTCGTGCTGAGTCTCGCACCTCTGAAACGTTTACGCAACGCGAGGAACGTTTAACCGCCGATAGTGAGCGTCACGCTGAGTCTCGCGCTTCTGAAACATTCACGCAACGCGAGGAACGATTAACCGCCGATAGTGAACGTCACGCTGAGTCTCGCGCCTCTGAAACATTCACGCAACGCGAGGAACGTTTAACCGTCGATAGTGAACGTCACGCTGAGACTCGCGCCTCTGAAACATTCACGCAACGCGAGGACCGTTTAACCGCCGAACGTGAACGTCGTGCTGAATCTCAAGCCTCTGAAACCTCCACTGAATATGAGTTGCGATTGCGGTTTCCCAGGGAGAATTATCACCGGACGCAAAACGAACTCACTGCTCAAAGATCGCAGGAACGTGACCGTGTCGATCAAGTACGTCAGTCACAGTCTACTGAACAGCGTGATGAACAACTCGAATTAGATCGCCAGCGCCACGTTGTCTACAGATTGTCGATCAGTGACAACGAATCCATGATTTACGAACCTGAAGATCTGCCCTGGACAAATAAAGAAAAATCAGGGTTCAGATACAACCCCTGCGTTATATACAACAACGATACACATATTGGCTCCATGACCGAAGTGTGTCGCCATTGCCGGGCGTTGAAGTGGAAGAAAGAGCCCAACGGAATGTGCTGCTCTGCTGGAAAAGTACGCTTGGAACCGTTGACGGAATCGCCCCAACCATTAAAATCTCTATTGTACGGAGACCACCCTCAGTCCAAACAATTTCTAAGTTCTATACGAGCGTACAATAGTGCATTTCAAATGACCTCATTTGGCGCCAAACAGGTACGTGAGCACGGTTTCATGCCAACTTTTAAAATACAAGGCCAACTGTACCATCTCATCGGATCATTGCTACCTACAGATGCTCCTAAATTCTTACAAATTTATTTTGTAGCTGATTACCAGGAGCAGGCCAATGTCCGACAGCGGCATATTCCGAACTTAAACCCTGATCTCATTACTGGGCTACAAAATATGCTGCATGACGTGAACACTTACGTCAACAGTTTCAAAGCAGCACTAGAATCTGTGCCCGAAGGTGATCATAGTAACTTTAAGTTCGTTATTAGTGCCGAACGCAGACCAGCTGCAGCGCATGCAGGTCGCTACAATGCCCCTACGACGAATGAAGTGGCGGTCCTCTTGATGGACCAAGAGTGTGACAGGCGGGACGTTGTATTGCGCACGCGTGATGATCATCTGCAACGTATCAGCGAGACGCACCGCTCTTTCGATGCGCTACAGTATCCGCTAATCTACTGTCGCGGAGAAGATGGCTATAACTTTGCAACTTATAACGTGGACCCGCAGACCGGTGCAACGAACTACAATAAAAAAACCTCCGCAATGCAGTTTTATAGTTACCGTTTGCAGTTGCGGCAGGACGAACACGTATATTTGCACCGCTTCAAGGAGCTATTTAATCAGTTTTTAGTAGACATGTATGCCAAAATTGAAACTGAGCGTTTGGTTTTTATCCGCACAAACCAGCGTCAACTCAGAGCGGAGAACTATATCACCCTACGTGACGCTATGCAGCATGACTCGGATGTGGAAAACGTGGGCCGCATGGTCATACTCCCCTCCACGTTCACTGGTGGCCCGCGGTACATGCACGAGCGGACGCAGGACGCGTTGTGCTATGTGCGTAAGTACGGAGGAGCCGACCTGTTTATCACGTTTACCACTAACCCGAAGTGGCCCGAAATTACGTCCATGCTCCTACCCGGACAAACACCTTCCGACAGGCATGACTTGGTCGCTCGAGTTTTCCATCTCGAGCAGCAGCGTTTAATCGAGCTTCTCACAAAAGGTAAAGTGTTCGGCAATGTCCGCTGCTTTATGTATACGATTGAGTGGCAAAAGCGTGGTTTGCCACACTCGCATAACCTTTTGTGGTTTAATGATAAGATCAGGCCCAACGATTTTGACCAAGTCATCAGTGCAGAGCTCCCGGATCCAGATGTTGACCCACGCCTGCACAATATTATCAAAGCTCACATGGTTCACGGACCCTGCGGCTCTGTAAATCCAAATTCACCATGCATATAAAAGGTTTCCGAAAAGTTTCTTCAGCGAAACCGTGACTGGTGAGAATGGGTACCCAAGTTATCGACGCCGTTTGCCTCAAGAAGGAGGATTCACCACTGAGATAAATTCGCGCGGCCGATCGTTGCAAGTCGATAACAGATGGGTAGTTCCGTATTCACCAGTGCTATCTCGAGCCTTTGAGACTCACATCAACGTCGAATCGTGTGCAAGCATCGCCTCTATTAAATACATATGTAAGTATGTCAACAAGGGAAGTGACCAAACAACGTTTGGTATACAAAGCGAAAACCGAGACGAGGTAGCAACCTACCAGTCCGGTCGGTATATCAGTACCTCTGAAGCTGTGTGGAGAATTCTGGCTTTCCCTATTCATGAACGGCACCCTACAGTCGTGCATTTAGATGTTCATCTGGAAAATGGGCAAAGGATTTACTTCGACCCGGAAAACGTTAGGCAACGTCTTGAAAACCCCCGACAAACCACACTTCTGGCGTTTTTCAGACTGTGCCAAGAGGATGATTTTGCCAAAACTGTTATGTATGACGAGGTGCCGTCTTTCTACACATACAACAAGCAAACAGGTGTATTTAATCGTCGGCGACGGGGTCAACAGGTGGAGGGGGTACCAGGTGTCTTCAAAGAGCATGCTTTAGGCAGGGTGTACACTGTTCATCCCAGTAACAGTGAATGCTACTACTTACGATTGCTACTGCACACTGTCCGCGGTGCTACCTCATTTGCATTCCTCAAAACGGTCGATGGTGTTGAACATCTTACATTCCAGGCGGCCTGCAGCGCAAGGCATCTCCTGGATGACGATCAAAATTGGGATGAAACTCTCGCTGACGCAACCGTAAGTGATAGCCCAAAACGTCTACGCCATTTGTTTGCTGTGATGCTGGTATTCTGTGGGCTTTGTTTTCTGTGGTTGTTGTTTTTTTTTGTGGGCTACCCTGTGCAACTGTGGGAGAAGTATCGTTTCCATCTTTCCGAAGACGTTCTGCGTGCTCTGAGGAACACTGAACAGGACGTAGACATCTCTGACGAGAGAATAATAAACCGTTGTCTTACTATGCTCCAAAACGTTGTTATTACAATCGGCGGCGATACACTGGACCGTTACGGCTTACCTGTACCGCAGCAACTCCCAGACCAGCCGCGAATAAACCGCGAGTACGCGGCGGAAACAGATTACAGTTTAGCAGTAATGTCCGCGATCGTAAGTGATAACATCCCAAGACTCACAGTTGAGCAAAGAGTTGTTTTTGACAAAGTAGTAAGAAGCGTGGAGCTTCAGCTTGAAGAAACATTTTTCCTTGATGCACCGGGAGGCACTGGAAAAACGTTTCTCACTGGTATACTTCTGGCGGAAATCAGGCGACAAGGAAAGATCGCCCTCGCTGTAGCATCATCATCGGCGGTAAAACGGCGAATACCACCTTTAAGATTCCCATAGATTTAGACAGCACGGAAACGCCTGTGTGTGGTGTGTCACGTAACAGTGACAAAGCACGGGTGTTCCAGGACTGCTGTCTAATCATATGGGATGAGTGTACTATGGCGCACGAGAAAGCTGTAGAAGCTGTTAATAGAATTCTCCAGGATATCCGGAGGGATAATCGTACTATGGGTGGGATCACGTTTCTTTTTTGCGGTGATTTTCGCCAGACGTTGCCGGTGGTGACGCGGGGTTCAAGGGCTGATGAAGTGAACGCCTGCCCCAAACGTTATGTCCTATGGCCAGTGTAACGTTGTGTTTTTTTTTGTATATAGAAAGACAACGTGTCCTTATCATATTTATTAATATTCCATCTTATTTATTTATTTACAAGTATAAAACACTAATGTGTTATTATAACTCATTGATTTTCCTTATTTTATATTTATTTCACACATGCGACCTCATTTCATCCATACTCCAAATTCAAACTATGAACCTTCTTGTATAAAACTCCTTGGTATCTATGTATTTTATTTCAATAACTTTTTAATTCATGTTCGACAACATTTAAAAATATTAAGTATTCCACTATCCTTTTCTTACACATAAGTTTTACATCGTTCATCCTGCTCACCATATTATTATTTTTTTGTGCCGATCATCTTCGACGCGTTTCCCGCGCTTTCTTGGGAAAATTTTCACTTCTCAAGGCGTGAAGCATATTTTTGCTCCAAATTAATATAATTTTATAACAGATGTTAAAATTTTGTTGATTCCTTGTAGGAATCACATACATTATTGTTGGGTAAGTGTTTTAAAGAGATTAAATGTTGATGTTTATAAATATTACACACAATTGATGAAATCGTTTGTTTTTTTAGGCTTTTCGTACTTCTGGTTGTTTTCGGAAAGTTTTGTTGGCTAATAAGAGACGCTACATTGCATCATTTCCATGATAATTGGATTAATAACTAAAGGGTACGTATTTATATAATTTCATTTTAAACTATTATTTGTATTTATTTATCTATTTATATTTTTCCTTTTACTAACTCCTTTCTTCTTTTCCTTCGATTACAGGAGGGAAGCGGAGGGATATTTCCTGATTATTATTCATAAAAAGATTTCATTGTTTTTATGAATTCGATCTGCGACTGTCAACGATCTGCGAATTTCTGCAGCTCCAGTCGTGATCCTGACGTTTATCCGTGCTTTTTGTCTGCATCAAGTAAGGGCGTTCCAATTTTTATGACCTTTATTTAGGCAAGAAATACGGCAACTTTGTTGTGACGAAGGCTGCACAAGCGCTCCACCAAAGTGTAAGTATAGGGACTATCATTTGAAGAAAGAAACTCAACCAGAGACTGGATCCAATCCCCTAAACGACAGATCAAATCCAATAGTTGCCATCGCCTGTACTCATCCAGACCAATTATCAATCTCTACACATAACCAATTCTATATTAAAAAAAAAAAAAAAAAAAAAAAAAAAAGACGATATAAAATCGTACCCTTTATGACCACGATTTTGTACTGCAACTTCGGTGCGACGACGACGGTATAAAATCGTACCCTTTATGACACGATTTTCTACTGCAACTTCGGTGCGACGACGACGGTATAAAATCGTACCATTTATGACCACGATTTTCTACTGCAACTTCGGTGCGACGACGACGGTATAAAATCGTACCATTTATGACCACGATTTTCTACTGCAACTTCGGTGCGACGACGACGGTATAAAATCGTACCCTTTTTATCACGATTTTCTACTAAATAACTTTACTTACTTGAACAAAATAATTTTCCGTGTTATTTATTATTAAAAAATATATAGATTAAGTTTTTATACTACATGTAAAACAAATGAGTGGAGTGGGTACCTAATCTTTTGCTCTCTTAAAATAATAAATAACACGGAAGATTATTTTGTTCAAGTAAGTAAAGTTATTTACTAGAAAATCGTGATAATATACGATAATATAATATCGTGATAATATACGTAATATACGATACGTGATAAACGATTTTATACCGTCGTCGTCGCACCGAAGTTGCAGTAGAAAATCGTGGCCATAAAGGGTACGATTTTATACCGTCGTCGTCGCGCCGAATTTGCAGTAGAAAATCGTGGTCATAAATGGTACGATTTTATACCGTCGTCGTCGCACCGAAGTTGCAGTAGAAAATCGTGGTCATAAATGGTACGATTTTATACCGTCGTCGTCGCACCGAAGTTGCAGTAGAAAATCGTGTCATAAAGGGTACGATTTTATACCGTCGTCGTCGCACCGAAGTTGCAGTACAAAATCGTGGTCATAAAGGGTACGATTTTATATGGTCGTCTTTTTTTTTTTTTTTTTTTTTTTTAATATAGAATTGGTTATGTGTAGAGATTGATAATTGGTCTGGATGAGTACAGGCGATGGCAACTATTGGATTTGATCTGTCGTTTAGGGGATTGGATCCAGTCTCTGGTTGAGTTTCTTTCTTCAAATGATCTGTGTCCACTGGAAAGTCCCTATACTTACACTTTGGTGGAGCGCTTGTGCAGCCTTCGTCACAACAAAGTTGCCGTATTTCTTGCCCAAATAAAGGTCATAAAAATTGGAACGCCCTTACTTGATGCAGACAAAAAGCACGGATAAACGTCAGGATCACGACTGGAGCTGCAGAAATTCGCAGATCGTTGACAGTCGCAGATCAAATTCATAAAAACAATGAAATCTTTTTATGAATAATAATCAGGAAATATCCCTCCGCTTCCCTCCTGTAATCGAAGGAAAAGAAGAAAGGAGTTAGTAAAAGGAAAAATATAAATAGATAAATAAATACAAATAATAGTTTAAAATGAAATTATATAAATACGTACCCTTTAGTTATTAATCCAATTATCATAGAAATGATGCAATGTAGCGTCTCTTATTAGCCAACAAAACTTTCCGAAAACAACCAGAAGTATGAAAAGCCTAAAAAAACAAACGATTTCATCAATTGTGTGTAATATTTATAAACATCAACATTTAATCTCTTTAAAACACTTACCCAACAATAATGTATGTGATTCCTACAAGGAATCAACAAAATTTTAACATCTGTTATAAAATTATATTAATTTGGAGCAAAAATATGCTTCACGCCTTGAGATGTGAAAATTTTCCCAAGAAAGCGCGGGAAACGCGTCGAAGATGATCGGCACAAAAAAATAATAATATGGTGAGCAGGATGAACGATGTAAAACTTATGTGTAAGAAAAGGATAGTGGAATACTTAATATTTTTAAATGTTGTCGAACATGAATCAAAAAGTTATTAAAATAAAATACATAGATACCAAGGAGTTTTATACAAGAAGGTTCATAGTTTGAATTTGGAGTATGGATGAAATGAGGTCGCATGTGTGAAATAAATATAAAATAAGGAAAATCAATGAGTTATAATAACACATTAGTGTTTTATACTTGTAAATAAATAAATAAGATGGAATATTAATAAATATGATAAGGACACGTTGTCTTTCTATATACAAAAAAAACACAACGTTACAATACCCCCCTTCCCATTAAAGTTTCGAACGTGAGGGCGAAACGAAAAGCTGCCCTCAGCGTTGTACTAGGACAAAAAAAATAAGAGACTTAAGAAAAATATAAGTACTGGGTAGAAATATCCAGTAAAGTGAGAGGCGTTAAACAAGAATTAAAGTGCCAGGACCAAAGAAAACCGAGTCCAAGAACAATAAAAACACAACTATGCAAACCAAAAAAGTTGGTTTAAACTTGTGTCACATGTTTCCAAGCCCTAGAGTCACTACCCGCTCCTGAAAAAACATACACAGTGAAGGCTTATTTAACGGGTGTATGGCTTGTATGAAAGCCGTGAAACAAATCTAAACCCAATAACAAATTAATTTACCTACAATAAAAAAACCAAATCAAGCTCCGGTCATCTTTGTGATGGGAAGGTCTCCTAGAAAACGACCCCCACACTCAGATACTGAACCCAAAATTACGCCTGTGTATGGCCCTAAGCACGGGTCTTACACTAGCCTACGCAAGCAAAATTACATATTCACAAATAAACATATTTACAAAACAAATGCATGCTGCTGGACAAACAGCACACCTACACTAGAGCCTAATATTAAACAATATTATTTACAAATCCCAGTAGGACACAGGCGGAGCACTAACCCTTCAAACCTGCGCCTAGGTCAGACCCCCATGACCTATAACCCCACAGCTGCCAAGGTGTTAGTTGCGCTGGTAAGTAAAAAGACATTCGTCGCCTCTTACGACTCCCGTGTAGGGATGACACTATTCTAGATCCGGTATCACACGGAATGGGCACTAAGATGTTGTTTAGCGCAGAAAAGTCATTCGTCGCCTCTTACGACTCCCGTGTAGGGGTGACATTATTCTTACTCCGATATCACACGGAATGGAAAAAAAACTACACCTTAATATCTTTTACATGCCAAATGCCCAGCGATCTACTACTATCTACAGTTTCTAATTCAAGTACCAGAGGAGAAATGACTCTGCGTACTTTACATTTCTCATACTTTGGTGCAAGCTTTGCTGCCTTGTACTGGGCTGCATCGCTTTGTGTGTAAGATTTTTTATATACAATTTGGCCAACAGAAAATGATGAAGCTGGACGCCTCCGGAGGTTATAATATTTAGAGTTCTGCTGGTGAGCTTTTACTAAGTGACCACGAACTGTTGCGAAAATATTGCTTAGAACACCAAGTTCACCCGCATACTCCTCCCTTGGCAAATAAATGTCATATTCACTCCCGTCAGCCTGTCTATAAAATGAGCCGTTTACTACAGGTTCACGACCATGAACTAAAAAGAATGGCGAGAAACCTGTAGTCTCGTTGATTGCGCTATTTATTGCAAATTGTATTTGCGAAAGATTTGAATCCCACGAACGATGGTCATTTTTTACGTACGAGGCTACCGCAGTCATAACCGTTTTGTTATACCTCTCAACTAAATTAACTTGAGGCGTGTAGCGAGGGCTAAGATGGAAATTTGGCACACCGTATCTATTTATAATCGCACGAAAGTCGGATCCCGTGAATTGCACTCCATTATCTGCAATTACGGTCTCCGGTATCCCATGGATTAAAAATAGGTGATTTTCAATATTTTCGGCAACGGCCGCGCTCGTGGCTCGCCTCAAGGGAAACAACAAAGTATACTTTGAAAAACAACACGTTATGACCAATAAATGCATGTAACCTTTACGAGACTTTGGCAACGGACCCACTAAATCAGCTGATACCACCTGAAACGGACGGTAGCACCGCTTTGGTTCTCCCATTTGTCCTGGTGTAAGCTTCGTAGAATGCTTATAAGAAGCGCAAACATCACACTTGCTCACAAACGCAGAGACATCTTTAAACATTCCGGGCCAATAATATTGCAAGCCCAGTCGCCGATGAGTTTTAAATACGCCAAAATGACCAGACGTGGGAAGGCAATGATGCTCAGAGATAATTTGTTCTCGAGCACCCCTTGGTATAACTTTTTTCCAATCAAACTCTGCAGTCAAATTATATTTTGATTTGGTATAACGGAACAAAACGTTATTTTCGATGCGAAAATTTGGAAAATTTTGTGACGTTGTTTGACACTGGTTAAAAACTCGATCATACCAGTCATCACCCGTAACATTTATCGCCTCGCATTTGAGCAACCGAGATAACGTGTCAGGTATGATGTTATCCTTCCCTTTCCTATGCTCAATCTCGAAAACAAACTGAGACAAGCGACAACCCCAACGCGCAAGCCTACCACTTGGATTTTCTAACTTCATAAACCATTTCAGTGAAGCATGATCTGTAACAACTTTAAATGGTCTCGTACCTAAGTACGGTTCAAACTTCTCTACAGAGTAAACAACAGCCAAAGCCTCTCTTTCTGTGGCACTATAGTTGCGCTCACTCTTACCTAAAGAACGGCTAACATATGCAATAGGATGGTCGATGCCATCAAAATTTTGAGTTAACATCCCACCTATCCCATAACTAGATGCGTCACAGTGTACTACAAAAGGCAAGGAAAAATCAGGACAGGCAAGTATTGGCGCTGATACCAAAGCATTTTTCAAGAAATTAAACGCTTGCTCAGCATCTGTAGACCAAGAAAACTTTACTTTTTTGCTAGTTAAAGCATTCAGAGGTGCAGCTATTGTTGAGAAATTTCGAATAAAACGTCGATACCATGAGCATGTACCGAGACACATTTTTACTTCTTTTGAAGATGTCGGCGTTGGAAAATCTAAAATTGCCTGGATTTTCTCAGGGTCTGTTCTTAACCCGTGTTCATCGACAACATATCCTAAGTATTTTAAGGATTTACAGAAAAAATTACACTTATCCATATTTATCGTTAAGTTGGCGCCTTTTAGCTTTTGAAAAACACGATTTAAAATTTTTATATGTGTTTCATAACTTGAACTCGCTATGACTATGTCGTCAACATATACGAAACATATACCATCAGTTAAGTCACTGTTAAATTGACTTCCAAATAGGGAATCCATTAACCTTTGCTGTCGAGCCGGGGCCCCACAAAGACCAAACGGCATGACAGTAAATTTGAATAACCCTCTCCCAGGAACAGTGAAACTCGTCTTCTCTTGCGAAGCTGAATCAAGGGGTATTTGCCAAAAACTAGATTTTAGGTCAATAGAAGAAAAAGATACTTATGATTGTGACTATATTTTTGGCCACAATTGCTTCAATTGTCACTCTTCATATCGCAACCGGGGCACCTAGTGTTGAGACTTTGCTTTTCGTCTCCTCTCTCTGTATTCATCAGGTTGTCAGACAATTGGCAGCGCAAGCTTTTCCTTCTGTAGAAATGGCTGAAGACTTAGATTATAGTCATGAACATATAGAAGATTGGTCCGAGGTAGATGATATGAACCTCGATATAGGAATCCCAATTGGTGAGATAAATGAAGAGCTGACCAGACGGATTGCAGCCTCAGAACCTATGCTTCTTCAGTTAAATGAGAAGGGAATTCCAAAGGGAACCTCCCAGATCGGCTCTGAGTCTCCTCAAAAGTCAGTGGGCTCTGCACAACCGGGAGCTGAGAAAAAAGGAGGGAGCTCAACAGGGGAATCATCAGACGGAGTCACCCCAACAGATCATTGTGGAGGGGACAAAAGTCTGTGCACCGCTTTGCAATCCCTTCTCATAGAGTTCAAGCAAGGAATCCTAATATCTCCTGAGATTATTGCCAATCTGAATCTGATTGGATATTCTCCACATGGAAAGCAACTCTCCAATCCATCCGCCACCTTAAGGGCCATAGATGCACGAGCGGGGGCATCGAAAAAAACATTCGCATTTACATTAGGATCCGCTGGAACCTGGGGTATCAAGTCCCTGCTGGGATGCTTGATGGGTATGGAAACCGCGGTTGTCGGCGTTACAGCTGCCCAAACAAACAACCTTATCACCGGAATGGCCACATTAATGGACAATATGGCCATTCGGGAGAAGACCGCAATAGAGACATCCTAGGCTCAGATAAAGAGTCTCAGTGAGACTACTAGGGTGTACAATGAGCAATTGAGCACCTTTGCAAAATTAGCAACTACAGCTGAAACATTATTGCTGACATTACAAGATGTTCAGAATAAAATATCCCAGGCTCCGGTTTCCCAGCCACGATCCTTATCCTCTGCAGCATCTAGGGAACGCCAGGAACCGATCGAGCTGATAAAGGGACCGGGTCAGTACAAATGTGCATATGGAGTCTTACAGATCTCCGAGACCGCAGCAACATTTCAAGGCATTGGAGACGAGGCGAGAATCTTGTCTGATTATGTTCAGAGCGCCCCCAGGCTCAAAACTAGAATCATGTTAATGAATTATAAACTCAGTGATCTATTTGCCTTCAAAGAGAGTCACTCAGGGGATTACTGTTTACTGACCAACGGATCCCCAGCAGACAAGATGAAGGCTGCACAAGCGCTCCACCAAAGTGTAAGTATAGGGACTTTCCAGTGGACACAGATCATTTGAAGAAAGAAACTCAACCAGAGACTGGATCCAATCCCCTAAACGACAGATCAAATCCAATAGTTGCCATCGCCTGTACTCATCCAGACCAATTATCAATCTCTACACATAACCAATTCTATATTAAAAAAAAAAAAAAAAAAAAAAAAAAAAGACCATATAAAATCGTACCCTTTATGACCACGATTTTGTACTGCAACTTCGGTGCGACGACGACGGTATAAAATCGTACCCTTTATGACACGATTTTCTACTGCAACTTCGGTGCGACGACGACGGTATAAAATCGTACCATTTATGACCACGATTTTCTACTGCAACTTCGGTGCGACGACGACGGTATAAAATCGTACCATTTATGACCACGATTTTCTACTGCAACTTCGGCGCGACGATTGCTTCAATTGTCACTCTTCATATCGCAACCGGGGCACCTAGTGTTGAGACTTTGCTTTTCGTCTCCTCTCTCTGTATTCATCAGGTTGTCAGACAATTGGCAGCGCAAGCTTTTCCTTCTGTAGAAATGGCTGAAGACTTAGATTATAGTCATGAACATATAGAAGATTGGTCCGAGGTAGATGATATGAACCTCGATATAGGAATCCCAATTGGTGAGATAAATGAAGAGCTGACCAGACGGATTGCAGCCTCAGAACCTATGCTTCTTCAGTTAAATGAGAAGGGAACTCCAAAGGGAACCTCCCACATCGGCTCTGAGTCTCCTCAAAAGTCAGTGGGCTCTGCACAACCGGGAGCTGAGAAAAAAGGAGGGAGCTCAACAGGGGAATCATCAGACGGAGTCACCCCAACAGATCATTGTGGAGGGGACAAAAGTCTGTGCACCGCTTTGCAATCCCTTCTCATAGAGTTCAATCAAGGAATCCTAATATCTCCTGAGATTATTGCCAATCTGAATCTGATTGGATATTCTCCACATGGAAAGCAACTCTCCAATCCATCCGCCACCTTAAGGGCCATAGATGCACGAGCGGGGGCATCGAAAAAAACATTCGCATTTACATTAGGATCCGCTGGAACCTGGGGTATCAAGTCCCTGCTGGGATGCTTGATGGGTATGGAAACCGCGGTTGTCGGCGTTACAGCTGCCCAAACAAACAACCTTATCACCGGAATGGCCACATTAATGGACAATATGGCCATTCGGGAGAAGACCGCAATAGAGACATCCTAGGCTCAGATAAAGAGTCTCAGTGAGACTACTAGGGTGTACAATGAGCAATTGAGCACCTTTGCAAAATTAGCAACTACAGCTGAAACATTATTGCTGACATTACAAGATGTTCAGAATAAAATATCCCAGGCTCCGGTTTCCCAGCCACGATCCTTATCCTCTGCAGCATCTAGGGAACGCCAGGAACCGATCGAGCTGATAAAGGGACCGGGTCAGTACAAATGTGCATATGGAGTCTTACAGATCTCCGAGACCGCAGCAACATTTCAAGGCATTGGAGACGAGGCGAGAATCTTGTCTGATTATGTTCAGAGCGCCCCCAGGCTCAAAACTAGAATCATGTTAATGAATTATAAACTCAGTGATCTATTTGCCTTCAAAGAGAGTCACTCAGGGGATTACTGTTTACTGACCAACGGATCCCCAGCAGACAAGATGAAGGCTGCACAAGCGCTCCACCAAAGTGTAAGTATAGGGACTTTCCAGTGGACACAGATCATTTGAAGAAAGAAACTCAACCAGAGACTGGATCCAATCCCCTAAACGACAGATCAAATCCAATAGTTGCCATCGCCTGTACTCATCCAGACCAATTATCAATCTCTACACATAACCAATTCTATATTAAAAAAAAAAAAAAAAAAAAAAAAGACGACCATATAAAATCGTACCCTTTATGACCACGATTTTGTACTGCAACTTCGGTGCGACGACGACGGTATAAAATCGTACCCTTTATGACACGATTTTCTACTGCAACTTCGGTGCGACGACGACGGTATAAAATCGTACCATTTATGACCACGATTTTCTACTGCAACTTCGGTGCGACGACGACGGTATAAAATCGTACCATTTATGACCACGATTTTCTACTGCAACTTCGGCGCGACGATTGCTTCAATTGTCACTCTTCATATCGCAACCGGGGCACCTAGTGTTGAGACTTTGCTTTTCGTCTCCTCTCTCTGTATTCATCAGGTTGTCAGACAATTGGCAGCGCAAGCTTTTCCTTCTGTAGAAATGGCTGAAGACTTAGATTATAGTCATGAACATATAGAAGATTGGTCCGAGGTAGATGATATGAACCTCGATATAGGAATCCCAATTGGTGAGATAAATGAAGAGCTGACCAGACGGATTGCAGCCTCAGAACCTATGCTTCTTCAGTTAAATGAGAAGGGAACTCCAAAGGGAACCTCCCACATCGGCTCTGAGTCTCCTCAAAAGTCAGTGGGCTCTGCACAACCGGGAGCTGAGAAAAAAGGAGGGAGCTCAACAGGGGAATCATCAGACGGAGTCACCCCAACAGATCATTGTGGAGGGGACAAAAGTCTGTGCACCGCTTTGCAATCCCTTCTCATAGAGTTCAATCAAGGAATCCTAATATCTCCTGAGATTATTGCCAATCTGAATCTGATTGGATATTCTCCACATGGAAAGCAACTCTCCAATCCATCCGCCACCTTAAGGGCCATAGATGCACGAGCGGGGGCATCGAAAAAAACATTCGCATTTACATTAGGATCCGCTGGAACCTGGGGTATCAAGTCCCTGCTGGGATGCTTGATGGGTATGGAAACCGCGGTTGTCGGCGTTACAGCTGCCCAAACAAACAACCTTATCACCGGAATGGCCACATTAATGGACAATATGGCCATTCGGGAGAAGACCGCAATAGAGACATCCTAGGCTCAGATAAAGAGTCTCAGTGAGACTACTAGGGTGTACAATGAGCAATTGAGCACCTTTGCAAAATTAGCAACTACAGCTGAAACATTATTGCTGACATTACAAGATGTTCAGAATAAAATATCCCAGGCTCCGGTTTCCCAGCCACGATCCTTATCCTCTGCAGCATCTAGGGAACGCCAGGAACCGATCGAGCTGATAAAGGGACCGGGTCAGTACAAATGTGCATATGGAGTCTTACAGATCTCCGAGACCGCAGCAACATTTCAAGGCATTGGAGACGAGGCGAGAATCTTGTCTGATTATGTTCAGAGCGCCCCCAGGCTCAAAACTAGAATCATGTTAATGAATTATAAACTCAGTGATCTATTTGCCTTCAAAGAGAGTCACTCAGGGGATTACTGTTTACTGACCAACGGATCCCCAGCAGACAAGATGAAGGCTGCACAAGCGCTCCACCAAAGTGTAAGTATAGGGACTTTCCAGTGGACACAGATCATTTGAAGAAAGAAACTCAACCAGAGACTGGATCCAATCCCCTAAACGACAGATCAAATCCAATAGTTGCCATCGCCTGTACTCATCCAGACCAATTATCAATCTCTACACATAACCAATTCTATATTAAAAAAAAAAAAAAAAAAAAAAAAAAAGACGACCATATAAAATCGTACCCTTTATGACCACGATTTTGTACTGCAACTTCGGTGCGACGACGACGGTATAAAATCGTACCCTTTATGACACGATTTTCTACTGCAACTTCGGTGCGACGACGACGGTATAAAATCGTACCATTTATGACCACGATTTTCTACTGCAACTTCGGTGCGACGACGACGGTATAAAATCGTACCATTTATGACCACGATTTTCTACTGCAACTTCGGCGCGACGATTGCTTCAATTGTCACTCTTCATATCGCAACCGGGGCACCTAGTGTTGAGACTTTGCTTTTCGTCTCCTCTCTCTGTATTCATCAGGTTGTCAGACAATTGGCAGCGCAAGCTTTTCCTTCTGTAGAAATGGCTGAAGACTTAGATTATAGTCATGAACATATAGAAGATTGGTCCGAGGTAGATGATATGAACCTCGATATAGGAATCCCAATTGGTGAGATAAATGAAGAGCTGACCAGACGGATTGCAGCCTCAGAACCTATGCTTCTTCAGTTAAATGAGAAGGGAATTCCAAAGGGAACCTCCCACATCGGCTCTGAGTCTCCTCAAAAGTCAGTGGGCTCTGCACAACCGGGAGCTGAGAAAAAAGGAGGGAGCTCAACAGGGGAATCATCAGACGGAGTCACCCCAACAGATCATTGTGGAGGGGACAAAAGTCTGTGCACCGCTTTGCAATCCCTTCTCATAGAGTTCAATCAAGGAATCCTAATATCTCCTGAGATTATTGCCAATCTGAATCTGATTGGATATTCTCCACATGGAAAGCAACTCTCCAATCCATCCGCCACCTTAAGGGCCATAGATGCACGAGCGGGGGCATCGAAAAAAACATTCGCATTTACATTAGGATCCGCTGGAACCTGGGGTATCAAGTCCCTGCTGGGATGCTTGATGGGTATGGAAACCGCGGTTGTCGGCGTTACAGCTGCCCAAACAAACAACCTTATCACCGGAATGGCCACATTAATGGACAATATGGCCATTCGGGAGAAGACCGCAATAGAGACATCCTAGGCTCAGATAAAGAGTCTCAGTGAGACTACTAGGGTGTACAATGAGCAATTGAGCACCTTTGCAAAATTAGCAACTACAGCTGAAACATTATTGCTGACATTACAAGATGTTCAGAATAAAATATCCCAGGCTCCGGTTTCCCAGCCACGATCCTTATCCTCTGCAGCATCTAGGGAACGCCAGGAACCGATCGAGCTGATAAAGGGACCGGGTCAGTACAAATGTGCATATGGAGTCTTACAGATCTCCGAGACCGCAGCAACATTTCAAGGCATTGGAGACGAGGCGAGAATCTTGTCTGATTATGTTCAGAGCGCCCCCAGGCTCAAAACTAGAATCATGTTAATGAATTATAAACTCAGTGATCTATTTGCCTTCAAAGAGAGTCACTCAGGGGATTACTGTTTACTGACCAACGGATCCCCAGCAGACAAGATGAAGGCTGCACAAGCGCTCCACCAAAGTGTAAGTATAGGGACTTTCCAGTGGACACAGATCATTTGAAGAAAGAAACTCAACCAGAGATTGGATCCAATCCCCTAAACGACAGATCAAATCCAATAGTTGCCATCGCCTGTACTCATCCAGACCAATTATCAATCTCTACACATAACCAATTCTATATTAAAAAAAAAAAAAAAAAAAAAAGACGACCATATAAAATCGTACCCTTTATGACCACGATTTTGTACTGCAACTTCGGTGCGACGACGACGGTATAAAATCGTACCCTTTATGACACGATTTTCTACTGCAACTTCGGTGCGACGACGACGGTATAAAATCGTACCATTTATGACCACGATTTTCTACTGCAACTTCGGTGCGACGACGACGGTATAAAATCGTACCATTTATGACCACGATTTTCTACTGCAACTTCGGCGCGACGACGACGGTATAAAATCGTACCCTTTATGGCCACGATTTTCTACTGCAACTTCGGTGCGACGACGACGGTATAAAATCGTACCCTTTTTATCACGATTTTCTAGTAAATAACTTTACTTACTTGAACAAAATAATCTTCCGTGTTATTTATTATTTTAAGAGAGCAAAAGATTAGGTACCCCACTCCACTCATTTGTTTTACATGTAGTATAAAAACTTAATCTATATATTTTTTAATTTTGTAACTGTAATTAATAATGATGCCTAATTACAGGTACATTGTATGTTTCTTTTTTTTGTTATTAAAATTATACATCTAAAAACTACTTTCATTTATTAATATTAAATCTGCTCACTCTATTCCCTGCCTTTAGCCGGGCCAGGGAGAGAGATTGACAGTTATTTGCCAAAGGAGGGAACCAGACGGTATAAAATCGTACCCTTTATGGCCACGATTTTCTACTGCAACTTCGGTGCGACGACGACGGTATAAAATCGTACCCTTTTTATCATGATTTTCTAGTAAATAACTTTACTTACTTGAACAAAATAATCTTCCGTGTTATTTATTATTTTAAGAGAGCAAAAGATTAGGTACCCACTCCACTCATTTGTTTTACATGTAGTATAAAAACTTAATCTATATATTTTTTAATTTAGTAACTGTAATTAATAATTTGATGCCTAATTACAGGTACATGGTATGTTTCTTTTTTTTTTGTTATTAAAATTATACATCTAAAAACTACTTTTATTTATTAATATTAAATCTGCTCACTCTATTCCCTGCCTTTAGCCGGGCCAGGGAAAGAGGTTGACACCAGAAGTACAGAAATTACGCCTCACGCAAAATATGCGGGTCCAACTTGGAGGTAATTCTCACGCTCAAGAGTTTTCCGATATGCTGCTCAAGATTGGAGAAGGACAATTACCGAACACCAATGGTCTGATACACCTTCCACAGTCTCTGTGCCAAATCGTATCGTCTGTTGAGGAACTGATACACAGTGTGTACGGTGGTCTTAATCAAATAACGCACCAGGAAAACTCTTGGATGTGTGAGCGAGCAATACTCACCCCTAAAAACGAGCAGGCGGCGGCAATAAATGATCGCATACTCAGCGAAATCGAGGGAGACACGGTTGTGTACACGTCAATTGATACCGTAATCGACCAGGGCAGTGTCACAGTATATCCCACAGAATTCCTTAACTCTTTGAGTGCATCCGGGCTCCCATCACACTCTATCATCCTGAAAGTTGGAGTTCCGATTATACTTTTGCGGAATTTAACCCCTCCAAAACTGTGTAACGGAACTCGGCTGAAGGTAGAGTCGCTACAGAGGAACCTCATTGAAACAGAAATTCTGACGGGTTGTGGCGCTGGTGAGTCTGTGTTGCTACCGCGAATCCCCTTCATCCCGAACAACTTTCCGTTCCAGTTCAAGCGCTAGCAGTTTCCTGTGAATCTCTCTGTCTGTCTGCAATGACAATTAACAAGTCGCAGGGTCAGACGCTCCAGGCCGCCGGTATTGATCTGAGGACGGGATGCTTTTCACACGGACAGCTGTACGTCGCCTGCTCACGTGTGACGGGCTCTGAGGGCCTTTATTTACTTGCTCCCGACCATCAGATCATGAATATCGTGTACAGAGAAATTCTGTAAGTAACAGGATTTCTCTTTTTGCCAAAGGTAAACGGTAAACCTCTTTCGGATCATAAGGCTTACAGGCCAATTAAATTACTTACCACCGATTCTTGGTAAAATCTTGGAACGTCTAATTATCGTCTGCGCTCCCTGTCTGTACCGACACCATAATCTGATGCACAGCACGGTTTCACCCTGAGCGTTCCACGGTCAGGACGCGGGCGCTGCAGTTTATAAATGCAATAACAGCTAACAGTGCAGTACGTACAGCGGATCCTTCTGGATATCTCGGGTGCGTTTGATAATTCGTAGTAGCCGATGATGTAAGTAACATGTTAACAATTTTTGCAAAAATCTGTATTCTGTAACTATAACCTGTGCCCGTAGTGTATGTTTTTATGTCAAAAAACGCAAACTATTTCGATTCCGTATTTATGTCAATTTGTATGAAAACTGTAGTAGCGCCTCTAGCGGCGAGTAGCGCTGTTATACAGTACCCCTAGTGTAAGTTTTTATGTCATATTTTGACATAAAAACTTACACTAGGTGCACAGTTTTCATACAAATTGACATAATTACGGAATCGAAATAGTTTGCGTTTGCTTGACATAAAAACTTACACTAGGGGTACTGTATAACAGCGCTAGACTAGGGGTACAGTACATAATGTGTAAATGTAACGTATTTCTGTTAAAGCTGACAAGTTTCTTGCGCCCGTTCTTCTTGTCAGTTAAAAAAGTCTGGAACGGGTGCTAGAAAAATATAGACGATTCAAAAACACTTAATTTAAGTTTATTTGAATAAAGATATTATAACTTTAATTGATCTTTAAATAAATAATGTAAATAACAATTTATTAAGAACATAAATCTTTTCGGAGCATAACAAGTCAGTTAAACGATATAGACCCAATTTAATTACTTACATAAACAGCCGATTAATTTTTAACAAACTGTTTGACATTTTCTTCATAGATAAAAACGTCAAAATTGACGGTTAAAACTTAATCAGCTGTTAAACTTCTGCCAGTATCACTTAAAGTATTGAATAATTGTTTGTAATGTTCATTTATCCACGCGGACGAAGTCGCGGGCAACAGCTAGTTGTTAAATAATAGATAAATCGAAATACGTTATACCTACTAAGTTATACTTTGAAGGACTTCCAATTGAAGATGGCGGTTAGATGTTTTCATTGGTAATCAATATGTGATCTGAGCGATTTGCTTAATTAAAAATAATTTAATTATTCATTTTTATCCGTATTTTCTTTTTAGCTTAAGATGGACTCAGAAAGGTTTTTTTTTTAAAGAAATCGCAAATGCTTTCTCGAAGAAGAGAAGAAGACAGGAGGAAAGTTCACGAACAGTTTTGAGGGAAAACAACTATCAGTCCTGGAACTGCCCGCATCCAGCGGCTTCCCTCATTCTTGAGTAGATCGCTATCGTCGGTCCACCTTGTCGTCCGGTACGCGGTCGCCATTATTTAAGTTTTAGGTCTTGTGTTGCTTTATATAACTGTCTGCCCCTTGGAGTGATTAATCTTGATCCCCAAAATGTGTTTGGAGTTCCAGTCTCCACCGCAGATAAATGTAGAATTTAGTAGGTTGAAGAAAAGCTCAAACTCCTTAGCTACGATTTTGTGTCGTGGCGGGCAATAGATTGCACTCAACGTTGTTTTACTTTGTATTTTAATTGATGTTGCCTGTATTTTTACCGTTTTATATGGTTCGAGAAGAGAGTGCTTAAAGTTATTTCCTATTATTACTGCAGTCCCGCCATGAGAATTTCCAGAAGGATGATCGGTTTTATAAAATGGTTTAATTATCAAATTTTACATATGATTTTGGTGTTAGTCTAGTTTCTGATATTAAGACTGTGTTGTCTGGTCTGGCGTCTTGAGGTGGAAAACAGGTTCAGGACTCTTGAAATAAAAAGACAGGAGTGGAGATCCAAAGTGCGTCGTGTATTGGCAACCATAGACTAGGACACAAATCACAGACTACTAGAGATACCATAACATCTTCCTTTTTTTTTGACATTGACATTTAAATGTCAAGTGACAGCTGACAGATGACAAAATGATAACTGACAGTTCTACTGACAGGTAGGATAGGTACACTTTTTGTTTTTACAATACAAAATAAGAAATTATTGGAAATACAATACAAGATAAGAAATTATAGGAAATACAATACAAGATTACAAGAAATGATACTACTTATTCACAATATCTACGTGGGATTCTAATTTCACGACCAAAAGATGAGTATTTTTGGGAATTGCTCCTGAAATTTTTCACTCTGAAATGACTAAAAGGTTTAGTGACCTTGAAGGGGTGAAGGTCATGATGGATGATCTATTGATTTATGGTTTTTCCGAACAGGATATCAAATGCTGCATTAGACGCTCTAGACGCAAAGGGCTTCACTGCTATCATTCAGAAGAAGGCCGCCGTTTTCCTCGAGTCCAATGAGCCGGTAGAACAGACAGACATGGGAGGGACAGTTTCTCAAGTCAAGGAAACTGTTCAACAAGGGTTTAATTGGCTTAAAGGTGCAACAGAACCGGAAGAACAGAGAGAGTATGAGTACCTTCCAGATTCAGAGGTGGACACATCAAACCCAGTTATAACAGAACCGGACGAAGTTGAGGAAGAAGATCAAGGTCCAGATGCACCCGATCCAGCCCTGATAGTCCAGACCCAGGAGTTTGGAGAAGCCATGGATGGGATCGGTAGAGCCTTGGGAATCTGTCGCACTCCAACTTTCCAACTCAACGTTCCGGACTCCGGCATTCAGAGATTTAAATCTTTCATTAACTGGATTAATCAGACATCCAATAGTAACTACATCATTTCACCCTTGGCGCCAGGGCAATATCAGGTAACTAAGCTTCCGTCTATATCCCACTTCTGACACCATGTGTTGTCTGGTCTGGCATGTTGAGGTGGAAAACAGGTTCAGGACTCTTGAAATAAAAAGACAGGAGTGGAGATCCAAAGTGCGTCGTGTATTGGCAACCATAGACTAGGACACAAATCACAGACTACTAGAGATACCATAACAAAGACAACGTCAATTTTTTCTATATTCATGAATAGCTCTAGTTCTTGTCGTCTGACAGTCAGCCCATTAGCGTTCCAGGTAACGATACGGATATTTAGTCCCTCTATGTTGTGAGTCGTGTGATTAGTTTGATCATCTGATCCATCATACTGTCCATCATATCTTTTATGATTTTTTGAAATCTATCAAACATTTCATCTAGTAAGCTTGGTATATTCTGTTGATTTGTTTCCTGAACGGTATTATAAGGTTGAGGGTCATTATTGTTGTGTTTATTTTTTAGCACATTGGCATAACTGGGTCTTGAATGGTACGTTGGTTTGGCTTTGGTGTTTTCATTTAGGTTCGGTATCGAGGGTGTTGTCACTGGAAGTTGTTTGGCCGGATATGGAGTAGGTCTTAGTTTGAGAATTT
Source organism: Crambus lathoniellus (assembly GCA_949710035.1). NCBI lineage: Eukaryota > Metazoa > Arthropoda > Insecta > Lepidoptera > Crambidae > Crambus > Crambus lathoniellus. The sequence goes on from OX453296.1 coordinate 37,706,928, forward strand.
TTCCTTATACTGTTTATATATGACGCATCCTTTATAGCTCGCAGGATGCTTGCCTTGGCAATTTGCACACTCTGCTTCTGTATCTGGACGCTTATTGCATGTACTTGTAGGGTGATCATTCCCACATTTAACGCAACGGTAGGGTCTAAAGCATTGACTTTTAGAGTGCCCAAATCGTTGACATCTTTTACATTGTAAAATTTCTTTTTTCTTGTAGGGAGCTTCAATTGTCACTTTGGCATGATTGATATATTAAATCTCAAAGATATCTTTTTTTTATTATTTATTCTTAGGACCACAAACAGGTTTAAAATACAGAAACTAGTATAATATATTAGACATATAAATAGAAATGACTTATAATAAACCCTACACTTGGCCACGTCTTAAATGTAAGAATTAAATAAGATAAAGACCCATAGTATCGCCAGTATACATTGAACTTAAATCAAACAGTTTTAGCTATTCTTAAAAAGAAAATGAGTTTTAATACCTTAAACCTAACTTAAACATCTAAAAAAAAAACAAATTACTAAAAGAAAAGAAGACCCACTTAACATATTATTATATTATACAATAAAAATATGAAATATAAGTATAAATATACCCACAAATAATAATTTTACATGTTTGACAAAATATCAATAACCTGTTTTTAAAAGATCTAGAACTACATTTGAATATATCTTCATTTGAAAATATTTTATTATAAGTGTCTTGCATACGATACAAGGGAGATCTGAATCCCGCATTTGTGCGACATCGATTAACAGCAAACAGCGTTTTCAATCGAGAGGATCGTTTATGTGTGTGAGATGGAAAAGAGTATTTTATGTGTTGAATAATATTTATACAATCATATTTATTGTTACATAGATCGAAAAGTAACATAGCGTCTAATTGAGAGCGTCGTGATTTAAGGTCGAGGAGTTTATATTTTTTTAAGAGTGGCTTATGATATTTTTGTTCGATAAAACCTATATTGAACTCGTCGCAAAAACTTTTTCTGGACCATTTCTAGAGATATTTGGAATCCGTACTATGAAAGACACTCCATATTCCAAATGAGGCCTGACCAAGGACTTAAGCAAGTGTATGAGGGTTTGAGGATTCTTAAAATCTTTTGACGACCGCATAACCAACCCTTACATTTTAAACGCTTTACTAATTATAATATGTTGAACATGAATATCTAGATGCAAAGAACTATCAAGCGTAACTCCTAAATCTCTAATGCAGTTGACCCTAGTAATATCTGTGCCACTAAGCTTATAATTAAAGTTACTTACTTGTCTTTTTTTTGTAAATGTTATTGTTTGGCATTTTTTCAATTGAGTTGCAAGTTATTTTCAGCGCAATAATTACAGAATCTATCTAGGTCATCTTGGAGTAATTGGTGATCTGCATGTTTATCAATACAAAGATATATTTATAGGTCATCCGCATATAAGACAAATTGGCTATATTTGAAACATTTTTTTACATCATTAATAAATATTATGAACAATAGAGGACCGAGTATGGAGCCCTGTGGAACACCAGAAGTGATACAAGTGACTTCAGACTCTGCACCTTTGATAACGACTTTTTGCGTTCTGTTTGAGACATAAGATTTAAACCACCTCCAAAGGTTACCACGTATACCGTTAAAGAAAATTTTCTCGAGCAAGATTCTGTGGTCAACCGCATCAAATGCTTTTCGGAAATCAGTGTAAATGCTGTCAACTTGCCTGTTACAATCAAGATCATCACATAAACATGAAGTGTAAGTGACTAGGTTTGTTACAGTTGAGCGTCGCTTTACGAAACCATGCTGTTCATCTAAAATAACGTTGTGCATATGAGGATAAATATTGTTGTGAACAAGCCGCTCAAAAACTTTAGCAGGTACGGATAATATTGATATAGGACGGTAATTTTTAACGTCATTTTTTGATCCATCCTTATGTACTGGGACAATTCGTGCCATTTTCCATATTATAGGAAATACGCCTTCCTCCAAGCATTTGTTATAAATGTAAAAAAGTGGTAGATCTATAACCTCAGCCGTCTCCTTGAAAAATAGACTAGGTATATTATCAGGCCCCGCACCTTTTGATATATCCAACATTTTCAATGCCTTATATACTTCCAACCTTGTTAAAGAAATATTACTTATTGCAAGATCTGGTGCACTATCAGGTGGAGCAGGAATGTCATCCACACTGAAATCCTCAGACAGAGTAGACGGCTGAAACACTGAATGAAAAAACTTACTAAATAAATTAGAAGATACCTCTGGACAATTAGCTAAAGAATCTTCATAATGTAAGCTATTAGGAATTGACGAAGAATCGCGGCGCTGAGATAAGTATGTCCAAAAATATTTACTGTTATCCGATATACTATCCTCGACCCTTGTTATATATTGCTTGTAACATGTTTCCGATAGTATTTTAAACTTGTGTCTATATATTGAGAATATATTATAATTTGATTCATTATTGTGTTTTTTCATTTTAATCCATGCTCGATTTTTCAGCTTAAATAACTTTATTAATTCAGGAGTGAACCATATCGGATACGTAGTAGTTTTAATGATTTTCTTAGGCACGTAACTTTCAATTATATCATAGACTTTTTCGTAAAAAATTGATACGGCTTCCTCTGCACACAAATTAAGAAACAAGTCAGACCAGACTATTTTAGACAATTCATTTCTTACTAATGCATAATTAACACTTCTAAAACAGTATCGGAAAGATGGCCTCTGTTAGGCGGAGCTCAGGTCTTCGCCATATGGAGCCAGTATACAAAAAGGAGGATGATGTGTATCAACTGGCACAAGTGGTCTAGGTGTCGGTAATAATTTACAGTTATATTTATTTGTAAAACATAGATCCAGAGTACGTCCATTATAATTTTTCAATGTATTTAATTGAAAACAGTTTAACCTAGACATAAAATTATCTACACATGCATGTGCTCGGTTATAAACGTCATTACAAGGTCTCTGTTTATACAAGTCATGACTATTAATCCAAACCAAGTCGGGCAAGTTAAAATCTCCAATAATAAAAAAATCTGAGAAAGAATTCTCATTCAATATATAGTTTTCCAACATTTCCAAATACTCGTAGTAAACGTCAGCGCATTGTTTTGGTGGAATATAAACAGCACCAATGCAACAGTTTGCTGATCTAATTTAAATTGAATAATGCCCGAATACTCGTACGTTACTTATCTTTGGGAGCGTCTCACACATCGCCCTGTCACTTTAAATGTCAAACGTATGAAAGAGATGCCATGATGTTTGAGACGTTCCCAAAGATGATTAGCGTTTGAGAATTCGGGCGTAAGAATGTTATCAATAGCAGGTGTAGGCGGGGACGTGACGGCGACGGGGGCACACCCGGACAAGCACAGTGATAGCAAGATTGCAATCAGTGTCCCGCCGCCGTCCGCTTGTCACACGATCACGGTCCGCTCGATATACCATATATCTACTATCAATAAACTCGTTATCGGAGATGCCCGATTCTAGCGATGTCTCTGTTAATATTATAATATCGTATGCTTCGGTAAGTATATTCATTAGTAGTTCATGCAGTTTGATTCTGAGACCGCGACAGTTTTGGTAATAAATAGATATCTTTTTAAAGCCATTTGGAGTAGGTTTTAATAATTAGTATTAATATTATATTATAACAAAACTGGGTATAAATATAATTATTGTTAAGTAATATGATGGGTATAACATAAGTAAATAAGTAGTTGGGATCATATTTATTTTCACACACACCTGCAGTTAACAGTATAAATTTTAGTAAACATGCATAACACACAACATACAAAAATAGGGACACAAATTGAATAATTCTCGTATGGGGTTATTTTGATTTGAAAATAGGAAAAGGCCATTATTTAATCTTTTTAACATGCTGTTCCCTGCGTTCAGCAAAAATAGAAGACAAATTTGTCTGTCGCACCAATACAGTACCGTGTTTAACCCATACAAATTTATAGTTAGATTTTTTTGCTTGTTCACGGCATAAACGAAATAACAACTTATTCCTAGCAGTCAAGTGTTCGTTGATATAAATATTTTGAATAGTTCCAGAAATAGATAAAAGATCCGACTTCAAATCTTTAAATGCACGAGATGCTGCAATGAAATTATCACGGAGAATTTTTGTTGTAAGCTTCACTATTATGTTTTAGGACGAGAGCTTTTCTTGTCGAAGTGTGGTACTCTGTGAACGGACACAATATCTGATGATTTAATGGGGTGTTTGATGACACATCCTATTTTCTCGATAATAGCTACTAGATTTTCATCACAGCGCTCCGGTAAATTAGCAACCTCAATGTTGTATGATCGTGCATGCTGCTCCATTGCTTCGATTTTTTCTTGTAGTAAAATAATTTGACTACTTTATCTATATCTTTATTATTGACTTGCGGCTCTAGGTCTAGAAAGTATAGGGGTAATTTCGCTTTTGTTTCCTGAACGGTATTATAAGGTTGAGGGTCATTATTGTTGTGTTTATTTTTCAGCACATGGGCATAACTGGGTCTTGAATGGTACGTTGGTTTGGCTTTGGCGTTTTCATTTAGGTTCGGTATCGAGGGTGTTGTCACTGGAAGTTGTTTGGCCGGATATGGAGTAGGTCTTAGTTTGTGAATTTTTCCTTATACTGTTTATATTTGACGCATCCTTTATAGCTCGCAGGATGCTTGCCTTGGCAATTTGCACACTCTGCTTCTGTATCTGGACGCTTATTGCATGTACTTGTAGGGTGATCATTCCCACATTTAACGCAACGGTAGGGTCTAAAGCATTGACTTTTAGAGTGCCCAAATCGTTGACATCTTTTACATTGTAAAATTTCTTTTTTCTTGTAGGGAGCTTCAATTGTCACTTTGGCATGATTGATATATTTAATCTCAAAGATATCTTTATTATTGACTTGCGGCTCTAGGTCTACAAAGTACAGGGGTAATTTCGCTTTTGTCGTTCGGTGCAATACGTTGACTATTTGCCGTATCTGATGGCCTTTCGTTAGCAGATCTTCTTTGATAACTTCCATATTTTCAGAGGCATGTAAGCCTCATATCACTACTCTGTATGCCCTCTCACTCTTGAGTTTGTAGGTATAGTGGTTGATATTGTCTTTCATTAGATTATCTCTTTTTATTTTGTAAGTTGCAATGTCAGCATGCATTAGTTTGATTATGTGACGACCTCAACATAGTCATAGTAAATTTTTTTTTTCAACAACTTTGTCTAAGATTTCTCTAAGTGGTGCTATATTAACTACACCAGTTAATATAAGTTAATATAAAGATTGGTTCGGGTTTTGGTATGTATTCTTTGTTTTTATTTTTAGTTTCAGGTTCTTCGTCGCTAAGTAAATCAAATTGATTGTGCACAGGTATTGTATAGTTGCTTCGTTGATTCTGGTTACGACAGATTCTTGTTACGGCAGAATTAGTAATGTCACGCATAAAAAAACGTGTTTAGAAATTGAAAAAGGAAAATGAAGTATTTTAGAAAAAATCGACCCATCTCTCTCACAACTAGCTCCGATGGGACTCGAACCCACGACCTTTCGCTTAAAATTGTTGAAATTAACGCTGGCTATACAGCGCGTAAGAAGTATTGGATAAACTCGACGCTTCTCGTAACGACTCCGTAGCTCAGAAGTTAGAGCAGTTTCCCGGATAGCGAAAGGTCGTGGATTCAAGTCCCATCGGAGCTAGTTATGCGATGGGTAATTTTTTCTAAAATACTTCATTTTCCATTTTTCAATAATAAAAATTGCATTGTGAATGCAAGAAAGTAAAAATTTAAATAACTATGTTTAGAAATTCTGGGTTGGATAGCCAAATCATATATTGAATGAAAGAATGAAATGAGCCTTCTTCCTAATCTACTTGGTTAATAATTACATTATTAGACTTCTTTTAAATAAATCATAAATGATTTCTTTGTTGTCATTCTTGTTTATGATTTCCTTGTTGACGTTTTTGAGTGTCTCAAATCAAATATGTAGGTGTATCTGGGTGTATCAAATACAAAATAGATTTGCCCGGTCCGAGTGGGGAACATGATTTGCAGATTATTAGAAGTAAAAAAGGAAAACCCGTTGTACTCCACCGTGGGTTTCGTTACAACTTTGCCGTGAAGAACAAAAACGTTACAACTTTGCCGTGAAGAACAAGAACGATACAACAAATTGGAGGTGTCACAATAAGCTACAATGCAATACATCAATAACTTTGAATGCTGCTAATTATATTATTAAGGAATCTAAGCATACCTGTACTCCAGACATGGTTAGAAATAGCGTTGAAGCGTTGATGCGTTATTACACGGTTGCAAGAAAGAGGTTTGTGCTAATTTAGAACCGATCCCAAAAATATACGAAAATTATTTTAATACATGCAGTTTAAACGCGGAAGATATACTAACATTCAATTCGAAAAAAGATTCGTTGTACACTATAAGAAAAAAATATCTAAATGTGATTAGAAAGACATTTAGAAGCATTAAAAGTTTAAGATTACCCGACGGCTTCATCATGTCAGCCGAACGACGCCCACTGCTGGGTATAGGCCTCCCCCAAGGATCTCCACAACGATCGGTCCTGCGCTGCCCGCATCCAACGGCTTCCCGCGATCTTGACCAGATCGTCGGTCCACCTTGTAGGGGGCCTGCCCACGGAACGTCGTCCGGTACGCGGTCGCCATTCGAGAACCTTTCCGCCCCAACGGCCATCGGTTCTCCGCGCTATGTGTCCCGCCCACTGCCACTTCAATGATGCAATCCTTCGAGCTATGTCGGTTGTTTTAGTTCTCCTGCGGATCTCATCATTTCTGATTCGATCGAGCAGGGAAATACCAAGCATCGCTCTCTCCATTGCTCGCTGGGTGACTTTGAGCCTTCTTATGAGACCCATAGTAAAAGACCACGTCTCACTTCCATAGGTCATTACTGGCAACACACACTGGTCAAAGACTTTCGTCTTGAGACATTGAGGTATTTCGGACGCGAATATATGTCGGAGCTTCCCAAACGCTGCCCATCCGAGCTGGATTCGACGAGAGATCTCTTTCTCAAAGTTGGACTTACCTAACTGGACCGTCTGTCCTAGGTAAACATAGTGGTCAACAACCCGACGGCTTAGTAAAAACTATTTTTCTGTATGATGATGGAGTATCTAACGATAAAATTTTATTTTTTGGTACTACGTTGGCAAAACAATATTTGAAGAAGTTGCGAAAGTACAGTGGAGATGTTACTTTTAAAATTGTCCCAACACCATTCTATCAGCTATTTACGCTACATGTTAACTTGTCGAACGAAGACGAAAATGTATATTTCGTACCTACCTTTGATATATATATTGCTTCCTAATTAGACGGGAGATACATATGCAAGAATATTTAGGGTACTGAAAAACCAGTGGATATAACTTATTACAAGTATGATTACGAATTGGCACAGATACAAGCAGTAAAGCAAATTTACCCTGAAGCAAAGATTACAGGCTGCTTTTATCATTTTTTAAAGGCTGTTTGGAAAAATATTAAATCAATTGGTTATACTAAAACAGTCGATGGCTCAAAAATAACACGACTGTGCGTACAGCTCGCCCTTTTACATCCACGACTAATCCCTGAAGGTTATTTGGCTATTCACGAGATAGCTACAGAATGCGACGAATGGTCAAAATTTGATAATTATTTTGTCAAACAATGGATGAATATAATTACAAGCGAGACTTTTAGCTGTTATGGTGAAAACGTAAGGACCACTAACTCCATTGCATCGAAGAGTAAATTCGAAATTTCCTCGCAAGCCAACTATTTATCATTCCATACAATTGTTAAAAAAAGAAGCTACAGTGCAGGATAGAAACATAAAAAAATATGAAATGTCTTGCACAAGTAACAGGCGGGCCATGAAAACTATTTTAAAAAATAAATGTATTAATGATATAATAAAAAAGCTGAGTCTAACGAAATCAGTGTACTAGAATGTCTTCAACGTTTGGCAACCCTGAAAAAATAAGTGGCTAACGCCCGAATTCTCAAACGCAAATTATCTTTGGGAGCGTCTCAAACATCATGGCGTCTCTTTCATACGTTTGACATTTAAAGTGACAGGGCGATGTTTGAGACGCTCCCAAAGATAAGTAGCGTACGAGTATTCGGGCATAAGACTTTACCAGACAGTGTTGTTGTAGGTTGTTAGTTTGAAATAGATTTTTTTTATTATAACATAACAAGGTTTTAAGTTCTATTTTTTTTTAATCTAGCATTACATAATTTTTGTTTAGCTATATTACTTCTGCCGTAACAAGAATCTGTCGTAAGACGAATAAGAAATTGTATGGTTTTTACTTTTGTTGGCTATGTTACTTCTGCCGTAACAAGAATCTGCCTTAACAAGAATCTGTCGTAACAAGAATCTGTCCAAACCAGAATCTATCCAAACCAGAATCTGTCCAAACCAGAATCTGTCCAAACCAGAATCTGTCCTAAGACGAATGAGGGCGATATATTTCTAAAAAAATAAATTTTAATAAATATATACCATTTTAAAAGATCATGTCTTTTCTTTATTAAATAAAAAACTATCGCGTTATTTCAATTTACTAAACATTACATATATAAATAAATAAATATTTCCTTACAATCACACCAATTATCTAAGCCCATAGTAAATTTCTTTAGAAACTGTGTCTATGTAAACTTGATAACGGATAAATATGTACTTAAATACTTTTTTTTTGTAAATACATACTTAATATACATTGAAAACATCCAGACCAGGACAAATAGACATGTTCATGCACACAAATATTTGTCTTGTTCGGGAATCGAGCCCGAGACCTCCGGCGCAGAAGGCAGGTACCTGACCCCTGCGCCAAATCGGTCGTCATATTATTATATGAATCCTTATATTATATTAATTTACATTAGTGCAAAATTTTATACCTCTATCTTTAAAATTGACGAAGTTATAGATTTATGATAATTTACCCTAATATTCCACAGTGCGTCGTTCGGCTGACATGATGATGATAATGATGTGTAACTTTATTCGCGTACATAATTCGTAATTATTAGTTTATTAATACTTTAACTGAATAAATGGTTCTTACAGTTAAATGGAACCATCGACAAAGAAACATCACACAAATGCAGTGCTGACTTTGCTAAAAACGAAGAGTCTATATGGCATAGTGGACATGCCATATATTTTGAGCCAGTGCCAACTATTATTAATTAATCTATAGCGGCACATATTGATAACGTATCTCTTACTCTACAATCGTGCCAAATTTGAGCGATGTGGGAATTTTCCGTACGTCTACATACAACGAATATCCTCGTTGATCGAATTATAGTACTGGATAACAATACTAGTATCAAAAGTTCCCTCTTTTAAAAATATTAAATCTTCTCTCTACTACAATATAAATAAAAAAAATCTTGAGGTTGAAATCAAGGGCTCTCATTTCCATATGGCAAACGCTTTAAGGAAAAGACCTAAGGAGTTAAAATTGAACAAGAATAAGCTTCAATATCGAACCGTGTCCTTGTGTTTCGCTGTGCTTCCTATTCCGCAAAATCGAATAAATTAATGACCGTTGGAGGTCCATTATTGAAGTTATGAATCCTACAGAAAAGTTAAATCCTTTTAATTATATGACAAAACAGTGGTTAAAAAAAGAGAAGTTTATAGATATCTGGTGTGTATGCGGAGAAAGACAAAGGACAACAAATTGTCTTTAAGGATGGCACAATCGAATTAACAAAATTATTAAGGGAAATTGCAACTGAGATATCTGTAAGATGGTACTTGGCGTTTCTGTGTGGACAGTCGTAAACTAAACGATATTACCAGAAATTACCTTTTATATCCGATAGTTGATAATCTTTAAGATGCTAATTAATACTTGTCATCTATTGACATTGCAAAAATTTTTGGGAGATTCCCCTCCGTGTTGAAGACCGTCTTAAGACTTCTCTTCACGTCCCTGGTCGCGGAACATATCAATTTAAAGTTATGCCTTTTTGTCTCACCATGTTCCCGCAACTCAACAAAGATTTATAGATAATCTTCTGTATAACGTTGACAGTTATGACGTTGACAGCTCCGTATTTTGTTATTTAGATGACATAATTATCGTCAGTAAAACATTTGACGATCATATTACTTTACTAAAAAAGTTTTCAATAAATTAAAATCAGATAACATCACTATCAACTTTCCAAAGTGCGCTTTCTTCCGAAGCGAACTTAAATATTTAGGCTATGTATACCCCATAATTCCTTCGGGAACGGTAAAACCGCGAGGATCCGCTAGTATTTTATAATTTAACGAAACAAAAAGGATTCTATGTCACTCTCCAGCTCCCAAACTATCTCCAAACCAAAGATGATGTCGTACTCCGTTTTGACGTGAAAGACGGACAAATAAATAAACAAACAAACACACTTTCACATTATAATATTAGTATAGATATTGTTGGATGCCTGTTTTGTCAATGATAGATAGTATAGGAAAAATGTGATAGTAAAAAACCACGAGCCCCATAAGTAGCTTTCAGGCGGGATTCGAACCCGCGCCTCCGGGAATCCGGCCCGATGCTCTGACCAACTAAGCTACCGAAAGGCCTACACGACTCGTCGAATTTTGCCATCACTTGTTACGCTGTAGGCCAGCGTTGCTTCATCAATGTGAGGAAACCCTCGCATCCGAAAGAAACATTTTTACAAATGTTTAACAATCGATTAAGATGAAACAGCCATATTTCCTCACATTGATGAAGCAACGCTGGCCTACAGCGTAACAAGTGATGGCAAAATTCGACGAGTCGTGTAGGCCTTTCGGTAGCTTAGTTGGTCAGAGCATCGGGCCGGATTCCCGGAGGCGCGGGTTCGAATCCCGCCTGAAAGCTACTTATTTATGGGGCTCGTGGTTTTTTACTATCACATTTTTCCTATACTTACAAAATTGCATTGTGAATGCATAAAAATAATATAAAATCTCAATATGGCTGTTTCATCTTAATCGATTGTTAAACATTTGTAAAAATGTTTCTTTCGGATGCGAGGGTTTCCTCACATTGATGAAGCAACGCTGGCCTACAGCGTAACAAGTGATGGCAAAATTCGACGAGTCGTGTAGCCCTTTCGGTAGCTTAGTTGGTCAGAGCATCGGGCCGGATTCCCGGAGGCGCGGGTTCGAATCCCGCTTGAAAGCTACTTATGGAGCTCGTGGTTTTTTACTATCACATTTTTCCTATACTTACAAAATTGCATTGTGAATGCATAAAAATAATATAAAATCTCAATGATAGATAGATTTTGTAAATTAAAATTCTGTTGCACCAAGAAGTCAGCCCACTTCTCACGCTTAATACCAAACATCACTATATTTCAAATAAAAAATCATTTTACATTTTTGTTACTTTGTGCTGGTAAAACGGTTCTTCAAAACTTACTTTTAAAAAAAATTGAGATATTTTATGTGGCGTTCAACTTCATTGTATTGATAATTTGAAAGATTCGAAGGAAGATGATTTTCAATTTATCGATGTAAAATGGTGAATATGAAAATAAACTGCTTGCAATAATAACTGTCATAGCTTCTCTTCGGTACTCATTGACTTGCTTTAAAAATAAAAGAAACTAACACCGAAAAATAAATCAAGGTCAACCTCTACCATGGTGTAATAAGGCAGTCATCTAAAACATTCTAGGTCGCAAAAAAATCGCCAGGGTTTGATATTCTGGGATGTTGTTAGGATAGATACCAATAGCGTAAAACCAAATTTGCAAAATCAAAAGACCTGGGGCCCGATTCTCAGGCATTCGAACTTTTTCAGTGTGGTAATTCGTATGTCGAACATTTTGTTTGTGGTTTCTATTGAAAAGTTAGAACGTTTCAAACAAACTAAGCTGTCTCACATGTCAACAAATTCATTTTGACAGCTAAGTTCGTATACGAACATCTATTGGTTTTTACCCAAAGATATTATAATATAAGAAGATTGCGCACTCATGAGCTACAGCCGAGCCGAGCGAGATAGCCCTATTATGGTGTGCATCCCTCTCTAATGAGAGAGACGTGAGTGACTACACGATTTGGTTTTTTCGAGGACAATTTATAGTTAACCAGACTTGGCTCACGTAGGATTCGAACACCACGCTTCCTAGGGAGCTCTTGTAACTAAAACAAACATACATTTAAACATCCGAACTCACTTTCTATTTATAATATTAGTTAAGATGAGGACTCCGCGAGGCAAAGCATAGAGGGTACTTTGCAGTTGCATCACTTATGAGGCAATAATGTGACAATCGACACATACACATATTATGCTTTATAAGCATACTTACTTTTGAACCGACTTCAAAAAAGGAGGTTGTCAATTTGACCTGTATGTAGGTACTTATATGAAATGTATGTCTGTATTTCTGATAGGCGTATTTTGCTTAAATGGATAGAAATAAAAAGTCCACGTACAGTAATAAAAATCTGTTTATTAATTAGACTATACATTGCTAAACAAAATTGTCTTTCGGATCTTTTGACGCATGGAGGCTTTGTGTCCAATTAATTTTAAAGATTCGTTTTTTGCGTACCTACCTACTTTTTTAACCTTAAATTAAAATACAGATTTTATAATACATTTAATAAGTTCTGTTTCATGCCTATTTTCTGATAAAGTTCTTCTTCTTTTTCTTCTTCTGCTGAGTATTGTGTAATTTTTTCAGGTATGACGTTAAGCCAACCTTTTTTAATTTCTTCATCTTTAGGAAATCTGAAACAATGAAAATTAATGTTTGGGTTAAGTAAGAAAGTAAATTCCAGTCTATAGATTACAAACGAAATGGACACCCTACTATACGCAAGAATAAAACTTTGCCTAAATACTTACCTTTGAAAAGATAGACCGCTACGTTTATATGATGCGCTTTTGCATCCTTTTACACATCAAGTGAGAACCATTTTTATTGATTTAAACGTAATTTTAAAATGATAATTAAGATCCACACACTAACTTTACACATATAAATTAATTTGCCGTCGCCATATTGATGATGTTTTTATTTTTATTAAAATTGTCCAGACGCAAAGTGTTGCAAATTTATTATAATTAAAACTACCATAACACCGACTCTTACATTAAACAAGTAGTTTTTCATGGTTTTAAATAATAAAAATGATATGGACTTTATTATTATCAGCTTAACATTCCTTTTAATTAATTAATATTTTGAAAATTCTCGCGAACAGGAAATATGAATTTGAATTAAGTTCTACTACAACCAAAAATATTTCATGGTGGCAGCCCAGTAGACAGGGATGCAATCCTATTTAGGAGCCTCTCGCTCGGCTCGTTTTTCCGTTTATCGTAATGTCATACGAAAATAAACCTTATTGTAACTGCATAGAATCGAATTGACATTGCTTTTATTTTCATAGTGCACAATCTTGTTATATTATAATATCTTTGTTTTTACCACTCGTAGCGTTCGACTGGTTTTCGATCGAACTTTTTCGATTGTGAAATTCTGACAATACAAAAACTGTGTTATATTTGAATTTCGAGCTATAAATGTGAACTTTTCTCGATTGCCTGAGAATCGGCCCCCTGTGCTAACTTTGTGGTGCTCGAAAAACCACGGAATTTTTGGAATTTTTCGGACTAAGTCATTCATGACACTTCTAAAGAAGATAAAATTAACAACAATTTGAGCGCAACAACAGCTCTGTGTGTTAAACAGATCTCGAGATATCAACACTTAAAAATGGGCAATTTTTTCCAAAAAGTCAGCACGGGCTGACACCAGTGGTCTCAAATAAAGAACCAGCGCCGCAAACTCTCTTCAAACTCTTGTCATGCAGGTAATGTAATCCATTTTTATTAAGATATTTTTAACAAGCATGTAATAATTATAATCCAATAACGCTCCGCTCGTGACTTTGTCTGCGTAACCCCTTCACCCCTACGGTGACTGTGGCCTATAACGACAAGGGACAAGGTCTTCCTCGTAGTTACACTGGTGAAACGACTGGTGTAGCCACGAGAAAGAGGGAAAATATTGATGAATTAAAGAAGTCGAATAGGAGTTGAACTTCCTTTATATTGTCTTTTATCCTTACCAGCAAAATAATCAACATTTAAGCACATCTTAGATGTCTGCGCGAACTTTAACGGATTTAATCACGCGTATATTTGCACACATAGTTGGTAATTTTTACTTATTTTTTTTTAGATTGTTAGTTTTTTCCGACGTTTTGGCACCTTTCCGAGCCTTGGTCACGATTTCCAAAATTAGCAATTATGTGTGCAACATACGCTTGATTAAATCCGTAAAGTGGTTTCATTTCATCATCTACATTATCAAATTATGCTCTCATTATGTATGTTACAATTGAAACTCATAACGTAGTTAACACCATTTTGTCTAGTCAAAAACCTCTTTTAACTTAAGGCTGTGCATTCTGCACACTAGCGCCGCCATTGAAAAAAAACACATAGTGCTTAAATAAAAACGAAATTGTACATTATCTCTCTGCAGTGCACTCCGAAGAAGCTTTGTGGTACTTTCTATTGCTTTATCTATATTTTATAGCTTGTCGTTTATTTGAATAAAGTTTTATTGCTAAAAGTGGCCACTTTTCGCAAAAAAAACTTAATTAAACTAAACGATAGGCTAACAAATATCCTTTAAGCGATATAAAGTACCACAAAGGTTCTTCGGAGTGCACTGCAGAGAGGTAATTTACAATTTCGTCATAATTTAGGCACTATGATTTTTTTTTCAATGGCGGCGCTAGTGTGGCGAGACTTCGTTTGACGAGTCTTCGTTTAAGTAGTTGCTGAACTATTGTTATATATTTGATAGTCTCAAAAACCTCTTGAACACTCTACAGTGTAGGTAGAGTCTACACCTTAATAGTACAAAGTTTTATTCAGTCATCAAAAACGCCCAAAAATTTGGTTGTAGCGTTGCTGTTGTTGCTCGTCGCTACAATAATTACAACCTGTTATACATTCATTGATTTTCAAACTTTTTACAAATGTCAAACACTATTTCTATTATTTATTAATTTAGTTCTATAATGAATTGATGTAATGTGATAATATTCTTCCAGTAAAATTTTTCATTGATGTTATGTGAAAGGTTAGACTAAAAACGGGATAATGCTCTCGGAAAACCAACGAGCTGTAAGGGCGGGGATGAGGAGAGGGGTGGGCGCTTCCCCGCTCCCCAACAACCAACGCCAGTCGCCCCTTCGTCTCACGTTCGCACGCAGCATCCGATAATGTTATAGTTGTTTTCATAAAGAAAGTTGCATTGAAAACACCCGAAATCAACACAGTTTAGCATGTAAATATTGTTACTATCGTTGTGTCAAAACGTCCTTGCATTCTCAACGTTAAAATGGATCTAAAACATATATTTTCCGTCGGTGTTCATTTGTTATTGTTCCGCGTATGTGTGCTAACAGCCCAACCTCCGCCAGTCGAAAAAATTGCTGTTGGTAAGTACCTACTTAAAACAAAAACCAATATGCCTTTTTTAAAACATACCTGCTTTTTAAATGATTTTGGGGTTATGATCCCGAAAATATGACAAGAAGAATACAAACAAAAAAAATAACTATGCTGTTCGTGCTACCAAATATAGCTAGATTTATTCGGTTTGTTGAGTTACGAAGTTAGTATAAAAATAATTACGCGTTATAGGCTAGCCTAGTTTAATTCGTTTCGCGGACAGACGCTGTTCGTTTGTGTAAAGGTTCGTCGTGTCTCTTTCTTCCTCGATGCAGTAGTCCCTTTCTTTCGCATTCGAGTGATTAGATGGAAACAGTCTTCTAGTTCTTTTGACGTATAATAGTGTCTATAGACAACTATATGAAATAAACTTATACGAATTTATCTTTAAATAAGTATGTAAATGCATTTTTTTTGTTATTTTTTGTCGCTATCTTTGACGGACTTTTCAATAAAGCAATACAGTTATGACAATCGATCCTAGCCTATAAATAAATTAACTTATCGTCAAGCGTGCGATGAAGTTGCCAGTTTAGCCTGAAATTAAACTACTTAGGTACTTAGACGGATTTAAACGCGCTAAATATATTATAATTAACACTTTTATTTTCCCGACGAGACGTTTCGACACCTTTTCACAGGCCGTGGTGGCGTATGGAAAAGTGTTTTATTTCAATAAACCGTAGGTATACGCGAAAATATTATAATGGAAGCCATACACGTTAGGCATGCATGACGGTTTTACCTGAGTACACAAAACCGACAGGCAAAACCTAGTCTGGATTTGAGCTATGTAATAGTCACTTGTTACACATGTAATTATATGGATGCGCTAGTTAAAACAAGCGAAATTATTTTATCGCAATGAAGAAGATAATCACTTTTTGTTTTATATGCCAAAATTGTTTACAAAAAATAGCGAAAATAACTGTGTTTTTATTTCTATCTTTAAAACTGACCGAGCTATTATAAAGTAAGCTAATAAAAAAGCTAGTAAAAAGTATTCTATGTTTTAATTTCATAAAAATCTGATCAGCCCTTTTTACGTGACTAGGCGGGTCCTCCCTCACCAAGTGAGCAGCCTCGTGCGAGGCCCGCCGCACGTGGCCAAACGTTCTGCCTCGCGCGAGGCTGCTCGCTTGATGAGGTAGGACCCGCCTAATCACGTAAAAAGGGCTAATCAGATTTTTATGAAATTAAAACATAGAATACTTTTTATCCTGGTTATTGGTCCCCTAAGTATTTCTCGAATGTCCACGCGGACGAAGTCGCGGGCGGAAGCTAGTTTTTAATATGATCTTAGGGGTTAGTTAATGTTTGATTACCTACTTGGAAAGGAATGTGTAAATGTGTTTTATGTCTTTACGATATTTTGAGCAAAAATTCTGCCACCATCATATCGTGGACTAATGGGAAGGTTGTCGGATTGACCTTTTTGAAATCCTTCTTCCATTTTAGTTCTAAAACAATAATTTACACAATACATTTAATCAATCAGCATTAATTATTTAAAATCAATAAAAAACACCAGAGCGCATGAGAGTAAACAACTTACCCGCGAAATGTACTGCGGACGTAGACGACATAAGGATAGACGAGATACGTAGGTTTAATAATTTATAAATATATTAAAAAGACTAAGAACATAGAAACAGCAGTAACAACCTACTATGCATACGCACACGCTTGGCTGAGCTACGGTATCATTCTGTGGGGCAACAGCACAGATGCAGCATCAATATTCATTCTCCAAAAAAAACTAATCCGCATAATTGCAAATATAAAGGGTGCAAAAGTAGCTATAGGATTTGAATTTCGCGCTATTTCCGAAATATTCAAGATGGCGGGTTGAAATTTGACATACGTCATCTTGACACATGTAAAATTAATCGTGGAGCGTTTCACAATAAAACAGCCAGCGCATAGAAGTTATACAAATATTTAACGAAAATTCACGACCAATTACAAACACTCGTCGAAAGGTCGAAAAATCTCGTAATTTCAAGAAGAGGTGATGTCAAATGGCCCCAAAGATCTTGCCATCTGATGCCACTGGATTTCTTTCTTTGGGGCTACGTGAAAGATAAAGTCTACGCCAACTATCCACAAAACATAGACAATATCGACAAAATATTCGCCGAGTTATTGGTGAAATAAGTAGCGAAATGTGTGTAAATTGCAGCGAAATGTGTGAAAGTGTCATGAAAAACTTGCACACAGCAAAAATGCCCGTGGCGGCCATTTAGCAGATATTCTATTCAGATAAAATTGTACAAGTCTCTTCTTTAAAATAAAATAAAACTACGAAGAAATTCCAATCCATTCGCGTGTTATTGAGACATATTACCTACTTTTGGGACACCCGTTAGAACAGACTGATAGATGCAGGCCATACTTTTTAAAATATAAAATATTAACCCTACCCAGCTTATATATTTTGGAGATGTGTAAGTTTGTCAGAAAGCACAAACAATTTTATACAAAACGCGAAGATTTACCATGCAAGTACACGCTACGTAATAAAAATAAATTAGTATTCCCAAATTCCTGATTAAAACTAACATCTTAAAGTACCTTTAGTTCTTCAATAAAAATATACAATAAATTACCTGACATAATAAAAAACGAAAACAATGATAACATATTTATCAAAAAATTAAAACAGCTACTAACTAGTAAATGCTACTATAGCATTGATGAATACTTTATGGACAACTCATATATAGAGGCTACGAAATAGTAATAATAATTAATAATAATGATAATAAATAATAATAATACCTTAAGAGGCTTGCGTTAGGTGGATGGATCGGGAGTCAGATGCAGAAGGCAGTACTTCTGGACACGGCCCGTATAGTGAGAAGGTTCCTGTCTCTGGATCCTTAACCATCGGTAGCCGGGACCCTGATCTTGCTACCGTTGGGGAACTGCATTTTTGTATTTTTAAATGTTATATTTTTTAGTGTTATACATTGTAAAAATTTAATGTTTAGAAATATAATTTTGTAAGTATTTAAAATGTAATAAAGGGAATAATAATGATAATTAGCACTAATAATTAATAATAATAAGAAATAAAAATTTATGATAGTAATTAATAATAATTAATGATAATTGATCTTGCTACCGCTGGGGAACTGTATTTTTGTATTTTTAAATGTTATATTTTTTGGTGTTATACATTGTTAAAGTTTAATATTTAGAAATTCAATTTTGTTTGTATTTAAAATGTAATAAAGATGATAATAATAATTATTAATAAAACAATAATTAGTAATAATAAATACTAATAATAATTAATCATAGTAGTAATAAAAATAATAAACCAATTTGTAAGTACACACCGTGTAGCGTTGCGTCGCTCGCTTTTATCCTTTTTCATATTATTTTTATTCTATATTTTCACGGTATCATTTATAACCTCATTTCATATAATTCGAAACTATTTGTCAAATTTTTATGCGTCTGTCCTGAAATAGTAGATTGTATTACAAGGGAGCAAAATAACATATTTACGGCGAGGGCGCTATTTTGAATCCAGAGCGCAGTGAAGGATAGCGAGGGATTCTAAAGTAGAATCCTGAACGCAGCGAGGGATTCAATATACGTCGCCCGAGATGAAAATAATTTTGCGGTCGAGTAATACATTCTACTTTTCATTTCAAATATAAGGAAAGTAAATACACTCTGCTTTTCATCCCCCTCTATAAGAAAAGCAATAAAGACAACTTAAACTATCTAGAAAAATAAGAGAAAGGTGGCGGTGGGCTTCGCTTTCTCTGTTTTTATATAAAAAAATGAAGTTTACAAATAACAAAAAAAAAATTAGATCAAAAAAAAATTTTTTGAATAAAAAAAATTTTTTTGAAGAAAACATTTTTTTTTATTATCTATCGGATGCCTCCTATCTCCGGAGTACCATGGGGGGTTGAAAATTTTGTTAGATTTTAGCTACGCTACGAGACGCACCGTTTTTGAGATATTCTCGTTTTTATAAAATTCATTTTTTATTTTATTTTGCAAGTCCCGTCCCCATACAAAATTAGTTGAAAACTTTTTCATTGCCGATAAGGTAACTCTATGGTTGACTGTAACCAAATTCAGTTCTATTCTTAAAATTCATTTCCACCCTAGGGTGAAACGGATAGTTTTGGACCCGCTGCTTAGTTTAAATATACAACACTTTCCGAATCTGAGAGATGAAAAATCCTATCCTACTTCCTACTATATTATAAATGTGAAAGTTTGGATGTTTGGATGTTTGGATGTTTGTTACTCAATCACGCCAAAACGGCTGAACGGATTTGGCTGAAATTTGGAACACAGATACTTTGTAGCCTGGAGAGGAACATAGGCTACTTTTTATCCCCGAAAAATGTCACATTCCTGCGGGATAGCGTCGTGTATTCCACGCGGGCGAAGCCGCGGGCGGAAAACTAGTAATATTATAAATGTCATGTCGTTTCCATGACATTGTTTTGTGTTTAGTTGTCATATAATATTTTATCCGTCTCGGCTCGTCTTTTTAAATTATTTTTTAAACTTATATCACTTTAGTCCAATTAAAAACCTATTATAGGTAAGTTGAACAGACTAAACAGTTATTAAACAGTTGTTTAATTTAGACTTTCTGTATATTGATTTATTGTAATTTTCTTTTTAGGTGTTTTTCTTTGGATAATAAAAATATATATAATTGCTGTGGACTTACCTGCTTTCTTAATTGGCTGCCCTGCCACAACTGGCTATCCTGTTTGAGTTAAACGCCCCCTCTCTTCTAGCCTAAATTTGCGTGCCCAACAGGGTCCATAACAATGGTCTTTTATTATGTAATTACGTAACTTCTCTGAAAACATTATAGTTTAGCAATAAATTATTTGATTTGACTTGACAAACAAAGAAGATAAAGTATGCAAATTAAATAAAAGTCTTTATGGGTAAAAACAAGCTCCATTAATGTGGAACATCAAACGAGAAGTTGCAGCTTCCATATAAAATTAAACTTCGTCACACAGCTAAAAAAAATATAAAAAAAAATGATAAAATTAGTTATTAACAAACTGCCCACCTCTGATTGTCATCCTTACTGGCTAACATACTTAGAAATTGCTCCAAAGATTCTGGATCCGCCTGAATAAGCGCAGAATATTACTCTAAAATATTTTACTTTCAATGATGTAATAGGAACCTAAAAAAGACCATAAAAAGTGGAATAGAGATGTCATGAAGAATAAAAAAATGGACACTGCGATATTTTAAGTTATTTTGCTTTCCTATCCAAGGAAGGTGTAAATAAAACATTTAAATAAAATAAAACTTTTTTATTCCCATTCTATGTATATCAAAACATTACCTAAAAAGTTCGCTGGGTGGCTAAAAACATCTTCATAAATCTCGCCCAATCAAGATAATACAATATAGTCATTACATGGATGGGCGCAGACTCTCAGTGTCCTGCGCCCATGTACCTATACATACATGTACAGCAATATTCTGTTATCGCAGATCTCACTTCAACTCTACGATTAATAATATAAAAATAAATAAAAATATCATAAATTTTCTCTAATTATGATAGAAGATAATATTCATCTTAAATTATTGATAGAAGAAAATGCTATTAATTTATAAGTCCGGTATACCTACTACAAATACTACCAATGAACTTGTCAAAGAAAGCGCCGTACACTCCGACCAATAATAATAAGCCATACCTGGACTAATGTTATAGGATGATACCCAAAAGTATGTCATTCTTTTGTACGTATTTTTAGCTATTTTTGAGATACTTAACATTGATGTTCGAAGTAGGTTTTTTTTTGCAACTTCTTCTTTGCCATCATCAATATTAAGGGTACTTATACTCCAACCACAGTATTGTCTTATTTTAAAATTTTGCGCTTCGGTAGAGGGCTCAAAATGTGTCAAAAATAAAATAAAAATATATTTCTAGATTTCTAATGCATACAGCTTATTTAGTAGGACTATAGGTAATAGTCCTACTGATAGAACTACAGACAAAAAATGCTCAGAATGGATTCGACTATCGAAAGTGTTCAATAGTAGATTGTACAACAAGTGCATAAAACGTACCATTTTACCCGAGACGTATATA
Organism: Crambus lathoniellus; assembly: GCA_949710035.1. Taxonomy (NCBI): domain Eukaryota; kingdom Metazoa; phylum Arthropoda; class Insecta; order Lepidoptera; family Crambidae; genus Crambus; species Crambus lathoniellus. The sequence goes on from OX453296.1 coordinate 37,728,612, forward strand.
TCCACCCGAGCCGTAGGCGAGGGTTGATAGTCAATTCGAGGGTAAAATGGGTTTTGTGTACAAGTTATACACTCTGCTTTTCACTTCGAGTGTGAGGAAAATAAATAAGAATATTGCAAAAAATAAGTAATAAAAACTTCGCCATATTGGCGGGAAGACTTTTTTTTAATACGTGGCAGTGGCAGCACAGTGACTTAAGCATAGATCGTAGTCCATAATGCTCTTGAAATACTTATTTCTTACAATACTCATTAATTTTGTCTAGTTTTATTAATTTAGTAATTTAACATGGATTATGTACAAACAAAATTAAAGAAACAGAATGAAATAACAAGTTTATTTAACGAAGTTTAATTGCGTGTGTGACTGTTTACCTGACGACCTTTGTCTTAGAGTCTGAGACTTGGACGAAGATTTTACTTTATGCACTAGAGCATAAAAAGCGATTTTATGCAGCCTATAACCAACATAAACACGAACTTTACGAGCATGAGAAGTGAAAATGTATTTTTTTCTATTAAAATAATATTGTACTTATACTTTGTTAAAAAATCAAATAAAAGAATTTAAGGATTTAACATTAATGTTATAACGTTTTTTGACGACCGATTTGGCGCAGGGGTAAACTACCTGCCTTCTGCGCCAGAGGTCTCGGGTTCGATTCCCGAACAAGACAAATATTTGTGTGCATGAACTGAACATGTCTATTTGTCTTGGTCTGGGTGTTTTCTATGTATATTAAGTATGTATTTACAAACAAAAAGTATATAAGTATATATTTATCCGTTATTAAGTTCACGTAGACACAGTTTCCTAAGAAATTAACTATGGGCTTAGATAATTGGTGTGATTGTAAGAAAATATTTATTTATTTATTTTATTTATAATATTTTTACTATACAAACGAAAACTTGGTTAATTGCTTGCTAGAATAGTTTGTTTCATGGTTCTTTAGAGCACGTTACACCTGTGACGGTCGCAGTGCGCGACTCGGAAAAAGAAATGGAAAACAGTGAAATTTATGTAGTTCGACCGAGCATTTTCTGCTGCTAGCTAAAGCTTTTTGCAGTCATTCAGCAACATCTTTTACAGTGATAAAATTGTTAATATTTCTGTTATTTTCAGTATAAATTCTTGAGGGTTATAGTATATTTAAACAGATTTTCATAAAAAGTGTAAAGTATTAACCTAGTAAGCTAATATTCACGGAAACAAGTAGTACAAGTCACGGAAACATCAGTAGAAGTGCCTCTGAGTTTCTTGTTGACCACACTGTATCATGTAACATTTTCTTCATAAGGCGGTACCCTGGCTGAAAGTGGCGCCTTCAGAGGATTTTATTTAATAAGTTGCTAAAGGATTTTATAATACTTTACATGGATTCTTTAGGGCAAATAGTCTATAGTCTCGTATTTTAGAAGGTATCGCTACATTCCGTCATAGTCATTCGTAGAAGTAGACAGCAAATGTGTCACAAACGGCCACTTGCAGCAGTTTTGCTATGTACTTCTAGCAGTGACCATCATGAGGGAATGTAATAATATCGTCTAAAAATACTAGACTAGAATGTGCCCTCAAAATTCCATGTAAAGTTTCATTAAAATAGTGTATTATTAAATAAAATTCACCGCGGCACCACTTTCGGTCAGGGTACCGCCTTAATCTGAAGACTAACAGACTTGTACATACCTAAAGATTCTTTGGTTTATGTAGCTTAAGTAAATCATATCTTTTTGATGGTGACTGACAATTTATTGTCAAGAATGCTACTAGATTAGCATTAGGTACTTAAAGCTCTTAGAAAAGAAGCGCTTTTGCAAGATCGCAAATACGAGAATATGTTATTTGAAGGAAATAAAAGAAGGAAAATCGATTTAATGTTTAATGCCAAATACATAAGAGCTGCAAAAGCTTGAGGGCCAAAAAGTTAGTCCTTTGAATTTTTGATAAACCTTGGTCAATCAATCAAATCAAAAGAATAATAAGTGAATAAATGCAGAGGAATGTGTCCGCCTAATATCCTAATAATATTTATGGCGCTACTAGCTATTTAATCCAGATTTTGTTTTATCAAATAAATGAAATGTTATTTACAAATGACTTTTCCTTTTTATCATGAGTTTACACATATTAAAAATGATTTTTTGCTAAATAGATGTTCTGATAAACAGACCATTTGATAGTTGGACGTTTTTCTAAATGGACATTCTGCTAATTAGACTTACTGCTCATCAGACGTTTAGCGCTGTTGGACATTTAGCTACTTAGACCTTCTGATCAGGAAGGCTAATCGTACACTGTTGAAGTCATAACAAAAAATGATCGTTTCACTGTTTTAAAATAATAATATGCAATTTATTTTCGTTGGCCGCACTTTGGCCAAGTTTTATTCAAGTTTGAAAATGAAGAAAAATTTACATTTTTAAACTTGAATATCTGCTTGGCCACTAATCGTACGCTGTTGAAGTCATAAAAAAAAAAAACGTTACACTGTTTACAATAATGATATGCAATTTATTTTGTTTGGCCGCATTTTTGCTAAGTTTAATTCAAGTTTGAAAATTATGAAAAATTACATTTTCAAACTTGAATAACTGCTTGGCCACTAATCGTACACTTGTAACATATCATTTTTTTAATATGTTACATTCACAATAAACTATGATAGTACCAACCTTCATTTCTGTTTTTTATCCTATATTTTGTACCTTTACACAACACAGTTTTTATACATCCCTTATTGCAAAGTACATACATTCTCATTAACTCAATTCCAAGCAATAATTGCTAATTTTTACATCTTAGGTACACTTAAATTTGTCAACAAACATCTATCACGTCTGACGTTTGACATTTAATTTTATCAGAGTAAACATCATAATTTTTGAACCATTGGCTCAATCTTGTGAGGAATAGAAGAACTATTTCCACGAGCAATTATCCAGAGATATAAGTCTTCTCATTCTTGCATGGATGTCCAGCTATTTCCATCTCTTTTTCTTATAAAGACACCTTGCGTTGAGAGTCCACACTTCATCAAACTTTAGCGCCATCTGGTGTCAAATAGTGGCAAAGTATGTCGCACATATATTGTCATCTCTCTCACACCTAAATGCATAGCCATCCTGTCATCTCGTTCATGCAACAGCACCAGAACTGACATCTGGCGTAGAGTAGCTCTCTTGCTTTAATAATTGAACTTCTACATATTGAGTCCAGATTATCTATGGTACCTAAAAACTTTTATCAATAACTTTATGAATATCTAATCTACAATGAAAGTAATTAGTTATTTATAATCTACAAATCTTCCTTTATTTGATTTTATATAATTCTTCATTTATCTTTAGCTAATTTTCTTAACCATAGACTATATTCGGATCATTCTAGAAATGTACAAGTGAGCATTGTCTATGCTACTGACTTTGGAAAATTCGAGATTGATGGTAAAGCAAAATTAGTTAAAAACATGATTCTAGAAAAATCGTGGCAGAACATATAAATAGGGCCCATCTCGCCCCAGTGTTTTTTTCTCTCTATAACCTCTACTTAACTGACTGTGAAAAAGTCACTGTGAACTGTTATTGCATAGACATTTTTGATAATTGTGATACCTACGTAGTTTATCCCTGATAAACCTCGCTAATTGCGTCCTAAGCTGCATCATTGTGTGAACACTGCAATTTTCTTGATTGGTCCTCGATCTTCAGCGTCCGGGTAAGTCGATCTGCTAAACGGCAAACAAATTACCAACATCTCTTTATGTCACTGCTTTGGCATAACGCTGTGTTTTCTTCTTCCTCGACAGTTCTTATTCTTGACTGGACTACCTGTCCGGAGCGAGCACCTGCGAAGCTGATACCATACCGGCGAGCCCTCGTTCGCTGACCTTAGGCCTTGAGAGACCGGCGTTCGCAACCCCTCCTCGGAATATAAATCTCAGGTGTAATCGTTCTTATATCTTTATCTCTTACTACATCTCTCCCTACTCTCTTCGCTTATGAGTTGTCCATAAGCGTGGCGCCCATTAATCGTCTCTAATCTTCTCCTCTCTCATAAGTTTAACTTAACTACATACATATAAGTATTACCTACCTTCCTTTCAATTTTGTAACACTCCCAACTTGATTTAAACTACACTTGTGAACTTGTAAAATGTTTAATATTGAATAACAACCCATATTTTAATTTGTGTTTGTATTTGTATATCCAGTCTGACACGTTGTAAACCTACTTTAAGGATAGCGATAGCCTAGGACTCTTATTCATATAAATTTCTTTTGAAACCTTATTTGTCTAGTTTAAACTTCATTACCTGTCTATGTAATTTTCAACTCAGTGAGAATATTGTAATTTAAGTCCCTCTGACAGTGCAACAAGTGAGCTGCAAAGTAGAATAGTTATCCCCACGCCCTGTATTTCTTGTAAGGACTTAATTTTACATGTAATATAAATAAAACTTCATATTTCATTGTATTTCTAATTTCTTTTATTTCGCATCAATCCTATAGTTAAAAATCTTAGTTACACACTGTTAAAGTCGTAACAAAAATAATCGTTACACTGTTTACAATAATAATATGCAATTTATTTTGTTTGGCCGCACTTTGGCCAAGCTTTATTCAAGTTTGAAAATTAAGAAATAATTACATTTTAAACTTGAATAACTGCTTGGCCACTAATCGTACACTATTGAAGTCATAAGAAAAAATGATCGTAAAACTGTTTACAATAATAATAAGCAATTTATTTTCGTTGACCGACACTAAGTTTTTGGTTCAATTTGACTGATCTCCTTTACCGTATTGCAAAATACGACAAAAGTGAGTTAGACGCTTGCTCTGTGATGACGTACGCCATAATGGCATACAATAACACGATTCACAGCGCTACTAACTTCACACCATTTGAAGTGGCATTTGGCCATACAGAATCTGGCAATTTATTTGATATAGATAAGGAAAGAAACATCTTGCAAAAGTTAATTTAGGATCATAGAAAACGCTTGAAAATTTTATACGAGCACATAAAAATAAAACTCGATTCAGAAAAAATAGAAGTAAGGGATAAGAAAGGTGGTGAACAACCACCAGAAATAAAAATAGGCGATAAGATATTTATGAAAAATACTAGAACTAGGAAAGCAAAAGATTTGTTACCAAGATTTGATGAAGCGAAAGTGATAGGCGAATGTACTAGCAATATATTACCCGTAGAATTAAAGAACAGAAAAACTAAGGTAGCAATTAAAAATATTAAACGCCCTTCGTTTGTGCTGGTGCTAGTTCTAGCTAATCGGATACAAGGGCTAAACATTCAGAGGCTAGATCCGAATTCCGGAATAGCACCGATTCGGATTGGAAAAGCAGTGATGAAGATTGATCACTGGAGCGTAATTAAGACTTTAGATTTATAATTATTAGAAAAACAAGTTAATAATAATAGGGACGAATATTTTAAACTTAAAACAATAATAGTCTCAAGAGATATTGAAACTAGAATAGAGTTATTTAGCCTAATGATGAATCTTTTATTAGTTTAACCCAAAATAGGTTGAGTTAGATTTTACCTACATACAGATTTAAACGTAGTCTGATCAATCCTTTAGGTTCTTTAATTAAAATAATATCAGAATATTTTGACCAGGAAGATGCCTTAAGATACAACAAAGAAATAGGCAACCTCCAAAATAAGAAACTTTGTGTAGAAAAGAAAATGTAATTAATTAATGTAGCCATAGAAAAGTTAGTAAATATAACAGGTGACATTAACCTAAACGTAAAACATATAAATTTTAATAACAATAGATTAAGTTCCATAATTGGCAACGAAACTATTATCCTCAATTCAATAAAATTGATGAATAACATGCATCAAAATAAGTATCAAACTCTTTATCAAATGATTTATGAAATTGAAACTGCAATTGCTTTTAGTAAACTGCATACTTTACATAAGTTTATTATTAATACTACCGAATTATATAACATATTATTAGAAGTAGAAAAACATGTTTTTTTTTGTATTAAGTTAATTACGATACTTAAGTTTTTATTGAAAACGGAATAGAAATGAAGACTTATATGACCAACATAAGTTAGTTTTTATTTTAGCAATACCGTTAATAGAAAATAACACATATATTTATTACAAAGTAATGCCTACTCCAAGTCATAACCTTTCCACAAATAAAACTACCATAATATTTCCCCAATATCCCTTCCTTATGGCGAAAAGAATGAAATACATACGTAGTACGCGTAGTGTGTACGTAGTGTCAGGAAATAAAGAATGGACGGTATCTCTGTCGAAACAACGACATCGCACAACACAGGGGAGAAACTTGCATCGAGCAGCTGATGTTACTAAAAAGTAACTACAAAGCATGCGAACAACACGAGGTCGCAATAGAAAAACGAAGAGTCCAGCCCAGCACGGAGAACCAGTGGATTCTCTACTTGGAAGACAACACCATTGCTACGGAAAGATGTCAAGAAGAACTAAGAAGACACTCACTCCAAGGGACCTACATACTTTATAACGTTACGGAGGTAACGGACAATTAAATTAAGTATGTAGTAGAATTTAGAGAGGAGAATTGAAAGAAAAGATGGACTAAGGATTAATAAATGAATTTAATAAAGCATAGAACTATAAAAAGGGCACGTAGCTTACTTATATACAATTAAAATTAGAAAACTAAAACTATTTGTAAACTATTTACAGACTATTTACAAAGTAATATAAAAAGGAACCTGGAAGTGTCTGGAACGGCGGACGGCAATGGCACACCAGTGTGCCACGGGTCAGAGGAATGCTAGTGAGAAGTTGGAGGGACCAGTAGCTCTCAACAGTAGCACCCACAGCCAATGATGTGGCTTTCAGCGAGCTCCAAAACAAGGTGGAGTGGAAAAGCAACTCTGGGCTCAACGAGGGCTCGCGTTGGCGCAGCGAAATAGCGAAGTCGCTTTACAACACAAAGCACAACGAAGTAAAATTAAGATTAAAGTGATTTATAAATTAGAATGAGTATTTTTTAAAGAAAATAAGTCAAATTAGATCGACCAGATTTGTAGGTAGCTAGTCTAGTAATGGCTGATTCACTGTTCCAAACCTGTCGTCTTCTGATTTTCGAAAAGAGACTAGTAGTCGCGTAGCCGGAAAAAAATTACTTATGATAATTCTAAAAGTTTTCATTTTTGCTGAGCGTATAGATTATGAGGATTGTGAGCTATTTTTGAAAAGTTAGAAGTTTTATGACAATGCTTTAGGTGTGGTATAGGTATTTCGTAATATTTCACGTAACGTATGTATATAAAATTGAAGTTTGAAATGTTTAGTGTTTCTTAATAAGAACTATCTTGGCTTCATTTTGTAAAATTATTAGAAAGTTAATATATGTGTAACTGCGTAAATAAAAAAATCACTAATTTGTCTTTGAATAAAAAATTAAAATTTCTGAAATCATATTTTAAGACTTTTAGTGGTGTGATGTATCTGCTGAACATCACACCACTAAAAGTCTTAAAATATGATTTCAGAAATTTTAGAATTTTATTCAAAGACAAATTAGTGATTTTGTGATTCACGCAGATTGATGACAAGTGGAGAAATTTTACTAATTATATTCTCGATTTTACGTATAATATTAAGTTAGTCTAAGTAACTTCACGTGTCATTTTTATATTTAACTCAATAAATTTGGCTGTTAACTTCTACTCGATTCTTTTCCTTTACTAACTCTCTTCTTTATCTTAACTTTAACTTGTCCGTTACCTTCCGTAGCGTGATAGTTTGGCGCCCAACTTTTTAGAACCCACAGCTCTCTCTAAATTCTAAAATATAACTTACACAAGTTACATCTCGGTTGGTTTCTTCTTTGGCATTAAAACCTTATTATTCTTAAACAACTATAAAAATGGCACGTCCTATCAATTTTATTATGTTAAACAAAAGCGAATTAGAATACGAAATTCTTATTAGATTAGCTGATCCTAGCAATACCTTGATTGGGCTGAAAAAGCAAATTACTTCCTTGGCCCAGAAACTTCCATCTGAAGACATATTGGATTCAGTTCTTCCAATTGAGGATGACCTTAAACAAATCAAGGAAACTATCAAATATTTATCTGAAAAAATAACCGAATTAGAAACTACTAATAAACATGTTAAAAAAATCGATTCTTTTGTTAACCACTTATTTTACAGAATAGAAAGAATCGACATCCAAGCAGACCCTTCTCAAACAAATGAATATAATAATATAAAAAATCAATTTTTTTTATTAAAGAGTTTTGTAAATTTAACTTCTAAACCGATTATACATAATACATCTCCAACTGAACCTCTTACTAATTTACCAAATACTTCTAATTGTATATACCGAATACCTCCTTTTTCTAATTTTAATTGTATATAAGTAAGCTACGTGCCCTTTTTATAGTTCTATACTTTATTTAATTCATTTATTAATCCTAAGTCCATCTTTTCTTTCAATTCTCCTCTCTAAATTCTACTAATTTTATTGTCCGTTACCTCCGTTACGTGATAGTTTGGCGCCCAACGTGGGGCTGCGTTGGCGCAGCGAAATAGCGAAAAAAAACTACTAAAAACACAAAGCACAACGAAGTAAAATTAAGATTAAAGTGATTTATAAATTAGAATGAGTATAGTATTTTTTAAAGAAAATAAGTCAAATTAGATCGACCTGATTTGTAGGTAGCTAGTCTAGTAATGGCCGATCCACTGTTCCAAACCTGTCGTCTTCTGATTTTCAAAATTTTATGTTTCTTTATTTATTTGACAATTTAGAAAGATTAAGCCGTGTCCAAAAAGAATATAAAAAGACTAAAGAGATAATTTACAAGAAACTAGATGACAAACATTGTCAAGAGTGTCAGTTATAAAGGAGAATGCCGATTTTTCCATACAAGTTAGGCCATGTTTGCGCTTTGATGAAATTACCGTTAATCTATAGCAATTTTCTCGAGATTATGTGGGAAAAATATCATTAAAATGTAATGCGGGAGAAAAGAGAAATCTCAATCTCAAGGAGCCGTTTTGAGGTTATAATTTTTTGACATTTTCGTATTACTTACCTAAATGACATTTTGTTATTTTCCTCTTTTGTCGCAAAAATATAGGTACCTTGTCTTTTGAAATCAATATAGATTCCTCCATCATTTGCTTGTTGTTTAGCGCTCTTTTTACGTGACGAGATTTGTAAGTATTATTAGGCCTCGTACGCACGTATGCACCGACAGGTGGCTTGCTTAGCGCCAAGCACTTTGATTTGATGCAAGCTATTTGATTTTTTCCCTTGCAGGGAAATCGGGTAGGCAGACTCGCATCCCAGCTTCTTTACTCGCACGTCACTGTCACATTAGCACTAGTAACTGGCATGCTAGGCATGTGTATCAAGCGGGTTACTTACCTTACTTAAGCGCCCCACAAATGGTCAGTTCGCCTGTCGGCAACGGCCTGTCAGTTGGCCGCAATCGGCACACACTCACAGTTTCGTAAAAGGTTTAAAACTGACAGCTAATCCGCCGGTATAGTGTGTGGCCGCAGTTAATATTGACAGTTATCAGCTATCAACTGCTCGTGTGTGGCCTCAAAGCCGGCTATTGACGCAGGGAATGACCGGTCTAGTGTGTGGCCGATGGAGGTCTCGTACGTCAGACGGCCGATCCAGTCTAGGCCGACAGGCGAACTGACCGTCTGTGGGCTCCTTTAGGGCACTTAGGGCTTTGACAACTTGAACAGCATTTTCAAGTTTATAACATGATTTTATCAAGTTTCAGCTTCTATTGTTACATATTTTTAGTGTTTTTTTTAATAGGTAATGTTATTTATCTGGATTTTTTCGTCAAACACTGAAAATAAAACATGTTTCCTAATATATTGGCTGTACGGACTTAGATCCCTTTGCCTTTCTGATATTGGAGGAATGTTAAAAAAAATACAAAATAGGTAAATTCAGTGAAACTATTTTCTCTATAACTTTTTAACGCCACATTTAATTTAATTATTTCTTGTTTCATATGAAAGCATTTTTTATTACCTTTTTTGTGGTATAAAATAGTTAAGACGCATCATGGCCCGGAATCCGGCAATCTCCTTTCATATAAAAATACAAAATGCAAAGAAGCAGTTAAAGTACCTATTGTAAATGTTTTAAGGCATTATGCGACCAAACTAATAAGTAGATTAGCTGAGAGCAAAAGTAGAAATAGCTGTTATATTACAACTTGCTAGAAATAAGTATTGCGAAGTACAAGGCGGCGAAACCCTCATCATACCCCTCACCAATGCCTCAGCGATCACAGTGGAGCTGCCAGGATACAGTTACTAGAACTGACCGAACATCAAAGAAAGAGTTAGAAGCTCATCGATCTGAAGCACGTGGACCTGAGAGACGTCAGCGAAGTCACGAACAAACTCAAATATTTGGACCTACCGTATGACGGTGCAAGTGTAATTATAACAAATCACATAAGTGTATGGACAATAACTTACCTTTTAATAGTTAATATGTTTAATGTTATATTTGTTCTATAGATATAGAAATTTTCAAAAGGCCACCGAGTTGTCCTTAGAAAATTCCTCTCTAGGGGAGGGAGGAGTTAAGGTTGCTAACCCTACACCTTTATCATTCGTCAGCACTAATAGCTGCCCTTTTTAACTCAGTACATCGTAAGATATGATAAAATAGAATAAGCATTTAATATTATACATATACTACTGCATAAGATTCATAAATTGCATTATTAGTTAGTCGTTACCCTGTACGTTTGTTTAAATAAATTATTTTTATAAACAAATCCGGTATCGAGTACTTAATTCGTGCGCTGCCTGCGTTTCGCCCGCCCGACCGATATCGCGATGTCGTCGTACTAATTTCGGGAGTTTTATAAAATTGTGCGAAGTTATTTTTTGGGTGGGTGTTCAGGTTCCAATCCAAAAGTCACGAGCACTTGCTCAAGTACGTACGATGTTTACGTGTGAATTTGTGTAAAAGGAGAAAAATACTCCATTAGTTAGGTATCGTTAAACGAATTTGTGAGATATCATGCGTGGAACTTGAACAAATAATTATTATCTGTGTATATAGCCCCCCTGGAGCAAATTACACAGTCTTTGAGTCCACTATGGAGGATGTTTTATTTATTTATTTATTTATTTAATTTATAAGGACACCAGCAGTGCATGCATTATTACATTATAATGTTAAAAATACAAAATTGGAAAACAAAAGAGATCTGATGCATACACCTTTGTAGGTGACACAACATTGTCAAGGAAAAAATCAATATAAATGTTTAAAAAATATGCTGTCGTAAGAATAAAAAAATTGTAGTTTGTGGAGATTTTAATATAGACATCTTAGATATTAAATTAGCACAACTCTCCAGTAAATTCCTTAATCTTTTTAAATCATTTAATTTGCTTCACACTTTTAATGAACCGATGCGAATTACGCCAACGTCGGCTACTTGCTTAGATAACATCTTTTCCAACTGTAACTTAATTGAGAAATCGGTAATTAATATTATTAAATCCGACCACAGTGGACAACTAGCTTCTTTTGAGCACTATAATGTTATTCCTAAATACCGAAGTAATTTGCAGGCCAATACCGAAACGTGGTATTAATAAATTTAGAAATAATGTACAAGATAAAATTCAATGTTTGCCAGCTTCTGCTAACGCTAATAACTCTTATCAATTATTATTTGATATTGTTGAAAAAGAATTTAGTAACAATTTTAAACAAAAAGTTATAAAGTGTAATGATCGTAAGAAGTTCAGTGACTGGGCCACACCTGGTATTTATAATAGCAGAAGAAAGTTATTTGAACTCTATGCACAAAAAACGACTTCCTGTGATCCTAGCTTCATTGAATATGTCAAGAAATATTCAAAAACATTTAGGAAAGTATGTGCTTTGGCAAAATCTAAAATCTAGGTATATTTCAAATAAAATTAAATCATCTGAAAATAAAATAAAAGCTACCTGGAGTATTATAAACCAAGAAACTGGCAAAACAAAAAGCAAAATTAATTCATTTAACTTAAAAATTAGTGATCAGACTTTTGAATCGGATATTGAGGTGGCTAGTGCTTTTGAAGGTTTCTTTGCTCGAATTCCGTTAGAAACTACTAGCAGACTTAACTCTTGCCCCAACACCGCTGTCTCTCTTATGGAATCTAGTGTGAACAAGTGCCAGGAAACATTTAGTTTTAGCTATGTCACTACTGAAGATATTATTAAAGCATTCAAAGCACTAAATATTAAGAAAACAGAAGATCTCTGGGGCATATCTACAAGTATCATCAAATCAATAATTGATGTGATAGCTCCATCATTAGCAATAATTTTTAACCAATGTATAAGTGAAGGGGTCTTTCCTAATTTAATGAAAAATAGTAAAATTATTCCTCTGTTTAAAGCTGGTGACAAAAGTGACCCAGCAAATTTTAGACCTATCCATAGTACCAGCAATAAGTAAAATATTTGAGAAATTAATTTATGCTCAACTTTTAGAATATTTTAAATTAAATAGTATACTGCATGAGAAACAGTTTGGTTTTTCAAAAGGTAAAAGTACAACTGATGCTGGGGTTGCATTTCTAAAACATGGACTTGATGCCTGGGAGGACAAGCAGGATGTAATCGCTATTATTTGTGACCTTTCCAAGGCATTCGATTGTGTTGATCACCAAACACTATTAAGGAAGTTAAAACATTATGGTGTTTCTGAAATGTCAGTAAGGCTTATGCATTCATATCTGTATGAAAGAACTCAGAAGGTAGTTATTATTAAAACTGAGTCTACCGGAGCTCCCATTACTATGGGCGTACCCCAAGGATCAATATTGGGCCCGCTGTTGTTTTTAATATACATAAATGACCTTCCTTACTACGCGAAGAATTTATGTGAGACGCTTTATGCTATTTGCCGATGATACATCTCTAGTCTTTAAAGTAGATAGAGGTGATAACTGTTCTGACGAAGTAAATAGTGCTCTTTCAAAAGTGTCACATTGGTTTAATAGTAATAATTTATCATTAAACTCAAAGAAAACTAAGTGTTTAAAATTTTCGTTACATAATGTAAGACAAGTTGATTTTCATATTAGACTAGACGGCGATATGGTCGAATTCATTAACAATACAAAATTTCTAGGTATTATATTAGACTCGCGACTACAATGGGATCCTCATATCGAAGCCTTGGCGAGTAGACTCAGTTCGGCCGTATTCGCAGTTAAGAAAATAAGGCTCTTAACCGATATTGAAACGGCTAGAATAGTCTATTTTAGTTATTTTCATAGTGTTATGTCCTGCGGCCTTTTGTTGTGGGGCTCAGCCGCTAACATCCAAAGTATATTCGTGCTCCAAAAAAGGGCTATTCGCGCCATTTACAACCTCCGATCGAGAGATTCTTTAAGAGATCTATTTAAAGAAATAAACATTTTAACTGTTGCAGGACATTACATCTATGAAAATATAATTTATGTGAAAAAGTATTATAATACATTTGTAAAGCTAATAACAAGAAATAAAGATAAACTTGTCGTTCCCAAGTTTAGGCTAGAAAAATCCAGAACCTCATTTCTGGGGAAAAGCATAGCCTTTTTTAATAAAGTTCCACAGCATATAATTGAACTACCATTGCATAAATTTAAATGTTACATTAAAGAGTCGCTGATGAGCAAAGGATACTATAAAGTAGACGATTATTTGAATGACCGCAATGCATGGTCATGATGTAACACATAACATAATCACTGTTTAATATGATGTATTTTTATACTAAGCAATTGTTGTATTAGTAACGATATGTTTTTTTCTTTTTGTAAATGTCGTTACCTAACTAAGAAACGCTGGCAAGTTACTTGCGCCCATTCTTCTTGTCAGTTAAAAAAGTCTTGAATGGGTGGTAGGAAAATATTGACGATTCATAAGTACAAATATGTATATTATGTCTTAGTGAATAAAGAATATTTTTATCTTTTTATCTTTATCTTAAACTTTCACTTTTTCAGAATTTAGTAGATACAATTTATTGGCAACATTTTTCTTTTTGACGGTTCTAAGCCCGTTAAAGTATGAAGGCAGAATTGGGACCATCACTGTCATAATCGTAATACCTACCTCGCAGCTGATGTTAGTCTTTTGACCCTGCTGATAGCGGCGAGTGCGACGTTGCCATTCTTTCGTTCCTTGACCACACTTGTGTTAGTTTAATTTTACCCTCCGGGTTCATTTATACCTAATGTCATTACGTCCTCTTCCCACTTTTGCCTAATTCTTAATTTGCCTTAATCCCAAAATGTCTGAAATCCAGAATGACTGAAACTCAGGTATTATAATACCTGAATTGCAAAATGTCACACGAAATGAGTACAGTGAAGTTCGGAATACGGCAACGAGTTTTTGTCTTGTCATATTTATTTTATTAGTTATGCCATTGGTTGCTATACCTATTCGAAATATAAAACACTATCATAATTAACGTACCTAGTGCGCTGTGCTTATTATGTCTTAAATAATAATTATTTTAAACCTTTTTCCAAAATTAGAAAAACAGCGTAATAGAATAGCTATATTTACAATATTTATGTACTACCATGGCCCGCTATTATTTCTCGGCTGCTTGCACCCCTTATATCACACTCATGAAGTATATCGGCACCTACTTATTGAGGTTAGCTTCTACCATTGTGCGCAACTGTACATCATTCGCCATTTTTCTCTTCAGGCATTATAGTAGTCACGTCATTTCGGATTTCAGGCATTTTGGGATAAGGTGTTTTTGAGAATTTGTCATTTAGACATTCATGTGTTTCGGTATGAAGACCAAGACCTTATGAACCAGAGGGTAACTTTATGGATAAGTTGTTTCAAACGTATTGTAACAAAAAATACGAATTACGTAGGTTCAATTTGCGTACTGACTAAAAAGTCATCCTGTATGTTGTAGACCACAATAAATAAATAAAAATAAATAAAACACTTTATAAAGAAAATTGATTTGAATGGAATATAGCCAGTAGTTTTTAAGACATAACACATTTTCAAAAACCTCAAATATAACTGTGTCTTTCATACAAATACAATGAAACCCAAAGTTATTTCAAAAAACGCAAATGTTACTTTGTAATGCATGCATACAAATACTATGAAAAACAAAAAAAGCAAATGTTACTTTGTAATGCATACAAACACTATCAAAAACAAAGTTGTTTTCTGCTGGCGTAAAATGCTAGCAGTATTTAGTCTAGGTGTAAGTATCGGTACGCTAAGTGGGTACGGAACCCTTCATGAGTGAGTTCGACTCGCGCTTTTTATATGGCATCAGAAATTAATGAAATAACCCCCACATTTGTTATATGTTTATTTTTATCCACAACGGGGTAGCACTAAGCCTA
Organism: Crambus lathoniellus; assembly: GCA_949710035.1. NCBI lineage: Eukaryota > Metazoa > Arthropoda > Insecta > Lepidoptera > Crambidae > Crambus > Crambus lathoniellus. The sequence goes on from OX453296.1 coordinate 37,744,050, forward strand.
CATCACACCTGACGTTAAGTGGTCATAAGGCTGAAGGTGGAAGCGCACTACTCAATCAAGCGGAATCCTCAATCAAGCGGAATCCTCAATCACTGACGAATTGGCCATCTTATCTCTAACTACGTGAAGAAATGTTGAAAACATCATTGTTATGGCGTCAGACTTAGATAAGACGGTGGTAGCTAGCCAGGCGGACAAGAACAAGAACAAAGAAATATGTACCCTCACTGGGATTCGAACCAAAGACCTCTTGGCCTGTAATCGGTGGTGTGAACCACTAGACCACATGACAGAGGCGGTTAAAAATATGTTGTAGATTTATTCATATTTTTTTGTTGCTAGGTTAGTTTTTGTAATAGTTTTTTAAGAAAAAACCGTTTCATTTGAAGTAAATTTTAGTGAATTACGGGTAACATGTCCCTTAACATAGCTCGGGTGTAATATAGAAACGAATGACGTTGCAGATGGAAGAAATATTGCTAGAAATGCGAGCCTCGAAATGGCTCTCACGCCATAATGTGTGACCGGCCGCTGAGAAAAAAGACATAGCGATAGCAATGGACGCAAGACTGGTGGGTTGGCGAGTATTATACCTACTTGTAGAAGCGACTGTGGCTTCAGTGAGTTAGATAAACGTTTCGGTCAGCACTCATATATCAACCCGATGACGCTCTACGGGATACGGGCTCGCTTTTTCACTATATGACCGATAAAGTTGTCCAACCAAATGTTTCGGTGCTTGTTTAGGACAATTTCCAATGGAAAATTTCCGGTTGTAATAACTATTCTCAGTGTAGGTAGGAAATCGTCTGAACGGTATTTTATATTAGCTTAAGCTATGATATTTGTAGGTATTTTTTTTTCTGAAAATTGCGTTTTTAACGCATTTTTTTACTACCTATAGTTATGATAGCGAATACTTATTGTCATATTTCTTTATTGTTTCAATATGACCGCAAATGCTTCATGGCATATTTTTTTATTGGTAACGATCGAGGATGTTTTCTTCCTAGTTCGAAACCAGTTACGCTAGATGACTTTTTCCTTGACTATTCATCTATATATATAAAATTCAAAGTCCTGACTGACTGACTGACTGACTGAGATATCAACGCAGAGCCCAAAACGCTGAACCTAGAGACTTCAAATTTTGCACATAGATACCTTATACAGTGTAGGCAGAAAGGATTTTTGAAAATTCCATTCCTAAGGAGGTGAAATTAAGGATGAATGTTTGTATGAAAGTCCGTCAGTTTTGACGTTTATTAAAGAGCTGAATGAAAATAAAATATGTATCAGACAATGTCTGGAAATAAATTGCCATTATTTATTGTTTTACTTTTTTATAAAGTGTTTGTCTAGGTTTATTATTAATGAAAGAATAAAATTTCAAGTTCGAAACAGATATTTTGTTATTCCAAAAAAATAAACAATAAAACTTGCTATCGCAGGCACAGAATAAATAATAGTGCTAAGGCACAGAAGACTCACTCTGCAAGCTCATTCAAATAAAAATAAATCTTTCTGCGTGGAAATAAAGTCCAATTCCGGTTGCTTTGTCATCGCTTACCTATTGTTATAATAACCTAGAGTTCGCGCATGCAAGCAAAACTGTACCCAATATCTACGCGCGAGCGTTTTTATTTCTATGAATGTCTCAAACAGCTCGCTCGCTGGTTAGGGTTGCGAGCGACTTGCGTGTTCGGTTTTGTTGTTTCTTTTGTTACTTCTTTTATTTAGACACCCGTCAACACAACAGTATCTTATATACGGATTATAGGAACATTTATAAGTCATTGTTCGGTGCACAAAAATCACAGAAATGATCGATCGTTCTACGCGCGAACGTGGAGCGTACGAGCCGAGCGGCATCCTTCTGCCATACGCCTGCCCGGCAGGCGCGCCGGCCGAACGTACCTAAACTGCGGAGTGACACCCCCCTGTCGCAGGGACATAATTCGAATGATACATGTAAGGCCGACTTAGTTTTAAAAATATGTTTCCATTCTCTTCATTTACATACAAAAGTACCTAGACAATCTGGCTTCTTTTCGTTACATATAGCTACACACTCATAGTAGCAGTTGGCAACAGTACCCAAAATTGGTTTAGGTATTGATTACTGGTTTCGAACTAGGAAGAAAACATTCTCAATCGCAACTGATTACGAAATACAGTTACGATGACGACTCTTCATTTGCACACACAAAACAAGAACAGAACAAAAAAAATTAACACGATTACCTATTCAAAAATTAGTGAACAAGAGAGAGGCTTTCTTGCATAACAGCAATTTCTGCCATGCAATCCATAAGTATGCGATTCAATGTAACATCAAACAACTGATGAATGCAAACCATAAAAGACAAAGAGACCATTAATTTATTTATGTTAGTCCCGTCAACAGAACTACTCCACAAAACAAGTGGGAATAAATAGAAGATAAAGGAAGACCATTATTATGTATGTGAACCCATATCAAACTATAATAGGTATACACTTTTTAGAAAACGATTTTACTTATATTGAAAGTAACCCATTTTTAAAATTCACTCGCTTGTTCCATTCAATGTTCATTGTTTGATCAATATGGCCCTACCAACTATGAAAAACAAAGCCTTTTTGGAATCTAATTAAATATTTTCGAAGACTCTTTTCTATAGATTTACTTACTGCTATTTTTCAGTAAAATTATCTTTATCTTTGCAAATAATTTGTGCTTGTGAATGACAAATGTCATGTCATGTCACAATTTTTCTTTTTTTCAACAAAGATGAAATAATTGTTTACTTTTCAAATTAAAAGAGGTTTATTTATATCATATCTCTTTTACAAAATCCAGTACAGAAAAAAATATTGTTGTCTTTAATAAACTCCATGGAAATCGAACATTTTGCCTTGCGTTAAATGAGGTAGTTCTGATTTTTTGTATGTTAGTAGTGATGAGATAGTAATAACAAATCCAAGTTTTCCACCTCGAAAGCCCTTCGGATCATTGTTAAATATTAAAAAATTCAATAAATTTTAAGATTTTTTCAGTTTTTGTCAATTTTTACCACTAAGGACCTGTGTTACGGCAAAAGTTACTATGCGCGCTTTAAAGTACACTAAATTTGCAATAAAAAGAGAATAATTTGGGTTTTGTAAATCAAATAGATATTAAGATAGGGCTATTTAAAAGTTTGCAAAAATTCAAAAAAAGGAAGTAAGTATTACAGTTTTTTTAGTTTTCGATATTTTGACCCATAGTAGTTTTATGGCTTATGGCAAAGTAAAATTATTAGATATTAAAGTCCATTAAATTTCCAACAACAATAAGTATTTAACAATGATCCAAAGGGCTTTCGAGGTGGAAAACTTGGATTTGTCATTACCATCTCATCACTACTAACATATAAAAAAATCAGAACTACCTCATTTAATGCAAGGCAACACCACTTATTTGGTACGACTTCCATGTACTATTAGTTGAAATAAAATCATTTACGTACCCTACATAAATTATATCAGGACAGTCTTTTTAGGGTTCCGTAGCCGAATGGCAAAAAACAAAACCCTTATAGATTCGTCATGTCTGTCTGTCCGGCCGTCCGTCCGATAGTATGTCACATCCACTTTATCCCAAAACTATAAAAACTACACAGTTGAAACTTGGTAGGTAGGTAGATGTATTCTGTTAACTGCTTTACGATTTTTATACAACAATAAAAAAATATGAAATTAAGCGGCTCAGTATTATACATAGAACTGAAACTGAAAAATATTCTTTTTCATCAAACATATTCGTGTAGGGTGTAAGGCCAGCCGCTCACTCGTGACTTTTGTCGCCGTGACTTTTTGTCATTGTCACCTACTGTCACCCACGGTGCGCTCACTTGAACAGTCACTGGGTAACAAAACGCGCTCATTCTTAAAATGGATTTCGTACAGACTGCTGTATGAAGTGCTCTTGAAATACGAAAAAGAAAAATGAAATGGAAATAGCGCTACTGGGCGCAACCTATATACACTGAAAGATTGTGTAAAGAAAAATTCAATACTCTACATTATTGTATTGAGATTTAAAGCTACTTATTAGGGCTCGTGGTTTTTTACTATCACATTTTTCCTACATTCTACATATATTCTAAACTACCTACGTCAGTATCCTTCAAATTCTTTGATTTTCTTCGTATGTCAATATACAGTTTTTAGTTTTTAGTTTAGTCTCATTTGTGAAGACCTGAAAATGGATTTATGTTTATATTTAGGCTTTTTAATGTATTAGGTTAAGCAGGTTGGTCTTCCAATAAATAAATACATAACTTGCAGCATTTGGTTGGTCCTTTATAACGTTTCATTCAAGTCAAGACACAAGATTTCGCAGATGTATTCCAGTAGAAGAAAGTCTTGTGTTTTGTTTAGAGATATACTTAGATAATAATAGATTATTTGGAGGTAGTAGGTGTGTGTGTAAATAATTCATTTCATTTTGAAAAAAATAAATGTTAGATTTTTATTGCAAATATGTATCCTAATATTTTGGTCAGCTACTAAAAGTGCAACACCAATTGCATTGACATAAAGTTTAAAAATGTGCTAATCTGCCTCCTTCCCTCACCTAACCTATTAAAAATTTATAATAATTAAGGCAAATTTATTGGATATGGTTTGCCTTACAGTAAGGCAAGCAATAAATACTTAATTACCTATCGGCTTTTTCTTTTTGTTCTTGTGTGAGGATTGATCGGAAATAAGTGTATATAATTTAGTTCCACAATCTTGTTTTTAAATAAGCATCCTAGTATTTCTTTATTTATTTTATTTCGTATAATGCTGGTCTCTTCTCTACCTCCTCTATTAGCAATTCGTTGTCAATGTCTTCGTCTTGTGGAAAAGCCGCCATCGTAATGCTAGAAATCAAAGCCCCACACACACGTCTAATTCGTATGCGTCCGCCGCCCGAGTGACAAAAAGTCGCCGTGTGAGCGCACTTCCATAGTAATGTACAGGTCAAGCGAAAGTCACGTCGCCGCTGCTAGGAACTATTTGTCACGTCACCATAATCAGCGCACTCCCCTATATCTTCATAGCACTCGACTGGGCAACTAAAAGTCACGCTGACAAAAGTCACTAGTGAGCGGCTGGTCTAAATAGATAGGTCTATAAAAATCTTTTGAATTATAGAGTCTTCAAAAGTGGTAAAATGTGTATGCCCCCCCGCCCCTCTAACTTTGAAATAAAAGAGTGATAAAAATATATGTTGTAGATCTTCATCAAAGCTTTCAAAAATCTTGCAAAAATCACACCAATTTATTTATATATTTATTCCATTATTTATCTTTTTACTTATTCCATTATTTAATAAATCGGGCGTTCATCAAAGTTAATTGTAGGAGCTTAAACTAATTTAAATTTCATGTTTCTGAAAGTGTACGACTTCGTAAAATATTAGGGCGATTCTCGCCGGTCTCCTTTCTGATCCCTTGTAAATGGATAAACTAAAAAACTATTGGGCCAAACCTTCGATTATATAAACCCGAGATACAGCGTAAACGCACAGAAAGTGAAACCGCCAACGAATGCCCAATTCGAAATTGGGCATTGGATCGCCTGTCATTTGACCGCCCGGCGAAACGATGCCTAAATGTGCTGAGAAGATGCGCAAAAACAATTCGAAAAAAGGAAAAAAAGAGATGTAATATAATATTTTCAGTCAGTATAAATAAATAAATAACTTCTTACATTCACACCAATTATCTAAGCCCATTTTAATTTCATTAAGAAACTGTATCATGGAAAACTTGATAACGGATAAATATATACTTAAATACGTTTTGTTTGTAAATACATACTTAATATACATAGAAAACACCCAGACCAAGACAAATAGACATGTTCATGCACACAAATATTTGTCTTGTTCGGGAATCGAACCCGAGACCACTGGCGCAGAAGGTGGGTAGCCTACCCCTGCGCCTAATCGGTCGTCGGTTCAAAGTATTGAACGTAAGTATAATTGCACAATTAATTTAGAGTCAAACATGTACTGAAACTATCATAATTTCATTATATATACTAAAATATTGCAATATTCCTTGATGCGCAACCGTTTCTTCTATTTGCGTTAGTAAGATTCGCTCGATTCGCTTTCGATTCGCTGTTCAAGCGTCGGCCGACCATCTGAGCTTTCCATGTAATAAGATCGTAAGTACTACCATGCCGACCGAATTTAAATCCAATTACTGTTGCTTAGGGTCGAATATCAAATGTGGTGACGGCAGTATTCGGAATCGAAATATCTATAAGTATAACTACTAATGACAGCGCTGTTGGAATCACTTTTAGTATGGAATTCTGTATCTAGGGTTTATATGATCGAAGGGCCAAACATAAAACAAATATTCATCAGTAGATTTCCGAGTGGCATACAACCAGGAATGCTGGTATAGGATGGGTATAGTGATGGGTACCACTCGGGTTTAAGAGGCTGGCATGAGCCTACTAGCGCCGCCAATCGGTTTTATTTTATTTTTTCTATAAAAGCCTAACGAACTAGCGAGAACTAGCGAGCCAACTAGCGCGTTGGCTCATGTCAGCCCCTTAAATCATTATAAATGCGAAAGTTTAGATGATTATCTATTAGTATTTTTTTTGTCTTCCACGGCAAAACGGCTGAACAGATCTGGGTTAAATTTAACACAGAGATAGATTATTGTCTAGAATAACTAGGTATAGGTTACTTTTTACTTTTTAAAACTTCGTGTATTTCACGCAGGCAAAGTCGCAGGTTGAAAGCTAGTATTCAATAAAAGGAAAGGTACTAAGTAAGCACTAAAACACAATATATATATGCTATGTTATTATATATAAACTGTGACTAAAACCTATCAACACTTTGCTATTACTCTCTTTAACGCTTATTTTAGTGCGCAAATCAAACTTAGTCATCATGCCTTCGGCGTTATACAAAACTCCGTGTTTGTCGATCACATAAATAAGTTTATGTGCAATTTGTAACAAAATCATTTCCACGTCTCGTCTAGTTAATGGAATGTATCTTAAGGAAACTATATCCTAGTCTTAATGTGTGTTACTTTTATTTGTGTAGGTCGATTTTTGTCCGGCAACCTGTGTCGCCGTAGGAGTAGACATGTGGTTCTGGTAAAATTTGAAAGGTCTTGGATCTTAGACTTGCCTATGCTTACGTATAAGCGCGTCGTATAAAAAAACCTTTTTTTACGACGCGTTTGTATCGATACAAACACGCGTCGACAACATTACATAGGATCTTATGAATAAAAACTAAAGATTTTCAAAGAAGTAAATATGCTAAGTATTTCTTTATTAAAAGCAAATAATTATAATGACGATTTTTGATTTTATAAGCGATAATAAGAGCAAAACTGATTTTCTTATGTATGGGAAGCAACACATTAACTCACATAACTCACGATTCCCTCCTTGTGTTTTCAGTATCGAGTTTTACCTATTTTAAGGCATATATTCTTTAAAGAAACATGGTGCTCCAAACGTGCCGGAATACAATAATGCTGAAAACATCATTGTTAAGGCGCCAGACTAAGATAAGATGGTGGTTGCTAGCCAGGCGGACTAAGAACAAGTCCTACCCAACAAACAAATTGGTCATATAAAAATGTCTTATGCGACTTTCGGTTATATAACCGTTGAATAGATGTTATTAGACAACTATAACGTTGTGTAACCGTTATTCCTACAACGATTTAGTCCTATAACTAAAAGGTCCATTAAATTAGTTGAGTAAACGTTTTTACGACTACTTTATACAACGTCGTATAATGATTGGAAAATATAGGTTAAGTAAACGTTTTTACGACTGTATTATGCAACGTTGTATAGTGGTGCCCGTGTGTAGGGTAGGTAAACATTTTTACAACTGATTTATACAACGTCGTGTAGTGGTGTTAGAGTATAGGTTACTTATACGTTTTACAACTGTATTATGCAACGTCGTTTAGTGGTGCCCGAGTATAGGTTACGTAAACATTTTTACGACTGCTTGATAGAAACGTTTATAATAAAGCCAGTTTGTAGGTTGGATAAACGTTTACAAGACTGATTAATACGACGTTATACTGTGACGGGCCGTCCTCGTCTGCCAGTGGTACACTAGCCGGAACGTCGGAAGTCACCGCCCAGTATTTAATATGTAGATAATAGATGAATAAAAAATGTTGTTTATAGGGACTTGACTTTTTATTGTAAAGGTAGTAATAAAGAAACGTATAGGAAGAATAGGAAGATTAGGAACTGTAACAACAAGATAAAAAATACATGAATAACAAAAAGTAGGTAGGTAAGTAGGTAGTAGTGGGTATGATGATGAAAACTTACCCCTTTCCAAGGGTCAAGGGTTCCGCTTATTTAAAACTATAACAAACAACTCAAACTAGTATAAAAATCTGGTAATGCTCCGAGAGCTCTGTACGGCTCGGTGATTTTAGTAGAACTGAATCAAAAATGATGAACAGGACACGTGAAACGAAGATTTTGAATTTGAATTGAAAGAACAGAACATCATTTTTTATTCATCTATTATCTACATATTAAATACTGGGCGGTGACTTCCGATGTTCCGGCTAGTGTACCACTGGCAGACGAGGACGTCCCGTCACACTGGCTCTCCGGCTACGAATTGAACACCCGTCCCGTCACACTGGCTCTCCGGCAAAGAAGAATCGAAGAGGGATCTCTCTCCGAGGCTAGGACTCCGGAGTGCAGATAACCATATCCCTATACTACTTCAACGTTCCCATTCTCCATTATCTGTAAAAAAGAAAATTATTAGGACTTTTTTGTTATGTACTAATTTCCTTTTTCTATGTTTTAATTTTAATATATTGTATTCTATCAACCATTCCCATTTCGACATGGTATAGTGTGTCGAATGGGATGGAACATAATAATATGTACTTCATAATAAATGTCGCGTTGAGTGAGTCCCGTTACTCTTGTTTATAATCAACTACCTATGTTCAAATAATTTATCATGGCATTCATGGCCGACCATCTTGGTCACTAGAAACCGCATTATGCGACCTTTTCATTATATAATTGATGTATAGACGTCGGTTCCGAACTTAGACAAGATGGCTGCTATTTTAATTTGAAAACAATTTTAAATATTAATTTACATAAATTGAATTTCAAGGAATTCGAAGGGGGCATAAAAAATTTCACAACAACACACCTATATTTCACCATAAAACTAAAGGTCCCATAAGAACTTGGTGCATTACACACATTTTTTCCTTACACTTTGTTTGAGTATAAACATTGTTAAAGTAAATTAATAATCTTAATTTAGTTATAAAAAATATAACCTCCCGTTTAAATTTTATTTTTTCCAGCAAACATCACAGGAACGAATGAACTGAATGTGTATGATAAAAGTCGATGTTAAACACATATTCGACATTTCAGTCATCTTTTAATGTATATGCAACTGTTATAGGACTTTAGTGATTCCGTAGCAGTCAGGACAGGATATAACCATTATGTAACCAAAAAAGCGGTAGAAAACTTTCATTTAACATTTTAAGCAACGTTGAAAAGTTTTATTTAACTTCTAAATAACAATAATATCGTTTAATTTGGGCTTATTTCGCATTGTATAAACGTTTACAACTACGTTTATGCGACATAAGTACTCTATAGAACCAGAAGGAAATGTAAAACATCTTCTCAACTATTATACAACGATAATTTGTAACTTGACTACCAACTGTATCATTAACGTATGTCTCTTATTTCAGGTGCCATATTCGATCAGAACACTGAAGAAATCCAAAATGTCTTCCGGTACGCTATGACGGTTCATAATCAGAACATAAGCAGCCGCAGATTGGAGTTGCAAGCTTACGTTGATGTCATTAACACTGCCGACGCTTTCAAGCTTTCTCGTCTGAGTAAGTTTAATCCTACTAATATCCTACTAATCGTACTAATATTATAAATGTGAAAGTTTAGATGTTTGAATGTTTGTTACTTAATCACGCCAAAACGGCTGAACGGATTTGGCTGAAATTTAGACGACAGATACTTTGTAGCCTTAGGAACATAGGCTTTTTATCCCGGAAAAATATTACATTCCCGCGGGATAACGTCGTGTAGTCCACGTGGGTGAAGCCGCGGGCGGAAAGCTAGTTATTTTTAAACCGACTTCAAAAATTGAAAAAAAAGGAGGAGGTTATTAACCGACTTCAAAAATTGAAAAAAAAGGAGGAGGTTATCTATTCTTCGCGTATATTTTTTTTTTATATGTATGTACACCGATTACTCGAAGACGGCTGAACCGATTGAAATGGTTCAAACGTTATAACATCAGGTTTTTTCCCAAGTTGGTCCCATTTTTTGAAATTTTGAAATCGGTTCAGTAGTTTTCAGGAAATCTTGAAAATACTGTCGTTTTTGTTACCACTTTATGTGAATTTAATACGTATCTTTAGGCATAACTCCTTTGTTTATAAACCGATTTAGATGATTCTTGTTTTGTTAAAAGAGGATACCTCAAGGTATTTTAACCGACTCAAAAAAGGAGGTTATCATATTGATCACATACCTATTTACCAGAATACAGGTAATTTGCCTGCATGATGCACTAAAAAGAGTGAAATAAAAATTATTATTATAAAAAAATAAAACCGCCTTCAAAAAAATAACATCTAAAAAGTAAGAAATAATCCCTTACCAAATAACGTAAGTACTTTGAAGTCGGGCGAGTTTTAACAAAAACATGACAAACACAACAAAAACTTGTACATGTTTCACGCCCGACTTCAAAGTACTTACGTTATTTGGTAAAAGATTATTTCTTACTTTTTAGATGTTATTTTTTGAAAGCGGTTTTTTTTTTTTTTAAATAATTTTATAAGACTAAACTTTCATAGTTAATTTTACCTTAAACTATTATAAAAAACGGAATTTTACCATTAGGCCAGTCATCTAAGACATTGTAGCTCGCAAAAAATCGCCAGGAGTTGATATTTTGGGATGTTGTTAGGATAGATACCAATAGGTGCCAATAGTGTAAAACCTTTGCAACCTCGAAAAACCAGTGCTAACTTCGCGGTGCTCGAAAAACCTCGGAATTTTTTGATTTTTTCAGTTTTTGGCTTTCAACTTCTTAAATATGCATTTTAAAGCAAAGTCATTTTTAATACAGTTGCTCAAAAAGTGGCGTATTGCAGGGACGTATAGCGTTCGGGATGTGAGCTTGAACTTTTTCTTTACTTTTCCCGAACTCGTGCGTTTTCTTTCCCAACTGTCAAAATATTGTCTATTAAAAAGAAAAAACCAACCACGAAGTTTTTACAAAAAAAAAATCATAGAAGTTTTTACAAGAAAAAAAATCATAGAAGTTTTTATGATTCATGCAAATATTTCTAAAAAGAAGCTACTATTTGTTTTAATATCAGATTTAAAAGTAATTTTAATTGTACATTAAATTAATATTAGTATCGGCCAAATTAAATTTATGAATATAAAAAATATATAAAATTGGCTGTATGACCAGAGATTACTAAATATGGTATGACGTGCACTATTTACCATAGTATCTGCTTATAGGAGTTTGCGCAAGTAAGTGAAAAGAAAATGAGGGACCTTATTTCTTAATTTTCTAAATTAGTTTTTTCTGGTTTTTATTGTGGTAGGTACTTAGTATGGTTGAATTAGTGCAATAATGTGGCTTTAATGGAAAACGATGTGGTAAAAGAGAGAAATAAGGAAAGGCGCTCCTGTAGGATTCGGATTGCTTTTGTTAGGTTTCATTTCATTTCATCTCATTTAATTTTATTTTCATTTATCTCAATAAAAAAAATCTACTGAAGCCTTGGCTGTATGATCATAGTTTCCTTTGCCAACCCAGAATGGGTGAAAAAAACAAAAAAAAGTCTCTGCTTATATTCTTTTACGATTAGTTAGCTGAGTTTATTGTGTTTTATTATTTTATTAAATTGCTTCATTTTTTCGCAACTTTATTAAAAATAGTTGTTCAGTACACGTGCGGAACCGTCATTGCAACTTGTTCCGACTGTCAACCCTCACCTTTGGCTGCGCCTCGGCTCGGGTAGACATTTGTCGGAACTCTTTGCAATGACAGGCTTTCCGCACTTGTAATGAAATATACTATTTTGGTGGCATTTTTTTTGGAGGCGGTTTAATTCTTTTAAGTGTCATAACACTTAAAATAATTAAACCGCCTCCAAAAAAAATGCCACCAAAAAGTAAGAAATAATCCCTCTTATACTGTATTCACACCAAATATCGTAAGTACTTTAAGTCGGGCGGGTTTTAACAAAAACAACAAAAATTGTAAATACATGTTTCACGCCCGTCTTCAAAGTACTTCCGATATTTGGTGTGAATACAGTATAAGAGTTTTTTTATAAAAATAATTTTTATTTCACTCTTTTTAGTGCATCATGCACGCAATTTTATACCAATTTTTACACCAAAAATACTTGTTTGATGAAAACCGCATCAAAATCGGTTCAGCCAAACGCGAGATAATCGCGGACAAACATACATACATACGGATCAAACTAAGAACCTCCTTTTTTGAAGTCGGTTATAATACCAAAACCTTTCCCTAAATGTAACAAAATACTTTTCTGAAAACCGCATCTCGTTATACGGGTCAAACTTAGGACCTCTTTTTTCGAAGTCGGTTATAATACCTTAAGGTATCCCCTTACCAACAAAATAAGAATCATCTAAATCGGCATACAAACAAAGGAGTTCTGCCTAAAGATACGTAAAAACTCGTGCAATGGTTACCTAACAAATTACACTATTTTCAGGATTACTTGAAAACTATAGAGCCGATTTCAAAATTTCAAAAAATTTGACCTAATTGGGAACTATCCTGATGTAATAACTTTTGAATCATTTCAACCGGTCCATCCGTGTTTGAGTAATCGGCGGACATACACAAAAAAAATATACTTACAGACGAACAGAGAACCTCCTCTTTTTGAAGTCGGTTAAAAAGAAGATAAAATTAACGACAATTTGAGTGCAACAACAGCTCCTGTATGTTTAACAAATCTTGAGATATAACACTTCAAAAATGGGCAATTTTTTCTAAAAAGTGATAATTTTTTTTGTTGGCTAGACTTTCAAACTCTACTTACTAACTCTACTACTATAATACTCATTCTACGAGGAAAGTTATTAGAAAATAAGTTATAGAGCAGTTATTTCACTTTAATTTAAGTGTAAAAGAAACTCTTTAATGACATTAATAGATAGGTAGGTAATTGTTAAAAACTTTTTTCTTGCAATATCCGATTTCCTGATTATTAATTTTACCTGATAATACGAGAACTATTGATCCCGAAGAGTTTTTTAACACTTAAATTAAAGCTAAATAACTTAATTTCTAAAACCTGTCCTCGTAGAATGAGTATTATAGTAGTAGAGTAAGTCAGTAGAGTTCACGTCTAACCAACAACAAATTAATCACTTTTTGGAAAAAAAATACCATTTTTGAAGTGTTATATCTCAAGATTTGTTAAACATACAGAGCTGTTGTTGCACTCAAATTGTCGTTAATTTTATCTTCTTTTTAAGTGTCACAAATGTCTTTGCTTTAAAATGCATATTTTAGAAGTTGTAAGCCAAAAACTGAAAAATGACCGAAAATCCTGAGGTTTTTCGAGCACCACGAAGTTAGCACAGGTCATTCGAGGTTACAAATTTGGTTTTACACTATTGGTATATATCCTAACATCATCCCAAAACATCAACTCCTTTCGAATTTTAGCGAGCTAACGCGATTTTTACTGACCTACCTACCATGTTTAAATTTGCTTTCGAGTCCCCGATATTTCGGCGCCATGATCACGGTGTACTTATCTAACTGAATAAAGTTAATGCGGGTGGATGGTGCTTTATTATTCGTTTTAATTATTTAACTATAATCATATTACTTTATCATGGGCCCGTTGGCGCAGTGATACGTGCAATGATGCGGCTGGATGGTGCTAAGAGCAGACGAAACGTGCTACCCTCTTTGTTGTTCGTTTTATTATTTTACTATAATATTATTACTTTATCATGGGTTCGTTGGCACAGTGATTCTTCCAGAGCCAGGGGTTATGGGCTCGAGCCCTGGTACCCCGGGACAAAATTTGTGTGATGAAAATTTAGTTTGTTCTGGTCTGGTTATACTTACATATAAATAAATGTGTATATTTGTCATACCTCCATTATTTTTGACATTTGTTACTCAAGTGCATTTAGTAATTGTTATTTTGGAATTAGATCAAGGTGTATGATGTTAGATATTTATTATTTGATTTTTAATCTTTAGTAAAAGAATATGATTATAAAGCATTAAGAATATAGACGACTATGGGCGTCTAAATACCTTAAGGCGATGCTTAATATTTTCTGAAAATTCTTTATGATTTTTTGAAAGCTTATTTATGCTTAGTATGATTTACTTAAAAAATAAGAAGTAATAAAGCGAAAAGTGCACTTGGAGGAGGCTTTTTTGAGAACGCTGGTTTCTTACTAACTTAGAAAGTTTTATTGAAAACAATTGTATTATTTGTTGCATTCACAATGCAATTTTAATTATAGAAAATATTAACGACTCCGTGGCTCGTGGTTAGAGCATTCGCCCAGACAGTGAAAGGTCGTGGGTTCGAGTCCCATTCGACCGATTTTGTCTAATACTTCATTTTCAATATTTTCAATTGTTACCTTTTTATTGTTTGAGAGTTTAATAATGCACAATAATAGGTATAGTTATGTAATAGTCTATCACCGGCAAAATTCAGTAATTATCTATTATGCAAAAAGAAATACTGAAATACATACTAGGTACAAATATGTCAATTTTCCTTGCTGAAAAAAAGAGTGGCTTCAATCGGAAACCATGTTAGCGACAATTATTCATTTAATTACAACGAATTTGAATATAGCAGCGATAGGTGGTTCTTGTATTGTATACCGTTATCTACTTTAGAGAATTCCTTAAAATATACGGTTGTGGTATTAAATTTTCACATAAAACATTTATCGCTAATGAGTTTTCTTCGTTGTTGTAAACTTTATGGGTCCACTGTTATCTGGAGTGTGCCTGACAGTTGTAATTAGAGTTATATTTACCAAAACGATTTGAGATTATTGTAACAAAACTTGTATATTGCTTTTACAAACTTTCCCTCAGTCCAAAGTATTTAGTTTTAAAGGGCTATAGCACACTTTCCGTTTTTTTTATTGTTGTTGAATCCCTATTTTTATAGTTTTGTCGTTAACCTTAAGAGCGAATCTCACGGGCTGTTTTTCATATAAACGTAGTACTTACCCTGTTTCTTCCCTGGATAATGCCAGTAGAGCATTTTTTTTCAAGTCATCTATAGCCTCTGTTGGCATGTCTCTGGATTTTTTCAAAAATTAATTATTAATATACTAGCTGACCCGGCGCGACTTCGTTCACGTGGCCCTACCCCCTACTCCACGCTACCCCTACCCTATCACTACTCCATCCCTACCCTACCCTCACCCTACCCCGACCCTACTTAACCCCTACCCTACCTCTACCCTACCCTACCCCTACCCTACCCCTAATTTCCAAAATTTCTGCTGAGTTCAAACATCCAAAAAACAAATTTGACTAGATTAATATAAAACACGGCCAAGTCCTTTCTATAATTACCGATGAAAACATCACTTCATTCGATAAAGTTTTGGCAAATAAATAAGGGTAGGAAAACGTTGATATTGTGTACTTTTAATAGGTTTAAGCTGCAGTTGTCTCTATTTTGCTCTGTGGGGGGAGCAATTGATAGAGTGGAGATCAATAGATATAACAATTACCTAGTTTTTGGTCCTGAGGTGTCCTCTTAGGCGTCTGTGAAAATTAAAGTTGTGACTTCAACTCATGTGTCCATCAAACTTCGTAACGCAGTATTATCTACATCGTATCTTTAAAGTTAGAAGTGCACTTATAACTTCCCAAAAAACATTAAAGTCTTAATAAGTAAAAGTTACGTGACTGAAAATGCTGAAAACATCGTATTGAAGTAATTTTAAAATTAATACAATTTAGGGCCTCTTATCTTTATACACCTTATCTAATATCTATACTAATATTATAAAGAGGAAAGATTTGATTGTTTGTTTGTTTGCATCGAATAGGTTCCGAAACTACTGGACCGATTTAGACATTTCTTTCACCATTAGAAAGCTACATTCTTCCCGAGTGGCAAAGGCTATATTTTATCCAGATATTCCCACGGGAACGGGTGCCACGCGGGTGAAACCGCGAGGATCCGCTAGTAGTTGTATATAAACGTCGTTTAAACTTCTATACAACTTCATATACAACTATTGCACAACTCTCAGTGGCATAACCACTGTTGTCATCTTAAGTAACATCTATACAACTTTTACACCAACATTAGCCGTATTAAAGTGGCTACAGTTCCTTTTTAGTTACAGTCGACTAAAGTGATAAATTATTAATTAATTTATTAATTTTCGTACGGCTGAAATGATGATGATGATGAAAGTGATAATTTGCACTCTTTTTAAATTTTCAGTACCTTTATTTGTACACTTCTATTCTACTATTTAATGACTGAATTGGCTTGAATTTGGATTTGGGCAACGGAACGATAGAGGCCAGATGCTGGCAGACTTCATGGAGAGGGAGAACCTCTTTATGATGAACTCCTTCTTTAGGAAGCCCGTAAGCCGCAAATGAACCTGGATCAGTCCGGACGGTAAAGTCAAAAACGAGATCGATTTTATCATGTCGACGAAAAAGCACATAGTCAATGATGTCAGTGTGATCAACGCTGTTAAGACAGGAAGGGGCACATTGAATATCGATGTCAAGCTCGAAAGATCGCGCCTGGTAAAATCCACGCTCCGACCAATACCAGCTGAAATTCAAAACCCCGAGTGGTTTCAGCTCGATCTTCAAAACCGCTTCGAAGCCCTTGAGAACAGCATAGACGTGGACGATCTATACAACATGGTCGTGGATACTGTAGGGTAGGTAGGGTCGAAGTACTATAAAACCCGCCGTCCCAAATTGAAGAAACTCTCCAGTCAGACTCCTACTCATGGATCAGAGACACGAAATTAAGCTAAAGAACTCAGCGGATGCCCGTCGTTATCGGCAGCTCAATAGACAAATATCTAAGTCTTTGACGCGCGACCTTCGCCAATTTAATACCGAGCGTATTAAAGAAGCCATTGAGCGGAACCAAGGCTCCAGAGAGATCTGTCTATCGGGCAAAGCCAATTGACGAGGCTGAAAAATGAGGAAGGTAGCATCATTTCGTCAACACCTGAAAAGCTGAAGGCTAAAATGCACCTAAACGAAGATATAAGCGACAATTTTTAGCTTATTTCAAGACTTTTTGAATTACTGTAACTTTTTGATTTTTCACATTTCAACTTCGTCGGCATATAATAAAATGTTGTAATTATTCATTAGTATACATAATATATTTTACCGGTTTATTATGGCACTCTTATGGTGACAGTTTGCTGTCCAATATTGGACTGGGTTGGGATTCCTTAACTGTTAGGTAACTCTCATTTTACAAAAGTCTCAACTATTTAACATAATATAAGCAATAGCGAAGATCTAATTTGTTAGGTTAAATATTTTCTTGTTTATTACGTTACACGAGTTATCTAGTTTATTAATAATAGCTTTCGCTTCTTCGCCCGCGTGGACTACACGATGATATCCCGCGGGATTGTGGTTTTTTTTAAGATAAAAAATAGCCTATGTCACTCTCCTGCTTCCAAACAATCCTTATACCAATAATCCTCATACCAATAATCACGTCGATCCGTTTTGACGTGAAAGACGGACAAACAAACAAACAAACTCACTTTCACAGTTAAAATTCTAAGTATGGATAATATTATATAGAAATAAAAATGTTATGTGTGTCTTGTTAAAAGGTGACAGAAGGTTGTTTTTAGCTAATGCCAGTCAGAAGTGGGATGCTTTTTATACCGCTTTTATTTACATCGCGAGGAAAAAGAATTTGTCAAATATAACGTCGACAGATGACAAAAATTAACACCTCATTTAGTAGACAGTCTGGGGAAATGTAAACAATACGAAAATACTGACGCGGAAATTAAAAGAAGAAACAAAGGCAAATTGTCCGTAAAACAGAGCGATGGCGGCCACAGGAGCGCCTATTTGCTTTAACGATGACTACTTTCCGGATTTCTGCGAATCTCTTGCCTAGGGACTGGTGCTTTTGAAATCGCTTATGGAAATTTACAGCGCATGCAAAATAGGAGCATTACCCCCGACGCTTGCAATAACAGCATCCTATGCCTATTCATTATTATAACAACGATGTGAGTAGCCCAAGCCTTGTCGTTAGACAAACAGAGGAACGGATTTCTAATTTTAATTTCAATTCTTATAAAAAAAAATATCCGTCCGTGTGGTAAGACGGTTAATATTTTTGGTTATTTTTCGCCTTCTTTTTAATAGCATTATGCGCCTTAAAAAATCTGCATTGCATTCTAAATTACTAAGTCAGCCGCTACTAATGCGCGTCTGAATAATACTGTCTTGGCCACTAGTTATCTTCTATGTGAGCCACTATAAATCTAACTCACCATGGTGGTTATTATTTAGCATCTAAATTTGTAACACACATTCAAGTAGTAAACTTCTAAAATATTAATTATATGACACTAAAATAATAACTATTAGCTTCTAATTTTATAACTCAGTGCGTTTAAAATATAACTCGTCATACATTAATTAAACGGCAAATTGGTAAAAATCTTAAAATAAGTCGCCTTGCTAGGGTTTTTTTAGGAGGTGGGAGGGGGAGGGGAGGGTCAAGGGACTCCCCCTTTTCAAGTTCCACCTGCCCGAAATGCGTAGTTTTCGAGATATGAGCGATAGAAGTTAGTATGAAAATCGTTACAAATCGCCTCAATAGGGGATTTTTGGGAGGGAGGAGGAGGGGGAAGGGGAGGTGAACCTCCTCTTCTAACCCCACCTACCAGAGTTACGTAGTTTTAGAGTTATGAGCGATAGAAGTTTAGTATGAAAATCGGTGCCGCTTATTAGTTTCCGAGATAATCGACTTTCAAAATTCGCTCGAGAGTACGCATTAAGTCGTTTCTGGCGCTTCGCTGGCCGCTACCGCAGCTCGCTCGCTTCGCTCGCTCGGCTCGCGCGCTGGGTTCATGTCAACCTAACACGCTCGTCGCTACGCTCCTCGCACCTATCACGTGACCTACGGTCTACGGTTTCTGAGTCCCAGCCCCATAGTGCCCCCTTCGGTGCAGAATGAAAATTACCACGATGAAAATAATAGTCTCTACACACGTTCCGATCCGACAGCCAATTTGGTCTGCTCCCAACGCAAAAAATCGCAAAAATCTGCTATTGCGGAACACCTTATCCACTCGGGGCCAAATCACTGGATTGAGTTTTAGCTGAGCTAGTCAGGTTGGTAACAGTTGGTCGTCGGTTCATGAACCGAATGACGATCTCGGATTGGTGCAAATGGCCCGTCGCTGTCATATCGCGCACTCGCGCCAAATTTAAAAGAGGCTATTTTCACGATATTAGAATTATGAATATTATGATGTATCATTTTACGTGCTAAGTTATATTATATGATGTTGCTTATTAAAGCTTTAAATTACAGTATTTGAGGAACTTGTGTCGATGCTGTAAAACTTAAAAAAATGTTAAGTTAAAAAATCCGTGGCTGAGTTAGTAAATTACGTGTCAAGATAATAATCAGAAGGACAAGTTAAAATAATTGTTGATCTTTACTTGCCGCTTCGTTTAAAATATTATTTAGTAGGCGTTGTAAAAAAGATGAATTAGTTTATTAGGGGCTAATATATTTTCCCGTGGCTTGGTTATGAAAAAAGAAATTTAATCACGTGGCCAATTAAAAATTCTGTGGCTGTACTTATTATTTCCCATATTTTTTTGTACACTGGTATCCAGAAACAGAAAGAACCAGAGGTCCCGAGGTTCCGGTTTCGATTTCCAGTGGGGTACATATTTCAAACTGTTTTCCAGTGAGGGTACATATTCGGTTTAGTTGGTGGTAGGGCTTGTTTTAAGTCCACCAGGCTAGCTATCGCCATCTTATCTAAGTCTGACGCCATAACATAACTGCGATGGATTTGGCATTGTTGTGTTCCGGCAGAGATAAAATTGCCAGTTCCTCAGTGGTTGAAGATTCCGGGAGTAGTGCTTAATTTAAATAATTCGTGCAATTTATTTGATGACAATGATATTTGATTTTCTATCTCGTAAATGCAAATACTTACTTAATTTTTTTTTTGTACATGACATGTCTTCACCTAAGAAACGCTGGCGAGTTTATTGCGCCTGTTTTTCTTGTCAGTTAAAAAACTCTTGGAAAATGTTGACGATTCATAAGTACATAATTAATTATGACGTCAATGTGAATAAACGAATATTTTATCTTCGTGTCCTAAGAAAATAAATCCGTTAAATGCTCTCGCGACATTGAATACACAAAATTATAGCATTTATCATAATATGGTTCTTAAATTATGTAAGTGTCCCATTACATATAGTTGATGTATATTATATAGACATAGTAAAAGTGGCTGTGTTGTCCTGTGTGCTCCTCCATTTTTTCTAGGGATTACATAAAATTCATTTAAGTTTATCATTATAGTTATTCAAATTTTTACTTTTTTGCATTCACAATGCAATTTTTATGATTGAAAAATGGAAAATGAAGTAATTAGAAAAAATCGACCCGTCTCACAAGCAGCTCCGATGGGACTAAATACTTCACTTTCCATTTTTCAGTCATAAAAATTGCATTGTGAATGCAAAAAAGTAAAAATTTAAATAACTTGCCATAGTAATTTCTTCTTTAGCGATTGTCAAATATCTGGAAAGGTATTTCTTTCGTGTGTGGGGGTAGTAATATCTTCACATTGATGAAATTAACGCTGGCTATACAGCGCGTATGAAGTACCTACTTGATAAATTCGACGCTTCTTGTAACGACTCCGTAGCTCAGTGGTTAGAGCAGTCGCCCGGAAAGCGAAAGGTCGTGGGTTCGTGTCCCAAACGGTGAGACGGGTCGATTTTTTCTAAATACCTCATTTACCATTTTTGTAATTATACTTGAATTTTTCCATTGAAAAATTATAATAATGCACTTTTAATGGTACTTTAACTTATTCCAACTTGATGCGGTTTATTGGTGAGAATTCTTACTTTTAATTCCACATCCTTATTTCACAAGGGAAATGCCTGGGAGCTTCTTATCGTAAAACAGCATTCTAGAGTTGAGTTTTATAATTCTGGATGACCACGCCGCCGCCGCCACTATCCTCTGGGAACTTTATTACTAGCTTCATTCTAATTAAAAGATCCAGGATTTTCCGCTAGTCTTATCCTTTTGTTTGTCTTTAAGCCACACATTCTTTAGCCTAACATTTGAATTACAGAAATAATTATGATTTATCTATATTCTATATTAGGTATATCTATCCTTAAATATACAGTATGTAAAGGATCGAAAGGTAAAGAATAAAACCCGATATAATGTTGAGACGAGAAAGATGAATTTGGAACCGAACTTAGTGAAATCTGGAAACTTTTTATAGACAGCGTTAAAAATAAATAATAAGTTATTCAAAATGTAACTCCCTGTATAACTTTGTTTACAATCTCACCAGTGACGTCTCGACATCGACAGTGATTTAAGTTGTAGTGTGACAAGTGACAACAACTTAAATGTCGATAATTCATTATGTTAAAATGCGATGTAGTTCGATATGTCGTCAAAGAAACACAAGATGACACTGCACTTTACTTTATTAGGGAGAAAATAATAAATAAAACTAACATAACCAAAGGCTTTTTCAATTTTTAAACAAGTCTTTTCTGAAACAGCAAATCACACTAAACACTAATGAGTCCTATCGCGGTAGTTCAAGCAACGAAATAATTTTGTGAACCGGTTTAACTAAACTAAACTGAACACAGTAAAACACATTGAACAAAGAAAAACTAGGTAAAAACCACAGCCGTCTCTATCGTCTTCTACAAGCCATGCTATGATACGGAACGGCAACATTGCTGTGAACCGGTTTACTCCTCTGAGTACTAAATCCTATGGAGGTGGCATACCAACGAAAAAGTGAGGTGTAACTAAGTCACAATGTAAGAAAATCTTGGAATTCAATTTTAAACTACTTCTAATTGTCGTATTAATTGGTCCAGCCGTTTTAGAGATTAGCCGGAACAAACAGACAGACACAAAAATTGTAAATCATGTCATTTTGGTATATGTACCGTATATTTAATCATATGCACGTAGTAAAAAGCGGTTATTTAATGTAACAAACAGACACTCCAATTTTATTTATTTGTATAGATGTATAGAAGATATGCCATCTCCATAGGATTCAGTACTCGAGGTTTACTCGCTGTTTACCTGTCAAACGGTGCAAACGGTGTCAAATCGGTTCACTTAAAACTACGTTGCCAACTTTATGCGCATGGCTTGTAGAAGACGATAGAGATGGCTGTGGTAAAAACCCTGATAAGTCCGAAACATCAAAGAGCATGTAAAACATCAAACTCTTTACTCTTACTCTCTTTGAAGTTTTACTTCACTAACAAATCTCTTTGTTTTTTATAGGATAATTTTGGTGAGATTTCATATCTTTTTGCTAGGTATTACACATAAGTAAGAAATACAGGTATACTGATTTATTTACCGCAAATGTAACTTTGTAATCCTATATATTTATATAGGATTACAAAGTTATTTATGCAGTTGGTGTAACTAGAAATTATCCTAGTTTTTATAGTTTTCCCTTTATGTGGCCGTTTCTGTTACGTTTCTGAAGGGATACTCCCGCAATCTCAGTTTGGTTTTCGACCAGAGAGGGGAACATGTGAGGCTATCTTCTCACTGCGTCAGCTTATTGAGAAGAGCAGAGAACAAGATCAACCTCTGTACCTATGCTTTGTGGACCTTGAAAAGGCCTTCGACAGTGTTCCTCGTGCGGCACTCTGGATGATATTAGCAAAGCTCGGTTGCCCGGACAAGTTCATAAAGCTCATACGGCTCTTTCATGACAACATGTCATGCTGCGTCACAACTAATGGTGAACAATCACAATATTTCTCCGTCACCTGTGGAGTAAAACAAGGCTGTGTTTTAGCGCCGACATTGTTTGCTTTATATTTTGCTGTTGTTGTCCGCGAAGCTTTGCAAAACCTGTCTGAAGGAATCCGAATTAGGTTTCGAACTGACGGTGGGCTCCGGAGGTTAAAGTCGACTTCCAAAGTATCTATGGATCTTATTACTGAGATAATGTATGCCGACGACCTTTGTTTCGTTACTGACTCTGCAGTTGGTCTTCAGCATCTTATGACTAACTTAAACGACGCATGCACTAAGTTTGGGCTCAAAATAAATATCAAAAAAACAGAAGTTATGGCAGCTGGAGTACTTAACAATGCACCTTTGAATATAGGACTCACCACTGAATCGACGAATGAATTAAGTCAAGTAGATAAATTTAAATATCTTGGAAGTGTTATCACATCAAAAGGGGACTTAGACGCAGAAATAAATAGCAGAATAGGAGCAGCCGCCGCTGCTTTTGGTAAACTGCGGTCTAAGGTGTTCCGATCCCATGATATCAAGTTGACCACTAAAATAGGTGTCTATATGGCCATGGTATTGCCTAACTTACTTTACTCGTCCGAAACATGGGTCCTATACCGAAAACACATACGCGTACTCGACAGATATCAATGTTAGGTGTTTGCGGGACATCATGAACATCCGATGGCAAGATCGAGTCCGAAACACGGAGGTTCTTCGACGTGCAAATGTGGGAGGTATCGAAACCTACCTCATGAGGCGACAGTTGCGTTGGTGTGGGCACGTCTCTCGTATGTCAGATGGCAGGATAGCAAAGCGCATCTTCTTTTCAGAGCTCAGTAAAGGCAAGCGCAAACAAGGTGGCCAGTATTTGCGGTATAAAGATGTTCTGAAACGACACATGAAAAGATGCAAAATTGAGCCATCGGAGTGGGAAGAAAGAGCGGCCCAACGTCCGGAATGGAGACATCTCATTAATCAGCACGTATCTGACTTCGAATTGAAACGCCGCGCTGATTTGGATCAAAAGCGAGATGCGATAAAGGACAGACCACCTGCGGCCATATTTTACAATTGGAGAAGCGGTGTGTTGACGTGTCCGTTATGTGCACAAACGTTCGCAACCAAAAGCGGGTACATTAGCCACGATAGAGCGCACCGTCGACGAGCAGAACAACCCAGCTCTGTTTTCTGAGTGTGCCGTTAAACAGTCGCCGAGGCCGAAATCGGCTAGGAAGACATCAAACCCTAACTCTGTACCAAATTTCAGCTCTCTGAGTTCATGGGAAGTACTAGTTCTATTCTGATGATCATGAGTGTCATAAATGCAAAACTTTGCTTTCGCTTAACTTCGGAACTAAATGACCTACAGACTTAAAATTTTGGATTTTAAGTATGTAATTATAGCTTACTGGATGACAAAAATTTCTGCGTTCTGGTCTTATCCAGAGGTTCTCGGATAGAGGCCTGAAAATGGGGCGAAATGGTTTCAGTAAATGATGGTACGGCAGTGTTTGCTTCGCGCTCGACTTGGCGGGGGCACTCCCGTGCCCCCAGATATAAAACTCTTGCGTTACTGACTGACAGACAACGTACAGCCGAAATTATTGCGCGCAAGAATCTGAATTTTGGCATGTATGTTCCTTGGGTAGTGTAGGGGAGCACTACAAGAGGATTTTTGATAATTCCCCTCAAAGGAGGTAAAAAGGGGGTCCACGCAGATGAAGTCGCGAGCGGAGCGTTAGTATTAATATAAAACTACCACAAATAAAAAATAAATATGTATTTTAAAAAACAAATAAAACCCACTTTTAAAGGAACAGACTAAAAAGTACAAAATAACCGTCTATAGATTCAGTAACTGAAAAAGGCGATACTCGGAAAAAATATGCTAAAGCAAGATAGCAATGAGAAAGAGACGCGCGCGGGAGCGAGACCGATTTTGCCGATTACGCAAAAAAAAACCTTCGTATTAAAAAACTATAGCGATTTGAAAAAAATGCTTCTATATGATCCTAAATATTATTGGTGTCCACTAATTAAACCAATTTTTAATAGTATATGTAACCCCATTTAAGAATAATCTTGATATTTCGTATTTTTAGAGGTATTTTCGAAAATAAAAAGTGTCGAGGCAAAATCATAAAATCGTGTTTCTGAAACTATACGATTCTAGATAAAGGTATGAAGAAATATATATCTTATTACCAGATTTTTAACATCTCTAACCGTCCTATAGTTTTATATCAAAAAGTCCATACTTTTTCCGAGTAGCGCCTTAAAAAGCGAGGTGCGCGTTGTCAATATTAAGTACCTACTTGAAGTGCATGCTTTGCAAAAGGCGCACCACGCTTTTAAATTTCAGTTACTGAATCTGTAGACGGTTATTTTGTACTTTTTAGTCTGTTCCTATAAAAGTAGGTTTTATTAGTTTTTTAAACTACATATTTATTTTTTACTTTTTAGGGTTCCGTAGTCAACAAGAAACCCTTATTGTTTCGCCATGTCCGTCTGTCCGTCTGTCTGTCCCCAGTCTAGCTCATAGACTCTTAGTACTAGAAAGCTGTAATTTGGCATGAATATACATATTTATCACACATTATTATTTTTCACTCATACCGTTTGGTTCGACGGGGAATTAAATTTTTATGATAATATACCTATGTTAATACTATTCATATTTACATGCCCCTTCGTAGTTTTGTGTTTAAAACATTATATTTTTATTAATAAAAATATGTTTATTTCTAAAAATGTAAGTCATGTTGCTTTTGTCGCACACTTATCGTAATATGACGTTGTAAAGACAAAGTGTCGTTATAAGGTTATTTCAAGACTATGCAATACGCCATTAAAGCTAGCTATTAGGGTTCCTTAAAAAAATTTAAAATTAAAAACCCCTTTTTTATATTTACCAAAACTATTTATCTTTAAATTTATTTCAGGCTGGTCGTAGTAAAAGTGACAGTAGAGACTACGAACCATTTTAACATATTCAAGTAACTTTAACCAATCTGAAATATGATTCAATATTTGGATATAGATAAATATCTAACGAGGGCAGATCTTAGTAGATTGGTTTGGCCATTGAAAAGCACTCATATTATATTATCGGACAGGACAAGTGCTATGGTTGCCACAGTAACATTTACTATCAAACACTGCGGCGATTTCATTTCATTGTATCAAATAAAAATAATGTTTTATTGATTGAGAATTATTGCATTGTAAGGGAAAAAAGAAAGGAAAGGAATATAAAAAAAATACACAATATTACTTAATCATAGTTAATAAAATAAATATTGATACTGAACTTTTGTTGTTCATGTGTTGTACACTTTTCTTCTAAATGTTAAAGAAGAAAAGTGTAAACGTGGCTAATGCCACGGTGGTTTGGGTTGTACTTTTTATTAAAAGGAAATAACGATTTGCTTTCCTTTAGAAAACTCCACTAGGTTTAAGTTTTCTCCACGATTTTTTTGCTTCCATTTTTCGTATTAACTATAATCAGACTTTCCGTTAATATGGCAGCCAAGACGTTTTAAAGTCGAAACTTGACAAAATTGTGACCACAAGGTTGATCAAAGTCAGGGCAAGACATTAAGCAGTCAAGCAAGAGGGTTATCATAAGTCTACTTACATCATCACAGCCAACAGCATTAGACTTGGTGGAATGGACAATCTTGAAATATCAAAAATAAAAAAAAATGCTCAAAATAAAGTTCAAAAAATAAGAAAAAAATTAATAAAAAAGATCAAAATAAAGGATATAAAAAGAAAAAAAGAAAAAAAGACCAAAAATGAAAAAAGAGAAAAAAAATACTTATCAAGAATCTAAAAAAATACAAAAAAAAGATCATAACGGAAAAAAATGCTCAATTTAAAGTTCAAAAAATGAATAAAAAAGATAAAAAAAAAGGAAAAAAAAAGATAATAAAAGACCAAAAACATGAGAAAAAGTGATCAAAGTGATTTAATTTGAATAAAAATTTGATAAAAAAGATTTGTTGACATTTTGTTGCATTAGAAAAATATTTTGAATGAATATACCTAATGTTATTGGAATTAAAATATTAGTTGTAATCATGTTATATTTTAGTGTATGTTGTAAATACTCCTAATATTTGCATGTCATCGCTGATGGCCAAATCAATTGAATGTATATGTACCTGATTTATACGCAGATAAATAAAAATAATAATTACCAGTAAATCATTATGAAAAAAAATGCAATGTGTTTAATAACAAGCAAGTACCTAATGAGCTGCTGAATTGTGACAAACTGTGTCTCTAGCTATGTCTTTCTAAAACGAAATTTTATATGGCAGGAGTATGGCGCCACTCACTTGTGACGTCACACGTAAGTAGCGCTGTTGTTCTTGTCTAATATGGAAGTTTGATCACGTTTGATGCTCTATCTCTCCGAAAGTATGTAAGATATTTGAAGATGAGATATAGAAAGCATGTAAGACCTGTGTCGTGTTTCTGATATTCCCAAAAAACATTTAGAAAAACAGTACGGTTTCAAGTACTTTTTAGTACGAGTTAATAACGTTGCATTTTATATTTTGATTAGAAAATTTTGATACTCGCTATTATTAAAACAATCTTGTGTCAGGTAGATTAACTCCTTAACTGAACAATAGAAATATTACATTTAGATTTAATTATGAAATGGTATATTGTTCTTTATTAAATTATTAGATATCTGAGCGAAAGCAAGTGACATTATCTACCCGAGACACGGCGTCCGTTGCGAATAAGGTATTTTGAAAGCTCCCAAAGGTGTGTACACATTGTCATATTATAATTTTTTATAATTCACATCATATCAGTTTAAAGTATTTCTTTAATGCTTAGTTTAGTTTTCTTAAATATCTTTAGAAAACGGAGTGTTTTCTTATTATTATAAAAGCAAAATAAGTTATAGCAAAATAATGTTAAGTCAAACTTCATACTATTGTAGACTTACGTAATACGTATTCAAAAATGCATAACAATTTATAGGTATCTTTTGTACCTTAGTTTTCACGACTATTAGATTTTTTTCTTTTAACAACAAATACATAAATTACGCTAATACAACATAACTTTAGAAACTAATATTTACACTGTACTTAGTGTTAAAAAAAGGTTAAAAAATGTGTTTCTTTTTTTAATAAAAACCGGGCAGGCAGTTGACTGCCATCTTGTTTGGCTAACAGGATGCAGTCTAGGATGTTAAATGCCTGCCCAGGAGAAGCCAACTCACTCTCGACTTAAAGACGTTTGGTTTCTAAGAATCAGGGAACACAGAAGCAGGCAGCTCATTCCACTCCTTAGCACTTCGTATGAAGGACGAATTTTCGAAGCGCTTGGTACGGACAGCTGAAGTGTCAACGATGTAGGGGGTGGTAGGCTAATCTGCGCCTGGTACCCCGATGGTAAAAAGGGGCTGTAGGGACAAGGTCGTGCAACTCGCTCGCACACTCACCAAAGTGTATTCTTTAAAAAACCGATAAGCATGCAATTTTGCCCGTGGTACTACCAGTTAAGTAGTACCATGGGTAAAAAAAACCCGTTGTACTACCAAGCGATCCAGTAGTACCACGGGAAATAATTTTTCACCCGTGGTACTACTACATTTTTAATAATAAATACTTACAGGTATTCTAAGACATATGTGTTGAAGTAAAATATAATACGAAAAACCCAAGTAAAACAATTAAATTACTAGTTAAATATGAATTTATATATTTCCGACCGACAAAAGAAATTAATTTCTACACTTAACTTTTTTATTACAACAAATTCATTATACTCTTCTCGATTATCTTATTGTACATCGATATGTAATCATTTTTATATAAGACCTATCCTACTATAATATTATAAATGTGAAAGTTTATTTGGATGTTTGTTACTCAATCACGTCAAAACGGCTGAGCTGATTTGGCTGAAATTTGGGACACAGATACTTTCAAGCCTGGAGAGGAACATAGGCTACCCGGATGTGATTTTTTACCAGGAAAAATATCACATTCCCGCGGGATAACGTCGTGAAGTTCACTCGGGCGAAGCCTCGGGCATAAAGCTAGTACCTACTGAATAAAGATCATAGAGTTTGAGAGACAAGTAAAACAATAGGACCATCCCAGGGTGTATTACTCTTTCCAATTAGAAAAGAATTATAAAAATCGGTCCATATTTCACGGAAAAATCGGTGAACATACATAGGAAAAAAAGATTCATCTATAATTCAAATATTTTCTGAGTAGAATGATTTTTTTTTATTACAATAAAGATACGATAAAAAAATATTGAAGTAATTTATTATTATTATTTTATTTCGATTCTAAAGCAAGCCAGGAAGTTGATTTATTTATGTCGGAAATATATTATAAATTCATAATATAACTAGTAATTTAATTGGTTTGTGTCTTTTTTATTTTATTTTACTTCAACACATATGTGATAAAATAAATATATTTATTATTAAAAATGTAGTAGTACCACGGGTAAAAAAATATTTCCCGTGGTACTACTGGATCGCTTGGTAGTACGACGGGTTTTTTTTTTACCCGTAGTACTACTGGTAGTAATACTGGTAGTACTACGGGCAATAAATGCAATTTTTGACGGTGGCTAAAGCTCTGATTGTCAAATAATTGAAAAATAGGTGACGATTCATACTTAAAGTGATTACAAAGTGAAGTGTTGTATACGAGTAGGCTGTGATATGGTTATCTTTGACCATCATAGTCTACAAACTTAGAAAACTGACAAGATAGGCAGGTGTTAATTTTTTACCCTACTTACACAAGAAAAATAAAAATATAATTATTAAAACTACCCTCAAATTACAAATTGCGTGTTGTCAAAATCAACTGAAACGCTATATTTTCGACATTGACATAACTAAGTTTTACCACATGTTAATATTTACTACCATTTTGAGGAAAATTCGAAAAAACTGGTAACAACACACAATGCAATTTTTATTATTGAAAAATTGAAAATGAATTCCATCTGAGCTGGTTGTGAGACTGGTCGATTTTTTCTAACATACTTCATTTTCGACTTATAGACCGGGCGGACACGACAGTTAGAGGTGTACAATTTTTTACAGCATGCAAATTTGCGAGAACGTTTTAGACGACGACATAATATGTAAGCACTATACAAATTAGAATGCTTATCCCTGTGCGTGTGCATCACACTTGAAATTTTATTTTAAAATGTAACAAAAAAAGTACGCGTGTGAAAAGTATGCAAACGCATATTTGCCACTTATACTGGGTGGGTCATTGCTCATTCTCCTTATTCATCCATAGGGAAGGCCAGTGCCCCAGCAGTGGGGACATTAAATGGCTGATGATGATGATGATGATGGTGATACTAGAAACTTTATCGATACAATAATTTGCATACTGAAAAAAGTTATTCGGGCGAGTGCAAATTTCGAGGATAAGTTTTTGAAATTGTTACATATTCGGCTCTAAAACAATCATTTTCGTCGGTAGCAATATTCCACCTATGTCGCGACATCGAGATCATAGAGGCATCAACAGGAGGTATCGTAGGTAGAATATTGCTACCGACATCGAATTCTCCGCAAAAAGAGTGACAAGCAAGTTTTCTTTCTCGGTTGCAGTGTGAGCAAGGTGGAAGTAATGGCTAACATAAATTTAATTCGGCGGCTTTAGCTAATGACCAAAACATTTACTTCCAGATGGGTGGGAAGCAAGTTTGGTTCCAATACGGCCAATGTGGTCAAAACGTACCCTGCGCAACATTCGCTTACTAGACTTGGCGGCTCAGTTATAAGCTTCCTTCAAGGTTTGAGTGTCCGGCGATTTGCGCAGGCTGACTCTTTCAGCGCTTCAGCACTGCGACAGTCAGCATTGAACCAAGGTCGAGCTTTACTGCCCCCTAGGAAAATTGGAGCATGGGACGTAATATTTCATACCCCGAAGTATGATCTCGGTGACAACGTCAGCGCACTTCGACGAATCCTCTGAAGAGAAGCAGCATTGCCACCATGGATAAGATGCAAAGAAGTGACGCATCTCATTCCATTATGACAAATTGTTAGTGGTGCCTTCTCCCGTTCACCCCATCTGGCCTGCCCACCACGAGTGGGTAGCCTTATGGCGAGCTGCGGAGGAAGCCCTTTGTCCGGCCCCCTCTCAAGCTTTCGAACTCGCTAGGGGGTGGGGCAGGGATTAGAACCGCTCAGCCCTGACGCGAAGCTTATTAAAGTATAAGTCTAAGTCTAGGCTTGGCGGGAGGGCTAGGTGCGGCGAGGGACATGCCCTGGGTGTGACTGAGTCCAACATGCCGTTTGGTATGCATAAAGATCGCAATCTCTTCTTGCTACAAAAAAAAAAGAAACTGACAACTTGTACCGTACCGCGTACGGCGCCACACCTATCTTCTCAAACCACTAGGGCCCTGATCGGGTCGAGTAAATGGATACAGACTTCACCACACAGTGATGGGACACCCCAAAGGGGTTGAAACCGATATAGAGTGTTGTAGTTGTTAAAAAGGTAATATAGGTACTTACGCCTTTATTTCTGGTAAATGTGATGGTACTTGCCTGTCAGTAATTGCAGCCCTCGCCAAGTTTATTCCGAATTCTCGAACGCAAATCATCTTTGGGAGCGTCTCAAACATCACGGCATCTCTTTCATACGTTTGACATTTAAAGTGACAGGGCGATGTGTGAGACGCTCCCAAAGATAAGTAGCGTACGAGTATTTGGGCATGTGTGCTGCAATTTATTATTGTTAGTGAGTGAAATAAATATAAGATTTCTCCTTTTTTAAAGTCATCGCATAGGTAAGGCTTTTAGAAAGCCGCAAAAATCTAAAATAACAAAAGTAAAAAAAAAATTGCGCGTATATTAGACGGAACAGTTGTTTTATTTCAACAAAAGTTTGTAATCTATTTCATTAATTTGAGTAGTAGGTACCGATGTAGTGGGGTGAAACTGTGTCGAGCACATCAGTACCCCGAAGACAGCGTCACATTCTAATAGCACCCTAAGGCAATTACCTTAAAAGCCTGTCAGTGGAGCTAAATTTAATGAACTTGAAAATAAAGTGAATTGTCTTATTTAATCCATCTCCGCCTTCAATTTTTTTTTATTTCGCCTGTAATAACTTAATTAGGAATTGGATCTTTGAAACTAGGTGAGTTATCAAATAATACTTAGGTCTTTCTTTACGTATGAAATTGCTGCTCCTTGCTGTCATTCTTTTATAGAATCTCACAACTTCTAGGGTTTAAATTCAGCAGTTGCTTGATATAATATTGAATAATGTTGATAAAAGTAAACTATCAGCAATAGTAAAATCATTGATTTCGCTTATAAAGTAATAAAAATACCTTGAATATGTCTCCTTTGCTCGGGAGCAAAAAGTCCATGGCCACTACGTTGTATTTAATAAGACGCATTAAAAAGAAGAGTTTAGCTACCTGTTTGCACAATATTTATTCCTTAAAAAATTAACACATAAACATTTGCGGACAAAACTATACTAAAAATATTAGAATGGAAAACGCAATTTCTCTGACATTCTTTATACAAATCGGAAATTTCATTATTATATGACCTAATATTAGGGTTAAAGTATCAACTTGCTGTTTTGAATGGAGTTAATATTGTTGTAGTTTGTATCGGTTCCGTAATACTGTACCGTTCTCTTTTAATGTAATCGGATTGAGACCGTGACAAATATACGTTTACTGTAATACACTGGAGTTTATATATGTCGCAGTAAGATAGATAAAGCCGTGATATAATAAATTATATCCCTAGGGATATAATTATGTACCGTATTATATACACAAATTACGTGAGTACCTAACTACCTACTTATCCTACAAGTAGCTAAGAACCCAAGAAAATAAAAAGCGAGTTTGCCTTGAAAGTCTTGTAGAACACGTGACAGATTATGCTTTGCGATCGCCTTAAATTATTATTATGATCGGTTATTATTTTTTCACACCACAGAACCACTTGTTGTTTACAGAAATAAAAAAAAATCTTACAAGATTTTAGGGTACGTTATATTATGAGACATTACGTTAGGACTTATATTTTATCTAGGGTAAGGTATCTTACTGCTAGTCATGTTGTTAAAGTTCCAAGTTTGGCACCCGTAAGTCCATCGCTCTCTGTGTTGTTTGAATCTTACTGCTAGTCATGTTGTTAAAGTTCCAAGTTTGGCACCCGTAAGTTAAACTAGGTAGAGTAACTGAATCCATCGCTACCTTTTTCAGTGTTACGGGGAGCTTGGATTTGAATATCTCTTTGTTAGCCCAAATTTTTTTCCAACAGATCGCTGCTCTTCTATGTACTTCTTCTATATTTCTTTCTTTTCTAAACGACAGTTGTTTCCCAAGATAGACATATTCTTGTACGTAATCTAGTGGCTGTTTATTGATAAGTATATTGATTTGATCGTGGTTAGTCATTAATTTTGTCTTTTCAAGATTCATTTCCAAACCAACTCTACTACTCGCTAGTTGTAGATCTGATAACATTGTATTTAGTTCTGAGGGGTCTTCGGAAAACACAATGATGTCGTCAGCGAATCTTAGATGGCTTAGATTTTTTCCGTTGATGTTTATTCCTTTTTGTGTCCATGGTAGGTCTTTCATGATGTTTTGTAGTACAGCTATGAACAGTTTCGGTGAAATCGGATCGCCTTGTCGTACACCTCTTCTAATTTTTATTTTTTTACCATTTCTGTCTAATTTTATTCTACTTGTGCTGTTGTGATATAAATTTTTTAGTATATTTATATATTTTTCGTTAATTTCCTGATTCCGTAGAGCTTCCTAAATACTTTTATGTTAGATAGAGTCGAAAGCTTTTTTGTAGTCTATAAACGCGACATATAGTGGTCTTCTGAACTCTAAGTATTTTTCTATGATTAGCTCTACTACTTGTATATGATCAGTGGTATAGCTCTTTCTAAACCCTGCTTGTTCGATGGGTTGGCACATGTCTATTTTTTCAGATATTCTGTAAGTATACATGAGGCAAAAAGTTTATAGAGACAAGGTAAGAGACTTATTGGACGATAGTTACCAATGTCAGCTGGATCTCCTTTTTTGTACAGTAGAGTTATCTGTGATTCTGTCCATTGTTTTGGCACCAATTCCTTATCCAATATTTTGTTGAATAGGATGGTGAGCGGCGTCAGAAGTAGAGTTCTTGCATATTTGATGCATTCGTTGGTAATACCGTCTTGTCCGGGGCTCTTTTCTATTTTTAGTTTCATTATTTGTTTTAGAACTTCAGGTTCATTGAACTTTTCTATTATATCTGTATTCTGTGGCTGACTGTATGATTCCATTTCAGAGGGCAAAGATGGTATCTTGTCGTACAAATCTTTATACAAAATTGTGGCTATGTTTATAACATCCGACCTTGAGCTGGTTTTGGTTGACCCAGGTTGGAGTGAGGGAATCCAGTTTTTTGTTATATCTAGTTCTTTAAACGCTTTCTTGGTAGATCTAGAGGTTTCTATGTGTCTATTCAAAGTGTTATATCTATGATTTTCGTAACATTTCTTTATTTCCTTATTAGTTTGCTTGTAGAGGCGTTTCAGTTCTTCTTTATCATTTTCATTTAGTTTGTTTTTGTTTTGTAAACAGTTTCTTTCTTTCATTAGTTCTATCGCTTTGTTAGATAATATTTTTCGTTTTGTTGTCTTTATTGTGTTAAGGCTTTCTTTTATAGAGTTTTCTATCATTAGGCAGTATTCATTGGCATTCTACTTTTCATGATTGCATAATAGTTTCGGTATTCGTTCAACTAAATTTCTATAATAATTTTCTTGTTCTTCTAGAGTTTTTAAAGAAGTTGAAGAGCTGTTGTAATATTTTCTGCTCTTTTTTATTTTCTCCATATGTAGAGACGCTCTCAGAAGTCTGTGATCTGAACCAAAAGTGAACGAAGGAAGTACTTTGAAGTTTGAAATCAGCTGTGGAGTAGATGTTAATATATAGTCAATAACTGCTTTAGTCTTTTTATCTGGCGAGATCCAAGTCCATCGGTTTTTTTCTTTCGCCTTGAACATGGTATTTAAAATTTTTAGATTATGTTCGTGAGCGTACTGAATTAGTTTTTCTCCCCTTTCATTTCTATTTCCATAACCAAATTTTCCTGCAACTTTGTTTTCGTATGGCTTAGGTATTCCTATTCGAGCGTTGAAGTCACCCATTGAGATCACATTTTTTGTTGATATTGATTTTGATTTGTGAGCTTTTTCAAGGTCTTCGTAGAAGGAATCAATGTCTTCTTGTGTGACTTGGTGCATAAGCTTGAATAATTGCGTAGGGTATATTACTTAGTACAATTTCGAGAATGCAGACTCTTTCAGATATGCCTGTAAATTTTATGATATTTTCTTTATGTTCTTTTTTAACCAAAAAACCAACGCCATAAAGACCTTTTGTTTTACCTAAGTAGTACTAATGTAATCTTCGTCTTCTATAATTTTTTCGCCAAACCGACGGACTTCACTCAAACCTATAATATCGTGTTTTATGTTTGATATAGCTTCTTTCAACTCTAGGAGTCTTTCAGCAGATGATAAAGATCTTGTATTATAAGTACATATGTATATTGTTTGTGATGGGGTTGGAGGGTTTCGGTCATACTCCTCCACGGAGACCAGCCGGACTGGAGGAGAATGGGGAAGAGGGGTCCCAGTTAGTTTTTTTGTAGATCTTGTTCATATGGGCCTGATTCTAGAGCTTTTTTCGGAGGCATAGTATTCATATAGGCGGTAATATTATTATTGGTACTCTTATTTTTCTTTGGGATTTGTTTAACGCTTCGGTCATTACTTTCGAAAGTGGTATTTTGTTGTTCAGGTGACTAGGGCAGATTTCGTTTCTGTTTTCGTGCATCTATGAATGAATCTCTATAGTTTGAATTTCCTTTCAGAATAATTATTTTGTCGTAGCGCAATACGGCGTTTTTGCCAAGTTTACGCTCTTTTTCTACTTCTTCTTGCAGTTTTTTACGCTTCATCAATACCTCTCATGGAAAGTCTTCTTTAATGCTTATCGGTGAACCACTTAATATCTTTTTCTTCTTTAAAATTTCAATTTTTCGTCCCATTGTTGACAGCGTTACAGATAAAGGTCTAGTAAAATCGCCTTTCTTGCCTAATCTTTTCACCATTTCTATCTCTGAATACTGAATGTTAAGGTTCATTAAATAGTTTACTACGAGGTACTTCGTTGGCCATAATTATTTCTAGGTTCTGCCATAAATAAAATATAAACATTTCTATGTTATTTTTTTCTTCTTCATCTTAATCAATTTACTTAATCATTAAACTTCAGAATAATTAACAAATTTTAAAGATTTTTCAATGAGATCAACCTTAAAATCGGTTTCTTTGTAAAATCACGATTGGCCATCTCTCCCCTAGTGCCCGAGTGAGACGACCATAGGAATAAAGAAGAGAGAGCCAGTACTTGATGGTACGTTATGTTTTGGGTTTATGGTGTAATTGTTGATCATTTTTGCTTAGCTTTCGTCTCAAGCCAGTAATCCGTATTTTTTATTTTATTAAGGTTTTTTTATATTTTCTGTTGGTTATTTGGTGTACCTTCAAGGCGACATGCTGATTCTTGAATAAAACATAGTCTGGTACTTTTGTTGAATTAAAGGGATAAACTTCCGTTCGTTTGAACCCTGATATTGCATTTTCTGGATAAGGCTGCCATTATGGCATCGTAACATGGTCATCTCTCCTAATATTTTGGAGGAGATGGCCACACATAATATAAACATTTTGCCATGATACCAGGTGCGCAGTTTTGAAGTTCTAACATAGCTCTACTCTTAAACAAATTACGAAATAATTTGTTCATATGTTGAAACCTGCACACACAATATTATATTCACTTCTCATGCTCGTAAAGTTCGTGTTTATGTTTATAGGCTGCATAAAATTGCTTTTTATGCTCTAGTGCATAAAGTAAAATCTTCGTCTAAGTCACAGACTTTAAGACAAAGGTCGTCAGGTAAACGGCCACACACGCAATTAAACTTCGTTAAATAAACTTATTATTTCATTCTGTTTCTTCAATTTTGTACATAATCCATGTTAAATTACTAAATTAATAAAACTAGGCAAAATTAATGAGTTTTCTAAAAACTAAGTGTTCCAAGAGCATTATGGACTACGATCAATGCTAAAGTCACTGTGCTGCCAATGCCATGTATAAAAAAAAGGAAAAGAATGTCTTCCCGCCAATATGGCGAAGTCTTTATTTTTTCTTTTTTGCAATATTGTTATTTATTTTCCTCACACTCTAAGTGAAAAGCAGAGTGTATAACTTGTACATAAAACCCATTTTACCCTCGAATTTACGGCTCGGGTGGATATACATCTCGGGTAAAATGGTACGTTTTATGCACTTGTTGTACAATCTACTATTTTTCATTAGCCTGAAACAATTATAGGGGCGTTAGCCACTTTTGCTTTTATACATAGTACACAATACCAAGCTAACTATTAAGAGGTGCCGTCTAGTAAATAGTTTTAGAAATAATTCGATTGGCCTTCTCTACCGTATGGCCATATACCCCGGAATTACCCTATTATAGAAAAGCCTTATATGTCCAGCAGTGGGCGTCGTTCGGCTGATAGCCTGATATGATGATGATGATGATTAGGTATATTTAGGATTTCGATTTTAGGGCAAGTGATATTATCAGACATTAAGTTAGGGCTACTTATCATTCGGACACATGAATGATTATGTCACAAAACATTATGACACGTTAGATTATGGATAAAAAAATACCAGACAAAATAGAGAACCAGAACATTATTTTAAAAACCAAAAAAATTTAGAAATGTGGTCCCATTGACTTGTTTTCGCCCCAAAAAAACGCAAGTTATGTTTCAATTCTATTGGCTTTACCTATAATTTCAGGCAGTATCCTGTACTTCAAAAACGAAAAGCTCTCATTCTTGTAATCGCACTACTGTATGAAAATCAAAGGGCTTACTCTTAAACACAAAATCCGAAACTTCTGTACTGTTATACCTTAGTACTATTATATATTCTGTGCTTCTGTCCAATCATGACAGAATCGAGTAAAAGGGGCAAGGGCTAAGAATTTTCGGATCTTGCGTTTCATAGTACGGCTCTTTCGGTCATATAAAGATATTTGGTAGTATTTCGACTAATAGTATAGTAATACATAAGTACAATACGAATACAAGAATTATCGTGCTTCGAGTACTGAATCGTAAAATAAAAGGAGGATGAGAGGGTATTTGTAATGATAAACAATGGACACAAAATCTAATCTATGGTTTTTCTGTGCAGTATGCAACCAGTTCGCGCGCGGTGTGTTCGCTATGCTGGGAGCAGTCACGCCAGAATCTTTTGATACGCTTCATTCTTACACGAACACATTCCAAATGCCTTTCGTCACGCCTTGGTTCCCTGAAAAGGTAAGACTTCTTTTTAACTCTCTATCTCTTTATCACTATCAGCCATATTATCCGCTTCGTACTAGTGGCACACATTTTTGAAAACTTTTCGCTATGGCTATGATTATGAAGTTCTATTACACAACTGGCATGTCGAACGCCATAGAAGTTGGTGGCTTGCCTATTTTGCTATTAGCCATGTATATTTATAAACCACATATTTTTCCTCTTTCACTTGTTTTGTCTTGATTCTCAGATGTTTCAAACCTATTGTAATAAAGTTAGCTTGTTTTGTTGTATGTAATTAAAGAAATATAAATAAAATAATTCCTAGAACCGTTTATTAATTAACTTAGAACAAAAAACAATTTTAGAGGCGAGAATTTACATGGTGAGTGGGATTAGGGTACTAGTTTTGGGTATATTTATTGGATTATTACTCTTTGTTTATTCTAATTAATTTAATTAAGTTCAATGGATGAACAATAGAATTTCTGTAGCAGAATGTCATTTTGGAAAGAACAAGAACCAAAAATCATAGTAATATATCCCCGCTGCTGCAGAGGCTTTCCTAATGTGTGGATAAGGAATGGATAGTGGTCTCAATGCGGATTGGTGGCGGAGTCACGTGCAATGACATATAAACAACATAGGACTATGCCATATCACAGAATATATAATAATGCCATATTACAATATTGACTGACTCCTGTGGCACACCAAGGTTTGTTTCGAAACGCTCAAATGTGTCAAAGTTCTATGCTGTTTTTATATTATTGCTCGTGACTGTACATAAAAGAATTACCAAGTGACCATCCAATAACCTATCTTGGTTAAGATACACATCTACACACGCCGGCATTTAAGTAACATTTAGGAATTCGGAAAGACCTGTTCTACTCTGTTTGCACCCAGAGTTGTAAGATTCTTATTTTGTATCGGAACAATTAATACTTTTATTTTTACCAGATTCTTATTTCGCAGGTCATTCCACCTTCTTCAGGCTTGATAGACCATGCTGTAAGTATGAGACCGGATTACCATCGCGCTATCGTCGACACGATCGTTCATTATGGATGGAAGGAAATTATCTTCATCTACGACTCCCATGACGGTAAGCTTTTAAAATAAGTTTCACCGTCATCATCATCAGCCACATAATGTCCCAATTGCTGGGGCACAAGCCTTCCTTATGGATGGATAAAGAGAATCGGTCATGACTTACCACGCGGGCACAATGCGATTTGGTTTGAAACGACTCTACCCACGGACCCACGGCTTAAAGTGCTTAACCGAAGCATGGTGGAGCTCGAGATAATAAATTTTTGGTCACCTATCCCGTGAACCGACCAATGCGAATGTTGCATAACCTAAATGATAGCACGCAAATACTCATTCACGATTCCATAGCAAAGTGGTTTTTCTATGTTCTTTTCAATATCTTCTTCTTCTTCGTGTCAATGGCAAGCGTAAATCAGATGAAGTTGGCCCAGAACTGTGCCACTCTTATGGTGTTATCCGTAGCCAACATGAGGTCCTCTCGCGTGCAGGAGTATGGGCATGCAGAGCAATCAGTCAGGTGGGCCATGGTCTGTGGGGTGAAACCACACCTGCACGCTAGGTCTGTGTTACTGCAAGAGAAGCCCCACCTGGACCGGTTGTCGTTACTTCGACCAACTTGGGTACGGAGTCTATTTAAAGATCTCCATACTGATATGGGAAGTTCAAGGCCCGAAAGGAGCTTCTCCTGGATGGGCACATAAGGGTGTGGAAGGGTGGCAGAGCTTTCCTACAGTTCAACTTTGGCTAAGGAGGCCTCCGTGGTTGCAGGCTTGACGCACTTATAAAAACTTTTGCGACTCTTTAGTCTTTGAGGCACTGGTACGTAGTTGTGCATTGGGTGACGTGGATCAGAGTCAACTTTGGCTCTTTCTGTGCAACTGGCTACGGTTCTGCGAACATCTGGCGGCGCGATTCCAGCTAGTGGGTATAGCATTTGTACCGGAGTCGGCTTGAGACAACCTGTGATAGTTCGGCATGTGTCGTTTAATGCTATATCCACCTGCTTTGCGTGTGCAGACCGGCTCCAGACAGGACAAGCGTATTCTCCGGCAGAAAAACTAAGAGCTAGGCCAGTCGTTCGCAGAACTTTAGGCGCTGCACCCCAATTAGTTGCCGTCAGTTTTTTCAGAAGGTTGTTGCGAGCAAAAACCTTTTGTTTCACATTCAGGCAATTCTTTTTAAAGGTGAGCGACCTGTCCAATGTGACTCCGAGGTATTTCGGGTAGTAGTCATGAACTATGGGAACTCCCCGCCAAACAATGTTCATTTTACGTCCCGCTTGACGGTTGCGTAGGTGAAAAAGGTAAGATTGAGTCTTAGCTTTTCAATATAATAACACCTAGCCTCCTAGTACGTGTCTCAGACGGGACTCCGTGCAATGATCTTCTAATTGAGACTAGCGACCTGCCCCGGCTTCGCCCGGATACAAAGTGCAATATGACTACTAATGCGGTGTCAGTTCATGCACAACTCCACGCGCCTTGCCCGCCGCTGCTACCTGGGTTAGATGGATAACGACCCGAACGCACATCGGGGGACATGGTGAGGCGCGGGGGTGATTGTTATATAATATTACAACCAACGTACACAAAACTTTGACAAATTGTGGACCAATCTTTTGGTGAAAATCGCTTGAAAATCCATTTAGTAGCTCTGAGTTTATCGCAAACAGACGGACAAACGCGGCGGAGGACATTTATTTATACTATTACTAGCTTTCTGCCCGCGGCTTCGCCCACGTGGGCTACACAACGTTATCCTGCGAGAATGTGATATTTTTCCGGGATAAAAAGATGCCTATGTTCCTCTCCAGGCTACAAAGTATCTGTGTCCCTAATTTCAGCCAAATCCGTTCAGCCGTTTTGGCGCGATTGAGGAACGAATTTATAATATTACTAGGAACTAGGAATAGGAATAGGATATGTAGTAATTTGGTAGTCTCGTTTGGGTAGGTACTTACTTGGAGACTGGTTAATGTTTTATCTATTATTCTATTCATTTAAATCTAAAATACACATAAATAATTCTTTTGTACGTGTGTTTGTCACCTAACTCCTCCTAAGCGGCTGGACCGATTCGGTTAATGTATATTTCAATGGGTTCCCGGATGGTTTAAAACACAATAGGACCCAGTAGGTGGCGCTGCTGCAGGTATGTCACCAAGTTCTAAGGAGGTACGAAGTTCGCCGGGTTAGCTAGTTTAAGTATATTTTTCTTTTTATTTCGAGTCGATATAGTTATTTACTCATAGCGTTAACTTAAAACAGCAACGGAAATTATAATAATTAAATTACAATAGATTCTACACATGAAATAGACAAGCGTTTAGGCTTAAAGAGTCAGTCACAGTTTTTGTGTCTGTGTAACAAAATCAATGCCGAAACGAAAAGCTTTTTTATTTATTCACAACGGGGTAGCACTTAGCCTTCATCATACCTAAGTGATGATAAGGCTGAAGGTGGAGCCGCACTGCTCCCGGAATCCTCAATTACTGAGAAACTGGTTATCTTATCTCTACCTGCCGGAATAGAACAATGTTTAAAACATCGTTGTTATGGCGTTAGACTTTGATATAGATGGTGGTAGCTAGCCAGGCGGTCAAAGAACAAGTCCTATTACCAACCAAACCGAATACAACATGTACCCCCATTGGGAATTAAACCCAGGACCTCTGGGTCTGAAATCGGTGGTGTAAATCACTATGAAATAGACAAGCGCCTACGCTTTGGGAGTCAGTCACAGTTTTTCTGTCTGTGTTACAAAATCAGGGGGACTGCCGCATAACTTTATGGATATGAACTTCATACGTTTCTTGGAACTTTAAGTCTAATTTATAAAAAAGAAGTCACTATCAGTTCCTTGTTTTGTGACGTCGGGTATAACGATAGCTAGCTAGCAACGTTCAACAGAACAAAGCAGCAAAAATCTATCAAAATAAGGAATTCAAATGACAGTTGAAGCCCATACCCATATCCATATTTTTAGAGCCGCTAGCCCCTCAGTGCCGAAATGAAAAGGTTTTAATAATGTTGGTCGCAAAGACCACTGTCTTTTTGCTAGTCCATCGTTACGGGCTCAAAGAGCGATTTACGCTACAAAAGCGCAAACCAGAGCGTTTTGGCCAGTAACTGGAAAAGACAAAATCTAGTGTTCAATGACTTTTCGGCTAAACCACACAGAAAACATTGATAAGTAGGTAGGACACACATGTTAAATATTTAAATACTATTGAAATTGATTTATATTTCTTGACTAGCGGCCGCCCGCGGTTTCACCCGCGTGGTTCCCGTTCCCGTGGGAATATCGGGATAAAAAGTACATATAAACCTTCCTCTTGAATCACTCTATCTATTAAAAAAAAACGCATCAAAATCCGTTGCGTAGTTTCAAAGATTTAAGCATACAAAGGGACATAGGGAAAGAGAAAGCGACTTTGTTTTATACTATGTAGTGATGATGATAATTATAATAAAACCTTAATAAAATACTGACACATGACTTACAGATTGCTCAATTTGTATATCGAAATTGGTTAATTTAATTAGTAGGTAATATTAGTCTTAGCAAAAGTGAGACACTTTTACCCATTTGCAATTTAATTTTTTTCACATAAATTATTTTCCGATAAGGTCAATGTGGGGAAGTCCGTCTAGGAGGTAAGTCCGTCTAGCGCCAATAACTTCCATTTTTGAATGACTAGCTTCTTATGCCTCGGTCGGTAAAACAGTATTACGGAGCTAGTTCGAACTGAGAATCATAGACGTCGCTAACATCATTAGGTTGAAAGAAATTGGTAGGCCATTTTTTTTCGAGTTTTGTACTTGAAGCTGGAGTGTAACGTCTCTTCAAAAAACTAAAAAAAAAGTAGGAAATCAATGGAATTCTTGAAGTTTCTTTGATTACGCAAGTCATTTAGTGATCAATATACTTATTTCTGGTGATGAATTCATTTATATCGTTTGAGTTTCGTAATTATTACCTGCAACAAATTACTAACCACAAAATGTAATAGTTGGGAAGTCCGTCTGGCATACGTAAGGCAAGTCCGTCATATGACGGTCTTGCCTCAATTGCAGATATTGTCAACCTTTTCAGCTGCACGTATTTTACCTGCATGATAAAGCCGTGATATAGATAAATCCCTAGGGATATAATTATGTACCGTAAGATAGTAATGAATCGCTTTCGTATATCTACCTTATTAAGAATATAAAAATTGAATTAGAAAATAAAAATTTATGTTTTACTAGGAAATTGGCTACATA
Organism: Crambus lathoniellus; assembly: GCA_949710035.1. Classification (NCBI taxonomy): domain Eukaryota; kingdom Metazoa; phylum Arthropoda; class Insecta; order Lepidoptera; family Crambidae; genus Crambus; species Crambus lathoniellus. The sequence continues at coordinate 37,788,009 of OX453296.1, forward strand.
CAATTTTATTAAAAATGTTTGCAACCACTGTCACCAAAGATATGCCGGACTTGCCTTAAAATAAAATAAAATCAATTATCTTTGAAATGTAAACCTTATAGACAAATACATAAATCACACATTTCAACGCTAGTTTAACGTCACTGCTTGAAACTGTTTTCATACATACTGCCTCACAAGTTATGGATATAGTGCTAGTAGACGGACTTACCCTAAACTGCACGGGAAGTCCGTCTACACGCCGTGTTTTAAAAAATATCATATAAATCTAAAGATAATTGCAATTCATACTATTTTAAGACCAATATAGGTAAATAAATATATTACCTATAATTTCCGACGACACAAGTCACTGTAGAAAGCGTATCTCGATTCAATAAGTTCAGTTGAACTTAAATTTTAGAAAAGTATGCCGGACTTCCCCACATTGACCTTAATTGTAAATTGTGTGAAGTTTATTTATTACTAGCGGCCGCTCGCAGTTTCACCCGCGTGATTCCCGTTCCCGTGGGAATGTCGGGATAAAAAGTATCTATTCTATGTATTATTTCAGCAGATTCTAGCCTATAAATCTATCTTTGTTGCAAATTTCATCTAGATCTGTTCAGTAGTTTTCGCGTGAAAGAGTAACAAACATCACCTACATCGATACTCACATACTTTTGCATTTATAATTCATTTTTTTATACCTAAATATTTTCTAACAATTACACCAATTATATTATCTAAGCCCATAGTAAACTAAGGAAACTGTGTCTAAGTGAACTTGATAACGGATTAATATATACTAATACTTTTTGTTTGTAAATACATACATAATTTACATAGAAAACACCCAGACCAAGACAAATTTATTTATGTTCATGCATACAAATATGTGTCTTGTTCGGGAATCGAACCCGAGACCTCTGGCGCAGAAGGCAGGTAGTTTACCCCTGCGCCAAATCGGTATATTAGTAGGATCTTTTAGTTATAGGCTATAATAAATAAACTAATACCAACTGTGTATAAATATACCAGAAACCTTATCAAAATTATGTTGAAATCAACGTAATATTAAGTTGCCAAGATACATATAATATCAATTTCGCCTCATATGTTAATTAAAGGAAGCGTGGAAGCTTTGTGCTAGTACATTCTATATACACGTCTACAGTCTATACTAATATTATAAAGAAGAAAAATTTTACTTATTTGTTTGTTTGTATGTAATATTTCAATTCAAAAACCAGTGAATCGATTAAAAATATGATTTGCTATTAGAAAGCTACGTTCTTCCTGAGGCATATTTTATCTCAATACGTACGGGAACGGGTACCATGCGAGTAAAACCGCGCGGAGTCATAATTAAATATTATAAAGAGGTAAATTTTGTTCGGATGTTTCTGGTTATTTCCGGTATTATCTCCTGAACCGATTTTGAATATTTTAAATATATTCTTTTACCAGTAGAAAGCTACATTATCCTTGAGTGAAATAGACAATTATGTTATCCGCGATATCCTCATGGGAACGGATACCACGCGGCAAAAACAGGGATCTGCTAGTACATATTACTAAATATGCGCTTTCCTCACTAATATAAGCAAATATAGTATTATATAAATAAATAAATAAATCATTTGTTGGTCACTTCACAAACTTAATAAGCAGTTACAATTTTATATGTATATATAAATAATAATTATGAACTAGATGTCTTTTTGTGCCGTTGATATTAAGAGATAATGCCGTTTTGTAGCTTTCAGAAATATAAACAGCTCATGTATTTATCTATGCAATTTTGAATATTGTTACTTACCCGTTGAATTTGTAATATTGTTATATTGGCTGTGAAGAAATTCAACAGTTTTGTGTAAAACCATAGGATGGTTTTACACAAAACTGTTCATTCAATTTCATGAAGTTTTTACGACTGATACTGACCTAGGTGTAATTGTTGATCGAAGCTGATACTAGAATCAAGTTATGTGAACCATCAATTTAAAATTTACTTTGCAGTTCTCTTGCAATTAGGTATGTTTTCTGTATAATTCGTATTACCTATACCTATATAAATATAAGCTACCTAAAATTATTGAACAAAGAGACTTTTTAGAAACAAAAAAGGGGTACAAACCAAGCAAATCAAAACTAAACAGAACTTGATAAAGTTATTCTTACTCCCACGTGACACACAAAAAGATATACCTCGCTAAAGCTTGTTTTTTTAATACGGCTACAATTCATAGACTCCCAACCGTAGCTATTACGGCACGTTTTTCTTCGAAGATAACAAACAATACCGTTACAGCGACTGTTGTTTTAAAGATTAACTTTTTAATATCAGTGAATGTAAAGATAACAGAGCGGGGTGAGTTGAGAAGGAAGTCGGGCTTACTATTCGTTTTATCGTTTGGCTTTACAACAGGAATTGTGGTTTTATAAATCGTAAATTACACCGCTGGCTGGGGATTACATGAAGCTGACTCTTCCCATAATAAAACGTCGAAGTGGAGGAGATTTCATTTAAAATTTAGGCTGTGGTTAATGGTCACAGTCAAGCTATGAACGGGGCGCCTATCGCAGATGGAATGACGCCAACTCTTTAGTTCATTTCGGACTTTATTTTCTGAGATTTGATTTTTACGATTCGATTTAATTATACCTACTCCTTTTGCAGCTTCTGCCCATTCTTGAAAGCGTTGCTATTGTTTTAATATCTCCAGAAAAGGATTCAATGCTTTACATTCGAGCATTAGAGAATTTTATTCTGATGGATATCAAAAATATACTCTCGTAGTTAGCAACAAATAACATGTTTGGCATAATATCAAACCGTCTCGGTGGAGATTCTTGAATATTTCACTTTACTTCAAACTCCAATAAATAATATTTATGGTACACGGGCTGAACACCTCATTCGTGGATGAGATGAAGCACAGCAACAAGTTATGAAACTCCTTCCAATTTATAAGCGAAAGGCAGCATTACATAATACCTATATGTACCAAAAACTAATCAACTTTGCTTGATACCCACACAAAAGTTTCCTCTTGAAGAATTTTCATTTTGCTAACACTGGTTGATGTAGAATTTCCTGGCGATGTTTCTATCCTTTGATAAAAACAAGAATAACGAAGATAGTTATATCTGTTTTTCTCTTTTAACGTTTCTATTAGGTGGGTCATCCGACTCTTAGATATGTATTTATGAATTTGTTATCTTTTTGTTTTACATTGAAATATAAAAAGGCAATATTTTGTTTGAGAATTGTAGTATACTAGCACTCCCCTCGCGACCTCTTCTTCGTGGACCCCCTTTTTTCCCCCTCAGTCAGGGAATTTTCAAAAATCTTCTCTTGAGCACTCAGAGACGATTTTTGAAAATTCCCTGTCTTACCTTACACCTTACACTCACCAAGGAACATACATGCCTTTCAGCTTCTTGCGCTCAGTAGTTTCGGGTGTGCGTTGTCTGTAAGTCAGTCAGTAACAATATATAATATAGATACATAGATAGTTTGAGTTAAATGATTTTTCTTTCTCTCCAATTTAAAATTAATCGAATGAACAAATTATTCAAAAGGAACATTCTAAAAAAATAAAATGTAGCTTATTTGTAATTTTACAAGCATACTAGATTTCCGCCCGCGGTTATGAGTAACTAACATTCTAACTATTTTCTTATCTTATCCCATTATCTTAAGTTATAGTTCAACTTCACTTCAACTTCAAAATTCAAAGACTGTTAGGAACCTTGGCGTAGTTTTTGATGAATGCTTCTTGTAAATCCCTCAGGTCGAAACACAAAAAAAAAATATTTGGCGCGTACAGTTTAAGTTTAACCGTTTAAGTAACTTTTTACCAACCAAAACGAAAATCACATTTGCTCAGACTCTTCTCCTCTCTGATATTGACTACGCTGATGTTTGTTACATCGATCTTTCAGAGGTTCAGCTTACAAAGCTCGGGTTACTAGCTACACAGTTTCATGTGAATCCATTGAAGAGATAAAAAGCTTCATACAAACTCCAGCCCCCTTTTTTGCTTCTTTAGTGGCGGGTTTTCCAAAATTCCTTTCACCTTAGGGGAGGAATTCAAAAATCCCCTCTTTTTGCTCCGCTACACTCCCTAAGGCATATACACGCCAAATTTCAGCTTCTCGCTCTAGTAGTTTCAGTTGTGCGTTGCCTGTTCGTCTGCGTGCCGCCGTTTTGTGACCCCGGCTTACCTTCGCTATAATTCGACCTCTCGCCACTGCCAGCAATAATACTTTTTCATGAAAAACTGTCGTTATGGTTATCGAATACTAGCGGTACACTGAAAGTTTTGCGAAATTCATTATTAAAACAATTCACATGTAATAGTAGTTTATGTGACTGTCGCATAATGAGGGGTATTAAAACACGAGTGGGAGTTTAAAAAACGAGCCATGGCGAGTTTTCTAATAGTATTCCTTGAGTGTTTTAATACCAAGTTATGCGCAGTCTCATACACTACTTTATATACACTCATTACATTTATCATATATTTCAAAAATTAAACAAAAAAAATATTAATTATAAAATGTGGATTGGCGCCAAACCCCACTGATAGGAGTCTATACGGTCTCATCATCATCATCATGTCAGCCGAACGACGCCCACTGCTGGGCATAGGCCTCCCCCAAGGATCTCCACAACGATCGGTCCTGCGCTGCCCGCATCCAGCGGCTTCCCGCGACCTTGACCAGATCGTCGGTCCACCTTGTAGGGGGCCTGCCCACGGAACGTCGTCCGGTACGCGGTCGCCATTCGAGAACCTTTCCGCCCCAACGGCCATCAGTTCTCCGCGCTATGTGTCCCGCCCACTGCCACTTCAATGATGCAATCCTTCGAGCGATGTCGGTCGTTTTAGTTCTATACGGTTCTATACGGTCTATACCTTTTAAACTCGTTAATTTCATCAATGTGAAGATATTACTACCCCCACACGCGAAAGAAATACCTTTCCGGATATTCGAGTCTCATCAGAGCTGGTTGTGGGACGGGTCGATTTTTTCTAAATACTTCATTTTCCATTTTTCAACCATAAAAATTGCATTGTGAATGCAAAAAAGTAAAAATTTAAATAGCTTGCCATAGTAATTTCTTCTTTAGCGATTGTCAAATATCCGGAAAGGTATTTCTTTCGCGTGTGGGGGTAGTAATATCTTCACATTGATGAAATTAACGCTGGCTATACAGCGTGTAAGAAGTATTTGATAAATTCGACGCTTCTCGTAACGACTCCGTAGCTCAGTGGTTAGAGCAGTCGCCCGGATAGCGAAAGGTCGTGGGTTCGAGTCCCATCGGAGCTGGTTGTGAGACGGGTCGATTTTTTCTAAATACTTCATTTTCCATTTTTCAACTTTTTCATTCGGTCAAACCATTTGTGAAAACATGAAAAGCCCAATGGTCCTGAGGGCTGAGGGCATGATTTTCACGCGCTGGGCGAAAGCTATTACGGCCTCGTCCAGCCCATCCGACCCACCTTCACGAATGTTCAAACAAAGTCATTGTCAAATTTTTCGTACCAACGCCTTACAGTGCTCAAATGAGGGGCTTCGCTCCCAAAAGCATTTTGAATTGAAATTCATCGCGTTATCCAGTTATGTCTAAGTAAAAAAGTACATTTATTTATTCCAATTATCACGGCTGTGCCTGGCAACCGTTAAGTTTTACACCCAGCTTAGATTGCACGGGTGGCTTGCACGAAAACTGTTTTAATGACGTTGCAGTGGCTTTGCTTCTTTCCTAAAAACAAATACGCTGTACTCGTTCTACGCTAATCGAAATTAGAAAAGCGATAGGAAAACTGCTCGATCAACATTTCGTCCATATAAATGGGTTGGTTGCGATTGGTATTCTATTAGCGTGAGCGTCTACCCACTGCGCTATTTGCCGCTAATATTATCGGGAGCTTAGCGCAATGGCGACAGTTGGCGGTTGGTATAAAGATAGATCATAATCTGGAAAAGCATTCAAGGTACTATTTATACTTATTGTTTTATTATTTAGAATGTATCGACATGGTTTTTTTTTATGTAAAATGGTAGCTTAAGAGTAGGAGAAAGTTATAGGTTACCGTTTATTCCGAAAAAAGAAACAGTTCTTGTGAGTTTGTTTTTTATTTACAGAACAAGGGATTGTCATGATTTTTGTGAAGTTGTTGTTGAGGAGTAATAGTAGATTGTTAAGCAAGGGATGTATGGCACCCATAACAGTCAAGCGTTTTGGCCCACGAACGAAGTGAGGGCGCCGATAGTTCGAGACTGTTATGGGTCCATACGCCCGAAGTAAACACTCTACTTGTCATTTTGAATATGAGGAAAGTAAAAATAAACAGAAATAATCTAAAAAATATTTTTCCTATGGCCGCGGAATTTTCGAAAGACTATAACTTTTTTGTTCATTTTCTCTATTTTAGGAAAGGCAAGGGAAACTAACAGCCTAGTTTGGTGTTTGACCCGTACTCTATGCAATTCCATGAAATTAATAGCCTGATTTTTTAATGTTACAAATAACTTATTTGGTTTAATCTGTTTCTAATAACGCATTCTTTAAAAAAAACAATGTTTCAGATATTAAATTAATAATTCTACTATATAGCAAAACAGGCTGTAAAGGCTATGTGACTTTGCCTGCTTACCTTTGGAAAAAAAATGTCCAAAGAGATACTGACAGATTTTGACATGACCCCCTCCTATTCCTTTTTTAAATTTCATAACGGCCCTAGGGCCGCCACATACCACTTTCAACCCGCATTTTAGGCAAGTTAGGAGTTACTTTCAGAATATGAGACATGAAAAAGAATAATAAAACCTGCTTTTTACCACACTTTTATTAGCTTCACTTGTAACTAAGTCACAATGTAAGAAAATCTTGGAACTCAATTTTAACCTACTTCTCATTGTCATTGTCATTTGAAACTTTGCAAGTCTATATGAATCCGATGACAATACAATAATTTGCTACCATCGAGCTGATCTGATGATGGAGTCAAGAGGTGGGCAATAGAACTCATCAATAGCTGCTAGGAAACCCCTCGACTTTAGACTCATTTGTTTTGTTTTGATGAGACCTATTCGCTACACTTGATGGTGAGGATCTGATGATGGAGCAGGGAGGAAGCCAGTGGCACTTCTTAATGACCACTAGGAAACCCCTTGAGTATGGGCTCCGTTGTTTCGTTCTGATTAGACTTATTCGCTACACTTGGTGGTGATGAACTGATGATGGATGAGCAGGGAGGAAGCCACTGGCACTCCTTAATAACCAATAGGAAACACCTCGAGTTCTGGCTCATTTGTTTTGTTCTGATGAGACCTCTTCGCTACAATGGGTGGTGAGGGTCTGGTGATGGAGCAGGAAGGAAGCCAGTGACACTCCTTAATGACCAATAGGAAACTACTCGAGTTTAGGCTCATTTGTTGCATTTTGATAAGACCTATTTGTTACACTTGATGGTGAGAGTCTGATGATGGAGCTTGGAGGAAGCCAGTGAAATTCCTTAATGACCACAAGAAAACCCCTCGAGTTTGGGCTCATTTGTTTTGTTCTGATGAGACCTATTCGCTACACTTGGTGGTGATGAACTGATGATGGATGAGCAGGGAGGAAGCCAGTGGCACTCCTTAATAACCAATAGGAAACACCTCGAGTTCTGGCTCATTTGTTTCGTTCTGATGAGACCTCTTCGCTACAATGGGTGGTGAGGGTCTGGTGATGGAGCAGGAAGGAAGCCAGTGACACTCCTTAATGACCAATAGGAAACTACTCGAGTTTAGGCTCATTTGTTTCATTTTGACAAGACCTATTCGTTACACTTGGTGGTAAGGGTCTGATGATGGAGCAGGGAGGAAGTAAGGGTTCGGCTCGCGCATCCGGTAACTTATAGACTCCACTTGAATTTGTAAAACTAAATACATACAATCACGCCTTTGAGTTATAATGTTTACGTGGTGGGCAGACACATGAATGGACTGTGAAATGCATTACCATCCATTCATGGCTTGCCATTTATTAAACTAAAAAGTAAAAAATAAATATGTAGTTTAAAAAACTAAAACAACACACTTTTATAGGAACATACTAAAAAGTACAAAATAACCGTCTATTCAGTAACTGAAATTAAAAAGCGTGGTGCGCCCTTTGCAAAGCATGCATTTCAAGTAAGAACTTAATATTGACAACGCGCACCACGCTTTTTTATTTCAGTTACTTAATAGACGGTTATTTTGTACTTTTTAGTATGTTCCTATAAAAGTGTGTTGTTTTAGTTTTTTAAACTACATATTTATTATTACGGAAAATGAGCTGTCCCGATAGAAGGGTATAACAATCACTCCTACTCGTTCTACTCTAATCGAAATTAGAAAAGAGATAGGAAATCTGATCGATCAACATTTCGTCCGAACAAATGGTTTGGATGCGATTGGTATTCTATTATCGTGAGTGTCTATCCACTGCGCTATTTGCGGATTGGGATATTAGCGTAACGGCGACAGACCGAATTGTACTCGTTGCAAGTAATAATATGAATAAAAAAAACGATAGCTATTTACTGATTTTATTTTTACAGAGAACTATGAGACACTTATTTGTTTCGGCTTATTGCTCACTTTGGTCATTGAAGAACCTATGTACCTATGTACATATGAGACATGAAAAAGAATAATAAAACCTGCTTTTTATTACGGAAAATGAGCTGTCCCGATAGAAGGGTATAACAATCACTCCTACTCGTTCTACTCTAATCGAAATTAGAAACGCTGATGTCTGTTATACGGATTCTCAATAATGTTGAAAATGCGGAGGCATGTCGGTTACATCGTCAAGTCTATATAAGGTACAGGAACCACTTTGATATTAAACTTCAGAACGAATTGGAAAAAAACATTGACTAGGTAGCACATAGATAAGTGAAGAGGAAGCTATACGAGTACCTACACTCCTTATAGCGCCATAAAGCGGCTATGGTTGCTAATACACAGTAAGATCATCCAGCATATATTTTACATTTAGGTATGTGTACACTTATATTCAATATAATATGTAAACGAACACATAAACAGTCTTCTGAAAAACTTAAAGGTTTTGTCATAATATCAAACGCCAATTTAAAGCTTTTCGTTATGGGACATCACGCCCTAAACTCCAGAGTTGGCAATATTAGGGTAGCCAGTAATATAGTCTTCAGCCATCGTGGTAATTTTAAAAGCTATAAAAATATCAATTAAAGTGCATTAGGTATAACCATTTGGAAAAAAATAAGTTCAAGCTTCATTCTAAGGACTTGAGGCTGACGGAACTCCTTTTTACACGGTACCAGTAGGATACAATTTGTTACACCTTTCCATAGGAACAGCTTTTTTCCGTGACAGAAAGTGGGTTACATAATGCTAATATTCATAAATAACAACTTTAAAAAAGAAAACATGGCAATCTCTTGGTTTGTGAAAAATAACAAAAACTTACCTGTGACATTCAACTACCCTTAAGCTACCATTTTGCAAAAAATCATGACGATCCCTCACTAAATAATAATAATACAACTTTATCCCACGGGAACCGTACAATTTTGCGAGATAAAAAGTAGTTTGTATACTGTTCCAGATTATAATCTATCTTTATGCCAAACATTCAGATTTCAGCCGATTAGCCGTGATTGATTGAGCCTATAACATCCAAACATCGAAACTTTTCAAATATAGGTAATTATTTGTAAAAATTACGTTTTCATGTACATTTTTTTGCTCACTGTACTTTAATATGGAATTGTCAACCAACATAAAGTTTTAGCTCAACCAGTCACTGCAAAGTGGGTCAAACTTAGCTTAACAAATTAAAAAAATGTTAAATAAAAAAAGGTTTTAAAGGTTTAATTGATTTACTCACCAATCTACGAGTAGTAGGTATATTTAGTTTTCAACAATTGGTATTTTTGCGATATATTGGTCGAAAAAACACGAGATCAAAGGAGGTGAAATTCAAACGATTTAAAACAGAATAATAAATTGGGTTGGCACAGCAGAGTTGCACAAAGTTACAATCAATGTTCGTCGACAAGCACACACAAAACACAACACACAAAAAAGTATTAAAAAATATTAAAAGCTCTGGTATGTTTTAAATAAAATATCCAACAACAGAGCCACTTTTTTCGTAAGGACATCCCGCCTGATTAGGACTTATTCATCAGCTATACGTGACTAGCTGTTGCTCACGGCTGCGCCCGTGTGGTCAAAAGGAGTTAATAATGAGCTGTTTATCATAATATCAATGCCTCAAAAAAATACATGGCACATTTCTGGTGCAAAGATAAAGAAGTAACAGTTATAAAAAAAATATTATACAGTATGTAAACGATCGAAAGGCAAACCTTAAAACTGGTAAGTGTATAAAACGGGTATAATACAATGGCACCCTTTTTAAATACAATTTAGTTTAGTTTTATTTTTCAATTTTAGTAACTGAAGTTATTTACCTCTTTATCATCAGTCGGTTAATGGTTTTAGTAACCCGGTGATTAACAGTACCTAATCATATCTGATATTTTTGTCAAATTGCCATAGACAACGCGTTGTCTAAAACGAACATAAAACGAAAAACTACTTTTACAGAACAGCAAAAAGAGAAAAATCCTTTTTTCTGTTCTGTATTTATGACTGAAGAGATTTGTTAGAGAAAGAAATAAAACTTCAAAGAGAGTAAAAATAAAGAGTTTGATGTTTCAGACCTGTCAATTGATTAAGAAGTGTTTTCACCTATTTTTTCTTTGTTCAATGTGTTTTACTGTGTTCAGTTTAGTTTAGTTAAACCGGTTTACAAAATGATTTCGTTGCTTGAACTACCGCGATAGGACTCGTTAGTGTTTAGTGTGATTTGCTGTTTCAGAAAAGACTTGTTTAAAAATTGAAAAAGCCATTGGTTATGTAAGTTTTATTTATTATTTTCTTCCTAATAAAGTAAGGTGCAGTGTTATCCTGTGTTTGTTTGACGACATATCGAACTACATCGCATTTTAACATAATGAATTATTGACATTTAAGTTGTTGACACTCGTCACACTACAACTTAAATCACTGTCGATGTCGAGACGTCACTGGTGAGATTGTAAACAAAGTTATACAGGGAGTTACAATTTGATTAACTTATTATTTATTTTTAACGCTGTCTATAAAAAGTTTCCAGATTTCAGTACGTTCGGTTCCAAATTCATCTTTCTCGTCTCAACATTATCGGGTTTTATTCTTTGCCTTTCGATCGTTTACATACTGTACCTATATTTATATATTTATAAAAATTATTGAGTTAAAAACATGTTCAAAACACATAAGTATGTATAAATTTAACCAATTTCATTTTAATAGATTTTTAGTGGAAAGAGGGGTTTCCCTTGGTAAAAAGTAACCTGCATAATTCTCCACATTTCTACTACCTTAATAGGTAAAAAGTAGCGTAAAAATCCGCAGCATCGTTTCGACGAAAAAGTTGGACAAACCATTGAGTACAAACGAATGTCTTTTCCCATGTAATGGGATGATGTTGTTCAATTGTAAAAAAGTTGCCCATGACCCTCTTCAACATTTCAATTATATCTATTCGAAAATTTATATCAATCCACATATAGTTAACGAAGTAAAGAAGGACAGACACTTTGTTACTTTTAGTGTTGAGTGATGGATCTTCCCATGGGAAAGCGATGTTTTACCGCGATAAAAGTAGCCTAAGGCACTCTCCAGCTCTCAAACTATACCCATACCAAAAATCACAATCGACCCCAATGTATCGACGAAGCAATCTTCGTTTTGACGTGAAAGACGGACAAACTCACAAACAAATACACTTTAATATTAAAGTATGGATAAAAATTTATTAAATAATGTATGTATTAAATGACTTATTTATTTACTAAATTATTTTTGTAATACATCTTTATAGACCACATTTTTATTCTAGTTTTACTTTAAGGTTGCAGTATGTATAAACTATCAGACGAACTTACTCTGGAACAGGTCATATAATATATATCTGGCCGTGGGAGATACAATCATTTCTTAAATCTATGCCAGGCACTTTTAACGTTTGCTCTTGTGCCTTATCGATAGTCATTGCTTAGCACAATTTTACTGGGCATTGTAGACGCTTAAGTTGAATTTGGTAATCTGACGGTATCAACGGGATCCGTGGAATAAAAACGTTTCTCCTTCATTCACACCAGTGAAAATGGTTGCCTCAATTACGCATTTATGTAAAGTCTTTACTTGCAGTCTAGTTCCATTTCATAGTTTTGGAGGGTTGACATTCCGTAGTAAAATGATTGGCGCACCTACTTTCAGGTGCAATCTATGAGGTGGAATTCCAGGTGGTTCTAGAGAATTCAAGAACTCTACAGGATAATGTACTGCATCGTCGTACAGAGTCCGCTGTTCATATTTTACTTCGATACCAGACAACTGTCTTAGTAAAGAGAAGTTAATGCTATTAACTCCTATTTACTGTACTTAATGCTGTATCGTTTTTGGGATTTACAATGGCTCTTTGTCTTAGCCATGCACTATTGATATTTTCTGCTTCTCGATGATTGTTGGAGTATATTTATCAGTTAAGCTGTTTAAATCGTTAACAATTTGACCAAGATTGTTAGGGGTATTTATTTTTCCTTCCACCTAAGAAAAATTTCCATCTCCTACGACATATTTTTTTTTAAATTGTTCTGCTTTTGAATCTCTTTGAATACAGGCATTATTAATTTTTAAAGACAAAACCTTAACTTTAGGCTATAAGAATGAGGATTTTAGGCAAGCTTGGACTTCGTTTGCACGTGTCTCGCGTGGTATAACAGGCAATGTTTGTCTGAAGTCTCTGGCTAATAAAACTGTAACTCCACCCATGAGTTTTTGCTATTCTTTATGTTAGCGGGTAACGTGTGTGCCAAAGGGAGTTAAAGTCTTGAGTTTAAACGCAGTATAGAAAGTAAAGTCGGTCTTTATTAAACAATATTCACAACACACAGTTTGACACAAAGTGACAGAGAAAAAACGTAAACATGGGCCGTTGCTAAGAAACCATACATTTAAATTAAAAAGCTATTTACTTTATGGCACACGGTATTCCACCTCTTTATAACACCCCCACTGAATACCGATGCGCTTAACACAATATTGAAACTTGGCCTTACTTAGCCCCTTCGTCAGACAGTCTGCTGGCATAGAATTTGTATCACAATATTTAATTAATATGGTACCAGATTCAGCTAACTCTCTGACAAAGTGATACCTAATATTAATATGTTTTGATCTCCTTGTTACCGCAGGAGAATATACAAGTTTGTGTGCGCTTTGACTATCGCTATACAAATCTACACAATGACTAATTCCTAACAATTCGCTGAGTAAACCCTGTATGCACACTACCTCCTTGCTGGCTTCGCAAAGAGCAATGTACTCGGCCTCAGCCGTGCTTAAGGCTACACAGCGCTGTTTCCGAGCCTGCCAGGAGATCGCAGCGCCACCCAAAACAAGGACATATCCTGTAAAAGAGTGTCCATCTTCATTGGAGCCCCAATCTGCATCTGCAAACGCAACGAGATTATTCTGGCACGTCCTTTTATAGACCAGCTTGTAATTAATAGTGCCCTTTAAATATCTCAGCACACGCTTCAGTGCAGCCATATGTTGCTCGTTCCAGCAATTATTAAATTGGCTAAGGTAACTGACCGCGAATGTCAAATCTGGTCTTGTCCCACAAGACAGGTACATTAGGGAGCCAATAATTTCCTGGTATGAGAAATCCTCATGCCTTTCCCCCTTTGCAAGCCGTAGGTTCAGCTCCATTGGAGTACCTACAGGCTTGCAGTTTTGCATGCCATATTTTACCAATATTTTTTGGGCAAAATGAGCTTGAGATAGATTGATTTCCTCATCCTTCCTGGTTACATGCATGCCTAAACAGTCCTTTACTTCACCAAGATCCTTAATGTCAAAGGCCTTGGCCATTGTCTTCTTGACATATTCAATGTCCCCCACTGAACTCCCAAATAAATAGAAGTCATCCACGTAGAGTGCTATAGCCAAAACACTGTCCTTCTGCCTTTTAATATATACACATGGGTCATGTTTTGACTGTGAGAACCCACTACTCACTATGTGGTCATGCACTTTTACGTTCCAGCAACGGGCTGCTTGCTTGAGTCCATAAATAGCCTTTTTAAGCTTACAAACCTTGCGCTCATTGCCTTTCTTAATAAAACATTCAGGCTGCTCCATATAGAGGTGCTCATCTAGGTCTCCGTTGAGGAACGCAGTTGTCACATCTATATGGTGCACCTTTAATCCCAATTCTGCTGATAGACCAAACAGAAGTCTTATTGAAGACAACTTAACCACCGGTGCAAAAGTTTCCGTATAGTCTTCACCAAATTTCTGGGAATAACCCTTTGCGACCAAACGAGCTTTATGTCGCTGAATCTTTCCATCGGCTCCGATTTTCAATTTGAAAATCCATTTGTTTTTAACAACATTAACTTCTCTAGGTCGATCGACAAGTTCCCAAGTGCCATTATGAATAAGGGAATTATATTCTTCCTCCATCGCTGCTTTCCAGAGCTCTTTATCAGAACGCTCCAAAGCATCCTTTGCAGACACCGGATCAGGCCCACAAGAGACATGGAAATTGTATTCCATATCAGGTTCCCTCCTAGGTATCCTGTTTCGAAGAGGGTATCTCCTCGCCTCTTCTTCCCTTCTTTGTTCTTGCACTTCCTCGAAATGATTTTCTTGAACGTCGTCGTCGTTATCTCGCGCCCCAGCGGTGACCTCAGCGCTCTCAAAAGAGTCATGAAACACTTCCTCAGTTTCAATAGGAGTGGCTTCAACGGGCTGCGTGGTATCAACCAATGGAGTCGTCGTATCGAAGCTGGTTCTACGACTTTCTACGATATCCAAAACTGGATTCTCATTAGTTTCCGCTATCCTAGAATCCGGAAAAATATTAATAGAAACATACTCGGGATCGGGAGGATTCATTCTCTGTTTCTTATTTTTCCTTTGACCACCAACTGAAGTGTCAGTGCTTGCAATTTCTTGACTGTTCTGCAAAGGTAACCTCTCATTAAACACTGCATCACGAGCAACAATCACTTTCTTAGTTTTGACTTCAATGAACCTATATCCCTTCTGGTCTTCACTATAGCCCACTAAAGTTAGTTCGACTGTTTTTGGATCCAACTTCTTCCTATTGTTGCCCTTCACAAGAACTTGCGCCTTAGATCCAAAAACCCTAAGATGAGAAAGATCCACCTCTTTCCCAGACCAGACCTGCTCAGGAACTTGATTATTGAGAGCCATTGTGGGCGAACGATTTTTTAAATATATTGCAGCGAGTACTGCTTCCGCCCAATATGATTTGTCAAGCTTGCTACTTTGCAACATGCATCTGGCTTTTTCAATTACAGTCCTGTTGGTTCTCTCAGCAACTCCATTTTGCTGCGGAGTGTGTGGGATAGTTCTTTGATGCTGAATTCCATATTTTTTCAAATATTCCTGGAATTTCTTATTGGTATACTCAGTACCATTGTCAGTGCGCAACTTCTTTATCCTTTTATTTGTTTGGTTCTCCACGAACGCTTTGAACTCGCAGAATCTTCCAAATACTTCGTCCTTCGACTTAAGGCAATAACCAAACACTTTTCTACTGTAATCATCGACAAAGATCAGCAAGTATCTATTTCCACCTAGAGATTCCACCTCCAGGGGACCAACCATGTCACTGTGCACTAATTCCAAAAGTGCGGCAGCTCTTTTGCCCTTCCGTTTTGGAAATTTTTTCACGCACTGCTTCCCTTGACTGCAAGCTACACAAGGCTCATTGTTTTTCTTCCAAGAACCAAGTCCTTTAACAATTCCCTTCAGCTTATTCATGTGTTGCTCTGACAAATGCCCCAACCTTTGATGCCACAGTTCATAATTAGAGGAATCATCTCCCAAAAAAACTGTCTGCTCACTGATACTGGACTGCCCTAAAACATAAAGTCCGTTTTTGAGCGGCGCTGTGAATACAGGATTTCCCTTAATAATAACATTATCAGTATCAAAAACTCTACAATTAAATCTATTAAAAACAATAGTCTTTCCTGACTCCGCTAGTCTACCTACTGACATTAAATTTGTAACTAATTCCGGAGTAAGCAAAACTTCATCCATCTTCAATTTAAAAGACTCAGGTCCATTGCGAATATTCAACTCAATGCTACCTTGCGAAGTGGATACAACTTGATCATTGTTCGCGCACGTCACTGATTTCCGCGATGAGTCTTTGCTGGGTTTGAACATAGATTTATCACATGTCATATGACATGTAGCTCCGGAGTCGATAACCCATCCTGTGTTATTCAAGGAGGTCAACAACGTTACAAAATCCATGGGTCGATCTACAGATACCAGATTAGCGTTGTGTCCTGCTGGCTTCTTCTTCGATTGAAAAAACTTACATTGCCATTTCATGTGGCCCTTGCGTTTACAGAAGTGGCATACAACATCCTTATTTCCTCTTGCTGTACCGCTACTACCAAAAGTTGAAACCAAGGCAGAATCGTGTTTGTCCGACGGCTGCTGGCGCTGACCCTCCTTTAGTAATGCTGAATACACTAAATCTGAAGTAATTTTGGCACTGGAGTGCTCAATTGCCATCACTAACGGATTGTACTTATCTGTTAATCCCGCTAGCATAATTATGCCGACAAACTCGTCATCGAGTCCTGCGTCAATTGATTGTAGTTGCTGCTGCGTCGCTCGGATCTCTGTGACATAAGCTTCCATGTTGTCAAATGATTCCAGGTCCATCCGGAACATTTTCTTCAACAATGTAAGTCGTCTCATAAGTCCTGAGTCTGCATACGCCTTCTTCAAAGCTAGCCACGTTTCCTTCGCCGTATTTGCTTCCTTGACCAGGGGGTATACATTTGTGGCAAGCATCAAGCATATCTTCGCTCTGGCTTTGGCGTCCCGTTTCTTATCAACGGCTGTTGCAGCAATAAATGTGTCCCCGACGCATTCCCAAAGGTCATTATCTACTAGCAACATTTGCATAGCAAATGACCAGGAAGAAAAATTTTCTTGTCCCGACAACCTTTCAATATTAGTATGAGAACTATGACCCTCCATATTTTTAGAGTTTCACTTCACTGCAAACTCCCTAAAATTTAGCACCAACAAGGCTACGTGCTGGGCCCATGACCTGTTAGCGGGTAACGTGTGTGCCAAAGGGAGTTAAAGTCTTGAGTTTAAACGCAGTATAGAAAGTAAAGTCGGTCTTTATTAAACAATATTCACAACACACAGTTTGACACAAAGTGACAGAGAAAAAACGTAAACATGGGCCGTTGCTAAGAAACCATACATTTAAATTAAAAAGCTATTTACTTTATGGCACACGGTATTCCACCTCTTTATAACACTTTATATCCTGAAGCGTTCTGTCTAGAGCCTCGACATTTTTTTCATGGGCCATAGTAGCCACATCTCATATTAATAATTTGGCTGCTTGAAGAACTTTTGCCAAGTCACTTTTTTTTGGTATGTTGCGTAGCGTGATTTCTGTGTAATTTAGATTCAATAGAAACTTAAATGCAGAGTGTGCCATTTTACCACCATTAATCAAAGTTGCTGCGATACCTGAAGAAGCAACTGCAATGACAATAATATTTTCGCGTCTTAGAGTTGCCAACAAGAAATTTATTAAAAATGTCTTTCCCGTACCACCTGGAGTGTCAATAAAGAATAAATCGCCATGATCAGAATTAATACTAGAATTGGAATTATGACACTTCTATATGGGACCCTTTCTACTATAAATATTCGGATCAACTTGAAAGAGTATAAAACATGTATTTTAAGTGTTGCTGTACTCGGTAGTCGGTTACCCTATCCCTCACTACTTACAGCAAGAATCATTAATCAATCCACAGATCGGGATAGGTATGATCCAGATTAGTTGCTATGCAACATTTGATATTAACATAGAATTAACGATAGTGGCCTGGGTGTTGCTAGGTGTTGCCTAGCAACTAATCTGGATCATGCTTATCCCTATCTGTGGATAGATTATTAATTCTGGCTGTTAATCAGTATAAAATTCCTTATCTTAAATCCAGGAGGCTGCTTTTGCAGGTGAGGTTGCTGTATGACTTCTGTCACAATAGATATGATTGTATTGACATAGTGAACAACTTAAGATATCAAGTGCCTGTAAAATCCCACATGAATATGCCGATATAATAGCCGAAATAAAATATTTTAACGAGCGTCAAAAGCGCGGTGTGTCTCACTGATACGCACCAGTTTGTTGTCTCTGCTATAAATAATGATATATATCTTTTCAAACTCCTGGCTGACTATGACAATTGCAACTTTTCTAGACATAGGTGCATTAAAACAACCGGGACGGTCTCCAACAGTTTTCCTATTAGCACTTATAGTCACTTTGAATTCCTTTTGTCCTAAAGGTAACGAATTATTAGAAGCCTTAAAATACTTGATATATTTATTATTTTGGTGAAACAGTTTTTGTAATTCAGTGATCAATTCAAGTTTAATACTCGTGAAAATACCACAGCGTATGTCTTTTTCGGTGTTGTTGTCATCGACAAAGTATATTTGCAGAAAAGAAGGTTTTTCTTTAGGGTTAGTTAAAATACTACGTACACGATGGTATACTAGTCCCTGTACCTTGAACGTTGGCATAAAATTACTTTCTTTGACCTCTTTGGCCCCGAAAGAAGTCATCTGAAAACAACCATTGTACCTACTGTTGAATTGAAGATAGGTAGTGTTCTGACATTGTATGTTGATGAGTATGAAGACTATGTTTTGGTTCAGGATAGCGTCCTATAATAGGAAGCTGAACTTTTCACTACTCCAACACATCCCGTCAGTTTCTTTGTGCCATTTATAAGATTGACACCAAGAGCAATGTAGGCGAGGTCCAAGATTAATTGATTTGTCATTGTTATAATCGATATTTGACATGAACTCATTTTTCCATGAAACTGTTTGTTGTTTATTTTTATAATTTTTGTCTAAGTATCTGTTTTTTAGGCTCGGGATTATTTATCGCAATTTTTTAACAGCCGTCTTTTTTATGTTCGGGTGGTTTTTGGCAAATTTAGTCAATATCGAATATTCTCTGTAAATCTTTTTCTGTGTTTTATACCTTTCTCCTCAGAAATACCTAACCCAGATTCATCACAAACTTCCGAAATGCATTTATCTGCAATTCAGTCGCAGAATAAGATAAATTTATTTCAGAATAATTCGGCTAAACGGTAGAAATTTGCGCAAATCAAGTCAATTATGATTTGACCAAATTCTAATCATAATCGACTGAGGTGGGGGTAAGTAGTGGTAACTCAGCCGTGAAGGGGACCAAAGTTCACTCACTTTCTGTTAAACTATATTGATAGTTTAACAGAACACGTCAAAATATCCTTCATTAAAATGTCCCTTAAAACGCATTTTTGTTATCCCTTGCAAGACGCTATATCTATGTATGCTATTTTGAAATAACTGAAATCGAAATGGAAACATTTCCCCAGTTGCTTTAAGTTCGCAGGTTGTGCCATATGTATTATGCGGCGTGCTCATGTTAGCTAAGTAAGGACGTTTCGTTCCATAAGGAGCTACAGATGGGTCCATTGTAAAATATCTACTAAATGGGTATTTCTCATTTTTTGGTGAAAAAAAATGTATTTACTGAAAATAGTATTCTAATGCAATTGATGATGCATTTTAATAGATTTGGCCTTGGACGTCATGGAAAAAATACTCGCCAAACTCGCAGTCTTTTAAATATTAAATTACAAGGGTTGAAAAGCAATTTGCCTTCCATGGAAGTGATCCCAGGGCCAGATCCACGGAAGTGATAATCACTACATAAATATTGTCCATGGAAAGAACAATTAAGTCATGTTTTTAAATTAAGGATCCTATTATTTTATCATTCATAAATCCATATTTATCTTAATGAATACCTATACTAAAACGGCTGAAAAAAATTGCGCTCCATGGAAGTGACCCCATCAGATCCATGGAAGAGACAATCTATACATATAATAAAACAGAAACGGAAAAAAAGTCTGTACATGAAATATAAAAAAAAAAATTACTGCTATGTGATGTGTACAGGATATAGACCCCAAAACGATAGATATTAAAATTTTTGTCTGTTTGTCTGTTTGTCTGTTTGTATGTTCGCTTTTCACGCAAAAACTACTGGACGGATTTTTACCAAATTTTGTGTAGTATCAGCTTATAACCCGGGTCAACATATAGGGTACCTTTTATTGCGGGAAATTTAATTATTCCTACGGGAAAATACAAAAACTGATTCTTACTAAAATAGATGGCGCCACATGATTATGAAAATACGTTATATTTAATCGCTGTCTCAATGAATAATGAATCATGTTATTTTTTTTTACCTGCTTCAAAACATAATATAAATTAAAACCCATCCAGGCTCATATAATATCATAAAAATAATTTCATGTTATTTACGTCATTATATCTACTAAGCAATAGATGGCGCAGGAAGTCAGTTAGATTACGATATACCTCTCACAAAAAAACATTCGAATGATTATATTAATTAGGGTGAAAGCCCCCTCTGTTGCCACTTTAAGATGTTTTTCACTTCTTTTGCATCATAACTACTAGGCAATAGATGGCGCGGGAAGTCAGTAAGATAACGATATACCTTTCACAAAAGTACATCCGAATGATCCTGTTGCCACTTAATTTTTTTTTCACTTCTTTCGCCTATGGTCTTAAGTAGGTATCTAAAATTGTCAAGAATGTATCTTATACTTTTCTTTAAATTTTTAAATTTACAATACAAAAAAACTACAAAAAAAATTTAACCGACTCCAAAGAGTATTTGTCAACTGAAAAGGAAAAATATAATTTATATTATAATTAAGGTACCTTTTTGAGGTCGGTGCCAGTCAGTTTATTTTTTTAAATTACTATTTATTTTCTAAGTTTTAGTATACATTGTACAATAACATACCCACGAAAACTACTAAACCGATTTTGATGAATCTTAGACTGTTCCCAAAGTTAGAATACACCTAATTTAAATCAAATAGAATCATCTCGATATGCCTTTAGATTTCGAGAAATTCGTGGATATACATAGTAAAAACATGTAACTAAGTATTCATATACTTACGAAATTTAGTTTGATTTTAGTCGATTAAAAACCTATTTTTTAAACTTAAAATGTGCGAAGGGTGCCGATTGATGTGTTTTTTGTCAATCAAATTTTAAAAGATACATCGAGAAATCAATACTTAACTAACTTAGATAAAATAAAAGAAACATCTAATTCGATGTAAACTGAAAAGCGTTTATTGAATAATATTCCTATGTCTTAAAGAATTATTACTATTGTTATTATGACTTAAAAGTCATAGATAAAAAATATATTATCAAGCAAAAGTTATTAACGAAATGTTTTAAGCTAAGTAAGCACTCGGGGCAGTGGCCAAAACTAAAGTTCTTACCCTATTGATGTAAAATTTATATTTCGCATTTCCACTCGACGCTAGATGTCGCTACAGTAAGTATAGTGCCACAAATATATCTGAACCGGTGATAGTGGTCCTGGAGGAGCCACTAGCAATACAAAATTAACTGTCAAAATGGACTGCCGGCAGTCAACAGTATATTTAGTACCAAAAAATAACCACTGTGTGAAATAAGTTTGTCGCAATGTAGACAAAATGTCACCAATGTAGTTTTGAAAAATTTGCTCAAACGCTAAGTGGCCAGTACGTAGTTACCTACACCTACAAATTTTTTATGTCATTTAACCGGCTCTAGCTACTTAGGCCTTCAGCCGTAGGTACCATCCAATAAAATAAAGGAATATTAAAAATATTTTTCTATCTAACTTATTTATTCATTTATTTACTAGGAAAGCTTACATAAGTGATGATTGATTAAAATCAAATAATTAAATGGTATATCATTACATTTTATACCTGTTACTTAAAGAAGAAATGTCTCCATATCAAAATACTAGCCTTCCGCCCGCGACTTCGCCCGCTCGGACTAAACGACGACGTTATCCCACGGGAATGTGATATTTTTCAGGGATAAAAAGTAGCCAAAGGCAGCCATTACATCCAGATCGCGATCACTGATCGTGATCTTGATCGCGATCGAGATTTACTTTGTAGATATTTTGCGATCAAGATCGCGAGCCGTCAATCACCTTCGTACACATTCAATCTGCATCGCGATCATTGATCATTGATCATTGATCCAGATTGACTGTCTAATGGCTGCCTAAGTATGTCACTTTTCAGCTGCCAAACTATTCCCATTCCAAAAGTCACGTCGATCCGTTGCACCAATTTTGACGTGAAAGACGGACAAACAAACAAACCCACTTTCACATTTATAATATTAGTATGGATACACACAATCTCGTTTACATTTTATAGTAAAAATATGATTGGCCTGATATTATGCATTACTAAGTATAAGAACTTCTGTTTGAATCGTGAAAGCGCGCATATGCGCAAAACGATAATACGCGCTCTAATCGCGCGCGGCAAGAGTGCGCTTCACCACTGGAGCTCCATAGTAGTGGTCGGAGTGGACGTGCCTCGTGCGATCCAAGAGCACCAAGAGAACAAATTAGATTCACGATCCATGATCCCCAATCTTAGATAGTGGTTGGCCAATCCAAGATGGATCGTTTGGTGTGGTTCAGTCTTATGAACCTCGCGTAGAATAGATCTGTTGCCCGCTAGCAAGCAACGTCGAAGAACGAAGAACGGCTGTTCAAAATAATCGTTATCATTATACACTGTTATGTGTGATACATGCATTTTTGCGTATAAAAACCATATGAAAATATAGATAAGTTATCACAACTTACTGTAAATCGAGATTTGACAGCCTAAACCGACCTAGATAGCGGTTTAAATTTAAATCGGGATCGGTAACAACTAGTAGCTAAATGGGATTTAAAAGAAAATTTAGATCCAAGTGGCCCTTTTGAGTTATTAAGAAGAGAAGAGAAGTTTGTTTTTTTTGTCGCCTCTAAGGGATTGCAGACTTCAGTATTTAATTTGACATACATTTTAGCTTGATACCTCCCACGCATACTTGAGAAAAAGTTTCTTGACAGACGGACAGATCTTAGAATGAGGGCTCAACTATGTTCATGCAGCATATGATAACAACATACCATGTTCATACCCTAGCCTGCATATTCGATATTCTTTAGACCCTTTTAGTAGAGAATAGGACTTCAAGAAGAGCGTTATGAAATCTAAGCAACAAACACACATAAACTAAACTAACACAAAAGTCACAACACCGCGCGTACGAAGTCGCGGGCAACAGCTAGTCCCGAAATAAATATTGTCCATGGAAAAACCAATTATGTCATATTTTGAAAATAAATGATCCTACTATTTTATCATTCAAAAACCTTTATTTATCTTATGAATATATAACACAGGAACTATTTTATCTTATCAATTTATTAATTTCTCTTATGAATTTTTGAACCAGGGATGTGACCTCCACGGATGTGACTTCATCTGTTCAATCTCTGATTACACAACCTCCAAATCGGGAATAAATGTGCATGTTTAGCCACGTGTTTTTTGCACCAAAACGCATTCAAATCACACAATCTAATAAAATACTTGTAAAGTACATACCTTTGACGACCTACATAGACGTGACTACTTATGCTTGACGAGTTTTAAAAATGAACATTTATTTTTTATTTTCACAAAGATGTAAGGCCGCCGTTAGGAACCGACAACTGAAATAAAAAGATGGCGTCTCAGGCCTTGTCTATGTATGGTCAGTTACCGTCGAAAATGCTTGCGTTATTTTTCTGGCATGATCGGTGTGACATTGATCCATGGAAGTAAGAAAAAAATTGATCACAACTTTTATGAGAAAAAATTATGTACTTTCTAGTAGTTTTTTAAACATTAGTTTTTTTATTTATAGAGTAAATACGTTTAAGATATAGCTTATAGCATTGCTTACCATTTTACACATTCACAGTAACAGATAAAACACAGCAATTTTTTCTTCTTAAAACCTATATAATCACACCCACGGAATGGACAATTTTGTTAACAAAAATATTAAAATATAACTAAAATTTGGATCAAATATACCATTTTTTATCTCTAAAATATTGTATTTTATATATACTTAAATATTTCAAAGCACAACTGTATCATTTAGTTCCTATCAGTTAGAAAATTAACGACCACACTATTTACCCATAGAAATACCCATATTAGCTCTAATTTGAGCAGTAATTGCAATATTGCCATTATAAACAGGGATCACTCATAGGGACAGTACACATTCAAAACACTACGATGCTTTTAGGATATTTTTTATTTTATTTCATTAACAAAACAGGGCTGATAGAAAATGAACCCACAAATACAAACAACCTATTTTAAATTAACATATATATAAAAAATCAATTTAAATAAATAAATAAATAATCGTTTATTTTTCTTCACAATTTTGTACACAAGGCTTTTGCTACAATAAAATATAAAACATAAGAAAGGCCCAAAATTTGGAGGAACTGGAGCCTCAAATAGGTTTCCTAAATGGAAACCTGCAATCTACAGGTTACCAGACCCCCACCCGCAGACAGATCTGGATTTAAGGGACTGTTTAAGAACTAATCCTAATATTCACTTAGGCAGCAAAGTAACTATGTACAATTATGCTACGAGCTAAGCAATGCAAGAAACCAACGACATCGACAATGACGGAAGCAAAATATTGTTTTGTGAAGTGTTTGTGTGGTTCATGGTGGATCTCTGGTTCATGGTGTGGTTTAGTTGCTAAAAGGCGTAGCGGCAAGAATACATTTGAGGTTGCTACTTAAGAGGAACAATAAGTTTTTCAGTCCCCTCGTAGCCAAGAGATTTCAAAAACTTCACAACCGTCAGTTTGCACCTGTATTGCGGAAGTGGGTAGATATTAAGAAGAGTGTTTACGTTTTTATAAAGGAAGAGGCTAAGAAACCATAAGAAGCCCTGAGCGAAGGCTGTTCTGACTTTGGGCACAGTGCAGACTACATTCTTCCGGCGTTTATTCTGAAGTATCGCTGGGTCATATGGTAGAAGTGAATAGTTCTTGGGAATAACTTTCAAAATGAAAGTTTGCCTTATTGTGAGTATATCCCCATTTTCTATATAGTTTAGCAGTAGGGAAGCGATATGGTAGTCCAGCGGATACTTTGAGTAACACGCGTTGAGCCCTTTCAACTGGAAGTATACCTAAACGATTTGGCTGTGGTTGAATTAAAACCAAAGTGCAGAAATCAAATAACACGCAGCATAAAACTTGAAATATTCAACAAAAAACCATAGGTACCTTACTAACAGAAATTAGCCTAAAAAACAAACGACTTCTTGATAAATAAAGAAAAACAAAATTAAAAGCAAAATGCCTAAGTCAGAATAAAACGCAGCACAAAACATTCAACAAAAAAAAACAGTACGTACCTAACTAACAGAAATGAACCAAAAACAAACGACCTATTTGAAATAAATATATATATACAGAAAAATCTAAGTAAAACCAAAATGCTAAAATCAAATTACACGAAGTACAAAACATAAGTACTTACCTAATTAATAGAAATGAAACGAAAAATACAAACGTCCAATTTTAAGAAAATTTTATTTTTTTAATTATAATGTAACTTACAGACTAGTTTTTATACTTCAGAATCCATAAATGAGAAAGTTTTATTTAAACTCAAACCCCTCTTTTACCCAATTAGGGGGGAGATTTTTTTTAACTTCGGTTACTCAGATCATTTTTAATCATGACCAGTATCCTTCATAGTAGTGGTGGGTAATATATCTTTTTTTGTAAATCGATTCGAAACTATATATCGATATTTGATATCGGATTCTGAAACTATATATTTTAATATCGGTGATATCGAAGGTAAGCAAAGTTTTATGAATCCTATACAGTGATAGATATGATCGAAACCTACAACCGAACCGATATTCCTGATACAAGTAACAAATATTAATACGATATAGTTACTTACTTTACTTACAGATCAGTAGTTTTTTGTTTGAGATGATGCAGTTTTATTAAGTATATTTTGAGTGATTTATTTAAGTTGAGTTTTACTGAAATAAAATTATGTAAGTAAGTAAATATATAACTTAGGAGTATTCCATTGCAGTAGGGTACAATATCGTGTTGCCGACGCGCATCGAACACATGTCATGCAATATCACAAACAAAACACAATATTGCCGAATGCCGATGCCGATATCGTATTTTCAGAACGCATCGAGTACCTACTAATAATATTCTTGAATTGGATTTATCGGATCCCGTACAATATAGGATCTCAACGCACATCGCAATCCTAACGCGATATAGTGTTTTCTAAAATATATAGTTTCAGAACGCATCGATATCGGATTTGACGATATTGATGCAATATACGTTTTAGTAACTATATACGATTCGTATCGCCCACTCCTACTTCATAGCAATTTCCATTCTCCTTAGCCCAGAAATGAGGAACTTTCCATATAAACTTTAACCCCCCTTTACACCACATTAGGGGGAAGTTTTCAATTTTTATACTTCTAATTCTAAAAATGAGGATATGCCATATAAACTTAAAACCCTCCCTTTCTACCCCATAACGGAGGAGTTTTTTAACTTCGCCTACGCTATTTTTAATCTTGATCAGTATCCTACATACCAATTTTTATATTTCTAACTCTTAAAATGAAGATTTTCCATTATAAAATCTACACTCTTGTTATAATATTCGAATTATGTTCTCATGCCTGAACGTATAATGATACACTTTATGCCATAGTCAACTTTAAAAATAAAAGTGTTTCATAATGATCATTATGATACAACCGGATATAGCTATCACTTATTATAGTACACTTATGTTTCTTAATTTTACAGTCTCCATGGCAACCGTAGGATTTACCGGCCCTGGCTTCCAACTCTTTCAAGCCCTTCTTTAGCCGACAACAATAAGTAACTTTTTTAAAATTTGAATTTTGAATTTAGAAGGTATAGACCGTATAGACACACATTTTATAATTAATATTGTTTTGCTTTATTTTTGAAATATATATTAAATGTAATGAGTGTAGATAAAGTAGAGACTGCACATAAATCGGTATTAAACCATTCGTGGGATACTATTAAAAAACTCGACAAGGCTCCCACTTCCCACCCTTCATTATGCAACAGTCACATAAACTACTATTACAGTACAATATACAATATACTACTCAACAACGTGGATGGCCTGGATAATAAGATTTTTGATAGGTAAGTGTCAAATAAAAAATGTTAAAAAGTATTTTTGCCGCATTGTGAGCATTATAAGTCCTCTATTTGCCATTAAAACTTCAAACAAAGCGGCTGGCCCAAGCAAGTATAACTTACGGCAAAGTGTTGATTGCGCGACTTTTCACTTTCGTAAAATTTGAAAAAATGGCTGTTATCGTGGTGATTTTTTTATGTAAATTTTACCGGAAATGTGTGTTACCTGTCTTTGTCTACTATTCTTATAAAACCACCACCACCACTTAGGTATAAAATACCGATTCTTGAAAGAAATTGCTATTGCTTCGACTAGACAATACATTTATAAGAACCAGCGTAAAAACTCAACAACTAATTTCAGGTTATGCGCAATTTCATAAACACGTGTTTTCTTCTACCGCGATTTCATAATTGGTTACACAGTTAACGTTCTACTAGCAGTGGTGTGCATTTCATATAGGCATTTAAGCAGTGCCTACCTCGCAAAATCAAAAAATAACTATTTAATTTTAGTATCTGTGCCCCGCAATTATTATTAATGAGCTCACTAAATTATCATACCTTATTTTTATTATAACAGAAACGACATGACAGTAGGCAGACGCCCGACGGCCTACTTGAATCCTATACAATTTACTATCACTGGAAATAGTAGCACAGAATAATATTTGTAAAAAATAGTTTACTTATTTAAATGAATACGACGAAATAAAAATGTCGTAATTCCCACGCGTAATACTCTGACGTTCGACCTTCGCAATTTATCACCCTTATGTGTAGGCATGCTTACTCTATAAACCGGCCCAGTGTGAATGTCAGGAATTTTAACAAGAAAGGGAAAGATAATCGAGTGCGCGCGAGTGCGACAAGAAAAGCGTATACGTAACGCAATGACCGTTTAATTCAGTCGCGGCTTACTAAAATAGTGTTTTTGTTTTGTTTCGGTAATTTTTTTTACGTGTTTGTTTTTGATATTTTAGTGTGGTTAAAATTAAAAAAGAAATTGCTGTTTATGTTGGAGTGTATGAGCGAGTGTAAATTATACAATGGATAACCTAAACTGCTTAGAGTGTGGCGATCAATCGCTTTGGTTACTTATATAAATTGCGGTCCATTACTATTGGATCAAAAAGGGCTTTTTTTCAAAGCCACTACAGTACAGATATCCGTCGTCAAATGACATGTATGGCACACTCATTCATTTCTTGATCTATGGTGTAAAACAGTGGTGGTAAGACTGTGGTGGTCAAAATTATCTCCGACCGACCATGAAGATTTTATATATTCAAAATATATATTTATTTTACATTTCTACCTAGGCTAGACACCACGCGGCCGTATAGTGCCTACTTATTCTGAATAGCAATGCACGCCACTGTCTACTAGCCTTCAACACCTTACTAATTACACCAAGAACGTGTTAGTTAAGGTAGCGCCCGTTAATATAGAATTCTCACCTGAGGGTCTACTCCGAAACACAAAATCTGAAACTTCGATATACTCGTCCCTATTACTTTCCAATCATGAAAGAATAGAGTAAAAAGGACGGGTTTCAGAGTACGGTCCCTGGCTGTGCTGTACGGTGTTCTGTCAGTGGGCCACCGCAGGAAGGCTGCGTGCCTGTGGCGCTTTCAACTATCTATGCTAACTTTGTAAGTTACTAAATTGGGATAAATTTTTGATGATTTTGTAATCGCGATGATTTTATGTTTCGCACATTGTGTTAGTGCTAATTTGACTACATAATTTAAAATTCCATGTGTTAAAGAGTCGTGATAAAAATTCGCTATTAGTACTGAGCATTCCTGGGACCTCTCTGATCTGATTTTGGCTATAAAAAGTTTAAGTGCTTTCTTTCAATGATGTTTTGTACGACTATGTTCTTTCTTATCATAGCGTATTTTGATATTATTATAACGATTAATTTATGCTTCTTCTTACATTTAAATATAATTTGACTTGATTTTGATTCTGTTGACTTTCATTATAAATAAATAAGCCTTTTTCTAAGTAAAAACGTATTTTTTCCGAGTTTATTAGCTTTGCATTGAAACTTGAAAAATATTAAAATAAAATAGTAAAAAATTTCGAATGATTATGCTATAAAAATTAAAACTTTTTATAGAAAAATTTACCACATTGAAAAAAACACAAACAATAATTAACTTTATAAAAACCTTTAAAGTGGTAAATAAATTTATTTATTTATCTTATCTGAAGAAAAAAAATTGGGACTTTTTATAACTACTTACCTACCTACTCGTGGAACTTACTCATCTGTCTGAAGTCGGTTTGTAAGTAATCGTAGCTTAAAAAACCAATCACAACAAATTACAACTTATAGCTGATGACTACCAGATGTAAATAGGTACTTGAAATGTTTTAGAATACATATCAAACACGTAAAATTCATATATTTGTCTTTGCCATCAAATCCTCATTGGGACTACCTCAGGCGAATACTGTTGCAAACAAAAAATAAATAAATATTATATGAATATCAGTCTATAATTGACGGAAAAATCGGTGAATATACATACAGTGGAGCACATGACCTCCTTCTGTTTTGAATTTTGAAGTCGGTTAAAAATAAAGGAGAACAACGAGGTTTGTATCCAGCTAAACTCGTACAAAAATTTGAATTTACCGTTTATGAGAGAAATCGTTATTTATGCACTGCCGTAAATTGCGACAAAAAACCTGTCTAGAGTGGTAGGCGCAACCAAAATAAATAGAGGGCAAGAGCAAGACTTATGTTCTTAACTGGCTCGAGCGGTGCTCACTTCTGATTATGACAGGCTGTTGGCCGCGCAGCGAGTCTTGAAGCCTTCCTAATTTATTTACATTATCTTATTGCTTTGTTTCCTTTTTTCTTGTTGTTCTTTTCCCGCTATCACAAGAAGCTTTACTGTGAAGCCAGCCTTCCGTCCGCGGCTTTGCCCACGTGGATAACACGACGTTATCCCGCGGGAACTTGATATTTGCCCGGCATAAAAAGTAGCCTATATCTCTCGCTCTAAAATTATTTATTTATTGATTCTTTATTGTACATAAATATACAAATAGCGGACTTAATGCCCTTATGCATTCTCTACCAGTCAACCGGGAAGGATGTGAAGAGAGGTTACGGCGGCAATAAAGAAAAAAAAATTGTTAAACAGAAGAAATCAAAATAAGAACTTATAAAACCATACAGGGTGACAGTACAGGATGACAGTAAAACTCGACCTATACCTTGAAAGGGGTTATACTAGAGGTCATTAGCAACAAATTAAGTCTAGGGAACCGGGGGTCAAAACTGGATGGTTACCGAGTTGTGACGGTTCTTTAATTTTTTCGAAATTTTCCGAAATGTTACCAAAAAATATAAATTGTGATAAAACTGCTCCACTTTAAACATTAAATTGGTACTTTTCTGAAAGCTGAATAATTCGGGATCATTTTAAAAACTAGCGCTTGGCCAATAATTACATAATCTGAGAAATAAAAGGTCTTTAGTAAAAATATTTTTTGTTTTATGTATTTTTATCCAACTTCGCCGTATATTATTGCAAAAGAACTGTTTGAAAGTTAGCTTAAAAATTAGTAAAACAACATACTTGTTTCATAAGCTTTACAAAAAGGTACAAAAGTTATTAACTTTCCCAACTGTCTTTAAAAAAATCAGCAAAAGAGGGCTGTAGGTCAGACATTTCATTACGATCTGTAAATTGAATTTGGCTCGAAAAGTCGACAGTAACGTAGTAAAACCATATCTGTTTTCAGTACATTTGAAATACTGTCATATTGACTGTCCCACTACTTAATAAAGACACTCAGTTACCTTTTTTATTTGTAAATTTTATTCCCAGTTTACCTTTTTTATTTGTACCTGTATACCTACGTACATACAATAAATACCTACAATATAACCTGTATAAATTTAAGATACCTACATACATTAATGAATAACACATATATACTCACACAATAAATACATAGACTGCATAATTTAAATAACATAATACTTAGCATAGCATGATATGTGTCAGAGACAGCGAAGCTAGGGTAAAGAGTCCAGATAACTCTCGAACTAGTTTTTTTAAATACAAACTTACTATTTAAATAATAACTTATACTTAATAATTAATTAATTATCACTATTCCAAAAATCATGTCGATCCGTTATGCCCCGTTTTGATGTGAAAGACGAGACAAACCAATAAAAACATTTACACATTCGCATAGGTTTATGTATTGTTATACCTAGCTCCGATGGGACAAGAATCCATGACCTTTACCGTCCGGGTAAATGCTCTAACCACTGAACTACGGACTTGTTAGTAGACGCGTCGAATTTAACTAATACTGGTAACTATTTTCTAATATGTGCCAATACTTTTGATGCGCTGTTAGCCAGAGTTTATTTCATCATTGTGAAGTGAAGCATAGGTCACACGGGTCGATATTTTCTAATACATCAGTTTTTATTTTCCGTATTAAAAAATGTACTTTGGATGCAAACCAGTAAAAATTATATACCTACCTAGATTGTTATTTAAGATGTCAAAAACATAAATGAAAATATATCATACAGGAATATATATCTTATGTATGTAAATCTGAAATAAATGCTTATTATTATTATAGGGACGTGTCAATTTTCGTTAAGCTCTAGACTGACTGACTGTACACGTATGTACACGTCTCATATTATGTTGATAATCAACTAATAAAAATCTTAAATAATGAAATACTTCGTTGAATTAAAGAGGTAGATATTAAGACTAGAAAAAGAACTGAAAACTTTTTACATGTTATTTCTAATCTGTTTTTATCAGAATAAAATAAAGTATAAAGTATATACCAAGTGAAACTTTTAATTAACAATGAAAAAAAAAGTAGTAGTGGCTGTGGACGACCAAATATCTCTTGCAAATTTCCTTTCACATAACGTAGAATATAAAAAATAGGTAGGCGATTGTCATTGGGTCATACACTGATGACAATCGCTAATAAATGCAGCACACTTGTCTTATTGCAAGATCATAGACTCTGCACCGACCACGTAATGTAGACACGCGTTGTTATTAAATTTCTTTTGCTTTTCTCGCAGAGCCTTCCCTCACGCGTCACCAATATCGCCCGAAGTTGTATCAGAGCAGGTCATACTTAGAGGAAATAATAATATACAATGAGAAAACTCTTGTCACATTTCTGCTCTATGGTTGTAGCATTTCCTTTTACCGTTTACTCTAAGAAATCAGTATTTAGCTAAAAGGTAATCGAGTAAATTTTTGTTAAAAATAAATAGTATTATAATTTATTATATGAACTAGAATTGATCGCAAACCTATTTGTAGCTAATATGGAACGTCATGCGCCATGCGCCATCACAACATAGAAGAAAATATATTCGATAGATTAGTAAAGGCGCGCTTACACGGGCAACTAAAATTACGAAAGTCCTGTCAAACCCCACCAAATGTGACGTCACGACCACATCAAGTAATTAAGGGCGATAATAATGTCAAAATGTAGCGACCTGTTGCTGAGATACGGCCACACAATACCACGAAATATGAAGCAACATAGCTCCTTTTAATTGCTCTAGCTAGAATGCTCCATTACAGTTGCCAGGCAATTATTGCCAAAAAAATCTCGTGTACGCGCGCCTTAAGATCAATGGCGGATAATTAATAATTTAAGTTATATGTTTTATATTTAGATATACTGCATTAAGAATAAATAGCTGCCGCTTTTACAGAGCACTCTGTTCATAATGGGTAACCTATTGAAAGAAAAGTGCTTTCCAACGCTGCGGTGAAGGCCTATTTTAAAAGTTGTCGAGTGGAGTGAAATATCAAGACTATCAATAGCGCGCTTAACTTCATACTGCAAAATACTCACAAAAGATTACCTTGGAAAAAACTTAGGCGAAACCACTATTTGAACACAAGCCAAGGATTGCGAAAATTACTTTACTTCATAAAATATACACACCTTTAAAAAGTTTGCGAGACGTATAAATAACAAAGTTATGAAACAATCACAGACTAAGTTCTTGTAAAAAATATGTGACAAAGGTACGAGTTGCTTTTGTTTTTGACGTCAATCATCAGTTAATCCAGCTTGCGATATTATAATGCAATGTTTAAAAGCTATCGTGCTCCGGAGGCTACCATAGAGCTTAGTTTTGTTTACGTTTATCTATATATTGAAAATCTTTCACATCTTTGTGACGAAAGATATTCTCAGAAAATATTGTTGTGACATGATAAAACCAATTGAAAAACTTGTGTTTATGCAGGAAAAAGATATACCTACATATAATAGTAGTTTATGTGACTGTCGCATAAGGAGGGGTACGAGTGGGAGTTTAAAAAACGATCCTTGGCGAGTTTTTTAATAGTATTCCACGAGTTTTTTAATACCGAGTTATGTGCAGTCTCATACACTACTTTATCTACACTCATAACATTTATTATATATTTCAAAAATAAAGCAAATCAATATTAATTATAAAATGTGAATTGGTGCCAAACCCCACTCATAGGAGTCTATACGGTCTATTCCTTCTAAATTCAAAATTCTAATTTTAAAAACGTTTCTGATTGTTGCCGCCTAAAGAAGAGCTTGAAAGAGTTGGAAGTCAGGGCCGGTAAATCCTACGGTTGCCATGGAGACTGTAAATTTAAGAAATATAAGTGTTTTATAATGAGTGACAGCTGTATTCGGGTGTTGCATAATGGTCATTATGAAACACCCGGATACAGCAGCTTTATTTTTTAAAGTTGACTATGGCATAAAGTGTATCAGTATACGTTCAGGCATGAGTTCATAATTCGAATATTATAACATGAGTGTAGATAAATATTATTAAAAGATTATTCGGGCAGAAATGGCTAGTTATACCTGTGACTGTAACTGTACACATGACTGTAAAATTTAAAATAGTTGTGGTACCTAAAAGTTATTTTCAAATATATTTTATCTACACTCATGTTATAATATTCGAATTATGAACTCATGCCTGAACGTTTGATGATGCACTTTATGCCATAGTCAACTTTAAAAAATAAAACTGTTTCATAATGGTCATTATGAAACAACCGGATACGGCTGTCACTCATTATAGTACACTTATGTTTCTTAATTTTACAGTCTCCATGGCAACCGTAGGATTTACCGGCCCTGGCTTCCAACTCTTTCAAGCCCTTCTTTAGCCGGCAACAATCAGAAATTTTTTTTACATTATAATTTTGAATTTAGAAGGAATAGACCGTTAGACTCCTATGAGTGGGGAGTCCTAGATCCCACCAATTCACATATTTTTATAATTAATATTGTTTTGCTTTATTTTTGATATATATAATAAATGTAATGAGTGTTGATAAAGTAGTGTATGCGACTGCACATAACTCGGTATTATGCGACAGTCACATAAACTACTATTTTCACAACGTTTTCCGACATAAATCTATTTTTATGAACTTTATTGATAATGCGATAATTCGTAATAATAATGAAAAAGCAACACTCTTTTACACTATTGGGTACTATAAAAAATGTATTATAATTAAACGGCCTATCAAAATATCAATGGTAGAACACAACTTGTTTCGGGTAAAGCTTTAAACCTTTTATTGCAATCAAATTATTGCATTTCTTAGTTTAATAAAATTTTACCTTCCTCATTGAGTCCGATCATATTTTCTAATCAACAGGATTTGTGGTTTCCACGTCAGCGAATCGGTTTTCCTGGTTTGACTGAAACGTTTAAGATTCTTTTAAAGTATTTTAGGACGGAGCGTTGGACTTCACCAAGCGGACGATTTCGCAGACAAAGCTTGGCCTGTATTAAACCAGTTGATCACTCTGACGTGTCTGAATACGAGCTTTGTGTCTAACATGATAAAGTCGATCTAATTTCTTGTCATATCATGAGGGCTTCGCCATGACCAATTTCTTTGGGGAAAATAAAGTTACTCTGTTCTTTTATCTCTGTTTTTCTTAAATAAATAAGTCACGAAAAGCCATTCTCTCTTGAGAAAATTTACAAACCATTTGCACCCGATGATTTTTGCTGCCAAAACCATAATAAGATCCTACTACTGTTTCGACGCAATTCTTTACCACTGTATTTAAAATAACCCAAAGAAACACGAATTACAGTAAAGCATAATAATTTAACCGTAGTTACAGTTTTACCCTAAATGTAATATTTTGAAGTCAACATCCCTTCAACAAAATAAATAAACATCCTTTGTTCCCTTTAGGATAATTTAATTTTTAGATCACTTTACACGGCATTTACAAAATTATTATTTCAAGTGAAAAATAAACAATTTTTCCTTTGAAGTGTGTTCGTCAGAATTTCAAGTTAAAATATTATTATTGTCGTGAAATGACATAAATAATAGCATCGCTATTTTGTATATTTCCTTGAACATTTGCAGACAAAAAAAAGGTTATTGTCTACTAGCATCCCGTGACTTTACTGCAAAGACAAAGCATTTTTAGTTGTAATTGATGATAGATTTGCTCTGATCCAGTACCCGCTAATATCGTAGGCAATTCAGCCAGGCTACGTGTAGACGTTTTTTCATGGATTCTGGCATGGAGTAACACGGCTGCCTACTTACTGATGCTGTTTTAGGCGCTAGATACTGAATCTTTTATGGCGGAAATACTCGCTATGGTACTCGCACTGGATAAATCAACCAAATTGAACAATGTAAACGTAAAAGTGAATCATTCAATGTCAATGTGTGCCTGTATTTCTGCGCCTGTCAACCAAAGTGAATCAATTTGGTTGAACCGTGTAATATTAGCATTAGCTACAGACGCTCTACCACCTCCCGCCGAATAGGGGCCCGGAAGGCCGAGCCAACCGTCAGGTCGTAGGAGGAGCTTGCAACCTCGGGCCCTCCACATTATGACCTACTTGACGGCGGAGAGAGCAAGAAGTGAGGGGTTTAGTGGGTATTCCCCCTCGCTGATCCCCCATCGAGTATCTGACACTAGATGGAGGATCAGGAAGTGGCCAGGAGAGTCCCACTTAACCACCGTCCGCACACCGCACGCGGACGGGGTATGCGTAAATGCATTCCCCTCACTATAAAAAAAACTATTAGCTACAGTCTAACTCTATGTTTATGGGAAATATATCTGCTTTTTATTGGATTTCAAATCGGAGAATCTCATGTAAGTACCAAATTTTGTTTAATAAAAACATCTTGTTAAAATCATTCTTAATATTATATTGTATAATATAAACTCTCTCAAGTTCAGTTAAAAAATACGCGTGAAATAATATTATTTCGATTTCAAGCTACCAAATGCAAGAATGATTTGCCACCGCCACCCAATAAAAATCTTCAAAATACTTCAAAAAAATTACTCAAAATACACCTTCAGACAAAAGCTACGTCTTCACTTGTCTTATTAAAAATTACAGAAGTAAGGTAAACCGGCAAATTTTTTTTTAAATTATTTATTCATTATAATATTCATAATTCATAATTATTTATTGCACAATCATTATGCATTACTTACACTATTTTTTTTAATATAATATGTCCTAAACTATTATTAATTGTTCTATTACACCAAACAATAATTATACAATATTATTTTAAAAACTTAAATACCTTCTAAACTATATTTTAAAAATTAGCTTTTTAAAAATCGGCAAATACGCTCTCCATACTATATGTACTCGACAACGTTTTCTGCTTCGGTGGCCAAAACTGGAACTAACGTGTTTTGTTTTTAATTTCATTTTGCTATCAAGTTGCTGTTCAACCATACCGCCGCTGTCACCGGAACAGAAAATATTGTCCATCTTGTAGTTACAAATGATCGATGACAACTATGTCAGTAGAGTCCGCGTCACATAAGTTGGCATTTGTCAGAAGGCGCTGATCGTAGTGGTCGGTCCTGGTCGGTCGGAAAAATGAGCCTTATTACCATTTCATAATTTTAGTTCCAGATCTTGACACTCGCCAAGTTATGTGGCGCGTACTCTAGTCAGACAATTGACGTTTATTTGTTTACAAATCCTATGACGTCAAATCATGGTCGATAGAGTTTTCATCAGTTCAAATTAAAAATAAAAATATATATTTTTCAAATTAATTTTACTTCTCCATCATGTACTTTTATTTCATGATATCGCTTTATAAAATTTTCTTAAGCCAAGTACTAAAGAAAATATTCATTCGATGTATGAAATTAAGTATGAATCAAGAACAGTAAATAGCTGTTTGATAAAAATGTTATGCAGTAATTTTCTCACACTGAACGTGTAATATGGGACCTCTTTAAGAATTCATTTATGTGTGATGGCAGAGTCTACGACGATATTGCATAAATGGGATGCCTTTCACGCACCCGACTGGCAGCTTTTCTTATTACTTATCACATTCAAAATAATCCAAGTGTTAATTAATTGTGCTTAGAAACGATAGTCGTGAATTCCGGTATTGTCTTGTTTTTCTTAATATTCCTTGCAATAATTTCATTTGCCATAATAATCAACGGTCATAATATTCGTTAGCACTATTCTTATTTATACTAGTAACGCATGATATAATCATTTAGTAGCAATAACTCTCAAGATAGGTACCATAATAACAAATGCTACAATAGGGTATTTTACTGTTGTTGAAATGTAGATATTTAATGATGACGTTAAAAAATATTGCAATTAAGAATACCAAATATGAAAAAATAATTTGAATCTGTTTTATAATAAAAGAATTATAGTCTGTTTGATTTTGACTATAGCTGTCTCTTTCTAAAACGAAATCTTCTATGGCGTGACTATGACGCTACTAACTCACTGACGTCACTAAGATAGCGTCCTGTCCTTATCTAATTATAAAGTTTGAAGTCCTATATCTTTGAAAATATTCAAGATAATTCAAAATGAAAACTTGTTTTGTGTAGCTAATATTTCGAAAAACATTTTACAGAAATAAAAAAAAATCAGTAAAATACCGTATTATTTAAAAAGAAAACGAACTGTATTCAAACAATTTTAAATAATCGCCTGTCTGAACTGGGAATCGAACCCGCTGAACGTGAAAAAAAATCTTTATAATGCATAATGGAAATCATTTATTCATTTTAGGCTGATACAGCACTTGTGAACCTCAATGAAGCTACGCCATCGGTTCGCAAATCCTACAGCGCGGGAGGCCTTGTAACGAGAACAACCGTCTAGAAACTCGCGTAAATAATTTTCATTAACGAACTAGACATC
Organism: Crambus lathoniellus; assembly: GCA_949710035.1. Classification (NCBI taxonomy): domain Eukaryota; kingdom Metazoa; phylum Arthropoda; class Insecta; order Lepidoptera; family Crambidae; genus Crambus; species Crambus lathoniellus. Next base: position 37,826,656 of record OX453296.1, read on the forward strand.
TAAAGGTAGTTTCTTCAAAATACACACCAACCAACTAGATAAGTCTTTAAACGTAGCGAATAAAATACTAAAATAAATGTCAAACAAAGGTAATAAAACTTTAAATAGATTAAGAACATATAGTCAATAATAAGCAGTGCCATACAAGCCACGACAAAATAAAACTAATAACAAAAAAACATAAAAAATCAACATATTTTGAGACTAGAAGCCAGGAGCAGATAAATCCCACTGGTGGCACCAGTTCACGAGCATGACGCATGAACCAGCCATCGCATTTTAGGGAACGTAACGACCCGCCTCATCAACATCACCGCAGAAATCTTAACAGTGAGCATAACGTACTAAAGCTACCTAGGTATATTAACTTGCTTGATAATAAGAAAAAGAAAGAAAGTGACAAAAATAAAAAGAAAGGAGTTTTAGGTTATTTTACAACTCTCATATTCGGTAAGTAGGTCCTTATTACCCCTAAATGGGGCTTGTAGGTAACCAATTAGCTCTCTAAGGTAATAATGTAGCTAGCCCTAGGGCGGTAAATAAAAAAAAATCTTCAATATTTCAAACAGTTCGCGTACATCTAACCATCATACTGGCAAAAGACATCATGCATTCAGCCCAATGACAAAAGAGGTCGCTTCGCTATTCAGCCTTGTCTTCGTATGAGTATAATAGTCATCAATTTTAAATATTGAACGGCGAAGCTCAATTTCGTTCTCGAAAAAAAAAGATGAAAACAGGCGAGAATAGAAAACTTTTACTTTAAATATTGTTTGTTTTTGTGATTTTTGTTATAATTAAGTGCTAATTAGGAAAAAAACATTAGTTCTGCAGTGATGAAGATATAAGCTGCACTCCCGATTCAATGAAAATGGTAGCTGAAGCAGCAATTAACAATATTTTGCCTGATAGTTCTAAAGAGAGATATTTGAAAACTTACGACGAGTTCATGAAGTGGCGAAAAAAAAACGAGTAAAGTCTTTATCTGAGACTGTATTCTTAACATACTTTAGTGAGCTATCAAAAAGCTGCAGCCACCTAGTTTATGGTGCATTTATTTAATGTTAAAAGCAACTATGAGTACTAAACACGGCATCAATAACAAGAACTTTTCAAAATTATCATCTTTTCTAAAAAGACAATCAGCTGGGCACAAAAGCAAAAAGTCAAAGGTTTTTTTTACAGCGCAAGACGTAAAAAAACATTCATAAATGAAGCCCCTGATGACATAATAAAGCTATTAAGGTAGACGTAAAATAACAAATCACATAATGGTAATACTTCATCATTTATCTTTTAAATTCTTACAATCCTATAAAACATACTTATTTTTATATTTCGCTTGTCTTAGGTGGTTCTTATCTTCGGTATAGCTGGCGCATGCCGAGGTATTGAATTGACAAATATAACAATTGAGAACATAGAACAACAGGGTCAGTTGTTAGTAATTAAACTACCGAACACAAAAACTAAAATTGACCGAACATTTGTAGTTCCTCAAGAATTCTCTGAATTCGTACAAAAATACAGAAATCTTCGTCCCGAAAATGTAAACACCAACCGATTTTTTTTTGAAGTACCACCAAGGCAAATGCTACAAACAAGTTATTGGAAAAAATTACCATCAGAAGTATGCCGAAGCAAATCGCAAGTTATTTAAAGTTAGCAAACCCGGAATTGTACACAGGAGAACATCGGCTACATTTTTAGCCGATGCTGGGGCTAACTTAACCACTATAAAAAGGCACCGTGGGTGGAAATCCAGCAAGGTGGCTGAAGGTTACATTGAAGATTCCATACAAAATAAATGTAAAATTACCAACCAAATAACGGAAATTATTCAGCTTTCAAAAAATTAAACATAATATATTTCTCAAGAGATGATCCGCAACCATCAACTTCTGCTGAAGAAAGCTTCCTCCCGTCAGATTTTGTCCATTACCAACAAATATTACAATCTCAAACAAAAATCACCTGTCCCTAAAATTTGAAAATTGTTCTCATCCATACTAATATTATAAATGTGAAAGTGTGTTTGTTTGTTTGTTTATTTGTTTGTTTGTTTGTTTGTTTGTCCTTCTTTCACGCCAAAACGGAGCAACGGATCGACGTTATATTTGGTAAAGGGATAGTTTGGGAGCTGGAGAGTAACATAGGCTACTTATTATTCCGGAAAATTGAGTAAAAGTTGTAATTTTCTATGAAAAATCGTTTAACTGTCGTACCTTCGATACAAAACTGTCATTTCTTCCATTGCCGTTTCCAAAGAGTATGTAATCACTGACGTCTGCGCGGTCAAAATCAAATACTAATCTTTTCTATAACCTTAGAATAAAAAAATGTTGTTTTTTCACTTCTCATGCTCGTAAAGTTCGTGTTTATGTTGGGTATAGGCTGCATAAAATAGCTTTTTATGCTCTGGTGCATAAAGTAAAATCTTCGTCTATGTCACAGGCTCTAAGACAAAGGTCATCAGGTAAACAGTCACAGACGCAATTAAACTTCGTTAAATAAACTTGTTGTTTCATTCTGTTTCTTAAATTTTGTACATAATCCATGTTAAATTACTAAATAAATAAAACTAGGCAAAATTAATGAGTTTTGTAAGAAATAAGTATTTCAAGAGCATTATGGACTACTATCTATGCTAAGTAATGTGCTGCCACTTCCACGTATAAAAAAAAGAAAAAGAAAGTTTTCCCGCCAACATGGCGAAGTATTTATTTTTTGCAATATTGTAATTTATTTTCCTCACACTCGAAGTGAAAAGCAGAGTGTATAAGTCGTACATAAAACCCAATTTACCCTCGAATTGACTATCCATCGTCTCGGGTAAAATGGTATGTTTTATGCACTTGTTGTACAATCTACTATATTCTTGTAATGCCGGTTTTTTTTCTACTTACCTCACAATCGAGATGTAAAGCAGAGTAGTTAGCTCGGGTGTAAGCATCAATTGAAATATCTCGGGCTGCAATTGTTGCCTTACAGACCTTGGCTACTAATCTACTATAAATTTGTACATTTTTGCATTTACAATGCAATTTTTAATTTTGAAAAATGGAAAATGAAGTATTTAGAAAAAGTGTTGTCGCCCGGATAGTCCCAAGCGGGTTTTGTACGCCATATCGAATTCCAATATATCGAATGCCAGTTGATCGGTGACAATCAAACGAAAACCCAATATATCGACATGCCATTTGATCGAATGACAAATAATCGATAGATCAATAGCTCGTTATGCCAATAGATCAAAAGCTAATTAGATCGATGTTTTATAAGATCGAATTGCAAATAATCAAATGCCTAGATGTCGACACATCGATATGTGTCAACAAGAACATACAGATATAAACAATAGACTCTTCTAACTCTAGTTTTCATCTTAGCATTTAATTTTTTTAAATAGCTTATTTTTAGCGAGGAATAATAGGAAGTATAACAATTTGATTAATTCCCTATACGACCCCCCCCGCGAATAATCCGGTAACCGAAAAAGTCAAAATGTTCAGGAAAAATAAAAGAAGCATTTTTGTTAATAACTCGACTAAAAAATAAGTATTAGAGACTTTTTATATCACATATGGAAGCTATTTTTTTCAGCTATCTTGTTATTTCAACCAAATTTAATTAGTACCAAGGTATTCGTTACAAATTAACAAAATGCATTTTACTATACTAGTATAGATTAAGCTCTGATCAGTAGTGTCTCTTACGATATTATTCGTGTAAATTTCTAGTGCCGTCTGCAACAGTAATATCGTGTTGCGATATTATTCGTTTAAGTTTATATTTTCGACTTCAAACAGTAATATCGTGTTGCGATATTATTCTTGCAAATAGTTTTATTTATTGTACATTAAAATTTGTAGAAGCCAATTACTATAATATTCGCCTGTAATGAAATAAATAATATTCTAGTAAATGAAACAACTTTGGTTAGTTTATGAATTAATGATTGTTATGATTAACATTAAAAAAATACACTTTGGCTTAAAGATAGAACATAATGAATGAGATTATATTTAAGTAGAAAATTATTTTCTATTCCTATTCCTTCGTTAGGATTACTGATTGCTCAATTATGTTTACAACTAAACAAGAAGTAAGACAGAGCTGCATCTTGTTCCCTGCACTGTTTAACATAATATGGTGAGCAAATCATACGGATGACCATTGAAGATTGGGAGAAGGGTTTCCATGTAGGAGGAAAGAGACTTTCAAATTTTCGATATGCTGACGACACCGTACTATCTATGGATGATAGGAGTGAGCTATTCCATAGACTCGAGCTGGAGAGTGGTAACGTTGGTCTCGCAGTGAACAGAAATAACTAAAGTGATGATAGAGGATCGAGTCGGAACGTTATCAAATGTCACCTGCAAAATTCCTGGCGTAGGCATCGTCGACCACTACACTTATCTGGGCTCCCAAATCTGCAACGACTGCAGCTGTGTACCGGAGATAAAAAGGCGTACGGGATGGCAAAGGATGCTATGACCCGTTTAATATTATATGGAGTTGAAACATGGACAATTCTGGCCCGCGAAAGGTAAAGGATGTGGTGCTGAAGGCGAATGCTAAGAATACCTTGGATAGCGTAACGCACTAATGAATCAACCCTAACCGAACCCAGCTCCAAATTAAAACTCACCTATCGATCACATTCCGGCAATGCATTCTTTCATATTTCGGTCATACGGTACGCAAAGGTGACGACAGCCTAAAACAACTAATTGTAGTCGGGAGCATCGAAGGCAAGAGATCGCACGGTCGCTCACCTACAAGATAAAAGACCGATCAAGTAAAAGACTCGTCATCCTTCATACACACGGTCGTAAGAGAGGTGCTGGACCGGAACCGGTGAACCCTGATGCTGACCACGATCCTTAGACATGAGGGACTGACCCCAGAAAGAGAGATTCTTTACTTAAGTAATGCGAATCGACTTTGGGTAATAGACTAATAGAGTTTCTTATCCTGTCTTCTGTATCTAGCTTCATCTAATGTGGTCTATTCAGATGTTTTCCTCTTTTATCAATCAAACTATCATCTCTTTTAATTTTTTCTAAGGGTGTGTAATCATTTTTTCAAGGATAGAAAGCGTGTTTAAGAAAAACACTTTGCATACCTGGGTTTCTTCATTGTTGAGGGGAAACAAATATTTTAATGTTTGAGATCGGTTTTCTTTTCCTATTAACTTACTTTTTTAATATTACTAGATGTCACATGACGTAAAATGTATTACCATTGAAGTTCACGATTGACAAGTTTATAAAAATCACTGTGTAGAGGTAATCTGTCTTCTGCGATGAACTTTAACCAGCAACTTTTTTAACAGGCACAATTAGGTAAATTATATTAATAGACCAATTAGATTTGATTGAATCAATTCGGTGTTGGTTTTCGCACGAACTATTTTCTGAGGATGCCACGGGTTGGGACGAAACACGTGTAGAGTGGTCTAATCGGTGAAGGTGTAAGGTGTATAGCTGTCTTGCTAAATGTAGGTATTGTGTACTGGTATTTTCGTGGTGTGCATTTTATTGCGGGCGGGCGGTGCATTTTGCATGTTGTGTTTTTGTGGAAGTAAGCTAGGTACATATATTTCGTTTTTCACAATGGTTTGGGACTCACGCAAAGTGACGCCTGATTCAATCAAATAAAAAAAAACTGTATTACTTATTACATAATTACAGTAATAAATTGTTTACCCGAATAATATCGTAAAAGTGTTTACTGTCAAATGCTTTTGGTATTTTTTTTCGTAAAGATCTAAAACAATATTATTCGTTCAAAACACTTTTTAAGGCATTTTAATGGAACAGACACGCAATTTTTCATATCTTTGTAAATATCAATAGAAAAATTCTGAAAGAAAATCACATGATTCATTTTAGTTTCTAGATACCTAAAAACACATAACATGAAAAACCCCGCAATAGCTCATTACCGGATTATTCGCGGGGGGGGTCGTATAGATTTAGAATTGTAACCAAGGACAAAAATGTTGCAAATTGATTTATTGTAATTTCGATCTAATGACACTGCGATCAATCGAAAATCGATTTATTGAAATTTCGATTTAATGTAACAGCGATCTATTGAAAATCGATTTATTGAAACTTCGATCAAATGGCATGTCGTTATATTGGGTTTTCGTTTAATTGTCACCGATCAAATGACATTCGATATGGCGTAGAAAACCCCATCGGAGCTGGTTATGAGACGGGTCGATTTTTTCTAAATACTTCATTTTTCATTTTTCAAAGGACTTTATTTATACAGGATGTTAGTTAGGTCAGTTGCAAGCCCAAAACCACAGCTTATACTCATAATATTGAACAACTTTCCCAAAGAAACACGGGGCGAAATGTGAAAAAAAATTTGGTCTTCCATACAAACTGCACAGTCAGTTGATCGATTTTGTATGAAGGGACCAACATTTTTTTTCAAATTTCGTCCCATGTTTCTTGAGGAATAATGTTCAATTTTATGAGTAAAAGTTGTGGTTTCGGGCCTGCAACTGACCAAACTGAACACCCGGTATATTATGGTAAGACACAAGACATAAGACTCACCAGCTTGCTCATAAAAACCCAGATAGTACAATCATATAATACATTATTACATTAGTACATAGTGGTTCACACCACCGATTTCAGACCCAGAGGTCCCGGGTTCGATTCCCAGTGGGTGTACATATATTGTATTTGTTTGTTTGGTGGTAGAACTTGTTCAAAGTCCGCCTGGCTAGCCACCAACATCTTATCTAAGTCTGACGCCATAACAACGTTGTTTTCAGCATTATTGTGTTCCGGCAGTTAGAGATAAGATAGCCAGTTCGTCAGTAGTTTAAGGATTCCAGAAGTAGTGCGCTTCCACCTTCAGCCTTATCACCACCTAACATCAAGTGTGATGAAGGCTATGTGCTTCCCCGTTGTAAATAAAAAAAACTGAAGATTCCGGGAGTATTGAAAAATGGAAAATGAAGTATTTTAGAAAAAATCGACCCGGCTCACAACTATCTCCGATGGGACAAGAACCCACGACCTTTCGCTATCCGGGCGACTGTTCTTCCGGGAGTAGTGCGCTTCCACCTTCAGCCTTATCACACATAACATCAGGTGTCATGAGGGCTAAGTGCTAAAACCCGTAGTAGCTAACAAAAAAATGAGAGTCAGGTTTTGGCTACCGATATCTAACTCTGTGTTTATGGGAAATATATCTGTTTTTTTATTGGTTTTCAAAACGCAGAATCGCATGTACCAAACTTTGTTTAATAAAAACGGCATTATTATCGAAAAAATATTATCAACTTCCGAAGAACCCTTGTTTGTTTCGAATTCAGTTATTGCTACATCTACGGACGTAACGCAATAGCAAATTGTGTTTCATACTTGTGTCAAGATAAAATGTTTCTCGTAAAATCAATTTTGGTAGACACCAGAACGCGTCTTTCTAATCCAATTTGTAACATAAGTAAGGTTATTGGAATATAGGGTTGAAGGAGAGTGAAAAGAAAAAAGGCGTGTGGAACAAAATTGGTCGAGAATAGGGTAACACTCCGGAACCGCGACGAATCTCGAGCTGAAATCAATCGATGCGAGTGTGATGGAAAAGATGAGATAGGTGGGAGCTAAGTACATACTTTTAGATTGGGATTTACTGTATCCACTCGCTTTACAAGAGACACTACCTAGCGATACATTGAATGTATTGATCTGATTGTTGTGGTGTTCACTTTGTTTGCGTTATTTTAGAATGATCTATGTTACACCACGGTGCATGACACGTAGCGGCAAAGGCACTGGTTTTAAGCATCCTTAGGGTCAATTCACACTCAAAATGCAGTCGTCAGCACAGTGCGTAGTAATTTGATGGCAAGAGTGGGGCATCACGGTGCCTTCTCAGCTGCGACAGTAACCTACTCTTCGGGCGTTTGTGCACTACACTGAATTTTACCGATCCGGAAAAAAACGGATGCTTGTATTTTAATAATTAATTATTATAAATAATAGAATTTATTTATTTCGTGCAGTTTAGGGTTCGAAACATTGAAACTACACGAAATAAATAAATTCTTACTATTATAAATGATTAAATTATTAAAATACAAGCATCCGTTTTTTTCCGGATCGGTAAAATTCAGTGTAGTGCACAAACGCCCTTCCGGCCGCTGCGCGCCGCTGCTCTCTCAGTGGGAATTGAACCTTAAGCAAATCGATACTTACAGGGGCCCGGTAGCGTCTGTTTTTCAAATGAGGGTAAAACCAAAATTTCGTCTCGAAAACATTTATAATCATCATCACCACTTCACCAAAATACACCACCACAATACATTAATTTTAATTTATATACAATTTAACTTAGTTTCAGTTTAATAATCTTAATTTTCAGCTCTGCCCCTGAGTTAGGTACAGGTTTACTAGTTCCAGGTGCAGATGTCATTTTTCTTGGTATTAGATGTAAGAATATTATAGAAATTGTCTTTTTTTATAGATTTTTGTGGTTTCAATAAACTTTATTATTATTATTACAAGTATTTCAGGGTTCAATGTGTCCATTAAAACGAAAACCTTTTACTATTGGACCATGTTTATGTTTAAATCTTCAGAAAACTGATATTAAATTAAAAATCTAACAATGTGTTTTTAATACACAAATTTTATTGGTAAAATATAAGATACGAGTACATTATTTTCGTCTTCATAAATAATAAAATAATCATTTTAGTCGTAATGGGTACGCTTTTAAAAAGAAATTTAATATCATCATATATTATTGAATTTGTTATAATAATACATTTGATATAGCTAACTCGTCTACACTATTAAACAGGACTTAAAGTATGAAGATGCCGTTTTTTTTCTTTTGTACATATAGCTTAACAACTTATAGAATATTAGAAATATAATTGCTTTAATATTGCGTTACAATATGATTATATCGAGCAATTTTAGATAATTTATTAACCACGATATTTGATGATTTACCTACATAGATAAAACTTATCTCGAAAGTTGCTGCTTTAAAGGATGAACATGCGTGACTTTTTCTTACATATCTTGGTACTTACTGAACTGTTTGAAGTCGGTGCCAACCCAAAAAGAAAAAGTAAGAAATAATTCCTCACCAAATAAATAACGTAAGTACTTTGAAGTCGGGCGTGAAACATGTAAATTTTTTTGTTGTTTTTGTTAAAACCCGCCCGACTTCAAAGTACTTACGTTATTTATTTGGTGAGGAATTATTTCTTCCTTCTTTGATGTGGTTTTTTGAAGGCGGTTTTATTTTTTTATAAAAATATTTTTTATTTCACTCTTTTTAGTGCATCGTGCAGGCAATTTACGTGTTTTTTGGTAAATAGGTATGTGATCAAACTGAAAACCTCCTTTTTCGAAGTCGGTTAAAATATCTTGAGGTATCCTCTTTTTAACAAAACAAGAATCATCTAAATCGGTTTATAAACAAAGGAGTTATGCCTAAAGATACGTATTAAATTCACATAAAGTGGTAATGAAAACGACAGTATTTTCAAGATTTCCTGAAAACTACTGCGCTGATTTCAAAATTTCAAAAAATGGGACCAACTTGGAAACCAACCTGATGTAATAACGTTTCAACCATTTCAATCGGTTCAGCCGTCTTCGAGTAATCGGTGGACATACACAAAAAAAAAAAACATACATACAGACGAATAGAGAACCTCCTCCTTTTTGATTTAGAAGTCTGTTAAAAAGAACAAATTATACTGAGTGAAATAACAAACATATAAAAAAACACACGGTCCCAAGCGTTAGGTTGTAATAGGAATTTTGGGTGGTGGGGAAATTTGGGTACTAGTCGGAGAATTTGGGGGACTAGTGGGGATCTCACCGAAATTAACCCTAGAGAGTGATTTTCGACTCGGCTAGCTCAAATAGGTTATGGGTCGTGGGATAAGGTGACTCAGTCGTCTGCGGCTTCAAATATATCCTTGGGCGCCTTTAATAAAAGTAAATAAATGAAAGTTAACCAAAATAAAGGTTACCTCAATAGATCCTAATAAAACTTATTAAATGCCACAGACCGGAACAAGATGAATTCAATGAAACTCAGTTAAATACATTATGAGACATTTATTTAAACAAAAATATGTAACGGAGAACTCAATGTATTAACCCGATGAATAAACATTAGTCGGTACACATTATAAAACATATAAGCAAGTTGAGTAAAACTATAAATACCTAGTATTCTCAGGTTTAACCATAGCAGATCATAAACATAGTTACATGAATAAATTGTCAACCCGTGACTCAACGAACATGCTCTTTATAAATTTAAACGGGAACCCGTTGGACACGCTGAATATTATATGCACCAAAATAGGCTAAATCCCACATCTAACTTATTAGCTAAGTTAAAAGAACGGACACATAATTGTATTTATACTAGAGAGACACTATGGAACTTCATAAAGACTTAAGACGAGAGCTTACTCGTTCGACTTCTTCCAACCCGACTGATTGTCAGACGGACTCGGGTGTAAATGAGGCTTCAAACCACAGTCCGTCCCACATCCAGCTGGCCATCAGCAGCCGAGCGACCGAACACTCGCAAACTCATGTTGCAACAATAAGACTTCATCAGACTATCACTTAAACATGAAAAGCTCCGTATTACCTAACTCACTATGATAACATACGGTAATTTACATATACAGGGCGTCCCAAAACTATGGCACATGAAGGGAAAGTACCTTAAATACTGAAAATATGAAAATTTACTGTAAGGAAACTTCATTTTTATTTTAAAAAGAAAACGAACTGCATTCAAAAAATTTCTAATAATCGCATCTGAACTGGGAATCGAACCCGCTAAATTTGAAATATTTTATTATACCGATCGAAAGGCTCAATTATAAGCATTTATTTATCCTGAGTAACATGGCATCTTAAATAAAAGGGAGAATACAAAATTTAACATTTAATGTTTAATATCAAGTTTGTGCAGCGTTATGGATGGCCTTTTCTGTGACTGTCCTGTTCAAAACAACTAACTTTAACATTTGTTTAACATGTATTACTTATGAAATGAGTGATGGTTGGAGCAATATTATACTAATACTAATATTAATTTCCCTATCTGCGTCAGCCAGCGTGTGCCCATATGCACACGCTGGCTTACGCCCGGCTCATCACGCTGCGGCTGGCCCGCACAAAGGGACTCGAATTCCCCTTGCCAAGCAGTCCTCAGAACATCGCCTGCCAACGCAACACCTCCGTGCATAAAGCGCCCTACGGAAAAGGAACAAAATATAGTTAAAATCGCACTGCCATTTTGTGATCGGTTTATCACGAAAGCCCAAACTATTTGTTGGAATCCTACCAAAAACGGGCGTTATATCAATCTTGAGATCACCTGACGTGAATAATACATAATTCGTATGCCGTTCCTGAAATGGACACAATCAAAAAATATATTACTGGTTATAACATTGACGTGGCGCACATTAGCGGAAATCAAAAATTCCAAACTCACCACGCCCGCGTTTCAAATGCATTCACGCGGAAGCAGAATCTGACGGCACTACAGTTTTTATGGTCTCATGACCTAAAATAATCTACAGGGGCAAAAAACCACCAAAACCCATTCTCGCCACCGAAAAGCTAGCGGCCAAAAACACAAGATGGCCCCCATTCACGGCCTCTATCCTCAGAGCCTCTAGGTCACCAGCGTTCCGTTCGTAACGGCACAAGCATGTTTTCAATCAAATGACGAACATCTTCTTTCTACGGTACGCTACAAAAATAAAATATTAAAATGAAATCGGCTATTTACTTAATAAATAGCCAATTCCTCACCAAAACCAATAAACATAAATACATTAACTTTCATTATCCGAACACCGACACCCTCGCTGATGGCACACCAGTCAACAGCAACCAAACGTCAGAACTGTCATCTGTCATGTCAATCTGACAGTCGGCTGAGACCCACAAAATAGAGGTCAGTGCCCACAAATAATAATTGTTGACACAATGTTGCCCGAAAAAAAAGTGTTACAAGGTGTAGGACGTAATTACCTCAAATACCTATTAGACTTGGCACCGACTTCAAACAGTTCAGTAAGTACCAAGATAAGTTAGAAAAAGTCACGCACGCATTTTCGTCCTTTGAATTATAAACTCTCATTTTTTTTCGTTTTTTACTGTTTGTTAATTTTTGTTTGAAGTTTCTTTTTGAAGGCGGTTACATTTTTTTAAAACGTTTTATGTTTCCCGAATATCTTACTTTATTAGTTGTAATTTCAGTATAGTATTTACCGCCTCTGTGGTCTAGTGGTTCATACCACCGATTTCAGACCAAGAGGTCCCGGGTTCGATTCCCAGTGGGGGTACATATTGTATTCGGTTTGGTTGGTGGTAGAACTTGTTCTTAGTCCGCCTGGCTAGCGACCACCATCTTATCTAAGTCTGACGCCATAACAATGATGTTTTCAGCATTATTGTGTTCCGGCAGTTAGAGATAAGATAGCCAGTTCCTCAGTGATTGAGGATTCCGGGAGTAGTACGCTTCCACCTTCAGCCTAATCACCACTTATCATCAGGTGTGATGAAGGCTAAGTGCTACCCCGTTGTGGATTAAAAAAATAAACTTAGTGCAATTTATGTTTTGCTCTTTACGAATGGGCTCATTTACGGCCAGAATTAATAACCTATCCACAGATAGGGATAGGTGCGATCCAGATTAGTTGCTAGGCAACACCTAGCAACACCCTGGCAACTGTCGTTAATTCTATGTTAATATCAAGCGTTGCATAGCAACTAATCTGGATCGCACCTATCCATATCTGTAGATAGGTTATTAATTCTGGCCGTTAGTAGATAAAATGTTCATAAATACATGTGTAAAATATTGTTAGATAATATTAGTCGTTAAATAAATTATTAGAAAAACATTAGCATGGGAAAAAAAGGCACGAAAATCTCCATACAAAACGGTAATTTGATACTTTAACCCCTTATATTAGTAAGAGTTTTGGATTTTTAAGGTAAACTCTGGAGCAACTGAACCGATTGAAAATGAAGCGTTATAAAAAATCAACCCATCTCACAACAGTAACTAGCTCCGATGGGACTCGAACCCCAGGACTTTCACTGTCCGAGCGAAACTATCGGAGCCATAGTTGTGAGATGGGTCGATTTTTTCTAATACTTCATTTTCAATAGTAAAAAAACTGATTATGAATGCGAAATTGTAAAAATACCTATTACTGGACCGATTATTAAAATTATTTCCCAAGCAGAAAGCCAAATTATTTCTGACTATATTTTGACCCAATATTACCATAGGAACGGGTACCAGGCATGTACAACGCGGGGAGCATCTAGTAAAAGTTTAATTAATGAAAAGTTAAAAATAAAATTAACTATCAAATAAAGCAATTCTGCGGATGTAAAAGGGGCATAGTGTCAGTTTAAGTTTTAAGTTTTTAAAAGACAACTTTGAAATATCACCAACTGCTAAAAAAATACCATGAATTCGTACCTAAACTGTTACTGTTTCATGATATTTTTTATTTCTTGCTGATGTATGTAACTTAAAAGTTACATTTAAAAATATGATAAAATTGTTCATTCAAAGTAAGATTACTTATGCCTTTTTTTTGTGACTTTGTGTCGAAATTCTAAATTCAGGTTATCAGCCCCCTGATTCACGAACCGTCGGAAACGGAATCGGATTCGATTTCTGTGCTTTGTCTATTCTATAGTGAGTGACAGTGACGGGGCATACATTCCGCTGTCGGGAGCGTTTCGGACGGTTTGTGAATCAAGGGGCAGATCCTAGTATAAACAATGGAATATTTTTGTATCGCCGCAAAAAACGTGCGTCTACGGCGCGTCGACGGCACTGCAAAAATGCAGTGTATTGATCTTTCACCCTAGCTAGACAGAGTCATGTCTCTATATCAAATAGTAAATCAAATGACGTAATTTGACCATAATTTTCCAGTGCAGGATCGTTAGTGTTAATATCGCAATCTACAAGCTTTGCCTGATTTCAAGCAGAAATCTCACATTACAAACGCACGGTCCTGAACCGTAGATGCAAACCTTAAGTAACAATACTGAATAGTAGTGATTAAGGTTTCCTTTCAAACAAAACTATATGGACGTTATTTGAAACACCGTAACCTCCATTCTCAAGGCCTTTGAATTTGATTGAAGTACCGCGTATGACCAAAGTTCTATAATTACGGAGTCATCAACGGAAACTTTCGTTAACAAACTTTGAAGTAGCTTAAGTAAACAAATTCTTTAAAGAAGCTTATTTACTGAACGTTAACGAAAATGAATAGAAGTTTTTATCTTAAATGTCAGATATTATTGACAGTAAACAAGACTTACTATTATACAGGATCACATCGGAGACGTTAACAGAAATCACTTTTTCAGACTCGGTAATTGATGGCCATTTCCAAGCAATAGTGGTTACAAAAGACAAAAACTTTTTTTTGTAACGTTCACGTATCGTCTTTTTACACGATTCGCCGTAAGCCTGTCGATTTGTATGGAAACTTAGGACAAGAAGAATAGATTCAGAGCGTTCAAAATATCTTTAATATATTTAATTAAAATTATTATTATAATTTAAACTTTATTTCACAAGGTACAAATGGCAGACTTAATGCCATAAGGCATTCTCAACCAGTCAACCAGAGAGTTGGGTGCCGAGATGGTCATAAGCGGTAATATTATAAAATAAAATAGAATCAATCATCATCATCAAATCGATTAGATGAAGATGGAGACTTTAAAAGTTATCGCGAACCAATTTTTTTATTTTGCCTGGAGCGCCAGGCAAAGTTAAAAAATTTGGTACGCGATAACTTTTTGAATATGAGAAGGGTGTGCGTTCCAGGGTCGTATTGCCTTAAGATTGAATGAATTCGAAACAAAACCAGTATGGTGAGAAGGGGTGCGAAGAGTTAGTCTGCCGTCTGAACGAAGATTGCGGTTGTGAGAAGTCCCCAGCTTTGCCTGATTTCAAGCAGAAACCTCACATTACAAAAGCACATTATACTGAAAGTTGCATTCTAGATATTCATTCCAGATATTGGTCCGAAGGTGAAAAGTCAAAAAAAGGGTAATCTGTAATACAGTTTTACTAGTACACAAAGCAGTCTCTCACATTGATTACTCTAAGTATATATTTAACTTAAGGTTATGTTAATCTCCTGTAATTACTCTGTGTGGGAAATCAATAAATGTCTTTTTTATTTTCATTCAGGAGCACGTGGATAATTAATAATTGAATAGAGATTGGAGAGTTCTTAGATCTCGACGTTGGCGAATTGTGAGCCATTGCAGCTTGCTGCGGTAAGATGGGATGTGGTCGTATTTACGGAGCCCATAAATGAACCGAATGCAGCTATTGAGTAAGTGATCCAACTTATTGAGAAGTTTTTGGGTAATATCAGCATAACACACATCAGCAATTCAGCATAATCAAGGATAGGGGAAATGATGGACTGTACTAAGAGGATTTTAGTGGAGATAGAAAGGAAGTTTTTAAATTAATAAAAAGACCTAAGTATGCCAACTATTTTCCGACTCAGGAAATCCACCTGGGGCCGCCATCCCAAATTAACTACATGAGGCACGAAATCAATTAACGTGTTACCGTAAGTGGGAAGCGCAACAGAAGCCAAGTCCAGCCTAGATGTAGCGTGACGGTTATCCACAACAGTTGCTTGACACTTGCCAGGATTGACACCTAACTTACTCGACCAGTCAGAAAAACGCAGGAGGTCACCATTGATGGCCTCTTAACTTCACGCAACGGAGCGTGCTTGTCGATAAAAGCCAGTAGGATGTGCGAAAACTGTTCAAATTTTTCATTGACGTTGCGCACTGACAGGACTAGAGCTGTTCAAAACGACGATAAAAGTTATTTTGAAAAGATTACCTCGACATTTTTAATTCGTTGTAGATTCACATATTATTATATTTTTTGGGAACAATACCTTAAATAGGTTTTGAGAAAAACCGTTTCAACTGAGGCAAAGTTTAGTGAGTTACCGGCTTCATGCCCCTTAAGTATTAAGCATCGCAAAACTTTTAATATGATGTTCGGTACTTTATAATAAATGTCGAAACCTCAACAGCTGACGTCACAGGCCATTAGTCGACGGACGACAGTAGAAAACCTCAAAGGTCACGAGTTCGCGCGACACATGGTGTGAATAGTCCGAGGCTCACCCAACTTTAGCCGCATCTCTGCCGCACATTTATCTCTTCGACCTAAGATCCCTTCACACACTTCGACTTTTTGTAGCGATACAGCACTGACACGGTCGCGATATCGCCGATAAAATAAATCAAAATAATGAATATATTTTTCCCTGTCTAAAACATATTTATTTTTATCTACACTCATGTTATAATTTTCGAATTATGAACTCATTTCTGAACGTATACTGATACACTTTATGCCAAAGTCAACTTTAAAAAATAAAGCTGCTGTATCCAGGTGTTTCATAATAACCATTATGCAACACCCAGATACAGCTGTCACTCATTATAAAACACTTATATTTCTTAAATTTACAGTCTCCATGGCAACCGTAGGATTTACCGGCCCTGACTTCCAACTTTTTCAAGCTCTTCTTTAGCCGGCAACAATCAGAAACGTTTTTAAAATTTGAATTTTGAATTTAGAAGGAATAGACCGTATAGACTCCTATGAGTGGGGTTTGGCACCAATTCACATTTTATAATTAATATTGATTTGCTTTATTTTTGAAATATATAATAAATGTAATGAGTGTAGATAAAGTAATGTATGAGACTGCACATAACTCGGTATTAAAACACTCGTGGAATACTATTAAAAAACTCGCCAAGGCTCGTTTTTTAAACTCCCACTCGTGTTTTAATACCCCTCCTTATGCGACAGTCACATAAACCCCTCATGAGCGCGACGTCTAAAACGCAAAAAGCCAAAGTAGCACAATTCCTGAAGTACATAATGCCTAGAACGTATAATGTCTAAAACGCTAAATGCATAAAACGCATAACGCCTAAAACGCCAAAAGACTACGATCCAAAACGACCTAAAACTCGTAACGTCTATAATAAAATAACTAAAATGAAAAATGGTTAAAGGGTCGATGAGGTAACTACATTTGCTACCATTTGCTACCATTTGCTACCTATTGTGAAATCTTTTACCACCTGTAATTTACCTGTATTCGCAATAAACATATTATGATTTGATTTGATTTGATTTACATAATATCTGTAAAACACAGTGATGTTAAAAATGTATTTAATGAGTTGTTAAAAAAATAACCGTTTATTTTTTTAACTGTAACACAGTATTCAGCTTAAAAAAAGCTGAATAAAACGTATTCCATTATCCTCAGATTCTTCAGACGTGCGGACTGTAGCATTTTGTTAATGTATTTAAAATAACACGGTAGTTAAGCACAGATAAGAAATAAATAATAAATAAATAACTTCTTACATCCACACCAATTATCTAAGCCCATTTTTATTTCATTAAGAAACTGTATCATGGAAAACTTGATAACGGATAAATATATACTTAAATACTTTTTGTTTGTAAATACATACTTAATATACCTACATAGTTAACACCCAGACCAAGACAAATAGATATGTTCATGCACACAAATATTTGTCTTGTTCGGGAATCGAACCCGAGACCACTGGCGCAGAAGGTGGGTAGCCTACCCCTGCACTGCACTGCACTGATATCATCTGGATATCATCGATACAGATATTTATAGAAATGACTTGATTTGACAATTCAAAAACCAAATACATTTGAATTGTTGTCGCCAAAATGACACTAAAGTTTCAACAGCCAGCATTATGTTTACAGATAAAAGAGAACCAACCTTTTAAAAACTCAGGAAGTGAGTAGAGTACGCGCCACATAACTTGGCAAGGCACGTGTCAAGATCTAGAACTAAAATTATGAAATGGAAATAAGGCATGATTTTCCGACCGACCACTACGATCAGCACCCTCTGACAAATGCCAAGTTATGTGGCGCGGACTCTTCCAATTTTCTCCGCCAAATATAAAAATGTATACAGGTTGTCCGGGATAACAATGTTTAGAAAAATTTAAATCCCTATAGACATTTTGCATTTAAGGCGTTGTGTTGTTTAGGTAACCTAAGTTTTAGACATTCGGCTATTTAGACCAACTACTTTTTGGGTGTCGTGCATCCTAGGAAATTTGAGTTTTAGGCATTTTGCTCTTTAGACATTGATTTTAGGCATTATGAGTCTTAGACATTTTGCGTTTTAGACGTCGCGCTCATAAGGGACATAAACTACTATAAAAATTCGTGTAAGATTACCAAATTTAAAGCAGCGATGACACTAGACCACGTAAAGTGACGTTTTTACAGAGGGTTTTTATAAATACTGTCTAATAAGCAGAAAGCGCAGGTTAAGACATGCGATGGCTTAATCCAGTAGTGTGACGCTAAGGATCTCTAATTTTAATATGTTGCAGCGAAAAACGAACACATTACAAAATAAAAGCGACGTTTCTTCTGTTGTTCCTTATCAGTTATTAATACCTATTTAAGAGGTATTGAAAGAAAAAAAAGAAGTTGGTTGCGCGATTGTCTTAACAGTAATAGCCCTAGCACGAAAAACTATCGTTATTGTAGTCGTATAGTAAACTAAACCATCATTCAAAAGCTGTCAAAATGCTGATGTCAAATATCTGTTTTTAAGTTCCTTATACGGGCGAAAGTGGTGCTGCCCTGTTTTTCACATAAAATAAAACAATCACAGTAACCATTACAAAAACGACAGTTTTCCGTACGTAGGGTACTGGGTGCCTACCATCAACTCTTATTGCGGTTTTGTTTAGGAACCTAAACTGATCTGCTTCGCTTATTCGTACCACGACAGCTTAATATCAATGACAGCGATTCAGTGATCATTCAATGACATTTCACAGCCGCTGAGCTGTCATCAACTCTTATTTGACTTATAACTCGGCAAAGTTAACATGACACCTGCAGGTTATACCCGTCCCTTTCACTCTCCGGGCATGACAGAATCGAGTGAAAGAGACGGGTAGAAGGAATAAGGACACAAATCGTTCGGTCATTCACATGTAGCAATTCATTTGCGATCCAGTTTTTAGAAGGTCAGAGTACGAAAGAAAGCAATTCATTTTAGAAACCTATTCTGCATCGCGCTATTTTTGAATCGCTGTCTTAAAGTTGATGGTAGGCACCCTGGTGCCAAGACACAGTCGCGGCGATGCAGTGCCAAACGCGCGTTTGTAGCGCTGCAAAACGTCGCCTCTTGTAAGGGGCCTTATTCACGACGATATAACGCACCGCCCTGGCGTGAAACGTATCAATTTGAGTTTGATCTTGCCCGCGCATAACTAGGGTAGTGGCGAAGTTAAGTTTGAGTGCTTGGAAAGTTATAGGTTCGCTGCTGTGTTTAGTTTTTGTTATGTTTTGCGTAGATTTGTTATGATAATAGTTCAACATGAAATATTACAGGGCAGTCAATGGAAAAAAGAAAGTTACGAAAAATTCAAGAAAGCTTAATTACATTATGCGTTTAGTTCTCGATATTTTACACTACTACACCTACTCATGCCAAAGTGGGTTGCGTGTAACGTGGTGGGAAAAATATATGATAGCCTACGGAAGAAATAACAAGATCAAATTATATACAATATTCATGTTTAGGTATTATATATTACCTTTAGCTTTGAATGCGGTAATATCGCGATTTTTTATTTTCGCCTTGAAGGTCTTTATGGCCGTTTTCACCAAACGTTAAGGCGATGAATCCCGACCGAAATAGACACGCTAACGCTTGCTCGGCCGCGCGCGATACACTTCACGCGGACGCAGCGGCAGCCGGCAGTGAAGTGTGAACTCGCGAGCGCCCCGCTAATCGAAAATCACTTAAAATTCAATTACAAATTAAATAATAAAAAAATTACATTTATGACGGCCGGAATCCCTCGGCTAATCAAAGACAATTATTTTCGTATAATTTTCATTAGCTAAAACCAAGTATACTGCAAGTAATACGATATTTGGATTACGATTAGACGGATGTTTGGGATTTTATTTGACACAGTAAAATATGACCAATCAAAAAAATACGGCCGGAAGCACTAGATAAATAACTGTAAAATAACATATATTTTTTCCAAGTTTTAAGTACTTGTGATTTGCGAGTAATCCATAATTTAAAATACCCTATTTTGGGGAATGCCCGCCTTAAGACGTTCCTAAGGCAATGCTTATCGTTAAGCGAGTCCTAAATGGAACATTTACGTTTCACCACAAATTAAGAATGCCCTAAGCAGCTAAGAAGCTCCTAAAGTTAGGACACAGAAAACGGCCGCCTAATTGTTAAGGATCAACTTAATGTCAAATGAAACGTCAAACTTGACTTGAGTTATCTTCGTAAATCTTGAATAAAGTTTAAAATAATAATGAATTTGTATAAATAAAATTGAAAGTGCGAGACTTGTTTGAATTTCAAATTTTTGCTGACGATATTGACGACGATGAAGTTGATATTGTACGCATAAAGACAACGACGGATAAAGCCAATACACACGATGCGCTCTCATTCTGTGGAAATATACGAGAGCTTTTGTCTACATTACGGAAAATGTTGGTTTCCTAGAACTTTCAAAGGAACTTTATGGTATCTACCTAATCTATGCTAAAATTCATTTTTCAGAAGTGACATTCTATAGAGAAATTAAACTTATCTAAGACGTTCCTATCTAGAAATATCTTTAGTAGTTTTGGTTGGTGAAACGTAACAGTATCATAAGGTACTGTTTAAATTAAGATATTCTTAGCTAAGAAATACCTTACGAGTGTTAGGTGAAAACTGCCAATGATAATAAATAAAAAAAACTGTCTTTGACGTGAAACATCACGTAGAGATGTAGCACGCTAGTATTTTGTATCGATACTAAAAACATTTTTGTTTTAATGGTTATAAATCTAAATATGTATTTAGACTACCTTTCTTTAGGAACTGCCAAGATTTTGCGGAATTCCCATATTACAAAAGGCTCAAGATAGTATTGCATTATTGTACAACATATGACAAACTGCCTAAGAAAAAAAAACTGACATTTCCGTCATTTCACTGGCCTAATAGATGCGACCTACACGCGTAGCATGATGACCTCGAGAGCGGTTTTGTCTACGTTGAAACGTCAAAAATGACATCCCAACGTAGACAAACCCTTTGTTTAACTGTCAAAAATGACATTAAGGGGTAGACAAAATCTTTGTCGGGTTCGTCATGCTACGCTTGCTGGGTGTCAACCATCAACTATAAGAAAGCGATTCAAAACTGGTGCGATTCAGAATAGGTTCCTAAAATGAATTGCTTTATTTCGTACCATGACCTTCTTAAAACTGAATCGCAAATGAATTGCTGAATGTGAACGTACGAAAGATTTGTGTACTTATTTCTTCCACCCGTCTCTTTTACCATTCACTCTGTGAAAGACGTGCGATCGCTTCTGCTTTGCTATGTGCCGCGACGCGGTATCAACCGTTTTGCTGCAAGGGATTTTTTTTTGGTCCGTGAAATTTTTAGTCTGCTATAGCTTCTAAAGCATTTATTTAAATAGTTATTAGTAAGTACTAGTTAGTAAGATATTGATTAAAAGAAATTAGCTTTGCGAATAAAGTAACGTTTTAAAATAAATTATTTAAAGATAAAAATGATTACTGTGAGTAATCTGAGTGAATCTAATGAGATAGATATATGCTTTCGCGGACTTTTTATAGGTCTTTTTGTGGTATACAATTCCGTGGTAAATTATTTTGATGTATCTCATACGGTTTAGCCAGCGTTCGGATTGTAAGCGCTAGAAAAATCGATTTTTTACGCCTTCATCACAATGGAATTTTCTCTATTATACAAATACTTAGGTAATTAGAATGTTTTGTTTGTGAGAAACCTTCGGGAATAAATTTTCTAAATAACAGTGAAATCCGTTGCGTGGTTTAAAATAAGAAAGCTTAGAAACAGACCGGCAAAGGCGGAGATCGACTTTGTTTACTATGTAGTGATTCTTGTGCGGCCAATTATTTTAGACCTAATTTGTCGTGGGGAAAAGATTGATATTTTAATGTAACGGTTTCAGAAGTGAGTTCCCTGTATCTTTACCTAGGCCAGCCTAGGCGGAACGTGACAATGAGTCATGTTTTTTCTTGCGCGCAGCCGGGGCGTTCATCAACGTATAATACGTTATTACTTCGATCATATTGATCGAAGCGTTATTACGTCAAAAACATGACGCGACGCGGCGCGACGCGACGCTTCGTCTCTGCGTCAGTGTGAGTTGAGCTTTACTCTTAAGAGAAAGTGCTACCACTGTTGAAGAGTAAAGGCTTTTCTTAATTCAGTACTGGAAATAAATCCATTAATTAAATTTTTGACGTCGGTCGATAGGTGCTAGTGAAGGATTGCATTGAATATACAATATTTGATTGAGTTTTAGACCTTAAAGACAATCAGTCTATTTTGATGCAAATGTATTAGTTACTTTTATTTTAATAGGTAAGTATATCCTTTACAAACACACTAACAAAAAATCAAATATTTCCTCCTTATATTTTTAAAGTATGTATAAGTATGGATAGGCTAGCTTAAGACTAATAATAAAGATTTTTACAGTGTGCTATGGTTTTGTCTTTATTAGATCTGCACTAATGGTTATACCAGGACTCTGGATAGTCATAAATCATGGCGCTGTATTCCCAGCTCCGGGCTAACATCAACGTACCTCGCCATTCATCATCAGCAGAAAAAACCTATTCCTCTCAGTTTATATGCGTATGTCACAATCTATACCTCTTATTCGTTTATTCAAACACTAGCTTTCTTCCCGCAGCTTATCCCGTTTGAACACGTCATCGTACTGTGTATTGTGTGTATGTTATAGTTAAAACATCCAAACTTTTAAATTTTTGACGTGATAAGTCTTATAAATCGATGAACACCGGCTGCATGCACCAAAAAAGAATTACGCAATGTAACGTTCCGCCTGGGCTCAAAATTGATCTAGTACTTCCCGTATACTATATATACTATACGTATAATTTGGTACAGGTGTTGGGTTTAATAACCACATAAAGGGAAAACTATCAAAACTAAGATAATTTGCTTAGAAATAACTAAATTTTTCACAATCACACAAATTATTTACCTCAAATTAACATCACTAGATGTCACTTTGCGCAGCTGACTTGCGCTAAGCGTCCGAGTTGAAGAGACAGCGGCATAATTATCTTAATAATCAAATTAGCTTTAAACATTTGTTTCAATTATCAAATTAATTGTTAAGATTAGCAGTAACATAATTTTATACCATGTAAATCAAACTAGAGAAACAAAATTAAGTTTAGTGTCACTACTGACACAATGCTTCCACAAACATGTAAATTAGAAGTGTGATAGAATTCTTGTTCTATAATCAAGTTGACGATAGAGGTCGCTGGTATGGTAACCTTCTACTTCGACATAATTTTTCATCAATGTTTTCATGTCCTTAACACGTAAACATATCATCGTCCGTAAGATGAATTTTAATAAAACTAGTTGGTCTTAGAATATTGGGATAAAAAAAAAACCCATGTGTTATACTGAAGTTTAAGCTTTACAACTGCAAAGTTACATCTAAATCTGTTTTGTAGTTTTTGCGTAAAATAACCAAGCATACAGTTCATCATCATCATCATCATGTCAGCCGAACGACGCCCACTGCTGGGCATAGGCCTCCCCCAAGGATCTCCACAACGATCGGTCCTGCGCTGCCCGCATCCAGCGGCTTCCCGCGACCTTGACCAGATCGTCGGTCCACCTTGTAGGGGGCCTGCCCACGGAACGTCGTCCGGTACGCGGTCGCCATTCGAGAACCTTTCCGCCCCAACGGCCATCGGTTCTCCGCGCTATGTGTCCCACCCACTGCCACTTCAATGATGCAATCCTTCGAGCTATGTCGGTTGTTTTAGTTCTCCTGCGGATCTCATCATTTCTGATTCGATCGAGCAGGGAAATACCAAGCATCGCTCTCTCCATTGCTCGCTGGGTGACTTTGAGCCTTCTTATGAGACCCATAGTAAAAGACCACGTCTCACTTCCATAGGTCATTACTGGCAACACACACTGGTCAAAGACTTTCGTCTTGAGACATTGAGGTATTTCGGACGCGAATATATGCCGGAGCTTCCCAAACGCTGCCCATCCGAGCTGGATTCGACGAGAGATCTCTTTCTCAAAGTTGGACTTACCTAACTGGACCGTCTGTCCTAGGTAAACATAGTGGTCAACAACTTCGAGTGTAATGTTCCCAACATTAACTGGAGCGGGTGCAACATGGGCATTGAACATGATTTTCGTCTTGTCCATGTTCATCTTAAGACCCACTCTTTGCGAAGCATTACCGAGATCTTCGAGCATTGTGTTCAGGTCTTCCAAGGTCTCAGCCATAAGAACTACATCATCAGCAAACCGTAGGTGCGTTAGGTACTCGCCATTAATGTTGATGCCGCATCCTTTCCAATCCAGCAGCTTAAAAATATCCTCCAACGCAGCTGTGAACAGTTTGGGAGAGATGACATCTCCCTGTCTCACACCTCGCTGTAGTTGGATAGGATTAGAGCTCTGGTTCTGTAATCGGACCGACATGGTGGCGTTTTGGTATAAGTACCTCAGCACCTCGATGTACCTGTAGTCTATTTGGCACCTCTGGAGAGACTGCAGCACCGCCCAAGTCTCAATCGAATCAAAGGCTTTCTCATAGTCCACGAACGCCAAGCAAAGTGGCAAATTATACTCTTCGGTCTTCTGTATAACTTGCCGCAGCGTATGAATGTGGTCTATGGTACTGTAGCCTTTCCGGAACCCGGCTTGTTCGGGAGGTTGGAAGTCGTCGAACCTGCGAGCGAGACGATTCGTAATGACTCTCGAAAACAACTTATAGATATGGCTCAGAAGCGAGATGGGTCTATAGTTCTTCAAGAGAGTTTTATCACCCTTCTTGAAAAACAGCATCACATCGCTTCTGCCCCATGCCTTTGGCGTTTTGCCCTCAAGGATGACTGAGTTGAAAAGCTTCTGGAGGACTTTAAGTATCGGCTTACCGCCCGCTCTCAGAAGCTCTGTTGTGATTCCGTCATCGCCCGCCGCCTTGTTGTTTTTAAGCTGCTTGAGAGCCATTCTAATCTCGTACAGGCTGACGTCCGGGATATCTTCGGTATGCATACAGTTAGTCTCACAAAATCAATGTACCTCGCCATTCATCATCAGCAGAAAAACCTATTTCTCTCAGTTTATATACATATGTCACAATCTACCTATACCTCCTCGTTTATTCTAACACTACTAAAAACCAAAACAATAGAAAGCAACAAAATAAAAACAACAAACAAATCAACAATACAATTAATATAATACAATGCAACGTAGATAGGCCATATAAAGCACATCACGAGTTCATACAATATATCACAGACAATAATTATGAGATCGCCATAATCAGCGAACCATATGTTGGAAACTGTAACTACGTTAAAAAAGTCAATAACTACCACGTATACCAAAACTATAATGACAACAACAGAACCAAAGCATGCATTCTAGTAAGACAGGACTTTGGTACAACCACTGGCATTTCTGCATTTACAACCCCAAACCTTAACATCATACAAATTAAAACTAATGAAAGCAAATTCTACATATCAAGTATATACATCGAACCAAAAAATGACGAATATAACACATTAAACAAACTGGAATACTTCGTAAACAGTCACGCAAATGCACAGCACATAATTTGCGGCGACCTAAACGGATGGCACCAATCATGGGGCTCAAAGAAAAATAATCAACGAGGACTAGATATACACGACCTTTTAACAACTAATAACCTAATGACAGTAAACACGGGAACAGTGCCTACGTTCCAAAAAACAACCCACAATAAAGTAAGAGAATCCATTGTGGATCTCACAATAGTATCTGAAAATACAATCAAATATGTAACAGACTGGAAGGTGGATTGTGAAGCGTGTATGACGTCAGAGCATCAAGCAATTTCATTTAATATAAACCTACAAAAAGAAAAAGTTATTAAAAATAAAAACACATCCACCTTCAAATATAACACCAAAAACACAGACTGGAAGGAATTCACTTTAAAACTACAAAATAAAATGACTAATTTCAATCACAACAGCCTAGATATATCAAAACTAAATAGAATAGAAATTGACAATTTCATCGAACAACTGACTAGCATCATACAGGAAACCTGCAATGAAACTCTACCTAAAAGCAAAGGTCCTTCACGAAAACCCTTGTGGTGGACAGAAGAGCTAGAACAACTTAAAAAGAAAAACATACATATTCACCATCGACTACAACAGCTAGTTCGTAGCAATAAACCTCTTCACAACATAATTGAAGAAAAACAAAAAGCTAAGGAAGAATACAGTAATGCCATTCAAAAAACATCAACTGAAAATTTTAAAGAATTTTGCACACTTCAAGGAAAAGATGACGCCTGGTCCCTTACAAACAAACTTCTTAAATCTACCAACAAACAACAACCTACGGCTACATTACAAAAAGACAATGGACATTATACAAAAGACACAATGGATACTGCTAAAGAACTTCTTAAAAAATTCTACCCAAACGATGACCCAACAAATGACAACCCGATGCACAAAATAATCAGACAAGACCAAAACTTAAAACCAAACACCGAAAACGACCAACCCTTCACCATCGATGAGGTACTGGATACAATTAAGACATTCAACCCAAACAAAGCACCCGGCCAAGACAACCTAACATCAGATATACTACAAAAATTTATCCAATTATACCCTGAACTTACAACCAACTTACTCAATCAATGCGTAAACCTAGGTCACTTTCCAACTCTTTGGAAAACCACGATAGTGAAACCAATACCTAAACCGAATAAAGACGATTACCTTAAAATCAGCTCCTACAGGCCAATTGGCTTGCTAAACATTTTTGGAAAACTATTAGAAAAACTCATTGCTAATCGAATCACCTACCATCTAGACAGAAACAAACTAAGCAATAGAAGACAATACGGTTTTAAGGCACAATCTTCTACTACTACAGCACTACTAGATGCAATAAACAAAATTAAAACAGCAAGAAATCACAACCACCAAGTAATAGCTATATCTCTTGACATCAAAGGCGCTTTTGACCATGCCTGGTGGCCTTTACTACTCAAACGACTCAGAGAACTAAAATGCCCTAAAAATCTCTATAACACCATTCACAGCTATCTGGACAACAGAACAATAAAATTAAATTACGCTGATATTGAGGCAACCCAAAAACAAACACGAGGATGCGTTCAGGGGTCGGTCCTGGGGCCGACCTGCTGGAACATCATCATGGATGAAGTTCTTGATAAAAACTACCCGGATAACTGCCACATTCAAGCGTACGCCGATGACCTCCTCCTTATAATCAGCGCAAAAACAACACAAGAACTAGAAATACTTGCACATACTACAATAGACATAATAAACAACTGGAGCCAAAAAGCTAAACTGGAAATTGCACCGGAGAAGACGCAAATAATAGCATTTACAAATAAAGCACAGAAAATAAACATTAAAATGAACAACATACAATTAAACACCGTCAAAGAAATAAAATACCTGGGAATTATTATAGACAGCAAACTGAAATTCATTAAACACACAAACTATACCATAAACAAAGTACAAAATATACACAAGAAACTAAGCATCTACATAAGACCCACTTGGGGCATCCAATCAGCAAATGTAAAAATATTATACCAAATGGTCATCCAACCCATAATTACTTATGCAGCAGAGGTCTGGGCACCCACAGCTTTAAAATATAAGTGTGTATGCAAAAAACTTCTGGCACTCCAGAGGCAATTCGCCATCAAAATAATAAGAGGCTTCCGCACTCTTCCAACCACAACGTCAATAGCTCTTGCACAATTAACACCATTAGATCTAAAATTAAAGGAAACAGCCGGAATAGAAACATCAAAAACCACACAAATAACACCATTCCTCCCGAACGACGTAAAATACCACAAACATCTACACCCATCCCAACTTTTACATCCAGCCGAAAGAATTTCCATAACATTCGAAAACACAAATACTAACGAAGACATAGAAAAAATCACCAAAGAAAATACTTACAAAATTTTCACCGACGGTAGCAAACATGATGACCTTGTTGGTGCAGCTTTCGTCATTATGACACCACAAAACGAAATCATAACAAAGAAAATAAAACTACATCACTCCTGCACCGTATTCCAGGCGGAGGCACTTGCAATATGCAAGGCCTGTGCCTGGTGCCACAAAAACCAAATAAAAGATACAGTCATATTTTCCGACTCATTATCAGCCCTTATGGAACTCCAAAACCGAAATTCGACAAACACTATCATAGCAGAGACACACAGGACTATATTTGAAATACAAAAAACGAACCACATCAGTTTTAGCTGTATTAAGGCGCACAAAGGACTCCTTGGAAACGAATTGGCTGACGAAACCGCAGCTTCAATGAACAAAACACCCATATTTGTTAAATTTCCAATTTCATACCATAAAAGAAAAATGAAAGAGCAAACACAATTAGAAGCTAATAACCGTTACCAAAACTCAACCACTGGACAACACACAACAAAAATTCTCCCTACCATCAAGGACTTAAATCAAACACTAGAAGCGTTACCCGCAGGCTTTGCCATGACTCAGATCTACACAGGACACGGATACCATCTAAAATATCTCCACCAATTTCACATTAAAGCAACGGACAAATGCCCATGCGACGACGAGACTATACAAGATCTAGATCACCTAATAAAACACTGCCCAAAGTACAGCAATACACGACTAAAATATCTACAGACATACAGCTTCATCAACACTCACAATAACTCAGACCCATTCAATATAAAAAATATTATCAAAAAAGAAACCATAACAATAGCTTATAAAAACTTCATTAATAATATAATAACAACACTAAAAGATTTCAACAAAGATACAACCTAAGAAAATCAACAACATAAAGTACACAAAACATAAAATATAAATAAAAATAATAAATACATGACTTATACAAAACAATAATTAATAACATCAATAAAAACCAATGCAGTTCGGTCTGCTCGTAATCCGAAAGCGAGAGACGTACTGTCACACATCAAAGTACGCACAAAAAAAAAAAAAAAAGTTTTCTACAAACAGCTTTGTCCGCGTGAACTACATGTCGGTTTACTGTGGGAATGAGATATTTTCCCGGGGTAAAATGGAGTCTATATGCTAATTTAGACTACAATCTATTTCCGTTCGATATTCTATTCAGATCCGCTCAGGCGTTTTTTCCATGACTGAGGAACAAACATACAAACTATTGCATCATTCTAAGTTTCCCCTCTCGTATCCGCATGAGCTAAACAATGTTTTGCCATGGGAATGAGATATTTTCCCGGAACAAAAAGTAGCCTATATGCCATTCTAGATTATAATCTGTGACTGTGCCAAATCACAATTCAGATCCGTTCAAGCGTTTTGCCGTGACTGGGGAACAAACATCCAAACTTAATGCATTTAAGTACTAGTTTCCACTCTCAGCTCTACCTGCTTGAGCTAAACGATGTTCTGCCATGAAATGAAATATTTTCCCGGAACAAAAAGTAGTCATGTTATTCTAGATAAAAATCTGTGTTTATGCCAAATTTCATTCAGATACGTTCAGGCGTTTCACCATGATTGAGTCACAAACATCCAGGAGAATGCCCATGGACGGTACTCATTTGTGTCATGCTTCAAGATAAAAAAACATACTATAATTAATTTCTTAATATTTGACAATTTTTTATGGCCCAGAGTTTTCATTTTGAACAGTGATTTACTTTTTAGGTATTAAAGTAACAGTGTGTGTGTTGATAAAATATCAACGACGGAAGCCAGGACACTGCTGTGTGACTGCCACTGTCAGCAGTGTTGCCGTTGCGGGTATTTTTACCTGATTTTGGATAATTTAGGCTTTGAACGGGTACGTTTACGGGTAGCGACGACTGTCGGATAAATATGGGTATTTTTGTGGCAATCGTGTAGAAAAAGCCAAAATGACAACTACAGGCCCAACACTATTTAAAATAGTAACTATTGTGTTATTTTTTTATGAAAGTTCATATTATTATGTTACTTGAAACACTCATTATTACTATCTTTAGCCTATTCGCCCTAGCCTCGACGAATCCGGGTAATTTCTGATTCGGTTACGGACTTTTTCTAGTTTGATAGGCGGCAACACTGACTGTCAGTCATCGAAAATATCGACCAAAGAGTAATAACTTTGCTCGCGATTAGGGCGTTTTTGGCGCTAGTTACAATACATTTTTTTGCTCTAAGGTTATGGGAAATATTAGTTTTCGATTTTGACCGCGTGCAGACTTATCTGGCGCGACATACTCTTTAGTGATTACATACTCTTTGATCGACATCGGACGGGACCTATATATGAACTGGATTTCTGTTATTTTGATTTAAAAATCGTTGGTGTAGACTTTTAAACCTTAAATTGTGGTATTTTTGTGAATCGTGATATTTTCTATAAAAATATCAAATCATTCGCGTGGTGCATTGCTATTTGGAAGAATGTTCGACTGAAACAATCGCTGTTTATACTAACTGTTACATTTTAGGAAATAATTCCTAAACCCTTGTTTTTACTTTCAATATAATGATGGAGAGAAGTAATTAAATATTTTACCTACATAATAAAACAGGTATGGCTTTGATGCAACATTAGACGGCCGTCCATTGCAACTTGGGCATTCTCCTTTCGCATATATTACATATATAATATTAGTAAGATTAAAAAAGAAATAACTTTGTTAAATTGGCTCCTGATTTTTCACTCTGTCTAGTTTCTTTGAGAAACGTAATACATTTTTCCTGAGTGACTATATTATATTCTGATATTCTCATGGGGACAGGGGCACGGTATTAAGATATTAAAAAAGTCCATATTATGTCTACAGGACATAATATGGTCTTTAAATGTCAAAAGAAGCCCAGGCTCTTATCCATATTTTTAAGCAGTAGACTCCCAGATCCCAAGTAGGTAAAATTTTGCCACATTCATTCTTATTTTCCGATATAGATACTTATATCACCAATATTCTTTAAGGTATATTGGTTATATAAGTAATTTGGTGATAGCTTTGTAAACGGATTACCACAAAGTTCCCTATGCGAGCTCATTCATGAGACAGCGCTAGCGAGTTCCTACAAGTGTGAGGAAGATAGACATATATCACGCGCTACGCTTCAACATTTATGTGTTTAGGAAACAATCTTTTCATCCCATCGATTCGAAAAGCGATGATTGTTTATCTAATAACAGGGTCCAAAACGATTCATTTTTTACCTGTTATGACAAGAGGGTATAAATGAGATTTGAATTTTGAACAGCTTCATAACAGGGTCCAAAACGATGAGATTTGAATTTAGAACATAATTAAAGAAGCATTGGTTGGAGTGTAGCAAAGGGTGTGCAGTACTTAAAAAAAAAATTCAACTGATTTTGTATGACCGAGAAATTTTCAAAAACGGAATTTTATAAAATTGAGATTATCTCGTAAACGGTGAGTCGTAGCTAAAATCTAACTACATTTTCAACCCCCTACGGCATTCCCGGAGATACTTTTAAGGAATCTGATGGACATATATTTTTTTTATTAAAAATTTTTTTTATTTCAAATCTCAAGTTTTTATTCTTGCCCAACTAGCGCTATGATGTATCCGAACCACAAAGAAAGGTAGGTAGTTTGAGTTGTCTTTACTGTTTTTCTTATAGAGGGGGATGAAAAGCAGAGTGTATTACTCGGCCGCAAAATTATTTTCACCTCGGGCGGCGTATATTGAATCCCTCGCTGCGTTCAGGATTCTACTTTAGAATCCTTCACTGCGCTCTGGATTCAAAATAGCGCCCTCGCCGTAAATATATTATTTTGCTCCCTTGTAATACAATCTACTATTATATATGTCGGAGCGTAAACGCAATGCTGCCCTCACGGACAGCAAGATCGATTATTTTTATTTTTATTATAACGACATCTATCGAGTTATTTTGTAACTGTCGACTTAAAATATTAGCGCCATCTATTTTGTTGCTTTGTAACTATTAGTTGATTCAGTTAAACGTTGCGAAAGCACTTGGGTGAGTTGGATACAGAGAGATGGCAGGACTTGGACCAAGTGAGTTGAATTGGTCGATGGCCTGCACATTTTTGGTGCAGGGGCAAGATCTTATAGGGACCCACGAAGGGGTTGGACGATGTGGCGGACGTGGGGCCCGCAAGGGCCACTTTTCTGTATCAAATTTGCTGCGTTTAATAATTCATCCGTCTACATCACTTGAATCGTTGTTTTATTTGTGCCATTTCGATTGTGATTGAAGAATAAGACGTTTGTTATTGAAGAAGAGACTATTGTTTTGAGGATCCCTCGTCACAACCATCCTGACAAAGAAGACCAGACCATGGAACCGACCCAGCGACGTCATATAAAATATCACCAAATTACTTATACCATCAATATACCTTTCTTTACCCTACTATTTGCAAGAGGCGGTTAGTATCGTTCGATGAAATATAAGAGCATCCCTCTTGTCGGCAAAATACTCCAACCTACTCCCTCTATAAAGTATCAAGCTGAAATAAATAACGTAAGTAGTAACTACCTACCATAGATAGATAGTTTTCCTTTCAAAACTTAAGATCTTGGCACAAGTTGCAAGTTATAATATCCTACATATATACCTATTTTTATTTTCAATCGTGTTTTTAGAATACACCTTTCTTATACTCGTATTTTCCGTATATACAAAGGTACTTTGTGACTCGTATACACTAATTTACAATTAGTATTTTGGAGGATGAATGTGTCCGTTAAAATTTTGTTGACCAAATTCGTTTACTTACGGTGGTTCACAAATTCACGATAGTAGCTATCGTGTTTATAGAAAACAAATATTTCAAAATATCATATCAAATAAACCTTAAATATTCATAGTTTTCTTTTTGTTACTTAAAATTCATTAGTAACTCTTAACACGTACAAAAAGATTTAAATCAATAACTATTATAAGTTCCGTTTCTAGGAGAATAGAGATTACAGTAATGGCACAAAAGCACAAAACGTGTTTTTATGTAGCGAGTTTATGTATGAAGTTTTTTTGAAGACGGTTTATTTTTTTATAAAGTTTGTTAAGGGTTACAAAATCTGCTGTGATGTTACCTCGAGTTAATTATATGCCATTTCCTTTTGTACAACAACTACAACAGAACTGTAATCACACCACCTTATATTATAACAAGATTGTATTCTGCAACTCACACTTTTCATATCAACACCTTAGTATGTAGGACCATGATAAATAAGTATTCCTCGTGGTCCTACTGGTAATAAGAAAAAAAAGGACCACGAGAAAAATACAGCCGAGTATGAGGTTTAACCATAGACTACTTTCAAAGTTTCATTCATACGGTTCTAAAAGGCTTGGTGAAAAATTATGACGTACCTATTATAATATGGCGTATTATAATGTAAAAATATTAAACCCTCTTATTATTTACCTATAAATTAACTATATTTTTTAAAGACAACACTTAATTGAACATCTGTTGATATACATTGTGAAAGAAACACGTCTCAATAATACTTTGTATTGTCCAACTACATAAGTGAAACAGATTTTTTTTCTGTAGCTTTTATTCAGCACGCGCTGTCCCTTTTTCGTTTCGCTTGTTTTATATGGGGCGTTTAATTCGATAAAATTCGTATGGACTCGGATTGGCTTAGGAACGAAAATAGACCGGCATATAAATGCTGTGGCGATGACAACGGTATATATCGTACTAGCCGTAGCTTTCTTTTTCTACTTTTTCCTATTTACGTTATTTTTGTGGTTATTTTGCTGAGAGAACGTGCTCCATTTAATTGTGTAGCCTTTATGGTGTTCAGTATGGTCTGACTGCCGGTTTTACGGGTTTTATGAATATTGCTTCGTTCTTACCGTCTGCACGATTCGATTGCGATATCAAAGTTGACTGTCAAATGCAGCAGCGATTCTAATCTATGCATAATGTTGTAAAATTGCAGGTCTGCATTGACCACGTTATATGAAATAGACGGATTTCCAGCGATATTATTAAATGTGATATATTATATAATATTAAACATACCCAGCAGTACTATTTCAAAGTTGAACAGTCGTTCATAGCCAAATTTTTTTAATGTTGGTAGTCATAAGGCTTTTTGTTAATTTGATGTAAGTGTGTGTATATGATTCGACGTAATATGAAGGCACTTAATGGGAATAAGAAGTTATGTAATTATGAATGCTGTTACATAAACGATGATGCTTAGAAATTATTTTGGGAGACTTGTTTACCTTTTGGTTAGTACCTACTGTAAACCTTCCGTCATAATATTTCTAAAATACCTTAAATACCAACATCTTATTAACTAAGTTCTATTGGTTTTCTGCGATTTTACCTGCGTGGTTCCCGTTCCTGTGGGCATAGCAGGATAAAATATAACCTATGTAACTCGGGGCTAATATAGCTATCTACTGGACAAATAATTTTTGAAATCGCTTCAGTAGTTTTTGAGTTTATCCGTTAAAAAATATACCTACAAACAAAAATATAATCTTTCCTCTCTATAAAATTAATAATAATAATAAAATTCTTTATTTAAGTACAAAACACACCGTGCATGAAATATATGTGTACGGTAGAGGCTGCAGAAGTCAAAACTGTGTCGCAGCCGCTAACGCCCACCTCCGAAAACGGAACAAAGATTCTTACTAATTATTACACTAAGCTTAACCAAATACTAATTTAGATTTAGGGGATTGACGAGCCGACAGCCGTGAGTTGTGCTTAAGCTCAATCTATGCTTCGGCTAATACATTACGGCTAATACATTAGGTACGTTAATGATGATGATGACAATTCTGTTTTATTTTTCCTTTGTGTGTCATCCATTTTGAATGTAATTTATTTTTATCTTGGTGTTGTTGTTGTTGTCCGAACTTTCTTAAGGCCCTGCCAGAATAACAGCGCTTATGGGACATTCTGACCATCTACGAATGACCCGGGAGACTTTGTGCTGAGGCAGGGCCCTTTAGCTACACACTTTGTACTGTTAAATGTTTCTGTTTCTTTCTGTCATATGTTATACTGTGTGTGTCTAATAAAATATGTTTTTTCTTTCTTTCTTTCTTTACTTATTATAAGTAAGTTTAGTAATACTCCTACTTCCTATATTATGTACATAATAATGCCTTGCAAATCTCAATGAGGTTTTTAGTAATATGTCAAACTTTGAAGCCATTTAATAATTTTTCATTTGCATTGTCTCAATGTGAAAGGATATAAATATACCATGTAAAAAATTTATAGATAAATAAGGGATGGGTGTCTAACAAATTATAATCTTGAGCTCTATACGCTTCAGAAGGCAACTGTAACAGTTGGTCCTAGCTAGCTGTGTTTGCAGTCGTTAATACCCACCAGTTCACATTTGGTCTACGTGGTGTGTCATGGCACATTCTTCTTAAAAGCTTGGAGATGGGAACTATACTGATAGGGATGGAAAGTTCGGGAGTGGCCTCTACTATATCCTTATTCGATTTAATCCACATTTCCCGAGACACCCTGTATATTTAAATCTTTCTTTATTTTCCCTTAAAGATAAAGAACCCCGCACAAAATGTTAGAAAAAAGCGTTCGGTCAATTTGGCTGAAATTTTCAGAAATCATACACTGTAACACGCTGGTCGAAAGTGTAAATTTGCAAAGTGAAATAATGACTAGTTTTAGAGATATAGCTATTTTAATGTTAAAAGGAGAAAAGTAAAAACTATAAGTACTAGGCACTCGCATTTACAAACAGTAGGTAGGTAGCTAAAATCAAATAGAAATCCTTACTAACGACAAGTGAAAATCACAGATGAATGTAGTAACGTACCTACCTATATTATTTTTACTCAACTACCCGAACTACCACAAATGACACAAAGAAAAAAAAAACAATTTAAGGACTATATCTTTTAATAATCTTATTTTCCTCACTCATATTTTATCTGTCGTTAGTGCTGACCATGAAGCTCGACTTAATACTGAGGTAACTGGAGAGTGCAGTACGAACAATTTTTTGAATACCACAAATAACACAGTGGCTGTCTTCCGTCTCACCTACACTTTAAAAAAATACGTATGGTCATATGAGACAGCTGACAGCCACTACATACATAAATGTCAAATTTGCTGGCGACACTTTTTTATTCAGGGTGAGAGCTCCAGTTACCTCAGAGTATTAAGTCAAAGAATACTATAATATTACACTATAATATTACTAACGTAAAGAAGCGACACTCACCTCCCCCCGCCAATTCATTTCCCCCGCATTGAGAAAGTAAACCGAGGAGTAAACGTCACACGTTTGTCGGTTGTCTTGTCAGTCACTCAGTCAACAAGAATGTAACCAAGTCAACGATGTCATTATATTTCGTAAGCAAACTTCGATTTGAGGATCGTGCGATATAACCTTGCAGTGGCGTTCGTATATGCAGTTGAATCGTAGATGATTGATATCAAATTTAATATTAACAGAAAACAAATATTCCAATACGAATTGTTTGACCAAATAATAAATGTTATGATACGATTAAATTCTATGAAATTAGAGGATCTTTTATTGATTTGATTTAACTTTCATTAGGTGCAAGTATTGGATTAAAGAAATTGGTCGAATGGACTTAAAGCGCTACTCGGAAAAAGTATGGACTTTTTGATTTAAAACTATAGGACGGTTACAGTTGTTACAAATCTGGTAATAAGATATATATTTCTTCATACCTTTATCTAGATTCGTAAAGTTTCAAAAACACGATTTTATGATTTTGTCTCGACACTTTTTCTTTTCTTTTTCTTTTTCTTTTTTTTTCAGCTTGCGTTGCTGGTTCTCCAGTTTGTGTACCGTCAATCTCATGAAAACCTATAATCTTATCCTTGTTAATTTGATGATATAAGTACCGTTTTAATGAAATTTCGTCAGCGCAAATAATGCAGTATTTTTCTGAGTCTTTTAATATTTTAATTTGGTCTCTAAACATTGTAAAACGTTAGGTGAAAATTTTGTATCAATGTTGATATTCATTCGGCGCAACGTCCTTTCGCTGGCATGTTTAACGTTTGCTAAGACTCTTTATGCTAATGGACTGGCAAAATATAAATTTAAAGCAAATAACTGTAAATCTTTAGTGTTTCTATTGCCATGACTGTTTTGTTTTAGACGGGTTTGAAAATTGATATTTTTTTGTAATTGAGAGGACATATTGGTATCTTTTTGAGATGCACATTCTTGCTGAGTATCCAAATTTTTTCGTCTTTTGCACACTGTTTATAAGTCACTTAACAATTTCCTTTTATTGTGAAAAGCGAAATATATGTAGCTTACTTCCGCAAAAAACACAATATGCAAGATGCACCGCCCGCCCGCCCGCAAAAAATTGCTAGTTCGTGCGAAAAACCAACACCAAAATTTGGTTTTGTTGTTGGTTTTTCGCACGAACTAGCACGAACTATCTCCTGAGGATGCCCCGGGTTGGGGCGAAACACGTGTAGAGTAGTCTAATCGGTGACGGTGCAAGGTGTATTGCTGTCTTGCTAGATGCAGGTATTGTGCACTAGTGTTTTCGTGGTGTGCATGTGCAGTTTTTTGCGGGCGGGCGGGCGGTGCATCTTGCATATTGTGTTTTTTGCGGAAGTAAGCTACATATATTTCGTTTTTCACAACGGTTAGGGACTTCCGCCAAGTGACGCCTGATTCAATGAAAAAAAAAACCTTTTACGTGGTGTGTTGGCTGACAAAGGACTTTGTGCACGATGTATAGGCCGTTTGGCTTAACATGCACATTTTTTAAGCAATAAAACTATATGTTTGGAAGTTTACACTACGAAGAAACTATTTATCATTTTTGTTTTGTGTCAAATAATAAAAAGCTTAGAAATAGACAGATAGAAGCGAAGAGCGACTTTGTTTTATACTATGTAGTGATAATTAAAGACAATTTTATTTGTTGGATTCATTTCATTTTTATTAAATTAGTTAGTACCGTACGACAGGTGCGTTTCTGAAGATTTCAATACAAAGTACATTGTGCCATTCACACGGCCTTTTGACAATCGCTTTTGTACTGAAAAAAGCTTGTAAAATGATTGCTTCCGAACTTACCCGACATAATATAAACATACGTAAATAATAAATTGGGACGCTCTTGCAAAGTTATTTCGTGACGCACGCGGCACGCGCCATCTAGTCGATATATTTTGTACCACTAGCTCCGGAGTGTGCTACGGCGGATGTCATCCCTGCATCGTTGACGCACACATTTGACGCGTGTACACACGTTATGTCAGTTACGTAGTAGTAGAAGGTTATTATGCGGGGGTCGTAGTATGGAGTGTCGTAGGTGTGATTGTGAACTGTTAATTTTAAGAGTATACGTACGGTAACATTACAATTCCGTTCATAATTATATACATATATATAGTTATATACTTCATGGTGCTGACTGTTCCAATGACACTAGTTTTGGCTATTGTCACGTCATTTCAAATGGTTCCGCTCTCAGATCATATAATACTATACTAGTATGATCTGAGGTTCCGCTACTAGACGACAACGATACGATTCTATGAGACTATGCATAGTAATATAGCTATATCTCATAAACTAGTCATTATTTCACTTTGTAACTTTCCACTTTCGATCAGCGTGTTACAGAGTATGTTTTCTGAAAATTTCAGCCAAATTGACCGAACGGCTTTTTTCTAACATTTTGTGCGGGGTTCTTTGTAATTAATTTGCAGGTTCTGCTAAGTCCGTTAGTTGTATCCAATTTACGCATGCCGTGGCAGCCTATGACTAGGCATCACTCAAAATTGTATCCCTTAGATAATATAGCATTGTTTAGTTTTTAAGTGAATAATATTGATGGTTGTCCATAAATAAATAAAATAAAAATAAGCAATGCCTGTTCCCCAGCAGTGGAACATTCAATGGCTGATGATAATATTGATAGTGTATAAAAATTAAAATAAAAGCAGTTAAGTATTCAGCGACCTCCGTGGCCTAATAGTACATACATACCGGTTTTTTTGAAGGTGCCTCTATCTTTAAGGTATTTTTGGTATTGTTTCGATTGCCAGTTTGGTAATTAAGTTAAAAGGAACTTTTCAACATTTTCTCGTCCAATTGTCATAACATAAGTTATAGATTGAAACAATGTAGGTATGTGATGGAGTCCAATATTTATTTATTATTATTTATTGTGTTTAAAAAAAAAAATAAACAATAAGATCTTCAAACTATTTTATGCATTCACAGTGCAATTCTGTAAGCATAGGAAAAGTGGTGATAGATGAAACCACCAGCCCCGCAATTAGCTCTCAGGCGGGATTTTCATAGAACATCATACGACTAAAAGAACGAAAGAAAGAAAATAAAATATTAAATATATTATCATCTTTATTTTAGGCTTACTGCGTCTGCAGCAGCTGTACCAATCCATGCAGCCAGGCCGCACTGCGTTCCGAATTTCTCTTGTGAAGCGAATTAACAACGCATCGGATGCAATGGAATTCCTCTTGGCTCTGGAACAGCACGATCGGTGGGGCAATAAGCGCATTGTGCTGGATTGCAACACGAAAAACGCCAAAAACATAGTGCTCGGTCACGTGCGGAAAGTGCAACTGGGGCGGCGAACCTACCATTATATGCTCAGCGGACTGGTGAGACAGTAATGTTGTAAATTTTTGATGATCTATATACTTAACGTATATTACTAACTTATAATATGTCTACAAAGATCTTCTGTAGAGATTCTGCAAAGAGGTGCCGGGCTTAATACCCGCACCGGCAGCATCATCATAAATCGTATTTCTTTCTGAATAGTTCTACTGTAACATATATTATTCAAATTGTCAGTCAAATATAAAATTGTTACAAAAAGTAGGAACCTCAAAAGTTTTTATTTTGCTTCTGTAGTAACTAATTTTAGTATTTTATCATCATAGAACCTCATATTTACGTTGTCTGTGCCCTAAACACGAAAAACTGTCGTTTGCCTTATCATGATCGTATCATTTTGTATGAAAACACAGCACACAAACTCAGTCATTTGAGGGACTAAAGTTTAATAAATATTTGACTGCAGAACTTTGATAGCTTTAGTAGTGTTTTGACAGATGGTACAGAAAGAAACAAAGCAGCAGCACTTTGACAGCTTTTGAAAGATGCTATAGTTACTATTCGATTACTTATTTAACACGGTTTTTCATTCTATTGGTCAATAGAATGAAAAATCGTGTTTAAAAAAATGGAGTTTTAGCTCCAAATTGCAACAGTATGCAATCCACAGGTGATGGACGATCACTGGGAGAACGAGGTAACCGAGTACGGCGCAGTCAATATCACGGGGTTCCGCATCGTCGACCACTCGCGTAAGATCGTGCGCGATTTCACGGACGGTTTGCGCCGAATGGACCCCCGGTTCAAGGGAACTATATCGGTAAAGCTACTCTCTCATTACACCCTAAGATTAATTTGACAAAACCAATTTGTAGTTATTCCCGTGATACTGGAGGCTGGTTTATCTTAAGATAGTAAGCTAGCAGTGGCGAAGGACATAAATACATTTCATGGCTTCCCTTTGAAAAATACCGAAAACCCCACCGCACCGAGCCACTTTTCAGATCAATCTTTATTGCCACCACAGCTATAGATCATACGTGTGTAGCTAAATAACGCAAGTATCACGATTTGTATTGAATCCAAGGTGACTTTTTAACACCTACTGTCACAGCCAAAATTTAGTGACGGGAAATCCAAACCGAAACCATTTTGGGCTATTGCAGTTAATTATCACGCAACGAGGCAGTCTTTTAGTGTTTGCGGCCGGTCCAGCTGCAACAGCTGACGCGCGCGGAATGTACATTAGCGGCGACCAACCTTGACTTTTGGTCGGGGTTCGGATACGCGAAGTACATGCATTTGTGCTAACTAGTAAATTCTGTATCTGTGATTGTCACCAATTTTTCGTCCGCCTGATATTTCGACCCTTCGCCACTGTAAGCTAGTAATTAGTAAGCTGGCAAACAAGGAACTCTGGCATCGTCTAGATATACAGAGATAGAAGTTAGTCCTGTAACTTTAAAGTGTGACTTTAAAACAGCTACTTATAAGGTAAAATTTTAAAAACTAGTGAATGAAGTTTTGTTTCTTTTCGAAAATAAAGGTACTTACGTTTCAATTTACTGAATTTAGCAATATTTGTTGTTTGTAATACTTATCTCTTCAGGTGGCATAAAAACATCCATCCTGTATAAACATACAATATATAGAAGATTTTAAACGTTTATGATCAGTTTCACTATAACTTTATGAAAAACGGGATTATCACCATGTTTTGATGTCGAATTCCCGATATTGCGGCGCAGTTGCACACGCCATGATCACGGAGTCAGTACACAATATATTATATAAGGTGCCCTGTAATTAGTGTCAAATATTTTCAGGGCTGAATGTATATGTCATATGGATAACGTATCAAAAATATTTCAAAAATCCACACGTTAGTTCAGAACTTAATATTTCAAACAAAACAATAATGCCCTAGTAGTTATAAAATAAGCTCAACCTGCACATGTGCACTCACACGAATAACACTCATAAGAATTACTAAGAATACGCATAGCATTCGCTTGTGTTACGGTAGTGTGAGTAAGTCGTTGCAAAAGTAGTGGTTGCTCAGCTTTTTAGGGTGATGTTTTTGTGATTAGGTAACCAAGTTGTTTGTCATATTATCTCAAAAACTAACCGGCAAAGAGTACCCCATTTTTTGCTGACTTCTTTAGTATGACTTGTATGTTATGCCCTGAAAATATTTGACACTAAATATAGGGCACCTTATATACAGGGCCGCCCACGACTATGCCACAATATGGAGGGAAAGTACCTCATATACTGTAGGTAGATATAAAACTTTACTGAAAGGAGACATCCTTTTTATTTTAAAAACAAACTGCATTAAAAGAATTTTAAGTAATCACCTGTCTGAACTGAGAATGTGAATACTTTTTTATTTTTATTGTACTGATCGAAAGGCTCAATTATAAGCATTAATTCCTTCCAGGTAATAGAGCATCTTAAATAAAAGGAAGACTACGTAACATTTAATGTTGGATAATAAGTATGTGCAGCTTTAAGGATAGCCTTTTCTGTGTATGTCGGTCTCAAAACCACTGACTTTAACATTTCAATGAGTCAATCACATTGTAGTAATCAAATCATAAATAATACTAATGAGTGAATATTGAAGCAATTTATAATTTGCCTATCATAAGCGGTTGATGGTTATATACCTAAGTAGTTAGGTACAAATGGTCATATGCATGATGAATAAATAAATTTTCCTCTATCTATTCTAGACTAAAGCGCACAGTAAAGTGTTATTACCTGATAACCATGATATTATATTAGTATGATGTACTACATCTTAGTGTATCGCTACACATTGACGTGATTAGAATATTAATTACAATTTAGACACAATCGTACCTACATGAGGCGGCTAGTGCACTGATTTAATTGGAACAATTAATATACCAACATCAGATATGAGCCATTAGTAACGATACGGATCTGGCTAAAATAATTTACAATTTCCTTTAGGATAAACAAATTTAGTAACGACCTTAATTCTATTATTTGGTTTCAATATTCTATTTGAGTAGAACATATAACAAAATGAGCCAAATTTATGATGAGGTTAGCCTTAATATTAGAATGTGGTGGAAAAACTATTATCATTTAGACTCCGGACGATGCGCGATGGTCGGCCGTAGCAAAGACAGCTTGTCTAGCTAGGGATTTTTGGATGATTCTTTGTCTTTAAGTCACAGAAAAGCATGTAAGTGCTTTATTGGACTTAAAAAAACGACTTAATGCATATGAATCGAAAGATCTTTCTTTTGTAAGGCCAAATGCTACAGTACTAAAAACTTTTTAAACCCCTAAAGTCACCTCACTATTAAAAATTCAGTTTTTTACGTTATACCTTCGTCTTTGGGTCACAGAAAAGCACACGAGTACCAAAATTCAACTCTTACCCCCTTATTACAAAACGCAGATTAAAATTAGTACAGGGATTAAACAGAGTTTAAACCACGGATTAAGTAAAACGTTATTACAAAACGAAGTTTATCATTAGTCCGTGGACTATCTATGGTACTAAAGTTAAACCGCCGAGACCCCTAGTTTATCTATGGACTAAGTTTGACGTTTGAGGTTATCTTTGATTTTGTTCCGTGCGTATTTCAATTGATTTCAATTTATTTCAGTGGTTTTTCTTTAACAAATCATTAAAAACTGATTTTTAACATACTTTTGGAAGTTCTTGATGTGTTAGCGACGTCTATCTAACCAGTCATCAGCAAAACTTGTAAAAAAGTACCAGAAAATTTATCACAGATGTCCCGAAGATTTATAAAAATGCCTGCTACTTTAAATGAACAGGAGAAAACTATGGAAGAATTGCGCAGTAGGAATTATTCTACAGTCATAGGTGCAATTGACTGTAGGTACTCTGGTGCTCTGAATAAAGAAAATAAATGCCGATGGGGGCCAGATATTTTTCAAATAATGTGCAGGTAAATTACGAAAATATTTCTATATTTTAATTATCTTATAACTTCCAAGTGAGGCATAAATCATTATATAGATAATATTTCTTAGCTGAGATTGCTCGGGCCTACCATGAGTTTACTGTGATGCATGCGCTAGTGACTAAATGTATGCCTAAACTGAACAGTGCTTTTAGTGGTTATTCAAAGAACTCATACATTTGTCTTACGCCATCGCTAGCGAGTAAGTCACAGAAAACTCATGGTAGAAGTTCTCCTAATTAGGTAGATTAACATAACTAATTTCTATTAAAAACAGCTCTAGGAGGCTGTGTTGCTGCATCATTTTATTGCTTGTTAAAACAGATTTTGGAAACCTGTTATAAGAGTAGAATGTTAAGTTCTAATATGCTTTTACTTTTCAGGTGGTTTGTGATGTGATGCAGACCTGAAAATAATGGACTTAGTTACCAGGTGGTGTGGCAGTGTACATGACTCTTAGAATATTCTGAGAATGTAGATTAAAACAGAGGTTTGAAGTTAG
The DNA here is from genome assembly GCA_949710035.1 of Crambus lathoniellus. Taxonomy (NCBI): domain Eukaryota; kingdom Metazoa; phylum Arthropoda; class Insecta; order Lepidoptera; family Crambidae; genus Crambus; species Crambus lathoniellus. Next base: position 37,871,077 of record OX453296.1, read on the forward strand.
TGCATTCTCTGGAATATTACAAGGAGACAGTGGCTATCCCTGGACCCCATACTTATTTACTCCAGTGCTGAACCCTTCTACACCACAACAGGAAAGATACAACAGGTGTCATATCCATACTCAGAATACTGTCGAAAGGTGTTTTTGCTTGTGGAAGCAAAAATTTCGGTGCCTATTGAGAGGCATGTTTGGAGACATTGATACTGCAGTCCTCCACAATATTGCCATAGATATGAGGGAAGTCTTGTGTCCTGGTGAGAAGAATATTGAAGACTGATCTGCATCTTGGATGGTTTTAGTACAAAACCATATTAGAAGAAATATTAGAAGGCAATTTATTGAAACTCATTTTTAAATATTCAATTTTAATATGTATGTAACTAATACAAAATTTTCCTATGAATATCAGTCCTTCAAATTAATAATAAACATTATAACAATTTTCATTTGTCAATTTTCATTCTTGTTAACAAGTAGGTATCTGAAAAGATAATTTTATATCAGTATCACAACGGTCATGTTTGTTGTAATCTACTTATACATCTATACAAATAAATAAAATTGGAGTGTCTGTTTGTAATATTAAAATAACCGCTTTTTATTACATGCATATTATGATTATATAATAATATACGATAAACATACCTACCAAAATAATATTTTTTTAAATTTTTGTGTGTCTGTCTGTCTGTTTGTTCCGGCTAATCTCTGAAACGGCTAGACTGATTTTGAAGGGACTATCGCTGGCAGGTAGCTGATGTAATAAGGAGTAACTTAGTTTACTTTTTATCCCCAAAATATATCACATTCCCGTGGGATAACGTCGTGTAGAACACGCGGGCGAAGCCGCGGGCAGAAAGCTAGTCTATACTAATATTAAAAAGCCGGAGTTTGTTTGTTTGGTTGAACAGGCTAATCCCAGGAACTAACTACCGACTGGATCGATTTAGAAGACGATATGCCCATGGGAACGGATACCACGCGGGTAGAGGATCGAGGATCCGCTAGTTTTATTATAAAACTAGCTTCCACCCACGGTTTCACCTGCATGGTTCCCATATATAATATTAGTTAGGATTAGGATATTGTAGTACACAAGGACATTTGAACTATTGTAGAAGGATGTCATTTATACCTTTTAATTAACTAATTAATTTTAAATAAAAGTAAGCACAAAATTAGATGTTTAGTCTTTGTTTTTTATACTTGTAAGAGATGAATTAGGTACTTTAAAGCACTTGACCCAAATATTATTAAATGATATCTAGTTAGTAGTAGTTTATTCCTGAATTAAAATTAAACAAAATTAAAAATTTACTAAATGGAAGTGTATTGGATTGTAATTTTATCATACACTGTTTACCTTGCACCCCATAAAAATTTGTTCTGAATTTTTATCAGTAATGAATGTTGTTTCTTCAGTTAGGCACTTCGTAACTAGCCAGGTTTAGGGTCAACAAACACATCTTTTGTATTTGTAGTCATTGGAATCTAAAATGAGTAAAAAATCAAATGTTTTCACACTGTTGTGAATGATAGAATGATTGCACAGTGCATTGGCATAAACAAGCAATTTTATTTACCATTGCATCACTTTCATAGTTGTTTACTTCATTGACAATGTCATGAGGAGCAATCGCCATTATTTGCATGTCTTGTGCAGAAGGTCATGGTGGTTTTCCACCACCTCTCGTCGTTGCTAGCTCCCTTCTGTGAGCAGACAGGCCAGTTATCTCATTAAATCTAAAAAAGTAAGCATCATTTTTAAAAATACTATTTCAGAAACAATTTTATTTGTGCTTTCTTAGACACTGGTAAAAGCAATGGTCGGAGTGTCCAATAAGTATAAGGTTTAAGTGCACTTACTTGACTGACATGTTCTTCCACTCTTTTGTTTTCATTAAATTAATGGATGTTTTATTGGATTTGTCTTCTAAGATATTTAGTATTATGATAGAGCTGACTGAGAAATCAGCTGTCGTAATACTTCCGAATCCTAAAATAAAAGAAAATCCACGTTAATCAAAATAGAAATTATAAATAGCACTGCATTTCATAGGTAGGTAGGCAGGTACTAATGCAATAAACGATGTTTTCACTAACTTTTTCTTCAGAACTCCAATGTTCACCCCTCTTTTTCTTCGGTTCCACCACACAAAACAGTACACTATTAATATAGATAACAAGTTGTTTCTTTATTATTTGCATCGTATGCTCAACAACAAAGTTTTTGTAACGTAAAATGTGAACTAACGACTAACGTAACATAAACAAATTACAAAACGTATCATTTCATTTGATTTGGCCGTCATCGTACTCATCGTGTCGTGTCAAGTCGAGTCGCGCCACGTAGCCGTTCCGTTTCATGCAGGTTAGTTAAAAAGTATTCCGATTAATCATTATAAAACTTGCTAAGAGTATTACTTGTGCTCGTTCAAGGGATTAAAACTTAGAGAAAGAACAGTAATATGGTTTGTTACCATTTGTTTCGTTATTGTTTTAAAGTTATGTATGCATCCAAAGTGTGAAGTTCATATCAACGCTTAGAGAAACGAAATGTCGTATAACTCTGTCGAGCTAACATAACGCCTGCAGGTTATACCCGTCTCTCTCACTCTCCGGGCATGGCAGAATCGAACGAAAGAGACGGGTATAACCTGCCGGTGTGATGTTAGCTAGATCGAGTTATATTGAACGAAGTCTGTGTAAAAGAATGAATGAATGATAATTTTTGTTTTTAATATTTGTTTATTAAATAAACCACGGTTTAAAATGGTTTTATCTTGTCCTCCGTTAGTCTACGATTTGTAATAAGGACACATTTTAAACCCGCACTAACTTTAGTACGGTAACAATCGTAGATTTATTAGTCTCAGTTTAAACCAGTTTTAAAGCATTTTTTTGTAATAAGGCTGATTGGGTCCAGTAGTTTTAGAGCAAATTGTCTGTAATACAGACGGACGGACACACGAGTGATCCTATAAGGGTTTCGTATTTTGTTTTTTGTCGAAAGCCTAAAAAGGACGGTTAATATTTTTTTCACCACTCCAGCTCGAAAAGGGCGCTTTTGGCGCCTAAAAACTCGCAGCAAAATCGATTTTTGCTGCGAGCGTGAGGCAAAGTGCTTTTTTAATTTCTCACCAACTTTTGAAATAATTAAGAAAAAAAGAAATAGAGTGACAAGGATGAAACTTTTAAAATTAATATGAGCAAAAAGGATAGATAGATAGCTTTATCTCGATGGACATGAAATATAAAGCTTAAAAAAGAAATACACGGATACCAAAGGTTTGAAATAAAGAGTATGGACGAAATGAGGTCGCATGCATGATATAAATATAAAATAAGAAAAACTAATGAATTCTAATAACAAATTATACAAATACGATTGTACTACTATTGCTTTTTATTAAACACGCAATATTTAAAATAAATAATATGAAGTGAACATTATATCGCTTACTAATAATATAGACTGTGCTAATATCATGTTTGGTTTTCATAAAAATTACATGCAGTGCAGTTTTTGAACGCAATGCAAACAGTTACCTTCAACTTGCATAATTGCACCAATTTTACTCTTAATTATTAATTTTGATGTTTTCTTTATTGTTAAATGTTGCCTTCAATGTTGTTTTTCTGACCTGTAACACTTTTCTCGCTGGTAGAGGTGAAAAGTTGTACGTTTAACACGAGAGCAAAATTTTCTGATGTCTCGTGCCTTTAAATCACTTACTGTGCTCAGTAGTCTATATTTGAATCACTCGCTACGCTCGTGATTCAATTTTAGACTACTTCGCTAGTTCGTGATTTAAATTCAGCACTCGCAGCGAAAAATGATTTTGCTCTCTTGTATAACAAATAACTATTTACATTCGCAATAATATCGGCAGAAATATAAAACAGAAACTTTTTTAATAAATATAGTCCGCGTACCTCATTAGATTTGCGTGAAAGGAAGAAAGTTCGCGTATAAAGTAATAACGCTTTTATGTAAATTTCACTAACTCGCTCGCGTCCTAATGAAACTCTGAGCGGCGTATCCCTGCATAAATTATTATTCCATATGATCTCCTTGTCTGAGTAAATACACTTAGGCTTTTTCACTTCTGTTGTGCGTACTCGGGGGAATTGTTTCCGAGCAAAGTTAACTCATGACAATTTGCCAACGTGAATGCCGACAGGCTGATGAACGGCGTGTGTCTACTCGTATTATTTCGGGGATTCGGTGTAGACAAAGCGTATAATATTTTCCTTTTTAACATATTGAAATGACTCCTCCGTTATATTTTAAATAAAAAATAATAACAAAGTTGTTTTAAATTAAGTAGTACAATCAATCTTTAAATATATTTTTTAAATAAATGCTAGACTAAGTTGTTGTTAATATTATGTTATTAATGCACCGTTAAATGCATATTGGGGCCTATTGCATAACAAAGTACAAGCTAATACTATTAGTGGATTTGGTTGTAACTTGTACTTTTATGTTGCATAATAAAGTACAAGATACAAATATACAAGTATCTAAGTACAAGCTAATAATATTAGTAAATTCAACCTATAACTTGTATATTTCTGTTGCATAATAAAGTAGCAGTAATAAACTACAAGTGGCAAAATATCAGTACTAATAACTAATATAATTAGTGAATTTTACTAGTTTCTGTTGCAATATGAAGCTTAAAATACAAATTATTCGAAGAAACTTGTAATTATTTCTACGCACCTAAGGGGCACCATATTATTAAAGTATTTGTTGTAGTTTTCGTTGTAGGTAGTAAACGTTGATCGAAATGTATCTACAGTTGATTGAATTATCAGCAGACGAAGAAGATGAATTTGCTCCTACAAACAAGGCAACAGTGTAAATTTTACAGAAGCCCCATCTCCTCAGAAGAAGAATCATCATTTAATGATGATCATTTCCTTTTCTTTGATTTTAGTTTTTATTTTATATATGAAGCTATATCATATTATTTCTTTTTTTATTATTTTAAATTAAAATAACCCTGGTTGTGCACCCAACCACATAAAAGTCTCCACATCACCCTAAGGTTGACTGGTAGAGAATGCCTAAGGCATTAAGTCCGCCATTGTACAATTGTGCATTAAGAGTTAAATAAATAATAAAATGCACATATTTAGTTTTCGTCGTTCTGCACGTTTTCCCAACATTGTTAACATTATTGATATTTTGTTATAAGTTGCAAATTGCTGACAACAATATCAATATCAATATTCAAATTGCCGCCAATTTTTTTATTGAAAATGAAAAAACATGACTAGGGCAAAAGATTCACCCATTCTGCCAAGGAATTTACTTGTGATTTGTATAATTTGCTGATAATATTAGCACCAATATTACTAGTTCGCATAAATACATTATGCAACAAAATATATTAGTACTAGTAAATTGAGATCATATTACTTGTACTTTAGAAAAAATATTAGCAATGCAACAAATATTGCAACAGTAATATTCTTGTATTATTAGCAAAAACGAAAAATGTTATGCAACACAAATTAGTACGATTTGTAAATCATTAGCTTGTAACTTGTACTATTTTCTAGTATTATTAGTAAACTTATGAAATAGGCCCCTGGGGCCTATTGCATAACAAAGTACAAGCTAATACTATTAGTGGTTTTGGTTGTAACTTGTACTTTTATGTTGCATAATAAAGTACAAGATACAATTATACAAGTATCTAAGTACAAGCTAATAATATAAGTAAATTCAACCTATAACTTGTATATTTCTGTTGCATAATAAAGTAGCAGTAATAAACTACAAGTGGCAAAATATCAGTACTAATAACTAATATAATTAGTGAATTTTACTAGTTTCTGTTGCAATATGAAGCTTAAAATACAAATTATTCGAAGAAACTTGTAATTATTTCTACGCACCTAAGGGGCACCATATTATTAAAGTATTTGTTGTAGTTTTCGTTGTAGGTAGTAAACGTTGATCGAAAATGTATCTACAGTTGATTGAATTATCAGCAGACGAAGAAGATGAATTGCTCCTACAAACAAGGCAACAGTGTAAATTTTACAGAAGATCTCCTCAGAAGGAGAATCATCATTTAATGATGATCATTAAAATTTATTTTCTTTGATTTTAGTTTTTTTTTTATATATGTAGCTATATAATATATTTTTTTTAATTATTTTAAATTAAAATAACCCTGGTTGTGCACCCAACCACATAAAAGTCTCCACATCACCCTAAGGTTGACTGGTAGAGAATGCCTAAGGCATTAAGTCCGCCATTGTACAATTGTGCATTAAGAATTAAATAAATAATAAAATGCACATTTTTAATTTTCTTTGCTCTTCTCTCTTACCAACCATTTTCCGCGTGTTATAAATAAACAAATAAATTATACTTTCGGAAAAAGTTTAACGTTTCTGTTCCCGCCAAGATTTTTTTTTATTGCAAAGGCTACAGATGGGCAAAGGTTTGACTCACTCAGCCAACTTGTATACTTGTAATTTTGTATGTTTTGCTTATAATATTAGTACTCTTATTACAAGATAGTATAAATTAATTATGCAACAAAAATATGAGTACTTGTAAATAATGATGAATTCGCTTGTAACTTTCACGATAATATTAGTAATTCATGCAACACAATTTTCTAATATTATTAGCAAAAACACAAAATAACTATGCAACACGAAATAACGCAACTAGTAACTTGTTAACTAGTAACTTGTATTATTCACTAATATTATTAGTCTAATTATGCAATAGGCCCCAGGTTGTTTAATTAGTTTTCATATTATGAACAAAGAGATCTCAGTTACTTTTTTCAGCATATTTTTTTTATGCTGATATCGAACAAAATTGCGTTTGCAGTGTGCTGTCTTCTACAACCAGTAGCCTGTAAATTTTATACTTTATTTTATGGCATTGTGGTGTATAATAGTATATTATGATACAAGTGAGCTAGGTTGCTCATTATACACGAGGCTGTAGGCGAGGGCGTAAATCAGCCGAGTGTCTAGTGAGTAAGTTGCTCACGAGTTTCATACGCACTTTTTCAACACACTTGCGAGGAAAAACAAACATTTATTGCATACAATAACCTAATATTAGCTAAGGGAAAAGCGCGCAAGTTTTTTTTTGCACGCGCCAAATGTAAGGTGATTGATTACATACAGCCATGCAGCCTACTTCAAAATAATTATAATAATAGTGATAAAATGCAAATGTTTTATAACAAATTATTGTAAATTATATATAATTTGATAATAATATACTTAATTATGTTTTTTTGTCTTAATTAGGGACACATTTATTTATTCTAAAAACGTAAATGGATTTTCAGCCGTATAAAACCACTTTGTTGGTACAAAAAAAGAACTGTATCTATTACCCGGTGAAATCGAAAATGCTCTGTTGACTCGCATATAATTTGTAGTTAGGTACTTACTTAACTTTGCAGGAATATTTATATTATGCAACTAGTACTGTAATATTATTATGCACGCGTGTGTTATAGTTCGGTTTATGGCCCTTAGATCGATGTAATAAGGCTCACTTTATGAGCAAGTGTGTTGAAAACAAATTTCACGCTCAATTATAACGATATTTGTTATTTAATATTATTTATGTGTGCCATCCTTAATTTTTAATTACTTAGTACTTAAGTTTTAGGGGATGAATATTTATTTCATCGGTTCAAAAAACTTTTGCTATTGGACGAGCAACGAAATCGATAAAAATCTATTCTTCTAGTCCAGTCGGTACTATACTTTTCTATGGAAACGTTGATTTTTTGCGATTACTGACTGTCACCTTAGTAGGAGTTGTTTTTATTGATGAATACTCCATCCTCCGAAAGACTTGTGTTTATTAGATATTAATTATATTATATATTTAAAATGTTTTAACAGGCTCAAGCCGCACTAATGTACGATGGTGTGCAAGTACTAATGGATGCCTTAGGCAGGCTTTGGAGGAAAAAGTCAGACGCATTTCGGAACGCTTTACGGCGAGCCGCTGGTCAAGCCAACTCCACGAAAGTCATAGATTGCAATCCGGGAAAGAGCTGGGTGGTGCCATTTGAACACGGAGATAAGATCTCGAGGCTTATCAAAAAGGTAAGAACTTTACGGGAGAATTGAAAACGATATTATTTGTTTTATTTTATTTTATGAGGGATAAGAAACAGTTGTACAATAAAGACTTACAATGCCGTTATAAAATTATACAACCAGCACAGATTACTTAATCTAAGTAGTGCTGTAATACAAATCGGTGGGAAAGAAAAATGAAAAAAAAAAACATAATTTATTTAAAAAACTGATTTTATAAAATAATACTTATGCTTGTGTATTCTATTTAAATACTACCATCGGCAATAGATTAAAGTTTTAGTCAGCAAAAGTGCTAATAATCGGAAAAATACAAAATACAACACAAATAATTGAAAGATTTAAAAGTATAACTTATTTTAATTCATTCGAGGCAATGTATAATTGCTTCCCGTTCAAGGCTTGTATAAAACTTTTCTCACAACATGCGAGAAACTTCAATTTTCTTAGTTAATGTGATTTTTTTAATTTATTCGTGCGGTCATGTTTGGTGTCATGTGTCATTCCAGTTGCTGACTAAAATTCGTCGTTTCGGTAAAGTTAAAATAAAAAAATTTAAATTCTTCTTCAGTAAACCTTGCATGAACAAAAAATCTCAACGTATTATTCGGTTTTACCGAATTTTGAATGACCAGTCATGTCATTTTAATACTTACTTGCTGCACAAGTGCGGGAAGTAAGTATTGAAATTCATTTCCGCACCCATTTCCGATTTTCGAATTTAGAATTTTCACCTCGTAAAAGTGACACGTCCCGCTTTTAGAAATAGAATGTTAACATTTCAAAGCATGAGTGAGAAAAAATCATTTCACTTCTATTTACAAGTAGTAAACGTTGTCATATTCATATCATGCAGTATGCACAGCGAATTTTTATCTTACTTATCTATACATATAAAATCCTTGGTCCTGAATCACTGACGGATAAACGCACAGCCTAAGCCGCTGATCGTAGAGACCTGAAACTTGGAGGGTGTGTTCCTTGTATGATGTAGGCATCCAATAAAAATAATTTTTCGAAATTCTACCTCTAAGGGGGTGAAAAACGGGGGTAAAGTTTGTATGGGACAACGTGATTCCTTTGTCCAATCTTCTTCAAATTTTGCATAAACATTCTTTAACAGAAATAATCGAAGATGTCTTTCATATTTCATTAAAACTCATTACCTAACAGGGTTAAAAAGGGATAGAAAATTATTTTGGGGGTGATTTGCATCGAAGTTGATATCGATACTCTTAACTGCTTTTGATTTTTAATTTCATTTTGTTTTGACACATGTTTGAAAACTCAATCCGTTCTAATATACTATACAGTGCCCAACCTTTTCTGTTCCAGTGACAGCGGCGCTACGTACGTTTTTCTTTTTTTTGTTGCAATTTACCCGGCCCTGAATTTTAAGACCTTCAGCCGCCAGCAGCGTTATAGTTGGACATCAACTTGACAGCAAAATGAAATTAAAAAAAAACACGTTAGTTTCACATTTTGGCCACTGGAAGGGAACAGAAATGATTGTGGCAGTTGTACGAATTGTACGAATGAGCTGTCATAGAACCCATGCCATGCCACGTTAAAAAATACCTTAGCAAAGTATTGACTTGATTTTTTGCATTTTGGTAGTTCAAGAGTAGGAGAATGTCCGAATATTATTCATACGAAAGTAGCTACTGTTTGTCTTTGAGCAAGGTATCGTAACCTTCTTATGCCTAAACCACTGATCTGACTTTCATGTTAGATATAAAGTAGGTATAGGTAGCGTGCTCGGCCTGCTATCGCTGAGGTTATGTTACATTCGCAGTGGTCTTTCACGGGATGGCTGTTCAAAAATATATGGTGCTTCAGAACACATGATAAGCCTATGGTTCTGGCTGCATTTGGATTGGTTAATACTCCAATCCTGCAATGGGCCCGTGTGGAAGGTCATGGTCCATCCTCCTTATCCATCAATATAAAGATTGATGATGGTGCTGATGAGACCTTAGAAAACGCCTATCTTCCTACTTTTTGACATGAAATTTTGCGATGTACCCATGATGTACCCAATTAAATTACTCACGGACGGACGTAGTCGCCGCCGGCAAATCATATTCATATTTCTACATCCCTAATCCATACTAATATTATAAATGTGAAAGTGTGTTTGTTTGTTTGTTTATTTGTTTGTTTGTTTGTTTGTTTGTCCGTCTTTCACGTCAAAACGGAGCAACGGATCGACGAGATTTTCGGTATGGAGATAATTTGAGAGCTGGAGAGTAACATAGGCTACTTTTTATCCAGGAAAATTATAAAATAATAATGGTAATTTTGTATAGAAAACCGTTAAACTGTCATACTTCACACAGCTCTCATTTCCTAGCAGCTTCCAAAGAGAAGGTATTATGTCAAAGAGTATGTAATCTAATCACTGACATTTTTGCCGCTTAGGACTTTTTTTTAATAAGTGACATTGTGTCAGGCAGGTGATACGAAGTTCGTGTCCAATAAAATTTATATGGCAAAACAACGTTTGCCGGGTCAGCTAGTATTATTATAAATGTGAAAATTTATGTTTGTTTGTCTGTCTGTCGGTATGTTCTGTTTTTACGTCAAAACGGCTGAACCGATTCAGATGAAATTTGGAATGGAGATATTTTGTGACCTTAGGAAGGACTTTTTACTGCGGGAATAAGGATCATTCCCATGGTAAAATAAATTTTAGCACGGGCATAGCTGTGGAATGGAATTGATATTTAAGGTGATAGTTTAAGTTAATGGAAAGGATTATATTTAGAATAGAGACAGTTTAAGGCCCTGGGAAAGTCATAACACTTTTTACCGCGGGAAAAATCTTATTCTCATACGAAAGTCATTTTAAGCGCGGGCTAATTTGCGGCCAGACATTGGTACCTATTTAAGTATATAATTTGAGACCCTAGGAAGGATTATTATAGGCTACTTTTACTTTTTGCCACTGGAAAGTATCATATTCCCACGGGAAAACCAATAGGTTAGGTATTATTTGTTTGTCCGTCTTTCACGTCAAAACGGAGCTCCGGATCAATACGATTTTTGGTACGGGGGTAGATTGGGAGCTGGAAAGAATGAACGAATGAATGAATGAATGAATGAATGAATGAATGAATGATTCTTTATTTGGCTACAGCAATAATTGAGCAAAATATGCAGTATAACAATACACAATAAAAAAAAAACTAATAAAACAAAAAATGGTGAACTGCCCAATGAACCCGTTGTCTCACGGCTGCAGCCAAAAAGGGAGTCAATTCAGCATATGTCAAGCCCAGCAAACCTGACGCTGATTTTCAACTGACCCCTTAAAGTGAGGTAGTTTATCCCGGAAAATATCACATTCCCTGGGGATAATGTCGTATAGTACACGCGGGCGAAGCCGCGGGCGGAAAGCTAGTATGTAATGTAATTTGTATGCGAAATTTTGGATGGTTATTGTAACTCTCGACGAAACGGTTATACGGCTCGAATGAAAGGCGCAACAATAGATTATAGGAATCTGGAATAGCTATAGGCTACATTTTTATCCTGATATTCCTAGGCAAAGGAACACCAGGCGGCTGAAGACGCGAGGTGTAGTTCTTTATAATATTACGAGGTGGTTTTTTTTGTAGTAATAAATAACCAAAAAATTGTAAACATGTGTAACGAAATAGCGATTAGAAATAGATATGCGGGGTATGTATGCCTGAAGTTAATCGACGCAGTTATACTTTTCTAGTTTTCCGCCCGCAGCTTCGCCCGCGTGGAATTCACGACGTTATCCCGCGAGAATGTGATATTTTTCCAGGATAAAAAGTAGCCTATGTTCCTCTCCAGGCTACAAAGTATCTTTGTCCCAAATTTCAGCCAAATCCGCACCGCCGTTTTTGCGTGATTGTTACTCAAACAACATACAAACATCCAAACATCTAAACTTTCACATTTATAATATTAATAAGTAGGATATTAGTAGGATAGGATGCAATGTAGCATGGGTCCTATGGTGGCTCATTTTCGTGCAAAGCTAAATGTTCTTTTTGTACGAGGAATAGAGTCTAATTTTCTAGCATAAGCTGCAATCAAAAATGTCTAATGCTGTTTTTGTTGACTTTTATGCCAATAGCATAAAGAACTCTTTGCTTTGCACGAATGAGCTGCCAGAGGAATCATGCTACATTGTACAAAGTATAGTTCATATTAAGGCGATACTCGGAAAAATTATGCTAAAGCGAGATAGCTATGATAAAACGACGCGCGCGGGAGCGAGACAGATTTTGCCGATTACGCAAAAAAAAAACACAAAATCACTTCGTATTCAAAAACTATAGCGATTTTTAAAAAATGCTTCTATACGATCCTAAATATTATTGGTGTCCACTAATTAAACCAATTTTCAATAGTATATGTATCCCCATTTAAGAATAATCTTGATATAATTATTTCTTATTTTTTAGAGGTATTTTCGAAAATAAAAATCATAACATCGTGTTTCTGAAACTATACGGTTCTAGATAAAGGTATGAAGAAATATATTTATCTTATTACCAGATTTATAACAATTCTAACCGTCCTATAGTTTTATAGCAAAGGGTTCATACTTTTTCCGAGTAGCGCCTTAATATAATATGTTATGTTAACATATTCAGTTTCAAACAACCAACAGTTTGTCAGTCACTTGGCAGTATTCAGGTTTAAACTATCGAACGGTACGTCTCGCAGAATCAATACTACCTACCAGTATTTTCATCTTCAAATAAAAGGTCGAAACGAAAGTTGCCTGAAGCTCGCTATGATACTTTCAAGATCATCCCGAGATCGAGGCGAAGAGTCATAACTCGTGTTCCGACTATGTATATGAAGGTGGTATACTGGAAGTACTTATTTATTCTGTGGTTACGTATTCATACTAGCGAGCATCATTATTAGGTTGAGGTGTTCCGGTCACGGCAGACAATGGCAATCGGTATGGTATATCGAACACTCCGTGTTATAGGTTGCCTTATTGACCGCAAAGTGCTGTCGCAATACGATGTAAACATAAGATCCAAGTGGGGCCAAATGAACTTGCCTGCGAGATGGTTAGATTGGATTGGAAAGAGTCAATTCAAAGTTTTGTTTACAATTGATACTAAAACTATTAAATTCATAGTACCTATAGTACCTATATCGAATACACGTGTTATTTAAATTTGCGTTATTTAGCATAAAGTGCTTTCAACACAAACAAAACAACTTTCTTGCACTTACACTGCCGGGTGGCGAGAAAGCGAACGAGTCGAGCGATGCGATGTTCCACCTCTTTTTTTTATACTTCGGTTCACACCACCGCACCGCAAGCGACATCGCTCGCCTGTCTCTTCTCTCTTGATCAGTATAAAAGAAGTGAAACGTCACATCATCGTTCGGAAATCGCTCGGCTCGTTAGTTCGCTCGCCAGCTGGCAGTGTGGCTTGCGCTGAAGACAATGAGGAAAAAAAATCGACGAAGTTGGTCCTAAACATGAACAAATAAATAACCCGCATTATTACATTATCTTTAAATTTTTAGCAAATTTATAGTAAGTTAACAGACAATTTGTGATTTGAAAATAATTAATAAGTTCTTTATCTATGTGTTATTGTTGATCGAAGGCTACAAAACAATTTGTCTGTCATATCTACAATACGAGTCGAAGTCCGATGTACGAAGTACGATGTCGAAGTTAAAAGCTTTAGAGATGTTGCACTTGTTTTAATGAAATCGATGATTCAAATTGTAATTTCATTTCATTTGTCAGCTGACAGCTGTTTGTTCAGAATGACAGCTGTATCGTAAGACCATTACGATACAGGTTGTTTTTATTAAAATTTCTTTTCTCATTCATGCTCTGATGTTTAAGAGATACGGACATATACGGGCACACGCTCCGCGATATTCGTACGGATTATATGTCGGTATGTGGGTATCCTACAATCTCTGCTCTACTACCAGTCGAAAATTGTTATTCCGGAACCCACTTATGTTACGGAACAATTTAACGGAACAATTTACGGGTTTCAACGCCCGACCTAAAACTAACACTAGAAGGACCTACGTATTAAAAATAGACTTACAGCTAACACTTACGATTCTTCCGGAAATCCGGAATATGTTCTGCCGTGCGGGACACGCGGCCACGCGTGTGAAGTCCGTGACAGGAACGTCGTGAATATGTTGACTAGTAAATATGATTTTCCACGACAATTTAAATTGCACTGTTCAATGATTTTGATCACTTAGACACGCGCACACAAGTTTATTGTAACACGGAAAGATATTCCGCCATATTATCGCTCCAGGCAATCTCAATCTTCCCTTCACCGGAATTACGCAGACACTTAGTATTCAATGTTCACTCGCGATTTTTACCGATATAGATAGTCCGAATCACAGTTACGCAAACTGGGCTGAACTCACAATAGGTATAAGCCAACTAACAAAGGTCCGAGATGCTAATAACCTATCACCGGCCCGCGTGTCGGCTTATCAACCAGACCACTGATTACGAATACACAATACAATACAAACAAAAAATAGTTTATTTATTCACTAAACTTAAAACAATGCGTAGTCACACTCGAGATTTACAACCAAAATCCAACCACAAAACCAATTATGTTTGCACACGTTGAGCAGCCATTGCATCTGTAATGTACTATTAAAGTATGCTGTGGTATAAAGTGTGTCATTACATGTTCAGGTATGAAGTTATAATAATTCGAATATTATAACATAAGTGTAGATGAAATGAATGAAATGTTCGTTGTACTGTGAATCAGCCGAAATATTTTGAATGATTCACAATACAACGAAATTTTTTTCATAGCTATGCATTCTGGGGTCATCAATGTATGAAGGCTTAACAATGTCCTTTATAAAAGGATTAAATCATTATTGGGATTTTTTTTATTTCGTTACTGTTTCTTCAAAATTTTGTTTATTTAGTTTGGAATTCCTTTCAAATTGTCTGCCTAGTTATTGCAAACGCGGAATGTTAAGGTTCTAATAAATTTATGAGTGTTATACCAATTATCACCACGGATGGATTTTTTTTGACACAAAATATGTTTTACCTTTTTTCATATTTGCTTAAGGTCTGGCCACTGATCGCAAATTAGAAAGTGTTTATTAGAAGTACCTACATTATTTTTAAAGCGTGAACTTTTTCAATTATGTCGTTTTACAATTATTTAACCATATATAATATATAAGATGTAGTTAAATACAGTAAACCGAATATTAAATGACTTTTCTAATTACAAATTCATGTACCTACATGAATAAATGGAAAAAATAAGCGACTGTATGTGTTCGGAAACTCAAACAAGTTACGATTATTTGCTCAATAATACTGAGTGCTACTTAGTGTTATAGGACAATAATTTGAAGGTCAGGCACAATGGATCCCATGAGGCGCAACAACTGCTTTTAGGGTCACTCTGTGAGGAAAAAATATCTTATACTTCGATAAAGAAATATATATTTACTAACATCTATTAATGATAAATCGTCGCTTTCGCAAGAACAATCATTAACATATTATGTTTACTGAGTTATTTGGTTAAAACTACAAAAACCATGTTTATAACTAATGAGCGCTTATAATATTAGGTACTTACTTATATATTTGTTACAGACTGATATCGAAGGACTTACAGGGAATATATCGTTCAACGAGGAGGGCCACCGACACAATTTCACCCTACAAGTAGTGGAAATGACTGTGCAGAGTGCTATGCTACAAGTAAGCTTTAATTTACCAATAATTTAATTTTCAAGGTGGTCACTTAGGTCCCGGGTTCGTATTCCATTAAATCTAAAGGCGCACGTACACGCGTAATTTTTTTTGGCAATAATTGCCTGGCAACTGTATTGGATCAATCTGGGGCAATGAAGTGGAGTGGAATGGATGTTGTCGTGGTATTGTGGGGCCGTTTCTCAGCAGCAGGTTGCTACATTTTGACATTTTCCTCACACCCTTAATAGCTTGATGTCGTCGTGACGTCATATTTGGCGAGGATTGATAGGAAATGCGCAATTTTAGTTTGCGCGCCTTAACTAAGGTAAGTTTTCCTGGGTAGATGCCAAAAACTAACTTTCCTAATAAATTTACTCATATTTAGGTGTATGTCGTCTATACACTCGTCGATGTTTCCGATTTCAGTAACACGGGTGGTTAAACTAGTTAATTTGGGATTAGAACAATGTACTCGTATGTAATGGTGTCTCAATATTTATTTATTTATAAAATTTGAATTAATCATAGCTCTTCCTTCTCAAAGGTGATAATATCAATCTTACACCAACTTGACATATTTTTACAAGCATTTATTTAACGTGCAGTGTATGTACAGTCGCGAGCAATTATATGTAAACAACATAGGACCATGTCATATTACAATATTGAATGACATATGTGGTACTGATAGTATTGTATTGTAGTAGTAAGGCTGTGGTATTGTTCTGGGACGTTTTAACGTGACAAAGTTTTATGTTGTTTACAGTATTATTGCTCGTGACTGTATGTCCGTTCGGGTCAAACAAATCATTGCAAGCTAAATTTGACCCACTTTTCAATGTCCTATTATCGAGCTGAAATCGTACTTACAGGTTTGGTTTGTATGACAATATAATATTAAAGTAAGTACAATCAGCAAAAAATTTTGTCGTAAAAATATTTTTACGTAAAACTTAATCTTGAATAACTTCGATCAAAGTCGAGTGAACTTTGAACGTTGAGTTTCCGTGCGAAGGTTAATTTTAACTTCTTGTTCAACTCGCTAATGATTTTTCAGGATCCATAAATCAATGTGTTCAAACTTTTTAATTTTTCAGGCAATGTAGGTATTTGATAAGAAAACTTTTTAAGTTTACTTTAGCTCATCATCATCATCATCATCATGTCAGCCAAACTCGTGTATATTTGTATATAAAATTCCAAAAAAATACAGTTTCTATCAGATATTTTATTGAATAAACAATTTATATCTCTGTGATTGCTTTGTTTTAAAAAGTAAATGATAAATTCAAGGAATATCTTCAAAAAATTAAAATAAAGGTTTAATGTAAAACTCTTTCAGTTCATAAACCATCATAGTGTGTTAGCTTATAAACCCCAGGTCGATGTTTTTTTTTTTCAAAGCTCAATCTATAACCCTTCCTTTGTATTCAGTCGAGTATATTTTAATGTATAACGTTAAAAATAGTTTAATAAGACGCTCATGAGCAAATGTAATTATTAGTAGTTATTTCGAAGTAGAGGATTATCGCGGGCTGCGTAGGATTGATCGCTCTGTAGCGATCCTGGGGGACGCCTATTCTCCAGTTGACGTTTTAAAATTTAAAGAATGTACCTTTAAAAGGAGATAAATGTTTTTTTGGTCTTTAATACCTAAGACCATCACTTAGTGCTTCAAAGTGAAAAAAACCTTTAAGTGGCCACAAAGGGATCTCCTGCCCTATAACTTGCAGTTTTGCAGAACTCACCGCATTCATTTATCTAAATAAAAAGAAAATAACTTACTTTTTTTACATTAGTATGTTGTTACTTTAAAAAAGGTGATTATTGATAATGAACTAAAAATCATAAATAAAACATAATTATAAAAAAAACCTACTGAAAAAAATGCTTACTAAATAGGGAAAAGTGCAGCAAATGGACTTTTTACACTATAAAGTGTTTAACCGAACGGTTCGAGGTGTCCCGAACCGGAAAGGAACCCTTTTTAGTGGTTAATTTTTTGCAGTCGGGTTTTTGTTTTTTTAGTAACTATGCTTTTTGTAATTTCGTTGCTTCTGTAAAAGCTGATGGAGCTAGTTTCTTGCGCCCGTTCTTCTTGCCAGTTTAGGGAGTCTTGATTGGGAAAATCTGGTGGACAAATCTGGTGGCCAAGTCGATTTAGAAGTGCTTTTTTCCAAAGATTATTTGAATTATTATTATACTTCATTTCATTTAATTTATGATGTGCTGTTATTAGTCCGTTATTCCATTGTAGGTTGCAACATGGTCAGACAAACAAGGCTTGAATGTCGTTCAACCAAAATATGTGCAACTACGTTCACCAGCTTCGTATGATACAAACAAGACCTATATTGTGACGAGCATTCTGCAAGAACCTTATCTAATGCAGAAAACAGAATACACACAAAAAGATGAGCAGTTTTATGGATTTGTCAAAGATCTGACGAATATTATTACGAACAAATTAGGAATTAAATGTAAGTACAGCATGTTAAAAGTTATTATTATATTCATGAAGATATTTTTTTTTTATTTACCCGCTCTCAAAAACAGCTGCTTATTACGGACAGAGATATAAATCCCATGGATTTGCATAATGAGTTTTTTTTTCATAAGTATAAGGCTTTTCCGTAATTTATTTGAGTATTGCCTGGAACTGTAACTGGACTATAGACCTTTTGTAATTTGGGAGAGTGCTCTGTAAACAAAGGTCTTGTAAACACATGTCTTTTAGTAGTAGTGTACGAGTATTGATCGTACTAATAAAACTTTAACCAACTTCAAAATAGGAGGTTAACAAATTGAAGTGTATACTATTTCAGTATGATGATCTACATATTTATCTACTAAAAAAACGCCGTGATGCTACAACACGCTTCGCTATTATGATTTGATAGCTTGGATCACATAGCGTGTTGTACAGTCAACTAATTGAATCGTGACCCACTACAAGTTCATTTTCTAGCGGATACTTATTAAAATTCAATGACGTCTAAATTCAAACTTGTTGACATTGACACTGACCTTAATAGTTTTGACGCTTTCAAACAAATTTATTAGCCATAAGTGTCACGATTCAATTGGTTCGACCGTACATTTGTTTCTAATCAAATATTATATGGGAATAAATTATTACTGACACATGTCAAATGGCGTGGCTTCCAAGAACGTGCTAAATTTCGTAAGTGTGTGTATGATTGTCCATAAATTTCTTGGAAACTAAAAGACATATCAATTATGATTTATTACTTTTAGCGAGGTAGTCCTCATTTTGATCTAAGGAAACAGTCCAAGTTACTTCAAAATAGGCTTATGTAAGGTTACTATTAATACAACTATCTGTTTTCTTGTTGCCGATGATGGTTGTAACCATGAAGCTCGACTTAATACTGAGGTAACTGGAGAGTGCAGTACGAACAATTTTTTGTCACCACAAACTACACAGTGGCTGTCTTCCGTCTCACCTACACTTTAAAAAAATACGTATGGTCATATGAGACAACTGACAGCCACTACATACATAAATCTCAAATTTGCTGGGTACACTTTTTTATTCAGGGTGAGAACTCCAGTTACCTCAGCATTAAGTCGAGCTTCATGATTATAACTAACTAGCGACAAAATGACAAAATTTATATGATCCAATGTTGAAGCACAGAATATATAATAGTGAAGGCGCCACTAGTAATACAAAATTACCGTAATGGCTGCCAGCTAATATTATGATATGATAATAGTGACAGATCAGTAACGTCACTACGGATTAATAGTGGCCCGACATCAGTAGTTTTTGAGATATCCATGTATTTCTGGCCGCTCCAGAATATAGGTAACTAGATAAAATATTTCGTTAAGTAGGTACAATGTTCCTTTTCAGTTGATAGGTATTAGATCGGTTAATAATAGGGGTTAAAGAATGAAATTGCCGTTTTTTTCTTTTGTACATATAACTTAACAACTTTAATGATATTAGAAATATATAATTTCTTTAATATTGCGTTACATTAACCGTATCGAGCAACTTTTGATAATTTAATAACCACGATATTTGATTATTTACATAGAAAAAACTTATCCCGAAAGTTAGGACTATTTTTGTTTCCAGAATTTCATACTTTATTAGTTGTAACTTAGTGAAAATATTTTATTTTCTCTTAACGAATGTGTCATTTAGTAGTTAAAATGTCCATAAATACGTGTGTAAAATTTTGTAAAGTTACATAACATTAGTCGTTGAATAAATTACAAAAACGTTAGTATGGAAAAACAAAAATTACAAAAATCTTCATACAAAACGGCAATTTGATACTTTAACCCCTATTTTTTTTTTGTTTTTTCACTTTTTCCTAGATGAGCTTCGTCTGGTACAAGATGGCAAATTTGGGAGCAATGGTCCGAGTGGCTGGAATGGTCTCGTGGGAGAAGTTGTCAGAAAGGTAGGAACTGATTGCGAAAATAAAATACAACTTTTTATTTTATAATAGGCCATCCGTGGTTTCACTTTCTAGCAATTTTGCGACAAAATGCATCCAATAGCTCATCGTCATAGTCTGTCTGTATTTCATTTTTTTAATCCATTCCGAGGTTCTCAAGTTTTCCTTTTTATTTACACAGATTTCACAAAAAACCACAAACCTGCAAACAACACTTACTTTAAGACAGCGATTCAAAAATAGCGCGATGCAGAATAGGTTCCTTAAATGAATTGCTTTCTTTCGTACTATGTACTACGTACTACCTTCTAAAAACTGAATCGCAAATGAATTGCTAAATGTGAATGACCGAACGATTTGTGTCCATATTTCTTCTACCCGTCTCTTTCACACGATTCTGTCATGCCCGAAAAGTGAAAGGGACGGGTATAACCTGCAGGTGACATGTTAACTTGGCCGAGTTATAAGTCAAATAAGAGTTGATGACAGCTCAGCGGCTGTGAAATGTCATTGAATGCATAGATGTATTATTCCTGTATGATTGAATGATCACTGAATCGCTGTCATTGATATAAAGCTGTCGTGGTAGGTACGAATAAGCGAAGCAGATCAGTTTAGGTCCTAAACAAAACCGCAATAAGAGTTGATGGTAGGTACCTAAAACTGATCCCCTATACAGGACGTCCCAGAAATATGGGATATGAAGGGAAAGTTCTCTAAATAATGGAGATAGCAAAGAATGATTGGCAAATTGGACGTTTAACCAAAAGAATCGAAATACATTTCATACGATAGCTTACATTTAGTACTTTATTCCGTAGTAAGGCAACATGTGTCCAAAGTTAATAGAGTACATTGATAAGGCTACGATCGCCCGTGGCTTGCGAAGACATTATTCCTATCTTAAAATCTCTTTTTGCAATGATCCATCTCCGCTAAAACGCGAGTATGCACTCAGTTGTTGTTTGCTTTTTAATTCGATATCGTCAGTGTATTTCGACCCCGGTTTTTATCCACCTTTTGGACTTCACTGTTCTTCAACCCGAGTGATAAAAAAGATGAAGTTCATGTGAACGTTAACTTACTATGGGGTATATTACGATAGATTTATATAATTTCTGTTGATTATACGTCCAGTGGCCATATGAAAAAGCCCATCATCGTTTTACTGAAATGAACCGTTTCTTTATTTTTGACAAGAGACAAAGTTGATTTCAAAGATTTTTCTTAAAAACGCTTCCCACACTTAGGAACCGCACCGGCTAAAATTCGAAAATACAACACCTGTTAGTACTTTTATGTTACCAATTCATAGGGTAATTCGTAAGGATTAAAGTCTGAGTAACTTTATAAATTAAATAATATCAAAACCTATGAAATACCCACAACATGGAATCGAGGTCACGTCAAGGCCGATGTGTTCTTTTCAACTTCAAAAAACTTTGTATTTAAAAGGTGATTTAAAAAAAATTAATACAATTTTGTTTCTCGTAAAATTTTCAGTGAAATTAATATACTAACTTCATTATTTAGAGGACTTTTCATTCACGTCTCATAACCTTGGGGCATCTTGTATGTCCAGTCCAATGATGTTGGCCTACAAACGTTATTTGAAGTTTTTCTTTTGAAAAAATGACGAATGTCAGAAATAATTACATTCATTATGCCGCTTTTTTATAATTTTACTAAAAGTGAGTACGTTAACATACTCGCAGTAGATATTTTAATTAACCACATATAAGGTTGATAGAACAAAAAGTTAAATTTCAAAAGTATCTACCTAAAAGTCCTAAGACATACTTATTGCCTACTAGCTGACCCAGCGCGACTTCGTTCCCGTGGCCCTACCCCCTACTCCACCCTACCCTACCCGTACTCTACCCCTACCCTACCCCTACCCTACCCATACCCTACCCCTACGCTACCCCTACCCTACCCCTACCCTATCCCTACCCTACCCTTACCCTACCCCTACCCTACCCCTACCCTACCCCTACCCTACCCCTACCCTACCCCTACCCTACCCCTACCCTACCCCTACCCTACCCCTACCCTACCCCTACCCTACCCCTACCCTACCCCTACCCTACCCCTACCCTACCCCTACCCTACCCCTACCCTACCCCTACCCTACCCCTACCCTACCCCTACGCTACCCCTACCCTACCCCTACCCTATCCCTACCCTACCCTTACCCTACCCCTACCCTACCCCTACCCTACCCCTACCCTACCCCTACCCTACCCCTACCCTACCCCTACCCTACCCCTACCCTACCCCTACCCTACCCCTACCCTACCCCTACCCTACCCCTACCCTACCCCTACCCTACCCCTACCCTACCCTACCCCTACCCTACCCTACCCCTACCCTACCCCTACCCAACCCCTACCCTACCCCACCCTACCCCTATCCTACCCCTATCCTACCCTTACCCTACCCCTACCCTAATCCTACCCTACCCCTACCCCTACCCCTACCCTACCCCTACCCTACCCTACCCCTACCCAACCCTACCCCTACCCTACCCCTATATCCTTCCTTGGACTTCCACGAACATTTCAAGACCAAAATTAGCCAAATCGGTCCAGCCGTTCACGCGTGATGTCGTGACCAAGGGAAATAGGGATTCATTTTTATATATATATAGATAATCCATTTCCTTTAACAATCCAATTCAAAACAATAAAAATATGAGCAACAAATTAAACGGGTTCTCCCAGATTGAGTTTCTAACACAGATTTTCGTATTATAATAAACGGGCCAAAGAGCTGAGAGGCTCCGAGGGGCATGTTTAATAGTCCGTGGCAAGAATAGGGATTATCGCTCCCGGCCTGAATAACGGAATAAATTCAAATAATAAGAGATTTATTGGGTAGCTATTTCACTATAGTTTAATAACCTTTCATAATAATAATAATCTTTAGGTTGTATTAAATTCAAGCATTATGTAAGATAATTTTAATTGAAAAGACAAATGAGTAGTACCACTTCTTATACATAATCGTATGACTATCATAATGTTATGTTTTTGCTAATTTTAGGTATAAGTACATTCTCTAGGTAAATTCACGACTGCATCCCGAAGGTGTAATTCTTCCATTTTCACCTAAGTAGTTTTCATCTAACTATCAGTTATATCACTTGCAACTCTCCGAATCGGTTAATTAAGAATGGGAACATGTCACCTCTTTTCTCATTTAGCAACATTTATGGATTTCGATTATTTATGGCTAATAGACAGAGGTAAAAATCAAGAAACGGAATATGTTAGTACAATACTTTAGAAAGTATAGGGCACCAAATTTTTACATGACGGTAAGAAAAGGAACATTTACAATTTTTAGAAATGTATTTGTTTTGTCTCCTGAAAAATTTGCGAGCGAAGAAGGGGAACATGTCATTTGCGAATGACATGTTCCCCTTCTTAATTAACCGATTCCCTTCCTAAGTATCTCTTTTTTACTTTCTCTTCTCTCGATTTTGGAAACATTTACAATAGGATCGTTTTCGTCTTGGACCTGCAGTCGCAATCACTTCCGGTTTATACAAATATTATTATCTTCTTTTTATTTTATTCATATTTTAAGAGTCCTTCTAACCATAAATGTCCTAGATTTTGGTGGTAATACCGTCGTCGTTTCCCACAACCTTAACACGAAAGCTTGTTTGGGAATGCCGCTATGTATGTGATTGTGTCTAATATTATGAATAATACATGAATAAGTTTTATTCATTTACTAGCTGTGGTTGCGGCATGCGTTAAAATGCCACGAAAAGTCTGAAAAAAAAAACATTTATTTCAATAATGAAGATAATGTTTCAATAATGAAGATATAATATAGACTTCTAAAAAACTCGTCTATTTAAAGTAACCTCTAGAAAGAAATAACCGTTTTGCACCTCAGTTAGAAGATTTTCCATACAATTGTTTATAATTTTTTACTTTTTTTTAGGACTTTACTCATAATTTTTTCTTTTCAAACCAACCTCGCAAATAAAACAACAAAAAATTGAAATTTGTTAAATCTGATTTTTAGTTAAAGCGAGTCTAAGGAACAGCATTAATTCATTGTTTTTTTTTTTTCTATTTCTTTTCACGTCACGAAAGTAGGTTCACGAAAGTATATTTCCACATATGCCGAGTTTATCTTGTATAAATAACTAAATATATGAATACAAAGTAACTAAATATAGTCGTCGTAGTATAAATATAAAGTAAGTATACTCTCTTTCTTATAATTCTACAGTAACAATAATAAATACCTTTGAAATAACAATAATTTGAATGTACAATTTTGTAAACACTTTCATTTTCCTTTAACATTTTTAATAAAATGCTGAAAAATAAGCCCTCTTACCGTACGTAAAAATACGAGGATTCCTTTCACAATAATTTTTATTAAAGCGTATTTTCTTTCATTGAAAATGAAATAATTGAAGAAGGTTGAGGTAGCTCGCGAGGAACAAAACAAAATGTACTTAGTTAAATATTCTATGTTTTCTTTAGTTTTTAAAAACCGTACCTAGGGAGTTCGCGTTTTTTATTTTGTTGATAAAACATCAAGTTTTCAATGTACCTATGTATCGTATTAAATTTATAAATAAAGTAAGTGAGTGGTGAGACTACGACCTCACTACGACATACTTGTAGGCCTACTATGTAATTCAACGAAAGTCGAAACTTCGGTAGCTCAGCCGCTTTCACTCGATTCTGTCTGCCATGAGAGTGAGAGGTATTTCGTTTTTCGTTGAATTTGAGAAGGCCAACTATCGTCATTAGCTAAGGACGTTTAAAGTGCGAAATATAGGTATTTTGTATATTGTGTATTGTGTTTCAGTATTCGTTGTTCGTGTATTGTGTATCAGTAGCCCAAGCACGAAAAACTTTCGTTATTGTAACAAAAGATCGTATTATTTTGTATAAAAACCAGAGTAGTACCCTCTTTCGGTCGTATAAGGAACTAAAATTCAATATATATTTGACAGCAGCACTTTGACAGCATTTGAAGGATTGATGCATTTTAAGTTTTATTAAAGCTAATAAGCTAATACTAATTCGATCACCATAACTATAGTAAACAGTTAATCATTTCGCAAATATGGTACCTAATCAGTAAACTCAGTAAACGAATGGTATATCCGTGAAACTGCTACCAAAGCTATCTTTCAAAGTGCTGCTGTCAAATAGCTTTTCAATTTGAGTTCCTTAATCTTTCGCATTTTTATTATTAGCAACATAATACATTATCTGACTCATGAAACGATTGGTTATTAAATAAATCACAATTTATACATTAAACAACAAAATATATTTCTTTTCTCGTAGTTATGGTTTTCGTATTTATCATAATAGGCGCTAGCCTAATACTTGCTATTCCAAGTAGGTATGTTAGCCTACCCTCGAAAAAGAAATACATTATGGCAAAACCTTTCAAAGTGTAAATTTGAACTTCGATACATGTTTTGGTGCGAGGCCGGGACCCTTATACTCGATAGCTCATCGTGGTTCAATTTTCGAGGGGACCATTCTTTGAAGGTCCTTGTTTATTGAGTTTCAAGAGTATTATTATAGTTCGCCCAACCCTGAACGTCGGACACTCGTTTACTTTAACTTTAGGAAGAAAATTTTGACGTTAAATCAAATGTACTTACATTGAAGTTTCCCACTTAATCTTTGTTGTTATCAAACTTTCAATGACTTTCATTTAAGTTACGAAGAAGTATTAAATTTTCAATTTTTCCGAAACCTTCCCTTTTGGTTTATTAAAACTGAAACTAATAATTGCAAAACGATCCCGAACTATTGATATTGATACAGGTGAATTTGTTTAATCAAATTAACTATCTTACTGTTTGTAATATTAAAGTTACAATGGGCAATCTCCTAAGAACTTAACTGTAGATAGATAGAGTCGGTAGATACAAGTGATAATTGATAGGTTCCTGTAACGTTTTCTGTTATGGTTTAAGTTTCGCAATATTATTTACAATTTAGATTTTTTTATTAATGATCACAGAAAAGGGGACTTCAAATAATGTAATGTTGTTGTGGGTACCTTTTCAAAAATAGGTTAATGTTAGTCAAATTCCTCAAGTACCTATATTCATATTCATTTATTCACAACAATTAAAGTTACAAATTGTTTTCGTTTCATTATGACCTCTTATAATTTAAATTGGAAACAATGAAAATTTTTTTTTTGTAAATAATTATAAATTTATGTACAGTCGAACCAATTAATTCTGGCTAATAATTGCTATAAAAGTCACAAAATTATAAAGGTCAAAGTCAACAAGTTGGCATTTCGAGCTTACTTATTGAGTTTTATTATAATACCTATCTATATACGAGTATATATATAAAACTCTTGCGTTACTAACTGACTGACAGACAACGCACAGCCGAAATTACTGGGCGCAAGAAAACAAGCTGAAATTTGGCATGTATGTTCCTTGGGAAGTGTAGGGGAGCACTAAGAAAGGATTTTTGGTAATTCCTCCTCTAAGGGGTAAAAGGGGGTCCACGACGAACGACGAAGTCGCGAGGGGAGCGCTAGTATTAGGTAAGAAAATAGCCTTATGGTGGGTCAGAATTCAATTGGTTCGACTGTACGTACGTATCCAGACATGTAAGTTTATTCACGACATTCACGTATCTCGCAAGAAGTAGAAATCGCAATAATACTATTTTACATATCCAGGAGGCGCATTTGGCAGTAGCACCTTTAGCTATTACAGCTGATCGTGAAAGGGCTGTAGACTTCAGCGAACCATTTTTATCAATAGACGCTCCTGTAACACACAAGAGAGTACCCAAACAACTCTCTGATACTTTCAGCTTTTTGAAGCCGTTGTCAAAGGAAATATGGGTATGTATTTTATTATACACTCCTTTCCAGAAAAATTGGGCACTTGCTTTATTTTTATACAAACATGCACACTTCATAGTCATTTATTTATTTATTTAATTTTATTTAAACTATATTGCACAAAAGGCGGGCTTTATGCCATAAGGCTTTCTCTACTACCAGAGAGCTGGGTACTGAGATCATCAGAAGCGGTGCAAAAATCTCATTTAATAATATTTTGACACTGATTTATTTGTCAGATGATTTGGATAAATGTTTGTTTTTCCGATAAGCATAGGTATGAGTTTACTTTGAATATGTTTTCACATTCGTCAACTTCAAAACACGTAAAATGTTAGTTGAGTTTCATATTATAATATATGGAACGTGATCACATGTTCAAAGATTTTCCATTGTGGAGAGATGGAGAGATTTTCAAACTTTTTTCAAATGCTTATCGAAAAGAATTTAAACGCCTTCAAAACAAAACTGCAAACAAAAACTCATTTCCCAAAAACACGTAAAAATTAAATATACTTACTTACACTTTCGTCCGTTGAATAAAATTGAATTTAAAAAAATAAATTTAAAAATGAAGTGCGGGACTTTTTCTAATTAATCTTGGAACTTACTAATCTGTTTGAAGTCGGTGCCTAGATACCACCATCAGATCCTGACTTGGTAGCAATGGGACCACCTCAGGAGTATACTCTTTCGAATAAAAAAACAATCATTGAAATTAGTCAATAGTTCGCGAAGATAAAACAGGAACTACCAGTCGACAACAATGTGTTTATCCGGATTCTGAAAAAACTTCTGAACTGTCTACTGTAAAATTATTCATGGGACGAAATTGAAACTTTGGTCACAGATTACTAAATAGTTACTATGTCTTTGGTCTAAAAAATAATTATCAAAATCGGTTCACAACTGGCGGAGGAACTTACTTACATAAAAAAAATATAACGGGTTATACTCCGTAAGTGCCGGCAGGAGTGATAAGGGCTCCCTAGACTTTTTCACATAAAAAAGGAATTTGCCAAAAAAAGGAAAAAATACAGACTGGATTTGAACCGAGGTCTTCTGGCTTCAAATCTTAAATGCCGCCCGTTTTCTAACCTGAGCTATTACGACTTTGGAATCAGTGGTGAAATTTGCCTTCGTATTCTAAGGACATTGTAACAGTTTATCGATCAATTCACGTGTCCGTCTGACGAATTTTCGATCTGACGGTCACGTGTCCTGACGCGAGTTATAACATTTTGTACCCATCACAAAAAGTGTACAACGCCGCTAAAGAAGTTTTCACTTCAAAAAATCAGATGACTTGAGAACCTCCTCCGTTTTTGAAGTCGGTTAAAACAATTACTTAGCGAAACATCTGACTCATAAATCATCGTAGAAATATACTGATACTTTAATCAATGACTATCATTTGAGCATGTTTGTTTGAAAATAAAGCTTAAGTGCCCATTTTTTCTGCAATGGGGTTTAGCACGTGATTTGTATGATATCTTTTTGCCAACTTTTTAAAATAGTAAGATATCAATCAATCAATCAATCAATCATTTATTGCAAAAATATGGTACAACAAAAAGATAGTAAAACTATAATTTATCAAATAATATAATTGTAGTAAAATACAGTCTTCTGGTTATTGCGTTTGCGATTATGAGATTATGCTTGGATTAAATTAATCATATTTGATTTTGCTGAAATTGGGTCATAGTAGGATTACAAAAACCATTGTTGTGTTTCAGTAGCTTCTATCAAATAACTGTAAACAATTTATAATTAAATTCCGGTAATAATATTAGGGTCCCTTCATAGGTAAGGCGTAAATCGGCGTTTTGCATGAATAATTTTAATGACACTGCGTTTTTCATACTTACATTTTTTTATATAGTGACAGACAAGTAATTTAGGCACAAGCACTATCTGAACACCTTGCTATCTAGCGCCGTCAATGGCGACATGTTTGGACGACTGTTTTGGCGCAGGGGTGCCTTCTGCGCCAGAGGTCTCGGGTTCGATTCCCGAAAAAGACAAATATTTGTGTGCATGTTTATTTGTGTTGGTCTGGGTGTATGCGGTGATATTAAGTATATATTTACAAACAAAAAGTATTTAAGTAGGTATATATTTATCCGTTACCAAGATTTTGTCACGGGCGAATACTCGAATGCAACTTAACTTTAGGAGCGTCTCAAACATCGCCCTATTGCATTAAATGTCAAAGGTATGATAAAGACGGTATGATGTTTGAGACGCTCTGGCTCTCCCCAAGATGAGCCGCTCTCCAGTATTCGGGCGACAGTTTCTTAATGAAATTTACACGGGCTAAGATAATTGGTGAGAATGTTTTTTTTTTGAAAATAATTAATACTTAAGTACCTGTTATTACGGTAAATAAAGTGGTCATGACTTTTTGCTAACGAGTGATGGATTTATGTTCAAGGTATTTTTTATGCTTGATGAACGAAACCAATAATAATAATATTATCATTTCTAATAGTTTACCTTTATTATCATAATTTAATATTTTACCAATAATCTGATTAATATCTCCCATAGAAGTTGTGTGACTATTTAAGAGTACTTGAGAGCATTGAGCGGTAATTTCATAGGTACCTTCGAACCACAATACCTCTAGAGAACCGGTCGGAGTGTCAAAAACGGCCGAGAGAATAAGAGCGCACTTAAAAGATGCGCTCTTATTTCACATTGATTCCTGTCATTTTAAACACTCGTAAAATTTTTCTTTGTTTAATAAAAGCGTCATTCGGTGCCATATTTGCCTTGTGTTCGTGAGTGAGTGAGTTCTAGTGGTACTTTTGATCAAATGTAAAGACCTAATCGACCGTAATGGTACAATACCTCGTAACTCGAATTTTTATATGAATAAAGACTTGGATGCCATCTGTTGCAGAAAAAATACATCTTTCATCTGAAAAAAAATTGTAACTATCAAAAACCTCTAACCGCAAAAAATCGCAGAGAAAAACTTCGAGGTATTGCCGGCTGTGATTTTTTATTGTTTAGTTACTAACGCATATTTTAGTTGATTAGATACGAGGTATTGCAGAAGCAATAAATCGTAACTGCAATATTTTCATTTAGATTTCGGAAGGAATACCATGGCTAAATTTATCTCTAACGAGCATTTATATATCAGTAGTATACCTACATAAAATAATAAAGTTGGACTTTGGGAATCTCAGTAAATTGAAAAATAAATTAAATATCATGTTTTTTTCTTTTTCCTGTAAAATCTTGTTTTTTATGTTACGAGGTATTGCCACAGTGTAAAAAAATACTACTACGTGTATTGTCCCTTTACGGTCGCAATATGGTTTGTTTTATTCTCGGTACGGTATTTAATACTTGACGTTTTTTTCCGCAGCTGTGTGTTCTATTCAGTTTCTTTGCTGTCAGCATCGTGCTATTTCTAGTGTCTAGGTTCTCGCCACATGAATGGCGATCCGTGACTATATCAGATACACAACTCGATCGTCCTATTAGCAGTACTAACGAGGTGAGTAAGATTCCAATTACAACGTACTTAGCAAACATGATTATAACATAGATTGGTGCCTGCTGATTAGATCAGCCTTTATGTTCCATAGTTAGCCTACCAATTAAAAATTATTTCTTGTTATGATTACCGGATTCTATTAAGATAAATTTGTGATAGAAATATTTAAATTATGTTCAAGTCACTTTCGATTTGACTTAGGTAGACATTCTTTGACATTCATAAGTGCTGTAATAGCATAGAATTAATAAAAGCTTTTTTCAATTTCTTGTTCAATGCTTTTTGACGGGCTCGTTTGCGCAGTAGGACTAAGATTGGTTGGCTTGTTAAAAACCCGCCTGGCTAGCTACCACCATATTATCCAAGTCTTACGCCATAATAACTATGTTTTCAGCATTGTTGTGTTTCGGCAGTTAGAGATAAAAAATAGCCTGCTTCTCTCAGTAATTCCGGGAGTAGTGCGCTTCCATCTTCAGCCTTATCATCACTTAACATTAGGTGTGATGAAGGCTAAGTGCTACCCTGTTGTGGATAAAAAAATATCATACCTCCTGAGCCAGGGGTCGTGGGTTCGATCCCCACCAGGGTCAAAGGTTTATGTGATGAGCATTTGTGTTTATTCTGTGTTTGGGTGTTATACAGGGTGTTACGGAAATGGGTGGGTAAAGGGGTACCCATAGTACCCATCAATACGATTTATTTTCCTAAGAAACTATTCTGAATACGTAAAAAATGGACTGCTCCATATATTTGTAAGAGTAGGTAACTTTGTATGGAACCGCCGATTTTTTTCGCTATTTCAGAGTTGGTTTCTTAGTAAAAGTTGTTCGTACTGATGGGTAGGTACTATCACCCCCTTTCGGATATATGTATATACTCTTTCCGTAACACCTTGTATAAATATTTGTAATATCTCCTTTGTTTCTGATATCCGTAACGCAAGTGGTAGCTTTTATTATTCCGGATCTGATCAATCTATGTGACGTTTTGAGATATTTATTTATTGATTATTATTATCTCTTGTTGTAGATTATACTACATAATGACTTCAGTATCTGGAACTCGTTCTGGTTTTCACTGGGATCTTTTATGCAGCAAGGGAGCGACGTAGTACCCAGGTTAGTTAAATAAATGTTTTGTAATGAAAAACCTGTTTATGTACACTTTTTATGTTTATTATCGTTACATTGTCTAACTTAAGGATTAAGAATTTTGTTTTAAAATACATATCACTGTCGTTTATAAGTTCACATTTTATTTTATCACGTGAAAATAATATTTAATATTATAATGTTAGAACTCTTTGAGCGTGGAGGCTTCCAGGAAGTCTAGCATATTCTTAGCTTTGAGAATTACTTCTTGCAGAGGCGCATAAAGAAAGTAATAATAAAATGCAATAAAATGACTGAAGGTAACTTCAAACGATTATTAGAAGTCGTCAAAACTGCGTCAAAAACATTTTGATAAATAATTTCATGTTATAGCAAGCGTGTGCTAAACTTACCTAAATGTATAGGCACAAAAATGAAGAGCGAGTAAGGGAGAGACACGATAATCACCTTGTTATATCTACCGAAGCGTGATACTACTCGTAATAAAATTACGTACTTTTCTCTCCCCTACGAGAAACAAAGACATAACCGCATTTTACTAAAAGAAAGGGAATACGTCTATTCTTTATTTTGAAAGGAAACGAGTTTTATTGTGATTCTGGTTTATCTCAAAGTAGCCTTCCGTCCGCGGATTCGCCCGCGTGAACTACCTACACGACGTTATCCCGCGGGAAATTGATATTTTTTCCGTGATAAAAAGTAGCCTATGTCATTCTCCGACTTCGTAGGTACTTTGTATAAGTACTTACCTTCTATTTCATTAAAATTGGTTTCCAGTTTTTTAAATTTATACAGTCATATTAAAATTTTTATTTTTCAAAGTACATAATTATATGTATTTATATAGAGCAAAATCATTAAAGCAAACATGAGCATTAGCAACTACACAAATACCTAAATATTAGTTTTCTTGTAAATGTAGCATTTGTGAATTCAAGCTAAGAAATAATGTAACAAAACTTATCTTACTTCTTTTCGTGGGTTCGATCCACACCCGGGACAAACATGTTTGTGATATGTGTTTATTTCTTGTTTGGGTGTTTTATAAAAATGCTATATTATATTCATATTATAATAATAAAATATGTAAATGTTCGTTTGTTTGTTTGTCTGTCCGTCTTTCACGTCAAAACGGAGCAACAGGTCGACATGATTTTTGGTATGAGGGTAGTTTGGGAGCTGGGGAGTGACGTAGGCTACTTTTTATCTCGGAAAAACATCACATTCCCGCGGGACAGCGTCCTGTAGTCCACACGGCTGAAGCCGCGGATGGAAGGCATTGTATTCATTGTGAAAAATAAATATATGTAGCTTTATTCCACAAATAATCACAAAACCGTGAAAAAGTCACTGAATCTCGGTGCTGGATTGCTTACGGTCAAACATAATCTCCTGAAGATGCCCCGGGTTGGGGCGAAACACGTGTAGAGTAGTGTGATCTGTAAAGGTGCACGTTTTTAGTAGTGTAATCGGTGAAGGTGTAGTTTTGTGATTATTTGCGGAAGAAAGCTACATATATTTATTTTTCACAATTGTTAGGGACTTCCGCCAGGTGACGCCTGATTCATTCCAATAAGTTTGTAGTAATCTCCGTTGTTTATGACATTCCTAAAACAAATACCACCTTATTACAAAACGTGGACTAAAATAGTCCTGGATTAAATCTGGTACTAAACTGGTGCTGTCACTTTCATTAATTTTCCAAATGAAAAACAGAATTAGCATCAATTTTAAACCAGGTCTAACTTTAGTCCACGTTTTGTAATAAAGGGGATAATAGAAAAATGGAAAATAAAGTATTTAGAAAAAATCGACCCGTCTCACCACAACCAGCTCCGATGGGACTCGAACCCACGACCTTTCGCTATCCGGGCGACTGCTCTAACCACTGAGCTAACGACTCCGTAGCTCAGTGGTTAGAGCAGTCGCCCCCATTGTGAATGCAAAAAAGTAAAAATTTAAATAAAAGGGGATAATGTTAATGTTACTATTATTTAGGAATTAGATCAATGTGTGTGATGTTGTCAGATTCTTTTATTTTATTCCAACAGGTCTTTGTCCGGAAGAATTGTTGGCACGGTGTGGTGGTTTTTCGCACTTATTCTCGTCTGCTCGTACACGGCAAACTTGGCGGCTTATTTGATCGTGGAGAGGATCTCGGAGCCCACTCACTCCCTCAACTTCCCTCCGAACGGTGCACAATATGAAGTAAGACACAATGACATTTTACGACATACAGGTAACAATAGGTCCTTTATAAAGAGCTTAAATGCAACAGCGAGTGCAGTTTATCTTTGTACCTAGTGTACTTTGTTTAAGTCTACGCAACTCGACCTCACCACGCATATTTCACGCCTGGAATTAAGTTTGCAAATGTAAATGTATTTTGACTTTAGAAATATACAGCCACGTTTTAAAAAAAATCTGCGTCTAGGAAAGTGCTATAAGTAATTTTAGTAACTTGAATAACTATTACCTATAACTTAATAAGCAATGTCAATATAACATGAAATAAGTTTAAGTGGGAGTTTGTAAAGTAAAATATGTATAACTGAGTACTTTGTGTAAGGCAACAAATTGAACATTTCTTAATACTTATACAGTGTGCCCCTCGATATGGTGCACAAACGAAAAGGGTGTTGACTATACCCGATTTAATCAACAAATAAAATATAAAAATAAAATAAAAGAAAAATAAAAAAAGTATATTTCACATAAGTACGATTATTTAAAAAAATATTTATTTTATGTCCTTTTGACATTAAAAATTAATAGTTTTCGAACCAAAAGAGATATATCGTTGAGTAATGCATGAAGTGCAACTTTATTTGGTTAGTTCACGTTAGACAACGTTAACTTTTTTTGTTGACGTCCGCAGTTAACTGTGCATAGCAAGCGAACGGGACGGGATAGAGCATTGATTTTTTGTTACAAAGCAGATGCAATGAAGAACAAGAAAATATGGATAAAATAATAGTACATTACAGCCGAGGACAGGTAAGTAAGAAATTACATTGTCGAGCCGCAGGCGAGGGCTTTAATCATTCGAGGCAAGGTAAGTAAGAAATTACATTGTCGAGGATGGTTTGAAGCACGAGCCGCAGGCGAGGGCTTTAATCATTCCAGGCAAGGTAATTTACTTACCGTACAAGGCTTGTATAGTGCTTTTCGCAAGAAATGCGAGGAAATAAAAAAACTGTTTAACTAAATAAAATTTATTAAAACTATGACAACACATGTTCGGGCAATTATTAAATGTACCTACCTAAATGTTATTGTTTTTCCGGGCACACTTATGTATAAATCGCCCATAATAATATTATTTTAATGATGTATCATTAAAATACGCCAACAACACAGATTCCGAAAACAAATGCGCCTTTTTTTCACTTTTCCAAATCAGATCGTAGGTTTTCATATATCTTTCTTTTGTTTTTGCTGGCAGTAAGTTTTCTGTTATTAATTTTGCTTCTGCTCTCAAATTTGGTGGAGTAGGTACTTACAATGTCTGTAAATGTTTCATTGGCAGAACTCATTTTAATAATTTATTACACAATATAAACTGTATTGATATCAAATCAACCGCTAGAAATCATTCCTGCCGTTTGTTTTTATATTGGCTTGTGAGACCATGTGGAACGGTCATACAGCCTATTGATACTTACTACTTGCTACTAAAATGCGCAACTTCAATACCTGCTTCTGGGCGGTATATGGCGCTGTACATATTTCCCATACAAAATTACTTGTAAAGGATATTTTGACTATGATAAATCTCATTTTGTTTTTCGATTGATGTTCGTGCTAATGGTACATAGCGCTTGTGGTACAATACGAAGTAATATAATCTATGCGCACCGTATTTAAAAAAAAGTTAACCTAATTATGTTATAATAATAATAATGTGGCTGTATGGTGCAAATGTCCCTTTGCTTTTTCAGTTTTTATACACAGGAATAACGAAAGAAAAAATAAAGAAAAAAAGTTAGTAGTACCATTGCAGATCACTGCAGTAATGAATTTCAGTACTTACTTACTGCACTAAAATCAGTGCAGTAAGTAAGTACTGAAATCCATTACTGCAGTGATTTTTTAAATTTAGAATGTTTACCTCGGAAAAGTGCCACGTACTGCATTCTTTTCTCAAATATAATATTAACATTTCAGAGCATAAGTGTGAAAAAATTTTTTCATGTCTCATATTCTGAAAGTAACTCCTAACTTGCCTAAAATACGGGTTGAAAGTGGTATGTGGCGGCCCTAGGGCCGTTATGAAATTTAAAAAAGGAATAGGAGGGCTCATGTCAAAATCTGTAATAGCATCTAAACACGTTCCGATCCGACAGCTGATTTGGTCTGCTCCCAGACCAAATCTACGCTACACACGTTCCGATTTGGTCTGGGAGCAGACCGAATCGGATCGGAGGTCGGATAGGAACGTGTGTAGAGTCTTATCTCTTTGGACATTTATTTAGCAAAAGTATACAGGCAAAGGTACAGAAGCCTATACAACCATGTTTTGCTATTATATAAAATAATTAATATGGTAGAATTATTATTAATATCTAAAACATTGTTTTTTTTTTAAAGAATGCGTTTTTAGAAACAGATTAAACCAAATAAGTTATTTGTAACATAAAAAATCAGGCTATTAATTTTATGGAATTGCATAGAGTACGGGTCAAACACCAAACAAGACTGTATCGACTTAGTTTCCCTTGCCTTCCTTAAAACAGAGAAAATGAACAAAAAAGTTATAGTCTTTCGAAAATTCCGCGGCCATAGGAAAAATATTTTTTAGATTATTTCTGTTTATTTTTACTTTCCTCATATTCAAAATGAAAAGTAGAGTATTTACTTCGGGCGTATGGACCCATAACAGTCTCGAACTATCAGCGCCCTCACTTCGTTCGTGCGCCAAAACTCTCGACTGTTATGGGTGCCATACATCCCTTGCTAAACAATCTACTAATAATGGGATTATTTTGCAAAAATCGCTAATAATGAAAAAATGTGTACAAAAATCTCACAAATGTTTGATTCTGTCTCTTTTATGTCCTGTTAGTCATCTTTTATGAATTCATTTTACTCTTCCACTTATTTGCCAATCCTTCACAAGTATTTTAGCGTTTATTTCATGACGATATCTTTTTTGGTTCGAAAACTATTTAATTTTGTTTTTTATGACTAAAGGACCTAATAATAATTTAATATTTTAAATACATTGTAACATGAACAATATTTTTTTAATCTATTTTTTTGTCGATAATTTCCGGTATAGTCAACGCCCTTTTCGTTTGTGCACCATATCGAGGGGCACACTGTATATTGATTCAGTGTAAGTAGCGAAACAAAAAGAAAAACGTTAGCGTCTCTTAAAATTTATTCTTCAATCTTAACAAAAACATTGAGTAGCTACTTATAGGTAAATATATGATGTTGTACCGTAGAGAACATCATATATTTACCTTTAAGTAGCTACTCAATGTTCAACGTAACGTTAAAGGCTGTTTACGATATTGTATTGAACGCTCTCATGAAAAGGGTGGACAAATTTCGTTTTTGTTTCTGGCAATAGGTAAATGGATTATTTACTACATCAAGGCTTAGAGACTCCCTTGAAGTTTAGAATATTTGTGGAATAACAGACACATTTTCACTTTAGAAAATAATAACCAACTACTTTTATAATGTTCTTATGTCTACTATTTCTATACAGCTTTACCAACTCTTATGACGAATTGTAAATTGTATTATATGTAACAATTTAATGCCTGTTTTAAGTAGGATTCCTAAATAATTGGGGTTCCTAGTTAAAGACACTGAGTTGGTTAAAAATATTACAATATATATGTCGCAGGGATATGAGGAATCAGGGATTTTGCAAAATCCCTAGGGATACCACGAAATCACGGAAGATGTGGAATATTCTTATTTATAACGTCTTCTTCCTAAACAAGTTCAGTGATATGTCATTTCACTAAACTAAATCTAGTGAAATGAAGAATGACTGAAGAAAGACAGTAAGCTCACGGCTGCAGGTGACACGTATGAGCGAGTTTGTATCGGAAGTCCTGTAGAACACGTGATAGGTTAGAAATTTACTTAAATAAAATTTCTAACTTAAATTTCGTGATTTTTTTTGTGAAACAACTTATGGATTGTTTTTACAAAAAAAATAACTACGAAATATAAGACGATCGCTTCGATCACGTGTTCTACAGGACTTCCGAGGCAAACTCTCACCTCTGAAATCCACTTTTCTGACATTTCACTAGATTTAGTTTAGTGAAATGACATATCACTGATCTTGTTTAGGAAGAAGACGTCGTAAATTAGAATATTCCACATCTTCCGTGATTTCGTGATATCCCTAGGGATTTCGTGAAATCTCTGATTTCCTCATATCCCTGCGACATATATATCATGAAGAGTTTGCAATAAAAATAGACGAAGGTTGCTTTAAAATTTGTAACAAAATGCTTATTAACGCCCGAATTTTCGGACGCAAATCATCTTTGGGAGCGTCTTAAACATCATGGCATCTCTTTGATACGTTTGACATTTAAAGTGACAGGACGATGTTTGAGACGCTCCCAAAGGTAAGTAGCGTACGAGTATACGGGCATTATTCTATTTCTTTCACTCAAAATACTGTAGGTATAGCTATTCTGTTAAACTTTTGTTTTTTTGTTTGGTTTCAAATACTTTTGATGCTAAGTTCTACAATTTAACATAATACTATTTTTATTATACCTGTCAATTTATAGTGCGATGACTACTAATTATCATAGTGTGACAAGGATCTTTTGGCGCGTGGTCGAAATCGGGAACTTGCCCTTCTCTAACTAATCAATCAGTCAACTAGCGCTCTTGTGAATGTCATCGAAATTTAAAAAATCCTTGTCGCACAGGTGATAACGTAGTAATTTTTCCAGAACGCTCCATTTTCGTGGACACAGTTGATTAAGGACCCGATTTTTATTGATGATGAAGAGTCTTCAGATTTTAATGAAAGGGAAAGAATCGGTTGTGATTCAACATCGCGGCTATGCCAATTCAGACATATTAATTTTGCCATTGCAACAGCTAAAGGATCACCGTTAAGGTAATAAGCTGAAGATTGTTTATAAGCACTATTTTTATTGATATTTAATAGTATAAAACCATTTTATTTTTGTAGTTCTAAAAGCTCAGCAGTAGATTGAGAACGGCAGATGATGATAACGATGATGTTGATGTTAAAGAAAAGGGATTTTTTGTAGGGTTCATAATTCATAACTGAATAGGTAATATACCACAGGGTAAAAATAACTATGGTAATACTTAGATTGTATAACTAGTTAAAAAATATATTCGACTGTTCGTTGCCAGAATAAATAAATAAAAACGGTGGACCGCCAAAACGAAATCCGTCTAACTGTGCACTAATTAATATACAAATGAAATTTTCTTTATTGCATGTCATACTTACAGGAATTGCTTAAAAATCTGATAATATTTTTAATATCAAAAATACACAATAAGTACACACTTTGCACGTTAAAAACAAATCATAACTAAAATTCAAAATACAATACATTCATAAAGAACATAAAGGAGTGGGTACGCAACACTTCTTTTGGATCAATATAAGCTTTTTAATAGTTTTTATTCATCGAAACTTACGCGTAGGGTAAGTGTAAATAAAATTCAAAATGGTGAAGCATGTACGCAGTCAATATTATTCGCTTTGACCAGCCGTCCGCGCGATATTGCTTGTTAGTAGCGCTGCCGAATCTCATATAACGCCTTCCACAAAAACCATTTTAGACATTGTATTTTTACGCGCTATTATTATTTGTAGGAGCACGTATATCGTCCTACTAATATGTTCCATAAAAAGTATATAGAACATTTTAATATTAAGATTTTAATTTATAATTTTAGTTGGTTGTCAGAACTTCAAAACGAAAGTGTTTATTTATTATTGCACCAACTGAAGTCTGTATAGTGTATATGGTCATTTTTGTAAAAGTAAATTTTTGTGTTTATCCACATAAAGTGTTTAAAAACTAAGAAACAAAATAAAACAGCCGAGTGCGAGTCGGGCTTCGCACACGAAGGGTTCCGTACCAAAGTGAATATACAACAAAATCTTCTGTGAGTATTTAAGCGTCATACCCTGTTGCTGTTATTAATATCGAGCAAACAATCGCGTTTGTTGTATGGGAGCCCTCCTTAAATATTTATTTTATTTAAATTTAATTATTTATTTTTAAAGTGAATACTTATACTACAACTAAATATTCTGTGAATATTTCAAGCGACTACCTGTTGCTGTTATTAATATCGAGCGAAAAACGGCATAAAATCACGTCTGATGTATGGGAGCCCTTCTTAAATATTTATTTTATTCTGTTTTTTATGTTGTTATAGCGGCTACAAAAATACATCATTTGTAAAAATTTCAACTTCCTAGTTATCACGATTCATGAAATACAGCCTGGTGACAGACAGATAGACGGATAACAGAGTCTTAGAAATAGGGTCCCGTTTTTACCCTTTGGGAACAGAACCCTAAAAATCAAAGCTGTCCTCTTATCGAAGCTTTACACCAGAGATCACAACATTATTAACTTATGTATCGCTTTCGAATAGTCAAATCCAATAGACAAATACCACTTTAAATATAAAGAGGTATATTGCTCATGTAGATCAGACATAAATCTACAGATATTCCGTAGAATGTAAAGACATTTCAAGTCCGTGGCATAAATATACCTGTTTCCGTAAGAAAGCTGTGAAGAGTTCTCAGATTTTCGAATAGAATTAGAAAAACTCCGTGGTCAAGTAAACGATCGTTCCTAGAGCCAATATGAAAATAAAGGTGTGAGCTCGCAATACTTGCATAGTCGTATATATCGGAGGATGAGCACCGAGTCCAACGTAAATTTCCACTATAGAGCTTCCACTATCTGGCTGAAATCTCGCCTCCACGTAATTCCCCGTTGAATACTGAAAAGTCGTAAATTTACATGGGCCCCCGTCAGTGGGAAGTTGGCGCTCTTTGCATTTCGAATTTATACTACCTACCCCATTTTTATGGTAGGAGCTACGTACTCGTACCTATATTGAACGTGATTTTTGACAGCACGTCAAAAATTTACATTTTATGTGAAACGGTTTATGATTGCGATGTGCATTATTTTCTCGATATTCCGTAGAGGGCATTAGGTATTAGGGATATAACATTATCAAAAAATGTAAAGCAAGTGCCTCACTATTTAGACTTAGCATGACTGTCTGACTGACTGACTTACAGATTTAAATGGTAACAATATAATAGTTACTTCAATTAAGGCTCATCAGACATCAGTTTATTGCGCGTGTTCTTCTTATCAGTTAAAAAAGTCTTGAATTGGTAGTAGGCAAATATTGGCGATTCAAGAGAGCTTATTTATTAAGTTAGTTAGATAGTTTAGTTTTAGTGAAACTAAAGATACTGTAATTTAGATGACGGCGCCTGATGAAGGAGTTTATCAAACTATACTAGCGGACTCCTATATATGCAGCCTGATTTTTTTGTGACTCATTGCGACTTTTTGCGTCTGCATCACGATTGTATCGCTGTTTTAGTAAGGCGGGTGGACGTTTTTTGACTGTATCGATGTTGCATTGCGTTTATATCGATGCTAAAGGCCTATTTCTTTATACCCGCCCCTCTCACTCTTGAGTCATGACAGTATCGAGTTAAAGGGATGGGGCTTCCGCAGTTTCGGATTTTGCGTTTCAGAGTACGGTCCCGAGAAGCCGCAATGTATAAAGGCTCTAAAGGCTTTATACCATGCGGCCGAAGCCAGTCAGAGCATGTCAAACTAGCCCTACCCAACTTGGTCGTGGTTTAGTTTCGTCGCCAATGTCCATACATTACCTAATTGACGGCTGGCGACCTAATGGAATAGAGCCCTTAGTGCAAGAACTTTCCAAATTTTTATGTGGAACTATGCTAAGGGTATATTTGGACCGACATACTCATTTATCAAATAAAAAGAAAAGAATAAGTCAAAACCATAAAGTTAATATACCCGGAAAAGGTATATTAACTTTATGGTCGAAACAGAAAAAAATATGTAGTTTAAAAAACTAAAAAACACACACTTTTATAGGAACAGACTAAAAAGTACAAAATAACCGTCTATTCAGTAACTGAAATTAAAAAGCGTGGTGCGCGTTGTCAATACTAAGTACTTACTTGAATGCATGCTTTGCAAAGGGCGCACCACGCTTTTTAATTTCAGTTACTGAGGAGACGGTTATTTTGTACTTTTTAGTCAGTTCCTATAAAAGTGTGTGTTTTTTAGTTTTTTAAACTACATATTTATTTTTTACTTTTTAGTTTAATAAATGGAAAGCTATGGATGGATGGTAATCGATTTCATAGTCCATTCATGTGTTTGCCCACCCCGTAAACATTATAACCTCAGATCATATAATACTATATATGATCTGAGGTCCTCGAGCAATCAAGCTGTCATTACACATCTATTTAGTATTATATGATCTGAGATTATAACTCAAAGGCGTGATTGTATGTATTTAGTTTTACAAATTCAAGTAGAGTCTTTTAGTTACCAGATGCGCGAACCGAACCCTTACTTCCTCCCTGCTCCATCATCATACCCTCACCACCAAGTGTAGCGAGGTCTCATCAGAACAAAACAAATGAGCCCAAACTCGAGGGGTTTCCTAGTTGTCATTAAGGAGTGCCACTGACTTTCTCCCTGCTCCATCATCAGGCCCTCACCACCAAGTGTAGCAAATAGGTCTCATCAGAACGAAACAAATGAGCCCAAACTCGAGGGGTTCCCTAGTGGTCATTAAGGAGTGCCACTGACTTAATTCCTCCCTGCTCCATCATCAGACTCTCACCACCAAGTGTAGCGAATGGTCACATCAGAATGAAACAAATGAGCCAGAACTCGAAGGGTTTCCTATTGGTCATTAAGGAGTGCCACTGGCTTTCTCCCTGCTCCATGATCAGACCTTCACCACCAAGTGTAGCGGATAGGTCTCATCAGAACAAAACAATTGAGCCCAAACTCAAAAGGTTTCGTAGTGGTAATTAAGGAGTGCCACTGGCTTTCTCCCAGCTCCATCATCTGACCCTCGCCACCAAGTGTAGCGAATAGGTCTCATCAAAACGAAACAAATGAGCCAGAACTCGTGGTGTTTCCTATTGGTCATTAAGGAGTGCCACTGGCTTCCTCCCTGCTCCATCATCAGACCCTCACCACCAAGTGCAGCTAATAGGTCTCATCAGGACAAAACAACGGAGCCCAAACTCGACGGGTTTCCTAGTGGTCATTTAGAAGTGCCACTGGCTTTCTCCCTGCTCCATCATCAGACCCTCACCACCAAGTGTAGCGAATAGGTCTCAACAGAACAAAACAAATAAGCCGAAACTCGAGGGGTTTTCTAGCAGCCATTGAAGAGTTCTATTGCCCACCTCTTGACTCCATCATCAGGTCAGTTCGATGGTAGCAAATTATTGTATTGTCATCAGATCCATATCGACTTGCCAAGTTTCAAATCAATACGACAATTAGAAGTAGGTTAAAATTGAATTCCAAGATTTTCTTACATTGTGACTTAGTTACAAGTGAAGCTAATAAAAGTGTGGTAATAACAAACGACACTTATGAACTAATGTTGACTTTTTCAGTATTGACGGAAAATAATAAGTACCTACCTATGTTATTATTAATCGTCGAGTTCATAATAATTTGTAGCACGGTGGATTGCTACAAACTTACACGGTGGAAATTTTTGGATCTTTAAAATGTTTCACACGACTCACAGCCAACAAGTCTTTTTTAAGGCGCCGATTCCCGAAAATAGGGTATTTTAAATTATGGGTTACTCGCAAACCACAAGTACTCAAAATACGGAAAAAATATAAGTTATTTTACAGTTATTTATCTAGTGCTTCCGGCCGTTTGTTTTTTCGATTGGTGATATTTAACTGTGTCAAATAAAATCCCAAACATCCGTCTAAT
Organism: Crambus lathoniellus; assembly: GCA_949710035.1. Lineage (NCBI taxonomy): Eukaryota > Metazoa > Arthropoda > Insecta > Lepidoptera > Crambidae > Crambus > Crambus lathoniellus. The sequence continues at coordinate 37,914,903 of OX453296.1, forward strand.
CGTAATCCAAATATTCTTTTACTTGCAGTATACTTGGATTTAGTTAATGAAAAATATACGAAAATAATTGTCTTTGAATAGCCGAGGGATTCCGGCCGTCATATTAAGTTCAAATTTATTTTTATTTAATTTGTAATTGAATTTTAAGTGATTTTCGATTCGCGGGTCGCTCGCGAGTTCACAGTTCATTGCCGGCTGCCGCTGCGTTCGCGTGAAGTGTATCGCGCGCGGCCGAGCAAACGTTAGCGTGCCTATTTCGGTCGGAAATCCTCGCCTTAACAGCAAATTTTGTATTGCTAGTACGCCTCTTAACTCGTACGTACTCTTACGCCGCTTTCACCCGGTCCAATAAGTACCGATAAGTACCGGGTCCGATAGTAGCACTCTACTACACCCGTTTTTCCCAGGTTTAAATGCCAGTGCAATAGCACCTTAGCAGTCAACGTCAACACAGTAATTCTAATAATAGTGTATAACACCTTTGTATTATGCCCAATAAATGCTGATTCCGTAATTAACACTACAGTGCACGCGTGGCCTACTATAGTAGACCAGGGTAACTTTTTTTGTAATAACTTTTCAGTTTAGCACGTTAGGAACTAGCGATTCCAGTTAAGCCTCGTCTGGTATATTTGTGAGAGCCTCAACACCCTTCGTCAACCCTGCGTCTACGCATGTACAAGCATTTTGGCGCCAAAAGTGCGGGCCTACTATAGTAGTCCGCGCGTGTATTGGTGTACCAAAATCAGGTAGGTAACTTTTGATGTGTTTTCGATTTATTATGCTAAAAACATGTTCTCTAGTTGAAAATAGTGAGTTTAATTACTTATATTAACTAATTGGTATTAATTAATTTGTAAAAAAATGGAAAATGTTACTTTTTCTTTTTTTTCTTTGATAAGCGGATTCATTACGTCATGGGTGATTTACAAGTAGAAAACTGGCTGCATCAGCACGGTTCTGAAAAGGAAATGGTAGTTGTGAGTGAAGATGATGAAGTTCAGCCAAAACCAGACTTACAAGCTCTAATCCTCAAGCCGAAGACTCCAAGTAAATGACGAATCTTAATTTTGTGTATCTGACGAAACATCCGTTTCACATAATACTCGACTCTGGCAACAAGTAACCAAAAGACGCAGTCAGTTGTATAAATCAAACACCAGAACTGTTTGGCACTAAGGTATTCCACCAGCAGCAGTCTAAACATTAGGTTAAAACCACCAGCTCCAAAACGAGTGGCATCTAGGAATGCTAAAGATACTTTTTCCTATTTTGTAATGTTTTTCACTGAAATCATATAATTACCCTTCCCCAACATTTGAAATTCAGCATAGCAACACTTTTAGGCAGCACAGCTCAAGAAACTAAAGAGTATCAACCCGATTTGATTTCATAAATAAGACTAGTTGGTCGATATGCACTCTACTCGGAAGGCCGAAATCAGTCGGCCAAAAACTAGTCAAGAAGTGCATCGAATGGATTCATCTCGATCACAATGTTGAAATATATCCTCAACATTACAAAAATAAAGAAAATAACAATAAAGTATACTTTCGGTAAAAAAAAGTTAGTTCATCTCAGATATGTGATTATTAGACCTTTTTTTATAGATTTTTACTAAATTGTTGATTGCTCAGTATTTTAAATAATTTATATAATAAGTATGGTTTTAAATATTAGAATAATAAATACTATTTACATTTCACTTATTGTTTTAATGAAATTGCTACAATAATACAATTTATTGACATTTTAAAATGGCCTACTATAGTAGGCCACGCGTGTACTCGTGTTAAGAAAAGGGGCGCGTGTACTGTAGTGTTAATTTGCATTTCCCTAAGATAAAACTTTACTATATATATTTTTATTGGTTTCTTTTACTATTTTAAATTTAAATCACAATCAACAAAACGCTTGCGTCGCTTTTATACAAACCTAATTCATAAGTACATTTGGTGTAATTATGTAAGTAGGTACTGTAAGTAAGGGGGTACTCTCCCCCACGTGAGATTAGATGAGATTCGGCTCGACCCCCTCCCCCCCTAAATGCCTTACGTAATTAATGGACGCCCCCTAACATCGATATTGAAAGAATTAATAGTGTTTAGCACCATACCATTCATCTGTAATGTCATAGAAACATGAAAAAGCAACCTGGTTTGAGATGCGTGGCAGAGGAAAAAACAAAAAAAAAATCAATCAATTAAAAATTTAAAGAAGCCCGCGACACAAAAAAAACCAAATTGGAAACAAAAAACCCTCTCGGTCGGGGGACAAAAATAGGGTTGCTAAAGGGGCATATTATAATAATATGTTTATATACATTTTACAGATTTTTTGTGTCAAGGGTTTCTCAATTTTTTTAATCTTTCTTTTTAAATTACTTACAAACATATATTATATTTCTAAGTAAATACCCATTATGCGTGTCAGATCTCTACAGTAGCTAACTAAATAACCTTGAAACGTCTGGACAGATCTTTACAAATTACTAGAAATAATCTCGATCACGTCAGCTTTCAAACAAAACAAACTGCATCAAAATCGGTTTATTCATTTAGGATATATGATGCGATACACAGACGGACACACAAACACGTCAAACTTATAAACGCCACTTTTTTGTAGTAGGGGGTTAAAAATACGTACCTAATACCTATTAATGAATCTAAAACATTTATTTCTATAGGAAAAAACCACCAGCTGTACAAGTAGATTACTTATACAGTAAAGCTGGCCGACAGTATTAAAAATGATATAAAAAATTCGACGAGTCTTGTAAGCCTTTAGGTAGCTTAGACGGTTATCACACTGTCGCCGGTTTCCGCTCCGGTGGACGGAGATGCGGGCGTGAGTGTGATACACACTGCGGGTTTTGTGTGTAAATCAGGATTCTACAGCCAAAGTTAAGAACCGCACTACCGCTAACCGGATCGGTGTGCGGTGCAGTGTGATAATCGTCTATGCTGGGCAGAGCATTGGGCCGGATTCCCACGAAAATCTACCTGCACGGCTGGTGGTATTTATTTATTTCAATTTTTCTACTTACAAAACTGCACGGTGAAAGCATAAAAATAATTTAAAATCTTGACATTTATTTATTTTCCAGAGAAGGAATAAATTTGGCTATAGTGAATTTAAAGGAGGACGGCGTTATCGCTAAGCTGTGGCGCAAATGGCTGCTGAACACCAAACAACCGGAGTGCGATTTACTTAAAGAGGAAGTAGGTATTCTTTTCAATCGTCTCTTACGCTGTCTACTATTTATAATAAATATTAGGGTGCAAAAATATGGTTTTCTTTCAACTGCGTTGTAACCGATCACAAATGACCTATTTTTTGCTAAGTATTTTTTGCGTATTTTTTTGTTTACCAAAACAGTGCAGAATTGTTATAATTGAAATCTCATTGTTGCACAGTTTTTCATTAATGCACTGTTTTTTATTTTTTATTTAGATTTTAATTTACCACAAAGGTTTACTGTCTACCATTAAGTTTAATAAAAAATGTATTATTTTTTGTGTTTTTTTATGTGTAGTGTTTTTTGACGATTTGTCAGGGACAGATCTTGTGTGAATGAGTAACGGCAAATACTACTAACCCATCAGACCGTAATCGTGGATTTTAATAGTTTTACAGCTCATTCACAGGAGATCTGTCATTGACAAGTCGTCGAAAACACTACACACGAAGAAAGTCAACTAATAATAACTGAAAGATTTTTAAGCAAACATTAAAACTTAGAACATAACATTTTCAGGAAACATCAATAACGGAAATGACGCTGAGTCAAGTAGCTGGCATATTTTACGTGCTGGTGGGGGGATTAGCACTGGCTTTGGCAGTTGCCCTCCTCGAGTTTTGCCAGCACGGGCGAGCCGAAGCAGCTCGTGCCAACGTTCCACTGCGCGCTGCCCTCAGAGCTAAGGCCCGCATGGCTTCGCGCACTGAACGCAAAACTCCGATACAACGCACACCTCAACGCGACCACGACCGTCTTGGATGGAACGGCGCTGCTTTTGCTGGGGTACGTTCTTCGATGATTCCGCCGCGTGTAAATAACAGAACACAGTAAATTATTTTTACTGTTTGGTTTGTCATTCTCAATGCAACTTTTATTATTGATAGTGAAATATGAGTAGATCTACCCGTCTCGCAACTGGCTCCGACTCCGTTGCTCAATGGTTAGAGTATTCGTCCGGAACGTGAATAGTCGTGGGTTCGAGTCCCAGCAGAGCTAACTTGTGAGACGGGTTGATTTTTTTATCATACTTAATTTTCAAAAGATCAAAGTAACTTATCAAATGAAAATTGATTTCTGCAGTTTGGTTTGCAATAAAGGTTTAAGTGCATGAAACCTGCACATCGACTACATTCTGTATGCAGTCAGCATGCAGTTCTACCAACTGCATTGTGGCACGTTGTGTCTTCAAGCTAATTAGAGAGATGCAATTGAACTGCATTTTAACTGCAATAGAATATTTCACAGCCGTTTAGTACCTAAATTCATAGTTTGCAAAGACGATGTTGGAGCTGCTGTAGACTTAGATATATTTACACGACACAGTCTATATTATTGTACCCCAAGCACGTAAATCTCTTTTAATGGTACCAAATCAAACTTTACCTCAAAAATAAAATAAATAACTTTAATCGTCCAACATTTTAGGTCCCAAAACGACCAGAAGAGGGGCTGCTCTGGCTGTCGCTGTCATACATAAAAATACGATCACTATAATGATCCCGACAGTTTTACGTGCTCGGGATACAGCAGTTAAAATAAATGTCAATATTGTTTCGATTTTTAATGTATTGCTTACTTTTTTTTAGCTACACACAGATTAGCAACAACAGCTTAGATTTTTGCTTGCAATATTTAATAGATTTATTTCCTTTAGTCTAATGACTTTCTTCTCGGGAGAAACGTTTTGGGACACTTTCAACGGAAGACCTAATTTAATAGGACGTAAGTTTGTGAAAACCTTAAATGGAGTTTGCGTTCACCCTGAGACATCATCCTCTTGTTGTGTGACTAGAAATATTCCGAGTGTGATTCCAAGGTGTCTTTGAAACCATTTGAGTTCCGAATCTGACTCGAAACACATAACCGCGTTGCAATGTCACATGAAATATGTAGTTTATGGGAGGTTTGGTTTGATCCGGTAGATGGCGCCAATGTTGCTGACAATCCAGCGCTGGCTTCGTCTAAGCGGTGAAAAAGAAATTTAAAAAATTAAACCGACTTCAAAAAGTACCAGTCAACTGAAAAGGAAAAAAAAATATATCTTTAAAGTACCTACCAACCTATTTGAGTTCGGTGCCTTTTTACACGACTGCCCAGGTAGTGTGTATTGCATTTAGGGTTAATGTATGTATGTGTGTTTGTATGCATACACTAGAACTCAATGTATGTTTGTGAGTTTCTTTCCACCATAACTTAAATGCCACAACGGATTTTAATGTACGAAGTATCATTAGAAGCGTGATATCACCCCAAGTAAAACTGACTACTTATATTTTTTTTAAACGATCGGTATGGTGAACGTGTAGCGTCATAAAAAAATTACTTAAATGTTTTTTATTCAATTAGAGCAATGTGGGTATCAATCAAATGAATGGCCTCGACGAGTACATTTCAAAAATATATAATTTCTATTCTAATCAATAAAAGGAATGAAATAAAATATAATAATAAATAATAAAAACACGACTGCCAGAATCAAACTAAAAAGAGAAAAACAAGTTCTCATTGCAGTCGGGGGACCTTTTAAATTTAAGTATTCCACAGCATGGTACCCCAACTGCAATGAGAGCTTTGTTTTTCAGTTTTTAGTTCGATTTTGGCAGTCGTGTTTTTTAATGTTTCAATTATTAATTTTAATTCTGGCCTTTCCTTGTTCCTGGTACGTACACACGGCGGCACATCAGACTATACATGTTGACCTTGAGACCGCTTTTATGCCCTAAGTAATAAAAGCTGTTATAGCAGTTCAACTGTTTAACCTGATGTGCTGTCGAGTGTACTATAATGGTAATTTTTGAAGTCGGTTTAATTTTTAAATTACTTTTTTATTTCTTAATTTTCGGTAGATTGTACAATAATATACCCATATCACAAAAACTACTAAACCGATTTGATAAAACTTGGACTGCTCACTAAGTTGGAATACACCTTATTTATTCAAAAATAATCATCTCGATATGACTTTAAGTTTTCGAGTAATTCGTGGACAAACATGCAAAGAAACATGCAAAACAAACATACATTTAATTTCTTAAATGTATATTTGCATGTTTCTTTGCCTGTTTTAAATGATCGGACAATGGGTAATTTTGTATGGACCCAAACAAAGTTGACTGTAGCATAATGAACTATGTCGCTTTTTGGTGCACTCGTGGAGTAGTTTAATTAGTCGAAGAAGCAGGTCTGAATATAGGTAATTGAAGAAAAAAGATATGAGCATTAAAAGTTCAAAATAATTGTTACCTTTTCTTCTATTATTATCAATAACTTTAATTATTAGTAATAAATATGTTAATTACTAAATAATACATAATTGATTTAAATCATTGTACTGGGTGTTAAAAATAATACGCGGCATTTCTAGGGTTTATTGATCTTTATCGTGGGTAAGTTGAATCTGGCAGGCCTGGCGCACTCCGCACTTTAGGTAGGTTCGACCGACGCTGCAAATACTTGCTGCCCATTTGAGCTGGATTCGACGAGAGATCTATTTCTCGAAGTTGGACTTACCTAACTGAACCGTCTGTCCTAGGTAAACAAACAACTTCGAGTGTAATGTTCCCAACAGTAACTGGAGTGGGTGCTACATGGGCATTGGACATGATTTTCGTCTTATCCATGTTCATCTTAAGATCCACTCTTTGAGAGGCATTACTGAGATCTTCGAGCATTGTATTCAGATCTTCCAACGTCTCTGCCATAAGAACTACATCATCGGCAAATTGCAGGTGTGTTAGGTACTCGCCATTGATGTTGAACAGCTGTGAACAGTTTCGGAGAGATGACGTCTCCCTGTCTCACATCTCGCTATAGTTGGATGGGTTTGACGTTGAATCACATTTGCTGTTACCCATTGTCTTTTAGCACGCGTGCTTGGAACCTTAAATAGAACGCTATACTCAAATATTATCCAATTCTAACTACATCATATAGGTACTGAGAAGCCCTACGTATGGGAATCAGTTAATAAAAAGAAGGAATTATAGAGTGACCAATCTTTACTGCGGCGCTACGGCCGATATAATCTATCTACTACAACACTTAAGCCCGGAATCGTTCTGGACTAAAACAAACTACTCGCGTAATGACAATGCATTCAATATTTTGAATACTATAAAAAACATAAATCAACCATAGACAACGCAAGGAGGTATCATATCCTCACAATATGATACCACAGTACATTCAGATTACAGATCAAGCTGATAACCTCCTTCTTCTTTGAAGTCTGTTAAAAACAGTGTTTACAAACACGATCCACGAAGAATTTATTATTCTTCGTGTAAAACAGTCCAGCGCTGGCGTCAGCCTTTTTATCACAAAATAAACAGGTACAGAAGACAATCTACATACAAAGTGCGCTCGAGCAACGAGCACACTGACACCGCTCACGGACACGATATCTCGGTCTGTCTCAGTCGAATCTTGTACGAGCGCGAGTGTTTAAAGCGATATACACGCGTTTTTATGAAAAGTAAGTACATACATGAGATTGAATTCTGTACCTATTTATTTTGTGCCTTTTATAGGGAAAAACAGCTGTCAACTTAAAGGGTCAGCTACCTATTGGATTCGTGTAGGTAAATCTGCCATTAACCTTATTGCCTGTCAAATACGAGAAAGGGAGCACCGGCGCCGATTTTGGCGGAACGAAGTAGAAACTCTGTTATGTGTTTCGGCTCTTTTTTATATGAGTTATCAATACAAGTTGTTGAAAATGACTAATACAGTAGTGGTTAGCATTAGTGCGATAGATTTAAAGCTTAGAAAACACATCGTAGTAATTATTAAGGTAATATACATTACTTAAGTAGTTAATATTTCAATTCAATTGACTATTTAACATACCGATGTATATAATTGACTGAAAATAATTTAAAATAACTAAGTCGTTTGCTGCTTGTGTTGACAACTTTACTTGTTCGTTTTTTTAATCACTAAGCTATGGTACGTACCGTTCCCTTCAGTTTTCTTCCAGCCCTTCATGTTTATCGTGAAGAAATAATGTAAATACTTGCTATAGTAAAAAAGTATGCAAGCCAAATCAGATAACTATGCCAAAGTTCTGTAACTGAGTAACTGAGTCAAGCAGCTTAGACATTTCGCTTGCTGAGGATTGGTTTGTACCATAAAGCTCGACTTAATACTCTGAAGTAACTGGAGTTCTCACCCTGAATAAAAAAGTGTACCCAGCAAATTTGACATTTATGTATGTAGTGGCTGTCAGTTGTCTCATATGACCATACGTATTTTTTTAAAGTGTAGGCGAGACGGAAGACAGCCACTGTGTAATTTTTGGTGACAAAAAAGTGTTAGTACTGCACTCTCCAGTTACCTCAGTATTAGGTCGAGCTTCATGGTTTGTACTACCTATGTCCTTTTTTTACATTTTTTAAACTGGCAGCGCCATTGGGTTTTTTTTTATTACTCTATGTCCATTTTTTTATTTATTCCATAAAAAGTGAATTCGTGTAGAATTTGGTACTTACTTCATACGCTCTATCTCCATTTCATAGACTTTTAGCGGGAAATTATCAAACAAAAAGTCACTGATTTTGCGCCAAATTAATGTGCAAGATGGACAACCGGAAGGAAAATGTCATTTTAGTGGATATTTCTTTAAAGCCGTCGCCTAATATTGGCTTGAATTTGAAGAAGAAGTCAACCCTGATTTACGTATATCACCTACAACTGGAGAATTAAAAGCATTTGAAAGGACATAGTACCTATAAAACAATTTTGACATTACTATACCTACCAGGGGGGTAATTGTCTAACTCAACATCAATCGCAATCGCATTCAGTTTGAAAGATATTGCACGGCCATTGCTGCTTTTGTCAACTAAAACTTTGACAACTTTTTTCAACAACAAGTGATGGATGCGTAATGGATGTCAAACTGAAAGCGATTGCGATTGATGGTAAGTTAGACCACAAAATAAAGAGTTTACAGAAGGACCGCTCCCACCGTTTTTGAAAATCTATACCCATCTTTGTCTGACTCAATAGGGTTGCTTCTGTATTGATTCTGAATTTAAAAAGGAGTAGGTAGTATAAGTTAACAATCATACATACGTCAATTCGTTTATTCATACATCTTAAACATGTTTACATGCCTTAGAGGCTGCTTAGATGGTAAACAGAGCACCTAATATCCATTTAAAGTCCCGACGCCACACACGACGAAGACAAGATCCTATATTATGTTTTAATGTATTCCATTCCTATACGTTATAATGTACTCTATGAACAAGATATAAATATGGTGTAATAGTTACCCCACTAAAAACATAAACGTGAAAAAGGCACTAAGTTCGACGAAAACATAAATGTAAAAAGGGTGCCAAGTTCAGCGAAAAATAGTTGAAATCTAAATGGGTTACAAGTTCCATAAATTTTTCATTCATGAACTTCAAATAATTATTTCTTAAATGTTGAATTTATAACTTGTCATCTTCAAAAATTTAAAAACCTTTATAACGCAAGAACTATATCAAGCAATAGTGGTAACTATTTTCAAAACAAGAAAGTGTATTTAAATACCTATGTTGTGTGTTTTTATCGTATAAGTATAGTTAAATAAAAAAATATAGTTTAAGAGTAAAAGTCAAATTTGTTTATTCAATTTAGATTGTTATTTACAATACTTGTGAACGTCATAAAAGCTACGCTATCGGTTCGCAAACCCTACAGCGGGAGAACAGCGAGATGAAAACAGGTTCATATTTGTTTCTGGCGCAGCTGTTCTTTTTAGTCTTTTCTTGCATTCAAGAATATCGTTTAACAGCTTTCTTTTTCTGGGAGAACTTGCAGAAAGGTGAGCTGCTGTTTGTGAATTTGAGTCACATTTAACTTTTTCATATTGTGTACAAGATTCCTTAGTCTCCACAGTTGCTTGCGATTCTTTATTTTAACTTTTTTTTACAGGTAGCAAATGTTTGGGATTAGTGCCTTTTTTCAGGACAGTTCGGTTCGATGTCTTGTTTGTAGAATTGGTTTCGAAATGGGCCTCACAAACTCGGAGATATGTTGACCATTTGTTGTGTACAACTTCTCGATCAATTAAACTTAACCATAAGGTTCGTCTGAAAAGAAATCATTTGATTTTTAAAATGAACTAGTTATTTTTGCAACGAAAATAGCTTATGACACTCCTATGATTAAGACGTTAAAATAAATAGGTATACTTACGCATAATCTTGGGTGGTCCGTTTTCTCCTGAACTTGGCTGGCACACTGCCGTGCGTCAAAAAAAACTTTACTGTAAGTAAAATGTCATTTGGGCTAAGTATAATGACTGGCGTTCTATCCCGAACTTGGCAGGCACACTGCCGTGCGCTTAGATGAAAAAAAATACTGCAAGTAAATTGTTATTTGGTGTTTAATAAATGGAGTCTCTAAAATGTAAGTAGGATCTCTTAACACTGCTAAAATAAATGAAAATGCAACGACAACTTTTGAAAATTCGTCAACATGACTTGTGGCTGTGTTCTCTGAACCGCCAAGAAGTTTTAAGAAACTATAACATCTAAATAAGGACCAGCGTCATCATCATGACAGCCGAACGACGCCCACTGCTGGGAATAGGCCTCCCCAAGGATCTCCACAACTATCGGTCCTGCGCTGCCCGCATTAGTAATTAGATTATGCGTGACTCGTGACCCGCTGCGAGTTGTGATTGTGACCGGCGGGCGGCGCTCGAGCGCCAACAAAGAATATAATATCTAGGTACCTACTTACCTAAACCATAGTACCCAAATACTGGCGGACTACCAGCGAACGATAAGATGATGTGTATGGTTGATCGTCGTTATCAAAGCGGCTAGTTCCAAAAGTACCTAGGTATACTCACCTAACAACAAGAGAAAACAGTTTTACATAACTTACCTTTCAATATCGTTTGGAAATTTAAAGAACGTGTATGCAGTTTTTAATCGTATTTAGACAACCAAAGACACTGGAAATGTAATAATATCGGTTGGTTATTTTGTTAAATATTAGTAAAATAGGTATATAAGTGCCACAGTGACACGTAGCGGCGGGCGCGGACGTGAAGTGATCAATTAAATGCTCTTTGGAACTTGCGATCACTGACCTCTTTGCGATACTCGCGACTGAGTACTGTCCCAAACTGCCCCATTTTGCCTGTATATGTGACGTCTATGTGTGCGTGACGAAAATGGCACCTTGTTCTAAGCGGACTCTCTGCTAGGGCGACCGCCCGCGTAGTTACTTTGTGGTTAGACCATTACCCCCCAGGTTACCAAATAAAGTATATACTATAAGATTTTGAATAAATCCCATCATTAGGAAAAGTACGTTAAATATTTATTTTGGTGCTAGATATTATTAAATGAAATTATGATACTTCATTTGGCCTAATGTAACTATTAAAGAATATTATACCTAGTGTATAATAGCTAAAGAGAAATTAATTTTTAAAAGTTTAGACCTAATTTTCTCCAATTGAGACTTTGTGGACATAGTACAAACCAATCCTCAGCAAGCGATTTGTTCGCTTACTTTGTTTTTTTTTTCTTCTTTGGGATTGATTCCAGGCATACACGCTAGGAAGCTACGCTATATTTTTTAAGTAGATATAATATTAAATACGTGACCAAAAAATCTAAAAAATATGTTTTTCATGTTTAATTAGTTGAATCTCGAAATGGTTTTCGAATTTTACTGCCTTGCAAAAAATGAAATGTTGTCAATTGGGCACATCATGAAATTAATAAACGGCCAAATAACGAAATCTTGGTACTTCGTGATGTACCCAGGCAGCTTAGTTCAACTTAGTTCAACTATTGGGCTTGGGCAAGTGTTCCCCGATGCATTCCATCTTGCTCTTTGATCTACCCTATATCCTTGAAAATAACTAAGTACCTATCTGCCTTATAAAGTACGCGAAGAAAATCCACGCATTACTATTAAAGATCTTTTCAAACCAGCTAAGTAGGTATATCTTTTTTCATATTTATTCTTAAAGCAGAGAAATAATTACCTTGAAATGTTCCTATGCTATGCAGTATCTTCAAAGATTTTAAGCACAGGCTAACTAAGCTGGTTCTAATGACTCCAAAACTGTATTTACAGGGTGTTAGTTTGGTCCGTTGCAAGCCCCAAACCACAGCTTGTCCTCATAAAATTGAATAACTTTTCCATGTTTCTTGGAGAAAGTGGTCGAAATCCAAAAAAAAATTTTGATCCCTTCATACAAAATCGATCCGCTGACTGTGCAGTTTGTATGGGAGACTAAAACATTTTTGTCATTTTGTCGACCCGTCTTTTTTGGGGAAACTTGTTCAATATTACGAGTACAAGCTGTGGTTTTGTCACTGTCACTACTGTGCTCGACAGAAAACCAGTGCAGTAAGCCCTGCTTACTGCCCATACTGAGTTGAGCACAGTTTGGCATCACACGACTGTACTCAATGTTACATTTTAATAATATTATTGTGTTTTTTTTTGTGGCTTGTTTAAGTAGTGTGATGTTGTTTACTCGTTGTGTGTGCCAAATAAAATAATTGTCTTTCTTTCTTTCTTTCTTTCTTTCTTTCTTTTTGTCTTTCTTTTGGGCTTGCAACTGACCAAACTAACACCCTGTATGACCTAATGACGTTTTTTATTTATTATTATTATTATTTTATTATTTATTATTATTGCCAATAAAGTATTAATTGAAAATAAGTTTATCAGCACAGTAACTTTAATGATCAATCAATACACATAAAGCATGGTCGCAGAGCAGGAAGAATCCCGAACAATGACCCGTTACTACCTGTCCTTGTCGCTCCCGCGTAAATATGGTTGCGACACGCTCGCACAGATGCAATGACCGCCGCGCGCCGTTTCAAGGGATTTGTGCTGTGCAAGCGTGAGCATTTTACCTTGGTATTTGGTATTGACATTTTTCCGCATTTAGACTCATATTTGGTCCGTTATGCGTGACCGTTTACCTTAGTTACCATTACAATTTAACAATAGGACTAAGTTTATTACTTGATCAAACAAAACAACTTTATACGGATATCAGGAGCATTACTGCGAACTGCCAAATAATGTTATGATAATGGTAATATTGTAAGCGAGATGGCGCTATACGCAGTGTATAGCTCCGTTCTGCAATCAATCTATTGTATAACGTTATTTGTCAGCTTGCAGCCTTACCTGCAGTAAGGCCAGGGGCGTGCATCAGTTTTCCAGCGCAGTAGGCACTGTAGATCTAACTAGTGGTAGTTGCACTGATCATTTTAAAATTCGTAATATTTAGGCCGAGCGACGGCGACGTGACGCGGACAAAGTCGCGAGCGGAAGGCTATGTTGGATATAAATTCGCTTACCATATATTGTCCCGCTTTCTTCAGACTGTAACTAATGTTCTGTATGTTATGTGAACTTACTTCCTAGTGAACTTGCTCTGCTCTTATCCTTTGGCACCTGGCGGTCGTGTGCGGTGGAGCGAATTTTTAACCACCACAGATATCTCAAAAATGCATGAATATAGGTAACATGATTCGTAAAGAATCACACATGTCATTTGAGCGATAGCCGTAGTGGCTTTTAGAAAAGCCGTTGTATTTGTTTTATGTCACTTCACATCACTCACGATCACGAATACCGGGTTTAATTAATTAATAAACGAGTAATAACACACATATTGAGAGGTATTTAAATTTAACTAGATTAAATAAAATTTAGAAATAAACACAGTCTTCGCTGTAGAAAACAAAAGACACGGAAAGCAAAATAATAAATTCGTATGGCGGCAACCAGCTAACCAAGTATAACTGTCGTAATATTTGGTATTAAAATGTCTAAAATTTTTACCTTTCTGTTGAGTTAAACTAATATTTGGCATAGGTCTATTGAATGAAACAATTTTTGTTTTATCTATGAACGAAAACTGTGCGAAAGGATACGTACGTAATTTCTGTAAGCAAATCGAATCTAATTTCTCCATTATATTTTAATTATTGATTACCTATATTAAGCACAAACACACACAGCAATTTCTTTTTATCACAGTACAAACACTCGATCACTCAACAGTAATTATCTAATTAGGTCTCGCGCGCGTGTGATGCCAAGAAGACAAAAACGAACTAAAAACAAAATGGCAGGAACTTTCGTTGTTGCAAATTACATCCGTAATCTATATATATAAAAATGAATCCCTATTTCCCTTGGTCACGACATCACGCCTGAACGGCTGGACCGATTTGGCTAATTTTGGTCTTGAAATGTTCGTGGAAGTCCAAGGAAGGTTCTTACGGTGAGAAAATAGGGGAAGAGGGGGTAAGTGGGGGTAGAGTATAAGTAGGGTAGGGTAAAGGTAGGGTAGGGTATAGGTAGGGTATAGGTAGGGTAGGGTAGGGGTAGGGGTAGGGTAGGGGTAGGGTAGGGTAGGGTAAAGGTAGGGTAGGGTATAGGTAGGGTAGGGTAGGGGTAGGGGTAGGAGTAGGGTAGGGGTAGGGTAGGGTAGGGTAGGGGTAGGGTAGGGTAGGGTAGGGGTAGGGGTAGAGTAGAGGTAGGGGTAGGGCAGGGGTAGAGTACGGGTAGGGTAGGGTGGAGTAGGGGGTAGGGCCACGGGAACGAAGTCGCGCTGGGTCAGCTAGTTATTAATAATTCTATAACTCAATCACGGGTGCGGGCGGTTAACAATCACTCTTAAAATCAGCGCAATAAGGTTGAAACTCGTTGAACGTACACGCACTGCAGCGCGCGGAACTAGAAAGAGACGCGGGTCGGAAATCATCGGTTCATTTCGCGACAGTTCGTCTAAGCATAAGCTCGACTACCTAACCCGGTTAAATTGAGAACATATGCATGTCCTTAGGACGACGCACATTTTCGGTAAACATTATACGCGGTTGTATTACCTTGACCAGTACTTTTTCTAATTTATGTTGTATGAAAGGCTGCTTGCATCGAATAGGCGATTCGGAGTCTGCCTACCTTAGAGTTAGGTACCTAAGTATTTAGTATTTAGCGAGGAAAAACTTATTGGGTGAGGTGTTGAATAGACGTTTTATTATAGAATATCTGAACCATATTAAACTAAATTAACTTTAAGTATATAATTAAATTAGTGGAAAATTAGTAGCATGTTATTTAGGTTTTTAATGAGGTAAGCACAGCCTAATTGCCTATATGGTATGCACGCCCCTGAGTAAGGCCCCAGGGGCATCCCCATAATACGGATGTTGACTGTATTTAAATAAAAATATAATTTTGCCACGAAACGGTACCTATTTTCCATGATAGAAATCCTTAAAAAACTTAATATTTATTTATTATTAAAAGAAAAATATATTTAATCGAATCACTCTCAAGTCACGTGATATAAACCACCATTGACGTCATCTGTTGCCAAACATATTTGCTGTCAAAGCCTAGGGCTCGTTCAAAAAGAGGCAGCGCGGGCACATTGCGCGCTCGCGACGAACATCTAATCAATAGTTAATGTGACGCATAGAGAAAAGTAATACACTATGTGACGCACTAACTGATGCACAAATCACCCGAGCAGGCCGCCTCTCCTTGATCGAGCGCGACTACGTTCTGTACCCCTAGTGTAAGTTTTTATGTCAAGCAAACGCAAACTATTTCGATTCCGTATTTATGTCAATTTGTATGAAAACTAAATAAGCGCGCTACTCGCCGCTAGAGGCGCTAATACAGTTTTCATACAAATTGACATAAATACGGAGTCGAAATAGTTTGCGTTTTTTGACATAAAAACTTACACTACGGGCACTGATTTACTAGAGTACTCTGTGATTCTGTCCATCAGAGTTAATGGAAATATCAGACAATCAGACGTCACAGCGGTCACGTGACCAGTATTAGCGTTTCCGGCCGCTATTTGAAGAGGAATTTAAGACTTATGATTAGTACCTAGTATTTAAAACATAGCATAGTAGGTATTAAATGTTTTGGTCTTTATTAGGTTTCATATAAAAAAAATCAATATTCCTTCTATATTTAACACAAATAAAATCTATGAATTCTATGTCTGCCACAAGGTCGTCAATTTATGAAGTTCGTATAAAGTTGTTTTATTTTAATTAAGTAACAGTACCCCATTCACGAAAAAATCTCGTTATGGTAATCGTTTAAGTAAACCGTAAAGATACTACCATAGTATACTAACTATATTATATTAAAATATGTTCTTTTAACGACCAAAAGAGGCGCTGCTTTTTTGGTTTTCATACAAACCAATACGAATACGTTATCGAGAATGAGAGGTGTTCGTGCTTGGGGTACGCAGTAGGATGGATTAGTAGCATCCTGACCTGTGTGCGTATTTCCTTTTCCGTGTACAATAGGAGGCAGCACTGTATTGAAACGCGCACTAACTCCTTTTCCAAACTCGTATTCAATTCAAGGCACCTGTCCTCCAATCGCGCACGGGTTTGTAATTGGCATGCACGCGATTGAACGCCACAAATCTGTGTATATTTTGGCGAATTTTATATAGATGAGCAAGAACCTTCGATCTTTAATTTAGGTATTTTTTATTAGAAAAAAATAATTGTGTCATGCCATCAACATACTTACATATCAATAATCAACATACATAAAGGATACAAGAAAAAATACAATGAGTTTGTTTTTGTAAAATGAAATGTTTTTAGCAGGAGGCTCATTATCATCAATATTTGATGCAATATTATGAACACGCTTTTTTATTTCTTGTTTCTGACTTTGCTGGTCGGTCGTCTTGATTGAATCCTTCCACGGCATGGTACAGTCTGCGCCACATAACTTGGCATTTGTCAGAGGGCGCTGATCGTAGTGGGCCTAAAAAATGAGCCTTATTGCCATGTTATAATTTTAGTTGCAGATCTTGACACGCGCTAAGTTATGTGTCGCGTACTCTACCTCTTTCTTTGCGGCGAGCGATCAATGTTCTTTGTATATCAATTGTTTGAGATCGTCATCTGACAATTTTTTTAGCAATAAATGATAATAACAACTACTCGATAGATTTTGTAGCTTCGACGGATAAGATTCAAACATAGTAAGAATGTTCGTAAGTATATGCAGCATTTGAATCCTTATCCAAGAAATCAATCAGTAATTCTTTGCGGTAATTTAAGCGGTGAAGTTACTCGCGAACTTCATGGCTAAGTTCCATGCATCGCCTTGAAGACGTGTTTAGAAGAACATTTTCGGTTGCAAACCCGTGCGCGATTGGAGGACGACTCCTTTGAATGGATTATGAGTTTGAAAATGGAGATGGCTCAACAAACCCGTGCGCGTTTCAAGGCAGTGCTGCCTCCTATTATACACGGCAAAGGAAATACGCGACCTGAGCCATGACCCACCACGCGGGTCTAATGAGGCTTGGTGGATATTAAGGCGCTACTCGGAAAAAGTATGGACTTTTTGATATAAAACTATAGGACGGTTAGAGTTGTTATAAATCTGGTAATAAGATATATATTTCTTCATACCTTTATCTAGAATCGTATACTTAGTTTCAGAAAAACGATTTTATGATATTGCCTCGACACTTTTTCTTTTCGAAAATACCTCTAAAAAATACGAAATATCAAGATTATTCTTAAATGGGGTAACATAATATAAGTACTATTGCAAATTGGTTTAATTAGTGAACACCAATAATATTTAGGATCGTACAGAAGCATTTTTTTTAATACGCTAATAGTTTTTTAATACGAAGTGATTTTGTGTTTTTTTTTGCGTAATCTGCAAAATCGGTCTCGCTCCCGCGCGCGTTCTTTTCTCATTGCTATCTCGCTTTAGCATAATTTTTCCAAGTATCGCCTTAACCTTAACGACTGCAAATGTAGCCGGGACCAATGGCTTAACGTGCCTGCCGAAGCACGGACGAGCTCGAGATAATAATTATGTTAATTTTCGGCCATTTCAACGGTCGCAGGCCCAGCGCAGTAACCACTGCGCCACGAGCACCTCGTTAGATTAGATTGTTCTGTGTTTAATATCCTGCTTATGCTATTTAGTACTTCACGGCCAACACCCAGATCTCCCAGGAAGACGCTGTCCATGCTAATTTCACCCATGTCTGATCCGCGGAGAAGGGCGGCGGGGTCAACGTACGCCGGTCGTCCATCACCAAGCAGCCGACCAACGGGGTGGATCTGTATCAACTTTGAACTGTATCGTGAAAACGGATTGGACGCTGAAAGCGTAGAGAAATTTTCAAAATTTTCCTTTGTTTCTACTATGAAATGTTTTGGATCAATATCCACTTTTAGCTGAAGTACCTATCGTGCAAACCGAAATGAATCTAATACTGATAGTAAGTATATTGTTTAATTCCCTTTTTACTTGCTTGGAACGTTTAATGGAAACAATAAGTTTCAATTCCAACTTCATACTGTAACGTGCAAACAGACATGGGTCTTATGTTGACGTCAAAAAAGAAAGTTTTTCTGTAAGTCTGATTTTTTGAACTAGATCCTAGATACAGAAGATTTGTGCAAACTTTGAACTGTGACGTGGAAAAGGATCTTATGCTGATGGCATAAAACATTCTGCTTTTTGTATCTAAACTCACCTAGGTATCTGAAGCTGTTTTCAAGTGTAACGTTCAAATTATGAAAACATTAAACTTTAATTCCAAAGTTGTTGATTTCATTATTGATTATTGTAACATTTTTAATTGGCTTGCACAATGTTTTATTGGTTACTTTATGAAATAAATATAAATTTTACTTTCTTATTACATGTAACTGTACCTATTGTTAGTACATGACAAAATATTGTTCCGAAATGTCCGCAAAGCAAAATGATTATTGACTTTGGACGGAGTGGACGAAGAAAATGTACTTACTTATAAGATTTTTTTATATAATTTTTAATAAACACATTTTGTAAATTAATTAATGGTTATGAAATGATTAGCGGAAGAGTTATTTATTGTTATCCATTAATTTACTAATTTTACATTTGAATAAGTCATTTCAGAAACCCCTTTAACCAGCCAATGTAAACTTTTCAGGAGGCATAAAAGCTGTATACCTATTGTTTATGACTTACTTACCTATGTTTTTTCTCTACTGAATGGTTGATCGATCTTGTTGTATTAGAACGAAATACACTAGGCTTATGTGGTTTCTCGATGGAAACACATTCGTTTTGAAGAAAAAGAACCGAATTGAAGGAAAGGTTGTTGGTAAAATCATTTTTATTTTAAGTGATGGCAATGCTTTTACGCATACCTCGCCCGTAGGTGTGCGGACGGTGGAGGTAAAACCTGACATACAGGGTTTCTCAAATGACCCATTCATTTGCTAGTCAAATTATAATTGAAAGGATTTACTTTATGTGACAATGACTGCATGGTTAAAAATATTTACTAAATTAGGTATAATAAAATAACTGTAAATTCAATACTTATTATATTCTTAACATTTACATAACATAACTTAAGTGTCGACCCACACGAACCACAACCTCACCACACCACATCGCAGCGACAAAATGTTACGTGTGAATAGTGTCAATGCAGCTTTTTGCAGTTGCGTTGTGGTTCTGCGACAAAATGTCGTTGTCCCTAGTAGTTGTATGTAATGTGGTTACGTCGTATGCGATGCTAGTTCGCAGCGTCGTCGGTGGTGGTTGCGTTGTGGCCGGTATTACCCACGCGGTCGATAATGAGTGCAAAATGTGGTACGTGTGAATTATACTACTTATTCATTTCCAATACAAAATGCGCCCCGACCACGTGTTGTGGTTGTGGTTTGTGTGGGTTGAGCCTTAAACCTAAGTGTGGTAGCACGTGAGTTGATTGTGTATTATAAATTTAAGCGCACATACATAGTTCATCAATAAAATAAAATATTTGTTAAAGTTTAAGCTAAGTTACACGCTAGATTCCTAGTTGTATTTATATATTTGGGTCATTCTCATCGTCATCTGCGTGACAATACGCTTATCACATAAGTGGTGTTATTTTGTTATGTTTATGGTGTTTTTGAAATGATGAGAATTTTTTATCTAGAGTCCTTGCCAGCTAACTCTGCGTGCGACTTTTTTGGAGTTTTTTGGCTCTATTTACAGTAAATTTTATTGCTCTTTGATTATTTAAATATTGGACACCATTACATACATTGTTCCAATACCAAACTATAGTACATTGAGCACTAGTTTTATGAAAATTGGAAACAACAACGGGTATTACCGGTTATGGTAAAGACTAGTTTTCTATTTTGACCGCGCGCATACTCATCTTGCGCGCACTCTACGTTCACGATTTACAATATCAAAAAGGCTGTTTGCTAATGGAAGGCATTTTATAATAATATTAATTAATGCCTTCCGTTCGAATAACTGCCTTGTGATATTTTATAGGTACAAGTACGGAGATAGAGAAAAGAATAAGGTCAGGTGGGGTAAGAGTAGAAAAATACTGACAGCTATCAGTTGTAAAATCACGAGTTAGACACGTCATCACTGTTTTGCTTTTTTGCATTGTTAAAAAGATGTCAAAGTTGGACTTTTTTAGGCAAATAGTACCAGAAAGAGGTAAGTTTGAACTTTTCTTACTTACTTTAGGCGAGAAACCATGGTTAATATGAATTTCATTGCTTCAAAAAGCCTAACCTATAAAAACCATGTTGGGGTAAGAGGATCAGTATTTAACGGGAAAAGAGAAACAGTATGTTACTCTTACCCCGTGCCAGGGAACACAAACCTTTAAATTACAATACCGGGTGATAAAAGACCCATAACGAAAACGATAACCACATAGTGCCCCATCGTTGCTATCATTTTAACCGACATATAAAATGAGGTTCTCAGTATACAAAAATGTACAATATACATGTAAACAAAATACAAAATACGTGGTAGAATAACAAATGTGTAAAATAAACAAAACCAAATAACACTGTTTTTTTTTATTAATTTATGTCTACAGACTCTTGGGTCAGTACTTTTTTACGTTACATATTTTTAACATTTAAAACAAATTTCGTTACGCGTACCTATATAATTCTGAGCATAACTTGAGTTAATTCCAAATTTTATTTTTATTGATTTTTACGCGGAGTTAGATTGGATTCGCAGTTGGATTAGTATCACAATATATACATTTATCTCTGGTTTACGGTATTTTTTGAAATGTACAGTCGATTACATTATAACGTAACTTTTCATGTAACGCAGCAGAAATCTTACAGCAGTGTTTTTAATAATACCCTAGGTAATTGTTAAATTTAAATACCACATGAAGTGTCGGAGATATCTGGACATACATACATGTCTGCTAATAATAATTACTTTTCTTCACTTTGTTATAGTCGGGTAAAAAAAACTTCCACTTTTGTTTTGGTTGGTAACTCCTGACTTAACGCATATGTTCCTCTTACCCCGAAGATACAACACATCGTTTATTTTACAAAATAATAGTTATTTGAATAGAGTTAGGCTCAAATTCGATTGCAGCAATTACAGTAATGAAGTTAGCAGCGAATATATTTCGCATGCTTTGCAATTGTGTGAAATATGCTTGTTGTTCCTCTTACCCCAAAACCGGGGAAAGAAAAACGTTGACCTCAGCTAGAAGGTTTTTGAACATAACTTTGTAAATATTTACACTATAGTAACGACTCTTAAACCAAAGAAAGCTAATGTATGTAGACGAGTTTTTGTTTATCAAAATCCGATGTTATCCCTAATTGGTAGAGCTAATAATATGCGGATGAAAATAAAGTATGTTCCTCTTACCCCACCTGACCTTAAGTGAGTTGTCTACCTAAAAATATAAACCTGACAAATTATTTTGGGTTTGTACTTATATCATTAATAACAAGATTGGTTGCTCTAGATATAGAAAAGAATTTTTTTAAAATAGGTTTAAGACTTGTTTTAATTTTTATAGGTTAATTTGAGATAATCTTATATTGTTTTGTTTTTTCATGTAGTTAGTTGCTAACTTTTCTTCGTACCCTATTCATTAAGTACCTCACCAGCTATTCCAAAAATACACTTAAAATATAACATACCTAGTTGTAGTAGATAATAAAATAAGATTGTTCAGGGCAATATAGAAACGCTATATTAGTAAAAGCTGGAAAGAAATGACAAGCAATAACATACGTAAACTGTCATTTATATTAGAATATCCAAGTTCAATAAAAATGTAATAAATCTATGAATTTGTTCGAAAAAAAAACAGAATGATTCGTCAGTAAAATGAAAATGATTAAAATTACCATTCTGCTCCTAAAGATTGATTTTAGTCTACTGCAATATGATGACTTGATGACACTAATATTAAGTACAAGTCGTGTTTTATAAGTTTCTATCGCTTCCGTTACAATTGCCGGATTTTATGGAAAAAGTTACAGATATTTCGTTATCCAAACAAAGAAAAATGTTTATCATTATGACTTTTTTCATTTTCATTTTATTGTATGAAGGTAATGTAGATATTTAATGATGAAATTAAAAAAAAATAACATTTAAGAACACCAAAAGTAAAAAAAAATATTTGAATCTGTTATAGAGCAAGCTAATTTTAAGTTGTTTAATTTTGACTGTAGCTGTCTCTTCCTAAAACGAAATCTTCTATGGCGAGACTTTGAAAATATTCAAGCTAATTCAAAATTAAAATTTGTTTTGTGTAGCTAATATATCGAAAAACAGTTAAAATAAATAAAAAATATCAGTAAAATACGCTATTAATTAGGTGATAGGTAAGTAGGTACTGAACGGTTAATGTGCGTCAACGAAAAATAATTTAAGATTTAATTTCAATTTAATATTTCGGAAGATTAGTACCAATGAACTGCTGTATCGATAATCGCTGAATCAGATGTATAGAGTGAAAACAGTTAGAATGATATTTTAAAAATGATAAACTTCAAGTGAGTAATTTAGCTTCCAAACTACACGAGTCATCCAAATTGCCTTATAAGTGTCCGTATTTTAAACATTCATGATGGCTAATTTACATGGTTCCAGTGCTTATATCAATGACAGTGTATGACAATGACCCTGGCTTCGTGTT
Organism: Crambus lathoniellus; assembly: GCA_949710035.1. Taxonomy (NCBI): domain Eukaryota; kingdom Metazoa; phylum Arthropoda; class Insecta; order Lepidoptera; family Crambidae; genus Crambus; species Crambus lathoniellus. Next base: position 37,938,158 of record OX453296.1, read on the forward strand.
AACGTTTTGACGTGCCAAAGCAGCGCTGACGTCATCCCTGGTATGGAGTAAAACAATTGACTACTTACTTTCGCTGCACACGAGCCACATGCGACAGCCACAAACGCCACCGTCACTTAATATAAAATGTAATATTTCACGAGCGCGGGTGAGCCACGCTTGTGTGTGTCGACCGCAGCACGCAGCCTCCTTTTGTCATACAAACTGTCTGTAAAACCGTGTATATATATACACGGTTGACAGAAAGTTTTGTATATACATATATACACGGTTTGACAGACAGTTTGTACACGGGTGCACACAACAAAAGGCGGATCGCACTCGTAAGATAAAACTAGAATAAACAAGTGACGACTACCGGCGCCAAACGTGTGCGGCTAGTTCATAATTAAAATGTATGAAAACTACAGGAAATAGGTCGGTGGCAGCGGCGGCATTTTGTGGTTGTGGTCGGTGACCAGTGGCCAGACTTACTCGATTCTAATTTAGGTGCTTAAACTCGAATCCAGTAAGTCTAAATAGTGCTACTGGCTTCATGTAAACCGGCCATAAATCCTTTAAAAGTATTCAAACTACAGCAAAGTACAAGTTAATAATAATATTATATAAGCACATTAATTATAGTTAGAACAAATAATTATATCACTGCTTAAAAATTAGACAGGCGATAGTATGTACTTACGCACTCGTATTGTAATACTCGGATTGCACTTAGATGTGTTTGTATTTTTATGCATAATCTTAAATGTTTTTAGAAGCGACTAGGATATTTATATGACTAGGTTAATTCCTTAGAACTTAGACTAAAAATACATTTGGGTGTAAACTTAAACGTAGGTAACTTAAAAATAAAATATAGATAATTAGGCTTATTGCTTGCTTTTTTGCTTGACATCTTAGTTGTACCGCAATATTAAGAATTATTGTTAATTATAAAAAAAAATTGTTGTAATTTTTTCACTTTAGTTGAACTAAGATTCAATTGATGGATCACACACCGTGATGGTACTAAAAGCTCCATAATCTTATTTACATCAAGGCATCAGAAGAGCTTAATTTTTTTTTATCTATGCCAGTACTTACGTCTGAAACACGTTCAATTTTCTTTTATATGACTATGCCAAACGCAAAAAAGAAAAAAGTAAATTGTGTACTTACTTAGTTCGATAGAATTTAAGTAAATAAAAAAAATAATTGCTCTGTTGTTATAATGGAGTTTAATTGTTAAATATTTTAATTTTAAGTTTGATTCTAAATGTACGATAGATATACAAAATATGTTTATTTAAGTAAGCGTTAACATTTAAGTATGTAGTATGATTTAAACTGCGAATCAGCAAGTCACTTGTAATTCTTTTTGATCTAAGCCCTAGTTTACCGGAAAATAAATAGTATTTTCACTTTGTGTTTTATACAAAAACTTTATGGCAAATAATTGGAATTTGACTGTTGTTGAAATGTAGATATTTAATTATGACATTGAGAAATATAACATTATTGTACTTATAACAAATATGAAAAAAGAAATTCAATCTGTATTATAACAAACGAATTATGAGCTACTTAATTGAGACTCTAGCTATCTCTTTCTAAAACGAAATTTTTTATGGCGAGAGTATGGCGTTATAGAAAAGTGACGTCACATTTCTATAGCGCTCTCCTTGTTTAATTCGAAAGATTGATGCGCTATATCTTTGAAAATATGCAAGATATTTGAAAATAAATACCTATGTTGTGTTGCTACTAATTCAATGAACATTTTAAGCCAATAAAAAACATTCAGTCAAGTACCCAATTGGAATGAAAACTTTTATACTTACCTAATAAAAATCGAATCAAGTAAAATAACTAGTGACGTATCTAGACATGAATTTCTATATCTCGCTTATCTTACTTCCATAGATCAAACATATCGATTAAAACCCTTACAAATAATTGTTGCACATCGACTATTAAGAAACACAATGTTTATCATCATTTATATTATAAAATCGTTGCATTCTTGCCAAAGATTAACTTATAATCCGTTGTACATCCATCATTAGTAAGGGTGTAAGTGTATTTTAAGAATCATTTCTAAATCGATGTAATCAAGTCATAATAAATAATATAGTGAAACATGTAGTTTTTAATTATTACATAAATAATACCTAAATGAAATTCAGATAACATTTAGGTGACCATTAGACAATCAACCAATCTGACGTCAGTTAAACCTGTATGTCAGATTGATGACAAATAAAATTTTCTGAATAATATGAATGTGATCTATTTCAATCTGGCATCAATCACCTTACGAAATCAATGTGACATCATACAACCAAAGGTCAAGGACTGTACTGACGCCAGATTGATCGTCAAATGGTCACTAATTTACACACATTTATTTGACTCCGAATTAAGTAGCCTAACATTTCTTAGATTCTTCTTAATAATTCCTAAATAATTGTTACCTAGTATTTTGCAGCTTTTCATTTCGACGAGAGTATTTACCTACTGTAAGCAACCTGTGAACCTATTTATTTTTCTCAATCAAGACTACCTATTATTTCATAAAATCCTCGACTTATAAAACTGTCTACAATTACAGGCAGGTATGAGTACCTATCCATCTTGCATAATTTTATAAAACAATTGAATTTTATTATTTATATAGGCAATGTGTGCACATCCCGAGCTTACGGTGACGAATATTTCATTAATAGCATATAATTTAATGGCGCAAGTGTGCCAATTATAAGCGTCAGTCAATTATTATCCAACCAATCCAAACGATATAATCAAAACTGAAAATCAAAGCAATGGTGATTGCAATACCACAAAACGTTACAGTTTTCATTCATGTACACTTCAGGTTCAAGTTATTACAATCACATGAAAATCTACTGCATCTGAATCGAAGGTCAAGTAATTTATGTGTAAGTTACAAAATTTGGCCTAACTTACACTGATTGGCATGGTGAGAGAGACAGGCGCTTCATAAATCAATACAGCTACGCAATATGCGTCTCACTCTCCAGGCCCCATCGTCCCTCCAGGAAAACATCGTGACGTCATCGTGTCGTCATAAAACAATGACGTAGTCCCCTTAGTCCGGCTCACATTAAACCGCAGAAATTGGGGCATGCTAACAGGGTTTATCATCTGAACAAGAATAATGAATCTAATGAATAAAATGCATGCTTTACCTAAACATTTGGATTCTGCCAAACACGTTCGACGTTGGTTTTGTATACCTACCTAAGATACAAGCAGATTTTTGTCAACACTGGGATTTAGAGGAAAACAAGTCACAACTTTTAATAGTCTTGGTGTAATCGAAAAATAAAGATCATTATTAAGAATTTTGACTATGACATAGACATTCGCCATTCAAAGATGGGAGTATGGCGAAACTTTATTACAGATTATCGTCTGGGGTGCAGTCTCGATACACACAGCAATAGAACCGTTATCAAGCGCTCGTTAAAAATTATCGGAAAATATGCTCTTGCCGTAACGAACGTTTACTCAAATGCAAGTCTCTAAAGAAGATAAAATAAAATTTATTATCTCGTTATGCTATCGAAAACTCTTTTTACATACCTACTCGTAGGTCCGTTCTAAACGTATAAATGATGCAACTTATAAAATTTAGTTTGGGGTAATATGAAAAGTTGTTTTTATAAATTTTAATGTCCATACCTCACAGAAACAATCACGACGAAATTATCAGATACTGTAAAATTTTTCATGATTTCATTTAACTTTTGAACTATTTATGTATTTGTTAGTGTGGGACGAATCTTTGAATCAGTGAACCTCAATATGATTGAGCTTTATTTATTTGGATGACAATACAATATTTTAAATCTAATCAGCGAAAAAACTTAACTTAAAACGATAACTTTAGTTTGTAGTATTTCATTCACTTGCTTATTTAATTTTACATCTTGCTTTAAAAAGGACCTCATTAGATAAAAATGTACTTCCTTCTAGTTCCTTCTTTAGGAATTTTCTTGTATCGCATGAGGCGACATCTCTTGAGGGGTGGATAAAAGTTCCGAGTCCAACCTGCTTTAGCTTGCTCTAGCCTTCTTTATGGCCGCTACACACGTTCCGATCCGACCGCCGGCGCCGCCGCGGCCGATTTGGTCTGCTCCAAACCAAATCTGAACGTGTGAAGCGTAGTCCATAATTATTATTATTCGGACTGGCCGGATTTAGTTCGCACGAACTTCACTTCCTTCCAAATCGGAACGTGTGTAGGCTCCCGACCGGACCAACAAGGCAGTGTTGACAATTTTTGAGATTTTTCCTAGATTTAGGGAGAAAATAATGTAAAAGCGGAAGTATTTTGTAGTTAAACTAAGTTATATATAGAAGGCGTAACACCTCATCATCAGTAAGTGCCGCTTTGAGTAAATATTTAGAAAGTTTAAGCATTTTAACATACAGGAAATAAAAAAATAAAAAATATTTTTCTTATTTCATAACAATAAAACAATCAAAAACCGAATAGTATATTTCATTACAGGTGCGGAAAGCCTGTCATTGCAAAGAGTTCCGACAATTGTCTACCCGAGCCGAGGCGCAGCCGAAGGTGAGGGTTGACAGTCGGAACAAGTTGCAATGACGGTTCCGCACGTGTACTGAACAACTATTTTTAATACAGTTGCGAAAAAATGAAGCCATTTAAAATAATAAAAACACAATAAACTCAACTATAGTGCGTCAATCTTTTCTGTTCCGGTGATTATCTTTGGAACTAAAACAGTTTTCATACGACAGTCCATTTTGACAGCTAATTTCGTATTGCAAATGGCTCCTCTGTCACGACTGTCACCGGAACAGAAAAGCTTGTGGCACTGTGTAACTGGTATTTTTAACTATGGGTTTTGATGTAAAATAAAAGAAATTAAAATACAATGAAATATGAAGTTTTATTTATAACATATGTAAATCAGGTTCTTATAAGAAGTACAGGGCGTGGGGATAATTATTCTACTTTGCAGCTCACTTGTTGCACTGTCAGAGGGACTTAAATTACAATATTCTCACTGAGTTGGAAATTACATAAACAGGTAATGAAGTTTAAACTAGACAAATAAGGTTTCAAAAGAAATTTATATGAATAGGAGACCTAGGCTATCGCTATCCTTAAAATAGGTTTACAACGTGTCAGACTGGATATACAAATACAAACACAAATTAAAATATGGTTGTTATTCAATATTAAACGTTTTATAAGTTCACACGTGTAGTTTAAATCAAGTTGGGAGTGTTACAGAATTGAAAGGCAGGTAGGTAATACTTATATGTATGTAGTTAAGTTAAACTTATGAGAGAGGAGAAGATTAGAGACAATTAATGGGCGCCACGTTTATGAACAACTCATAAACGGAGAGAGTATGGAGAGATGTAGTTAAGAGATAAAGATATAAGAACGATTACACCTTTATATTCCGAGGAGGGGTTGCGAACGCCGGTCTCTCAAGGCCTAAGGTCAGCGAACGAGGGCTCGCCGGGATGGTATCAGCTTCACAGGTGCTCGCTCCGGACAGGTAGTCCAGTCAATAATAAGAACCGGACGCTGAAGATCGAGGACCAATCAAGAAAATTGCAGTGTACACAATGATGCAGCTTAGGACGGTTAGGTTTATCAGGGATAAACTACGTAGGTAAAAAAATGTCTATGCAATAACAGTTCACAGTAACTTTGCTTCACAGTCTTTCTCACAGTCAGTTAAGTAGAGGTTCAAGAAGAAAAAAAACCTGGTGCGAGATGGGCCCTATTTATATGTTCTGCCACGAATTTTCTAGAATCATGTTTTTAATTAATTTTGCTTTACCATCAATCTCGAATTTTCCAAAGTCAGTCGCATAGACAATGCTCACTTGTACATTTCTAGAATGATCCGAATATAGTCTATGGTTAAGAAAATTAGCTAAAGATAAATGAAGAATTATATAAAATCAAATAAAGGAAGATTTGTAGATTATGAATAACTAATTACTTTCATTGTAAATTAGATATTCATAATGTTATTGATAAAAGTTTTTAGGTACCATAGATAATCTGGACTCAATATGTAGAAGTTCAATTATTAAAGCAAGAGAGCTACTCTACGCCAGATGTCAGTTTCGGTGCTGTTGCATGAACGAGATGACAGGATGGCTATGCATTTAGGTGTGAGAGAGATGACAATATATGTGCGACATACTTTGCCACTATTTGACACCAGATGGCGCTAAAGTTTGATGAAGTGTGGACTCTCAACGCAAGGTGTCTTTATAAGGAAAAGAGATGGAAATAGCTGGACATCCATGCAAGAATGAGAAGACTTATATCTCTGGATAATTGCTCGTGGAAATAGTTCTTCTATTCCTCACAAGATTGAGCCAATGGTTCAAAAATTATGATGTTTACTCTGATAAAATTAAATGTCAAACGTCAGACGTGATAGATGTTTGTTGACAAATATAAGTGTACCGAAGATGTAAAAATTAGCAATTATTGTTTGGAGTTGAGTTAATGAGAATGTATGTACTTTGCAATAAGGGATGTATAAAAACTGTGTTGTGTAAAGGTACAAAATATAGGATAAAAAACAGAAATGAAGGTTGGTACTATCATAGTTTATTGTGAATGTAACATATCAAAAAATGATATGTTACAATACCTCATTAGTTGAGAAAAAAAAAGAAAAAAAAATAAAGAAAGGAACTGGGATGAGGTGAGTGAAGGACAGTTCACTATCCCCACACAGTAAAGAAAAGAAAGCGAAAGCGTGAGGAAGCATGAAGGGAATGGATAAAACAAGAATAGAGCAAGAGGAGAAAAAAAATTGTAGAGAAAGGAAAGTTGTGTAGAAAAAGAAAAGGTTGTGTAGAGAAAGAAGGAATGGATAGCACGGTATAGTAGAGTGGGAAAGTAAAGAAAGTTGTAGGTTGGGAATCAAGTAAGGAAAGGAAAGGGCAAAAGGAAACAAAACAAAAACAAAAAAATAATCTATATACGTATACTACATGCCAGCTGTAAACAAATAAGTTATATAAATAAACGGAATACATAAACGATACAGATAATTGATATCGACGGTGGGTCTTACTTCTGGCCTATGTACCATGCGCCCTTGCCGAAAATTTAAAGTGTGCGTATACTAGATAAATATGGATATACATAAATAAATGGAGTGCCGATGGCCTATTTTAAGAGTCGCAGCCGCTCTGATATATAGATGAGTATAATATACTAGTGTGATAAGAATAATCTGTTGTCGTTAAGGCATATTTATACAGAGTTACAATCCGCTCTGAGTAGTAAGGCTTTTGATTTTTCATTTATGGGATTACCAGCCGTCCCATAGAATAAACTAGATACTATAAAATTAATATATATATATAATAAAAACCATACAAAAAAAATAGAGTACATAAAAGAATATATATAATAGGGTTTGGGAATGGGTATGAAGATGAGGGAAAATTTGGGATGGGAAAATGGGACTTTTGGTCGGCTCTTACGACGCGCAAGGGGAGAGCGATGGTACTATTCTTTCTCCGGCAACCATACGGATAAGGTAAGGGAATGGGTGTCGTGATGAAGGAAAATATGGGATGGGAAAATGGGACTTTTGGTCGGCTCTTACGACGCGCAAGGGGAGAGCGATGGTACTATTCTTTCTCCGGCAACCATACGGATAAGGTAAGGGAATGGGTGTCATGATGAAGGAAAATATAGGATGGGAAAATGGGACTTTTGGTCGGCTCTTACGACGCGCAAGGGGAGAGCGATGGTACTATTCTTTCTCCGGCAACCATACGGATAAGGTAAGGGAATGGGTGTCGTGATGAAGGAAAATATGGGATGGGAAAATGGGACTTTTGGTCGGCTCTTACGACGCGCAAGGGGAGAGCGATGGTACTATTCTTTCTCCGGCAACCATACGGATAAGGTAAGTAGGAGATAGTACCTAGATGCAGAGCAAGAGAGAGAAAAGAGAAAAATACTTATAGATAATCACATACATAAATAAAATGAAAGAAGCAAAATATAGGTGTAGTTATATAGGTACAGATTTTAAAATGTCCTTAATGTGCCAAGTGCCTAAATCCTTGGATGTGTGAAAGTCCTTCAGAATGTATGTAAGAGGAGAGATCTTCTTTTTCACAATACATTTAGTGAATTTAGGAGCAAGTTTTGCAGTGAAAAATTTACTAGCATCAGAAAGTGGATATTCTTTCTTCCATACAGTCTGTCCCTCCTGATATTCAATATCACGCCTATTTTTGTTGTAATGAATTTTATATTTGGAGTAGGCTTTGGACATGTTCAAGTTTACTTTAATAAAAATGTCTTTAAGATGAGGTAGAGTAGATGAGTATGCAGTCCTGTCGGTAAACAAAATATCTTCTTCTTTAAGTGGAGAGTTAGGGTACCAGTCACCAGAGAGTACAGCTTCGCGGCCATGATTTAGAAAATATGGGCTAAAACCAGTGGATTCACTAACGGCTGTGTTGATTGCAAACTCAATTTTTGGTAATTCTTCAGCCCATTTTCTGTGGTCTGTACCTACATAGGAAGATATGGCAGTGACAATGACACGATTAGTCCTTTCAGAAGGGTTGTTTTGTGGCAGGAACCTACAGTTATAAAAAGAATTAGGAACTTTATACTTCGCAACTAAATCCTTCATGGCATTAGAGATATACTGGGGACCGTTGTCCATGACAATTGTTTGGGGAATCCCATATTTCATAAATATATTGTTTTCAATAATGGAAACTACTGTCTTGGCAAGTGAGTTCCTCATAGGAAATATGCATGTATATTTAGTGAAAACGTCAGTAACTACTAGAATGAATTTGTAGCCCTGATAAGATCGAGGTAAGGGACCCATTATGTCTGTAGATATCATTTGGAAGGGACGTTGGACCTGTTTGGGATTTTTCATGATGCCTGGGGGACCTTCATTCGTGCTCTTATACGCCAAGCAAACTTGACAATTTTTGATGTATTTCTTGACATCTCTATGTAGAGATGGCCAATAATAAGATTGAGTAAGACGTTTCAAAGTCTTAAAGATGCCTAAATGGGCTGCACTCGGGTGGTCATGACATTTAGCTATGACGTCATGCCGCGATTCGAAAGGAACCACGAGTTTCCACTCACAGTCAGCAGAGAGAGGGTTGGAATTTTTCATCCTTTTATAGAGACGATCAGAAATTAGTTTCCAATCAGAGAACTTGTGGGGAGAAGATTTGACGTCTTGTACTTTCTTGAGGTACCAAGAGTCTTTGGTAGTAGAAGAAGAAGAAGGGGAGTTTTGAGATGGATCGTCATCAGAAGTGACATTTACGGGAAATGAACGAGAAAGAGCGTCGGCCAAGGCATTATCAGAGCCCCTACGATACTCAATTTTTAGATTAAATTGAGAAAGCCGGACTGCCCATCTCGCCAATCTTCCTGTAGGAGATTTAAGACTGACAAGCCATTTCAGACTACTATGATCTGTATAAACCGTAGTGGGGAAGGGAGAGCCTTCAATATAACCCCTAAATTTTTCTAGAGCAAAGATTAAAGCATTTAGTTCCTTTTCAGTAGTGGCATGGTTTCTTTCTGGTTTAGTAAGAGAACGGCTAGCGAAGGCGATAGGATGTTCTTTACCCTCGTCGTCCTTTTGAGAGAGGACACAACCGAGACCTAAATCAGAGGCATCGGTAGAGATGATAAAAGGCTTATCAAATTTAGGTATAGAAAGAATGGGTGCAGATACCAAACGTTGCTTAATCTCGTTGAAGGCAAGGAGAGCTTCCTGCGGAAAACTAAAAGCTTTGCCCTTGGGCTGTTTTTTAATTAGGTTGTTTATAGGAGCAGTTACTAAAGAAAAGTTTTGGATAAAACGCCTATACCATGACGCCGTGCCTAGAAAACGTCTGACTTCTTTTTGGTTATTAGGGACAGGGTATTCCAAAATGGCCTTAACCTTGTCACTGTCAGTGCGTAGTCCGTGTCGGTCGACGATGAACCCTAGAAACTTAAGGGAAGATCTGCAGAAAACTGATTTGTCAAAATTGATGGTGAGACCTACTTCTTTAAACGTTGATAGACACGCTTCAATAACTCGACGTGTTCGTCATATGAATTACTGACCAGTATTACGTCATCCACGTAGGTAAACAGACGGCCAGCAAACTCTGGTCCAAAGACTTTATCCATAAGTCTCATCATTCTAGCAGATGCATTGACAAGTCCGAAAGGCATGCGGCAAAATTGGAAAGCCCCAACCCCAGGAATGGAGAAACTAGTCTTCTCCCGCGAGTCTGGATGTAAATTAATTTGAAAAAATGAGCTTTTCAGGTCAATAGAGCTTAGAAATTTAGCATTATTAAGAGAATCAAGTATGTCTTGGATACGCGGCATAGGATATGAATCTATTTTGGTGACACTATTCAGTTTTCTACTGTCTAGGCAGATCCTTAAGTCTCCGTTAGGTTTGGGAACTACTAAGAGAGGGGAATTCTAAGGTGAATTACTTTTTTCAATAATACCCATTCTTAACATATCATTAATTTCAGCCTCGACCCGCTGTTTATAGTGAACTGGTATAGGGTAGTATTTTTGTTTCACTGGGGGATGATCACCAGTGTCAATGACATGTTCTTCAAGATCAGTGAGACCTAAGTTGTTAGAATCAGCAGAAATATTTTTAAAATCAGTGATAATGTTATCAATCTGAGATTTTTGTACAACCGACAGATCCTCATAAGCATGTAAGTGTGTGTTTGTGTCAATTAAAGAGTTGAAAGCAGAGGTACACTGAGAGTCGGTCGTATATTCTAGAATATCCTGACATAGGTTAAATGCCCTAAGAAAATTTACACCTAAAATAAGAGGACTGTTGATATCTGTGCATACATTGAGAGTAATTAGTCTTAGATTGGACTTGTAAGTAATAGGTATCGTAATGGATCCCAAAATATTAAGTTTAGCGTTATTGCCAACTTTAAGAGTTTTAGAAGATGGCTGAAGATGAGTCTGTAGACCTAATTCCCTAAGCGTCCCTAGCGCATCATTGCTGAGTATAGAAGTTGATGCACCAGAATCGGCCAAATGTTGACTTTGATAAACGCACGGTTGTCAGGCAAGTTTGACTCAAAAAGTGGAGCTATCTTCTGAGAGGAGAAAAAGTTTTTTAAGAAAATTAGATATTCCTGCCATTCCCGGTCAGTAGTATGTTTAGTTAGTTTTGAAGGTTCAGGTTTAAGAGAGAGAGAACATGCTACTGACCGCTCATTCAGTTTTTTGAACAAGTACAGTCGCGAGTAAGCACATTAGGTTTTTTACATTTAAAACATATAGGTGTATTGTATACATTACACTTTGAATAGTGATGTTTGCCACTACACTTTAAACAAGTGACACTATCTTTTTGTAGCATGGCGGAATTATAAGCATTATGGGAGATGGTAGCAACATTTCCCGATAAAGGTTTTTGTTTAATAAACGGTTGATTTACCGATTTAGTAAGATTAGATTTCACTGTGAAACCGGGAACAATAGCAGTATTGCCAGAATTTAAGGCACCTCTATTCTCACATTTGTACTTTGCTATGTCTAGCCTGGAGCACACTGATTTGAGTTCCGCAGTCGAAGAGAAATCATGGAGAGCTAATTTTGCAATATAAAAAGTGTTCATATTTGATAATATTATATCCAACTTCTCAGTTTCAGAGAGTGGTTTAGATAGTTTAGACATCTCATAAAGCATGAGATTGATATAAATTTTTATGTCTTCAGATTTATCTTGCAATCTGCCTTTTATTTGCAGTAGAAGTCGTCTGTCATAATCAACAGGTATAAATTCCTCTTTTAGATAATCAAAAAGTTGAGACATAGAAGTTATATTGTCCCTGTAACCGCGGAACCACACCAATGCATCACCAGTAAGCAGATGTGAGAAGTTTGAGAGCAGTTCATGGTCTTGGGCAGAGCAGGAGGCAGCTAATTTTTTATTTTAGTAATAAATTCTAAGACACAGGTGTGTCCGTCAAAAGTTACACCCCACTTTAATATAGGAGAATTTCTGAGAAAAGGAGAGGAGTGAGAGGGATGAGGAGGAGGGACAGGGATAGATGCTCCCTCAGAGTGTACATCCCCATCGACACCGTTCTTCCGAACGTCTGTGATGCGGTTTTCTTCATCACGGGAAGCAGTCGGATGTAGGTGTTGTCTTGACGGGGAAGGACCTCTACTGCGCGGTGGATTATTTGACATCCAAAAGCGGAGTCTGTATAACTCCTCCAGTGACGAAGATTTTATACGCCTTTGCTCCCTGGTCTGCCCGGTCAGTCTGTCTAGTCGGTCTATAACGTGAGTCAACCTTGCCCAGCATTTTTGGAAATGTGTAGTGGTAGAATACTTGGGGACAAGAGCGCTTAGTTCGGCCAACTTCCGTGCACATACCTCTATTTCTATTCCCGTATCAATGGAACCAATAAATTTGTCCTCGACCTCTGCAGCGGCCGGTTCAGCCTTCTCCAGCAGGGCAGCCAACGTCTCCGCTGTGGCACCACGCTCGTGTTCCACTCCCCGCAGGTTGAGCTCATAGCTGACCTCGTCCTTGAGGAGACCGTAGAACGCAGTATGCTCCATCACTGAAATTGATACAGGTACAATTTGAGAGAGAGATACAACAAATAAATATAAAAGAGGTAGAAACCCAGTGAGAAACTGTCAACAAAGAATTGAGTGCAAACTACGTTGGGCGCTAAAATGTAACTGGTATTTTTAACTATGGGTTTTGATGTAAAATAAAAGAAATTAAAATACAATGAAATATGAAGTTTTATTTATAACATATGTAAATCAGGTTCTTATAAGAAGTACAGGGCGTGGGGATACTTATTCTACTTTGCAGCTCACTTGTTGCACTGTCAGAGGGACTTAAATTACAATATTCTCACTGAGTTGGAAATTACATAAACAGGTAATGAAGTTTAAACTAGACAAATAAGGTTTCAAAAGAAATTTATATGAATAGGAGACCTAGGCTATCGCTATCCTTAAAATAGGTTTACAACGTGTCAGACTGGATATACAAATACAAACACAAATTAAAATATGGTTGTTATTCAATATTAAACGTTTTATAAGTTCACACGTGTAGTTTAAATCAAGTTGGGAGTGTTACAGAATTGAAAGGCAGGTAGGTAATACTTATATGTATGTAGTTAAGTTAAACTTATGAGAGAGGAGAAGATTAGAGACAATTAATGGGCGCCACGTTTATGAACAACTCATAAACGGAGAGAGTATGGAGAGATGTAGTTAAGAGATAAAGATATAAGAACGATTACACCTTTATATTCCGAGGAGGGGTTGCGAACGCCGGTCTCTCAAGGCCTAAGGTCAGCGAACGAGGGCTCGCCGGGATGGTATCAGCTTCACAGGTGCTCGCTCCGGACAGGTAGTCCAGTCAATAATAAGAACCGGACGCTGAAGATCCAGGACCAATCAAGAAAATTGCAGTGTACACAATGATGCAGCTTAGGACGGTTAGGTTTATCAGGGATAAACTACGTAGGTAAAAAAATGTCTATGCAATAACAGTTCACAGTAACTTTGCTTCACAGTCTTTCTCACAGTCAGTTAAGTAGAGGTTCAAGAAGAAAAAAAACCTGGTGCGAGATGGGCCCTATTTATATGTTCTGCCACGAATTTTCTAGAATCTTGTTTTTAATTAATTTTGCTTTACCATCAATCTCGAATTTTCCAAAGTCAGTCGCATAGACAATGCTCACTTGTACATTTCTAGAATGATCCGAATATAGTCTATGGTTAAGAAAATTAGCTAAAGATAAATGAAGAATTATATAAAATCAAATAAAGGAAGATTTGTAGATTATGAATAACTAATTACTTTCATTGTAAATTAGATATTCATAATGTTATTGATAAAAGTTTTTAGGTACCATAGATAATCTGGACTCAATATGTAGAAGTTCAATTATTAAAGCAAGAGAGCTACTCTACGCCAGATGTCAGTTTCGGTGCTGTTGCATGAACGAGATGACAGGATGGCTATGCATTTAGGTGTGAGAGAGATGACAATATATGTGCGACATACTTTGCCACTATTTGACACCAGATGGCGCTAAAGTTTGATGAAGTGTGGACTCTCAACGCAAGGTGTCTTTATAAGGAAAAGAGATGGAAATAGCTGGACATCCATGCAAGAATGAGAAGACTTATATCTCTGGATAATTGCTCGTGGAAATAGTTCTTCTATTCCTCACAAGATTGAGCCAATGGTTCAAAAATTATGATGTTTACTCTGATAAAATTAAATGTCAAACGTCAGACGTGATAGATGTTTGTTGACAAATATAAGTGTACCTAAGATGTAAAAATTAGCAATTATTGTTTGGAGTTGAGTTAATGAGAATGTATGTACTTTGCAATAAGGGATGTATAAAAACTGTGTTGTGTAAAGGTACAAAATATAGGATAAAAAACAGAAATGAAGGTTGGTACTATCATAGTTTATTGTGAATGTAACATATCAAAAAATGATATGTTACAACTGTAACTAATCATTTAGAAAATGGCGCCAGCCGTAAAAGAATATAGGCAGAGATTTTTTTGTTTTCTTCACCCATTCTGAGTAAGCAAAGGGAACTATGCCAATACAGCCAAGTCTTCAGTAAATTTATTTTCAACACACTCGCTCATAAAGTGAGCCTTATTACATCGATCTTAGGGCCATAAACCGAACTATAACCCACGCGTGCATAATAATATTACAGTACTAGTTGCGTAATAGAATTATCCCTACAAAGTTAAGTAAGTACCTAACTGCAAATTATATGCGAGTAAACAGAGACTTTTCAATTTAACCGGATAATACAGTATCCCTACAAAGTTAAGTTAGTACCTAACTGCAAGTTATATGCGAGTAAACAGAGCATTTTCAATTTCACTGGGTAATAGGTACAGTTCTTTTTTTGTAACAACAAAGAGGTTTTATACGGCTGAAAATCCATTTACGTTTTTAGAATAAATAAATGTGTCCCTAATTAAGACAAAAAACATAATTAAGTATATTATTATCAAATTATTTATAATTCACAATAATTTGTTATAAAACATTTGCATTTATCACTATTATTATACTTAATTATTTTGAAGTAGGCTGTATGGCTGTATGTAATCAATCACCTCACATTTGGCGCGTGCAAAAAAAAAACTTGCGCGCTTTTTCCCTTAGTTAATATTAGGTTAATACAATATGTATGCAATAAATGTTTGTTTTTCCTCGCAAGTGTGTTGAAAAAGTGCGTATGAAACTCGTGAGCAACTTACTCACTAGACACTCGGCTGATTTACGCCCTCGCCTGCGGCTCGGGCTGCAACCCACAGCCTCGTGTATAATGAGCAACCTAAGCTCACTTGTATCATAATATACTATTTATTGATACGAAATAAAAATGAAATTCAATGAGATGAAATGAAATGAAACATAACCTAACAAAAGCAATCCGAATCCTACAGGAGAGCCTTTCCTTATTTCTCACTTTTACTAAGTACATCGTTTTCCATTAAAGGCACATTATTGCACTAATTCCACCATACTAAGTACCACAATAAAAACCAGGAAAAACTAATTTAGAAAATTAAGAAATAAGGACCGTCATTTTCTTTTCACTTACCCGCGAAAACTCCTATAAGCAGAGACTAATATGGCAGTGCACATACACCAACTTTTTTATATTTATAAATGAAATTTGGCCGATACTAATATTAATTTAATGTTAAAATTACTTTTAAATCTGATATAGAAACAAATTAGTAGCTTCTTTTTAGAAATATTTGCATGAATCATAAAAACTTATAGGATTTCTTTTTTATAAAAACTTCGTGGTTGGTTTTTTCTTTTTAATACTTATAAGTACATTATTTTGACAGTTGGGAAAGAAAACGCACGAGTTCGGGAAAGGTAAAGAAAAAGCTCTAGTGTGTAATAGCCCACATCCCGAACGCTATACGTCCCTGCAATACGCCACTTTTTGAGCAACTGTATTAAAAAATATTTTTCTTATTTAATCTATCTATTGCAGGCAAATCGGTGTTTTCAGCAATTAAAAAAATATGAATATTGGGAGATTAGCAGTGGCTGGCAACACTGCAACTACAGCTCGGTGCGGCCAGACCACTGACCTCTATACAAGCGTACTTGAGAGGTCAGTGGGCCAGACCAAATCGGAACGTGTGTAGCGCCGACCTTGGTGCGGTACACATGGTTTGAACGTGTGTAGGTGCGGATCAGATTTGCAGTGAAGTTCCTCCGCACCAAAGCGGCGATCGGATCGGGACGTGTGTAGCGGCTAAAAGAATTAGCTGTTAACACCCTGGCACTAATAAGCACGCGTGCTTTAGCTCTCTAGTCGTATAGATGACGCTAGCAGTAATTAAAATCGAATAGAAGCCCTGAAACTTTAGCTGAAGTTCGTATCATCAGCTTTGAACTTTTACATTATTATTTTTTTTAAAACTGTACTATAAACTCTCCTCTTTTGTAAGAACTCATTGTGTTAGTACTTATATACATCTTCATTTTCCTGCCTTAACCCATTTAATTGAGATCAGCGCAGCATGGTTTTTTCCTCCATTCATCTCTTTCAGCCGTAATCTCTGCCATCACCACTTCCAAAAACTGATCAGGGGCCCTACGGGCGAACTTTCCGAACGTCGGAAATCTGCCGGGCTTCAACTTAAAACAGTTTATCGAAGTAGGTACGTAATTTCTTACTGTAGGTACTATTTGCCGAAGTTATTTGGAAGGTATCGATGTTCCTAGGACATCATGAATCGTTGTTTGCCATTTTGGCCTGATTGGGGCTCGATTTATCTGTTTTAATTTGAAGCCCGGCAGATTTCCGAAGTTCTGAGCGTTCGCCGGCAGGGCAATCGGTCGATGTTGACCGCCGATCAACATCGGTATCCTACGTTTATTTTTTATCTTATGTTACTATCTTATCTGTGTGCCAAATTTCAACCAAATCCGTTAAGTAGTTTTTCGTGAAAGAGTAACAAACATCCAGACATCCATACTCACAAACTTTATTTACGTTATTATATTGAACCTATACTTGCTGAACGCAGTTTAATAATAAAATCATCTAATCAAGTAGGTAAATAGAGCCCATTCTCTTCACCAGTAGTAAAGACATAAAATTGCTGATGATGCTGATTAATTATTAATAATCAAGGTATAAATAAATCTTATAACATTGGTAGGTACCTAACAACTGAATCTCTTAATTAATTTAGTAAAAATTCTTCTAATCAACGTTTAACCTGTATCAAACTCATCATTCATTTCGTGTGCTTAATACATAAGAGAATGTTTGCATGATACGCTTTTTTATTTAGTTAATAGAATTTGTCAAAGTGAATATCATGCTAGGGGTATCGCCAGCATGTTGCCAGCTGACCCCATTTTCAGCCCTTACAGTTCCAGCAACTTTGCAAACAAAATTACATGACTCTATCTAAAAAAATACTATGTAATTTTTAGGGCATTCAAGTCAATTCAAGCTTTTTGTTACAACCATTAGCAGTATTTTTTGTTAGTTTTAAATCTCTCGCTTTAGGTTTTAGAAAATCCCAAAACATTGAACCAAAATTATAATATTTATTGTCGTCGTGTTTTAAAGTCTGAGCTACTGAGTCGTTCCGCGCTACGGAGCTACGGAGCTACGACTCCGTAGCTAAGAGGTTAGAGCAGTCGCCCGGATAGCGAAAGGTCGTCGGTTCGAGTCCCATCGGAGCTAGTTGTGAGACGGGTCGATTTTTTCTTAATACTTACTGTCTTCATTTTCCATTTTTCAATAATAAAAACTGCTAAATACAAACAAGAAAAATTTAAATAACTTAGTTTTTATTATCAAATCATCAGTGTCCAATCCAAGTGGTAATTACCGTCATTGTTTCCAAATTTCATAACACAGGTGATTAAGCTACTTATAATGGTATTAAAACAAATATGTGATGGTGTCAAATTTTTTATGTTGTATTTATAAATAAATACAATAGCCGACCCGGCACGACTTCGTTCCCGTGGCCCTACCCCCGACTCCACCCTACCCCTATCACTACTCTATCTCTACCGTATAGGGATACGGTAGAGATAGGGAGACGGGTAGGGACCCAACTCTACCCCTACCCTGCCCTACCTTACCCCTATCCTACCCATACCCTACCACTAACCTACCCCTACCTCTACCATACCCTACCCCTAACCTACCACTACCCCTACCCTACCCTACCCCTACCCGTACTCTACCCCTACCCTACCCCTACCCTACTCCTACTCTACCCCTACCTTACCCCTACTTAGGGGAAGGAGGGCTTCCCCTATTTTCTCACCGTTAAAACCTTCCTTGGATTTCCACGAACATTTCAAGACCAAAATTAGCCAAATCGGTCCAGCCGTTCACGCGTGATGGCGTGACCAAGGGAAATATGGATTCATTTTTATATATATATACTAGCTGACCCAGCGCGACTTCGTTCCCGTGGCCCTACCCCCTACTCCACCCTACCCTACCCCACCCTACCCTACCCTACCCCTACCTACCCCTACCCTACCCTACCCTACCCTACCCCTACCCTACCCTACCCTACCCTACCCTACCCTACCCTACCCTACCCTACCCTACCCTACCCCTACCCTACCCTACCCTACCCCTACCCTACCCCTACCCTACCCTACCCCTACCCCTACCCTACCCTACCCCTACCTACCCCTACCCTACCCCTACCTACCCCTACCCTACCCCTACCCTACCCCTACCCTACCCCTACCCTACCCCAACCCTACCCCTACCCTACCCCTACCCTACCCCTACCCTACCCCTACCCTACCCCTACCCTACCCTACCCTACCCTACCCTACCCCTACCCTACCCCTACCCTACCCCTACCCTACCCCTACCCTACCCCTACCCTACCCCTACCCTACCCCTACCCTACCCCTACCCTACCCCTACCCTACCCCTACCCTACCCCTACCCTACCCCTACCCTACCCCTACCCTACCCCTACCCTACCCCTACCCTACCCCTACCCTACCCCTACCCTACCCCTACCCTACCCCTACCCTACCCCTACCCTACCCCTACCCTACCCCTACCCTACCCCTACCCTACCCCTACCCTACCCCTACCCTACCCCTACCCTACCCCTACCCTACCCCTACCCTACCCCTACCCTACCCCTACCCTACCCCTACCCTACCCCTACCCTACCCCTACCCTACCCCTACCCTACCCCTACCCTACCCCTACCCTACCCCTACCCTACCCCTACCCTACCCCTACCCTACCCCTACCCTACCCCTACCCTACCCCTACCCTACCCCTACCCTACCCCTACCCTACCCCTACCCTACCCCTACCCTACCCCTACCCTACCCCTACCCTACCCCTACCCTACCCCTACCCTACCCCTACCCTACCCCTACCCTACCCCTACCCTACCCCTACCCTACCCCTACCCTACCCCTACCCTACCCCTACCCTACCTTACCCTACCCCTACTCTACCCCTACCCTACTTCTACTCTACCCCTACTTACCCCTCCTTCCCCTATTTTCTCACCGCTAAAACCTTCCTTGGACTTCCACGAACAATTAAGACCAAAATTAGCCAAATCGGTCCAGCCGTTCACGCGTGATGCCGTGACCAAGGGAAATAGGGATTAGAAGAGTCACAAACTTGCAAATAAATAATCATCATAAACAAAAAATCTCCATTTTGAGCGCGGTCGGATTTAATTTAATGATGAAGGAAACATTCAAGAATAAACATTCAATTATAATAATCACTTTGTCTATTGATGAGAAAGGTACGAGCAATAAAATGCATTACATAGTTTGAACTGAGGTTTGAACGATCTAAAAGAAAGAGAGAGAAAGAAAGAAAAAACATTTATTAACGGAACACACCACATAACACATAGACAATAACAGAGATTAACAATCAACAAAGAATCAATCTAAGCGTAGAGACGAGACGGTAAGTTACTTTGTTTAAAGAGATATCTAAAACCAGCCTCAACCTATACACGTAAGTTGATTGAGTTTATATAGTAATAAAATTTTCTATATGAATTTATTTCTATTATTTCGAGAAACTTGATGACCAGAGATCAGAATAGGTAGAGCTGTTTATTTTCATTGACCGCAAACGCTTTGTACCTACGGAACTCTGGTTATTTAAAATAAAATAATAATAATAAAATAATTATTTTCTTCATAATAATCTTGGAATGTCCATATTATTAAAAATCCATAATATTATTAAAAAATATCGCAAGTACCTACACAAAAAGATCTACCTATTCTGATCTTTTATAATAACATACTGACAACCACAGAACACGGAAAGATTTTTTTCTCTTTACTTTCCATGTTCTGTGCTGACAACAGACTTGATGTCAAATATTTTAAAAAGATTCAAAATGATCTTTAATCTCAAAAACCTTTCTAGATAAAATGAAGATTTTATAAAAAAAAATATCCTGCTTTAGTGGGGAGCTCTTGAGAATGCTAAGTAGATACTTCATCACTTCATAACATGTACTTAACCTTGCTATGAGAAGAACCGACAAGAAACTCAACAAGGGCCCTTCCATGAAACTGAAGTCACTTTTTATCACATTTTAGAAAATTAGATTTAGGTAAATACGTTTGCCTTTTTCATGATTTTGTTATGATGAACGTTAATTATAAGTTAGTTAAGGAATCTTTCAACGAAGATACTTGAAATCTGTTTTTATATATATATAAGTAATATAAAGAGGAAAGATTTCATGTTCTAGTTTGTATGTTTGTATGGATAGAGGCAAAAACGATTAGACCTATTTTAAAAATTCTTTCGCCTTTAGAAAGCTAAATTTATTCCCGAGTGACATAGGCTATATTTTTATCCCCATATTGCTACGGGCATGGGTACCGCGCAGATTTAAACCGCGGAAGGCCGCTGGCATATTATAATTATGTTATAAATAAAACGTTGGTAACCATTGAAAATGAAGTATTAGAAGAGAATCGACCCATCTCACAACTAGCTCAGATGGGACTCGAACCCACGACCTTTCACTCTCCGCGCGAATGCTTTAACTACTGAGCTACGGAGTCATTTCTAATACTTTGTTTTCAATATTTTCAATAATAAAAATTTAACTGTGAATATGCAAAAAAATATAGAAAGGAATAAATTATCGACGATCCATGGTCGATTTAAATAACTTCCATTGAATTCTTACTCACATATTTTAATATGGAATCTTATAATCGATTTTATAGGTTTCGTATAAATTAAGTAATTTTAATAATACTTTTAAATCTTAAAATGGTATAACAAAAGATTCCATCGGTAGCGATAGCTGGAAAAAAAGTATACCAGGGGGGATATATCGGTAGGAATGCGACGGAACCCCATCGTCGGCCAACAATACACTAGCCGGAGCGTCGGAAATCACCGCACAGTATTTAGTTAATAGATGTTGTAGAAAATAAAAGGTCAACCATCCAGAGACTTATTGTTTTGATTTCCAACAATAAAACTAAGGAGTTTCCAGCCATCATGGAGGTTCTAACCTTCCATGAGACTGGAACGAAACGGCATCATTAGGACTATGTAGAATAGGGGTAATACCGCGATCATCGCGCTACGACCATCGCGATTAGGTGTTGTCCTTATGGAGCGCGAATAATTTGGCGTCCGTCATACAAGTAAGCTATGTGACCATCACGATTTAGTACCAAACATTTTAGTCGAGCGGCCGCATCGCGCTAATGCCAAATAGGACACCTTTTCAACATCAGTATGTTTGATCGCGAATTTGTACGAATGAAATTCGGGCGAGCTTGCGATGATCGCGTAGTCACGTTCTATTAGGAGGACGCCTATAGCAGCAACATCCATTGTCGTCTCTATCGGTATTTGTCGACAGACTGGGTTTCAAAGCTTAATCATGAGCTATTCAATCTTCTCATCTCACTCCAGAGATGTCAGACCTCTATTCAACCTCTAGTCGATTGAACTATTCATTCTAGAAAAAGTAACACGAAATTTTACGATTCTTTTCTTTTTCGCGCGACGGGCTCAATAACGCATTAGCGCAGTGGTACCTCAGCATACCTTGTGGGGATGTTGTTCGAGCGGCGTTGTTTGTTCGATTCGATCCCCACCCAGTACAAACATTGTATGTGCTGGGTATTTGAGTCTGGGTGGTATATAAAAAATATATCTAGTTTGGAATATGTATATACTAACCTCATTCTTTGTTTCTGATTTCCGTAAAACAAGACGATTTCATGAGCTACTATTATTTCGTAGTCTGATATGAGTACGTGTGAGATGTACTTAGTGAGATTAAAAAAGAGGGGTGCTATAAGTAGGAATTTTAGACTTTCTTTGTCATGGTCTGCTACAAATCATAATATGATTCTCATCAATTTTTTTTTCATCTTATGATCTCATGAAAATTATTTAAAAGCACGAGTAGCAATCATTTCCATGCTTATTTATAAGTTTGACGTGTCCGTGGCATTGTAGCACAAAAGTAAATGAAATAACACTACACAGTTTTCCTCCTCCTGTGATTGTGGTTCCTGAACGAATGGAGCGATTTTGATCAGGTTTGTTTTGTTCTAAAGCTGACGTGATCGAGATGGTTCTTAGCTATAATTTGTGAAGATCTGTTTACGTTTAAGATCATCAGCTCTTTTAGTTAGCTGCAGTAGAAATCTGACACGCATAATGGGTATTTACCTACTTAGAAACGTTTGAATGCAATTCAAAACGAATGGTATAAAAATAAAAAAATTAAATAACCCCCGACACAAAAAACCAAAAAAGTTAAATAATTAAAAATTCTCACGCTTGGGGAACCACAAAAAGAGTGCTAAACGGGTATTTGTATGTTTGGGGGGGGGGGGGGGGATGAAATAGCTAAAAGGTACATACCTGCCTAGCCTAGTCTACTTGCTAAGTGTGCTTCATCATCATCAGCCATTTTTAGTCCTCAATGCACCTGGGGCAAGTCTTATTTGTGGATATGGTTAAGTAGCATTCTCCTTATGCCATACATATACCATGACTCATCACGCAGGCCCAATTCGTATATGTAGGTATTAACGACTGCTAAGGGCGTTTGTGCACTACGCACTACACTGAATTTTACCGATCCGGCGGTCCGGTTTTTTACGGACCGATATGGCAGCTATGAAAAACATATGGGCGCTTGTGCACCACACTGAATTTTACCATCCGTCATTTTACTTTTCCCCATTCCGGACCGTTTGTTTCCGTTCCGAGATGACGGCAATGAAAAACATATGTGCGCTTGTGCACTACACTGAATTTTACCGTCTGGAAAAAACGGATGGTTGTATTTTAATCATATATCAATACATAGTATAAAATAAAGTCGCTTCCCGTCTGTCTGTCCCTATATATGCTTAAATCTTTAAAACTACGAAACCGATTTTTATGCGGTTTTCACTAATAGGTAGCGTGGTTCTTCAGGAAGGTTTTAATATATAATTATTATGAAAGTTTTGTGTAAATTGGTAGAAATATAACGATAATTGTCGAAAGTGCCGGCAAACGGCAAGCCGCCCGGGAGCTTTCTGCAAAAACGCTGCCTAATCCTTTCGAGGTTTAAAAAAATAATGCATGTTGGGATATTCCTCTTCTATAGATCTACAAAAAAGTCCGCGATAGCATATGTCTATCTTTCAAGGATAGCATATTATAGCCATATTATCTCTTAAAAAATGGTTACGAACAATGCGGTAATTTGGAAAGCTATGTAAACGGATACAGTATTAACCCTTATCAATCTAAATACGTTAGTTGCTTTAAGCATTTCCTGCACATTATTTTACTCTTTTACACCATATAATTTAAATGAATATCTTAGGAGTTATCGCAAATAAATTAACGCACGCCAAAAGCGCCTTTCTCGATTGACGACCGATTTGGCGCAGGAGTAGGCTACCCACCTTCTGCGCCAGTGGTCTCGGGTTCGATTCCCGAACAAGACAAATATTTGTGTGCATGAACATGTCTATTTGTCTTGGTCTGGGTGTTAACTATGTATAATATGTATGTATTTACAAACAAAAAGTATTTAAGTATATATTTATCCGTTATCAAGTTTTCCATGATACAGTTTCTTAATGAAATTAAAATGGGCTTAGATAATTGGTGTGAATGTAAGAAGTTATTTATTTATTATTATTAATATTATTTCTCACCAATAACACATAATTAATTATATCTAGCACCAAAAATATGGTTTTTGAAATTTTTGTTTGTCTGTCTGTCTGTCTGTTGTCCGTGTTTCACGCAAAAACTAATAAGCGGATTTTGATGAAACCACATGAAACTTTTTTTTGTTATATAGCTAGCTGTAGACATTCGATAGTAGTTAAAAAATAATTTTTCATCCTGCCTCAGTTAATTGTAATTTCGGTAAATGGCCCTGTCAGGTACCTTTCACTGATAAGAGGATGAACCCTAAATTCTTTCTGTCTTCTACGTCTTCGTACATAAAGCAATTAATTGCCGACGTTCCAAGGAACTCATTATTCCTCTCGTTTAAAACGCGTCCGTAGAGTGTAGTTTCAAAGAGATCACTGCGCTGCCCCGGCCAGTAAAAAACCGGACAAGTGCACAAGCCAATCATCCGTGTTTTTCATGCCACGCCGGTCCGTAAAAAAACGGACCGCCGGATCAGTAAAATTCAGTGTAGTGCACAAACGCCCTAACGCAGCTGGGACCAACATCTTAACGCGCACTCCGAAGCACGGAGCAGCACAAGATAATAAATTTGGGTCACCGATCCCGTGACCGATCATTGCGACATTTCTTTCGACGACGCGAACTTCAACGATCGCAGGCCGAGCGCGCTAACCACTGCGCCACGGGCTTTACAAAGTGATCTTAAATTTTATTGTGTAAAATGATTTTTATTCGTTTTTAAACAAACAACATAATTTAGATTATCACACAGTTACATAAACAATAACAGACAATATGTATGCAAAAGTGGGCTTATCCCTAAAATAGATAACACTGTCTCACTAGTTATTAAAAAGATAAAAAAACTTTATTTAAGTTGATTTTATAAATAAGCCCTTTTGAATTATTTTATGCAGTGTTGTTTTTCTAATTAATTATCCAAATTTATAATAAGTAAGTATAAATTATTATAAGCAGTTGCATATTCGGTAACCAACTATTTTGTGATTCATTTCCATTTCACCCTTATTTGTGAATGAACCTATCATTTAAATCGCTAGGTACACAATGCAAGTTCCACAAAATAAGTAATGATGATATTTCTTCAAATCATCAATAAATCATCGCCAATAACCATCACGAAATGAAAATTAATCGGTTTTAATCGAACAGGAACCACAAAGGTTTAATTAGCGATAATCTCGTATTGGTATTGACCATTGGTTGCGTAATCCTATTACATCCCGGTTACACTACTCATTATCTAAGCCCTATGAGCTCTTTCTCATTGGGATGCTATGGCTGTAACGAAAGCA
Organism: Crambus lathoniellus; assembly: GCA_949710035.1. Classification (NCBI taxonomy): domain Eukaryota; kingdom Metazoa; phylum Arthropoda; class Insecta; order Lepidoptera; family Crambidae; genus Crambus; species Crambus lathoniellus. Next base: position 37,963,774 of record OX453296.1, read on the forward strand.
GCCGACGCCAATTAGAATATGTCCAATTATAATGTAATATTTTTAGCCCTATTTCATTAGGTTACTTAAGTACCCTACCAAGCTGGCAAAAGTCAATTAATATTGCTATTACACTAAATTGCCTGTCAATTACTTTACATGCATCCAGGGTTGTCATGATTAAAACAAGTGGTTTTAAAACACATGTCTAAAACAGTGTTTAAAACAGTATTAATTTAAACCGTGTTTTTTGAAACAATTTGATCGAATAGGTAACTATATTATATTTTTTTCTTCTTCGTTCATAATTCAAAACATAAATTACGGCATTATACATCATCATTTCAGCCGTACGACGCCCACTGCTGGGCATAGGCCTCCCCCAAGGATCTCCACAACGATCGGTCCTGCGCTGCCCGCATCCAGCGGCTTCCCGCGACCTTGACCAGATCGTCGGTCCACCTTGTAGGGGGCCTGCCCACGGAACGTCGTCCGGTTCGCGGTCGCCATTCGAGAACCTTTCCGCCCCAACGGCCATCGGTTCTCCGCGCTATGTGTCCCGCCCACTGCCACTTCAACTGAGCAATCCTTCGAGCGATGTCGGTCGTTTTAGTTCTCCTGCGGATCTCATCATTTCTGATTCGATCGAGCAGGGAAATACCAAGCATCGCTCTCTCCATTGCTCGCTGGATGACCTTGAGCCTTCTTATGAGAGCATTATACATAAAGTAACAATATTAATAAGATAAGATAAACTATAGATAGACTTATAAACACATCTTAGATTTCCGTATCCGAGAAATAGTTTCCGTGACCACGGCCCTTTAAAATCTTAATAAACACAAATAAAAATTACCAAATATGTGTGCAATATACGCTTGATTAAATCCGTAAAAGTAGTTTTATTTTATCTGATTTGTTTAATTTATTGCAACTGAAGTGGAGAAGGATACCAATTCCCTTAGTTAACTCTTATTTAAGTGTGAATAATATTACGTACAATAATAGTGCCTAACAATTAGTTCGCACTCAAAACCCACAACATTTTTCAATATTTTAATATACTAATTACTTACCTAAATGTTTATTTTTAATCGCATTCGCATTTCGTAATGGATAATACTTTTAGTATTTCAATATTATCATTCTTGATCTGATCTCGTAATCAGTATTTGAATTAATTTATTTAGAACGGAATAAATAAAGAGGAAAGATTAGACTTTTTTTAGATTGTTTGTACAAAGATTTGAATTAAAAGTTTTAATAACAGTTCAAGACAAAAAGTTAGCAACTATATCTAGAACATAAATTAAGCAAATTCTATTTAGTTGGCAAAGGTACTGGCACTTCTCGTTCAGTTGAGAATGCTCTCAGAGATGCAACGGTATACCGACTTGGCACAAAGCCCACAGTTTACCCAACTACGCGAACACAAAAAGTTCAATTTGACAAATGGTGACCACAAAAAGCTTAAATTTTTTATTTAGTGAATGTTGTTAAATCCTCATAAGAATAAAAGATGCAAAATCATGGTCTTTTACAACAAAGCTTACCCGTTGTTCTTAGGTGGGCGATGCGACATAATATATAATGTTGTGCGTGACAGTAACAAAAAAACGTAGAATACAAATGCAAAACGGCTAACTTATCTTGCGTAATTCTTGTCAATCCCCGCCAAAAATGACGTCACGACCACATCAAGCAATTAAGAGCGATGGCAAAATGTCAAAATTTTGCAACCTGTTGCTGAGATACGGCCACACAACACCACGAAATATGGAGCAACATTACTCCACTTAATTGCTACAGATTGATCCATTCATTACATTTGCTAGGCAATTATTGCTTAGAAACTACCCGTGTACGCGCGCCTTTTATTCATCAACGACTTGGTAATAATTATTTCCGACTCGCGTCGCGTCGCGTTGCCGCGTTGGTCGTTCACCTAGAACATTGATAAATATTGTTAATTAATGAGTACGCGATAGATATCTACATTCAAACGTAAATGGCTTCATCAATTCGTGTTAAAACTTATTTTTTCTTTAAAATAAGCTTTCGTGCCAATTCATTTGAAAGTACGGTTGTAACGGCTCTTTAATGAGCAAGGGAAAAAATAATTAATTTGGATTCCATACAACAGAAAGCTCTCATGCAGCATTTTGAAACACTAATTTAATATATTATTTATTATAATTTTTTATTTTTAAATTTAATATGTAATCTTATCTGAGCATTCAGTTTTTAATTCAACTTAAACAACATGCAAATGTAATTTGGTCATTAGCTCTCTTCCAAGTCGCAGGTGATTATAAAATATTTTCTTTGATTGATCACCTATCAGTTAGGTACGCTAAATATCATTGCCAATATTAAAAATATATAAGCAGTTGATAAATTCAGTAAACATAGTCATATACGCCACTAAATTTTAATTAGTTCAAAAATTTCAGATGATGAATGTGTCCATTAATACTTACAAACTACTTTTACTATGGGACCACAAAATCGTAAAAAATATTAGCTGCAGAGTACAACATTGACTAAAAGGTAAGGAACTGCTGGTTTTTTTTCGCGTGTAGCTTTTGGTATAAAATGTTTGTATTGATGAAAATTTTCAATCAATCAGTTATCAAAATTGCTTGACGTTGCCTTACACAATATTGATCGTGACTAATCTATTGTAATAAAAAAAAAACATTTTACGGAAAGATATTCTAAAAAGCAATATTCAAGAGCATCGAGCTAAAAAAATCTTTTGACCCGCTAAATGTTATTAAAGGACTAACGAGTATGATGTCAAAGTACCTACCTACCCTTACTTTTCCAAATATCTTTGAAAAGTTAATCACCTTGTCTTTTTGATGAATATTCAATGGTCTTGTCGTATAAATACTAACGCCAAGCTAATACAAGCATCCTTTATGCACAAGTTAAGTTTTCTTTTGTAAGAAGCTGATGGTTGACTGAAGTTGTGTAGGCACCGTAAGAAGTTTGCTTAATGCTTTTAGATAAGAGGTTCTTGTATGAGAGACTTGACCCATTTGACAAACATATTAAGTAAAAAGACTGGGTGTCGCAGAATGTTTAGAGTTCCTTTAACTACCACAGCAATTACCACAGTAATTACCTATGTGGGTAAAATCTAATAAACAAAATTCTGTTGTGACAGTGTTGGTAACCAAACTACTCAAAATCCGCATAACCGATTTTTACGAAATTTTTTGTAAACTATTTTTTATCCCCCAATTCCAATGGAGTAGCCCCGGGGTGTACCCAGGTAGCTAGTAATATTATAAAATAATTACTTAAAATGTTTTCTAAAATTAATAATAAGTGAATATAATAGGTCTTTACATATGAAATTGCCGTTTTTTTCTTTTGTACATAAAACTTAACAACTTTTATAATATTAGAAATATATAATTTCTTTAATATTGCGTTACATTAAGACCGTATCGAGCAACTTTTGATAATTTAATAACCACGATATTTGATTATTTACATATGATCACGCACAATTGTGATGACCACATCTACTGTGTTCCACAGTTTATTGAAACGAAGGTTTCTCATGCAAAATTAAGTAAATTAAGCTAATCCTACCTTACTAGAAAATAGTGTCCGTAATCCAGGGGGGCTGAACGTTGTCTCGCCGGCGCGCCTGGCTAAACGATCTCCACACAACCCCCGATGGGAAACTCTTACAGCTAACACCCTTATAACTACACAATGCCCTAATAGGCAGCTAAAACTTTCCCGGCGCTTTTCAAAGCGAACACACACGGGTCACAAGTCCGTACCCGGACCGGGCGCTCCACACGGCTGCTTACGGCCAACTGGTCGCGATGTCGCGCGGGCGGCGGTTGGCGCCGACCCCACGAATCAACGTGAATGAATGAATCACGCGCGGCGTGAACATCCCCCCGTCCCGGACAGTAGCAAACTGTCCGCCAACTCAATCTAAGGGCAGGCGAGAGAGGGTAGCGATCGCTCGCTTCAAAACAGAGTCCCCCACCAGGACCTCGGCAAACCTGGGCACACCATCCGACCCCGGATGAAGCTGAACAATGCGTCCTAAACGCCAGCGGAGGGGCGGCAGGTTTGGATCCTTTACCAACACGAGGTCTCCAGTCTTGGGTGGGGTCGTCCTATCCGACCACTTAACGCGTTGCTGCAAAATGTGCAAATACTCCAGATGCCAACGGCGCCAAAAACTCTGCGTAAGCTGCTGGAGCAATTCAAATCGCGAGAGCCGTCCGGAGGGCACTTCGGAATAAGGATATTCCGGCAAGGCGTTAAGCGGTCTGCCAATCAAAAAATGGCCCGGCGTAAGGGCCTCTAAATCATTCGCGTCCGAAGACAACGGACACAACGGACGCGAGTTGAGGACCGCCTCAACCTTACAAAATACGGTCGCGAGTTCCTCAAACGTGAGGACCGTCTCCCCAATAACGCGACGAAGGTGAGTTTTAGCGGCCTTTACAGTTGCTTCAAAAATCCCTCCCCAGTGGGGGCAGGATGGCGGGGAGTACTGCCATCGTACCCCTCTGCGAGAGAGTGTGGATCCGATCTCAAAATTATTCCTATCCAAAAATTCACAAACTTCCTTTAAATACCTATCGGTGCCCTTGAAATTGGTTCCACAATCGGACCTGATTAACGACGGCATTCCGCGGCGAGACACAAAACGATTCAACGTGGCTACAAAGGCTTCTGTGGTGAGGGCACTAACCACCTCCAGGTGGACCGCTTTAGTGGCCAAACAAACAAATACACACAAGTAAGCCTTTTCCGTTCTAGCATTACGAAGCCGCGATGTCTTAACGGTAAATGGCCCCGCAAAATCCGTTCCAACTCCTGAGAAGGGCATCGATTCGTTCACTCGATCGGCAGGCAAATCACCCATCTGGGGCTGCATCGTATCGGCGCGCAGACGATAACACGGGAGACAACGAAAAATAACGGATCGGATTATTCTCCGTGCTGACAAAATCCAGAACTCTCGTTGGAGGAGCGCGGTCAAAGCATTACAACCGGCATGAGCATTCTTTACATGTCGGTCTGTAATCAACAGTCTAACTAACGGTCCATCCTTGGGGAGCAACAAAGGGTGGCGTGATCCGTACGGCAGGTTGGCATGTCTGAGCCTACCTCCGACACGCAGCAATCCGGTACTGTCCAAGAAGGGATTCAACCGCACCAAGGGTCCCTTCAACTTGGGCTTACTTGAGCGCAGGGCTTTCAGCTCCGGTTCAAACTCTCGCTGTTGCGTCACTCGCAACCAATGCAACAGAGCGTCTTGCCGCTCTTGTGGGGCGAGGACCGGAGACAACGATTTCTCCTGAGGCTGGCGACAATTTCGCACAAAGCGCCTCATCCAAGCAGTCACGCCGAGCAACTTATCAAGAGAACTGTAGCGGTCTAACAAAAACTCCATCTGCGGAGCCGCCACCGTCTCCACGGCGTGAACACGCATGCCTAGGTCTGGGACTCTGGCCACAGCCGGGGTGGCAGGCCATGAGCGCTCAGGCCGTAACAACCATGATGGACTCCACCATAGGTGGTGGTCCACTAACTCAGGCGCCTCGCAGCCGCGGGAGGCACAATCTGCGGGGTTCAATTCGCCCGGTACGTGGCGCCAAATCAACGGGGCCTTTGAAGTCTGAATTTGTGAGACCCGGTTGGCCACAAAAACCTCAAGGGTGTGAACTGAACTCTTCAGCCAACAAAGGACGACCTGGCTGTCAGACCACGCAAATATCGACTCCAAGTCGACACCGTTTCCCAAGGTGTCGGCAACATGATTGAGTAGCCGTACTAAGAGAGTGGCGCCGGACAACTCCAACTTCGGAATGGTTAGCCTAGTCCGAAGGGGGGCGACCTTACTCTTGGCCGTAACTAAGTGTACGGCGACAACGCCTGCTGCATCCACTGTTCGGATGTAAACGGCTGCCGCGTATCCGCTTTCGGACGCGTCACAAAAGCCGTGCAGGGAGGCTTTAAACTTTCCCGAAGGCAGCATTTGCCTCGGTATACAAACCCGATTGACGTCGGGTAGGGATGACACGAACCTCACCCACTCTCGTAGGAGGCTACCAGAGAGGGGCTCATCCCATGACAATTCCGCAGCCCAGAGCTCCTGTAGGAAGCACTTCATCGAAAACACTACAGGGCTGAGCCAACCGTTCGGATCAAAGGTACGGGCTACAGTGGACAGCACCGTGCGTTTAGTCCAGACCTTTGGGTCTGGCAGTTCCAATCTATATGTGAACAAATCCGGGACTGGTCGATACTGGACTCCCAAAACAGACAGCATGTCTGGAGTCTCCGGATTTTCAAAGAGGAGCGGCTCTTGCTGGTGGTCCTTAGGCAAATCTGCCAAGAGGTCCGGTGAGTTAGACAGCCACTTCCGCAACTCATAGCCACCAGCCCTCAAGAGCGCAATCAGCTCATCACGTAAGACGAGAGCCTCATCTAAGCTCGAGGCCCCCGTGCAGATATCGTCGACAAATAAGGCCCCCCCCTCAATAAGAGCAGATGCCCGGGGATAGCGTAGCCGTTCGCGCTCTGCGAGCTCCAAAAGCGAACGGATCGCCACAAAGGGGCTCGACCGCAAACCATAAGTGTTGGTGTTCAGCTCGTAAGCCAACATCGGATCCTGGGGATCCTCACGCCAAAGGATGAGCTGGTATCGTCTATCCTCCGGGTGAATCACGGTCTGTCTGAACATCATGCGGATATCGGCCACAAAGACGACAGCGTGCCGGCGGAAGTTGGTCAAAACATCACAGACATCGTGATGCAACTTCGGCCCCGCATGCAGACACTGATTCAACGACACTCCGGTTGACGTGGGCGCTGAACCATCAAAGACCACGCGGATCTTCCCATTGGAAGTCTTCAAAACAGCGTGGTGTGGCAGGAAGTAATGTTCCACATTACGCCAGTCCAACTGCGAGATGGACATGTGCCCAAGGTCCAAATACTCCCGCATGAAGTCTATATACTTCTCCTTGAATGCGGGATCCCTGGCCATCCTACGCTCCATGGACAACAATCTCTTCTCGGCCATCGGCCGGGAGCTCCCTAAAGGAGGGCGAACCGCCAAGAAGGGCAAGCGGGTAATCAAGCGACCCGAGAGGAGGCGCCCAGTGTTGTTCTGGTAGAACAATTCGCACTCCTCGGCTAACGGATCCAACCGCTTGGCAGTGGGGGGTTCCTCCACCTCCCAAAACTTTTGGAGAACGTCGGACAAAGTAGAACCGACAATGGTCTGGCGGTCTACCGACGGGGTCTCTGGTGTCTGTGGTACCTTTCCCATCACCACATGACCCAGCGACGAGGACAAGGCGACAAGATCGGCTGTCTGCAAAACTCGCTTGCTTCCACACAGTACACGACCGAGGACATCCGCACCAATCAACAAGTGTATTGGGCCCGGTCGGTGGAAGGAAGGATCAGCCAAAGCCAGTCCAGACGTCAGCTCAATCGTGGATGGCGGCACTCGCACTTGCGGGAGTGGTCCAACCACCTTATCAAAAACTATCGCCGAAGCACCGATCTTCGGCCTTGGCGTGAAGTGGGGGGAGAAGGAGAACTCAACTCGACCAATCGGATCAGGGATCCGCGAGTCTCCCACCCCCCGTACCGCTTCGTGATGCGGCACAAGCAAAAGACCCAGCTGTCGGACAAGCCACCTGGACATTATGCACCCCTGGGCACCTGAGTCCAAAAGGGCACGCACCGTTACAACATTGCCCTTAGGTCCCCAAACATTCACGGAGGCTGTTGGCAACAGCACAAGCTCCGGAGGGGTGGTTGGGTCCGACAGGGGCGCCATTAAAAATTTTGGGGGGGTACTTGTCCCCCTCGCGCCTGAGTCGGCGCGCCAAATGTGGGACGCTCGTACCGGGCGAGCGGGTCCCAATCGGGTACATACTGGCCCCGACCAACAGCACTCCTAGGTGCAGGGTAATACCCGTGTGGGGCGTGCCTCGGTACATAGTACCCCAATCGAGGCCTCTCCATTAGGGGGGGGGAGTAGCAAATAGGGCCCGTGCCCATCGCCACCGTGGCGTACTCTTGGGGTACCCCCCTACCCCCGCCCGTGGCGGGGGCGTCTCTCCTATAGTTCCCCCTCTCCGGGGGGGACTGAACGGGGGGGCTAAGCCCAGCCGAATCTCTAGGGGACCGGTTCCGGGCTGCCGGGCCCCCGCCCGTGCGCGAGGAGTTCGAACCCCGGTCGCTCCCGGCGTCCTTGCGGTCCAAACAAAGGAGGGGGTGATGCCTCCCTCCGCAAAGACGACAATCCTCGGTCTGGGGACACGCCGACTGCATGTGTCCCCCCAAACACCTATAGCACCATTGGCGCTGTTTCGCAACGGCCCTCCGTCCCTCTGGGCGGAGGCCTCTAAATTTGGCACATTCGTGCACCACATGCCTATCTCCCCTGCAATACCTGCACCGCTCACTCGGTGCGGGGGGAGGGGACTGCTGGAAGGCAGCATAGCGATTGGTCGGGCGACGGGGCTGTTCCCTCGCCGCCACCATACGACCAACACCTGGAACCGGGGCGGGCTCCAGGTGGTCCGTCACCCTACATTCGTCCTCCAAAAAACGAAGGAGGTCCGCGAAGGGCGGGAGATACGAGGCGCTGTCGCCTCCGTACCTCTGCTCGAAACGCCCCTTCATTTCAGCGGGCAATTTGGCGAGGACTATGTGCAGCAGTATAAAGGACCACTGATCCACCGGCAGGTCCAATCGCCTTAGGGAGTTGACCGCTGACAGTAGCGGGTTCAGCAACTCCCTCCGTAACAGGTGTACCCGCGTGATTCGCGGGAGGGCCAAAATCGTGGCCACGTGGGTGTCCGCCAGTAACCGGACATTCTGGTACCTGCTAACCAGAAGCTGGCGAGCCACCTGGTAGTTGTCGTCGCTGATGAGCAGGTGCTGGATTACCGCGCTGGCCTCTCCTCGCAGGGAGGAGCGCAAATAGGCCAACTTCTCGCTAGGGGATAAGTCCCGTCGTGAATCCACCAAACTGTCAAACAAATTAATGAAGCCCATCCAGGCTGACAGATCCCCATTAAAAGTGGGAATCTCCAAAGTAGGCAATCGGCCTAGCAACGCCGTCGGGGTAGGTTTGACCTCCCCGCTCAAAACCGGCTCCCCCTTCCGAACAGCCAGGGCCCTCTCAGCCGCCTCCGTGACCTGGTCAGCCAGCTCATAGGCCTGGGCTACATCCTGCTCCAGCTGTTCCGACACGGCATCATCAGCTGGGGGGTTCTCCATATAATACGCGCGACACTCCATGGCGTGGCGCTCCAGGTCTTGCAGCCGAGCTGCCAGCCCGCCATACCGAGCTAGCAACGCGCCTACCCGGTCGGCTCGGTCTATTAATGTGACCGCACAAGCAAGCCAACGCAAAACTCCTTGGATGCCAGCCCTGGATATGGCGGTCGGATTCGTAGGAGCCATTTATAATCCGTTTAATAAACAAAGCAAACAAAGAAATATAGAAGTGGTAAAATCAACAAAAAAAACAATAGAAATAGGTCGCGTCACGAGAATATAAAACACAATTAAAATTCGGACGACATACACGGACCCTACTATTTTCATAAATTATTAGCAACTTACCAATTTCAAGGGCTAACAATATAACGGTATAAACAAAACGTATAGGATTAACGATATGGCATACACGGCACGGCCAAGTCAACCTCGCAAATCAACTACTAAACCGTTATCAACAAACAAAAACAAAACTATTTTTAATAATAATACTCGTAATTTAATACTACTAATAATTAAAACTAGTTCCACTTTTTTAACTAGGCAAGCGGACTCGGAACAAACACTAGTATGTGGTACTAATAAACAACACTTTCGAACGAAACTATTCGTCAAATAAATCCGGACACACAAAAAAAAATATACACATCTAGGCGAGTAAACTCGTATCAAATCACTAGTATGTGGTACTAATAAACACACTTTCGAACGAACTATTCGTCAAATAAATCCGGACACACAAAAAAAAATATACACATCTAGGCGAGTAAACTCGTATCAAAACACTAGTATGTGACAACAATTATATAAGTGTCTATCTATTATCGGATCCACCAAGTGAGAAACATTCGCTTCGAGAATTTACTAGAACAATTTCTTAGTACTTCAATCGTCTCGGCATACCCTCGAGATTTCAACAAAAAAAAAATAATTTTTAGGTACGCTTTTTAGGTATTTCTAGGTACGCTAACTAGGTACGCTCTGCTACCAAAAATATGATCACGCACAATTGTGATGACCACATCTACTGTGTTCCACAGTTTATTGAAACGAAGGTTTCTCATGCAAAATTAAGTAAATTAAGCTAATCCTACCTTACTAGAAAATAGTGTCCGTAATCCAGGGGGGCTGAACGTTGTCTCGCCGGCGCGCCTGGCTAAACGATCTCCACACAACCCCCGATGGGAAACTCTTACAGCTAACACCCTTATAACTACACAATGCCCTAATAGGCAGCTAAAACTTTCCCGGCGCTTTTCAAAGCGAACACACACGGGTCACAAGTCCGTACCCGGACCGGGCGCTCCACACGGCTGCTTACGGCCAACTGGTCGCGATGTCGCGCGGGCGGCGGTTGGCGCCGACCCCACGAATCAACGTGAATGAATGAATCACGCGCGGCGTGAACAACATAGAAAAAACTTATTCCGAAAGTTACGACTATTTTTGTTTCCAGAATTTCGTACTTTATTAGTAGTAACTTAGTGAAAAAAAATTTTTTTCTCTTAACGAATGTGTCATTTAGTAGTTAAAATGTCCATAAATACGTGTGTAAAATTTTGTAAATTTACTTAATATTAGTCGTTAAATAATAACAAAAACGTTAGTATGGATAAAAAATAATTACAGATATCTCCATACAAAACGGCAATTTCATAGGTAAAGACCTATTATTACGCGCACTTTCAGTCAGCCACCCACCATCGAAGACCTGTGTTCCGATTGATCGGCGTGATGGGAGACAGTGCGGAGAATTACCAGCTTAAAATTAATAAACTTCCCAAAATATATTATTGCTCCTCGCGGTTTAAGCTGCGTGGTACATGCTCCAATGGGAATATCAGGATATAATATGCCACATTGTAAACCAAATACTGTGCATACGCAATAAATTCAAATTAAATTCAAATAAATTTTAAAATTCGCTCATATTGTTAATTCGATTTTTTTTTTGTAATTAAGTTTTACCAAAACACACACACACACACACACACACACACATACACACTCACACACACACATACACACATACACACATACACTCGCCGATATACACACGATTATTTTTCTAATAATTTCAGTTTACTCTTAATCTTACCTCGTTTTTGTATACTAATACTTTTAAGTTTTATAATTTCAACCCAATTATTAGATTTCAGTACCTAATGAACTGACGATTTGAAATTTTGTAACAAACTTGTCAATAGTTTTAATGGAAGACTTCTACAAATTTATATGTTTTTTAAATTTTATTGCAAAAGATATTGCCAGATCCTCGTTTTACGTTAGCATAACTAGTCAAACAAATTCCATTACTGGTATGACTGAACGAAATTGGGTGCAATGTAGCTTGAATTTTAGGTCAGGTTGCGATGCGATGCAACGAAGCTCAATATTATTAGATACCAACACTGTTTCTAATATTCATAAATACCGTGCTTTAATTAAACCAGCAACATTGAGAGGAAATCGATTGAAAAAGTAGTAAAAATTAACATTATTATACTAACTTTTCGAAACGTTGGCAAAATGAGAAATATGACAACCATGTACTTAACAGATCTCCTAATCTAGTTGTTAAAAAAGATTTGTGACTATTAAAAGTTGATGGATCCAAAAGAGGTGACCTTGTTTGTTTACATCTATCTAGATCCGACAGATGTAATCCAAATTTTGTTTGACCTTCCACAATCTTATTGGAAAGGCGCGTGTTGTGCGTGTTGGTACTTGAATGTCACGTCAAAGTCTAATTTGTTTATTCAATTTGGATTGTGATTTACAATGCTTGTGAACGTCTTAGAAGCTACGCCATCGGTACGCAAACACTACAGCGGGAGACCTTGGAGAAGAACCGGCAAGAAACTCCAAAGATGTAATCCGTGTAGGCGAGAACCAATCGGATGTTTTCATCTGATGGAAGGCAAGATAACATCCGTTTGACCAAAACTTTAATACGCCCTTAAACATCATGGCATCTCTTTCATATGGTTGATATTATTAAAGCGACAGGAACATGATTGAGATGTTGCTGAAGTTAAGTACCTTCCATTCGAGTATTCGAGCGTTATACTCACAGATATAATGAGTGTATGTATTAAATAGATATTTGATTTTTTCACTGAGTTCAGTATGATTTACTATTGATAATAAGTTTTAGGTTGTTCTATAACAAACAAACGATTTTGTTTAGAAGTTTAGTTGCTGAAATCCGTATAAGTTGTCTGTTCAGTACACCCCTGCCTAGACCCGCGGGGTCGGCATGGCGCAGTGGAAGGTTATCATGAGTATAGACTCCGGACAAAACTTGGTTTCAGCCGGGATGTAACTGAACAATTGAAACTGCGATACACAGCGACTCAATGTGAAGTAAGGTGATTTTACATACTGTCTGTGGTGTCGATAGTCTCCTGGGCAGCGGAGACAGAGGGCGCGCGCCCCCTGGTTCCTCCTTCTTCTTCTGCAGACCTTACCAATTCGTCACCTTACTCACAAAACAACACCACACAGGGTCCCAAAACACTGGGCGTCACAAGAATACACAATAACACACGTGGGGCTTGCTTATTAAGATATATTGTCCCGACAACAACGCGTGTGGTAGAAAGTTATCTTTCAAAAGCATCCGCGACCGGCCACTCCAGAGATGGCGTCAAAATCTTGGTCGTACAACACGGGATCAGATAGATAATTTAAGATTCAATTCAAGCTCGATATGCCAGGCATATTCAACGCGAGCGGTTTTTAACAATTCAGCAAAATTAATCCGACATCTTTCGTACAAGAATTCCAATCAAGAGACAACTGTCAACTTCAAGTGACAGCTAAATGTCAATTTGACGTGACATTAGGGATGCGTTCAGAAACGTCGATCTTTTCCGAACATCCCCCCGCCCCGGACCGTTAAGAACGGTACGTCAATCTACGGGTAATCGGGAGAGCCCACTAACTGCTCTCTTCAAAACCGAATCTCGAACCAAAACCTCAGCAAAACGAGGAACTCCGTCAGTTCCGGGGTAGAGTTTAACAATGCGCCCCCTTCGCCAACATAGGGGCGGCAGGTTAGCATCCTTAATCAACACGAGGTCGCCAGTCTGGGGTGGGGTGGTTTTATCTGTCCACTTCACGCGCTGTTGTAGGATATGCAAATACTCCATCGACCAACGTGCCCAGAAGTTTTGGGACATCTGTCTCAAAAGTTGGTATCGCGACAAACGATGGGATCCTACATCCTGAATCGGATATTCAGGCAAAGCCAAAAGGGGCTGTCCGATCAAGAAATGACCTGGGGTCAACGCTTCCAGGTCATTTGGGTCCAAAGACAACGGGCACAAGGGTCGCGAGTTGAGGACGGCCTCAATTTTACAAAATACCGTATCAAGTTCCTCAAACGTGAGAATAGTTTCTCCAATCACGCGACGCAAGTGTGTCTTGGCAGCCTTTACACAAGCTTCAAAAATTCCTCCCCAGGTCGGACAAGCTGGAGGGCTAAACTTCCAGATTATCCCACGCCGGGAGAGGGTGGTTCCAATGTCTATTTTATTATCAACAAAAAACTTAACTACTTCCTTAAGATAATTACACGTTCCCTTATAATTAGTACCACAATCGGAACGTATCAATGACGGCAGTCCTCTACGGGAAACAAATCTGCTCAAGGCGGCGACAAAGGCTTCGGTAGACAATTCCGAGACAATTTCCAAATGGACAGCCTTGGTGGACAAACACACAAACACGCACAAGTACGCCTTATAGGTTTTAGCATTACGCAGTCTCGAAGCCTTTACAGTAAAGGGACCGGCGAAGTCGGTGGCGACTCCGGCAAAAGCTCTACATTCCGTGACGCGATCAGCAGGCAAATCACCCATCTGGGGCTGCATGGTCGCGGCCTTCAATCGATAACAAGGCAGGCAACGGAAAACCACAGTGCGAATGGCTCGACGAGCAGACAAAATCCAAAATTCACGCTGCAAAATGGCCAACAAAGCATTACAGCCAGCATGTTGTGCATTCACATGGCGATCTGTTATTATCAGTTGAGTCAAATGTCCGGCTTTAGGTAACAAAAGGGGGTGACGAGCTCCATACGGCAGGTTCGCATTTCGAAGTCTTCCGCCGACTCGCAAAAGCCCACTCTCGTCCAGGAAGGGATTCAATCGCGATACCGCGCCCTTCAACTTGCGACGGCCTAAACGCAAAATTTCAATCTCGGACTCAAAACTATCAGCTTGTACTCTCCGGACCCAAAACAAGAGCGCGTCCCTACGCTCGTCCGGAGTGAGAACCGACGAATCACGCCTCGCGCGTGGGTTTCTGCAATTGTACACAAAACGTCTGATCCAAGCGGTAACACCAAGCAGCTTCTGTAAGGAGCTGTACCGATCCAACAACAAATCCTTTTCCCCGGCGGGGTTAGTCTCCAGGACGCATGCCCGCCCTTCAGGAACGGCTACGTTCGACAACGCTGGAGAGGGCGGCCACTCCGACTCAGGCCGCATCAACCACTGTGGGCCCCACCAGAGGGGGTGGTTAATTAGGGTTGGGGCTACACAACCCCGAGACGCACAATCCGCGGGATTCATGGTTCCCGGCACGTGTCTCCAAATCAACTCGATGTCGGAATTACAAATCTGCGACACTCAATTGGCCACAAACACGTCCAAGGTGTGCGCCGGAGCCTTCAACCAACAAAGGACGACCTGACTGTCCGTCCAAGCATAAACCTCTTGTATCTTAATAGATCGACCTAATGTGAGCCATACGTGGTTCAACAAACGCATTAGGAGGGCAGCTCCACACAATTCCAACCTCGGGATCGTATGACGAGTCCGAAGGGGAGCGACTTTGCTTTTCGCTATCACCAGATGCACAGCAACAACTCCGTCAACAGTAACGGTGCGGAGGTACACGGCCGCAGCAAATCCACGTTCGGAGGCATCGGAAAAGCCGTGAAGAGTAACTTTACAATTTTCAGAAGGGAGGAATAGCCTCGGCAAATGCACTTCATTAATCTCGGGGAGGGATGAAACGAAGCTCGACCAATCTCGGAGTAACTCGTCCGAGAGGGGTTCATCCCATGACACACCCGAAGCCCATAACCGTTGCAAGAAACACTTGGCCATAAACAGCACGGGGCAAATCCACCCATTGGGGTCAAAGGTACGTGCGACAGTAGACAATACTAAACGCTTGGTCCAGACTTTCGGTGGTCGTAGATCCACACAATAAGTGAACGTGTCAGAGACCGGTTTGTACTGTACGCCAAGGACGGTCACCACATGGGGATTATCAACATTTTCGAATAGGTGGGGGTCCTGCTGGTGCTCTTCGGGCAAACCTACCAGTACATCAGGCGAGTTGGATATCCATTTCCTCAACTCGTAACCTCCCGACTTCAAAAGGGCGGTGAGTTCGTCTCTCAGGACAATCGCCTCTGAGACAGATGAGGCGCCCGTGCAAATGTCATCCACATAGACGTCACTGGCCAAAATGGCGGAGGCGCGAGGGTATCTCAAGCGCTCCTTCTCGGCCAACTCCAACAAAGAACGAATCGCAACAAACGGGCTCGAAGCCAAACCGTACGTATTCGTATTCAATTCATAAATCAACAAGGGGTCCCTAGGACTCTCTCTCCACAAAATCAATTGGTACCTCCTATCCTCTGGATGGATGACCGTTTGTCTGAACATCATCCGGATGTCAGTCATAAATACAATTTGGTGCCGCCGGAAGTTGGTCAAAATGTCTGAGATCTCCGTGTGCAGCTTGGGACCTACATGCAGACACTGGTTCAAGGACGCTCCAGTAGAGGTGGGAGCCGAACCGTCAAAGACCACCCGAATCTTTCCGGATTTCAAAACGGCGTGGTGCGGCAAAAAGAAGTGCTCAACGGAGCGCCAATCCAAATCGCTCACGGACATGTGCCCTAACTCCTCATACTCCCGCATGAATTCAACATACTTCTGGCGGAAGACCGGATCCTTGCTCATGCGACGCTCCATCGCCACTAGCCTACGTTCCGCTAGCGGTCGGGATTCGCCCAGAGGAGGTCGGCCGGCACGAAAGGGGAGACGGGTGATCAAACGACCAGAGCGGAGGCGACCAGTGTTATTCTGGTAATACAACTCGCACTCATCCGCTACTGGGTCGACCCGCGGGGCTGGTGGAGGTTCCTCAACCTCCCAAAACTTCTGCACCACTTCGGAGAGAGACACATTAAAAACAAGACCGCGATCCTCATCAAGGGAATCCAAAACGCGGCGAGCAGGGCCCATCACAACTGTACCGAGTGTCGTCTGCAGAGCTACCAAGCCATCTGGCTGCAAAACTCGCTTCCCCGTCAACAAAACTCGCCCCAGGACATCGGCTCCAAGGAGAGCATCAATCGGGCCTGGGCGGAAGAAATTTGGATCGGCGAGTGGGGAATCAGACACCAAAGACAACATACTCGGTCCCAAGTCAACTGAAGGTTGACGGCCAACAACTGTGTCCAACACAATCGCCGAGGTCTTAATGCCTGGCGTGGACTTATTACGTGATGTAAATGTGAAGTCAACATGCCCTAACAACCCGGGGACTTTCACATCGCCAACACCTCTCACGCCTTCCGTGTGGGGGTGCACCTTGAGGCCCAACCGCCTAACTAACCAAGATGACACAACACACCCCTGAGCACCGGAATCCAACAAGGCGCGAACTTCCACAAGGTCGCCATTCAATCCCCTGACAAGCACAGAGGCCGTGGGCAACAAAACGGTCTCTGGAGGGGTGGCTACAATCGACCGTAAACACGTTGATTGCTAGTATGTGGGGTCCCCAGACGTCCCCCCATGGTAAGGGGGTCGCTCATAGCGATCCAGTGGGTCCCATTCTCCCACATACTGCCTACGTCCAGTTCGCCCGGTATCAGGCGGGTTATATCTCCCGGCCCCTTGAAGACGGGGCGGGCGCCGCTCCAAACGCGGGTATTCGGCGAGCGGCGGCGAGAATCGGTGCCTAGCATCCACCGTGTACGTCGCCCCATAGTCGCGGGGGCACGGTGACCGATTTTCAGAAGGGGGGTCCCGGGGACCCCCGGCTGTGCGAGGCTCAACACGTTGCGGGGGGCTTCTACGACCTCCCGCATCGCTCGCAAAATCGAACCCCCTAGTTGGGGACCGATTTCCCATGGGGGGGTCCGTGGGACCCCCGCCCGTGCGAGGCTCAAAACGTCGCGGGGGGCCTCTACGACCTCCGGCAACGCTCGCATTACTCATCCCCATCCTTGGGGATCGGTTTCCCATGGGGGGGTCCCTGGGACCCCCGCCCGTTTGAGGCTCCCAACGTGGCGGAGAGCGTCTGGGGCCACTCTGGTGGCCACTAGAACTGCTGCGGGATGCAAACACCGCGGGGGGTCCGAGCCCCCCACCCATACGAGGTGATCCTGCAGCGACGCGCTGCGGCGCTCCGCCGCCCTCTGGGCTGTTCATGCAGAGGAGGGGATGGTGGTTGCCCTTACAAAAGCGGCATGGGTGCGCTTGGGTACATTCGCGCTGCATGTGCAGGCCCAAGCACGAGTAGCACCATGTCCGTTGTCGCGCGATCGCTCGACGGCCTTGGACGCGCTGGTCGAGGAACTTATCACAACGGGTCGTGCTGTGACCCGGTTCCCGACAGTACAAGCAGCGGGCGGTCTCCTGGACGGCGGCATAGCGGCCGGGCGCGCGAGGGGCCATACGCCCCCTACGGGGGGGTCCGGTGGGGGACCTACTCTGTGGCACAGGTCGTTCGGGTCCCATAGGACCGGCCAGAGAGGAATTATCTGCCAGTCTACTCTCTCCTTCCAGGAACGTCAAGAGGTCCGAGAAGGGTGGCAGATAAGTCGCACTATCCCCACCATACTGCTGCTCAAAACGGACCTTAACAGAGTCCGGCAACTTTCCCAGGACAATGTGCAGTAACAAAAACGACCACTGCTCCACTGGGAGTTTTAAGTTTTTTAATGCGTTGTAGGCAACCAACAGCGGATTCAACAAAGCCACTCTCAAGTGCATCACGCTGGAAACGCGGGGTAAATTCAAAATGGCGGCCACATGGTTGTCCGCCAGACGTCGTACGTTCTGGTACCGACGGGCAATCAAATCCCTAGCAATAGGGTAGTTTTCATCCGAGGGGGCCAAATGTTGAACCGATTCAAGGGCCTCCCCTTCCAACACGGATAACAAATAAGCTAACTTCTGGCCCTGGGTCAAATCATCCCGGGCATGTACCAGACTATCAAAAATATTAATAAAGCCCTCGCAGTCCTCTAGACGACCAGCAAAACACCTTAAGTCTAAGGGGGCCAATCTAGCAAATAGAGGGGGCATACTCTTAGATGTGACCGGGGACGGGCTCGGTTCATTCTCTCTTGCCACTTGCAAAGGTCGAGCCACCTGGGTAATTCTGTCCGCAAAATCATAACACTGGTCCACATCCAAACCGACTTCTTGTCGCATTTCCACCTCGGCCTCAACAGTCTTTTCCAAAAATAAGGCATACTGTTCATCAACAACAGCCAAACGTATGGGCAGATCTACGTATCTGTTCAACAAGGCCTCCGTCCTATCCGGTCGATCCAACAATGCAACCGCAGAAGCTAACCACCGTAACTCAGAACGTATTTTGGCTTTAGCAGAGGAGGCCGTCATTGTAACGTCACAAATTTATCAACAAAAACAACAAATTCAAAATATTCACTATAACACAAAATCTCCAATATTTGGAGGTTATTAATAACCACAAAATTCCAATATTACAACAACAAAGTATTTATAATGACACAAACTCTTAAATATTTGGAGGTTATCAGAAAACAACAAAACTCAAGTATATAATTATAACTCTAACTCTCAAGAGGTTATAACTTAGACACAAACTAACTTTGACTTTATAAGTCAAAGGTTATTCAGTTCAAACAAATCACTGACTATTGAAATTCACTTGGATATCAACAAACAACAAGTTGATTTTAATTATTTAAACGCACAAGTTTCAATAAGTTTCAATGTGTAAATAATGTCTTAAATCATTTAAGTTTCACTAAGTATTGAGTGCAAACTTAATTTAAGTACCCAAGCCTTTTTAGGGCAACTTTTTATTAGCTATTATTTAGCAACAACTTGTCAATATTCACAACTCAAGTTTGCTAACAAAACTAAATAATAATTATTATGAACAAAGAAAGGCATCTGTTTACATTTTGGAACTTCAATACATGACAATTAATTACAAGACATGGAACCAATAACAGAAGGAATGCCCTTTACTTTTCAAATGCAAGTTAATTACCATTTACAAGTACAAATTAATCTAGTCCGGACCAGATGGTCATCAAAACGGCACGGATTAATAGACAAAGTTTTGGCGTGGGCCTCTCAGGCCTTCAAACTACGCTCTTGCTACCAAGAAATGTTCAGTACACCCCTGCCTAGACCCGCGGGGTTGGCATGGCGCAGTGGAAGGTTATCATGAGTATAGACTCCGGACAAAACTTGGTTTCAGCCGGGATGTAACTGAACAATTGAAACTGCGATACACAGCGACTCAATGTGAAGTAAGGTGATTTTACATACTGTCTGTGGTGTCGATAGTCTCCTGGGCAGCGGAGACAGAGGGCGCGCGCCCCCTGGTTCCTCCTTCTTCTTCTGCAGACCTTACCAATTCGTCACCTTACTCACAAAACAACACCACACAGGGTCCCAAAACACTGGGCGTCACAAGAATACACAATAACACACGTGGGGCTTGCTTATTAAGATATATTGTCCCGACAACAACGCGTGTGGTAGAAAGTTATCTTTCAAAAGCATCCGCGACCGGCCACTCCAGAGATGGCGTCAAAATCTTGGTCGTACAACACGGGATCAGATAGATAATTTAAGATTCAATTCAAGCTCGATATGCCAGGCATATTCAACGCGAGCGGTTTTTAACAATTCAGCAAAATTAATCCGACATCTTTCGTACAAGAATTCCAATCAAGAGACAACTGTCAACTTCAAGTGACAGCTAAATGTCAATTTGACGTGACATTAGGGATGCGTTCAGAAACGTCGATCTTTTCCGAACATTGTCTAAGTTGTCTGTATTTCAAATAATAAACGCTTTATTTAGCATGAAAAGTGTAGTAGTTACCACGTTACCTCAAAGCATTGGCAGAAAACCCATTCATATAAAATTAAAGTAGCATGAGAACTTTTCATAAGCGGTACGCTAAACTTGGGTCTGTTCAACTGTCGTGTGATACGCCCAAGTGTGGAACAGAACGAACAAAGGAATAAGTACTTACTTTTTAACTCGCGCAAGAAATTCACACAATGACATTTGTATGTTATAGAATAGAATAGAATAGAAAAGCATTTATTTTGACAACACATAACACTTACACAATTACAAAAAAATAATTAAAATGATAAAGAAAAACACAAAAGATAGTGCAGGTGTTATGTGATGTCAAAACCGGCCTCAGCTCAGTGTACGCAACAGATAAGATCTGTTGCACTGGTATTCTGCTGAGTCCAGTTGTGACATCACGGTAAAAAACAAATAAATAATAATAAACTAAATACATTACGATTACTATACATACATAATTATACAAGTAAAATTACTGCACAAGTATATATAAAACATTAGATGTTATGTTATGGATAAATTAAAAACTACTGGACGGATTTTAAAAATTCTTTCACTATTAGAAAGCTACATTGTTCCTGATTGACATAGGCTATATTTTATTCCCTTACTCCTCATAGAAACAAGTACCACGCGGGTTCAGCAGCTGGACGTCACTAGATGTATACAGGGCGTCCCACGACTATGCCACCTGGAGGGAAAGTACCTTAAATATTGTAGATAGAAAATTTTACTGAAAGTAACCCTTTATTTTTCACAAGAAACAAAACTGCATTCACAGTTTTTTTTTTGTAAAATCACCATTTCTATTGGCATGTGTGCGTGCATATCGACTCGACTCGACATCGAATCTACGATGTCTATGTCGTGGCTATATCGTAGATTTGCTCACTTCATGAAAAGATCGAGAATTTCATGAAATGGTCGCATTTCACAAAATGACCACTTTAAATTGAGAATATCGTTGAATAGGCAACGTTTAATGATATTTTCAAGAACTTTTTGATCATATCATTAAATACGACTATTTTATGAAAGGACCAACCTTAATCATATCTGTAATGTTTGATGATCCATGACATGATACCAAAGTTTTTACTTCTGAATTTGTACTCTGGCCTATTCTATTTCTTCGAACGCCATATTATCGAAAGAGAGTTTTGCTTGAAATTCCTGTAGAACACGTGATAAGTTAGAAATTTACGACGATCACATTGCCCATATCGAAAACCGATTTCTTATGATTGTTCTGCCCAAGCCACATCATGATGTGGCCAATAGACAGTGAAATATTTCATGAAATTTTCGAGCATTTCATGAAGTGAGCAAATCTACGATATGGCCACGACATCTACATTGTTTTGCTTTCATTTAATTTATCATGTTTCTTAGAGAGATTTAATTATGAGTTACCCTATCGATTGATGTGATACAAGTACAGGCTGTTATTTTTTCCACACCTGGAAAGTCTTTTGAAAATATTGTACATAAAGTCCTTGTATGAAATAGATAGTTTGACCAACATAATCATTTTATGTGGCGACAGCTTCCAAAGTGGCAAGCCAAAGTCTTTTGATTCTAATTTTAGTAGCTTATCTACAACTAATAATAATTTTAATTAATATAATTAAAAGTAAAATTTATATACCAAGTGTAAACGTTTCTAAATCGGATTTTAAACTGAAGCGTTAGACAACAGCCAAGCCCTCTTGCCTTAATGTATTATGCCAAAACATTCAGGGCTTGTCTGGCAAAGTTTTAGAATGAGAATTATTTGCAGAATGTAATGACGTTCATATCATTTGTAATAACTGAGCACTGGCTGAATCATTGTGATTTGTCATGTAGTGATATAATTTTGAATTAGCAAATTTATTATCTAGGAAGACAACAACGCGTGGCGGCTTTCTATTTTTTATAAAAGTTAATAAGCTATGTATAGAGAAAGAAAGGATATTGTAAACCATTCTATAGAACGTCATGTCGAGCTGTCATGTGTAGAACTAAAAAGCTAACTAAATATGTATACCGACCACTTAAAGGTAATTTTGAAACGTTTGAATCGGCGATGGAAGATGTCTTGAATAAGTTAAAGTTTAAAAATAATCCAAGAGCTGTATGTGGCGATTTTAATGTTGTTATTCTCGAAAGCTGTGCATCGACTACACGAATATTAACTTGGTTCAATTCTTTTAATTTAATTAATCAGTTCTTGAAGCCCACAAGGTTAACATCTCGTTCAGCCACTTGCATAGATAATGCTTTTACAGAGTCTGATCCGACTAACAAACTAGTCCTTAAAAAATTACATCCGACCATTACGGATTAATGGTATCCTATGGTTTAGATATTGTTGATGCACCTAAAACTGTACAATGTAGATTCGTTACTAAAACGCGACTACGTGATTTTGAAAATAATATAGTTCCAACGCTAACCTTTTTTGAGTTAGTAACGAATGAGTTCGTCTATCATTAAGTCTAAAAAAGGTCTAAAACGATTAAATGCACCCAAAAGTTAGAGTTTTGCGAATGGGCTACGACAGGTATTAATAAAAGTAGAAACCGGCTGTATAAACTATATAAATTAAGAGAAACCAATCATAGCCCTCGTTTCGTAGAACAGATTTTTTGGTGGACCCGGCAATGACCATAATTATCTCTTGAGCTAGGGCTCGTGGGTTTGATCCACACTCTGTACAAATATTTATATGATGAGCATTTGTATTTGTTCCATGTCTGGGTGTTATATTAATATATTTTTACTAGCTGCGCCCGGAGCTTCGCTCCTGTGGAATTTCGGGATAAATAAATAGTTTATGACCTATTTCCAGACTTACAGAATAGGTATACACAAAAATATATATAAAATTCGGGCAAGTCGTTTCGGAGGAGTTTGCTTAGAAATACTGTGTGTACCACGAGAAATTTATATTTAAATATATAAATATTGGACACCATCACATACATTGTTCCAATACCAAAGTATGTAGCTTAAACACTAGTATATTGGAAACAACGACGGGTATTACCACATACACTGTTCCGTACTTTTCTAGGTATAAGCACAAATATTACGTATTTTCTTAAATTATTTGTTAGATTTGTATACACATTTTATTAACTAGCAAATTCAAAACGGAGCTCGCCTAAAACGAAACGTTTTTCTAAAGAGCGCAACACTGAAAGCTTCTGTGTTGCCATTCTTAATCTATGACTTCTGAACCGCGCGCACGGCTCGCACCCTGACTGCTTGAGCTATAAAAAACTTCCCTAAATTATTGCAAGTGCCTATACGAAACTGACCGGTGTCTGAACCCTGGACTTCTACGTTGCATTACATCGAAGGAATCAAGACACGGGGGCCCCCCAAAGCAGCTGCTCCAGCCAGAACAGGTGAGCCTCCCAGCCGAATTTGCTATTTGGTCGTCTAACTTTAACCAACATATAGTGTTCGAGCCGGATATTTGCCTTCAGGCTACCGGATTTCCAGTTAAAAGCGAATATTTGTGCTTGCAATAGGCTATTACTTAAAATCCTTCCTACTAATTCCGTGAGCTAGCGAGAATCTACCTCCGCTCAAAAATATTAATATCAAGTTTCCAAAAATATCTCTGAATATTTCTGAAAAATATCGATGTGTACAGTGAAATCTTAACGAGATCTTTCTAATTATATATAGTTTCATAGTGTTTTGAGGTCATTTAACAACATTTTATTTGGTTTTTATTAACGCTAACCGGGCGGTAGTCGTTGCGGCGCGCGTGGTACCGTTTGCCTATTACATAGTTTTATACGTAGTTTGTCGCAAGTTTTTCTTTATGTTGTACAACGTACAAAAACATCAACTACATTTAGTATTTACGTACAAAGTGTATAGTATATTGTAAGGTTGAGGTATAACGTACCGATAACCAAACTAACCGGTAACTGTATTGCTACATTACCGATTCAACTATCTCTGTTACTGCCTACGGCACAGAGTTCATTTTCCTTTAGCTCGGGTTCAACCGACGGGGTATTTTAATACTAACATTTTATGTTAATTTACAATCAATATTTTAATTTGCGACCAGCTATGTACTTACTTCTCGTTTTACTAACTGACTAATACATACATAGTTAGTACCTAGCTATTCTCGAAGTCATAAAAGTAAATACATAACATTACGTACTACGTAGGTACACAATACTTATTCGAATAAATTCGCAAGTACCTATATGCTTATCTCGTGATAACTAGATTATTTTATACATTACAGTAACTCAACTTCTTCAAGATGAGTGCTATGGAAATTGAACAATTAACTTTCGAACGTGATTTAGCGATCAACAACATTCAGAAAATTGTAGACTGTTCTAATAATGTAGCCGAATTTCGTGTTCGTGTTAAAGAATTAGCCTCAATTAAAAAATCATTCTTTCAAGTTCAAGCTAAGATTGAAAAGTTATCGGCTAAGAATGAGTCATTCAACCGCGAGGATAATTTAGCTGTGAGAAACCAATTTGATTCTTTGTACTTTAAGGTTCAAGTTGCGTTAGACTCGATCAAGGAAGAGCGTAAACAAAGCATTACGTCTGCCTTCGGCGGATTTAACACGGTGTCACATGCGGGTTGCTGCACTCAGCAATCAACGCAATCGCATATTCGTTTACCTCGCTTATCTCTTCAAACATTCTCCGGTATTTTAACTGAATGGAATGCATTTTATGATTTATTTAAATCGCTTGTACATGACAACGCAACTTTGACAAATGTTGAAAGATTCCGGTACTTATTATTGTTTTTAAAAGAGGAACCGTATGATCTTATCAAGTCTATTCCTGTTACGGATTCTAACTACGAAAATGCCTTGCAGGTGTTAATTATGCGTTATGAGAACAAACGAATTATTTCAACTAAACACTTCGACAACATTTTTGACTGTGAACCGATTAGTGATAAAAATGTTGAATCTAGTTTACGCAAACTAATGAATTGTTATCACGAGAACATTACGGCTTTAAAATCATTGGATTTGCCAGTGGAGGATTGGAGTTTCGTTCTCTTGAATATTATGCTACGAAAAATAACGCCTAATATTCGTAGGCGTTTTGAACTTTCATTAAAATCATCGAATGAAATTCCTAGTGTTACCGAATTACTTGATTTCCTCGATAAGGAATTGGCGGCTTTAGAAATAATGAGTGCCTCCGAGCGCACCTCCGCGGCGCGGGTGCCGAGCGGCGCGCCCGCCGCCGCCGCTGCCGGCGGCGGAGCGGCTGGCGCGGCGCGCCCCGCTACCGTGACGTCATCCCGCCATGCGCTGGCAGGAAAACGCGCCTTATCTCTTACTCGCTCGCAATCCGATGTGCAATACAATGCACCGCGCACTTCTAATCCTTCGTTTTCGCGTAACTCGCGTAACATGAGTGTTCATGCTACAACCGCGACGGATTATATAAATAAAATTAAATGTGCGTATTGTAAAAATAATACTCATCCTTTATATAAATGCGACAAGTTTAATAAACTCACTTTAAACGATCGAAAATATTTCGTTAAACAAAATAAACTTTGTACCAATTGTTTATTTATCGGCCACGATTTAAAAGACTGCAAGTCGCGTCACACTTGCCGCGTCTGCAGTCAACGGCACCACTCTTCATTACATGAAGATGCGCCTACTCCAAACGTTTTAATAACTACGGAGTCTTCTTCTCCCCCTGAGTTACACTCAGGAGCGGAATCATTTACGCCCACTCCATCACATGGAGCAACAGGGCATCCTTCTCGTCAAAACTGTACAGTTTTACTAACAACTGCGCTTGTAAATATAAGACCCATGAACCATGGGCCATACACGCCGCGGTCTGTTCGTGCCCTTGTGGATCAAGGAGCACAGACCACACTCATATCTGAGTCGTGCGTTCAGCGGCTCGGCCTGCCGCGGTTTCCCGCGCAGGCGGGTACCACTTTCACAGGCATTGGGGGCGATGTTCATCCGCGTAGTTACGTGTTGTGTGAGGTTACACCCCACAACAAATCAGAGCCGAAGCTTTATATCGAAGCCCATATTTTGCCCAAGTTAACGAGCTACACGGCTTATATCCCAAAGGCTATTGAAAATATTCAGCAGTTCAAGCATCTGCAAGGTCTTGAACTAGCGGACCCAGAACTGCGTTCTGCGCGTCCAGTCGAACTCCTGCTGGGGTCAGATTATCTTGACAGCATACTGCTGCTGGATAACATCATAGGGCCATCCGGCACACCGGTGGCCATTAACAGCATTTTCGGATACCTGATCGGTGGTAGAATTTCTAACAAAAATATGACACATATTAGTGTCAATTTGAGCACTTGCCACCTCGACATAAAACTCCAAAGGTTTTGGGAGTTGGAATCTATACCTGACCATCCCCATCTTACGAAAGAGGAACAGCGATGTGAGTCCATATTTGTCAACACTCACACTCGTGATGAAAACGGTAAATATACAGTTTCTCTGCCCTTTAAGGAGAACCCCCCTCCTTTGGGTGAATCTCGCGCTATAGCTCTCTCACGGTTAACTAAACTAGAGGCACGACTGTCACGCGACCCTGCCTTACGTGAGAACTATAACAAATGTCTTCAAGAGTACTTAGACTTGGGACATATGGAGCCAGTCACTGATTCATCCAGTACTGTAACTCCCCCTTACTTTATTCCTCACCACGTTGTGATAAAAAATTTGGCTACTACCAGTAAATATCGTGTCGTTTTCGATGCTTCTTGCAAGACTACGTCGGGTCGTTCTCTTAACGATAATCTTCTGACAGGTCAGAAATTGCAGCAAGATATTCCTGAGATTCTGCTGAAATATAGACTTCATAAAATCGTCTTTACGGCCGATCTTAAAATGATGTATCGCTTTATCGGTCTTTGCAAGGAACATCGTGATTATCATCGGATTCTTTGGAGATTTTCTCCGCTCGATCCTGTGCAAGAATATCGCATGTGCTCGGTCACCTTCGGTGTAGCCTCAGCGCCCTTTTTAGCTTTACGCACGCTTCGCCAATTAGCAATTGATGAAGCTGATGCATTCCCACTCGCCTCACAAGTACTTCTTAACGAAGTATTTGTCGATGATGTCGTTACTGGGGCTGATACAGTCGAAGAAGCTCTCATTCTTCAACATCAGCTCACTTCTATTTGCAAGGCAGGAACCTTTGAACTTCGCAAATGGACCAGTAATAGCTCCGAGTTCTTATCTCATTTGAATACTGACGAGTCAAACCATGACGATGCTCTTATTCTTTCGGCACTTGATATTGATACCTCCGTTAAGGTCTTAGGGCTTAAGTGGAACCCTAAGTCTGATATTTTCACTTATCAAACAGATGCAGTAGCCAATAATGCACATAAATGTACGAAGCGTAAAATGTTAGCAGAAATCGCTAAGATCTATGATCCTCTTGGATTCTTAAGTCCAGTGACATTGTTGGCTAAGCATTTAATCCAACTGTTGTGGGTATCTGGCTCAGGTTGGGATGATACTCCTCCGCAGGGAATCTGTGATTTATGGTCACGATTCATTGAAGAACTGCCGTTACTAAGAGACATTTCATTACCTCGTCATGTGCTTCCTAGCACGCATCAAGTATCACTTCATGGCTTTTCAGACGCCTCTGAAAAGGCATACGCAGCATGCGTATATATCCGCGTCGTTGACACGGACGGTAACATCAGTGTACATCTCTTAATGGGAAAAACAAAGGTTGCGCCTCTCAAACGTCTCACGATTCCGAGACTGGAGCTCTGCGCAGCTCATCTCTTGTCAAAATTGATAAAGAAAATTCTTAATACTTACAGTTCTGTTTTGACTTTCGACCAAGTCTACGCTTGGTCCGATTCTACGATCACTCTTGCCTGGTTGCGTTCATCCCCAGACAAGTGGCGAACATACGTGTCTAACCGCATTGCGGAAACGACAAGTAACGTGCCTGCCTCACATTGGCATCACGTCCAATCAGCGGATAATCCCGCAGACCCCGCGTCTCGTGGCATTCTTCCGTCACAGCTGAATCATCAACTCTGGTTTAAGGGACCAGTTTGGCTTACAAAAAACGAGTCTGAATGGCCTAAGAGTAACGTCAATTGTCATACTGACGAAGAACGTCGCAAGCATGTTCTTCTTACACAAATCAATGAACCTAGAAACTTAGAGTTTATTGAAAGATTTTCGTCGCTTCCAAAGATGCTACGCGTTATTTCCTACATGTTACGGTTCTTAAATAAATGCCGTAAGATAAATATTCCTGTAACAAAACACATCACGGTCGCTGAGACAAAACAGGCTCTCAGTCGAATAATTTCACTTGTTCAAAATGAACACTTTTCGGAAGACATCTCGCGTCTTAAAGATGACGACAGGTGTACAAAACGTCTTCAGAAACTTAAGCCTTTCGTGGACGATGCCGGACTCCTCAGGGTCGGCGGCAGGATAAATCGAGCTAACGTGCCATATGATGCAAAACATCAGATCCTGTTACCAAAAAAACATCATTTCACGAATCTTCTTATAGATTTCTACCATAGAACACATTTACATGTGGGACCTCAAACTTTGCAATTTGCCCTCGCACAGACCTACTGGATCCTGTGCGCTCGCGATGCTGTGCGGATGCGTACTCTCCGCTGCGTGTCGTGTGTTCGTGCTCGACCTGTCGCTCCACAGCCATCGATGGCTCAATTGCCTACTAACAGAGTTCGATCACTCCGTCCCTTTTTAAACACATCTGTTGATTTTGCGGGACACTTTTTACTTAAATCAAGCAAGTTTAGAAATGCCAAAATTTACAAATCATACGTATGCGTGTTTGTTTGCCAATCAACAAAAGCAATTCACATGGAGTTAGTTCCCGACCTCTCAACCGAATCATTTTTAAACGCGTTGCGTAGGTTCATATCTCGGCGTGGTTATTGCAAAACAATTTGCTCCGACTGCGGACGGAACTTCGTAGGTTGTGATAGATATCTTAAAGAGCTCTACACGTTTCTACGAAACGAGTCAAATCAGACTGCTATAAACGACCAGCTGACCAACATGCAAATCACCTGGCAGTTTAATCCTCCGTATGCTTCGCATTTTGCCGGTCTTGTCGAACGAGCTGTAGGTAGTCTCAAAAGGCATTTACATCGTGTCATAGGCACGCTAAAACTAACCCAGGATGAATTTTGTACTCTGATTTGTCAAATTGAGGCCTGTCTTAATTCCAGGCCTCTCTGTCAACTTAGTAATGACCCATCGGATCCATTACCACTTACACCCGGTCATTTTCTTATCGGGGAAGCATTAACCTCTTTGCCAGAATTTGACTTGTCTAACGACAACCCAAACCGCCTCGCAAGATGGCAGGTTATCCAACAAGCTGTTCAACACTTTTGGAAACGCTGGAGCGTAGAGTACTTACACCAGCTACAACCGAGAGGAAAATGGTTCCACGACAATACTAACCCACCTCTTCATGAGGGTTCTGTAGTAGTGTTGATGGACAACACTCTACCACCCTTGCAATGGCGTCTCGCGCGCGTGCATCAGCTGCATCCCGGCGCCGATGGTATTACCCGAGTTGTAACTGTACGCATCGGTAATTCTCTCACTAAGCGACCTGTAGTTAAGGTCTGCCCATTGCCTACTGATTAGGTATTTCTTAGGTTATAGCATTACATGTTTTTTAGTCCTAAGTTAGCGTATTTCTTAGATAAAATAAGCATTATTTTATGGTCGGCGGCATGTTCCGTACTTTTCTAGGTATAAGCACAAATATTACGTATTTTCTTAAATTATTTGTTAGATTTGTATACACATTTTATTAACTAGCAAATTCAAAACGGAGCTCGCCTAAAACGAAACGTTTTTCTAAAGAGCGCAACACTGAAAGCTTCTGTGTTGCCATTCTTAATCTATGACTTCTGAACCGCGCGCACGGCTCGCACCCTGACTGCTTGAGCTATAAAAAACTTCCCTAAATTATTGCAAGTGCCTATACGAAACTGACCGGTGTCTGAACCCTGGACTTCTACGTTGCATTACATCGAAGGAATCAAGACACGGGGGCCCCCCAAAGCAGCTGCTCCAGCCAGAACAGGTGAGCCTCCCAGCCGAATTTGCTATTTGGTCGTCTAACTTTAACCAACATACACCAAGACCCGAGGAAATATTGAAAAGTTCGTTTTCAACGTTTTCGTTTCAACCCTACCGGGCTTCGAACCCGGGACCTCTAGAGATAGCGGCACCTTAAAAACCGGTGCGTACACCACTCGGCCACGGAGGTCGTCAAATAAATGTATGTATACAGGTTGTTACGGAAAGAATATATACATCCGAAAGGGAGTGATAGTACGGACCCACAATACGAAAAAACATTCCTTAGAAACCAGCACTGATAATTATAGTATAAAAAATGGATGGTGGTGGTTTTTCGTATTGATGGGTAGTATCATCCGCTTTTGGATGTACAAACCATTTCTGTAACACTCTGTATATTTATAATACCTCCGTTGTTTCTGATATCCGTTCCTTAGAACAGTCTTCTGATTCACAAACCGTCGGAAACGGAATCGAATTCGAATTTTGTGCTTTTCTTTGTCTATTCTATTGTGAGTAACAGAGACAGTGCCTACATTCTGCCGTCGGGAGCGTTTTCGACGGTTTGTGAATCATATAGTATGTTAATAAACTGGTAATAGTAAAATGTTTTTATTACGCGATTGTGCTTATTTCCAGGGCAACTTGTGACAGTCCAACCTACGTCACCATTGCTTTTTAATTAGCCACAGGAGTTTTAATTTTATTCGACTTTTCTGAAAAACCGATTTTCCATATTTTCAATAACTGTTACATCCTGAAACTACATTTTCATGTTTCAGACACATCTGAAATCTGAAAACGTTTCAGTAAAAAAAATATATTTATATAAAATAGTATTATTTATTTCCTTTTCCTACTAAAAACATCTTTCTTTTCTTTTGAATAGTTATTGAACATATTTAAATCAATTATAAGTCGAACAGGTATATTCTACATCTTCAATTAACAATAATAGATAAAAAAATAATTTAAAAACTTTTAAGTTTGAATTGAAGTTAAGAGAAGCGACATCTATTAATCAGTTTTAGTACTATGTGAAAAGCCAGC
This sequence comes from Crambus lathoniellus, assembly GCA_949710035.1. NCBI lineage: Eukaryota > Metazoa > Arthropoda > Insecta > Lepidoptera > Crambidae > Crambus > Crambus lathoniellus. The sequence continues at coordinate 37,995,359 of OX453296.1, forward strand.
GCCGAGCTGCGCAGCGGCAAGTAGCGGAGTTAATAGCATGTCTTTGATATAGTACTGAGAAGTTTTGCTACTCGTTACGAGATGGCGCTAGTGGACTTGGAAAATTTTAAATAAAATCATTTATGAAAATAACATTATTTAATCCTTTTCTTCTTAATTCTTCTTAGCAGCATGATGAATAATAAACTAGTAATTTTAATATTACTTACAAAAGCTTGGTTTAGGGTTAAATGTAGGAAAACCATTATGTCTCTTCAAGCATGCAAATATATTAATTTCTCCTGAAATTCTTGATTAAAATTTATCCTGAAGGAATTTCCTCATCTAGGAAGTCTTTAGTAAAAGGTAATATAGATAGATAGGTATCTACAACCTTGAGTTATGAAGTAATCCTGAAAATTCAAAACATCAAAATGAATATTGCTAAAATTCAATATTTTCAATTTATCTAAAAATACAAGTTGGAAATTGAATTAATTTGGTTATAAATTAGTATACTAATTATGCTGATGAAAGATAAATTGATTTAGAGTAAGTCCTTTGCTTAAATAATTTGACATAAGCAAAACTAAATGTTTTGAGTTTTTCAACGCAGTTGAAAAACTGACTATTACTTGAAAATAATATAGAATGTGTGTCTATTGTTATGAATAGTTATTTCTTAGTTCATCCTAAATCTGTACATAATTTTAAAACTAGAATTAGCTCAGAACATTCTGTCAATTGTAAGAAATCACTAAATATGGAATTTCAACGTTGCAAAATTTGATAAATTTTAGTAAATTCTAAAAGGTCAATAACTTTTATAGTATGTATTGGATTTATAATTCTGATATAAATTAGATAATTTCAAAGTGTCCTTCTTATAGTATAATAGAATTTATTACTTAAAGAAGTAATAAACATTGTGAATTTCCAGTTGTAAAATATACAAAATGACAAAAGGTTATTTCTAAAAACTACATTATTGAATGTGTTTTATAGGTGCATATAATGATGATATATTTACCTGAGAGCTTGGTATTTTTGGGAAAACACCTTTTGAAAGATTTCTAGTAGAAGTTGTCTGTTTAAAAAGCTTCATAAATAGTGTTTTAAGAAATTCAATCCTGGAAAATAGAGTCACGTTCAGAGTTAGTTTAGGCTAGGTATGAGTACATTAAGATATTAGAAAAGGTTTTATTTTGTTAATAAATATACTTAACTGTTTATTTATAACTTACAAACGTCAGTTTGTGTCACAGATGAGACAAAATCTCTTAAAGAACGTATTAAGTACCCAAAGTCGATTTTGGGTTTAAAACCATGATTAAACCTAAATAAAATTAAGCAAGATATATATTAGGGATTTCTAATTAATCTTCTATTAATAAAACTTAGCCTAAATACACTAAATTCAATATTTAAATCAAAGTTTAGAATTTTGAATTACGCGCCATTGCATGAGGCCAACTAGTGCCTTATTCACAATGTGCAAGGAGCGATTGAACAAAATCTGTGTGAGTCAATGTACCTTTGCGCTATGTAATACATAGTTGATACATAGCGGAAAGGTGATAAAAACATTCCTAGATCATTAGATTAGTTACACTATATGGAAGTCTGATAGTTCTGTCCGACGTGAGCCACAAAACATAATTGTGCACTAATGACACGAATTATAGCTTCTTAGTTTAGTTTCATATAGAAGTTCTGTAGCGCAGGCATTGTTTTGCTATTTGGCTAGATTTTAACTACGTTATTACAGCTAAATATTGAATTTATTAAGCGACAGTGCTGTCATCTATAATGAAACTATGATTTTGTGCGTCTGTAGGGTCTCTTATTTAGAGAAAACAATGGAACCATAGACTAGAATACAGATTTTATTACAGTCTAGATTGTCTATGGTGAAGACTTGCTAAGGTGGCCACTTTCTGACGATTACCCGTTTTATAGGGAAAATTTGGGAATTTATACCTCTAATTCGATTTATTTAGATTAAAATATTTCGTTATTTAGACCTAGAATTTTGCTACAAACTGATTGAATATTGTATGTTGGAGATGATTGAAGTCTGGAGGAGCAGTTTTGCGATGAAGTGTACACAAACCACAGAGTTTGAACACGTCGATATGAAATTGTTTGAGATCTCGTTGATGGAAGGGAATGAACACTTTTCGCATACGGTTCTCATGATTTCGACACCTCTGAACATATATTTATGCATCAAATTTAATCTAAATCAAGTATTTAAATTTTCTGAAATTCGCACTTGAATAACTTTTGAATGAGTTTATCTGAAGCCGCGAAAATTGGAAATTACTTGATTTTGGATCGAGGAATAAGATTTACTACAGTAATATCTTATTTTCTCAAGATAGAACTAGATAATCTAGTTTTATCAAGTAAATAATTATTTATACCTAAATCGAGATATGGCAACATATCAGAATAACTGAATTATTCTTATGGGGGAATCCCAAAGAGGAAGCGCGTGGAGAAGTATTGGACGACATGTCAGGGGAGTTCTAGAATGTTCTAGAGACGAGATATAAAAGAGCGAGGTTCGTGGACTAGGAAAACAGTTCGGGAGAATTTATCGGGAATGCAGGCCGAAGCTCTGCCCGATCGCGATTCGGTATTTTACTAGTGAAAAGTATTTAATAGTGAATTTAAGAGAAATCTCTGCCCAAAATTATTTCAATTTAAATATTTTCTTTAATTATTGTGTTTCAAATCTGTGGGTGGTAAGCTTTATTAATTTATCTCCATTATTTTCTTGGAATCCTCATTTTTGAGTCTGGACTGAGTTTTGAAAGAGGCCGATGATGATTTACAGTTCTTGGCCAGATCTGTATTTCTTCAGTAAGGTTTCATGATGGCATTTCCGATCTTCTCTTGGGTAAATACTTTCCTTGTGGGAATGTTTGCTCTGGATGGGGGTCTGAAGGCTGTCACGTGTCAAAACTTCGACCAGTAATATTTGAAAGCAAGAATTGAATATTTCAGAATTTGTTTTAAATTCTTTTGAATTAATATTGCTACCATACCGTCAGTATTAAATTCGGATTTCGTGATCTAATCGTCGAATCGCTTACTCGACATAAGATTTGTTTGATTTACACGCCGCGAAAGTGTTAAAGTGTGTGTTAATCGTGAAAATCTGTTGAAAACAAATTCTCCTCTTAAAATTTATCTAAAACAACTTTTTCACACGTTGTGATGTGTGTTGTTATTTAAAAAAGGCTTATCTGAGCTCTTTGTACAATTTAGAGAGGGAATTTGGTCCATACAGAGTTTCATATGAAGTGAAGTGTCGTGCTTTGGTTCGTGAGGATTATTGCTAGATTTTGATCTGAAATCTAGCAAGGGTGAGTGTAGGAAATAAGGTGTAATTTGGATGTCAGACTTTAGCTATAGTTTCAGTACTAAATTCCTTGGAAACAGATACTCTCTGTCCCAGTAAATTGATTCCTGAAACTTTCAGAAGTTTCAAAGCTGAAGCTTGGCACAATGTCTGATAGACAAGTTCTAGTACTTGTAAGATCTGCCCTCATCTTATATTATCATTTGCTTGCATGTCTGTGCAAGTAGAATTCTGTTTATATGTTTTGATGCTGAAATTGGAAAAGAGGTTTTTTATCCTCATAAGAGTGAAACTTTTATGTCAGAAGTCTCTACTAGACTCTAACTAGTTAAATCTGATGTTATTTGAACATGACCTCTCATCCTGATCAGTATCAAAGTCTTGATATATGGAATTCTGCAGCGCCTCATCCAAACCATGTTTATTTATTTATTACAGCTGTTGTGTGAACAGGCTGCTGTTCTACTCTCATAATTAACTATTATAGTCTAATTTTGACTATAATTCCATCACAGATTCTATAGAGAGACCGTAGCCTTTCATACAAAAGCTATTTTATCATACTTATGTATGATTTATTTTACTGTATTAATATTTATATTATACAGACACATACTTACATCAGTTCACACTATCCATACACAACTCAGGTAATGGTTGTTTTATGTAGCTCTAGAGTGGATAGATTGAAGCTTTACCGCTGGCTTGAAGCTCGAAGAGTGAGGTAACTTGCCGTTGTGGTCTGACTCACCTAGTTTTCTGGTTGACGTCTGGCTACAGTGATGAGATAATGTGGAATTTGCTGTGAGTTGATGGTGATTTCTAAAGTAATTTATAGTCTATAATGGACTATGGGTGATCAGAATATGACTTCAACAAAATGTGTTTTACTATAGGTCTCTCAAGGATATCGTTTTGGTAGTACGGTAAACACTCTTCATTTCCCAAAGTCAAAAGACCGTGTTAGGATTTGAAGCTGTGTATCTACTAAATCACACTACAGGCCGTTGGCTGATCATGGTATATTGATTGATCAAATGCCTTAGTGTCATTTTACACTAATTTGGCCAATTATGGTGTCGTCTGGATGTTTGCTTGGACCCTTAGTAGTGTAATCTTACGAGCCGAGCGGCTTGGGGACAACGCACTATTAAGGACTCCACCCACAGCCTGATTCGCACGATTGTTGGTCATTCACCTTACCAGATGTCCTGTTGGTTTCCTGGCTTTGTCGATATCCGGATTACCGTTTTTGATTTGTGATACCTTTCAGTTCATAACTGTTGGGTAAAACCAATTAAAGACAAAAGTCCTCCTGTGTTTCTTTATATTGAAGCCATATGTTGGATCACACATAAGTCTCTGACTTAATTTTCACACCATGGGAAACTCATAGCATTGGTACACGGTTGGTTGAGTAAATGAATACTGTGCAAAGTGTTTTATTTAACTCCTGACAATTTAATATTGTCTTATCCAAACCCTACCTCTCATTTGAGAAGACCCAGTTTATATTTGAAATATAATATAACTATTTATTTGTTCAACATGGATTTGAACATAATATCCTCTTTGATGGATGCCATTTCATGTGCTGAGCGCTGAGTCTCATAACAGATATGCCTACACAAGCATACACACTACATAAACTATACAACAAGTGGCTTGATTCGTCGAGTCACTATAATCTTTATTCTTCTTCTCTCCGCTATGCGTTGTGAAACACCCTGTCTTTTGCTTGAGTAGTCGAGCTCTGTCCTACGATCCTGAGACTATTCAGAGGAGGATATCTTGGTGAAGTAAGCCCTATGTAGACAGTTCACCTCTGCATTTGCCGAGACCCGCACACTATACAGTTCCCTTCTGGCTGAAGGCTATAGGATCTGCGTCCCAGACAAGTAGGACTTGCCTCCAAGATCTCCACTCCGGTGGAAGGAGAGACATTTCTGAAAGGTTCTGGCTACGCCATCCTCTTCATGCTCAGATTGTGACGCTTTACATCTTTGTCCTGATTGTACGCAATCCGACAATGCATAACACTGTAATTTCTTAGATATGTTCTGAATAGACGCTCTAAGAATTGCATATGAAATATCTGTTTATGAGTACTTGGTGGCAGTAACTGGAGTGGGCATTTGTTAAACTGGATGTTTTTCCATTTAACTGATTGTTGAAACTGGGTTTTCACATTCCTTTGCCTTATACTCTCTTTTGCTGCACCACTGTTGTGCTTAAGTATACTTGAGCGCCTCGTTTGCGTTGGACTGGGACCGGAAAGAGCTAGAGGGGAGGTTGGACGTAGCTCCCCAGGGCAATGCCCTGGGCCACAAGCCATCAGGGTATTAGCCTGGGCCTAGATTCACTATACCCTATCCTTATCCTAAAATTCCTATCCACAAATACTATACTTATTTACACTTAACTCTTTCTTTACCTATTTAAAGTATAACTATTATCCACTGTCATGCTTAATTAACACTATTTATTTATTTATTTGTATTTATATATTTATAATTCATTTCAGCTTGCTTTAGGTAATTAGCTATAAGATTAAGCGTCTCTGTTATCATTGTACTTTGAACATACCTTATTAAAAAGAATCTATGGGATACTGAAACAAAAAATTACACAACGTAGTGTCCTAACCATTTAGTCGATCACAACAAACAGCCAAACATTGGGGTCAATAATATTAGACTTCTTTCTCACATCCAGCTAGTTCACTTTAGCATAGTAAGAGAGTTCATTCTACAATGGTCCACGTGACCAGGATTAGTTTAATAATAATATTTAATGATTTAATATCTTAATCTCTTAATCTTTTATTCATTTAGAGATAGCTAGGACCATCTTTTACAAACTGCACTGTAGGTATCGCTATGTGAACACAAGGAATCAACACAGAGCGTTCCGAAGTAGGATTTACGAGCCACCCGGGGCTGGCACGTTCACCGGCTGCGATGCACCGCATTGCGACTTTTAAATCAAAGTACATACTTTACAAGTTTCTGTTTTACGACGCTGAATATCTTACCCCCTTTTTTGTTCAACTCGATGTACCTGTTTCATTATTTATCTGTGACTTTGATGATGATGGGTGAAAAAAAGAAACATAGTCCAACTGTTTGACGACTTCCGTGGCTGAGTAGTGTACGCACCGGTGTTTAAGGTGGGGTAAATGTTTCAAAAGAACTTTTCAACATTACCTTGGGTCTGGGCATATGTGGTTTAGCCGTCGTTGTTTTAAATTTCCATAACACAAGTTCTCAAGATATTAAAGTTTGTTATTACAACAATGTTATGTGGTTAATTATGCTTGTGATGGTGTTACAACATTAAAATTTATTTGTATTTATTTGGAAAAGTAAAATATTTATTTAAAAAAAGTTGTGTGTGTTGTTGTACCTATCTTAATTAAAATCTTTTTCATGATAAATGCACGAATGGCTTATAAGGTTTTGATATTATAACTTAACGGGACTCCCAGATAGGTATATTAAATTTTCCCATAAGTTTATAATGACTATAACACTTTTATTATAGGTAAGTAGCATGCAACCGCGTCCTAGAAATATATCAGCAATCTAGCTATGCATAAAAATATTGCACGCGATATTTAACAATATCAGTGGCATTGCAACAACAGACTCAATTAATAAACACCGTTCTTTTTCAGAATATTTTTTTATTATTTAAACACATTTCAATCTTTTTAAAATAAACAGTAATTAAGTTTCCTTTAAGTTCCGTTAATTGGTACTTGTTAACTTAACCAGAGGGGCAGCGGAGGACATTGCATCAATTTACGGCGAGGTTCAATTAAGAGGACGCTTTTGAAATGTTCGTGGAACGGACTTCCAGTTAAGGCTCTTACACTTGGGCTTGCCAATTTTTGTGGAAACTTAGGTGATGGGGATACCTTCTTGATCGCTCTTGATCTTCCATCCTAGGAATTCAGGGGGATTAAGACGCTTTAGATAGTCTTAAAAAAATATTTGACATATTTACCAAAAATTTGAAACAACCACAACTGTTGGTTGTTGCCATTACTTTACTCCAGAATATAGTAAGATAGTATAGTTATATCGTAACAGAAAATTACAAGTTTCTAACAAAAATACTAACCAAGAGAAACCGTTTCTATAAAGCTTTTTTTAACTGATCATCAATAAAACACATAATTCAAACCACTACACGTGTTAAATGTTGTAGTTTAACATAAATGCGCCATGTATTGAATAGGTTTTGAGGAAAAACGTTTCAACTGCGGTCTATTACGAGCTTCGCCCCTTAAAAGCGGCGTCGCTAATTTAATTTTCAGTGTGCAGGTCTGGATTATCAGATTCCCTTTCAGCATTTGATCGGCTTAGACGGTTTCAGAGTAAAAGCTGTTCGAAAACATCAAATAAAAAATTTGCCGTTATTTTATTTAAGATACTTAGCTAGCACCCGTACCCGAGCAGCAAGTATCCTTTGCAAACTTTCGCAATGGTCGGTCATGGGATGGGTGATCAAAAACTCGAGCTCCTCTGTGCTTCGGAAGGCACGTTAAGCCGTTGGTCCCGGACGCATTTGCAGTCGTTCATACCCACCAATCCGCACTGGGCCCGCTTGGTGGGTCGTGCTCCATTTTCCTTATTCATCCACAAAGAAGGCCAGTGCCCCAGCAGTAGGGACATTAAATGGCTGATGATGATGATGATCCTTTGTCAGTTGAAAATAAATTAAAAGAGAATTTCAATAAAAAAAATTGGTACATACAATATTTTTAAGCCTACCATCTGAGTTATTTTAATTTTTAGTTTTTTGCATTCACAATGCAATTTTTATAATAGAAAAATGGAAAATGAAGTATTTAGAAAAAATCGACCCGTCTCACAACTAGCTCCGATGGGACTCGAACCCACGACCTTTCGCTTTCCGGGCGACTGCTCTAACCACTGAGCTACGGAGTCGTTACGAGAAGCGTCGAATTTATCCAATACTTCTTAAACGCTGTATAGTCAGCGTTAATTTCATCAATGTGGAGATATTACTACCCTCACACGCGAAAGAAATACCTTTCCAGGTATTTGGCAATCGCTAAAGATGAAATTACTATTGCAAGTTATTTTAATTTTTAGTTTTTTGCATTCACAATGCAATTTTTATAATAGAAAAATGGAAAATGAAGTATTTAGAAAAAATCGACCCGTCTCACAACTAGCTCCGATGGGACTCGAACCCACGACCTTTCGCTTTCCGGGCGACTGCTCTAACCACTGAGCTACGGAGTCGTTACGAGAAGCGTCGAATTTATCCAATACTTCTTAAACGCTGTATAGTCAGCGTTCATTTTGCTGCTGTATAGTTGTGAGACGGGTCGATTTTTTCTAAATACTTCATTTTCCATTTTTCTATTATAAAAATTGCATTGTGAATGCAAAAAACTAAAAATTAAAATAACTTGCAATAGTAATTTCATCTTTAGCGATTGCCAAATACCTGGAAAGGTATTTCTTTCGCGTGTGAGGGTAGTAATATCTCCACATTGATGAAATTAACGCTGACTATACAGCGTTTAAGAAGTATTGGATAAATTCGACGCTTCTCGTAACGACTCCGTAGCTCAGTGGTTAGAGCAGTCGCCCGGAAAGCGAAAGGTCGTGGGTTCGAGTCCCATCGGAGCTAGTTGTGAGACGGGTCGATTTTTTCTAAATACTTCATTTTCCATTTTTCTATTATAAAAATTGCATTGTGAATGCAAAAAACTAAAAATTAAAATAACTTGCAATAGTAATTTCATCTTTAGCGATTGCCAAATACCTGGAAAGGTATTTCTTTCGCGTGTGAGGGTAGTAATATCTCCACATTGATGAAATTAACGCTGACTATACAGCGTTTAAGAAGTATTGGATAAATTCGACGCTTCTCGTAACGACTCCGTAGCTCAGTGGTTAGAGCAGTCGCCCGGAAAGCGAAAGGTCGTGGGTTCGAGTCCCATCGGAGCTAGTTGTGAGACGGGTCGATTTTTTCTAAATACTTCATTTTCCATTTTTCTATTATAAAAATTGCATTGTGAATGCAAAAAACTAAAAATTAAAATAACTTGCAATAGTAATTTCATCTTTAGCGATTGCCAAATACCTGGAAAGGTATTTCTTTCGCGTGTGAGGGTAGTAATATCTCCACATTGATGAAATTAACGCTGACTATGCAGCGTTTAAGAAGTATTGGATAAATTCGACGCTTCTCGTAACGACTCCGTAGCTCAGTGGTTAGAGCAGTCGCCCGGAAAGCGAAAGGTCGTGGGTTCGAGTCCCATCGGAGCTAGTTGTGAGACGGGTCGATTTTTTCTAAATACTTCATTTTCCATTTTTCCTACCATCTGATTTTTCTTTAGTACCTAGGTACCTATTATTATTGTATAGTGATTTCCGATGAAAGCGTCCGATTTGCAACGTTGCAGTCATTGACGCCGTCGACGTCGACGACGCCGACGTTGGCGACGTCGTGACGTGGTGATGAAGACACGCTCAAGGTCACTGATAAAAAAATTACAATAAATATTTTTACAAGCCGTACGAACCCTTAAGTTTGCTTCTACAAATTGAAATAGTTTGCGTCATTGCATGCTGTCCATTATCCGACACAAATCCAGTGCGAATTCAAACCACTTCATAGCTCGAGTGCTTCAACTCAATATTCCATTACATTGAGCAAATTCGAGTAAAGGCCAAGTCGGCACTTTGATTAATCACATTGATCAGAGACCCATGCGAGATACAGCTCACACGTACGATCTATTTGTCCAAAGAGGCTGATTTTGCATACACCTACATAATTATAATAATAATACATAATTATGGCCTGAGCTATTGATATTGCTTCAAATACACAATTATCGAAAACATTTCGCTGTAGCTCGGAAGTTTAGAATTAAGGTTTGGTTGAGGAGTTAGTTACGTTGGGACTTTCAGCCTGTGACTTTGCAATCAACTATATTTCGGAATAGATAGTTTATTTTAATTATTTAGTTGATCTCCGCCGTATCGCGTATCCGATGATGATGAGGTTGACAAGTACAAGTGTACAAGAATAATATGTCTTAAAAGTATTTATATTATGCAGGACAGAATTAAATTTTACATGCCTTTTTATTGTGTAAAAGCAAGAAATTCCCTGTTAAAATAATTACGACTGTGCAAGCAAAGACAATGGGGTCTCCTCCACTTGTTTCTGCAATTAATTCACAAAGCGCTGCAAACTATTCACTTGATTTCAGAAACTGCAACTGCAACTGGCCAAACAATAGAGCAAGCTGTCGTAATTCTAGCTTGGGGATCCGCAATCTAAAGCCACGTACTCACTGAGAGGTGTAGCACATAACGCACCAGATACAATATCATAGTAGGCTCGATGCAATCGGTCCGACTGACCTTATTGGCGAGTACGACTGTAGCTCGCAGTGAACTCCTAGAGCCGTACAAGCTTGCTAATTGATACAGTATCAGTTACGCTACGCTCGATATCGCTAAGTGAGTACTCGACTTAGTGGTGCTCACACTGCTGTTAGAAAATGTATGAAAACATTTCCTAACAATAGTACATTTACTTAACAAAAGTGAAATATGTTACATTCCATTTGGAATGTGGATGTTTTAAGAGCTCCTTCACTGGTAGAAAATGTTGCATCATCATCATCAGCCATAATATGATCCCCCTGTAGGGCATAGGTCTCTCTCAAGGATGTCCACAACGATCGGGCTCAGCGCTGCCCGCATTCATCGGCTTCCCTCAACCTTCACTCGAAGAATGGAATAACCGACTTAAAAGGAGACTACAGTCAAGGCACATAATTTATGTTTTCATAACACGTCTACATGAAATTATAAAATTCATTGTAATTAGGTATACCTATTATAAAATATTATAAACATAACATTACATAAATTACGTTCAAAAGTATTTCACATTTTAAATCTATTTGACTATACAGTTTTTGACCTTTACTTTATTACAATAAGTGGAAAGTTTATTAATTTTAAAAGTTACCCTGAAATCTTTGCCCCATGATGTGGTATTCGTATTCATTTCAGAGAGCACTGCACATTAAGTAATTGATGATGGTAGTAATAAGTTACATGCTCTTTGTATCTAGCCTACTAGATATAGTAGGCTAGATACAAAGAGCATGCAACTGGGGCCAGGAAATACGTTAAATTCCTTGCAGCATTTTAAACCAACGGTTGTCATTGTTTGCTGTGGTAATTAACGAGTTAATCAATGAAATTTAACTCTAAAAGTGTTCTGTGTTTCTACGTAACTCGCGCTACTGAGTATTCCAGTAAGCGGAAATTAAACAGAAGTTTTATGAATTAAAAGAACTCGTTCTCCAAAGCACTTTTACGGGAAAATTATGTGTAAAACAAAGCAATTAGCAAATTAAACTTCACATTCAGTAAAATTTTATTGCAGCAAATGTGACAACGCCTTTTAATTACTTAATGAAAATCCCAGAAAAGCTATGTTTCATGTGAATATGTGTTTCTTGTTTGCTAACAATAAAGTATATATTTGCTCACACCCAGTTCATGACCGTAAACTGGAAAAAACTGGGAAGAAAACACTCAGACTCGTAATAACGGGCCTCGAGTCTTGCTCTCTATAAAAGTTGCAGTTAGCAAAAATATGAGCGCATTTAAACTGGCTCTGTGGGGTCGCTGAAGACACACACTAGACTTGCCTAGTCTACTTTCATGGACTAGGTTGATGAACAACTTATATCTACTCCAACATCTACTTGTTTAAGTTGTTATGAAAAGTTACACTCTACCCGGCGACTGTACTTTCTAATAACGTATATTAGCTTTCAAAATGACACGTATGAATTTAATAATAAAGAAAATAGCGCCATGTACCTTATGGGTGTGCTAAGAAACTGAAGTGCCACTCAAAAAGTAGTGAAGCCACAAGTCAATTTAGAGGCCACATTGTAAAAAGTCGTAGCCAATAAAGATTTAAGCTCGTCACAGGGTGGAATTAAATATTGTTTTCACAACAGAAGCTAGGCGGGCCACCCGGTGGGGGCGAAGGGAGTTAGGATCGCCACTTCATTGCGCGAAGTGTTGACATCTTCAGAACCGGCTGACCGCTCGTCGTTTTGTAGTGAATTCTATTCCAAACTGAATTACTTACCAACTGAGCTATTCATTCTGAGGGTGTCACTTTGAATGTCACATTTAATTACTCTCAATGAATGGGTAGCACTTTGAATAACAGAGGAATTCATAAAAGGCTTCCGGCTTGAAAGCCGCTGTCTTTGAATCTGAAGTAATGAAGTCAGACCCACTCGAGTTAAAAATTAGGATCCAGTTTTAACTTAAGCTTTAATATTAATAATAAGGCATTTATTTCAGATTTACATTAAATGTAGCTTCACATTTATTGACGCATAGATAAAAACGTTAAAAATTATCTAAGTAATAAGCATGCTTCTTTTAGAAATCACCTATAAATATTTAAGCCATTAAAATGATAAACAATTTTCTAAGAGCAGCTCTGCTGTAAACAATATAAAACGCACATTTATAATTATGCAAGAGATGTAGTTTTTATTCATTTGATCCTTGAGATCGCAATAATTTTAGTTCCACATTTAATCCGACCAATATTTGTAAATGTCAAACGTCAAATAATGTGAATATTTTAAAATTTAGCAGCGATAATACAAAATGTCAGATGTTAGAATAGTATAGAAAGTAAACATAGGTAATAACTTCATTTAGTAAATAAGTGAAAAAATAAAAATATTTACTTTTTGTATTCACAATGTAATTTTTTATTCGAAATATTGAAAATGAAGTACTTACCTATTAGAAAAAATCGACCCGTCTCACAACTAGCTCTCGAACCCACGACCTTTCACTATCCGGCATAGTAGAGAGTTTTTACTTGAAAATAAATTATTCAAATTTTTCTAATACTTCATTTTCAATAATAAAAAAATATAACAAGCTGATCCGGCGAACTTCGTACCGTCTTATCGACAGCACGACACCGGATGCTGATAAGCAATAATGTGTCAACTCACAAAAACACATATTCGGAGATATTGATGTTTTTTGGTTATGCGCCGCGTGTTTTTCATTATTCAATACTGTTTTAACTGATTTAAAACATAGAAATAGGGGCAAATAAAACAATAACTTGAAACAAAATTAAATATGGAATGATTGATACCAAGTTTGTCAATAATACGTTTTGTTCCTTAACATACTCACCACTCGAAGCTGCGCCATCTATTATTTCGTTTAAAATGCCGGGAGACTTGACACATTATTGCGAAATTGAATTTTGTTCTTCGGTACAAAGACAAACAACGAAGTCTGCGTTAAAAATTCAAAATAATCTGTGAAATTCAGATTAAATTACTTTTAATGTACAAACTGTTGTTAAAGTGTTATGTCCGCAATCCACGCTGAAGTTACCACAATAAGTGAGTATTTTATTGTATTTTCAAGATTACCATTTTATTATTACCATTTCTCTGTGTTTGCCGATAAAAATGAGAGAAACAACCAAATTCTGTGATTTTTCTGATTTATTACAAAAGAAAAGCGTTTATTTAGAAATGTATGTTGATGTTGTTCTAATCGTATAGACTGAAGTGTTCAAAATTTTTCATTAATAATTCTAAATAGCCTGATTGATTATTGCGAAATGAAAAAAAAACTAGTATTCTATAATGTATAACTATGCACCTTATCGCGTTATTGCTAAATGAATAAGGGCGCTTCCGTAAAACTTGAAGCAGAGTTACTATCCTTAACTGATTATTGTTAAATGTTGGTGAAGGTGCCACTAGACATTATTTGTATTTTAAGCTCCTTAAGATGATATTGCCTAAATTAGCTTTTTTAGTAGTGTCCAAACAAAAAATATTATGTTTAAATCGTCTTAAGCGTAGAACATACGAAGTAACTCACTGTTATATTTTGTCAAGAGGTCAATTGCTGGTCAACCTTGCTAATTCCATCGCGAAAGATGGTCCATCAATAGAAGTTTTTCAGGCAGATGAGCTAGTGGAAACTGCTCCTCCTCAGTCGGTCCCTCATTGCTGAGGATTGTGACCCCTGTCACTTGGTCGCACTCCGGATCGCTGATCGCCAGGACTGGCGGTCTTTCGCCAGATACAGTGCCTTGTGTACCGACATTTTCATCGTCCTCTTTATAAGATCGGACCAACGAGCTGGTCTGCGGCCACGCGGTCTGCCCCCTTCTACCTTTCCTAGAAGAATGCATCTTTCTAGACTTTCAGGGATTTTTCGCGCCACATGGCCGAAGAACTGAAGAGATCTACGGATAACGGTAGAAGACAGTCGCTCCTTAACTTTTAACTCTTCCAGTATAGAGTCATTGGTCCGAAACTCTGTCCAGCTTACGCGCAGCATCCGCCGCCAGCACCACATCTCAAAAGCATCAATGCGTGACAAGTCCTTCGCTTTCAAGGTCCATGTTTCAGAGCCATAAAAGAAAATGGAGAAAATTAAGGTGCGCACTAGATTTATTTTTGTTCTGCGTAGTATGTTGCGGTCTCTCCATATCTTTGTTAGCTTCGACATCGCGTTCTTTGCCATCGTGATTCGGCGTCGGTACTGGTACCTCAAAAACTCCTCATTCGATTATTTTATGATATTACAGATTGAGATCTAGAATACTGTAGACTGTCTGTAGACGTTCAAAACTCCTGATGCAGTGGTATATTTTCCGATGCGCTACCTGAAATTTTACTATTGAAAGCATTGCTCCAATAATAGCATTAATCGACCATTTAGAGACTGGCGTGCAAGAGCCTAATCTTGTGGAGATAAATCAGTCCAGTACTTTAGCGACCACTATTAACTTTCTATTTTAATCCAATGATAAAAACCAATTATCCTACGACTACGAACCAAATTATGATCAAACCAGAAGATTAAGACAGTTGAAGATTATGGTTCCACCATTATTGAAAAGGATAGTTAAGGTGACCAAACGACTGAAAAAGCTACTTTTAGTAATGGAAAAGATAGTTCGAAGGATAACGAGAAGAAGTTATAACTGATAGGGATAATGAGCATCATTACAATCAATACTTTGGAGGAAGGAAATGATCTGGCAGATAATGTTCAATATCTTTCGTAGTAACTCTAACCACCACTGAAGACACACAAATACAAGCGGCTGTTAATATTCCAGAGTTCGTTGTAGAGCATCGTAGTATTATTGACGACTCTGATTATATGCCTGAAACCAACGAAGATAGGGAACCGCCATCATACAGTGGGAGGCCTAAGAAAGAACGCAAAAGGAAATTCACAGATCAGAACAGTAGCATAAAAAAGAAGAAAGCTAACACAAATATGGAATACTTCAGTGGAAAGGGGAAAGGTTGAAGTTTCTCCTAAAAAGATCATTATTAAAGATTGAAGGTTTGAAGATTTAATTTACCTTTTAAAATGTTCCGAAATTTAACAATCGAGCAACGAAAAAAGGAGTTTAAAAATTTTGGAGTTCTGGTTCTTATCAAAGTGCGCGATTATACTTACAGGCAGGGTTGGGCCGTATTTGAATTACTTATATTTAAAATACGTTATTAAAATACAAATACGTATTTGGTATTTGTATTTCAATTGCTTGCTCAAAATGTAAT
This sequence comes from Crambus lathoniellus, assembly GCA_949710035.1. Taxonomy (NCBI): domain Eukaryota; kingdom Metazoa; phylum Arthropoda; class Insecta; order Lepidoptera; family Crambidae; genus Crambus; species Crambus lathoniellus. Next base: position 38,011,381 of record OX453296.1, read on the forward strand.
TTGTGTTTGAAATAACCCCGAGGTATTTTGTAGTTAGTATTTATAATATTATGGCTTCAAAATACATTTAATTTTTTTTATTGTTTCATCATCATCATCATATAATATTGTAATTTTTATATTTGTAAATTGAGTATTGCTTGCACGGAATCTTACAACCTTATTTGTAAGACGATATGTTTTTTTTAGTACAAAGCGGGTGTACAAGCGGGCCGTGGTTACGGCCACGGCCCTTGAAAAATTGCCAAAATGTCGGGAAAATAAAAAAAACTTAAAAAAAAAACAACACACACATTTTTATTATTTTTATTTTTAGTTTTTTGCATCCACAATGCAATTTTTATTTCTAAGTGTTCTGAATAAGTGAGACATAGTTGTGAGACGGGTCTATTTTTTCTTATACTTCATTTTCAATAATAAAAATTGCAAAGTTCATGCATAAACGTAAAAATAATCTTTTCACTTCTCATGCTCGTAAAGTTCGTGTTTATGTCGGGTATAGGCTGCATAAAATCGCTTTTTATGCTCTAGTGCATAAATTAAAATCTTCGTCTAAGTCTCAGACTCTAAGACAAAGGTCGTCAGGTAAACAGTCACACACGCAATTAAACTTCGTTAAATAAACTTGTTGTTTCATTCTGTTTCTTAAATTTTGTACATACCTAATCCATGTTAAATTACTAAATTAATAAAACTAGGCAAAATTAATGAGTTTTGTAAGAAATAAGTATTTCAAGAGCATTATGGACTACGATCTATGCTAAGTCACTGTGCTGCCACTTCCACGTATAAAAAAAAAGAAAAAGAAAGTTTTCCCGCCAATATGGCGAAGTCTTTATTTTTTATTTTTTGCAATATTGTAATTTATTTTCCTCACACTCGAAGTGAAAAGCAGAGTGTATAACTCGTACATAAAACCCATTTTACCCTCGAGTTGACTATATATATATATATACGTCTCGGGTAAAATGGTATGTTTTATGCACTTGTTGTACAATCTACTATTAAATCTTGAGTTGTTTCGACGAAACCTTATATTTATCGATGTTGGCGTTAAGTACTTCCCCGGGAAGCCTAAACCCGGCCGCAAATAATCTTATTGGAATTGTTTTTTATCGCCGATCTTTACAGTCACTTGATTGGAGAGTCTTTGAACAAAAGGATCCTTAATCGAATAGGGTTTAATGCGATAAAAGTGATATTACACAGGGCACAATGAATTGACTTTAATGTCCCAAAGAAGTAAACAATTCTATTATTGTAGTGGTTCTATAGGTTTGGATTTTGAGGGCTATTAATCTATACGAATAAATAAAATGGGAGTGTATGTGTGACCACGCGGGCGGCCGCTAGTCACACATAAAATTACAAGACATTAAATGATAGCTGTAAAAGCAAAAAAACTCAATAGTTGGTACTTACTGTATTTTTTATAGGTAAGTACTCGTTTTTTGAAGCACCCAAATCATTGATAAAAGTTAGTCATAAAATAATTCACATTTATTTTCTCTGGACTCCTCTACTTGTATCTTTATAAATGCATGTAGGTAATTTCATTTGCACAACACCCTAAACTAACTATCGCGAACAACAAATTATGTTGCAAATATTTAACGAGGTCACCTGCGAAATTCAACTCGGTAAACAAACTGTAGGTGTGCACTGACTTACGTCGCCGGTGAACGCAATTAAGTTTCAGTGCAATTATGAGAGCTAGTGCTTGTGATGCATAACCACCCATGTGGTGTAGTGGTACACAATACCCAGTGAGGAGGTACAAATTGACGACCTCTGTGGACGATTAGTGTACGCACAGGTTCCCACGGTGCCGCTTTCTCTGAGGTCTCGAGGTTCATTTCCCGGACGGGTAAATATTGAGATACGAAACGACTTTTCGATATTTTCTTGTGTCTTGGTGTATGTGGTAGGTAATACCCGTTGTTGTTTCTAATTAACATAACACTATTGCTCATGCTAAAAAAATTTGCTTTTGAAAGAATGTATTTTTCAATATAGAAAAAATGTGATAGTAAAAAACCTTTTACTATCACATTTTTCCTATACTTACAAAATTGCATTGTGAATGCATAAAAATAATTTAAAATCTCAATATTGTCCAATAGTTATTTATTTAGTGTAAGTATTCGGTTTAGTGAGTGGTATTGTTCTAAGTCCCACTGGCTAGCTACCAACGTATTTTCTAAGCCTGACGCCATAACAACTATGTTACAATCATTGTTGTTCTAGCAGTTAGGTATAACATAGTCAACTCCTCAGTGGTTGAGGATTCTGGGATCTTCCGCCTTATGCCTTATCAACACTTAGCATCATGTATGATGAAGGCTAAATGCTATCCCGTTGTAGATATGTCGCAGTAAGATGGATAAAGCCGTGATATAGTTATATTCCTAGGGATATAATTAAGTACCGTAAGATAGTTATACGAAAGCAACAAGAGTTCTGTGGTGTGAAAAAATAATAATTACGAAATTTAATATAAATTACTATCTTACGGTACATAATAAATATCCCTAGGGATATAACAGTAACTATATCTTACTGCGACAGATAGATATAAAAGCTAGTGCTTGATGCATAGTGCCATTGCTACGGTGCTACAACCAGCTACTACGACGGACTACGGGGCGTCTACATTAGCTACGAGACATTATTTCAAATGTGTTTACTATTATTTTCGTATTTTGGGATTTTCAGACAGCGTTTTGCAGTTGTCAAAGACCTTAAAATGTACCAGACAACAGTTTAATCTGATTTGTAATTATGTGATATAAGAAACAACGCAGGTGTTACATATAGGTACTTTCATTATACTACCCAGACACGGTACAAACACAAATGTAACACCATATTAATGTTTTGGATCAAACTCACCCCATGGCACTATGTAATGCCATGTCTATTGAATAAATTCAAACTACATTCCCCCGTGAAATTTTTCTTGTATGTTCGTTGTTTGACTTCCAATCCGTTTGAGCTTAATAAGCTTACACGTCCGGAATAACGGATTGATTGATTTAGCTAGTTTAATGCCAATCCGATAGCAATGCAGCCATACTATGGAGTAAATGGAACATTGTTGCGATCCAACTATCGTTCAATCAGTTAGCAATCGACTTCGTTCAAAAAAATCATGGAATACCAGTTGCGGGAATATTGGAACAGAGTATAATGGAAGGGACAAATCTCGTGAGAGGCATCGTTTAATAGATAGTATTTTATGGTATTTTCTTAAGCGAAATACATAAAGACTTATTTATGTATTTTCTTAGAGACTAGATAAAAATATAAACGAGAGTTATAATATTATTTTTAAAGAAATGAAGAAGGCTGCCAAAAATATGAAATGCACATTTATTGGCGCTTGCAAGATACGTTTTCATATAAGATATCCCTTTAGGATCACAGCAACTTTCATTTCTACAATTTTATAAGACGAGTGAATGAAAGGTATCGAGTGAAATAAATTTTATAATAATTTAGCAGCCATGACGTTTAATGAAGTTAAAAATTGATTAATTAATAAAACTCGTAAAACACTCTTGCTATTTGAGTTTGTTGTGTTTTCCGTAATAGTTTTAACGTTTACATCGAAGTTGCACCGTAACAATATGCGGAATCCGCTCACGGCTACGAAATTAATCATGCTCGATTATCGAGCGGAATGCCTTTTGCAGCGGAATTAAAAGTGGGTAATTCTGGAGCGGAGTGAGATTTATATACCGCGGTGTCGCGCGCAGGTTTGAAGTTTTAATGTGAAAGAGTCCGGTAGTGTAGTAATTAGGAGGTGTACGCGTCGCATGCTGCGGCGGCGCGGCGGTCGATAGCTGGAGCGACAGGCGGTGCCGGCTCCCGGGTCACGCCGGTGGATCGATAGGGGCGGCGCGGCGCGTCGGCGGCAGCGGGAGAAGACGCCGGGCAGGCCTAGCGTGGAGGCACCGCCGCCAGTCCGCCACTCGACGTCGGCGGCGACAGCGCGACCGCGCACCCGGCCCCGCGCGCGACCCATGCGCCCTCACACCGCGACATGAGCGGCGCTCGCCCCCGCAGCGCGCCGCTGCTTCTCGCGTTCGCCGCCGCATTCTTACCGCAAGCTAACCATGTTGCGTGAGTATATGAATTTCGAATTTCATAAAAATGTCTGGCTAAAAAGTAATAGTTGTAGGATACGCTGAGACGATCGTAAATCTCGGCGAGGCTATATACTGCGACGTGCATTAGATTTACGACAAAACTTTTTTACATACTCTTTTATCTTCTTACCAATCTTGATTTATAATTTGAACACATTTATTTCAGTGGATGTGTAAAAGTAAATAGAAAGTTGAAACAACATAAGTATTCCACTTTTAAGAAACATCGACGTTAAACATTATTTACATAATTTCATTATTAAGTGACTAAGATTTTTTCAACAAGCGAAGTTTTTTTTTCAAATGCTAAGAAATGCGACTGACGACGTCTAGACGAAAAGAAAAACCTCACACGTTAAATAAATTCAGTCATACTAGACTCATTTGTATTGATTCGTCAATGAAACTTGAAGACCTTCTCAACTTATACTGTCTGACGTCGCGAAGTTTACGTAATTAAGTGTTTTAATAAAGGTGATTTTGTTGATTTTTAATAAATAACTATGCTTCGAACACTTGATGGTCCTTAAGCGTGATATCAAAACTATTAATAAGGCTAATCATAAATTAACCTTTTATTTAAGTTTAAACTACAGGGCTCTGCCAACCGTAATCGTGGGATTCAAACATCAAAACTTATCCAAATGTGAAAGTTAACTCAGCGTTCTTGAGAATTTAAACGAAAATTAAAATAAACAAATACAAATACAATACAAATACAAAATGTTTTATTTGGTACCAGGCATAGGACATTGCGATATAAACATGAATTAACTTTTCTTTTTTTTATCCACTTGGACAAAAAGGCTTAATAATTAGCTAATAACCTAACCACTAAACGAGCCTTTATATCAATTGCTAAAACAAATCCGTTGTTTTTTAATTAATAACAATAAGAAATTAAACATAAATTTATTTCAGAACTATAGTTTTTATATGTATATCCCAATTCAATAATATGGCCACAACATTCGATTTCCTATAGTAAGAGGTCCAACTTCTAAGACGTGTTTATACTTGCCTTAACCACATAACCACATCACATCGTAGAGCCGCACAAGCCGTGTAGGTACTCGCCAAAAGTGTGGTCGCAGTTTCCTACAATGATAATAATATATTTATAGAAAATTCTATAAGTATAAAAAATATATTTATAATAAAGGATATAGGTATATGTATATATTATAATATTATGATTATAAAGGGTTTTTGTTTGTTTGTAATGGATAAACTCTCTCTGTATTACCTGAATGCTGGATGAAAACCAACCATCAGAACCGGCCGGCTTCCAAGGTGGATTTTATACCATTGATACATTCAGTCAAGCAATTGACGGAGAAGAGTCACGATTTTAACCAACCTCTTTCATGGCCTTTGTTGACTATAAAAAGGCCTTCAACAGTGTCGAGCATCGGGCTGTGTATGACTCTCTTCATCGCTGCCACTTTGATCATTGCCGGTATGTAGATCTGCTTCAGGAGATATACAGTTCAGCAACCATGCAAGTACAGCTACACAATTTGATCAACCCTATTACCATTGGGCAGGGGGTGCGACAGGGGGACACAATATCACCCAAGCTTTTTACGTCTGCCTTGGAAGATGTTCTTAAAACGCTTCCTTGGGATCAGTGCGGTATAAATGTGAATGGTGTCTACTTGTCGCATCTGCACTTTGCCGATGATAATGTGTTTTATTACATTATCATCATGTCAGCCGAATGCTGCAGTCTCTCCAGAGGTGCCAAATAGACTACAGGTACATCGAGGTGCTGAGGTACTTACACCAAAACGCCACCATGTCGGTCCGATTACAGAACCAAAGCTCTAATCCTATCCAACTACAGCGAGGTGTGAGACAGGGAGATGTCATCTCTCCCAAACTGTTCACAGCTGCGTTGGAGGATATTTTTAAGCTGCTGGATTGGAAAGGATGCGGCATCAACATTAATGGCGAGTACCTAACACACCTACGGTTTGCCGATGATGTAGTTCTTATGGCTGAGACCTTGGAAGACCTGAACACAATGCTCGAAGATCTCGGTAATGCTTCGCAAAGAGTGGGTCTTAAGATGAACATGGACAAGACGAAAATCATGTTCAATGCCCATGTTGCACCCGCTCCAGTTAATGTTGGGAACATTACACTCGAAGTTGTTGACCACTATGTCTACCTGGGACAGACAATCCAATTAGGTAAGTCCAACTTTGAGAAAGAGATCTCTCGTCGAATCCAGCTCGGATGGGCAGCGTTTGGGAAGCTCCGGCATATATTCGCGTCCGAAATACCTCAATGTCTCAAGACAAAAGTCTTTGACCAGTGTGTGTTGCCAGTAATGACCTATGGAAGTGAGACGTGGTCTTTTACTATGGGTCTCATAAGAAGGCTCAAAGTCACCCAGCGAGCAATGGAGAGAGCGATGCTTGGTATTTCCCTGCTCGATCGAATCAGAAATGATGAGATCCGCAGGAGAACTAAAACGACCGACATCGCTCGAAGGATTGCATCATTGAAGTGGCAGTGGGCAGGACACATAGCGCGGAGAACCGATGGCCGTTGGGGCGGAAAGGTTCTCGAATGGCGACCGCGTGCCGGACGACGTTCCGTGGGCAGGCCCCCTACAAGGTGGACCGACGATCTGGTCAAGGTCGCGGGAAGCCGCTGGATGCGGGCAGCGCAGGACCGATCGTTGTGGAGATCCTTGGGGGAGGCCTATGCCCAGCAGTGGGCGTCGTTCGGCTGACATGATTATTACATTAAGAACACAGGTATTAGACGCGTTTAAAATAAACGATAATGTTTTGTTCGCCAAGACAATCAGAACCATATTGGATGAACTTGCCAATGCCTCTCATATGGTCGGTCTTAAGATGAACATGGCCAAGACCAAGATTACGCAAACATACCTGGAGTCTCGACTCCTAACGTTACTGTTGGGGGCAAGAGGCTAGATGTGATCGACTCATTTGTGTATCTTGGTCATGTTTTATCTTTTTGCAGAGAGTATCAGCTGAAAGAAGTATCCAGACGTGTACAGCTGGGCTGGACAGCATTCAGAAAGTTGGATGACATTTTCAAGTCTGCTCACATCTCAAAAAGTCCTAAAACACGGCCGTCCAATGTGTCCAGCCTACAATGACATACGGCGCTGGGATCACGAGGCTTTCTAAGGATAGGCTGTGCATAAAATTAGTGCTGCGCAAAGATTCACGGAGCGCGCCATGCTTGGCGTCAAACGCTTAGAACGAGTCCCTAACATCGAAATTCACAAATTGACGAGAGTCCAGGATGTCAGTGAGCGGATATTAAGGCTTAAATGGAGTTGGGCGGAACGCGTTGCGAGACAGAGTGACGGCAGATAGACCAAGGCACTTACCGAGTGGAGACCGAGACACGGGTACAGAAACAGGGGTCGTCGAACAGCAAGATGGGTCAACGATATTGTCAAGACCGCGGGGTACATATAGCTGAGAATTGCTCAGATCCGTAGCCACTGGTATAAACTAAGAGAGGTCTATGCTGAGCAGTGGGTCAAGAAAGGCTGATACCTAATGATGATAATAATGATGACGGTGAAACCGCACGGAGCCCCTAGTATGCTATACAACAAGTCATACATAATAACGTAGCCTTAAGGCTCAAACGCTCGAGTTAACTTGCGTGCTAAGCCTGTTTACCCGCCCGCACTTCAGCGTGCATTGTCAATTAATTTTGCACTATGGCTCTGAGGTATTGTACAGTTAATATCTGAATTGACTGTGTATTTCGAACTTGGTACTGATTCAAGCCATTGATACTTAATTGGATCAATTAGGGTAACTGTGTTATCAAAATAGTTTGTTAAACCTACACAATACTATCCCGCGCTATTTGTAAAACATCTAAAGTGATCACCAATACTCTGCTTCCTCTTTTGGAAATTTGGAAACATGTGGATTCTGCAATATCCCAAGCACGAAAAACTTTCGGTCTGTACAGCCTTAGCATGAAAGCGGTCGTTATTGGTAATCGTAAACTATACCATCCGTCTAAAACTGTCAAAGTGCTTTTGTCGAAATTTTTGTTCCATAGTTTTTGATGCTAGGGGTACTTGTAATAGTACTCGTAAACGATAGCATCCGTAATCCGTCTATCTATATCGTTTACTTGAGTTGTTACGTTTTTACGTTGGTTACGTTACCCGTAGTAGTACTTAGTTTTTTGGATGGTTAACGCACGTGATTGGTGATCCAATGGGTTAACCAACGGTTAACCGATGGTTAACGTTACTGACTGTTGGTGAACTCAGGCTTTATACCATAACAATTACGATTTTCGTACTTTTAGATCAATTTAATAAAGTTTTGGGTGACTTTTAACCAACGAGTTGAAAGAAAAAAGTAGGTAGGGCAGAGGTACCCTTTGTGGCCACATTAAGGATTTTTTGACTTTAGCACTAAGTACTAAATGGTCTTAGGTATTTAAGACACAAATTATATCTTAAATTAAAGATAATTTATCTATCTTTGAAGGTACATTTATCAAATTTTAAAAAGTTAAATAGTTTTTGTATATAACACAAAATGTGTGAGAGGTGCCAAATGTACCGGTTTTGGACACTTTTTGCGAAAAATCAAAACCAAACCCAGGTTAAATCAATATATTCTAATGCGCTAGAAACCAATTAATTGCAAAACAATAATTTAAATGTAAAAAAATAAAGGTTTAAAAAGTATTTTATCCAAAACAAATTTCTTAAAATTTTCCTACAAAACGTTTTTTAAAACAGAAAATGGTATCACATTATGAATTCTAGCGGTTAATATTATTACCTTAAAATACCTTATTTTAATTGCCTTTAGCAAAATTGGCAAAGAGTAGTTTAGAAAACTTTTAGAGCAAACACCGGTTCAGTGGCCTACTTACCCTTTTTGTTTTTGTGTTATATAATATACAAGCTCTGCTATAAAACTTGCGAAGTCGTACTGACATTGACATTTAAAGAAAGTAAAGTATTTGACCTGCTGTTACCTCTCGTTTTAATCTTTATACAAAATTAGACGGCGGGAGTTTATCATTTAGCTTTCAAAACCACTTTAATATTTCTTGCTGAAATATAATGTTTAGATGCCTTCAACTCTTGTGTTTAGTATATCCATGTTGACAATTTGGTTCACACTTATGTAAAACGAAATGCATGCCACCGGTGGAAATCAGTCAAGCCGACAATTGCAAGATGCCGATTTACTTTCGCTAAAGACCACACACACGCACCACGTTGTGACCGCGCAATAAGTCGACATAATAGTTGTATTCTATTTATAAGTGTTTTCTGACCTCCTGGTATCCTCATGAACTGTGTGTAAACAAGAGACAGTTAAATCGGCGAGTGACAATGGTGTTTTCTAGACTTCGCAGCCATTTTAAGCGTGGGAACCAGCGAACCATCGGATCCTTACAGCAAGTAAGTTTTGCAAAGCGTGGAGTGGTTGAATATTATGTGGATAAACCACCCCGCTGAAGCATCATCTCATTAATATTACAAGTCCATTCGAAACCCCATCTCTTTTTCGTGGTATTGTCGCCTCATCCTAATACACTCAACCTTTATCTGTTTGAGAATGTGGAACTTCCCCTTCCTCTTCTCCCCTATATTATTTTATCTATAGTGTTTGTTAGGAAACGGTCGTGTCGCAACAAGTGGCCTATCGTACTCCCTCTTGGTTTCTCGATGGCCTTGAGTATGTGTCTTTTTCGCCTACTATGGTCGACACCTCCTCATCTGTCTCCTTTTCGGTCCATTCTCCTCCAACACGACATTTTGAAGACCACCAATCTTTACTTATCTTGTTAGGTCAGCGTCCACGTTTCGCTTAAATACAACGCGATGCTCCAAATATAGGTCTTTATCAGTCGCTTCCGAGTAAGTAACTAATTATTGTTTCCCTACAATTAAATGTATTGTACTGTTACTTAATATAATAAATAAATAACTTCTTACATTCACACCAATTATCTAAGCCCATTTTAATTTCATTAAGAATCATGGAAAACTTGATAACGGATAGATATACTTATTTTTGTTTGTAAATACATACTTAATATACATAGTAAACACCCAGACCATGACAAATATACATGTTCATGCACACAAATATTTGTCTTGTTCGGGAATCGAACCCGAGACCACTGGCGCAGAAAGTGGGTATAGCCTACCCTTGCGCCAAATCGGTCAACTGTTACTTGCAGTAAAGATTATCACAACACACAAATATACACATAAATAAAGTATAAGTGTAATATAAGTAAAATCGATAAACAGAAATCGTATTTAAGATCATATCATCACTATAAGCATACAATAAAAGTCAGAATAAAAAATGCACACAGGAATTATGCGTTAAAGAGAAAATTGAATCGCTTTTAGCGCACAAACTTAATTTTCTAACAAGCTTTATGCAGTCTCGTCGCTTTTTAGTTTGTTTTCAATGGATAAAACAAGTGCAGCTTCTGTAATGAAACCAACTGTATCATAATTTTAATTGCTTTGCTAGATAGACTTTTATAGTTATTTTTATTCATCTTTTTATTAGAAAACATTTAATTTTTACATATAATGTAATTTTAATGGTATTTACTTTTAGAAAATTTTGTACGATTCAAGCTAATATTATTCACTTGAATGATTTTTGTAATAATAATATAATTTATGCATTTTGACTTTAGGCTTTTGTATTATAACTTTAGTAATATTATAACTTTAGGCGTTGGTATGTATATGTCGAATACGTTACATCGTTTTTGAACATAAACTTTCTTGGAACGAAGAATCATATAGGACAGGTATGGGATTGGTATGGGGTATGGGTAAAATGAGAATAGGATGGGTAGCCATAAAAGATCGAACTAACAATCAGAACGACATACAGTCATATTTTACCGTAACATAAAAGTTAAACGAATGCTCGACATCACACGGAATATAAAGAATAGCATCTTTCATTTCTCATAAATTCGCATTTTCTTTCCGGACCTATTTCAAGAATAATACGTCAAGACGTGTATTCGTCCATGGCAGGGTGGAAGTATTGTATTTACCTCGCAGGCGATCACCGATGTGATGGACTGACCTAATCAAATCAAATATTAATTTATTCACATAAGTACATGCTTGCATAATAAGCATGTACATATGAATCGTCAATAATCGCTAATCAAGACTTTGGCAAGTGGGCCTCTTCATGAATGCACCAGATTGACCAGCAATAGGGAGAGATAGCAGAAACCGTAAAAAATGATATTAGGAGACTCAAAATTTTAGAAAGAAAAAAAAAAACTTAATTCTAATAAACACTTTTTAAAGTATTTTTGAGTCGTCAGTCTAACCACCGATTCTGAAATCTTTAAATCTGCATTAGTTATTCAAGTGGAACTGAAGTGTCAGTGACACTTTATACAGCGATACTTTATACTTATATAGTCAAAATCACTCATGATACTTAATTTACAAGTGACACGAGTGAGTTACACTTAAAAAACCGTATTAAATCACTTGATATTAAATCACATGAGGCCGTGTCTTTGTTATTAGTGGCGGTGTCAGTTAAAATAAGTTAAAATGTTATATGTTATAGGTTACAATTGTTTTTCTCATGTAAGTGAATTGTGTAATTCTTAATGAGAATAAATGTCTTAAACTATAAGTTTTTTTCTTTCTTTCTAAAATTTTTGAGTCATATAATATCACTTTTTACGGTTTCTGTTATCACAATCTGGTGCATTCATGAAAAGGCCCACTTGCCAAAGTCTTGATTATTGACGATTCTTCTTCTTTCGTGTGGCTGACAAACTAAACTATGTCCGACCAAAACTCAGCTGCGTGAATCGCAGAACTTGTAGCCTTTATAAGGTCCTCAAGGACACGCAGGGCACGATATTAAATGTAGGTACCATCGTTTGGGGAGAATCACCACACCCACATTCTAAGTTGGAATCATTCAAAAATCCCCACTGGACAGGTTGTTTTTGCTGCGGCCGACCATAGTCCGAAGTCTATTCAAAGATTTCCAGGTAGGCCATGACAACTCGTGTCCAGGCGGAAGGCTTTCAGTTGGTGAGACAAAGGGACCAGGGAGGTCAGCACTCTTACGCCACAATCTGCATCTCTCCTTTGACCGATCGATCGTTGCTTTGGAGGGAGGACACGCAATCAATGAAATTTTGCGGCTTTTTAACCGACTTCTAAATCAAAAAGGAGGAGGTTCTCTATTCGTCTGTATGTATGTTTTTTTTTTTTTTTTTTTTGTGTATGTCCACCGATTACTCGAAAACGGCTGAACCGATTAAAATGGTTCAAACGTTATTACATCAGGTTGGTGTCCAAGTTGGTCCCATTTTTTGAAATTTTGAAATCGGTCCAGTAGTTTTCAGGAAATCTTGAAAATACTGTCGTTTTCGTTACCACGTTATGTGAATTTAATACGTATCTTTAGGCATAACTCCTTTGTTTATAAACCGATTTAGATGATTCTTGTTTTGTTAAAAAGGGGATACCTCAAGGTATTTTAACCGACTTCGAAAAAGGAGGTTTTCAGTTTGATCACATACCTATTTACCAGAAAACACGTAAATTGCCTGCACGATGCACTAAAAAGAGTGAAATAAAAATTATTTTTATAAAAAAATTAAACCGCTTTCAAAAAAACCACATCAAAAAAGTAAGAAATAATTCCTCACCAAATAAATAACGTAAGTACTTTGAAGTCGGGCGGGTTTTAACAAAACAACAAGAAATTGTACATGTTTCACGCCCGACTTCAAAGTACTTACGTTATTTATTTGGTGAGGAATTATTTCTTACTTTTTTGATGTGGTTTTTTTGAAGGCGGTTTAATTTTTTTATAAAAATAATTTTTATTAATCTTTTAGGCACTGGGTCGTGGTTGCTAAGAGGATGCCGAGTGTCGTTCATCAAGGTGGTCTATTCAAAAGAGCTTGCCACTACTCTACGGTTCCCTGGAGGCGCTATTCCAGCTAGTGGACGATTCATAAGTTTGATTAAATTTGATTAAACGCGGAATTAAATCAATAAATTTATTAAATAATACTACTAGGTATCCCTTAACGTCGTCAAACAATCCCTATAGTTTTCATGCCACTTGATGGTACCTACTTGATAATGGGACAGATCCCGTTCCGTATTCAATAGAACTACCAGTAAAAGAGGAGCAAAACATCAAAACGTAAACTAAAGATCAGAACTGTTGATAGAATAAGTATAGATTAAAATACAAAATGTACGTGAATATAAATGGAAAGTGGTTTGACTTAACAATGTTTGTGTGGTCCAGGAAAATGGCGGCAAAATGGATGCGGGCGGATTGTTGAATGTTCAGCCGACCACCCTCTATGGGGCGAGCTAATCTCGTCATCTCCATCGGTTACCAGCGGCTGCGTACATTGTTCGCTAGTTTTCAGGTTTCATCAATAAATTGGCCAACGTTTGCCATTTGTTTGTTGTTTAACAAGCCTTTTATTTGTTTCTTTAAAAAAATAATGTTAGGCACCATCACATACATTGTTCCAATACCAAACTATAGTTGAGTAGCTTGAGCACTAATACCTATTATGGAAATTGGAAATGACGGGTAATCACATTACTTTGTTTCTAGTTTTTCGCCTGTGTCTTCGCCCTTGTGAAATACAAAATGTTTTCCCGGCGGGGGAGTGAAACATTTTCTCAGGGTAAAAAGTAGCTTATATGTATGCTATTTTAGAACATAATCTATCTATGTGTTAAATTTCATCCAGATCCGTACAGCCGTTTTTTAAATATTTTCTTACAATTACACCGATAATCTAAGCCCATAATTATTTACAACACTAATTATTTGAACCTTATAATGCCCCCACACTGCTGTCACAGATTAGGAACCGTTGGAATACATAATAGGTATAAATATTAGTACGCATTTATTTACAATGTTAAGAAATGTTTTCATGTTAGGTAGGTAATGTTTGTCAACGTTTGTCAACAAAAAGTGGAGTAGCCGAATTAAATTCCTAACACAATGTAACAATTTTCTAATATTATAAGTAAAAGTTCTATCGTTAGACAATGTTACCATAGCGACAGTTTATTTATGCTAGATAACGAGTTAATTAGTTGCTTTTATTTATTATTTTAATATATGCCGGGTAACCGCCGCGGATGCTTACGTTATTGTTTTTCAGATATGAGCTCACCATGTAATTTCATTAGGCTTACTAGTGCCTTTTTTAAGTAAGAGTGTACTATTACGTATACAAAATAATATTTTGGCGTCAGACTTAGGTGGATGTATTACCCATTTATTATAAATTACCTGTCAAGTAGAGTGTGTGCAATCTGGAGTAATATGGGAGGCATGCTTATCGCATTAAACTGAGTCATGGACATGTTTGTAGAATAGATGGCAGTGGTTTATTGGTTTACGTCCAATGATCACTGCGGTGAGACAAGCCCGATCGGTGTATCCATACATTCCACAACAATAAAATATAATAATTCCGAAAGTGAGTATCTGTTTTTTCTTTTCAACTCTAATCCTTTTTTTATTGATAAGTTTAATAAAGTAAATCAGACTTAAATAGTCGGCCAAGTGCGAGTCGGACTCGCCCATGAATGCTACCGTACCCACTCAATGGTTTAAAATGTGCTCAACCCGATTACATACACCTGGCCAATACCATCACTATTATTTTTCGCAAGCAACAAATAACCTTGTTTTTTTATAGTATTTGCACAGTATTTGTATGAATGACAAAGTTATATTTGCGGTTTTTGAAAATGTGTTATTTCTTAAAACTGTATCTCGTTTGAACCAATTTTCGATGAAAGTGTCTATTGAGGTCTACAGAATATATTTAATTTTTACTCTTATTTTAAAAGTAAGAGTGAGGGGGGGAACATTTTACCACTTTGTAAGTGAAGTGTCTATCTTTCAAAGTATTGACTATGAGAAAAAACGTGTTGCACTCCGGGAGTGCCGGCAGAAGTGAAAAGGGCTTCCTAGACATATTCACAAAAAAAAGGAATTTGGCAAAAAGAAAGAAAAAAATTCGGACTGGATTTGAACTGAGGTCTTCTGGCTTCAATGCAGCCCGTTTTTAATCTAAGCTATTACAACTTTGGGAACGGTGGCGAAATTTGCCTTCGTATTCTAATGACGTTTTTCGATGTCACGTGTCCGTCTTACGAATTCTCGATCTGACGGTCACGTGACCCTGACGCGAGTTTAACATTTTTTACCCATTACAAAAGTGGACAACGCCGCTAAAGAAGTTTTCACTTCAAAAATGGTTTATAAAAACCTTATTATCATTTTAAGGGTTCCGTAGCCGAGTGGCAAAAACGGAACCCTTATAGATTCGTCATGTGTGTCTGTCCGTCTATCCGTATGTCACAGCCACTTTATTCCGAAACTATAAAGACTACACGAAAGGATAAGAAGTCTGAAATGGAGGTGGCCAGGCCACGTCTGTAGAATGGGAAACGACCGATGGGCGAAAAAACTTACAGAATGGCTACCAAGAGAAGGTTACAGGAAAAGAGGTAGACCAAGAAAGAGATGGGAAGATGTTTTTAAAGAAATAGCCGGACCCGACTGGAGAAGACAAGCAAGGCAAAGAGAGCACTGGAGGAAGCTGGGGGAGGCCTACGCCAAGAGGCAATGTTCGCGCCGCGCTGCGAGCGGTGCGTTGTCATTGTCAAGGTCACGAGACAATGCGCTCGGCCGGCCGGTGTAGGATCGCCAGTTGGCCGTAAGCAGCCGTGAGACAAGTTCGTGTGTTTCTGTAGCGACGTGCCGCGCTAGTTACCTACCCATATGGGGACCGAGATTTCGTTTTGCTCCTACTAGGGCTCCGGTCGGGGTACGGACTTGTAACCCGTGTGTGTTCGCTTTGAAAAGCGCCGGGAAAGTTTTAGCGGCCTATTAGGGCATTGTGTAGTATAAGAGTGTTAGCTGTAAGAGTATCCCATCGGGGGTTGTGTGGAGATCGTTTTGCCAGGGCGCGCGCGCGCCGGCGAGACAACGTCAGCCCCCCTGGATTACGGACACTATTTTCTAGTAAGGTAGGATTAGTTTAATTTACTTAATTTTGCATGGGAAACCTTCGTTTCAATAAACTGTGGAACACAGTAGATGTGGTCATCACAATTGTGCGTGATCATATTTTTGGTAGCAGAGCGTAGTTGATATAATTAATTTTCATATTAAAATTAACTACATAAAATTTCATAGTAAAAATAAAAAGCGTACCTAAAAAGAGTACCTAAAAATTATTTTTTTTTGTTGAAATCTCGAGGGTATGCCGAGACGATTGAAGTACTAAGAAATTGTTCTAGTAAATTCTCGAAGCGAATGTTTCTTACTTGGTGGATCCGATAATAGATAGACACTTATATAATTGTTGTCACATACTAGTGATTTGATACGAGTTTACTCGCCTAGATGTGTATATTTTTTTTTGTGTGTCCGGATTTATTTGACGAATAGTTTCGTTCGAAAGTGTTGTTTATTAGTACCACATACTAGTGTTTGTTCCGAGTCCGCTTGCCTAGTTAAAAAAGTGGAACTAGTTTTAATTATTAGTAGTATTAAATTACGAGTATTATTATTAAAAATAGTTTTGTTTTCGTTTGTTGATAACGGTTTAGTAGTTGATTTGCGAGGTATGCCATACCGTTAATCCTATACGTTTTGTTTATACCGTTATATTGTTAGCCCTTGAAATTGGTAAGTTGCTAATAATTTATGAAACTAGTAGGGTCCGTGTATGTCGTCCGAATTTTAACCCTTGAACCCCGTTGGGGCCAATTCTGACCACGCATATAGCTGTCAACGTTCACTCAAACCCGGGGCGGCCAATATTGACCAGGCGCCGGCCGGCACAGATTACTTGTGTTTTATATTATCGTGACGCGACCTATTTCTATTGTTTTTTTTGTTGATGTTTACCACTTTTATATTTCTTTGTTTGCTTTGTTTATAAAACGGATTATAAATGGCTCCTACGAATCCGCTCGCCGTATCCAGGGCCGGCATCCAAGGAGTTTTGCGTTGGCTTGCTTGTGCGGTCACATTAATAGACCGAGCCGACCGGGTAGGCGCGTTGCTAGCTCGGTATGGCGGGCTGGCAGCTCGGCTGCAAGACCTGGAGCGCCACGCCATGGAGTGTCGCGCGTATTATATGGAGAACCCCCCAGCTGATGATGCCGTGTCGGAACAGCTGGAGCAGGATGTAGCCCAGGCCTATGAGCTGGCTGACCAGTTCACGGAGGCGGCTGAGAGGGCCCTGGCTGTTCGGAAGGGGGAGCCGGTTTTGAGCGGGGAGGTCAAACCTACCCCGACGGCGTTGCTAGGCCGATTGCCTACATTGGAGATTCCCACTTTTAATGGGGATCTGTCAGCCTGGATGGGCTTCATTAACCTGTTTGACAGCCTAGTGGATTCACGACGGGACTTATCCCCTAGTGAGAAGTTGGCCTATTTGCGCTCCTCCCTGCGAGGAGAGGCCAGCGCGGTGATCCAGCACCTGCTCATCAGTGACGACAACTACCAGGTGGCTCGCCAGCTTCTGGTTAGCAGGTACCAGAATGTCCGGTTACTGGCGGACACCCACGTGGCCACGATTTTGGCCCTCCCGCGAATCACGCGGGTACACCTGTTACGGAGGGAGTTGCTGAACCCGCTACTGTCAGCGGTCAACTCCCTAAGGCGATTGGACCTGCCGGTGGATCAGTGGTCCTTTGTACTGCTGCACATAGTCCTCGCCAAATTGCCCGCTGAAATGAAGGGGCGTTTCGAGCAGAGGTACGGAGGCGACAGCGCCTCGTATCTCCCGCCCTTCGCGGACCTCCTTCGTTTTTTGGAGGACGAATGTAGGGTGACGGACCACCTGGAGCCCGCCCCGGTTCCAGGTGTTGGTCGTATGGTGGCGGCGAGGGAACAGCCCCGTCGCCCGACCAATCGGTATGCTGCCTTCCAGCAGTCCCCTCCCCCCGCACCGAGTGAGCGGTGCAGGTATTGCAGGGGAGATAGGCACGTGGTGCACGAATGTGCCAAATTTAGAGGCCTCCGCCCAGAGGGACGGAGGGCCGTTGCGAAACAGCGCCAATGGTGCTATAGGTGTTTGGGGGGACACATGCAGTCGGCGTGTCCCCAGACAGAGGATTGTCGTCTTTGCGGAGGGAGGCATCACCCCCTCCTTTGTTTGGACCGCAAGGACGCCGGGAGCGACCGGGGTTCGAATTCCTCGCGCACGGGCGGGGGCCCGGCAGCCCGGAACCGGTCCCCTAGAGATTCGGCGGGGCTTAGCCCCCCCGTTCAGTCCCCCCCGGAGAGGGGGAACTATAGGAGAGACGCCCCCGCCACGGGCGGGGGTAGGGGGGTACCACAAGAGTACGCCACGGTGGCGATGGGCACGGGCCCTATTTGCTACTCCCCCCCCCTAATGGAGAGGCCTCGATTGGGGTACTATGTACCGAGGCACGCCCCACACGGGTATTACCCTGCACCTAGGAGTGCTGTTGGTCGGGGCCAGTATGTACCCGATTGGGACCCGCTCGCCCGGTACGAGCGTCCCACATTTGGCGCGCCGACTCAGGCGCGAGGGGGACAAGTACCCCCCCAAAATTTTTAATGGCGCCCCTGTCGGACCCAACCACCCCTCCGGAGCTTGTGCTGTTGCCAACAGCCTCCGTGAATGTTTGGGGACCTAAGGGCAATGTTGTAACGGTGCGTGCCCTTTTGGACTCAGGTGCCCAGGGGTGCATAATGTCCAGGTGGCTTGTCCGACAGCTGGGTCTTTTGCTTGTGCCGCATCACGAAGCGGTACGGGGGGTGGGAGACTCGCGGATCCCTGATCCGATTGGTCGAGTTGAGTTCTCCTTCTCCCCCCACTTCACGCCAAGGCCGAAGATCGGTGCTTCGGCGATAGTTTTTGATAAGGTGGTTGGACCACTCCCGCAAGTGCGAGTGCCGCCATCCACGATTGAGCTGACGTCTGGACTGGCTTTGGCTGATCCTTCCTTCCACCGACCGGGCCCAATACACTTGTTGATTGGTGCGGATGTCCTCGGTCGTGTACTGTGTGGAAGCAAGCGAGTTTTGCAGACAGCCGATCTTGTCGCCTTGTCCTCGTCGCTGGGTCATGTGGTGATGGGAAAGGTACCACAGACACCAGAGACCCCGTCGGTAGACCGCCAGACCATTGTCGGTTCTACTTTGTCCGACGTTCTCCAAAAGTTTTGGGAGGTGGAGGAACCCCCCACTGCCAAGCGGTTGGATCCGTCAGCCGAGGAGTGCGAATTGTTCTACCAGAACAACACTGGGCGCCTCCTCTCGGGTCGCTTGATTACCCGCTTGCCCTTCTTGGCGGTTCGCCCTCCTTTAGGGAGCTCCCGACCGATGGCCGAGAAGAGATTGTTGTCCATGGAGCGTAGGATGGCCAGGGATCCCGCATTCAAGGAGAAGTATATAGACTTCATGCGGGAGTATTTGGACCTTGGGCACATGTCCATCTCGCAGTTGGACTGGCGTAATGTGGAACATTACTTCCTGCCACACCACGCTGTTTTGAAGACTTCCAATGGGAAGATCCGCGTGGTCTTTGATGGTTCAGCGCCCACATCAACCGGAGTGTCGTTGAATCAGTGTCTGCATGCGGGGCCGAAGTTGCATCACGATGTCTGTGATGTTTTGACCAACTTCCGCCGGCACGCTGTCGTCTTTGTGGCCGATATCCGCATGATGTTCAGACAGACCGTGATTCACCCGGAGGATAGACGATACCAGCTCATCCTTTGGCGTGAGGATCCCCAGGATCCGATGTTGGCTTACGAGCTGAACACCAACACTTATGGTTTGCGGTCGAGCCCCTTTGTGGCGATCCGTTCGCTTTTGGAGCTCGCAGAGCGCGAACGGCTACGCTATCCCCGGGCATCTGCTCTTATTGAGGGGGGGGCCTTATTTGTCGACGATATCTGCACGGGGGCCTCGAGCTTAGATGAGGCTCTCGTCTTACGTGATGAGCTGATTGCGCTCTTGAGGGCTGGTGGCTATGAGTTGCGGAAGTGGCTGTCTAACTCACCGGACCTATTGGCAGATTTGCCTAAGGACCACCAGCAAGAGCCGCTCCTCTTTGAAAATCCGGAGACTCCAGACATGCTGTCTGTTTTGGGAGTCCAGTATCGACCAGTCCCGGATTTGTTCACATATAGATTGGAACTGCCAGACCCAAAGGTCTGGACTAAACGCACGGTGCTGTCCACTGTAGCCCGTACCTTTGATCCGAACGGTTGGCTCAGCCCTGTAGTGTTTTCGATGAAGTGCTTCCTACAGGAGCTCTGGGCTGCGGAATTGTCATGGGATGAGCCCCTCTCTGGTAGCCTCCTACGAGAGTGGGTGAGGTTCGTGTCATCCCTACCCGACGTCAATCGGGTTTGTATACCGAGGCAAATGCTGCCTTCGGGAAGGTTTAAAGCCTCCCTGCACGGCTTTTGTGACGCGTCCGAAAGCGGATACGCGGCAGCCGTTTACATCCGAACGGTGGATGCAGCAGGCGTTGTCGCCGTACACTTAGTTACGGCCAAGAGTAAGGTCGCCCCCCTTCGGACTAGGCTAACCATTCCGAAGTTGGAGTTGTCCGGCGCCACTCTCTTAGTACGGCTACTCAATCATGTTGCCGACACCTTGGGAAACGGTGTCGACTTGGAGTCGATATTTGCGTGGTCTGACAGCCAGGTCGTCCTTTGTTGGCTGAAGAGTTCAGTCCACACCCTTGAGGTTTTTGTGGCCAACCGGGTCTCGCAAATTCAGACTTCAAAGGCCCCGTTGATTTGGCGCCACGTACCGGGCGAATTGAACCCCGCAGATTGTGCCTCCCGCGGCTGCGAGGCGCCTGAGTTAGTGGACCACCACCTATGGTGGAGTCCATCATGGTTGTTACGGCCTGAGCGCTCATGGCCTGCCACCCCGGCTGTGGCCAGAGTCCCAGACCTAGGCATGCGTGTTCACGCCGTGGAGACGGTGGCGGCTCCGCAGATGGAGTTTTTGTTAGACCGCTACAGTTCTTTGGATAAGTTGCTCGGCGTGACTGCTTGGATGAGGCGCTTTGTGCGAAATTGTCGCCAGCCTCAGGAGAAATTGTTGTCTCCGGTCCTCGCCCCACAAGAGCGGCAAGACGCTCTGTTGCATTGGTTGCGAGTGACGCAACAGCGAGAGTTTGAACCGGAGCTGAAAGCCCTGCGCTCAAGTAAGTCCAAGTTGAAGGGACCCTTGGTGCGGTTGAATCCCTTCTTGGACAGTACCGGATTGCTGCGTGTCGGAGGTAGGCTCAGACATGCCAACCTGCCGTACGGATCACGCCACCCTTTGTTGCTCCCCAAGGATGGACCGTTAGTTAGACTGTTGATTACAGACCGACATGTAAAGAATGCTCATGCCGGTTGTAATGCTTTGACCGCGCTCCTCCAACGAGAGTTCTGGATTTTGTCAGCGCGGAGAATAATCCGATCCGTTATTTTTCGTTGTCTCCCGTGTTATCGTTTGCGCGCCGATACGATGCAGCCCCAGATGGGTGATTTGCCTGCCGATCGAGTGAACGAATCGATGCCCTTCTCAGGAGTTGGAACGGATTTTGCGGGGCCATTTACCGTTAAGACATCGCGGCTTCGTAATGCTAGAACGGAAAAGGCTTACTTGTGTGTATTTGTTTGTTTGGCCACTAAAGCGGTCCACCTGGAGGTGGTTAGTGCCCTCACCACAGAAGCCTTTGTAGCCACGTTGAATCGTTTTGTGTCTCGCCGCGGAATGCCGTCGTTAATCAGGTCCGATTGTGGAACCAATTTCAAGGGCACCGATAGGTATTTAAAGGAAGTTTGTGAATTTTTGGATAGGAATAATTTTGAGATCGGATCCACACTCTCTCGCAGAGGGGTACGATGGCAGTACTCCCCGCCATCCTGCCCCCACTGGGGAGGGATTTTTGAAGCAACTGTAAAGGCCGCTAAAACTCACCTTCGTCGCGTTATTGGGGAGACGGTCCTCACGTTTGAGGAACTCGCGACCGTATTTTGTAAGGTTGAGGCGGTCCTCAACTCGCGTCCGTTATGTCCGTTGTCTTCGGACGCGAATGATTTAGAGGCCCTTACGCCGGGCCATTTTTTGATTGGCAGACCGCTTAACGCCTTGCCGGAATATCCTTATTCCGAAGTGCCCTCCGGACGGCTCTCGCGATTTGAATTGCTCCAGCAGCTTACGCAGAGTTTTTGGCGCCGTTGGCATCTGGAGTATTTGCACATTTTGCAGCAACGCGTTAAGTGGTCGGATAGGACGACCCCACCCAAGACCGGAGACCTCGTGTTGGTAAAGGATCCAAACCTGCCGCCCCTCCGCTGGCGTTTAGGACGCATTGTTCAGCTTCATCCGGGGTCGGATGGTGTGCCCAGGTTTGCCGAGGTCCTGGTGGGGGACTCTGTTTTGAAGCGAGCGATCGCTACCCTCTCTCGCCTGCCCTTAGATTGAGTTGGCGGACAGTTTGCTACTGTCCGGGACGGGGGGATGTTCGCGCCGCGCTGCGAGCGGTGCGTTGTCATTGTCAAGGTCACGAGACAATGCGCTCGGCCGGCCGGTGTAGGATCGCCAGTTGGCCGTAAGCAGCCGTGAGACAAGTTCGTGTGTTTCTGTAGCGACGTGCCGCGCTAGTTACCTACCCATATGGGGACCGAGATTTCGTTTTGCTCCTACTAGGGCTCCGGTCGGGGTACGGACTTGTAACCCGTGTGTGTTCGCTTTGAAAAGCGCCGGGAAAGTTTTAGCGGCCTATTAGGGCATTGTGTAGTATAAGAGTGTTAGCTGTAAGAGTATCCCATCGGGGGTTGTGTGGAGATCGTTTTGCCAGGGCGCGCGCGCGCCGGCGAGACAACGTCAGCCCCCCTGGATTACGGACACTATTTTCTAGTAAGGTAGGATTAGTTTAATTTACTTAATTTTGCATGGGAAACCTTCGTTTCAATAAACTGTGGAACACAGTAGATGTGGTCATCACAATTGTGCGTGATCAGGCAACTTCCACAAAAATAAATATAAAATAAATAAATATATATATATACATTATAGTTGCATGTATTTGAATAAAGTAAATAAAATCTTATATAATTAAATAATAATAATAATAATTTTTAATAAATTTTTGTATAATAATTTGAATATTGCATGAAAATATAATAAAATATAAATTACTTAGATTAAATATTTACTTATTTGGTAAATTATCATTTAAATATTATTGTTTAAACAGATTTATTTCAAAATGGAAATTTGTGGTAGAATAAAGGCTACTTTTATTTTATTTTATTTTATTTTATAAAGACGACACAGTTGAAACTTGGTAGGTATATGTATTCTCTAAACCGCATTACGATTATAATACAAAAATAAAAACAAACAATAAATTAAATGGGGCTCCGATCTCCATACATACATAGAAATGAAACTATTTCAATGAGGGAATGATATTTTTGAATAAATTTGCTATCTCCATTCTTTCGACTACTTTCCCTCCAGGCATCATGAACTTTTTCCACCCTGTATATGGGCTTGGAAGGAAATTTGAAACGATCCCAAATGAGTGCGTCATAACCAAATTAGAATTAACAAGCGTGTTAGTCTAATTTTTCGTTTATATTTGCACTCGTAAACGCTTAGAAATCTAGATAGGCCTGCTTAGAGGGTCAAGGTCATCAGTCTCCATCCTTTAGCAGAACGGTAAAAGATTAAGCAGGACCGTAGTGGAGATAATAAGATAAACTGGTAATTTTGTACCTACATAAAACCGCTACGCTGTGCCTGCTGTGCTTAACTTTAGAATGAATATTGTAACGAATAATTAATAGCCCAATTCAAAATGTAATGAGGTTAATCCTATGTATTATAGCATTTTGTAGTAAATCATCAAAAGTTTAGTAGCAAATTAAATATTTGATGTTTTTTCCTGAATATCCTAAATACTTACAACATGCGTGAACCATTACAGAAGACCAATTTTCGGGGGCCACCAGACATTACGTATTTTTCACGAATACAAGGTGTTACTTTTGATATTTCATAACTCTAGTGTTATATTCTGTCATCAAAAAGAACTCATGAAACCAAGGAACATAGGTCGAAAAACGATTTTTTTTTTTGCTTTCCCTTACAAATGTTTTGTTCACTAAGCAATAACTACTCGTATTTTGACGATTAGTGGATTAGGCGAAAAAAGGTAAAGTAAGTAAAGGTAAAGAAGGCATAAATAAGTATATAGAAAAGAACGTTAGTAAAATTTTTACACAGGAAATTCTAGAAATTGACCTAATAAAAAGCAACATAAAGCTGAAAATGAAAAGTACCAGCATTAAGGGCTGAACCCACCTACACAGGTACCTAACGAGGTGCCAACAATTATGTCACCCTTTTCGATCGTTTGCGTCGTGTTAGCCATTCGATAAAAACTCTTTGTATGACACTGGTGAACGCATACATTTTCACGATAAACAAAATTTACTGAGGTAAGTTATTAACAAATGAATTTTATTTTTTTAGTCTACCTGTTGATATTTTCCATGATAACAGTGATAGTTATAGTTATGGCCCGTTCATTATATTATAATCGTGGTACTGTTAATAGATTAATGTGAAATGGATAATGATCTGGAATACGTTAATCCACCTGTACCCAAGCACGAAAAACTCCTAGTGTGGTAAACGTGTAGTAAACCATTCGTAAAAATACTAGCAAAGCTGTCAAAGTGCTGCTGTCAAATATCTAATAAATTAACTTTCCTTAAGCGACCGAAAGAGGCATTGTTTTGGTATTCATACAAAATGGATACGATGAGGAGAACGATAGTTTTTCGTGTGGTTAGCAGTTTAGCTTATTTTTGCATAATTTCTTGATGTTCATTAATCATACATTAATATCGAATAACTTAATAAAACAAACAATTGTAATTTAAATTTTACTGGTTTACCGACTTTTAAAATTCTAACCTAATCATAATACAGGGCATCCCAAAACTATACCACATGGAAGGAAAGTACCTTAAATACTGAAGATATAAAATTTTATTTATTTATTTACACTTTATTGTACACACAGATAATACAGATAGACAAAAAAATATACAAAGGAGACATACAATTGGCATACATATAATGGCAGACATACAATTTTACTGAAAGGAGACTTCATTTTTATTTTAAAAAGAAAACGAATTGCATTCAAAGAATTTTAAATAATCACCTGTCTGAACTGGGAATCCAACCCGCTAATTGTAAAAAAAAAAAATCTTTATTTTATTGCACCTATAGAACGGATCAATTATACTAAAGCATTTCTTCTAAGTAACATAGCATCTTAAATAAAAGTAAGACTACAAAATTTAATATTTTATGTTAAATAACAAGTTTGTGCAGCGTTATGGATAGCCTTTTCTGTATAGCCTTTTCTGTGACCGTCCTGCTCAAAACTTTAACATTTAAATGTATAACTAATGAGTGAATATTGGAGCAATTATACCTAATTTCCTTATCATAAGTGTTTGATAAAGTTATAATGTGTTAAGTAATACCACCTCGACTGATTTAAAAATGTTTGAATAATTGGTGCGGTCTATTCCACCATGTGGCATAGAAGTGGGACGCCCCCCCAGGGCGTCCAATGACTATGTCTCGTGGTGACATAGACCGCACCAAACATTGTAGATAGAAAATTTTATTGAAATTGGACTTTTTTTTTATTCATAAGTACATATATTTATTACTTATGTCTAAGTGAATAAATATTTTTTTATTTTTATTATTTTTAAATAAAAGCATGTTCAAACCGAGAATCGAACCCGCACCAAATTATTATATCTTTTTTAAATCGATCGAGGTTGTGTTACTTATCAACAAACACTTATGATAGGGAAATTAGGTGTAATTGCTCCAATCTTCACTCATTAGTAAGACATTGAAATGTTAAAGTTTTGAGCACGACAGTCACAGAAAAGGCTATCCATAACGCTGCACAAACTTGTTATTGAACATTAAATAGTAAATTTCATAGTCTTCCTTTTATTTAAGATGCTATGTAACTTAAAAGAAATGCTAAGGTACAATCGAGACTTTCGATCGGTACAATAAAATTAAAGAAGTATTTTTTTACATTCAGTGGGTTCGATTCCCAGTTCAGACAGGTGATTATTCAAAATGCTATGAATGGAGTTCATTTTCTTTTTAAAATAAAAATGAAGTCTCCTTTCAGTAAAATTTCATATCTTCAGTATTTAAGGTACTTTCCCTACATGTGGCATAGTTTTGGGACGCCCTGTATAGTGTTATTACAAAACATAAAAAATACGACAATCGTTTTGAAATAGATTTAATAGTAAAACTCTTGCTCACGAAACTACTGCCCTTGATGGCATTGTATTGTAGCTATTTTATTATGCTCCATTGTAAAAGGAACTCATTAAAAGTTAATCAAGTAAGGAAATGAAAAAGATGCTTTTCATGTTAACCAGCTCTCGGTGTTGCCAACGAAGCTTATGATTTAATGCTCGCGTTACACGCATTTGGTCTGTTCATTTTGACTTTATAGGCTATTTTATTATTATACACTGTCACGCATAATAGTGGAACAGTTTTATTGGAAGATTTGAAGATTGTGGAAATAGGTTTTTATTACTACTTACAGAATTGCATTGTGAATGCATAAAAATAATTTTAAATCTCAGGTTTTATCAGTTTGGTCGATGGTAAATGAGATAATGCCCGCTGGATGCGGGCAGCGCAGGACCGATCGTTATGGAGATCCTTGAGCCATCCTATGCCCAGCAGTGGGCGTCATTCGGCTGACATTATGAAATGAGAAACTACTATTATGGTTGAGGAAAAATTTCAACTAATTCATTGATTCAGATATAAGTATTTGAGACACTAATAAAATTTAAAAATATCCCGCCAGTCTTCCAGTTGTTCTTTCAGTCTGCTCTTCTAAGTTATTCTCCATAACCAGTACTATGTCGTCCGCTAACAGCATATACCAAGGAGCCTCTTCCTGTATCTCCGATGGTCAGCCAGCGCATCCATTACTAACAAAATAATGCAAGGGCTTAATGCAGACCCCTGGTGAAAGCTTACCACCACATCAAAACGGAGCTGATGCCAGGTGTAGCCCAATAAGGGTACTATAAGTCACCCGGATCAGATCTACATCTAACTACCTCTTTCTTCTGGTCGTAAAAGAAACTGAAATTCAACAGAAATTTGACAGCAGTGCTTTGACAGATTTTGACGGATGCGATGGTATGGTATACTCGTAGTATACGATTACCGTAACGACTATTTTCGTGCTAGGGTTACAGAACACAAGAACGTTTGAAATAGTAATTGGGCGGAGCGGGTGTGGAATACATTTCGATCAAACAGCAATCGCTTTAACCCTCTCTGTGGTTTATTGGTACACACCACCGGTATCAGACCCAGATATCCCGGGTTTAATTACCAGTGAAGGTATAAAATATATTGTATTCGGTTTGGTTGGTAGTAGGACTTGTTCTATGCCCGCCTGTCTAGCTACCACCAGCTTATCTAAGTCTGACGCCATAACAACGATGTTTTCAGCATTGTTGTGTTCCGGCAGTTAGAGATAAGATAGCCAGTTCCTCAGTAATTGAGTATTCCGGGAGTAGTGCTATAACGTGGAGGTGGAATGAAACTACAATTCCACAGCAACCACGTAAATTTTAATTTCCAAAAATAAAACCTATTTTTTTTTTCTTTATTTATTATAGGGACTTTTGTAAATTTATTTACACGCCAGTCCCATCGTGACTGTTGTCTTGTTTAACCTAAAAATAAAATCACAAATAAATATTTTTATAACCTCCTTGCATATAATTCGAAACTATTTCAGGTTCTTTTAAAAATAAAAATGAAGGGTTCGATTCCCCGCTGGAGAGCCAATGTTACAGGATAGGATTCGATAAAATTGATGGCCAGTATGTAGAACTATGGAGTTTCCAGCCATTATGGAGTTTCTAACCATCCATAATGACTGGAACGAAACGTCATCGTTACAGTGCGCTTCCATCTTCAGCCTTATCATCACCTTACGTCAGGTGTGATGAAGACAGGAAGGAAAAAAGAAATATTTTGTAAGATTTCGATTTTTTTTAAGTTTTAATGGCACTAGCTTGTGCCGATTCCACGCTTCATTCTCTCTTTCTTGCATTCTTTAAGCTGAACAGAAATGAAACTTTAAAGTATTTACGAGAAGCTATAGGCACGAGTACGTTCATTATTGCTTTAAATTGGTTATCCTCGCCACACATCATGTATGCAGCACTGAAAAAACGCATCGTGTGCTAGAATAATGCCCTTGCTAGTCGAGCAGCTATAATTAATATGGATCAATAAATAATTACACCGGCCATTTAAATAGCAAGGCTTCTACATAGATTTGTAATGAAAAGTCTTGAATGCTATGGAAATGTAAACTTTGAACTTTACAATGCAATGAGCCTGGATAAGGGATTATCGAGTAATTTGACCGACTATTCATATGAAACAGACGCAGAGTCACGTGGTCCAGGCGCACGAATAAAAAAATTGGCTTGAACTTAACGAAACCAAGTTCATTAAAAATCTCTTCTAAGTAGATCAAGATTCCGGACCCACCAGACATCACTAATTTTCCCATGAATAGAAGGTGGGATTTAAGCTGATTGTGTTGATTTTTTTGAGAAAAAGCATACCTGCTAGCTTGAGCAGACGGCTCAAAGTAGAGGAACAACAATACTTGGAATTAGATATTACCATATTATACTTTTTTTCATATTGGTAGGTACCTCACAAAGGCGGCAAGTAAAAAAGAAAATTCCTCGCATGCCTAAGTAGGCATGACCAGTGCCGTTTTGCGCCATCAGGGCATAATAAATTATTTTAATTTTTTGATACTAGAAAAATCTCTTCAACATTTAAGACTATTTACCTTCAATTACTTCGATGTCTTTTCGATAACTTTCATTTGTTTGTTATTTTGACTTACCAATTCGTTTTCGAATGCTAAGCATAAAGCTAATATACCTTAGCTATATTAACTTTATGATGCTAAGTCAATGTGAAAGGACAGCGAAATATCCTTTAGAATCGCACTTCTGTCATGTATTAAAATAACACGTCCAATCAATACAAGTAAAATCAACAATAAATATTAATATTTATGATTAATTTACTTGCGCGAAATGAACAGGAAATGAACTGGAAATTCTCCAGTGAATTTGTGTTTAACGGGGTATTAAAACAACAAGCGCATTTTGATATTTCGAGCGCTTAATATTTCGAATGTTGTTTCATGGAATAACAGGAGGCCACTTAATGTAAATTGTTTTGTCTATTAATTAAACAAACATTGTGATTTAACTGTTGCATTTGTGTATAAGAGAATTAATAAAATTTATTTTATCACTATCTGTGTATCTGGGACTTTGTAAACGAGATTGCGCTATACGCAGTATAAACGTCCTGCAATCAACATTACTATAACATTGTGTGACAGCTCGTAGTAGCGCCTCTGTACCCGGACAAGTAAAGTAGTAAAGTAAAGTAAAGTAGATTCTTTACTGAGGGCTCCTTCAGCAGGGTTTAGCTCAGTTGATGCATTACACCCGGCTCTCAAGATTCCCGATCCACTAGTGATGGCATGACGGGTGAGACGTGGTCGTTTACTTTGGGTCTCTCGAAGGCTTAAGCAGGAGAACCAAAACAAGCGACATCGCTCGAAGGATTGCTTAAATGAAGTGGCAGTGGGCGGGACACATAGCGCGGAGAACCGATGGCCTTTGCAGAAAGGTTCGCGAATGCCGAACACAGTACAGTCCCCTATAAAAAGAACTGACGATCTGGTGAAGCGTAGGACGGACGATCTGGTAAAGTGCGGGACCGATCGCTGTGGAGATCCTTGGGAGAGACCTATGCCTAGCAGTGGGCGTCGTACGGCTGATGATGATGATGACCCTATTCTCTAACAATCTATTATATTTCTTTTATAATATGTATAGATCACTCTTAACTTTTTATTGTATTGTTTTTTCTTTTTCTGTGTTGAGTTTAGTTAAATGAATTTGAGGAGTACAGTACTTTAAATAAGTTATCTTATGTTTTTGAATAAGACTTGTGTCGCCAAGTCATTATAATAATACTGATTTTCAAATCAATTTCTAACTATCATGACAGTTGGGCCTATTAGTATAGGTATGCCAAGACACATGGCAGTTGCGGCCATAGAACGTTCTATGGCCACGAATCCGCGACTGCCACTTATTCTACCGATTGCCGACAGCGACAACAGTTATAGACCGCATAATAATAAACAATAAATTGATTTAAACATGTAACCCCATGATCGAACGATCAGTACCTAGGTATACAAAAACTTTATGTGAGTCGAATTATTCGAAAATGGACTCCGTGTATTTGGATTTTCATATCTTTATATTTTTTTTATTTAAAACCGGGCAAGCATTTGACCGCCATCTTATTTGGCTAACAGGGTGCAGTCTAAGGTGTTACACGCCTGCCCAGGAGAAGCCTATTCACTCTCGACTTAAGAGACCTGGGTTGTAAGTATCAGGGAACACAGAGACAGGCAGCTCATTCCATTCATTAGCGCTTCGTATGAGGAATGAATTGGCGAAGCGTTTGGTACGGACAGCTGGAGTGTCAACAATGTAAGGGTGGTAGGCTAGTCTGCGTCTGGTACCCCGATGATGAAAAGGGGCTGGAGGCACAAGGTCGTGCAGCTCGCTCGCACAGTCACCAAAGTGTATTCTATAAAAAACCGATAAGCATGCAACTTTCCGGCGGTGGCTGAGGCTTTGATATTTCGCCGTGGCCAACGCCGAGTTTATTAGTTTGCAGTAACCAGTATAGTGCATGAAAAAAACAATATTTTTGAAACTGAACTGAGCATAAAGTAGGTCTAGAAAGACGACATTGATCTTTGAACATTTAACTCGGTAATACCAACCTCAATTTAACATTCTCGGCTGCCCTTAAGTAGGGCTATTATCGAAGCACCATGCACATAATTTATAACTTGAAATTGGCTCGAGAACCATTTCCAGCAGCATTTGTAATGGAATCCAATAAAAGAAATGCACAAGCGGTGCACTATTAGTCGTGCGTGTCGACTTCAGTTACAACTACAACTCACAATTAGATCAAAGTACCTACGTATTTACGTAAATATGTAACTTTTTTCGCTTCCCCATAAAAGGTCCTGTTACAATCGCGCAGAAACCCGTATTTGCATACCCGATCTAGGTAATGGTCTCAGAGCTCACGCGACTGCGGAGGCCAAGCGAACACGCAAACTTCTACTTAGCTGTCAGTTTTAACCTTAAGCATAAAAAACAATTTTTCAAGTGAAAAGCGCCATGATACGGCATATTAGGATCGGCCAGGGCGTTATTATACGTTCGCGTTGGATTGAAATTGGTTTCGTTACTCAAGCGAAAGAGCTTCTGTATACTTTCGGCATTTGGCAGTAGATTGATGAATTAAGAAATGTGTATTTCATATTACCTACCTTTCAAAAGGAACCTACGCTATTAACGAAGCGTGGAATTAAAATTTAGCGCCGAGAGCCGTTTCATAATTAATAAGATTATTTTGGGACTCCTTTAAATCTTCTTACTTTGTTAAATTTATTTCAAATTAATTCTTTTCGTCCTATGTACGAGTACACTCCAAATGAATTATTGTAACCAGCATAGTACAACAGATAAACAATTCAATATTCTTAACAATATTATAACCGACTTGATTTCCAGTTCCTCAAAGAATGGGGGCATCTCGATTTCATTCTAATTTATTTATTTTATTAGCAAAATAAACCTGGATTTAATCAAAACACGTTTAATTTTCATGAATCATTCGCGGAAAGAACCTTAAAATTATGTAAAGATTTCAAAACAATAATAGCTGGAGCGATGTTTACTTAATTACTTGTGTCCGTCATTAATACAAATTGACATAAATAAAATGTTGAGTAATGAAAAAATTCGTCGAATGATCCAAGTCCTTAATAAATCAGCACAAATCACTAGCCAACGTGGATATTTATCTACTTGTCATCCTTTAATGTCAATTTGATAGAACGCGCGGACGACGCTGAAAAATGAAACAGTTGATAAACGATGCATAAAGCGAGTGGTACCGCTCCTCACACCGCCCGCCGCCGCCGCCCGCCGCTGTAAATAGACGTGGCTTTATGGCAGACCAGCCCTTCCGACCGCGGCTTCGCCCGCGTGGACTACACGACTATCCCGCGGCAATGTCTTATTTTTCAAAGATAAAAACTAAACTATGTCACTTTCCAGCTCCTGAAATGTCCGGACGGACGGACAAACAAACAAACAAACTCACATTTACAATATTAATATGGATATACAATGATTCAGGTAGCTGGCACCAATGTCACTGGCAATCCAGCGCTGGCTTCGTGTAAACGTTTCTTCGTGCCAGTTCAGCGCTGACGCCAGCACTGGTGTGGAATAAAACGGCTACCTACTTACTGGCATATAAAATTGGTGCCAACTAGCAGTTGCAAATAAGAATACAACTTAATACTATGTTAATTAAGTTGAAACGATGCCATAAGCTTCTGAAATAATTGTTTTTGTACCATCGACCTTTAACATTATAATTTCAACTTTATCGCCAATACATTTTCTGCTGAGCCGTGCTAGTACTGAGTGCCAGCCCTTACCCACACCACACGCCGACTTTCCACAAACTTTCCATATGCCAATCACCAGCATAGCGAATGGAATATTCAAAAGGGCTTTCAATGCTTTCGAAATCTGATTAATGCGACTAACTGCTAGCGGGGCTGAATCGTATTTTACTTCGTAACTCAGGCTCCGTGTAGACGGCACTGCAGCCGCACCGCAACCTGTTTTTTACTCGACTGCCCAAGGAGTATTATGTGTTTAGGGTTAAAGTATTTATGTGTGTGTATGTGTGTATTTATGTGAGTTTCTTTATTCCACTATAACTTTTGAATGCGTTAACGGATTTTAATGTATTGGATATCTTATTTCACCCCGAGTAACACTGGCTATATAGGTACTTTTTATAAATATTCAATACGGCGGACGTGTGGCGCCCTAAAATAAATAATATATTTTTTCTTCAATTATAGCAATATGGGATAGGTCTCGACATACATAATCTTTTCCTCATATACATAATCAGTAAAAGAAAAATAAAAAAATATAATTACAACATTAAAAAAACACCACTGCCAAAATTGAACTATAAAGTAAATAAAAAAACATGCTCTCATTGCGGTCGGGGGACCTTTTTAATTTAAGTATTCCACATCATGGTACCCCGACTGCAATGAGAGCTTGTTTTTACTTCGATTTTGGCATTAGTATTTTTATGAGTACTTTATGATACCTACGTACCATGACTGGCTTGCTACCTGGTAGCACGCCAGTCATGGAGACGAGTCGCAGAGGCGTATCTCTCATACATTTGTTTAGTGACTCGCACACTACGCTGCCAGTAACCAAAATGTCACAAAATACAAAATATGGCAGTTTTTCCCAACTGGTGTCGGATACTAGCCGTCTCCAATTGTACAGTCATTTGATGCTCAAAAAGGGGGTTACCTGGAAAGTTTTCCGGGAGTTATGAAAATTGGTGATTTTATAGATTTTGACGTGCTCTTTTCGAATTTTCACTTTGCCACCTCGTATCTTGGCCGCTCGCGCCGCCATATTGGAAAAATGGCGCTCAAATACAGTTTTTTGAGAATAACTCCGTTCCAACTCATTTTTTGGTAAAAGTATAAATGTAATAAATTAAACTAGAGAAAATTTCCTACAATTTATGTACTTCCCTTTTTTTTGTAAATCAATAGTTTTAGCGTACGAGAGCCGATTGATGATTTGGTAACTATCTTGTCTATTTTTTCAAAGAAATTTTATTACACGAATTAAGTAACATAGCCCTCAGTCATATTAAAATTTTAATGTCCATCTTTTACTCGTATTTAGAGTTTCAATCATTTGCTGGCTTCACAAATTAAATAAATAGTGACTGAAATTTAAAAAGGAAACAACGTCCTGTGGTATATTATTAATAGAGTTTAAATAACTTCACATTGAAGGTAACAATGACGCCTCACGCTACACTACCGATACCGACCTAGTTAAGCTATAACAACAAGCTGAGTTAAGTAATCTAAGCCACTTCTTTACATTTTAATGTTGAATATCATAATGTCAGTAATGTAAAAAAAAAATATTATGCCATTAATTTTTTATTATTATATTATATATATTACACCGCTTATTTATGAAATACTAGCGGCTGCCTGCTGTTTCATCTGCGTGTTTCCCGTTCCCGTGGGAAAATCGGGATAAAAAGTATCCTTTGTATGTTATTCCAGCCTATAATCTATCTCTGTTGCAAATTTCATCCAGATCCGTTCAGTAGTATTTGCGTGAAAGAGTAACAAACATCTATACATCCATACATCCATCCATACTCACAAACTTTCGCATTTATAAAATTAGTAGGATTAGGAGGATATAATATGTTATCCTCCGATACGGCTTGACCAATTCTTGATAAATTATTTGTGTTTAATAGTTGGTAGGTCTGAAAATATATTGTAGGCTGTAGTGCTGTTGTGTGCTGTGGGTGCAACTAGTAAACGATATTTTCAGAGAAATTTAGAAGATAAATTTCAGATAGATGATGCTAGAACAGACATGTTGATCAAAAGTTAAATATGCATTTGCTATCTTATACCCGCTGATGTAACGTTCTTAATGCGAAAAGAGCTCAGAGTATCGCTTAGAATTTGGTAAAAGTAAAAAGGACCTTAGTTGCCAAATTATAAAGCTGAAATTTAGGAAACATACCCCCCTCCCTGGGAGTGTCCTGCGCGATAGCGATGGCTTTGCGCCGCCCAAACTTGGGAGCCCCGTCTATTTTTAGACCGCCGAAAAGGTGCCCATCTTTACCGAACAGTATTTTTGTTTTCGTAACTTATTTTTGATATACGATACGTATTGAATGAAACTAATATTTATAAGAATTTTTATCCTACTTTATTCATTGTTAGACGAAAGGTAAAAGTTCTGTTTCGCCGCATTTATTTATTATTTAAAGCAAAGGTCGCGAGCAACCAATTGTGAATGGTTTACTGTCAATGTACGCACGTTTTACGCAATGGCGTTTCCTCTCTGTTCGATAAAGTGGGTGCGGAACGGAGTGCTGGAACTTTGCAGTTGATGCTAGACTTTGAAAAAGAACACCTTTTCCATGCTAAAAATGAGATTTATTGTGCATATTACTGTAATAGTAATAACCACTATTTACGAATATTTTTATTCCGTATTCCGCGATAAAAAAATCAATGTGAACATCATAGATCAGGTATCTTGGCCTCATGGTCGATCAATCCAGCAAACTGTGAGGTTTAGTTAAATCAAACTAATTTTGCAAAACTGGGCCCCAAGTCTGCTAATTTACAAATGGTTCAATTGAATCTTAATTGGATCTCAATAGCGGTTTTTGACATTTTGGGTATTCTGCTACTAACATAAGACCAATGGCATACGACTGAACTGCCATTGAACTGCCATCGGAATATTTGCTAGTCTGCTCTTCAATCGTATTACAATCGTAGCTCGATTGTGGAGTTAATCGGTATTCTACTCTCATTGACATTTGTTTGACAGTACTCTCAATGGGGTATGTATCATAATAACTACGGTCATTACGACCATGGTCGAAATAACTATATACTAAAATGCAAATATCTCGAAAACGGTGCGTCATAGCTGAAATCTAACAAAATTTTCGATCCCCTATGGTACTCCGGAGATACCTAGGAGGCATCCGATGGACATATAAAAAAATATTTTTTTATTTTTTTGCTCAAAAAAATTTTTGTTATTTAAAAACTTTTATATGTTTTGGGAAAAACAAAAGGGGAGACAGGGGGCGAAGCCCCCCGCCAAGGGGGCTCGGGGGGCGAAGCCCCCTGCCACCCAACAAAATGTAACAGACGTTTTAGGTTAGGTTAGGTTAGAACAGTGACCAAAACGCCGCGCGAGCCGAGCGAGCGAAGCGAGCGTGCCGCGGCAGCGGCTGGCGAACCGCCAGAATCGACTTTATACACCCCCCCTACCCCCTACTTCAGTTTAATAGGAAATGGGAATATGTATATAGTCGTTTCTGGCGCTTCGCCGGCCGCTACCGCGGCACGCTCGCTTCGCTCGCTCGGCTCGCGCGGTATGTTCATGTAAACCTAACATGCTCGTCGCTTCGCTCCTTGCACCTAACAGCAATACAGTCACGACCAATAATATGTATACAACATAGGACTATGTCATATCACAATATTGAATGACTTCTGTGACACTGATCGTTTTCTTTTGGAACGCTACAGTGTGACAAAGTTCTATGTTGTATTGTATACATTATATTATTGCTCGTGTCTGTACATGAGTCACTATTTTTAAACTTAATAAACCGTGTAGGTGAGTTGACCGTAGGTGAAATAACCGTAGGTGAGTTGTTCGTAGGTGAGATGACCAGTAGTGATTTCGTACATTAGTTATTTTAAAAATAGGTGTAACGACCAATAGTTATTTTGAACAGTAGGTCTTTTGACAGTAGTTATTTCGACCATAGTCGAAACGACCGTAGTTATTATGATACATACCCGAAGACAACACCATTAACTATCCAACTGAGACTCCATTACGATTCAATTACGATTCAATTGCGATTCTATTGAGCTGACGTACAAGTTTTTACAGAATACCCAATTTGTTTTAATCGTAATGGAATCGTAATTGAGTCTCAATTGAATATCAATAGAATCTTATTTAAATTAAAATTGGCAGACTTGGGGCCCAGGGTCCCTCGACGGGACTCGAACCTGCTACCTTAAGCTCTCGTAGCTCTAATAAAAAATTAAAAAAAAGCAATCAAATTCTTCAAAAGTAATATGCCGTAAAATAAATAAGTGTTGATAAAAAAACTAGATGTGGCACTTAAGGCCCAGCCGGAAACAAGGCCCACTATTCGAAAATGTCATTTAAAATAATCAAATTCGTCTGATAGGTTGTTAGGCACATTGACATTACATGATCAACGAGCTGGCAACATCGTTTGCTTTCACGCGTACCATATTTTTAGGGTTCCGTAGCCGAATGGCAAAAATGGAACCCTTATAGATTCGTCATGTTTGTCTCTCTGTCCGTAGTCCGTCCGTCCGTCCGTATGTCACAGCCACTTTATGTCAAAACTATAAAATTTACATAGTTGAAACTTGGTAGGTAGATGTATTCTGTGAACAATAAAAATATATGAAATAAAGGGGGGCTCCCCATACATGGAATAGAAACTGAAAAATATTATTTTCATCAAACATATTCGTGTGGGGTGTCTATAGATAGATATTTAAAATTTTAAATATCTTTCTATTTTTTCCTCAAAGTCAATATTTTGAAAGATAGAGACTTCCAAAGTGGTAAAATCCCCACACCTCTATCTTCTGAAATAGAAGATTGAAAAATCTAGGAAAAATAATTATGCTGTAGATCGTACTAAAAACTTTCAAAAAAATTGGTACTCTTCGCTTCATAATTATTTTTTTTTGTCTTTAACAATTGCAGTTTTTACTAAATTACAACTCTGATTCCGTATTCTTAGATACTTTTATGTGATTTGAATATATCGAGCGATCCGAGAAAAGAAAGATCAGGTAAAAATTTCTTGCTTATTTTTATTAAAATAGATTTTTTTATACCACAACTCTACCTTCCGCAAATAAGGCCCACTATTCATGCTAGTAACAAGGCCCGGCCATCATTTATAATTATTTATATACCTAATCATTGCTTCAAAATAAATTATTTTATTTTTAGATAATGAATGTCATCACCCCCAGTAATAAAGTAATGGGGACTTTGGTCAGAGAAGGTTTAGTTTCCGTTTTTTAGAAAAACATTATTATTGTAATAAAAATGCGACAACTCCGTAGCTCAGAGGTCGGAGCAGTCGTCCGGATAGCGAAAGGTCGTGGATTCGAGTCCCATGAGAGATAGTTGTGAGACGGGTCGATTTTTTCTAAAATACTTCATTTTCCATTTTTCAATAATAACAATTGCATTGTGAATGCAAAAAAGTAAAATTTTAATAATTAAATAATGTTTAAATGTTAAAAAGTAATGTTTTTAACAAAATTAAATTGTTCTTATTTTACAAATTGTACAATGTCAACGTTATTCTTTCAAATCACCTTTTCAAAGCTGATAGAAGGTTATGAAATCGTCGAAAAGTTAATTGAAACAGTGAAGCACACTCACAAAACGAGTGTTTTATCGAAAACGGCTGAAGCGTCATTGAGTCGCTCGTCAAATTACGGCGCCTTTCACGCTACGTTCGACCGTTACGGCGTTATTGCTACATAATTCGTAGTCTAAAGTGAACAGCACTAGGGAATCGAGGGGGCAATCTGTAAAGATTTTCTGGCATATATAATATTATAGAAAAGAATAATTCATCATATATTTTATTATTTATTATTTAACGTTATTGCTGCGCGTAATAAGTTGCCTTAAGGCCATCATGGCACATTATACATATATTTTACGTTAGGCGCCCCACGCGGTTTTACCCGCGCAATATCCGTTCCCGTGGGAATATCGATCGGGATAAAATATGGTAGTGAATATGTTAACCTGTTGTGGTAACTATGCCCATTCATTTCAGCCGGCCTAGCATGAGCGGCTTTTATCACGCGATATAATATGGTACGGCATGCCGTCTTGCTTACACCTTAGTGGGTAAGCAAGACAACGTGCCGTACCATATCATATCACGCGATAAAAGCCGCTCATGCTAGGCCGGCTGGCACATATTCCCCGCACAACTATTTCCAACTGCTTCTTGTATAGTGCGACAACGTTTTCTGTTGCGGTGGCCGGTGGCCAAAAAAACGTATTGTATTTATTGTAATTTTACTGTCAAGTTGTTGTCCAACCATAGCGCTGCTGTGGCTGGAGGTCTTAGAAGTCTGGATATTATTTGGAGACCCATTGCGACGTGGCTCTTGATCCCTGGGTTCCGCTTTTCTTAAACATTGGGGCGGGCGAGGTTGTCAATCGAGACGGTGTTCAACTCACGCCTCAAGGTCTTGATTGCACTTTGCGACTCTTTTTGAGCATATAGAAAATACTTGCAGTGGAAATGAGGACAACGGCTACTATCACTAAGGGCTGAATTACGTAATAGCTTTCACACACCGCTTGCCTGAAAATACTGGAAAACTTTCACTTAAAATAAAAATGATAGAACAATTTCCCTTTTACGAATTTATCTGAACATTCTAGTGGTCTGTGAAAACAGAAATGTTTTCCTTTGACGCCGGATGCAAGAGAAAGTTGCATGATACGAGGGATCCGATATGTGTAGTTATCCGCTTGGCTTATAAAAGATGTTCTCTCGCTGTCCTTTATTTATTTTCTTTGACATCCCGATAAAACGATCTGGTAAAAAGGTGTCAAGCTCTTAAATAAGTAATAGTTATTTAACAATATTAAAACTAAATTGGGGTTTACTTTAAAATTTCTTTCTCAAAGTATCATTATTTTCAGCTATTTAATAGGGTCGGTGAGATTGAGATTTTTAATTGCGCGTGCGTGTACTTGTAGGTGAGTACAAATAAAATTACATGTGTTTTAGACTACGATCAACAATAACACAGATCGACAATCTTTTATGTTCCGGTGACAGCGGTAACGCTAAGTATTTTTTCTTATTTTTGTAGCAATTTAGCCGACTGTAACGTAATCGATATAGGTACATACTCGTTCGCACGGCTATAAGGCTACGGCGTGTCAAGTCAAAGTCAAAGTCAAATTTGTTTATTCAATTTAGATTGTTATTGACAATACTTGTGAACGTCATAGAAGCTACGCCATCGGTTCGCAAACCCTACAGCGGGAGACCTTGGAGAAGAACCGGCAAGAAACTCCAAGGGTTGTTTTTTCTCCCTGTTTTATTTCATACAGAGTCGTCAAATTGAAAAATGACCTTAACATGGTATGACTAAAGTCAGTTCCTATCACAATTACACAATGGGTTATGATAAATACAGTTAAGTATAGGCGAACTAATGATCATTAGCGGTGAACAATTTTCAATTACTTAGGAACTCTACTTAAAGATTTACTATTAGTTAAAAACAAAAGACAAATTCTACTAGGTATATACTGCACGTTGCTTAATGTAATAAATTTAAAGGGTAAATAAATTAGTTCAGTGAAAAATTTGTGACTTCATCAAAATCATGGGCAAACAGTATTCCAAGGAAGAGGTCGTAATCACAAAGAACGCGAATGGCGCAGCAGCAGCCAATGCAAAAGTAGCAAAGGCAGAACAACTAGCTCCGATGGGACTCGAACCCACGACCTTTCGCTTTCCGGGCGACTGCTCTAACCACTGAGCTACGGAGTCGTTACGAGAAGCGTCGAATTTATCCAATACTTCTTACTGCGCTGTATAGTCAGCGTTAATTTCATCAATGTGGAGATATTACTACCCCCACACGCGAAAGAAATACCTTTCCAGGTATTTGGCAATCGCTAAAGATGAAATTACTATTGCAACTTATTTAAATTCGACGATTGCCAAATACCTGGAAAGGTATTTCTTTCGCGTGTGGGGGTAGTAATATCTCCACATTGATGAAATTAACGCTGACTATACAGCGCAGTAAGAAGTATTGGATAAATTCGACGCTTCTCGTAACGACTCCGTAGCTCAGTGGTTAGAGCAGTCGCCCGGAAAGCGAAAGGTCGTGGGTTCGAGTCCCATCGGAGCTAGTTGTGAGACGGGTAGATTTTTTCTAAATACTTCATTTTCCATTTTTCAGTAATAAAAATTGCATTATGAATGCAAAAAAAAAACAAAAAATTTAAAAAAAGGCAGAACACTCAAACTACTACTGAACTAATTGAAAATTGTTCACCGCTAATGATCATTAGTTCGCCTATACTTAACTGTATTTATCATAACCCATTGTGTAATTGTGATAGGAACTGACTTTAGTCATACCATGTTAAGGTCATTTTTCAATTTGACGACTCTGTATGAAATAAAACAGGGAGAAAAAACAACCCTTGGAGTTTCTTGCCGGTTCTTCTCCAAGGTCTCCCGCTGTAGGGTTTGCGAACCGATGGCGTAGCTTCTATGACGTTCACAAGTATTGTCAATAACAATCTAAATTGAATAAACAAATTTGACTTTGACTTTGACTTGACACGCCGTAGCCTTATAGCCGTGCGAACGAGTATGTACCTATATCGATTACGTTACAGTCGGCTAAATTGCTACAAAAATAAGAAAAAATACTTAGCGTTACCGCTGTCACCGGAACATAAAAGATTGTCGATCTGTGTTATTGTTGATCGTAGTCTAAAACACATGTAATTTTATTTGTACTCACCTACAAGTACACGCACGCGCAATTAAAAATCTCAATCTCACCGACCCTATTAAATAGCTGAAAATAATGATACTTTGAGAAAGAAATTTTAAAGTAAACCCCAATATAGTTTTAATATTGTTAAATAACTATTACTTATTTAAGAGCTTGACACCTTTTTACCAGATCGTTTTATCGGGATGTCAAAGAAAATAAATAAAAGACAGCGAGAGAACATCTTTTATAAGCCAAGCGGATAACTACACATATCGGATCCCTCGTATCATGCAACTTTCTCTTGCATCCGGCGTCAAAGGAAAACATTTCTGTTTTCACAGACCACTAGAATGTTCAGATAAATTCGTAAAAGGGAAATTGTTCTATCATTTTTATTTTAAGTGAAAGTTTTCCAGTATTTTCAGACAAGCGGTGTGTGAAAGCTATTACAAAAAGGTGAGAATGTGAATGACGTATATGATTTTTTTTTGAATAAAACTTTGTCAATGAAATGTGTACGATACAGCCATTTTTAGTACGGACGGAGCGTAGAAATGGCGTCAACGAGAACAGCTGACTGCCAAGTTTTGTTTTAATTGAGTGTTTTCGTCAACTACCGTAACCTTAACCAAAGGAAAGTTTTTCTTCCATTAAGATAATTTGTTGCCAGCATAATTTAATTATATTTTTAATATTCCCTTATTTCCATATTTCTTATTTCGACTTTGACTTTAGGATATAACTAATTAAATAGTGAACCCCTATCAGTAAATTTTCTAACAGATATTAAAATTTAATAAGTTCGAAATTGACTCTGGCCTTTATAGTTCTGACGCTTTCAGTCTTTAAAAATTAAAGGGAAATTGTTCCATTATTTTTACTTTAAATGAAAGCTTTTTCAGTAATTTCAGGCAAACGGGTTTTGAAAATTAATTACAAAAAGATAAGAATGTGAATGACGTATATTTTTTTAGTCAAAACTTTGTCAATGAAAATGTGTACGATACAGCCCTTTTCAGTACGGAACGTAGAAATGCCGTCAAATAAAATAGTTGACTGCCAAGTTTTGTTTTAATTGAGTGTTTTTGTTAACCTAACCTACCCTTGAGGAGCCCGTGGCGCAGTGGATAGCGCGCTTGGCCTGCGATCGTTGAGGTTAAGCAACGTTCGCAATGGTCGGTCACGGGATGGGTGACCAAAAACTTTTCATCTCGAGCTCCTCCGTGCTTCGGAAGGCACGTTAAGCCGTTGGTCCCGGCTGCACTTGCAGTCGTTAATACCCACCAATCCGCACTGAGCCCGCGTGGTGGGTCATGGCTCATTCTCCTTATTCATCCATAAGGAAGGCTAGTGCCCCAGCAGTGGGGACATTAAATGGCTGATGATGATGATGATGAACCTACCCTTAACCAAAGGAAGGCATAGATATTAGTTGCCAGCATAATGTAATCATTATTTTTAATATGCTTTTGGTTCTGAATTTTTTATTTCGCCTTTGATTTATATCTTATGACTAATTGGATCGTGAACAACCATAAATAAATTTTATAACAGATATTTTACTTTACGATTAAGATGAATGAAACGATATTTTATTTGACTTTACAATTTATGCAATAGTTTGCTACATAAAAGCTAAAAAATCTGAAATATCCAGCTTCTGTATACTCATTATAAGTTGATGTAAGGTGCAGCTTAAAATGAACATGACATGGGATATTCAGAATTAAAAATATTTCTATTTGAAATTAATGTCAAAGTTATACAGACCAATGCTAAATCTCCAGCTACTATACAGCTATTAGCAGTTTCATTTACTTCAATTTCAATATGATTTATCTAACAGTACTTATTACTTACTACTTATCAGTATTCAGCTTGGATAAAGATTATCGACCTAATAAAGAATTTAAGAGATATTATTGTTCAAAAGCTCTTTTATTAAACTTTATGCTCTCACGTCAGCTGAAATACAAATTAATGTTTTTAAGCTTTA
This sequence comes from Crambus lathoniellus, assembly GCA_949710035.1. Taxonomy (NCBI): domain Eukaryota; kingdom Metazoa; phylum Arthropoda; class Insecta; order Lepidoptera; family Crambidae; genus Crambus; species Crambus lathoniellus. The sequence goes on from OX453296.1 coordinate 38,055,100, forward strand.
AATTGCTTGTTGCCTACACGAGTTGCTGATAAGTGACTTAAATGTTTGTTGTGATATTAACAATTATTAAATTCGCACACAAATATTAAGATTTTAAAGAGTTTTTTTTATTGAGACTGGAAATGTAGGCGGGACTAACTGCCTAACGTGCCTGCAGAAGCTGGAGGTGTTAAATGTTGACTACCCATCCCGTGTCTTACTACTGCGAAAGTTGCTTAGGGGAAAGCAGGTAGGATTCGTACACAGGGAGCATTCTTGCAGTAGTCACATCTCCAACAACACACAACACATTGACGCGCTGGTATTTATGTGCATGACTCTCACTTCTAAGCATAGGTTAACCGCGGAGTTGCCCGACAGTATGGTCCTTGGTGTCCTTGTGTACGTCGTCGTCCTTGGAATGCGTGTTCCGCGTAAGTAATTTTATATAACATCTTTGAACACGTCTAGCTAGCATAAAAATGTAACTATTCGTTTTAGGATAACCTTAACGGTTTTTTTTTATTTCTTGGATTTTATTTGATTATTTTATTTTTTATTATTTATTCATTTGACCTTCGTACAATCATGAATGGGGTAGATTCGTACTGTACGAATGCACCGCACCATGCATTAATTTTAAATTATAAAATTTTACTTTATACCTGTTAGTGATTATGTACACAATTTATATATTTTTCGTCGTCGTCGAGGCTTTTCATTTGACACCTCTATTTGAAATAAAATTACTTAATCTTATTTTTTATGAAGTGACACGTTCACCATACTTTCTTTTAAATAATTAACCAGTGTTTTTAGGGATGACATAACGTTTCTAATGATACCTTAAAGATTAAAATTCGTTAAGGCATTTAAAAGTTATGGTGGAATAAATAAACTCACGTACATACATTAACCCTAAACTACTACACTAACTCCTGCTTTTGGGCAGTCGTGTAAAAATATTATTTTTTATTAGTACGTACTGCATTAAGTCTGATTTTCCGTACTTTGATCTCAATAAATGTTAAGATTTTGTATAGATATCGTTAGAAATCACTGTGTACGGAGGCTCCCCACTGTGTACGAATCTTACCCGCACTATGTACGAAACTACCCCAAGTGTGGGGTGCTTTTGTACGTTTTCTATTTTTTTGGGAAAACCTTCGTATCTTAACCATGTTACTAAATATCAACATGATTAAGATTAAGAAAGCCAGATAAGTAGGCATTTTATTAGCACTGAACTTACCTGCTTTCCCCTAACCACCACAACGCAAACCGAGCAAGCACGTTAACCATTACGCCACGGACTCCTCGGGTCAAAGGCGATGCAAAATGGAAAGTGTGCAAGCGGTTATGCACGCAGCGAAATTCCGAAATAACACAACGGGAGTGCCGGTGATTCGTATAATAGCATTGTCATGTCGCTTATCAAACAAGAGATCGATAATGTGCCTTGAACAAAACTACTAATTATAGGCCAGTTTCAAAGAGCTAAAACTAATTACACCATTTATTTCTGAAGTTTGCATGGAGAAAATTCTGAAATTATTGTATGTGATAGCAGTTTGTGTAAGGATTACAGGAAAAATAAATCGATCGTCTCTAAATAGCTTTTCAGGAATCGTCAACAAAAATTACATTAGTTCCACTATCGGTCAAGATACTGAAAATACTAAAAACTGACCTAAAACTGCAATATTCTACACCGCAAATTTTTGACGAATATAGCCTCGTCGATGAAAACATTTTCACATTTTATTTATTTATATATGGTCTCGGGCTTGATTCCCGAACAAAACAAATATTTGTGTGCATGAACATTGTATTTGTATCTATCTATCTATTTGTCTTGTGTTTTCTTTATTATAGTTGTACGGATCCCACGGTAAGCGAGTCCGACTCGCTCTTGACCGGTTTTTTTCTCGATCATTCAATATTAAGGCAATGCAGAAAAAATATAAGTCATATCATCCTACTAATATTATAAATGTGAAAGTTTGGATGTTTGGATGTTTGGATGTTTGTTACTCAATCACGCCAAAACGGCTGAACGGATTTGGCTGAAAATTGAGACACAGATACTTTGTAGCCTGGAGAGGAACATAGGCTACTTTTTATCCCGGAAAAATATCACATTCCCTCGGGATAACGTCGTGTAGTCCACGCGGGCGAAGCCGCGGGCGGAAAGCTAGTAAGTAAATAAAATACAAAAATTATGAGTCTACCTATAAACATGTAAACTATATAATAGCAGAGGCGTATTATCCCTAAGGCAAACTAGGCACGTGCCTAGGGGCGCCAGGTTGCGAAGGGGCGCGCGCTATCGTTTAGTTAGAGTTTACTTATCAAGAGTTTGCGCTTCGGAGATCTTCTTTTCCATGCAAAACTATTGAATGCTATAATTTTTCCAGTTTTTTTATATATTATAGTATTTATTTATAGTATAGTATTTATTTATAGTTATTATAGTGTACCCCTCGTTACACTGAAAGTTTTGCGTCACTCATTATTAAAACAATTCACATGTAATAAGATTACGGCTCGGGTGGATAGTCAATTCGAGGGTAAAATGGGTTTTATGTACGAGTTATACACTCTGCTTTTCACTTGGAGTGTGAGGAAAATAAAGAACAATATTGCAAAAAAAGACTTCGCCATATTGGCGGGAAGACTTTCTTTTTCTTTTTTTTATACGTGGCAGTGGCAGCACAATGACTTTAGCATAGATCGTAGTCCATAATGCTCTTGAAATACTTATTTCTTAGAAAACTCATTACTTTAGCCTAGTTTTATTAATTTAGTAATTTAACATGGATTATAGCACAGATAATATAATACTATACTAGTATTATATTATCTATATACTATATATACTATATATTATAGTACAAAATTGAAGAAATAGAATGAAATAACAAGTTTATTTAACGAAGTTTAATTGCGTGTGTGACTGTTTACATGACGACCTTTGTCTTAGAGTCTGAGACTTGGACGAAGATTTTACTTTAGGCACTAGAGCATAAAAAGCGATTTTATGCAGCCTATATCCAACATAAACACGAACTTTACGAGCATGAGAAGTGAAAAGTCATATATTTACTGCTTTTCGAAGTATTCTCCATAACATTTTATAGGAGCACTTATTCATTCGGTCAAACCATTTTTGAAAATATGAGGACCATTGGTCTGACTGAGGGCATGTTTTTCACGTGCTGGTTGAAAGCTATCACCACAGGACACGGAAATATTTTTTTTTACTTTCCATGTTCTGTGGCTATCACGGCCTCTTCCGGCCGAACCGACCGACCTTCACGAATTTCATCATGGAGAGAAATACAGCCACGATCAAGTTCTTCGTACCAACGCCTTACAGTACTCAAATGAGGTGCTTCTCTCCCAAAAGCATTTTGAGGACGAGCAGTCTTGCGGAGACAGTGAACTTTTAAGGCCATAAAAATCATCGCCCTATAGTAGATTTCATTACAAGTGCGGAAAGCCTGTCATTGCAAAGAGTTCCGACAAATGTCTACCCGAGCCGAGGCGCAGCCGAAGGTGAGGGTTGACAGTCGGAACAAGTTGCAATGACGGTTCCGCACGTGTACTGAACAACTATTTTTAATACAGTTGCGAAAAAATTAAGCAATTTAATAAAATAATAAAACACAATAAACTCAACTAACTAATCGTAAAAGAATATAAGCAGAGACTTTTTTTTGTGTTCTTCACCCATTCTGGGTTGGCAAAGGAAACTATGATCATACAGCCAAGGCTTCAGTAGAATTTTTTTATTGATATGAAATGAAAATTAAATTAAATGAGATGAAATGAAATGAAACCTAACAAAAGCAATCTGAATCCTACAGGAGCGCCTTTCCTTATTTCTCTCTTTTACCACATCGTTTTCCATTAAAGCCACATTATTGCACTAATTCCACCATACTAAGTACCTACCACAATAAAAACCAGAAAAAACTAATTTAGAAAATTAAGAAATAAGGTCCCTCATTTTCTTTTCACTTACTTGCGCAAACTCCTATAAGCAGATACTATGGTAAATAGTGCACGTCATACCATATTTAGTAATCTGTGGTCATACAGCCAATTTTATGTATTTTTTATATTCATAAATTTAATTTGGCCGATACTAATATTAATTTAATGTATAATTAAAATTACCTATAAATCTGATATTGAAACAAATTAGTAGCTTCTTTTTAGAAATATTTGCATGAATCATAAAAACTTCTATGATTTGTTTTTAGTAAAAACTTCGTGGTTGGTTTTTTCTTTTTAATAGACAATATTTTGACAGTTGGGAAAGAAAACGCACGAGTTCGGGAAAGGTAAAGAAAAAGTTCGAGTGTGTGAACGCTATACGTCCCTGCAATACGCCACATTTTGAGCAACTGTATTAAAAAAATCTTTTCGCAACTTGTGATAAAAAAACAATTGACACGCGTTTTCTTGCAATTTTTTTAAATATATCATTGAGTTTCCTAAGTTTAAAAAAATATAACATTTATGAGCTGCCAGAAGCGCAAAACTTTCAGTGTGCCCTATGTAGGTAATTTTATATTTTCTAATTTTGATATTTATTTTTTCATGCTTTTTAATTTTTATGAGTGGATAAAGAGCGCAACGGTAATTCATTGATAAGTCTGAACTAGAGCTATAAATCAAAAAGACTGTACAACGGTTACGAAATAAAAAATATGAATATCTTCAACAATGTTAATAATAATAATTATGATATGTCTTTTGCGTTATTTCAATGACATGACAGGGTCTAAGAGCTGTCACCCGCCCGCTTCGCTCGGCGTTTCTTTCTTTCTTTAGTTGCGCAATCTTTTCTTACAATAGTAATACACACCAATTTTCGTCAAGATCGGTCGAGCCGTTTTTGAGTTATATGTTTATTCTATGGTTTTTGGAATTTTTGTCTGTTTTATAAAAAAATGTGTAGAGGGGCGCCTAGGAGGTGCTTGCCTAGGGCGCTCTCCACGTTTAATCCGCCTCTGTATAATAGGTAGGTATAGATATATAATATAAGCATAATAATATATTATAATTTTCATTATTTACAAATAAATTCCACTACAATATTCGGAGATATGTACATAATACTCTAGATATAACTAATTTATTACTCATTCTGATACAAACAGGAGCTGGCGAACAAAAGGAGACATGTCCACTTAATGCTTTTTTACAGGAGAGCCAAAAAACTAAAAAAATATGGATAGGATTCAGATAGATTTTATTTTACACTCATTTAATAATATTAACTTGACATCATACCACTATGTTGTTGACCACTATGTTTACCTAGGACAGACGGTCCAGTTAGGTAAGTCCAACTTTGAGAAAGAGATCTCTCGTCGAATCCAGCTCGGATGGGCAGCGTTTGGGAAGCTCCGGCATATATTCGCGTCCGAAATACCTCAATGTCTCAAGACGAAAGTCTTTGACCAGTGTGTGTTGCCAGTAATGACTTATGGAAGTGAGACGTGGTCTTTTACTATGGGTCTCATAAGAAGGCTCAAAGTCACCCAGCGAGCAATGGAGAGAGCGATGCTTGGTATTTCCCTGCTCGATCGAATCAGAAATGATGAGATCCGCAGGAGAACTAAAACGACCGACATCGCTCGAAGGATTGCATCATTGAAGTGGCAGTGGGCGGGACACATAGCGCGGAGAACTGATGGCCGTTGGGGCGGAAAGGTTCTCGAATGGCGACCGCGTACCGGACGACGTTCCGTGGGCAGGCCCCCTACAAGGTGGACCGACGATCTGGTCAAGGTCGCGGGAAGCCGCTGGATGCGGGCAGCGCAGGACCGATCGTTGTGGAGATCCTTGGGGGAGGCCTATGCCCAGCAGTGGGCGTCGTTCGGCTGACGTGATGATGATGATGACATCATACAGAACCCCCCTTTCGTCGAGTAAAATAGGAACCTGTTTTTTTTATTTATTTAATTAAAATGACATGACATATCTGGTTCTGTTTGGAAAGACTGGACATTATTATTATTATTATTATTATTTATTAAAATTCGAACATTATTAACACATTATAATATTACATGAAAACAGTGTCACAAAAACCTGTTTAGGTTTGACCTTACACTGTTTAGCTTCGTCGTCTTGTGCAATCATACATTATTATAAGTAAGTAATTTAATTTAAATAACAATCATTTTTGTAGGGTATGCATTAAAAAATTTCTTATTTTATTATAACACAAAGCAACTTCTACCTGCCTAGTTAACCTAACGCACGAGCGGTGCAGCGGCGCGTACTCACGGGTGGATTTCTAAGCATTCTATCATCATACGTGATTATTTTTTTTATTTTTTTTTATTAGCATTATTTTATATTATCCGTTCAAATTATATAATTATAACAATCAATATTACTAATTAAACTATTTCGGTACTTATTAATATTTTATTATATTTAATGTCTTTTTTTAGATTTATCAATTTATTAAACATTTGAGAAATTGACATTAATGAATGTATAAATTACGCATTCAAATTATATAATTATACTTATTATTCAATGTTAATAATTAAACTAATTAGGTAGGTACTTATATTTTTTTATTTTTTATTAAGTATATATGATTAGATATTTATTTCTTAGATTTATTATTTTCAGTAAAATTTTGTAGTAGTACATCGGATATAAGTCAGTAACTATTTATTTTGCAGTAATGTAGACATGTCTGGTTTTGATCGAAAAACTAATGGACAGGTCTGGTTATGAAATTTTGTTCAACTGTTAATAGGACAACTCTGGTTCTGTTCGAAAATGCACTCTAATGTCAATTTTTAAAGGTTAGGACCGGTTTTGACTGAAAATATTTTGTGAGTGCATAAAAGTTTCGAACAAATTTCCAAAAAAAAAGATTTTTTCCATACTATGGACATGTCCCCTTTTGTTGCCAGCTCCTCCTACTCGTATATTCACACGATGTACACAGCATTCACCAGTACATTTTCCAAGTCGATTATTAAACGTAAGTACATAAGTAATATCACTGCAAAATGATATTATTCCGGTCAAATTAGTCCAAAAACTAAGAGTGAAGGTACAAAAATTCACAACAAAAACAAAAATTGTAGATCATGTAATTATCTATAATAATGGAACAATATTTTTTTCTAAGAGCTACGGTTTCTATGATAATAAAATATAACGATTCAAAAAGTTGTAATCGTCATCATATTATGCATTAGTTCAACTTCACAAAAGTTAACACCCACGGAATTCGCCTTTACGCCATTCAGACTTTACTCCCACCTGTACTCGAAAAAACGCGTCGCTCCAACTGTTAAAAGGGATTTACTTAGTGCATAAAAATAAATGTGGTTGCAAAAAAGTTGGACTGTTTTGCTCTCTGGCTTGTACAAATTGTCAAGACCGGTTGCGCTCTGTTGAATCACCAACAGTAGAGGATTCGTTTGATATCAACGAGGAGACATTTGATACATACTTGCACCCAGAATAAAAAAGGAGAATAAGTAGAAGTAGAAGAAGATCAAGAAGAAGAACAAGAGGAAGAGGAGGCAGCTGTATTTAAAAATTATGAATCATACGAATAAATTTCTATTCCTTTTATCATTTCCAACCTTTGTCAATATCTGTAATAATGCAATAGTTTCAAATTAACCACAACAGACCCTTAAAATAAGCCTGTACCTCCACGGTTAAAACCTCCCCGGTCAAAACCACCCCGGCTAACCACGTTAAAAAAACGCGCTAAGTACACTACCTCATAGTTGGCGTGGAAAAGTGTGCGTATGATGACGATTACAATTTTTCCAATTTTTGTAATCGTTACATCTCAGAAACGGTGGCTCTTAGGAAAAAAAGGATTGGTACATTTTTTGTAGATAATTACATGATCTTCAGTATTTGTCCGAGCTAATTTTATAATAAAACTTACCGTTTTGCTGAAAATCGCAAAATACCCAATTTCTTACCTTTGACCTCGAGTAATTTTGTTTCCAGGTACATTCAGCGTCAAATTAAATGAGCATCTAGGGTAGTCAAAAGTTTCATATTTATATTAGCAGTCAGGGTCATTTGGTCAGGGTATCTTATCTTAGCAAACAAAGCTCTCAAACTTATCTGTGCACAAATTATGCACCGATAACTTTGAGAGCTTTGTTTGCTACGATATATTTAAATACCCTGACTGCTATTATAAATATGAAACAAAGATTAGTTAGATATGTTGAACATCTTGTGTGCTTACAACAATGTGATGATTCGAACTGCGTATATCTATTTGCTTTTATGTTTTTCAGAACATTTTGATTACTCTTAACACGAATTTCGCAATATTTTAAAGTTACCAGTTTTGTGGTACCACTGTGAGCTTTTTTCTCTTTTCTCTGAACGTAACATAATTGGATGGAACGCGTCGCTAGCGCTGCTATCCCGCTTGCCGCTGACTTTTTACCCACGGCCTTTCTTATGAACGATGAATTTACGGTTTACAAGTTGTTTCAACTGCAAACTTATTTAACGGTATATTTTTATCTGAAATTATAATATTACCTATCTTTTTTTTCAGGGGTGCCGGTGGGGGTGGCATGTTCGGAGATGTCAATATTTCTGCAATTTTGGATTCTTTTAGTATAAGTTACGACAAAAGAGTAAGGCCAAACTATGGAGGTCAGTATTGTAACTTAATTTAAACTTACTGAAAATTGCAAATCATAATGTCACCTTGTGTTTTTTTATATACATACACTTACCGGCACCGGAACTTGGCAAATTGCCATTTTCTTATAACCGTGCTCACGTGTCACATAGATCAGATTTCTTTTATAGTCTCTGCAATGATTTTCACTCCAACGAAGAGGCCATGTACTTATAGAACGAGACCCCAGAGCCGCCTGTCTGCCTAGTATGCTAACTCTTAAAAGACGCATTAAAACTACCTAATCCTGTTGGATCCGTTTAGTAGTCAGAAAATATGTAATGTCTGGCGGTTCTGGGATCTCCTACGATTATTTTACAAAAAAACATTTCAAATAACTTCATTCACAACGTTCTAAATTTTCTGAGAATAGAACAACAGTAAGTTGGTTCTAGCATCTTATATAAAGTGGTATATAAACCGCGATTAGAAATAGAGAAATTATGAACTTTTGACATATTGAAAGGAATAAATTAATAAGTATCATGTCTCTCCGTTGACATTAAAATTAAGATGCACATAGTTTCTGATCTGTAAGATTCCAAAGTTAGCATGTTTATATAAAAAATCACTTTGGACAAGTTTCAGTGCCGGTGAGTTTATTATATTTGGTACACCTCAAATTCTGCTATTAAAAAAATAACTAATAACGTCAACGACAACTAAACGTCAGTTTAATTTCAATCAAACTTCCTACATTAACGTCTAAGTTCTGTGTAGATAGAGTATGATCAACTTCATAAAAGTATTTTCCTAGCTTAATTCACATACAGATTCTACAATGTTCAAAGTAGGTCTCATGTTGAAAGTAAAATTTATCATTTACAAACTAAATAACAGCGCTTTTTATTAAACGAACTTGCTAGCTTATCACAATTTTGACAATCGAAAAGATAATTGTATGCTTAGATGCTGCGCTTCACGGGTAAAGGACAGTTTTTCCGGTACAAGTCCTCATTCGCCCGAGTGCTTTTTGGACGCTATAACGCGAGTTTTTCTAATGCTAACAATAGAATCCCCGACGCAAAAAAGTGCCAGCGTGTGAACAGTCAGCAGTTAAGTCATAATATTGTTAATTTAAAAGCGTTCGAAAAAACGCGCGTTATAGCGTCCAGAAAGCGCCGATATAAAAAGAAAATATTTTTTTTACTAGAAACTGCCTAAATACTTAAGTTACTCGTAACTCACTTCACACATTATTTTAAATAAACAAAACTGCATTCTGAGATTTTTGATAAAATTTATTCTTCATAGAAAAGTACAACATCGACTGGATTCGGCATTGAATCCGTCATCTTTTTCTATTTTCGTTACATTTAATTAATCACGTACTTAAATCTTTTTCCACCAAGTGATCTCAAGAACTTTTCGCCAATTGAGGTATTCCAAGAAAAAAGGTAATGCTAACAAAGTATAAAAACCACAGGCTGGGTGCTAAAGAAATATCTCTTAGATAGATACTACTCAAAACAAAATAATAGGGGCAACTGGGCTTATTTCATACATACGTGCTCACTTTAGCGTCGTGTTAGATGAGTAACTTATTGCATCTTTTCTTTGCAATGATTTTTACGTCAATGGAGAGACCAAAGGCACAATTGTCAAAACCCGTTTTTTTTAAATTGCCAAAAACCGCTTATTATTCTCACTTGGCGCTCGGCCTAAGTTAAGCAACTTTCGCAATGGTCGGTCACGAGATGGGTGACTAAAAACTTTTTATCGAGCTCCTCCGTGCTTCGGAAGGCACGTTAAGCCGTCGGTCTCGGCTGCATTTCGTTCGTTAATCTGCATTGAGCCAATCTGGATTGAGCCTGCGTGGTGGGGCATATCCCATTCTCCTTATACATCCATAAGGAAGGACAGTGCCCCAGCAGTGGAGACATTAAATGGCTAATGATGATGATGAAGAATTTAAATAAAGTTAGAAAGAAAGTCCGCCTTTTGCAGTTTTATGCTATATTTATTAATTATAAGCTTTTAAGGTACTGTGACTATGTATTTTAATGCTCATTTACTTATAGGTACTATAGTATGAACCCTGACAAAATTGGAATGGAAATTCAATATACCTACTTACTATCGATTTCGATGATGCTTTTTAACAGTGTTACTCATGTTTACTTATAATTTAAGAAATATTTCCATAGCTTTGTTACATATTTTTTAGCATTCTCATTTGATTTTTATTGTTAGCTTTTTTATTGGTTAAGTATTGTGAAAATGATTATTGTTTCTGTAATACAGTTTTTATTCTTACAAAAAAGTTAACATCCTTTTTTATTTGTCCGTAATATTTAATGCCGAAGAACTAGCATGGTCACTGTATTTTCAATATAATACTTGTTATAAATTGTAGTACCTTCTTCTTTGTCTCGCCATATTCCAGACCCCGCGTAGCGGGAACATGGCGAGGTAATTTTTCTACATGCGGCTCCACGTCGTCTTCTGTGAGAGACATAGCCTTCATGACTTTTTGGAAAGTCGTTATCCATGTAGCTAAGGGTCTTCTTCTTTGTAGTTTCTGTGTTGCGCAGGATAGGCACCTCTTCACAAGGTGATCATCAGGACGGCGCATCACGTGTCCATACCATCCCAGTTTTTCTACTTTCTACCAAATTATCTGCTATGGGCACAATCTTCATTGTAACTCCCGCAGACCATCGCAACATTCGCATTTCAGCGGTATGAAGTTTCTGCGTTTGGGCTCTTTTAGCAGCCCATGTTTCACTGCCATGTAACATGGCTGGCCTGACGGTACTCTTTTGTACCTTTTCCTTGACTTTAACGGGTGTTTTGGCATTACATAGAACTCCCGTAAGAGAGCACCATTTGCTCCAGCCTGTGATTGTCATCGTCTGCTATAATAGATCCCAAGTCTTGAATTTATGGACTTGTGGAAGCTTGGTGTTATCTACCATAACGTATGTATGCAGGGGTGGCATCTTATTGATGTGGCAAACCATGTACTCTGTTTTGCTTCTACAAATTTTTTAATCACTGATTTCTGGGGCTCTTCTCTACTGCTCAAGATTTTATTGTAGATCTTATTTGCTTCCAAATAGAAGGACTACATCATATCTATATAGCATTTTCCAGGGAGTGGGCTTCTGTATATGTGCGGTTAGATTATTCATGTCTATTTTGAACAGTAGCGGGCTAAGGTCAAAACTGTCTGAGAGTCCTGCAGGGCTTCTGACAGCTGTTCGGACCTAGTGGTTTGTGCCATTACCAATAACGTTCTCGGCACTCTGTCAAACGCCTTTTCCAAATTAATAAAGATCATCTAACGTGTCTGTTGGTTTTCTTTTACTTTCTCTTGTTTTGATGGAATGAATCGCACCGACCGTGCCTTTCCCTGACATAAAGCCAAATTGGTTCTCTGTGATAGAGACAAGGTGGAGAAGTTGGTGGTTGAGGACCCTCTCCCAGATCTTAAATGTATGTTAGTTTAATGCCTCGGAAATTCTTACATTCGCGTACATCTTCTTCTATTAGAATGTGGTTCAATAAGAACGTTAGCCAGATGATGCCATTGTCGCCGAGAAATTTCCATCCCTCCATTAAAATCTTGTCGGGTCCGGTTGCTTTGGAGTTTTTCATTTTGTTGTTGGCTCTCTTGTCCTCATCCTGGTTTATTGAATCCAGTGATCCCTGAACTTTAAGCTCTTCTTTGTAAGGCTGCCTTGAGAACTCTTCGTTCATAAGTTCGTTATAATACTCGTGCCATCTCCGATTGATATTCGCATATTCGATGTAAGTAATTATTCTCCACCTTGGTTTGTCTTTTGTGGCGTTATGTCTCGATTTCGCTATTTTGAACATTTCGTAGTCAAAGAATATTTGGTCTAGGCGTTCATAAAGATATTTATTCGATTCATCCATCTGTAATGCAACGGTTGGTTTGGCTTCCTTTTTGGCCTGTCTATACTTCTCTTTATTCTTGGTGTATTCTGCCACCATCATCCGAGTTTCTGTTGCACAAAAAAAAACCCCCAGTTCCCATGGATCTCTTCGCAGCCACCGGCTTTCTGGCCCACATGACCCTTTAGGTCATCACAGATGAGTTATTGTTCTTTGCTCGTTATTGTTTAAATAAAAGAGAAAGAAAGAGTGTGTAGCTCTTCCCAAAACTCTGTTTTTTTTTGCTTATGAGCATTCTGCTTGTGGTGCGTAGACGGATGTTTAGATACGGCTGCCAATCTAAGGCTATCTTGACTGATATAAAACTGTCCGAGATTCGGTTTATCTAGACTCTTGCCGCTGAAATGCCTTCTCAATTCCAAGTCAACTCCATTTCTGGTGTTTGTAGTGCCGTACTGTACACGAGTTTGTGAACCCTATTTTAAAATAAATTGTACCGCGTTTTATAAAAAATAGCTACTTACATTAAAGATAAACTTCATTCATAGGCCCAACACTTGTGATGAGATAAACTACTCTTATAAATAATACAGTAAATTTTAAGGTTGAACTAATACCTTTTAGCCCATAAATAAACAAGTTGAAAGAAAATTTGTTTTTACCACCCTCGCGTTTTTAATAACCGGATAATTTAAAAAGTTTGCAAACTTTCTTTTTTGTTGTTTCACTTTGCGTAAGATAGGCTTATACGTAATAGTAAACAATGCAAGTTCATTGTAGCTAAAAATTGGTATATCTACAGTTGTTTTATCTCAAGAGCGCGGGTAAGCCACGTTTGTGTGTGTAGACCACAGCCTCCTTTTGTCATAAAAACTATCTATAAAACCTATATACACGGGCAGTATAGTCCAGTCATGTAAAGAAAATAAAAGGGTCAACCTCTGAATGAGAGATATTATGCTGTAAACTCGTGTACACCTTCATTTTGGTGTTCTAAAACTTGTCTCAAAAATCACATAAAATCTTGTGTCTGCGTCGTTAGTTATTCAAGGTTTGGTTTTTCGCGATCATCTCGGTTTCTATAGCTCCGATGATGTTATTTATCATAAGAATCGTAGAACCTATGCGACAAATTTTATTTCAAAATTATTTTTTTATACGCCCAACCGTTCTTGATATAGAGGGCTAAGAGCCCGCCGCGCTTAGCCATACGTGTCCATACTTACTGTACTTAATGCAAGGTCAACCGTGCATCTCAGTGAATAATATCTTGTTTAAATATCTTACGCAGATCATTTTCAATCATAACTAGTGTATAACATACCAATGTTCAAACTTCTAAGATCAGAAATGAGCAAGTTTCATATAAAATGTATCCCCCATTTTACCTCATTCAGTGGTTTTTTAATTTTGTACATATTATAAATGCACAAAGTCTTCCTCTGCCCACTTTCCCGATTTTCTGGCATCTTTCGAATCCAAAAACATTCATGCCATCCTAGTTTCTGAGACCTTTCTTCGTCCTTGTCTTTCCTCTATCTCCTATTCATTACCTGGGTTCCAACTGATCCGTGTAAGTTCCTCAGACGGAGGTGTGGCTATATACCTTTGTTCCCATTCCCATCTCTCTTTCTCTATTCTTAGTCGTTCTCCCTTCAATAGCGCCAATTTTTCCTTCTTACTTGGGAATATCTTGGGATGGGGTGGAGACCCCATCTCAAAAGTTGCTTCTTCTTTCGTTCTTCATCCTCTCACTATACTTTGCATTTTTTATTTAACCTTGCCCTAGAAACCCCACGACACTTCTCCGACTTCCGTGCATGCCATTCGCTTGTAGAACTTGCTTCCTGAGGGCATCAGGAAAGCTCAAACACTGCGATCTTTTGGTGATCAAGTCAAAAGTCATTTCCTGTCTCTTTCCTAATTTGTAATATTATCCATTTACTTTCTCTATCATTATTTAGTTGTAGGTATTTGATTAAATTCCCCTATTACCCTATTTTTTTGTTTTCTTTTACCCAAGGTTGCCTGGAAGAGATTGCTGTCTAGCAATAAGGCCGCCTATTTTGTGTGTTTCTTTGTTATCGTTTTTCTGTAATTGTTTGCTTTTAATTGTGTGCAATAGTTTTTTTTACTATTGTTAAAATAGTCACTTGTCTTCTACTTTTCGATCAACAATAACACCTTTAATCGAAGCTTCTACTACTTATATTATTTTCAATGTAGAAGAATGTCATCAATAAAACATACTTACAGAAGAAATAGAAAAGAAGAAACGTATGCAAAAACCACCCACAAGCGATATTCAATAGAAATAGCTTTAAAGCCGTGGATTTTAGAGAAGATTGTAGATTAATTTATACTTTTGGTTTCTCTTTGTTGTTGTGACGGAGAAAACTATTTGCTTTGTCGCAATCGAACTGGGTATTTCATTTTTTATTAGCATATTACTCATTTTTTTTATGATCTGAATGATGCTGGTGAAGACATCCTTCCCGATTTTAAAGCTTTTTAGTTTAGTATTAATAGAGACACAAATTATCTCTTGTGATGTGTTGTATGTTGCGTCGTTTTCAGGACCACCCGTGGAAGTGGGGGTTACCATGTACGTGCTCTCCATCAGCTCTCTGTCTGAAGTGAAAATGGTACAATTTCAAAGCAATAATAAAATCACAGCGCATACATAGCAAGATTTTGTCCCTTAGTGTGATCACCAGCATTAAACCGTTCATCGTAGCACCCGTGTCCACGGTTCGATCGCATTCATAGGCGTGTTGCGTCGCTCGCGATGCGTAGTGACCAACGTCCCCCCGCTCCCCGCGCCTCTCGCAACCCCTCCGCTCCCGCGCAGGCGATGGGGCACGTCACCGTCCTCTGGTTTGGTTTTCACGGCGCGAGGCGCGCGCGCTACTCACGATTGGGCTTGATTGCAGGTCCGCCAGTGGAGGTGGGCGTCACCATGTATGTGCTCTCTATCAGCTCCGTCTCCGAAGTGCTCATGGTACTCGCCACTGTCAGCTCACGCTTGACTCGGCCGCGCCGGCCCCGCCGCCGCGGCCGAGCAGCCCCAGACACGAGGCTGCGAGCATGTCCGCGTTTTGGTGGAGCAGTTCGCCCTTTATCCGTCCTTGCTTTCTTATTATGTGTTTTGTAAAAGCTCCCTTCAACCTATACACATTGGAAATAAAAATAGCATAATAAGAAATGCAAAAACTTGAACTCTTTCCAGTTGTGTGTCCGGCAGTACTCGTAACTCCAAAGTCGCTGCTATGTGATGAAAATAAGTGATGAATTCTGTTCGTTTTCATAACGTTTCTTATTGACAAAGTGAAAAAACGGGAAGATTTGTGCTAGATCCATTAAAATCATGAGTCTCGATTAAACACATATAATTATGACGTATAATAACATTCATACTTTTGAATAAATTTAATTTCTAATAATTTGTTTCAATTATTGTAAACCAATCAAACATTAATCACGATTGTCTTTTAACAAACAGATAATCATCACTTTCATTATTTATGTGGTTTAAGTTGATTCACATTTAATTTTTTAGTAAAAATATTTTCTATCAAGAAAATATCAATTCACTATTATTAAGTTTTTTTTATATTTTATTTTCGTGCTCTATGGATTTGCGACGACTGTTCAAATCTTATCGTGATTAATTTTGTAGTTTGTTGTGGTATGTACTTACGTATATGTGTATCTTCAGAAATATTGCCAAACCAATCGTAAATCTCTTTTTTCCCGTAACTTGGAACATCGACAAAATGACCTGCCGTAAATCATCTTACACTTTGAAATAGCTTCGTGACTTTACCTCATAAAGTCAACGAACATGAAATGATAGAATGCTTTTGGAGGACAATAACGGTTCGAGGTCAGCATTCGGTTTTCCAAAGTATCCAACTGTGAGCTTGGTAGGCGTGCATTTGGGTGAAGGACCCCAAAGTGGAAACCAAATCAAGGTTGGGAAGGTCACAGTGAGACGTGGCCCATGGCCCAAGGAGGGGAGTTGCCTATAACAAGTCGCGAGCCCGCGATTCAAGCTCATTAACAAACGTTAATTTGTTCCACAAACCCAGTCCGAACACTGTTCGTGGCAACTTGTATGACGTACCAGTTTGTTAGCTTCAATTAACGGACTGCCTTATCGAGCCGTGGGCGCCACCCACTCGCCATGCCCTCTACAACCACTTAGAACACCTACCTACTTATTCATTCTTAGACCTCACCTGTGTTATGTAGGCTTCATTTCACACTTACACTATGCACATTTTTTTGATAATTGTTCCAAGCTTTCCGCTCCACTTGATGTAGTGTTGTGTCTATACCATAATGTAACGTGCTCATATCCAAAGAGGTAAATTTCTGACTTCTATAAACTACATTTTTTCTTCAGCACTTCATCTCAATGCATACAACATAGCCTAAGATGAAGTCGTTTCTGAACAGCATGCAGATGTTAGATGTTTGTAAAATAGTACACTGTAATAAGAGGTACTTGATGATTACTGTATGTTGTAAGCATATATGTATTTAGACATAAAGCTTTTCCTAACCTATTAGGAAGATTATTAAGATTTCCCATTATTAATATTTTGATGTTGATGTAATAAAAATTAGGTTTGCGAAAGCTTTATAAACAAAATCATGAATACTTGTCTTTACTTAAATTTATAATAAACCCGTTAGAATGCAAACAACATTGTTTTCATTTCTTCTCAGGATTTTACGCTGGATTTTTACTTCAGACAGTTTTGGACGGATCCTCGCTTAGCATATAAAAAAAGAACCGGAGTGGAAACCTTATCGGTCGGTTCTGAATTCATTAAAAATATATGGGTGCCTGACACTTTCTTCGTAAACGAAAAGCAATCCTATTTTCACATAGCAACCACGAGCAACGAATTCATACGTATTCACTATTCAGGCTCCATTACGAGGAGCATCAGGTACGAAAGCAAACTCATTGCCACTTCATAACTGGTTTTACGCAGCTATCCAATAATGACGTCACCGTTTGTGTTGCCTTGCAGATTGACCATTACCGCATCGTGCCCCATGAACCTTCAATACTTCCCAATGGATCGCCAGCTTTGCCACATAGAAATCGAGAGTTGTAAGTATCTTGACTATGATGCGCGTGGAATCTCGCATAAATGTAACCGAGTGTGTGAATTGTTCAATATGTACAATAATATTAATAATGCAAAATATTTATGAGTGATTACTAAACTGTGTTTTTTTACAAATGTTTTAGCTTTTTATGAGTGAATTTATAAATACAGCACGCTTTGAGTGTACAAAGTCAATGGTCAACGCGTTAAGCAAAGTATATATTACACTTTCCTTTATTTACTAATGAAATATTTACTGATAATATAAAACAAGGCATTCGATTTAAGCTTTACGATGATAGAAAAATAATTATTATCGCAATTTGAAAATGAACGTGTGTATTGAACTCACCTAAGGCAATCATTGATTTGACTCTACCACAGTGCAAATTTATCACTAGGCTTCCTGATATTGTGTTGTGTCCACTTTCTTGTATCACAGATGCTACTCAGGGTTATCCTGTGAGCACGAGATTACAATTAACCGCCGACACGTGCTGTGATTTCCTCGTGTTTTCATATCTTGGAACGTCTCCTTCTCGCATACAGCATCCGCAGAAGGCAGACTCGTAAATTTTAAGCCTTTGTTCACACGAGCATAAAGCGAAAGAACTGATACTAAGACATCGACGCTGCGGCGGCTGAGCGGGACAAAGGAGGCGGGGACGGTGGTGCTCACTGGCTCTCTCCGCCAGGGGGCGTGCGCGAGCGCGCCAGCGCCACACGACACACCCTCGCACCACCACCTACGCGCTTGCACTACCAGCCCTATCACACCTCTTGCACTTGCATGATATTTTTACGTTACGCTTTCACTTAAAACACTTTTCTGTTGATGTCTAGAATAGTAGTAATAGTATTAAATTCTCTAACCATACTATCTTGTAGACATAGTATTTAATATGTGGGCCTTTTAGCACATTAGAAACATATAAATTGGTAGTCTTATATTTTTCTATCATCCATATTGAACAGAATCGAGTGTTTCGTAATTTTTACCGACACTCGGCTCTACTCATTGAAGTCTCGCCTTTTGCTCTCGCGAGTCCCATCCTCGACATCGCTGCGGCTCTTGAGGGAAACGCGATGCTCCGCAGCGTAAGTGATAGCGTTTTGTGTGTTTGGCATGTCTCCGGAGTCGGGTACACAATGAGAGACATTCGATACCAATGGAGGGACGGCCTTTCGAGTGTCGGCATGAGCAACGAGGTGCAATTGCCGCAGTTCCGGGTACTCGGACATCGCCAGCGTGCTACTGTGGTTACTCTCTCTACAGGTAACATATTGCAAATTACCGTTGTCCCAGCACCATCCGTCCATCGCTTCGCCACCGACCCCGTCTCCCACAGCCCGTGTGCAGACGATCAATACCGCGACACAAGCACACATGCTAACACGACATGACAACCGCACGACGAGACGCGCTAAACTGAGATCGTGACTCCCTCGCTCTTACCCCGACCGAATGACGACTCGATTTAAAACCCATTGCGATGGGCCTGGGGTTATTTCATTTTTGTGTCCGATGCGCACAGTCGGCTACACCATGCGGGACATCCGATACAAATGGAACGAGGGGCCCAACTCTGTCGGTGTGTCGAGCGAGGTGTCTCTGCCGCAGTTCAAAGTGCTGGGTCACCGCCAGCGGGCCATGGAGATATCCCTTACCACAGGTACTTGACTACGCGGGGGTTGAACGACCATAAAATTGTAATACACCACAAAGTGGAACACTGGACAGAAACAGCCACGAATCTATTCACGTCCTGCTTTGTATTGTTGCACTAAAACACTTTGAGTGGTGTGACTTAGTCATAATTGTCAAATTATTGTTACTGTATTTTATATTATTTTAAATTAAAACCGTTTATTACTTAATAGATGACTACTTCAACATTGCAACGAAAAAGTTGTCTAAAAATTTGCAATGTCATCATTATATTCAAAATTCTAATTAAATTGTGTAATTCCTACTTTTTCTGTTTATGTTTCTAATACATTAATATTGGCACTGATTACAGGAAACTATTCGAGACTGGCATGTGAAATACAGTTTGTTCGTTCTATGGGATACTACCTGATCCAAATTTACATTCCATCTGGTTTGATCGTAATCATATCATGGGTATCATTTTGGTTGAACCGAAATGCGACGCCCGCTCGAGTTGCGCTGGGAGTCACCACGGTGTTGACTATGACCACGCTGATGTCGTCAACGAACGCCGCCCTGCCTAAAATATCTTATGTAAAATCTATAGACGTATATTTGGGCACCTGTTTCGTCATGGTCTTCGCAAGTTTATTAGGTAATAACTTATTTTCTACCATAACTCTATACTTATCTTAAGTTAATATAATATATTTTACCAATGATGCCAAGCGAAATTATTTTTAAGCTTATGCGAATATCTCTTTTATACCTTTAAAGATGAAGCTGTGCGAGTGTATGATGGCCACAACACATTTACCTACTTAGTATTTTCACAAAGCTTTTCAAATGGATTTTTCTATCTTTCTAGAGTATGCTACGGTGGGTTATATGGCTAAAAGGATACAGATGAGAAAACAACGTTTCGTTGCCATACAAAAAATTGCTTCAGAAAAGAAAATGCCACCTGTTGACTGTCCACCAGTAGGGGATTCGCATACACTATCCAAAATGGGAACTATAGGCCGATGTCCTCCGGGGAGGCCTTCGGTAAGCTGCTCGGTAATTTCATTTGCTATCTTTTTATTGCATTTATTTTGTTCCTCTGTTTGTTGCAACATTACACAAACCTTTTTCAGGAGGTCCGGTTTAAAGTGCACGATCCAAAAGCGCATTCGAAAGGTGGTACTCTAGAAAACACTATAAATGGTGGGAGAGGAGGTGCAGAAGATGAAAATCCAGGTCCACCTCCACATATTCTGCATCCAGGAAAGGTACATTTAAAATTTAAAATCTTGTATCTTAGTACATTTTAAATTCTTGATAATATATAGGTACATGGCGAATTGGCTCGCGACTTGTTTCTGCTGGGCGCTAATTATGACTGTTTTAACCACAAACTGCTGGCGATAACTGCATTTATTATATTGAATTTCAGCAAGTAAAGCAACTTATTTGCTTTCCAGGATATAAGCAAGCTTTTGGGGATGACTCCATCAGATATAGACAAGTACTCTCGC
The DNA here is from genome assembly GCA_949710035.1 of Crambus lathoniellus. Classification (NCBI taxonomy): domain Eukaryota; kingdom Metazoa; phylum Arthropoda; class Insecta; order Lepidoptera; family Crambidae; genus Crambus; species Crambus lathoniellus. The sequence continues at coordinate 38,075,950 of OX453296.1, forward strand.
ATCGTATTCCCCGTTTGCTTCGTGTGCTTCAACTTGATGTACTGGATCATTTACCTCCACGTGTCAGACGTCGTGGCTGATGATCTGGTTCTTCTGGAAGAGGATAAATAGAGGGTCTCCTGTAAAATCCACTTATTTTCTCAACAGTTTTGGTGAAATAATAATTTGAAACATGGCAGATTTCATAATATGTAGACGCTAGATGACAAACACAACCGAGTTACAAAATATATATTATGTAAATATAGGTCTTGCGAACAAGTTAACGTAATAAAACAAGCGATTTTGTAGATACTAAACGTAATTTTGAGCTATTTATATAACTATAAATATAATAAAGTTAAAATGTAAATAATTAGACCTTGAAAGATACGAATAAATAATGGTTTAGTCTTAGTCTTAATCTCTTATCTCGTGAGTCTGAGGTAGAAATTAAAACGACTGAGAATTTATGACGTAGGAGTCGTTAATACTTACAATGCGATTTATTTTATACGGAATCGGCGCGTAGGTTTTGTAGGGAGTACATACTGTCACCAGGATACCAATAATAGACCTCAACCCAAGACATCATTGGTCCCTAAGATATAGGGAGGTAGTTATCACAATATCATTCCTACCTCTTCAAGCAAAATTATAGGTATTATAATTTATAACAAAAGTATGTGATATCGCATTTCCTTTGTTAATTTCATTAGTGAGACGAGATAAATAATAGAGTTAAATACATCTGCCTGTTAATATAACGACTAGTGCGAGTATTCAATAGTTATCTATAAACCAAGAAAGTTTCAAATTATTATTAATTGAACGAAAAAATGAGTGGAATACAAACTTAATATAATAAACAAAAATCTGATGCTCAACTTCTTTTGCTTGATTTGACCATTCGTTTCCGTAGTATTTTTTACATGTTATAAGTAATATTATTATTTTTGCGAATTCTGTTGTTGTAATAATTATATCTGTAGGTATTTAATTTTGATTGTAGTAACGAAGACTTTCAATTACCCTTAGACATAACGATTATCATAAATATTATAATTATAAGTGACCAATAAAAGTGGTTTAGTGTCTTGGGCAATTGATTTTTCTTCACATCAGTAAATGCATGCTAAGTTACCAACGTTATGGGAAGGGTTGTAAGCCGGTTTGTTTATAGGTGTTCATTAAATACTGATGTAAGTGTTACAGTTCTGTTATTTTGAGCTGCATTAATAACCGTGCTAAGTGGATCTAGTCGTCGTGCTGGTTCACGCAGAATGGGACAGATTTCGAAACATTTTTTTAGTCTGTTCAGTACAATTATTTGGTTGTTCTAGTTTGCAAGCTCGATCCATTAGTGGCATGCATGCGCGACTAAAATATAATAAATTAACCCAGCATGTACTCTATCCAAATATCTCATGATAATTCAATATAGTGAACAGCTTTTACAGTTTTTGCATTTCGCAAGTGGACGTGTATGCGATTTCAAATGACAGTAAGGGTAAGCTTTATTTCATTGTGTCACCAATGACACTAGAAAACAGAGCAGTGCCTCTTTCGGTCGCATAAGGAACCGAAATTCCATACATATTTGAAAGCAGTACTTTGACAGCTTTTGAAGGACGATATTTTCTACAATTATATTACAAGAACTATAGTTTTTCATGCTAGGGATTCAGCAGTTTATTTGAGTTTTGGCTGCTTGGCATAGCAGTCAATACAAAATGATATGTTTTGATTGGAGTCGGCTGCTGGCGTGCATTCCGATGAGATAGAGCTTTTAGTCATTTTGATATTTTACATCCACGTACGCTCGCGAAAACAACATCTATAGTGTGTATCATAATGTAGACTTCATGTCTTACACGCACCTTGTTTATAATTATATCTCTGTCTTGTAACTTGTTCCTAAGACTTTACTGCTATTAGTTTTAATGAAATATACAAGGTACCTATTTGACCATTGGTATATTCATATAATTTAACTGTCGTCAATAATGCAGGACTGTGTGTAAGACGAAATAAATATTAATTTTATCAATACTCAACAAACTGTATATAGTTGTGCCTGACTTATCAGCTTTGTAGCTTATTTTTGTAGAGGTACAGTTAGGGACAAATTCGGCGGACCACTTCTTACTTCGTTTCATGTGGCTGCTGCCTCGCCATTCACGGTGAGACGCCAGCTACACAAAAAAGTAAGTTGTGGTTTACCGAATTTGTCCCTACGAAAGATGATTATTGAGTCGATTGCATTGGTTCTTTCTTAAGTCGGTACTGTCGATGGGCTACCACACTCTGAGAAGCCCTTTTAAGAATGATTAACTTATGCAAATTGCTTGAATAGTAAGTAGGTATTTATACTTACTTACAGATCCATAAAAATATAATATTCCATAAAGAAAGAAATTTAAAAATCTTTGTTGTACATCACATATGCATATATTTACTAATTCGATAAGTAGAAATAAACAAAAATATTGGTAAAACATGATTGATTTAATATCGTCTTTTAGCTGTGAAGGAAAATTCTAAGCCAATGGTTTTTATTCCAAGTGTATATTGTCAAACTCTAACTCCTATCACTTCGCTATCATTCAAATTAATATATATATTAGCTCTCAAAAAACTACTAGATTAGCGCACATATAGTCAAAACTGATCGAACTGTTGATTGACATCAATTTGATAATCATATTAATCTCCATTTCCCGAGTATTCGCTATATCTTAGTCAACCCGCACTTTAGACAATGCAATGCTTTTTACATTAGTATCTCTAGGGCTTGCCTGCTCAGTTTACCTACTATCGTCCTAGTAGTGATAAAGCATTGAGCATTGGAAAGATTGGCTAAGCAGGGGACTCGTTCAGTCTCATCTTATTTCTAAAAAGTTTAGAGATTCGATTTGTAATGGATGAGTTCCCCTGCTGTGCCAACCCCGAACGAAATATACCCTCGAATGTCTGACAAGCAGGGCTCCTATCTTCAGCTACGACAAATGCAATATATGAACAGTGAGTTCCTAATAGTATCACACCATTGAAAACGTACAAATTACTGTTTGTTGAATGTATTATGTTCCGAATAAAGCAAATGTAAAATATAATATGTATACATTTGTTGTGTTTGTGCGAATAAGTAACGTATAAATATGTATTTTGATATACACTTGTGGACAATAAAATCGACCCACTGGACTTTTTTCATACAAGCATGCTCACTTTAGCGTCTCATACATAGGAAACTATTTGCATCAGTGCAATGATTTTTATGTAGATGTAGACGCAAAACGACCAATTGTCGAAACACACTTTCAAAAATCTTCAAACTATCTTCAATTTTGCGAAAAGAATAAAGAATAAACCGAACTCATCGCTGCATATACCTAACGTATGGAACATAAAGTTTGACTTATTTTTTTTTTGTGAAAATTCAGCGCTTTTTGTAAATTTCTAAGACTGTGATTCGATAATTGGGCGCTTTGCCTCTTCATCGACGTAAAATCATTGCACCGATGCAAATAGTTTCCTATCTATGAGACGCGAAAGTTAGCATATTTGTATGAAAAAAGTCCAGTGAGCCGGTTTGATTGTCCACGAGTGTATTTTAACACTAGTGCCCAAAACGTAACGTTCTCACCAATATTCAAATCGATATAATAACCGATTTACCATTTAGATGATATAGCTAAGTTAATTATGAATTTAATAAATTGGAGTATGTATCGTGTAGTGAAATAGTATTTGTGGATATACAATTAACCTACTTTTAAAGACACCTACTTCAACACCAGATCGAAATGATAATGTTTACCCAAATTCATTAATCAGAACGCTAGAATACATAATTGCGCTTATATGCAAAGTGATCGTTAACTATAGGTGACATATTTTAATATAAATTCCGCCAATATTTTTTACATGTGTCAGAAAGAAAACTAAACAATGTTTTATATATAATATACATTCGTTTAGTGGAAAGTCATAGATCATACTTTTAATTTTTTAAGTCAATTTATGAAACTACCAAATATTGGACAAAATATTTGCTATGACATATTTACTTAATCGTTGAATGTCGTCAAATGATTTCGTATTAGTGAATAATAAATACTTATAAGTAGTATGTACTGTAAATTATAGTAATTTAAAGAATTGTACATTTTAGAATATTAACGTATTTAGCGTAATAAACATTCAATATAAAGGCACTTTGTAATCTGTGTAATCACCCCTTTAATTGCAATTGAACTTTAAATTAATTGTTAGAGTATTAGGATTTAGACTAAGTTGTCGCTGCTAGTATGGAAGTAAAGTAGGTAAAAAGAGACATGACTTAGCTTACAGCTTCGTCTATCCGAAACGAAATTCTAAAAGTATCTAGTTACTTAGTGTGAGGAACATAGAATAAGGACTAAATATAATGTAGAATAATGTAAAGAAGTAGTACTGGGTTGGATCGAAATATGATAGATTATGGCGATATAACGTATGTTTAATTTATATAAAGCAGTTTATGGATTATTCAATTATATTTTAGAATATTTTATTAAAATTGTTTATCATGTTAGATTTTAATAGTATATTTAATTTACGTCCAAGACAAGTAGTGAAGTCCAGAAGAAGGAAATATCTAGAAACTATATAAATATTAGTCAGTTAATTAATAGAATTTGGCCGAGATGTCTTAGGCCAACTCACACTGGCGCAGAGTCGAAGCGTCAATCTAAATCCGTACATAGCAAATTCACTCTTATCTCCATAACGTACCCAATGCACATATTTCTTCTGAGAAAAATAGGATCATTTATTCGTCGTCAAGGTGCATTACTTTATGGAGATGAGGGTGAATATGCGTGCAGTTTCAGATTGACGCTTCGACTCTTAGGGCGTTTGTGCACTACACTGAATTTTACCGATCCGGAAAAAAACGGATGCTTGTATTTTAATTATTAATCATTTATATTAGTAATTAATTAAATACAAGCATCCGTTTTTTTCCGGATCGGTAAAATTCAGTGGTAGTGCACAAACGCCCTTAGTCAGTGTGATTTGAACCCTAAGGGATTTGTGGATTTTGTGAAATCAGTCAAGCTAGTGATAGTCCCAGTCAACGTAAAAAAAGGTCACATCAAAAAGCTACTGCCATATAATATAAAGACCTAAGATATTTTTAAGAGATCTCAACCCAACCCTATTTTTATCTGTTAGCTGATACGTAAGAGGAACTGTTTAAGTTAACTTAAATATTTTTATCTTTTTCGATAAAATTACGAATAAAAATGTATTTACCTTACTAATATTGTAAAGTAGGTACCTACTGGAAATATTCTTGCTCTAACTTTTGCGCCAAATTATGGATTCAGACAACATTGGGTGCCTTAAATAATAAAGCCTAGGTACCTTAATTTAGTTATTTTTTTGGAAAACTAATTGTTCTTATTTAATTTATTTTTTATTTACTACAACACTCCAGTTAGAAATTTATGTCATAATTTTATCGAATTATAAATAAGAAAACTCTAATAACTGCGGTGTAATAATATTATAGTACTTTCATTGCAATAAACGAGACTAAAGTTTACTTGTTCAATTGTGGGTTATGAGATCTGTTATTTGTAAATAATGAAAATCAATAAAGTATTGTGATTTTTTAAAATGCAAGTACAAGAGCAAACAATTAATTAAAAGTTATATTTTTGTTGATACCGATATGTTTTTTTGTGGATTTACTTAACGGTTTTACAGAATACTGAGCTGGATTCATATTAAATATAAAAATATATTAAATAATTATAAAAATACATTAAACAGAATTTATATTTAATACTAAAATATATTACATATGAATCCTGCCTAATATTCTGAGCCAGCTAGTTTTGCCGCCACGGCAACGCAAGAACAATGACGTCATATAGCGGCAAATGAACGTCTCTAGAACATCGTAGTATAAAAAATTACTGTGACTTAGAGAGTTATAATGATGTGATGTCAACCATTGTAAGTTATAGAACCAACTCGCTAACTTATTTTTTTTTTATAACGGTTTAGCATTTGACCGCCATCTTGCTAAACAGACAGGATGCAGTCTAGGGTGTAGCATGCTTACCCAGTAGGTGCCCATTTTAAGCTTTGCAAGCCGCTGGGTGCGGGCAGGGCAGCGCACGACCGATCGTTGTGGAGATCTTTGGGGGAGGCCTATGCCCAGCAGTGGGCCTCGTTCGGCTGACATGATGATGATGATGATGATGATGAAGTTCAAAAACATACTTAAAGATGGCACATATGAAATGAATCTATAGGGCGACAACGTTTTCTGTTCCGGTGGCCAAAGACTGGAACTAACTTGTTTATTTTTAAATATCATTTTGCTGTCAAGTTCTTGTCCAACCAATAGCGCTTCAGCCCGCTGACGGTCTTAGAAGTCAGGGCCGGTTAAATTGTTACAAAAAAAGAAAAATAAAATAGCACTGTCACCGGAACAGAAAAATGGTCGATAAATAAGGTTTGGTTTCATCACAGATCGAAGCGCCTAGAATCAGAAGGTCAAAAAGAAGCATATCTCACATTATGTATTGAATGAAGCGTAAAATAAAAAAAACTCTAGTTGCAAATCTTGCAATGATAACCTAATTATACAAAACAAAGAAATATATATAATAGAGGGATATGGCTGCTTTGATCTCGTGGTTTTCGTACTGTCTTTCTTTTGTTTACTGGATAGCGGGACAGTAACATGACGTAAAATAATATGCGAGCTGCAAAACTATTATTTAAGTAATGATTAGGTACTAATAAAAACTAAAAGGTGGTGCCATTGTGGTCCCATTCCGGTACGCCCCCGGCCGATATGTCTCCGTTATTTCTTTTATATAACTTTTTCAAACAAAAAAACTTTTTCAATCGTCTAGCTAGAGGCGTATATACTGGAATGGGACCATGACGGCAAGAGTTACGAAGTGGTGGGGATTCTGGTTTAACGTGCCTCTACGGTACTGAGAACTATGCGATGCAAAGAATTATCTTTATACAATGTTAATATACCTACTTTAGGTATTTATACGTATATTTTGAGTTAATGAAGTTACTTACATTACTGAAAACAATGGCCACTACCACGATCATTATAATTCTCTTGATGTAGGTATGTTGTATGTGATTCCTTGATTTGTTTTTATTATATCCAAAACGTTGATATTTTTCTCAAGGTTTCTAGAATTTTATACTTTAACAAACTTGGTTAAAATATTTTTGTGGATAGTTAGATTATTTTATAGCGACGAAAATTAGATTATATTATAGCGACGAAAATTAGATTATTTGATACCGACGAAAATTAATCGTAACATATAAAAAAGTTAAACTGGCACTGGTCCAAAAAGTCTTCAGTGGACGCATGATAATTCTTCCAATATACGTAACTTCATATAGAGTTCTTATTACTCCCGTGGTGCAGTGGATCGGGCGATCGGCCTATAATTGTGGTGGTTAAGCCACTTGCGCAATGGTCGGTCACGAAAATGGGTAACAACTTTACTATCTTGAGCTTTACGTAACTCATAAGAAATGACGTTTACAATAAAGCGGTGTGTGTAAGTACAAGTATTCAGTAGCATGCGCTAAGCTCGAGATCTTAATATTTTGATATATCTTAATATATCTTAATAAACTTAATATCACCCATTCCGTGACCGACCATTGTGAAAGCTGCTTGCACCTATGGCTCCCGAGAGCTTTAGGAACTCTATGCCAAATTTATTACTTAATGGAAGAATTATCATGTCCGTTGTAGTTGCTTTTGATACCTTTTGAATCAATGTAACTTTTTATTATTCAGTTTGGTCGCCTTTTACATAACAATCCACAAAAATATTTCGCATTAGTGGTTCAAAGTGCTACAACTCAGGGCCCAAAGCCTATACAAACTCGCACTTTGAATCCTGATATAATAGGTATAAAAGAAAATCATTTCAAGTTTCCAAAATTCTTTACCTACACAATGTCAAATCCTACTGTTTTGATTAGGTTTTATTTATAGGAAACTCTGAAGAATAATTATCAAAATATTTCAACTGCCACACGCAAACCACCTTACGATATCAAAGTTAGAAGTAGTCATTAGATTAAGTACTTTTTCTCGTTTACTACCTATAACACAATATTGTAATAAACCAACAAAACTAAATGAATTTTCTTCACACATAACATAACTAAGTTTCAACATCTCGATATTTAATTGAATAATTATTCTACAGTAAAATTGTAGCATTATTATGAAGCCACACGGTGCGTCGATGCGACGTTGCGTTGCGACGACGTCATGTCAGTGCAGTGGCGTTGTGTTAACATGTGCTACAGGTGCTATAGTCACAGATTACTAAATAGTTACTACGTATGTCGTGAGTCCCCGCAAGTCATCACCTTGCGATGTAGGAAGGGGTATAATGCTGCAACGCACCGTATGACTACAACTTTAGATTCATCCTTTATGATTCACCCTTATAAAATATACGGGTACTAATTATACATCTGAGTACCTACCACCCTTAATTAACTAAGTACTTATGCACGTTATCTTCTATAGACAGTAGATTTTATAAGAAAAATAACTAATTCGCTCAAGTTATCGTTATCAATAATGATTACGTATTTTATTAACCAAGGCTAAATGCAAACAATACCTACCTTTAATGATAGCACCAGCAAATAATAATTTTTGTAGAACAATTTATATGACAAAATAGAATACATGCTAGCTCTATTATTATTAATAAATATAATAGTTTTTATTTATAACACTGACATGGTGAATATTAAATTTTACGAAAACAAAATTTTACTGTTTAAGCGATAAAATTATAGCAAATACAAAGCAATATTCCATAGCACAAACTGACATAATTATGGGAGCCTATACTGACGTGTTATACGCTTTATATTTAAGTAGTGTAAGCATATTCAATTCAATGTGTTTTTAAATCGCGAATAATTTAACAATTAACTGTACTATTTTTAAAACAATTAGATCTAAATTATATGAAAAGAGGATCATTAAACTTATCAAATCTATATTTCGCGATATAAGTTTTATATTATTATTAGCTACATTATAAATTATTGGTGTACTTATGAATGATTTATTATTATGTAAAAAATAATGAAGTGGAAAAAATAAAATCATTTTTCAAATATGGTGTTAGTTTCATTTACTAATTTGCATCTACGATTCTATTTCAAAAATGAGACATTGCTCTTAATAAATAAAATAAACAGAATCCACCAGTTTGTGTGGTGCTGGGAACGTCATCACCAGTAGTACCGGTTTCCTGGCAACGCTTAGAAGCTCGTAGGAGAGTTGATAAAAGTAACGTAAAGTGTACTACACACTTACTGATGAGTGGTGACTTTGAAGAACAGATGGGAGTATTGTGGTGCAGAGTCTTCCGTCTTACACTTATTTTTTACAAGCTCATAAGTAGTTTTCATCAAGAAATTGTGTAATTGAAATTAGATAACGGATAAATATATACTTATAGACCTTTTTTTTGTAAATAAATATTTAGACCAAGACAAATAGACATGTTCATGCACATAAATATCTGTCTTGTTCGGGAATGAAACCCGAGACCGCGCAGAGACTGGCGCAGAAGGCAGGTATCCTACCCCTGCGCCAATTTGGTCGTCGAACATCGCTCTAAGTACCAATGTCTAAAAGCGGAACTGCGAAATTTAACCATGATTACCCCAAGCAAAAAAATCTCTCGTTATCGTTACTGCCCAGCTAGCAAAATAGTGATATACTTAACAAACAGTTTTATCACTAAAGAGCGATATGTATAAGTCATACAGAGGTAACGGTTGTGACTGCCGGCCGGTCGTATATTATGTGTTTCGTATCGCTTTTTAGCTGTACAAGTATATACAACGAAAACTTATCGTATCAACGTTTACTCAGCTACTTTGTACTATTTATTACCATAACAACAGTTTTTCGTGCTACGGCTACTGTAGCCAAAGATAATAATCATAATTATTGTGATTAATTTATTTAAAAACTTCAGTACCACTAGCATAAAAAACTATCGTTATGGTAATCGAATAGTAGGCTATACTATACGTCAAAAGCTGTCAAAGTACTACTGTGTTTTCTATCTGACCGATAGAGGTGCCGCTCTGGTTTTTATACAAAATAATTCCACCAAAAACATCATGTAAAAAACCTGATCAAATCTCGCTGGAGCTGCTTATTTCTATATAAAAAGTAATAATTATCTCTCTGTAAAGCTAAGCCTAAGCCAAGCCAACTCTAATGTTTCTTACTGCGATTTCCTTATTGATAATATAGTCAGATTTTATGTGACTTGGACGTTGAACTTTCTTTGGTGGACACAAATCAACGACCAAGTCAAGTCACATACTTAAAACCTAACTACTTATATCAAGAAAGAAATCGCAATAAGGAACATTAGAGTTGGCTTGGCTTTACTGAGAGATTTCATCACTTTTCAAGAAGAAATAAGCAGCTCCAGCGAGATTTGCTCAGTTTTTTTAACATCAATAGAAAGGGCTCATCACATTAAATAACATTTGTCGGGGCGTAATTTTTTATATCTCCTACATACATACATAGTTTAACTGAGCTCTTACGGTAGGTATTTGATCAGATACTCCAGACCTAAAATTTTTGTACTTAAGAAAGGTCCAACCACGCTGAATATTCTTTGTGAAGACAACATGTTAATAACTTTAATAGTTTAGCTGGTCTGTTATGGTTTCTCCTAACCATGGTAAGTACTAGTTCTATTTTGATGATTTAGCCAGTGAGTCAGTGTCGAATTAGCACAACATTGCTTTTGCATAACTTCAGAAATAAATAAGCTTCAAACTTGAAATTTTGGGGTTCTAGTATGTGCTTATAGTTTACTTTAATTATGACGATAACTTCAGATTGGTCCTCAAATTTAATAGTGGCTTGAAAATACGCTGAAATTTTTCCAGAAATGGTACGGCAGTGATTGCTTTGCGCTCGACTTTGGGGTCGTGAAGTTATACGACCGCATACAGTCACGACAACGATAACGATAGTTTTTAATGTTAGAGTGCTTGTACACGGTGCAAGTAGCTTGCGCATGTTTAGGCACTTGCGCGGGTTATATGCATCGTAAACTTACCGTTCAAAAACATGTGCGGGTCTAGCGACTCGGGCATGTACCAAAGTGAGGCACCCGTGCAACTAATCCGCGTGCTCTGCGGCGGCGGCGCGCTTGGATCACTCGTGCGGGTCTTCCAGCATATTTAATAATTCTGGTGAACCTGGTGAAATTCTGGTTTACCAGAATTTTTGTTCGTCAAGACATTTTGACGCGATTCAACTCATAAAGCTACCGCTCGAATAGCATGCACGCGCATGTAGCTCTTGACCACGAGCAAATAACTTGTGCGTACTGCCTGCGAAAGTAACCCGAGGCTTTACTTGCTCCAGTTTTTTGCACCATGTACAAGTACAAGCGAGTTACTTGAACAAGTAGGTTGCGCATATTACTCACGAGTGTAACCCGCATCTTTACTAGCTCCAACTACTTGCACCGTGTACAAGCACTCTTACCGTTCAAAAAAATGTGCGGGTCTAGCGACTCGAGCATGCACCAAAGTGAGCCACTCGCGCAACTAATCCGCGAGCTTTGTGGCGCGCGCGGGTCACTCGCGCATGTTACTTGAGCAGGTTCAACTCATAAAGCTACTTTAGAGTTAAGCTCGAATAGCATGCACATGTAGCTCTTGACCACGTCAAATGCGTCAAAGTCGTACGATAACAGTTACAGATCGACAATATTTTCTGTTCTGGTGCCAGCGGCGCTATGGTTGGACAGCAACTTGACAGGAAAATCACATTAAAAGAAATCACGTTAGTTCCAGTTTTGGGCACCGGAACAGAAAACGTTGTCGCACTGTACGCCTTGTGACGGGTGCTATAGCAGGACATGGTAATTTTAACAAACACCTTTTCAACTTAGGTAATGTCTAGTAAGAGAGCTGCTCATGTCCTGGTTAAATGCGACGGATTGGCCCCCCTACCGGGCGAGGTAGGTACCTACACGTCTCCGACGTGAGGGCCGCGCTGTTGCTCTGGTTTCCTACAAAATGATACTGTAACAATACGTAAACATTTTTCTTGCCTCGGCAATTCTAGGTCTAGTCTAATAATTTGATCACCGTTTCGCACATGACTTTGATTGCATGCAGCTTTAAATATGGTAGTAAAATTTAATGGTTTTTTTTACAAAATCATTCCGTAAAAAAGTTTTTTAATAAGTTAGTGAGTTTTTTTATTTTATTTATTTATTTAATCTCTAATGCTACTTGCAAATGGCGGACTTAATGCTATGAGACATTCTTTACCAGTCAACCGGAAAGAGTGAGAAGGAGAGAAATTTTAGCGGCAATAAAAATTAAACAGCAACGTCAAAGTAACACAATAGAGACTTATAGATATATATATCGGGGCGTGGGGCCCTAGGACAGTATCAGGATGGGTTACCATTATTTATTACGAGCTTATGATTGTGGGCAAAGGGAAATGCTACCAAATGCTTAATAAGAGGGTTGATAATAATCAAATCTAATGTAACTGCTATTAACCCTGAATTTAAGTGACGATCTAGATATCCTATTAACATTCTTTCTAAGACTAGGTTAAGGAAACGAATAATGAGTTCCAGAGCTCATATGCAACAAGTTCGCATCCCATAGTTTTTTATAAATGTCTCATAAATCATTATTAATTGCGGGCCCTCGACCACATTCAGTGTGTGATAACACCGTTCGTTCCCAGAACGTCAAATCAATATCTTAACACTTGGCTCTTAAATCCCAATAGGTATTTTCCGTAACACTCAAATATTATAGGCAATAAATAACAATAGCTTGTAAGTTACTACGAACCTAATTATTGATATCGGCCAGGCGCCGACATAAGTATATAAATCATGTACCTACAAATACATAAATATTTTACATACTTCTATCATAAATATATTAAAAGAGCTAAGTATTGGGTGTTTTTTAGAGGTGGAGAACATTAAAATTGATAAGTACCACGGTTTTTTTTGTGACAGCCGATTTAACAGTTCTTGGTTGTTTTGGGGTAACCACTTACCCCAAAACAACCAAAAAACTGTTAAATTGTCAAACAAACCCCACGGTTTGTTTGACAATTTATCATGTATTGACTCAGACCGGGGGACCGTTTCCAAGTAGTGCAAACTACAATTAATTTCCTGAAAGACACATTTTGGCAAGCGTATATTTTCACTAAATGAACCTGTTAACGCGCCGCCGCGTTCGAAATTCGACGATATTAGGATAACTTTCTTTGGGGTAGGTACCAATGTCTAATCATTGAGCACTTGGAAGACAACAACAACGCGTTATTGCCGACATACAGTGGATGTACATACTACTTACTGCGAAAAGATGTTTTGAGCGGAAATCATTTTCATAAAATAAAATTAAATATTAAAAAATATCTTTGAAATAAAGCCTATTTCATGGATATTAAAAACAATTTCCTGTGTTGAATTTCAATTTAAAGTTCTTCACCTCTAGAAAAACACCTGATACATAGGTACAATTTAAGTTGCACGTTCCTTTCTTTACTTGCAGTTGCTCTTTCTCTTGTAAATAATTTCGTTTTCTACCTAAGGGGTAAAATAAACATTCACAAAATAAGACAAAAAATTCCATTTATTTATTACAAAGTTCTTACAAAATGTTCTTGAGCCACATAAAACTCACATTGTATGTATTTTATAATTGCAACACTTAAAATTGTTTCTCTATGAACAATAAATTCCAATTGCCATAAAATATGTCATGAAACAGACATGCAATTTATATCAATTTTGACTATAATTTAAATAGAATAGAAATATTCAAACATTGCCTCATAGTTAAGCTTGAAACACACAGTAAGCGGGCCTGGAGCCTTAATGAGAACTGTCAAACAATGTTATAGTAACGTTGATTGCAGGACGGAGCTATACACTGCGTATAGTGCCATCCCGCTTACAATATTACTAAAACATTGTTTGTCAGTTCGCAGTAAGGTCACGGGTCAAGGTGAGAGTCAAGGTAAAGTCGTGCACGGTCGTGCAGCGGGTCGGGAGTACGGCGAGTGTGTAGTGTGTCGTCGAACATATATCATCATCATCAACCACTATACGTCCCACTGCTAATGTACAGGACTTCCTTACGGATGGATAAGAAGAATGGGTCATGACCCACCTCGCGGGCCTCTTGCGGATTGGTGGGTATTAACGACTGCAAACGCAGCCGGAACCAACGGCTAAAGAAGCCTTCCGAAGTACGGAAGAGCTCGAGATAATAATTTTTTTAGTCACCCATCCCGTGACCGATCATTGCGAAAGTTCCTTAACTTCGAAGATTGCAGGCCAAGCGCGGTTATCACTGCGCGACGGCCTCCACATCGAACACTAAAGTCAACAAAATACAGCCGCCCTGTACTTCCGACTCGTTCCGCGCACGACCCGCGCCCGCGACCTGTGTGTTCAAAGCTTTAAAACCAAGGGATCTTATTTTATGTTAAATGGGTAAAAATCACCTCACTACTTTAGTAAAAAGTTAAATCGATCAGTTAAAACTAATGGCGCTCTACCAGACTTAACTGGCTTAGCACGATCTCGTCACGATATCCAAAATGACTGGTTTTGGACATGTTACGATCAACAACAAATACACAACAACGCACTAATTTAACACTTGATAAATTTAATATTATTTAGTAACTAGCAGTTGAATCATCATTAAAATTGGAGTTAATGTGAGAATCTATTGAAAATGAAGTATTCGAAATTGACGCGTCTCACAACTAGCTCCGATGGGACTCGAACCCACGACCTTTCACTGTCCAGGCAAATGCTCTAGCCACTGAGTTGTTATGATAAACGGAGTCGTTATAAAATTTAGTTAGTCTGAGAAATTGCATTGTGAATGCATAAAAGTAAACTTAATGTGACAATCTATTTTATAAACAAACATACTGAAATTAAGCTTATGCTATTTTCTCGATGGACAGGTCTCTGGACGGACAACTAATTATTTTGTGTGTACAAAATCATTATCTTCTTATGACCGGCGACGACATATATGGATACCTGAAAAATAAAATTTAATAAATACACCGTAAGTGGATTAAACTTGAGATAAAAAATTAAAACTAAGCTTTGCTCTGTAAAAGATATAGCTAGAAGAGCGTTTTATTTATTCCTTAGAAATATCAGACAATATCACATAATAAAATTATATACTGATATTTTTTTATCATCCCGGAAAATTTCAGGGATTATTCTACTTATGAAAAAAAAAAAACTTTTATTATGGGACCAAAACTGCAATCTTGAAAAAAGAAATCAGCTGTTCCATACATTTTGATTAAATATTTTTGCACTTTTGTATGGAATAGCTGTTTTTTTTTTCGCTATTTCTAACCTTAAATTTCGCCTTCGCCTTAAATTTCTAACCTATCACGTATTCTACAGGACTTCCGAGGGGTACCATGCTGCCATACTTAACCATCCGCCGGATTTAACCATCCGCCTGCGACATATACACTCACTCCTATTATCTAGCAGCTAGATTATCTAGCAGATAGTTTGGGAAACCCTGAGCTCATAAGTTTTTCATTATGAAACTGTGTTATGGAAACTAGATAACGGATAAATAACTAGAGGCCAAGAGAAATCGACATGTTCATGAACACTAATATTTTGTCTTGTTCGGGAATCGAACCCGAGAGCTCTGGTGCAGAAGGAAGGTATCCTACCCCTGCGCCAAATTGATCAGCAAATTGTACATTTAATATTATATAATATATAACAAATCATTAATTCATCAATCATTAAATCATAAAATTAAAATCAACAGCAAATTAAATAATAAATTATATTAATATTATAAATATATTCTACTAGCTTTCCGCCCGCGGCTTCGCGCGCGCGGACTTCACGACGTTATCCCGCGGGAATGTGATATTTTTCCGAGATAAAAAGTAGTCTATGTTCTTCTCCAGGCTACAAAGTATATGTGTCCCAAATTTCAGCCAAATCCGTTTAGCCGTTTTAGCGTGATTGAGAAACAAACATCCAAACATCTAAACTTTCACATTTATAATATTAGTAGGATTCAACAACCCTTTCATTTGATAACCATATTGGGTGGGTTGTGTAAAATTTGTAATCCGACATTTTGTTGCGGTGATCAATTAGAAATTATTATAATGATGGTTAGTAGTCTGTTTACTCTGTATAAATGCAAACCTTTTTAGATTGATGATTATATCAAATCATCGAGATAAAAAGTAAATTAAAAAGAAGGTTTGCAATATGATGTTCTAACACAGTCTCTGACATGCCGGATCAGAGCCAAGAGCTTTGAGATCTATAACAAATAAATGTATAGCAAAGTGATTTATTGAATACTAGCTTTCCGCCCGCGGCTTCGCCCGCGTGTACTACACAACGTTATCCCGCGGGAAGGTGATATTTTTCAGGAATAAAAAGTAGCCTATGTTCTTTCTCAGGCTCTAGACTATCTCTGTACAAAAATTCATTCAAATCGGTTCAGTAGTTTAGGTGTGATTGTGTAACACACAGACAGACAGAGACGCATTTATAATATAATAAAGTAAGGATATATCAAGTCAAGTACACCAACGTTTCATTTGATAACACTCAGAGATACGAGTGCTACAAGTGGTATTATTCACTAAAATACTGTTTATATATTTTTTTATATACTTTTAATTCCAATGAAAATCATTGCAATTAAAAGTATCTACATTCCATATTTCAGCTTAATTAGACTGGGAAGCGGGTCTAGTCTAGTCTATTTGACCCACACTGACATGGCAAGTCTTATAAAAGCTTGTAAAAACAAACCTCGAGTTTTCGGGCTTAATAAGTAAAAATGATTAAAATTGACTTATTAAAGTTTCCCAATTACAACTACGAATGTTCCTTCGGTAATAAAAACCGTCAGCATAAATCAAAAGCGCCTACAAATATTTTTACCCACTGTCCTTCAAACTAGTGGAAAGCTAGAGGAGTGGCGGCAACATTGTTTGATTAATTTCTTATTTCCCGTTGCCGACGGCATAGGGGACAATTTTATGAAACTGTCCAAGCGCTTCCAGGAATTTTCTCGCACACTCACACAGAAAATAAACACCTTCAACTTCATACAATAGGTAATTTATGGAACTACTGAACCAATTTTGAAAAAACTTTCACCGGTAGAGTTATTTTTTCCATATTTTATCCGCTATATTTCCACCGGAACGGGGATCCCACCGGTAAAAGCGTAACGCCCTGCTAGTACCTAAACATTTAAGTATAACTGTTCAAATTGACATAATTTTCCTAGTAAGTGTAATTGCTAAAATACTTTTACTTTACGTACCCTTAATCAGTTTTCAAACAAAACATCTTAGGATGCTCGTATATGATCAACTTCTTCTCGGTTTTCGTATCGTCTCCACATTTTATAATAAAGATCTTCTAAGCCACGAACGTAGTGCTCACAATCAAATAAGGTACTAGTTAAACGCGCGTTCGACACTTTTGCTTTCATATATTTGAGGCTAAAAATGAAACATTGTGATATAATTATAAACTTACGTAATTACATAAATTTGATAAATGAAATTAACAACATTGATCAATTATTCAGATTTATTTATATTTTTATTGATTTCAAAAGCATTTAAAATAGGTATAGCGGAGTTGTGGAAAAAATAGTTATACATAGTTATTTGTTAAACACCACCAACCCCGTAGGAGTAGATTTTATGTAACATCTAAACAACGACGTTTGTTCTACGAACTTTCTAAAAAAAGGAAAATAATCTACTTTTCATACAAAACTCGATCAGCTGTTTGCACATTTAGATGGAAAAACAATTTTTCTTATCGTTTTTTTTAACATCGTTGAGGTCGTGGTGATTTACAAATAACCCTGTGTGTATATTTTGTTTACTATAAGATTTTGGACAAAATCATGAGTATTAATAAATTAGTCCGGTACATAGTTAACACTTACTATTCAGCGTTTTCTCCTAACCGCACAGCAATATCTTGGTATTCCTGTATATTTCTTGCTATAAGTTGAGTGCAGTTTAATGTTTTAAGTTGGGATGCAGCAACTCTGTAAACAGAAATATATTAATAAATAGCAGCAAAAAAGTAAAAATTGCTTCAAAAGTTCGATGAGGCTACTAGTGTCTCTAGTACCTTGTACATAGTGATTTATTGAAAATTCCCGAAATGCGAATTACATACCTAGAAACGCTATAAACTTACTATTTTTTTTAATAAAATGTGTAATAATGCAACATGTCCTCAATTGTTCTGAGGTGACACTCGCTCAAACCCGCAAGCTTAGATTGTTTGGGCCATTACTTGAGGCACTTGAAGCCTCATCGAATTTTTTTAGCAATTTTAACTGCTCTGTTAATATAAAAGCGCATTGGCTCTGTTGCTATTTATTACTATTATAAATTCAATTAAATCATATTGTTTATTGCATGTCATATAACTTATAAAGATCTGATTAAAAATAATGGCCGATTAACTTTGATTACTTAGAATAATTGGGTACGTAACTTAATTATGCCAAGGTTGGTTAAGTCTTTAATGAACTAGACAAGTACTTACGTACAGTAAGTACAGAAGTGTAAAGTGACAAAATATCAATCGGCTAGAAGAGCATTTGCCTGTACATTTAAAATATGCAGGTTTATTAAACGAGTTAAGATTAAACATATCTAGAAAAAAGTCAAGTCAATGCAAACTTTTGGTACATTTCATAGATCTACTATCGATAACGTAAACAAAATGACATTTACCGATTCGACACCCATCAATCGTCTCAGTTTTAGTGTATTACTTTTTGTATGCTGCTATTTTTTATATTTCGCTTAGTAGATATTGAGGAGGCGTGGCTTAGCGCGCTCGGCCTGCGATAGTTGAAATTAAGCAACTTTTGCAATGGTCGGTCACGGGATGGGTGATAGAAAACTTATTATCTCCGTGCTTCATAAGGCAAGTAAAGCCGTTAGTCTCGGCTTCATTAGCAGTCGCAAATACGTACCAACCTTCCAGACTTCGCTTTGGGCTTGCGTGATGAGTCATGGCTCATTCTCCGCATCTATGCGTAAGGAAGGCCTGTGCCTAATCAGTAGGGACATTAAAATGGTTGACGTTGATATTGAAAATATTATTTATGAGCCGTAAGAGTAAAATGCTTTACCTTGACGCCAAAGTATCGCCAGGCAACGTAACCACAGGTGTCCCAGCCCACAACACGTCCATTGCTGTGGTGTGACCATTACAAAGAGGCGTATCTAAGCAAACATCGGCCAATTGAGCTCTACGTACATGTTCTTCTTTGCACGCAATCTTGGAAAATAATACGCGATCCAGCGATATGCCTACAAAGAAACAACAAAGAAGCAATAAATATTTAAGCTAAATTTAAGAGAAAATTACCAACTTAATATTACCTGAATTGTGAACATATCTGTGGATGTGAGGTTCACCTGCTGCAGGGAAACTCAATAGCCAAAGAATGCTATTTGGTACCGATTTCAGAATATTCACCCATGCGTCCATTACTGATGGATCTATTTTATATAGCTGGTTAAAGTTACAGTATACTATTGCATCCTCTGGAAGCCCATATTGCTTGCGTGAAGTAAATATAACGCTATTTAAAACTTCTTCGCCTGATGCAACTTTATTGTTTACATAATTTATCGTTATACCATTATCAATTACAATATCACTCACACAAACCTAGAACAATAAAATATAGGTATTTTATAAAAAAAAACTCTTACTTAACAATTATTATTTGTACTCTCCAATTTATGAACTCCTTACCTCAACACATCTTGAATTCCGCAACAAATCGAACGCATCACTTGGAATGTTTACAGTTCTATTAACAACTTCTATCGGTGGATATTGTCCAAATTCAACTAACTCCTTTCTTTCATTAACACCGAGCATTTCTTCAATATTCACATTTTCAGAACAGTTAATAAAGGCTACAGAAGCTTCTTCAGTTTCAGTATTAGAGTTAACTTTGTATAGTTTTTTCAAATGTGGAAACATTTGTTTGTGATCTCCAATAAAATAAGTATGTGTCATGAATGCAAACTTTTCAGTGAAATCAGACGCCGTAGCTAGAGGTGATGATACTTCATCAGTTATCAAATAGTCCATATAATCTGCTCCACTTGTTCCTGGATAACCCAGCCACATGACTTGCACGGCTGCGGGTTTCAAAGCAAATATTTCATTTCTAGCGCCTTTCGTATATCCATTCATGTTCACTAATATGTGAATTCCGTCACTGTTTATTATTTTTGCAGCCTCATAACTATTAGTTACTTTAGACAAATCAATGAAATTTTCGCTTTCCTTAACTATCTTATTGCGGAATGTCGTACCGTCATTTGGATTTAGAGCGTAGCAAAATATTTCTACTCTGGTCCTATCATGCAAACCTGGAATAGATTGCATCAAATGTGAAGTTGGATGATTACCGAAATCGCTACTGACATAGCCAATACGTAATCGTCCATTTAAACATCTTTCATGTTCAAATTTAGCTTTGTGAAACATGTTTATCTTTTCGGTATATAAGTTAGCGTGTCTTTTAGCTATTTCCTTTCTGGCATTATTAGTCAAGGGGTAAAGAATGGAATGATGTGGATGTACGGATGTCAACTTGTCGCTCTTTAATTGGTCTTCAACAATGGCAATTATTCTATTCATTCTCTCATTGTAGCTGTTCCAATCACATATTATTTGTAAGCAGTGGGCTAAATTACAATAAGCATCAGGAAAATCAGTTTTTAACTCTAACGCGATTTTGTACGATTCTATAGCTTCTGTAATACTTCCCATATCTTTGTATATGCTTGCCAAATTACAGTGAGCATCAGCGAAACAGGGATTTATTTCTATAGCTTTACGGAAGCACAACATTGCTCCGGTTGCATCTTGTAATTCTCTCAAAGTGTTTCCCATATTACTGTAGGCATCAGCGAAGTTTGGTTGAATATTTATAGCTTGTCTGTAATGAATCAACGCCTGGTGGAGTTTGCCTGTAATGACGAAGTTGTAAATTTGTAAAAACTGAAATTGACTAATCATCATCATCATCATCATGTCAGCTGAACGTCGCCTACTGCTGGGCATAGGCCTTCCCCAAGGATCTCCACAACGATCCACAATTGACTAATAAATTTGACTAATGTCGGCTATTTGTTTATATTGAGAAGATTTATTAAGAAACTACGAGTAGTCTATTTTCAAAAAAATAAACTTGCTTTTGGGTATTATTGGAGGGATAAGTTTCTAGTGTAAAATATTAAAAGATACTAACGCCAATACTCTGTAGTAAAAATAATTGTGATCAGTTCAAGATGTCCAATAATAGAACCCTTTAGTTGAATTTACTGTATGAGGTTGTAAATTATATTTTGATCAAGCTTTTTGTCACTAAGTATACTTGCTATGATATGAACTGGATTAAATTATTCATTAAAACTTAAATACTATACCTTGCTGTTGCAGTAGCGAAGCATAGTTACTATGCGTCACAGCAAAATTAGGGAACACGTCTAAAGCTCTCTTATATAGTTGGGTAGCTTCTTCAATATTCCCTTGTTCCCTCTTAACATTACCCAGATTATTGAGCGTATCAACATGCGAGGGACATAAGCGTAATGCCATGCTATAGCACTCTTCTGCCTCAGAAACGAGGCCCTTTTCCTTGAGTGCATTAGCGAGATTGCAATAGGCGTCTGGAAAGTTAGGTTGGAGTTCTATTGCACGGCGATATGTCTCTATGGCGAGGTCTATGAAACCCTGTTTGTAGTATGTGCATGCTAAGTTCCCCTGAATCACTCCGCTGGTGGATGTTAACTTAAGTGACTGGAGATACACCGCTACCGCCCTAGAAAATAAAGAATTGAGTATTAAATAAAGATATATATATTTATGACTGAAATTGTGGAAAAGACTGATAATCCAACTGTCATGTCAGGAATAAATAAAAGATTATGCTCAGATTGTATGCGCTATTACAAATATACAAACTGACAGAAAAATCAAATCTTTCCTCATTATAATATAAGTATAGATTAACACTAAAGATAAAATATTGAAACTAAAAATCACGACAATTAATTGCTGTGCTTTGAGGCCTCATTAATAAAATAATAGAAAAGTTGGAACAAAACTGTAACGCGTTTTACAATTATTTAGTTTGGAAAGAGAAGTTCAATATAAAAAATTAAACCAACTAGCTAGCTAGATTGCTAAATTTAATATAAATTAAAATTTATAGATATATATTACTGTAATTATCGATTCCAATTTTTTGCTCTAGGCTATTTCTAGACATGTTGTTTTTAACGCACAGCATAGTACGCGTATTATGCTGAGCGTAATAAGCGTATGTTTAATTTAATTTTTATCAACAGTATTCTTGAGTTAATCTAAATATTTTACTATTATCCACTTACACTTTTAATGTAACAGTTAATAGGTCACTAATAGGTAATAATATATGTTTAATAGGTCACATAATTATGAAATCTGTCAGTCTGAACTTTATTAGTCATTTAGCTTTCCGCCCGCGGCTTCGCCCGCGTGGACTATACGACGTTATCCCGCGGGAATGTTATATTTTTTCGGGATAAAAAATTCGGGCCTTTGTTCCTCTCCAGTATACAAAGTATTGTGTCCCAAATTTTAGCTAAATCCGTTCAGCCGTTTTGGCGTCCGTTTTGACATTCAAACATCTAAACTTTCACATTTATAATATTAGTTGGAAGTAAGTCATAACATTTCCAAACTATGTTTATAAAAGTATTTTAATTAATAGAAAAATAAGCATTTGTCTGGTTACCTTACTTAGAAACATAAATAATACTGGGTGGCTCTCATTGAAGATTACTTTGAAGTAGTAAATGACAGTCAAATATGGCCTATTTTAATGAATAAACTGTACTTTTTATAGACAGTATCTCGTGATAAGAATGCAATATCTTCCATTAAGATTTATTGAATAAAAGACGAAGAACCCGTTTTTTCTTGTTGCCACGGTTCCAAGTAAAGCTTAGTAGTCACTGCTGTACACTACGACCGACTCGCAATAAATTTTAGGAGGAAACACTAAGGGCATAGAGGAAAAAAAATTACTACTACGTAATAAGGGCGAGAGAATTTAAAACTGGGTATTTGTAAAATATATTGCTGTCGCGCAGAGTCGCCCAACATAGCACAGATAGGAAACTGCACCTCGAACCGAAAATTTCTGTTATTAGTAGGTATACAAATAACAACGATTCGTAGTCCCCTGATTTCTTTTCCAAAATACAACCGATTTGATTACATTTTTTTTCATAGAAAAATATGAAAGGGTTTTGCCGTGTTCCTATGTTTTCCTTTTTTACTTAAATAATCTAGTCAAAGTTTTCTGCTTGTTTGAAAACAGAGGTATATGCCAACGTCAAGCTTGAAAGATCGCGACTGATAAAATTCACGCTACGACCAATAACCTACCGGATCAAATCCAAAACCCCGAGTGTTTTCAGCTCGAGGTCCAAAATCGTTTCGAAGCCCTTAAGAACAGCATGGGTTATGGACGATCTAAACAAATAGTGGTGAATACTGTCCGTACGGTAGGGTCTAAGTACTATAAAACCCGCCGTCCCAAATTAAAGAAACTCTCCAGCCAGACTCTCCTACTCATGGATCAGAGACACGAAATCAAACCACAGAACTCAGTGGATGCCTATTCTATATCGGCAGCTCAATAGACAGATATCTAATCTCTTTGACCGCTCGTCAATTTAATAGCGAGCGTATTAAAGAAGCCATTGAGCGGAACAAAGGCTCCAAAGTGTTCACGATAGATCAGTCTATTGGGCAAAGTCAATTCACGAAGCTGAAAACTGACCAAGCATCATTTCGTCAACACCTGAAATCCTAAGGGAGATTGAGAGTTTCTATGGACAGCTCCTCTTGAAAAGAAGGCTACCCTAGAGCCAAGCTTACCAGACACTATACAGAAGATATCCCGGACGTCAGCCTGTACGAGATTAGAATGGCTCTCAAGCAGCTTAAGAACATCAAAGCGGCGGGCGATGACAGAATCACAATTACAGAGCTTCTGAGAGCGGGCGGAAAGCCGAAACTTAAGGTCCTCCAGAAGCTTTTCAATTCAGTCATCTTCGAGGGCAAGATGCCAAAGGCATGGGGCAGAAGCGATTTGATGCTGTTTCTCAAGAAGGGTGATAAGACTTTTCAAGAATTAAAGACCAATCTTGCTTTTGAGCCATATCTATAAGTTGTTTTCGAGAGTCATTACGTATCGTCTCGCTCGCAGGTTTAACGACTTCCAAACTCCCGAACAAGCCAGGTTGCGAAAAGGCTATAAGAAGCATAGACCACATTCGTATGCTGCGGCAAGTTATACAGAAGACAGAAGAGTACAACTTGCCACTTTGCTTGATGTTCGTAGACTATGAGAAAGCCTTTGATTCGATTGAGACTTGGGCATTGCTGCAGTCCCTCCAGAGGTGCTAAATTGACTACAGGTACATCGAGGTGCTGGGGTACTTATACCAAAACGACACCATGTCAGTCCAATTACAGAACCAGAGCTCTAATCCTATCCAACTACAGTGAGGTGTGAGACTGGGAGCTGTCAGTTCTCAGAAACTGTTCACAGCTGCGTTGGAGGATATTTTTAAGCTTCTGGAGTGGAAAAGATGCGGTATCAACATCAATGGCGAGTACCTAACACACCTACGGTTGGCCGATGATGTAGTTCTCATGGCTGAGACCTTGGAAGACCTGAACACAATGCTCGAAGATCTCAGTAATGCTTCTCAAAGAGTGGGTCTTAAGATGAACATGGATAAGACGAAAATCATGTCCAATGCCCATGTTGCACCTGCTTCAGTTAATGTTGGGAACATTACACTCGAAGTTGTTGACCACTATGTTTACCTAGGACAGACGGTCCAGATAGTTTAGTCCAACTTCGAGATAGAGATCTCTCGTCGAATCCAGCTCGGATAAGCAGCGTTTGGGAAGCTCCGGCATATATTTGCTTCCGAAATACCTCAATGTCTCAAGACGAGAGTCTTTGACCAGTGTGTGTTGCCAGTAATGACCTATGGGAGTAAGACGTGGTCTTTAACTATGGGTCTCATAAGAAGGCTCAAAGTTACCCAGCGAGCAATGGAGAGAACGATGTTTGGTATTTCTCTGCTCGATCGGATCAGAAATGATGAGATCCGCAAGAGAACTAAAACAACCGACATCGCTCGAAGGATTGCATCGTTGAAGTGGCAGTAGGCGGGACACATAGCGTGAAGAACTGATGGCCGTTGGGGCAGAAGGTTCTCGAATGGCGACCGCGTATCGGACGACGTTCCGTTGGCAGGCCCCCTACAAGGTGGATCCACGATCTAGTCTAGGTCGCGGGAAGCCGCTGGATGGAGCGCAGGACCGATTGTTGTGGAGATCCTTGGGGAGGCTTATGCCCAGCAATGGGCGTCGTTCAGCTGACATGATGATGATGCTGATGCTCATAAAGGCCATATCTTTTTTGAGGAAAAAAATATATTATTATTGCTCCTTCTGTCATTTCAAGATTCATGGAGGAAACCGGGGACTACGTTTGGAAAAACGGTCTTTGTGTCTCTTCCATTTTCATGGATTAGTTTTTTTTGATTGCGACCTTTTCGTTATAGTTACTTAGCTCTGCCGTCGTCGTATCAAATGTGAAGAAGCAATATCAAAATCGCACGCAATTACCATAGAGTTTCTTAATTGAAAGAAATGCAAGAAAACAATAAAATAATGAATGTCTTACTTAGGTTAAAATTCGGTTCGAGTTCCGACCGAAATTATACAGGAAAAGTCTAGGAAATGTATGTATCGTGATCATAACATTCATTATATTGAAGGTAATTTAAGGACCAGTTTAAATGGACCATAAACAATAATAATATAAGTCATATAAGTCATCGTAAACAATGTTTGGTCATAATTATGAATTTCATTAAATAACCAACTAATCATTCCACGGAGACGATGTCACGAGCAACATCAACACAAGTAAGTAAAGAATTATCAACCGCTTTTTTAAATATACTTTTTTATATTTTCTTTTTATAAACCTAAATCAATAAAGAATAATATTTTTTCAACTCTTTTGATTAAACTACGTGGAAATTCAGTCGTTGGTTCGCTAAAGTACCTATTTACTTACTCGAGATTGGAAGGTCCACGCAAGAAAACAAGATTTTTATTGTTTCTTTTGTACCTAGTTCAATTTCTCCGAATTACTTTAACTTTTTCTAACAAGGTTCTTAAGTTCCATTTACTTGCAATGGTTCAGTTACATTTTATCAAATTACTTTTTTGCATTCATAGTACAATTTTTATTACTTATATAAAATGAAATTTTAGAAAAAACACGACTGATGGGGATGTTTAGTTTTTTTTTATTTCATTTACATTCTGTCATTTAATTTAATTACAACAAAACTGACTTTATCTTATTCTTAATACAATTTAGATGTAAGTTTGGATGTTTGTTACGCATTCACAGCGAACGGCATATCGGATCAGGATAAAATTTAGCACAGAGATTGATTATCGTCCGGTATACCTTTAAAAATTTATTGTTTTAAATAACATAATATTATGAGTTTCTTATTATCATCAATCACAGCAACTGATATTCTATGAAATGTTCGCTTTCGCTTGCCATACTTAATTACCCCTCTTAAAGTACACAAAGACAAAATATGTTCAAAATTATATACACACAACGCGCTTGGTAGATAATTATACCTAAATCATTACGAAAACATATTAGCATTAAAGTCTATTACGAATATATTACCTTGTCACGGCATGTTTCAACACACCTATATTCATTTTAGCGGCGAAGCCAAAAGAGTTCCATGAGTTATTTTTATGCTAACTATAGTAAGAGAAGTCCTTGTATATTTTATTGCAAGGGACTAAAGCATCTTTCCTCTTTCGTCCGTTTGAGCTTAACAGCTCAAAAACTATTGACCCGATTTAAAAGATTTTTCACTTAAAAAATCTACATTATTCCTCAGTGACTAAGCCTAGTTTTATCCCGATTTTGTCACAGGAACAGTAACCCGCGGGTATAACCACACGGAGCAACAATTTGAAATTAAGTAGACAAAATAATATAACACTCAAGAATAATTTACGACCTACGTGGCCGAGTGGTGTACGCACCGGTTTTCAAGGTGCCGCTATCTCTAGATAACCCGGGTTCGATTCCTGGTCTGAGTGAATATGCGAGTGAAATTTGAGCAAAAACACTTATGAATTGGTTTTAAAATGGGGCAGCCGTAGTGGCTTAGAAATAAGACTAGGCAAATATAGCATGGACGTTAATTTTTTTCAATGTTACGATAACCATAAAAATAATTTGCATACAAAAGTTTAGAAAATCATGGGGTGGGCCCTATTTTGTTTTGAGCAGTATAAATATAAATTTGACCTCATGGAATTAGGTAATTTATCGCGTGCTCTCGATTTCTCCGGTCTAATTTATTACTATGCCAATTTCATCAAAGTGTGCTCTGTGGTTAACCCGTGAAAAGGTAACAGAGAGAATTACTTACACATTTAATATATTAGTATGAATAACCTTCGTAAGAATATAAACACGCACTGATGAACAAAACATTACCGTTAATTAGGGGAAATAGCTGAACAGCAGTAATTAAACGCCAATCGATAGGTAAACATTTTGTAGGATGCATGTAAACAACAACATCACGATTTTGTAAACGTCCCTCCCAAACTTTCAAACTTACCTAATGCTTCATTGCATTCTAGACGATATTATAACGTTTAAATATTTATATTCAAAGCAATAATAAATAGTTGGTAAAATAAAATGTTTCTATCTCGTTGAATTACACGATATATAAAATAATTTGGTACGTTGGTATAATAGAAATAATAAGCCTTTCTTTACCTATGAAATTGCCGTTTTCTAAGGGAAATTGTAGAAAGTTGGAATTATCATAGAAAGATATTTGGAAACTTGTTGGCCTATTAACTCCGAATTCAACGAAACTTTAGAGATATCATCAGACAATATTAATCTTACTATTTCCTATAATCCCAATTTTTAAAACTGCTTTAAATTAAAAAAAAAATGTTTGAAGTAGTCAAATTGATGATAACCAAAGAGGGGTATACTTTGAAGCATTAATACAAATTTTAGACGCGTGTTTAAATTATTCTTGTTTAAGATGAAATATGGAAAATAAAGTATCCGATCCGATGATTGTGGGACGGGTAGATTTTTTCAAAAATACTTTATTTTCATTTTTCATTAATAAAAATTACATTGTGAATGCAAAAAAGTAAAAATTTAAATAACTTTTTTTAGATGTTTAACATTACGACATATTCTATTTTCAAAACTGTCTAATTTTGATATATTGATAATAATAAAGAAAATAAAGATCAATGAACATAAGAAAAAATTCGGCAATTTCACAAGTAATGATCTATTATAAACAATAACTTAAGCCCGCGGCTTCGCCCGCGTGGACTAGGTACACGTCGTTATCACGCGGGAATAATTATTATGTTTTTCTGGAATAAAAATTAGCCTATTATTATCTTTTCCCAAATTCAACTCTATCTATATCTGTACCAAATTAAACCAAAATCGGTTAAGTAGTTTAGGCGTGAAAGCGTAGCAGATAGACTGACAGACTTACTTTCGCATTTATAATATTAGTATGGAAGAAGGTATAGTAGGGATTAAATCTAAAATTGCTTTTATTTTGATATCACAATTTCATGTTATTATTTCTTGTTGTGTGTTTTTTTTCTTCATAAATATATTGCAGTGCAAATTGTCCTTATATCTGATAGTAAATTCAAGTTCTACATCAGCGACATTTAAATTAAAATTAATACTTCACTAATTCAACATCATCAATACAAATATCGCACATAAAAAATATAAATAATTCGCAAGCTGCTCAAAAAACTAACCTTTTGATTTTATTTTTGAACCAGGTGATACAGCCGCTGGATATGTCCGATGCCGCCGTGAGCCGCGGCGGGGCGATGTTGATGACCGTGTACACGACGATGCATTGGTAATCCATAACGCGGACATGTCCTTAGGGCCGTAAGGTTTGGGGACTGACTGATGGCGCGTCCCGACCACGCGTCGCCCGCGCCGCGCGCCAACTGTCAACGCAACTCGTGGCCTTCGAAGCCCGCACGTTTATACTCTCAAATAGCGTACATATTTCACACGATCTATCGGCGACATCAGCTTCATGCGCCCGCGCAGCCAAAACACTCAGATAATAATAAAAAACTCTTACCTAACGCTTCGACTTCGGACATCTCTAGTTTGAGAAACAAAAGTCAATTTAAAATCAATTTCCATCGAATTTAACTAAATTGGATTTATAAGAATAATCAGAAGTCACATGGAGACTATCAGCTGTTCGCAGGGATCAGCTGTTGTTACTCGCTAGTTTATTTTCATGCATATTGTTTACATTGCGACGCGAAACTGTCATGGCTAAGGTTGTTCGTTTACGTACGGGCGCGGAGCTGTGATTTAAAAAGTTGATACTGACGAACCGCGCGATAAAACTTTAAACAGCCATAAAATGTTTACGTGTGGCTATTAAGAGTACATGTGCGGAGCGTAGATATTGATTTAGGCGGGCGGCAGCGGCGGTGGCGTCGGGACGCGGCGGGCGCTCGGCGCGACTGCCTCACTGCCTCAACTCAACTCAGGGCTTTCTCGCTGGAAACTGGACACGTCACGCCGACACTCTCAGTACTCAGCAGTCACTCAATCCACATTATTATGATTTGCTGTTTTTCACGACAGCCAGTAACCTAAGTCGCCGCCAGTTTGATATCTTTCGCTTGCTGGACCACTCTAGCCCCGCATTGCTCCACTGACCTAGTTTTCGGGAGTGCCATTATTTAAGTGAGCCATTGTAAGGACCCCTGAGGACAATTCGGGCAGCTGTTTTTATGTTATTTATTAAAAACATTTCTGTCATGTTTTGTTATTGAAAGTTTCTTAAATATCGACTGAGTTAGCATTTATGTTCAGAAAATATATAAAATTATCATAATTAACTTTCGAGAAATCACATTTAAATAATAACAAATTTTACCTTAACTAGTCTTATTATCAACAAACAAAATTGGTGAGAAACCTACAAAAATTTCAATGTTAAATGCTAATTTTACCAACTCTTGTCGCTCACTTGCCAACTTTCATACGATTTTGACAGATACGCAAGTAGTTATAATTAAATTCAAGAAGCATTGCCAAGGACTTTGGTTTAATATACGGAGGAAAGAATGGTCTTCCGTATTTCGATCTATACGTGCGTTGACAATTATAGATCTTGCGTATATTGGAACGTAACGTAATGATGATAACAATACATTTCGTAACACTCCATGCCGTCAATATACGACCTAATTTTGCATTGCGACATTTATTTAAAAAATAAGAGCATTAATATTTTGGCACTGTGCCTAAACCGATTCCAAAGTCAGTCGCGTCCGGCGTTATTATCTGGTTTAGCTTTAGTGAAGACTCTAGATAGCATTTTGAATTCTGGTTAAAATACTAGTTAAATCAGATAAAATTCCAATGAGTTTTTCAATCTCAATATGAATTGCGCTGTCAATAATAAAAGTCGAAATTCAACTTAAATCGAAAGTCAATAATTAAGTCAATTAAAATATCGTTAACGCTTCACTCGAATGGGAACTCACAGATTATGTGGAAATACTCATGGTCTAAGAAACGAGAAGGAATTTCTACCCTCATCTGTTATTTAATTCTAATGAAGTATAAATGCTAGATAATGTCTAGACTGATACAGCGCACAATCGCACATGGTTTGCCTGGCTAAATCCTGTGCCTATGATGTTAAATTATAAAATGTTGTTCAAAGGACAATGTTCCATAAGATCTAAACCTAACCCAGGTCCGGTACAAACAAAATTTTCCACAAGTTTATAGGTAAACATGAGTGATTAAACACTGCTCATGGGTAATCATCGAAATCGATGGCTAGTAGTGATTTTTTCAGGTATAAAGTTGTAAGTTAGCGTAAGTTAATGTACCCTTAAGTAATTAAATTGAGTTACATATCAAATGAAAGCTTATTAAATTCCCAATCTTATCGGATTAATTTGCTTAAAAACAAACAAAAATAAATATTACAATTTTTACTTTTTCGCATTCACAATACAATAAAAAAAAATTGAAAATGAAGTATTTTAGAAAAAATATAAAAATAAATATCTTTAAATTAAATCTAGCCAGCCATGGCTTGAAAACACTTTTTAATGAGGAATTTTTAATTACGATTTTATTGTACTTAACATTACCTCCAATTTTCGCCATCGATTTCAATATTTTTTTCTATGCAGTGTTTAATCACTTCATGTTTACCTATAATTTAGGATTTCGTTTGCGCCGGGCCTGGGTTACTTTGCACATGATTTATTTAGAACCCAGGTGCGTTATATCAATCTAGGCAGTATCTAGCAATTTCTTTGCTTGAATTAAATAACAGATGAGGGAAGATATTTTTATTCCGGATCTCTGACTATCATACATATTTGAAGTGGTTTTCGGTTTTCATTAACCTTAATGAAATAAAGTTTTCTGATGCAAATCGAAACGAATTTTAACAAACTTTACAATACCCATTATAGCGAAGCTTATATCGTTAAATCATCTTTATTTTTAACAGCTATTGTATACAGCCGTAACCAGTGGTGTGGTTTATAACATATCGGTTTACGTTAGATTCATCGTTTGGCCGAACGTTAGTTTACTTCGTCATCAATGTATTTCAGGCTCATTTCTGAACCGACAAACTCTTTGATGTGAAATGGGTGTTGGCAGATGATTCCCTTTATTGAACAAATATGTTGAATATTTGTTTAAGTCTTACAAAGAAATCTTTGAATGTCTAATATTGAGGTATGTAAGAAAATATTATTATACAAGACTAGTAACATCATAAGCAACAATGTCTGTACTACGAAATTTTTATACAGAAATCGATCGTTGTTGTGTTTGGACATTTGTAAGGTAAGTTGCAATTTTTTGTTAATTTTCTAAAAAGTTGTTGGTTATCATTTGTTTCTGATTTTAATTATGTACTGCTGCGAGGTTGCTCGTGTTTTACTAAAAACCTTGTATATGTTGAACGTCACAGTTTCTCGCTTAGTAGGTATAATATCAAATACTATCAAATATCTCTGATCATATAAATGATCATATATTTGATCTAATATAATTGACTATTATAATGAGTAGAAAAATGAATCATATGTCTACATTACATTATTTCTATATTACATTAGGAAATATTATAACAACTTTGACGGATTGCATCGCGCTTTAAAGAAAGAAGCTTGTGAACCCAAAATAAATATTTTTTTTCTTGTTAAATACATCATGCGCTTTGAAATGCGTATAGAGTTCTATTTTACAAGCTTTTTATTTAATTAGTTAGTTTGTTAGTTAGTGGGGGACAAATCTTGCAAGCTTAATTTGACCCACTTCCCAGTGTCCGATGGAGCTGAAATTTTGTATAGGTATAGATTTGGTTCAGATGACAATACAATATTAAAGTACAGTCAGCAAAAAAGCTTGTTGAAATTTTTACTAAAAACTTTTTTCAATAATTACTAGTTGCTTAATTTCACAATTTTATTTAATGATGCCAAAGAGAAATGAAAATACGTTTCTGGTCTGCTAAATGTTTATTTAGGATACACGATACCTACTTAGAATTTTTTGAAGATCACATAATGTTTTTGATTTTTCATAAACTTCTAATTACAATAATGTCTATATTAAAATACACATATTTTAAAGAACTAGACGATTCTTTTATTTAATAAACTTGATAGGTACAATATAATTTCTATGATAGGGTAAGAAGTTTAGTCTCAATGTATAATATACTTAATTTTTTTAGTATTTATTGAACTATTTTCCAGCATCAGGTTTTGGGGAAGCTCCTCTGTCGGAGTTGGGTGTACTGCCTCCAGATGTACTCTGAGGGCTTCTTTCATTTACCTGTAATATTAAAAAAAAACTTTTAAATATTATAAATTTTTTGTTATTTGTAATGACCACAAAGTCTCAATTTAAATGTCCCCACATTGACTGAAATCATTGTGTTTTGTGTCAAAACGTAACACAATGTTCAAAAGGTTCATAGGTTTTTAAAATAAGCTACATTGGATATAGGTACACTAATTTGCAGAAAAAACGGGCACTTGCTTTATTTTCATACAAAAATGCTCACTTCAAAGTCATTAATAATAACTTTCAGTTTATTTATATTTCCTTGTCAGATGTTTTGCTTAAACGTTTGTGATTTCGATAAGCATTTGAAATAACTTTGAAAATGCCTCCGTTTCCCCACAGCTGAAAAACTTTGAATTTTCTATACACTTCAAAAGTACCTACATTGTTCTATGAAATTCATCTAATTGGGTATTTGACTGTTGTTGAAATGTAGATATTTAATTATGACATTCAGAAATATAACATCATTAAATAACAAATGTAATAAAAATAAATTCAATTTGTATATAACAAGCGAAGTAAGAGCTACTTACTTAATTTGTGACTCTAGCTATCTCTTTCTAAAACGAAATTTTCTACTATAGCGCTCTCCTTGTCTATTTAGATAGTTTGATGATCTATATCGCTGAAAATATGCAAGATATTTCAAAGTAAATACCTATGTTGTGTTCCTACTAATTCAATAAACATTTAAAGTCAATAAAAAAAAAATTCAGTCAAGTACCCAATTCTTAAATTTTTTTGAAGTTTGGTGATATGTAGAGATTTTCACACTTATTTTAAATGCTTATCGAAAATAAAACATGTATTCAAAGCATATGACAAAGAAATCAATGCTTAAATATACTACTTAACAATTTTATTTATAAGACCATGAAATAAGCATGTTTGTTATGACAAATAAAGCAAGTGTTTAAAGTTACTGTTTTTTCTTGCAAACGGGATTATTAAGTGTCATCCAATAATTATAAGCTCGCATGAGTTCCTATAGTATAGTCCGTTCGGTTAGATAGTGTCGGTACACCCGCACGGCATTGTGGCAGAGCGACACTATCTAAGCTAATGGACTATACCCGTGTCGCAGTGCCTCGAGTGCTAGGCCTACAATTGTTGAGGTTAATCAACTTTCACAATGGTTGGTCACGGGATCGGTGACCAAAAATATTTATCATTATATCGAGCTCTCCCGTGCTTCCCTTGCTGTTAGCATCATCTGGTAGATTAGAATAGGCAGATACTTGGAACATTTCATGGCAATGGGTCGATTTAGTTATTGAATGTGAGAGTATTTGACTGTTCTCAAATAAATGTGATTGTTGACGACCTCTGTGGCCAAGTTGTGAAAACACCGGGTTTGATTCCCGGTCGTGTAAATATTGAAAACTGTGTACTGTATTGTCTGTAATGGTCTTCAAATGTCAAGTGAAGCCTAAGCTCATATTGCTCATATCCATATTTTTTCCCCGGTAGCCCTCCTGACCCGCGGCCGACAGGCGCCCGTCCAGCGCCCGCCTGCTGTGTGCGGTAAGCTTTTAGTTGGGCTCACGTCACGTCTCAACTGTTGCGCAGTCGCCCAAACCATTAGCCCATATCAAGAGAAACGGATCAACAAAAACTTGTTAACGACCCTTAAGATTGATGTTGGCACAATGGTGATAACAGATAATAGGGAATTATTAAAATTGCTCTCGTCACTTTATAAATCTAAATAAAATTATGTTTCTTTTAATTATTTTATGGATCCATCATACAATTTTAATGTTATACCAACCAATAAATGACAATACAATAATTTTATTGTAATTTTTTTTTTGTTTTTATTATTTAAGCCATAAAATGGCGTTGATGAAAAATATTGCCGCACAAGGAATGTAGACTGCTATTATTTTTACCTATTAGACCATTCTTAGGTATAAATAAGGTTAAGTTAATCGTTTTTCTTGAATAATAGAAGATAAATAATTTTAAAGTTATATAAAGATGCAATCAAATTATTTTATTTAATAATAATATACTTAATATAATTTTAATATAAAATATTCACCTAAAACTTATGTCTAGAATGACTTATAATGTATTCTTATCAGAATCAGTTAGGTTATACCTAATTTTTAATGGAGTGCCGTATTGAAGCTCCGCATTGCGGACCTTACAAAGTGGTTTCAAAAAGAAGATTTCCTGTAACGACGACCCATTATTACGGCAATAAAACTCGGTCCGAAAACACTTCGACCTTAAGTGAAGGTAATTAGTTCCAAATTAACGGTCGAGTGAAAAAAGGGTCCCTTTGATCAAGCTGTTGCTGCTTGATAAACATTTCGTCTTTGTATTAATCCATATTAATTTGGTTACAAAGTCGAGAGGAATATTATCTGAAACAGACTTTTATCGTTTTATTAACTGCTCCAATTTTGGTGAATTTTTAAACATAGGTACCTATTAGATATTAGACCTTGGAAAAGGGCAGAAGCTCTCTCGACAAATAGTAAGTGATTTCTCAAGGGATAGGAGGTGAGGTGAAGCGATATAGAACCAAATTATAGTATAGTACCTACTATTGAGATAAACACCTGACCTTGCAAATATATAGTCTTTATTATAGAATAGTCTTATATTATATTATATTAGTTATATTAAATAGTCTTTCATTAAAGCGAGTCCTCGGAGAAAAAACAAAGAATCCTGTTATAATAAATTTATCCTTCCACAAAGATAGATAATGGAAGGGGAAATTAATACATATAATTAAGAGGTCAGTAAGTTCTAAGTTAAAAACATAAACGTTTCCCTTTTAACTTGGATGGTTTTGCTGATTTAAATATGGGTTTTTTCTGTTGCCAGTTAACAATACTAATATCGTTGACACGAAATGTTACCTAATGTACTGAAACAATGCTGATGCATTGAGGTGAATTTCATAAGTACCTACCTATTATACGATTTTTTATCACGATGACGATTACGTAATCCCGAGTGCCTGCATTAAATTCCATGTCTTACAAAATTGGGCAATTAAAACCCGCTCTGCAGGGCATGCATAAAGCAAGAATAATATAAATCAAAGCGTCTGTAACTCTATATTTTGTTTTAACAATTCACTTAACACTATTCTGAAGTAGGTATTTGAGAACGAACTCATGACCCCTTTTTAGGGTTCCGTAGCCAAATGGCAAAAAACGGAACCCTTATAGATTCGTCATGTCTGTCTGTCTGTCTGTCTGTCCGTCCGTCCGTCCGTCCGTCCGTCCGTCCGTCCGTCCGTCCGTCCGTCCGTATGTCCGTATGTCCGTATGTCACAGCCACTTTATTTCAAAACAATTAAGACTACATACTTGGAACTGGGTAAGTAGGTAGATATATTCTGTGAACCGCTTTAGGATTTTAATACAAAAATAAAAAAATTAAGCGGGGCTTCCCATACATGGAACTGAAACTGAACTTTCATAAAACATACTCGTGTGGGGTGTCAATATTTTGAAAGATATATACTTCCTAAGTGGTAAAATGTATGTCGTCCCCCCCCCCCCCACCCCGCCCAACCAACTTTTAAAATAACAAAGTAAAAAATCCAGAAAAAATATATTCTGTAGATCTTAATAAAAACTTTAAACAAAAATTGGTTTAAACGTGATATAGAAAGCAGTTATGAGATATAACGCATTTTCAAAAACCGCAAATGTAAGTTTGACGTTCATACAAACACTATGGAAAACAAAGTTAGTTTTTGCTGACCAAAAATGATTGTGGTATTTTGGCTAGGTATGAGCAATCGGTACGGTATGTGGGTACGGAACCATTCATGGGCGAGTCCAACTCACACTTGGCCGATTTTATAGCATGTCATTACCTGTAATCCTGTGTGCAACATGTTAGCAATGGTCTCGACGTCTAGTGTAGAATCTTGCGCCGATATCTTCTTGATGGCTGACGATACGATACAAATATCTCCCCTCAGCTCCCTTACAAGTGCGGTTATCTTCTGCGCGTTGCTTAGCACTTCTACGCTCAGGGTGTAAGGATTATAACGGACACCAAAAGGTCTCTGTATACTTTCTGCGAAAGCCCTGCAACAATTGAAAGCTTTATTTTAAGCTCTGACGAAACTGACGCGGGCAAGCGTTTGCGAAACGGTAGTGTCAGTCGCGCGGCGGTCACGATAGTTTTATTTGATGGTAGCGTCTGTTACCGCGTCTCTCCCGCTTTGCAGACGCGTCCCACCTGTCTGTTCAGAGCAAAAATACACTGATGTTTTTTAGTGATAAAATCTATAACATCGAAGAACAAAATTATTAGCGCGCCCTAATCTTTATTAGGACGCTCAAGGTCGACATAAATTCCATCCAATACTATAAAATTACTTTATTACTCTCCTAGCTAGACTATAGATAGCCAAATATTTGCAAGTTCAATTTACCATAGAATTGATTACCGTAATTAAAATAAAGTAAAGAATATACATATCCTATAGCTGATAAGGATAAAGATACCTAATACAACTTATAAATAAAAATAATAATAAACATTTTTAAGCTATCATGTACTAATCATATTATTATCTATATACAAATATATACAAATAAATAAAATTAAAAAATATAATTTTTTCATTCATTTTTAGGGTTCCGTAGTCAACAAGGAACCCTTATAGTTTCGCCATGTCCGTCTGTCCGTCCGTCCGTCCGTCTGACCCCAGTCTAGCTCATAGACTCTTAGTACTAGAAAGCTGTAATTTAGCATGTATATACATATTTATCACGCCAACAAAGTGGTAAAGTAAATTTTTGAAAATCATTTTTTGTTAGATTTCGTGAAGTGGGTATGTAATTTTTTTTCTTTTTACTCCGCAGTGTGGGATGTCGTTGGATAGCAATTTCAAAAATATTGTTGGTTTGTTAAGACAGTTTTTTGATTGAGGCATCCGTTTGTGAACTATTAAGCTTAAAGTGCAAAATTTTGTTAGAGTCATGTGTCCCCCCCTGCCAGCCAAATGGCTGGTCTTGGATAAGTGAAAAAATTCACGATAGTAGTACATATGACGAAGTTAAAAGG
The DNA here is from genome assembly GCA_949710035.1 of Crambus lathoniellus. Taxonomy (NCBI): domain Eukaryota; kingdom Metazoa; phylum Arthropoda; class Insecta; order Lepidoptera; family Crambidae; genus Crambus; species Crambus lathoniellus. The sequence goes on from OX453296.1 coordinate 38,114,275, forward strand.
AAAACTATCACAGCTAAGTAGGCTTTACAAGTTTTTGAGATATAACACATTTTCGAAAACCGCAAATATAACGAATACTTACTATGAAAAACAAAGTTATTTTTTTCTGGCAAAAAATGACAGTGGTATTTTGCTAGGTGTACGTAACCGGTACGTTAAGTGGGTACGGAACCCTTCATGAGTGAGTCCGACTCGCACTTGGCCGATTTTCATGTTCATTTTCCACCAAAATAATTATTTTCTATCTACCTACCGTATAATAACTTGTTTACTTACTCGAGAGATAACCACATCACCGTAAGTTCAATTTTCTGTTGAAAGGATTATGTTAATGGGTAACGTGTGTAATTTAAGGGCAGGATCTTTCAAAAACTCTGTCTGAATAATGAAAATAACCTTTAAATGTTTTAATTTTTTCAATGTTTTTGTTATTATATAAATACACTTTCTGAAAAAGTAGCCTGAAAATAATCGTATGAAGTAGCTTTTAATAATCTAAGTATAATATCAATCAAAAAATAATGAAAATTTTCTTTGTTTTTGAAAGTTTTTATAGTCGAGTGAAGATACGAATATCGTGTTTCTATACAAAATAATCAAGATCATTTATGAAACTTCAACATACTTACATTTTTATCGGCTTTAAATATAAAATAAAAAATGGGTTAATTTCAATATAAATTCGAAGATCCTGCCCTTATGTGGCGGCCTTTATCTATCTACGCAATAATGAGCTAGGGCTAATTTTAGCATCAAAGACGAAGGACGAGAATACTAATATATCAGATGGATATTTTATACAAGATATTTCCGAAAACACGTTGTTTGGAAACGGTACCTCAAACATGCAAATCTCGTTTACATAACCGTATGAGTAGGAAAACCAAACCTGCACCTTATCGGTCGTTCTAGCCGAACGCCGCTCTCTGCTGGGCATAGGCCTTCCCCAATGATCTCCACAACGGTATTAAAATTTAATAGGCAGCACTATGACAGCTTTTTTTTTTTAGCGGACCCCGTGGCGCAGTGGATAGAACGCTCGGCCTGCGATCGTTGAGGTTAAGCTACGTTCGCAATGGTCGGTCACGAGATGGGTGACCAAAAACTTTTCATCTCGAGCTCCTCCGTGCTTCGGAAGGCACGTTAAGCCGTTGGTCCCGGCTGCACTTGCAGTCGTTAATACCCACCAATCCGCACTGAGCCCGCGTGGTGGGTCATGGCTCATTCTCCTTATTCATCCATAAGGAAGGCCAGTGCCCCAGCAGTGGGGACATTAAGGGCAGGATCTTTATGTGTGAAGAGTAATGAAAATAACCTCACTTTTTCATTTTTTCAATGTTTTTGTTGTTATTTTGAGTATAAGTTCACTTTTTGAAAAAGTAGCCTGAGAATAATCTACTAAATGTCATTACCTAATTTTCTATATATTATTCGTGAATTAGAGATTAATAATCTAAGTATAAAACCAAAAAAAAGTAAAACTAATTAAAATTTTCTTTGTTTTTGAAATTTTTTATAGTCGAGATAAGAAACGAACTTCGTGTTTCTAGCCACAAAATAATCAAGATCGTTTATAAAACTTCAACATATATTTTTATCTGCTTAAAATAAAGAATGTTTGATTGTTTACTTTTGAATCGAAAATAGGTTGATTTCGATCATTTGGAAGATCGTGCCCTTAAATGGCTGCTGATGATGATGATGACAGCTTTGGTAGTATTTAACGGATGGTATAGTATACGATTACGGGAGTTTTCCGTGTTTGGATTATATACTCCTAGTATGACTTACTATCGTTATGGTAATCGAATAGTAAACTATACCGTCCTTCAAAAGCTGTCAAAGTGCTGATGTCAAATATGTTTTGAATTTCAGTTCCCGATACGACCGAAAGGACCGCTGCTCTGGTTTTCATACAAAATAATACATCACTATAACGGTTATCATAACGACAGTTTTTTGTGCTAGGGCTACTGTTAACAAGGATATTCTTTCTTTGTCTAGCCAAAATCTATATAGGTAGTCTATTCAATTTATTTCTTACTATTTTCCGGGATAAAACGTAGACTACCTATGTCACTCTCTAGCTCTCAAGCTACCCAGCTCCAACAAATTCGTCGAACGTCGTTTTGTTTTGACGAAATATGAAAACAAAAAATTTTGTCATCCCATACAAAATGTGTCAAGTTGATTGGCTGTTTTGAATGGAACGACAGACGACGTTTTTTTTATCTATTGTCATATGTCTTTATTTGAATGTTATGCAGTTTCATGGGTAGAATCACTCCCTAAAATATAATATGTAATAAGTTTTTAGTAAAAATGACATTTTTATGACAAGCTTTTTTGCTGACTGTACTTTAAAATTGTATTGTCATCTAAATCAAACCTGTATACAAAATTTCAGCTCCATCGGACACTGGGAAGTGGGTCAAATTAAGCTTGCAAGATTTGTCCCCCACTAACTAACAAACTACTGACTGACATGGCAAGTTAATAAAAAGCTTCTAAGTAAAAAGCTTGTAATTGTAGATAATATTTTTCATAAATTATTATTGTTAATTTTTTACACCTTGTATAATATTAGTAATAGATAGGAGATCGAGAGAAGCTCGAGATAATACATTTTTGGTCACCCATCCCGTGTCCAACCATTGCAAAAGTTTCTTAGCCACTGAGCATGTAAGATGAGTACCGTTGATCTATTTTGCCGAATAGATCGGTCAAATAGATTACAGAAGGTAAGGCTGATCAATCATCGAATTGGTTCATACGGTATATTCATACCATGACATGATAAGAATCAGATGGAAATAGGGTAGCCATATTATATTCCAGATATTGACCAACGTCTTTGACCTCCTAGACTTCATATGACGACTTCCGTGGCCGAGTGGTGTAGGTACGCACCAGTTTCCAGTTTCCGCTATCTTAGTGGACCTTTTTTTTCGTATACCGCTAACGGCATGTGGATTCGATTCCCGGTCGGGTAAATATTGAAAAAGAACTTTTAAATATTTTTTTCTCGTGTGTGATTTTTTTTGTATCCACAACGATTGCCATAACACAGGAGCTTTAGCTACTTAGCTTGGGATTAAAGCAATGTATGTCAAATTATTGATGGTGGTATTGGTGGCAACCAAAATAAAAAATAAATAAAATAAGAGGTATTTCATTAAAAAAAATATCAATGCATGATTTAAAAACCACATTCAAGGCTATAACCGTTTTGATAGGTACCTATTTAAAGTTAAAATTTAACATAGTGTAAAGATAAAACTTTTTTGGTTTGTTCAGGTTATAAAATAAAAAATAAAACCGCCTTAAAAAAATGCCACCGAAAAGTAAGAAATAATCCCTCTTTTACTGTAATCAAACCAAATAACGTAAGTACTTTGAAGTATCGGTAACAAAAACAATATTAATTGTACATGTTTCACGCCCGACTTCAACAGAGAACCTCCTGTTTTTTGAAGTCGTTTAAAAAGGTTACTACTCATTACAATAGGTGCAAAGTACGCTAATCGCTTAAAGAGCTTATATAGTCAAACTATGGTTAACTATAGTCTGTAAATTAATATACCTAGTTCTTTAGTGACCATAAAAATCGCATAACACTATTATCTCGTAGTAAGCAATCTACTCAATACATATTAGTAATTTAATTACAACTTCAAAAATTGTTTCATACAAAGTCTGACCCCATTTTTATCCCTTAGGGGGTGAGTATTTAAAAAATCCTTTGGTAGTGCTCACTTAAATCTTTTGCAAAATCTATATACAACGTTTCTACTGAATTCATTGAAGAAATAAAAAGTGACATACAAACTCTTATCCCCTTTTTACCACCTTAGAGGAGGAATTTCCGAAAACCCTCTCTTAGTGCTCCCCTACACTGTCCACGGAAAAATACATGCCAATTTTCAGCTTCTTGCGCCCAATAGTTTCGCCCAATAGAAACGTAAGAGTTTTATATATAAAGATAAGTACCTACTAATAATTTCTGTACAAAAAGTAATAGTATACCATCAAAAACATAAATGTGAAATGAGAGCCAAGTTATATTATGATTATGCCTTGGTTGTTGACTTTAACGACAAAAGAAGTGAGATCTAAGTAGGTGCCAAGTGCAATGGCGAGTCCTTAAATTTATTTATAATTTGTTTCATGAAATATTTGTAGAAGTGTAGTCCTGTACAGCACGTGATAGGTCAGAAATTTAAGGCGATCGCGAAGCGCAGCGAAGCAATCGCCTTAAATTCCGCGGTTATTTTTTTTTCACACCACAGAACTCTTGTTGCTTTCGTATAACTATCTTACGGTACATAATTATATCCCTAGGGATATAATTATACAGGGCGTCCCAAAATTAACTCACATGGAGGGAAAGTACCTTAAATACTGAAGATATAAAATTTTACTGAAAGGAGACTTCATTTTTATTTTAAAAAGAAAACTAACTGCATTCACCGAATTTTGAATAATCACTTGTCTGAACTGGGAATAGGTATTACTAATGAGTGAAGATTGGAGCAATTATACCTAATTCCCTATCATAAGTGTTTGATAATGTGATAAGTAACACCACCTCGATTGGTTTTAAAAAGTTTGAATAATTTCGTGCGAGTTCGGTTCTCGGCTTGGACATGCTATTATTAAAAAAAAATTGAATGCAGTTCTATTGTTATTTAAATAAAAATAAATTCCTATTTCGATAAAACTTTCTATCTACAGTATTTGGTGTGGTCTATGCCACCATGTGACATAGTCATTGGAAGCCCTGGGGGCGTCCCACGACTATGCCTTAAGTTGGAATAGACCGCACCAAAGTAACTATTCAAACATTTTTAAACCAATCGAGCTGGTGTTACTTAACACATTATAACTTTATCAAACACTTTATGATAATTGCTCCAATCTTCACTCATTAGTAATACATTGAAATGTTAAAGTTTTGAGCACGACAGTCACAGGAAAGGCTATCCATAACGCTGCACAAACTTGTTATTCAACATTAAGACGAGGATTCCCGACCGAAATAGGTACGCTAACGCTTGCTCGGCCGCGCGCGATACACTTCACGCGGACGCAGCGGCAGCCGGCAGTGAACTGTGAACTCGCGAGCGCCCCGCGAATCGAAAATCACTTAAAATTCAATTAAAAATTAAATAAAAATAAATTTAAACTTATGACGGCCGGAATCGCTCGGCTAGTCAAAGACAATTATTTTCGTATATTTTTCATTAACTAAAACCAAGTATACCTACTACAAGTAATAGGATATTTGGATTACGATTAGACGAATGTTTGGGATTTTATTTGACACAGTTAAATATCACCAATCGAAAAAATACGGCCGGAAGCACTAGATAAATAACTGTAAAATAACATATATTTTTTCCAAATTTTGAGTACTTGTGGTTTGCGAGTAATCCATAATTTAAAATATCCTATTTTCGGGAATCGGCGCCTTAAATGTTAAATTTCGTAGTCTTCCTTTTATTTAAGATGCTATGTTATTAAGAAAAAATTATAAGGTATGATCGAGCCTTTCGATCGGTACAATTAAATTAGAGAAATATTTTTGTGCGATTCCCAGTTCAGACAGTTGATTACTTAAAATTCTTTGAATGCAGTTCGTTTTCTTTTTAAAATAAAAATGAAGTCTCCTTTCAGTAAAATTTTATATCTTCAGTATTTAAGGTACTTTCCCTCCATATGAGTTAATTTTGGGACGCCCTGTCTGTATATATTACGGCTTTATCTATCTTACTGCGTCACATACACCATTCGACAACGGAAATCGTCATATTGATAAAGTGGTAGTTTTCGATGAGAGATTTGAAATACACTATGCCGAAAATACGCGGCTGATTTTCAAATCCCGTGGATGTATGCAATCACGCGGCGTAATTTCGGCCATAGTGAGTTTTCAGCACAGATATAGAATTTACTAGATAACGCAAATGCATGTACTTCGCGTGTCCGAACCTCCATCAAACGTCCAGGGCCCCGATCGCGGTAATTCTATGACGCATTAGTCAAGTGTACGTGCAGTTGACGTACAGTTGACGTACAAAACTGTTTTTTATAACGCGCCGCTTTGACAGTGCTACAACCTGTTCTATTCCGGTGATAATCTTTAGAACTAAAACAGTTTTCATACGACGACAGTCTATTTTGACAGCTAATTTCGTATTGCAAGTGGTTCCTCTGTCACGGAAGTCATCGGATCAGACAGGATTGTGGGACTACAGGTTTGCGTGACGTGTGCGTCGTTATGTCATTACGGCAATACGAAGTCAAACGTCAAGACGCAAACGAGATCAAGATCTAACTTACAGCCAAGTATTATTTTTCTATGCTTACAGTCCGTGCGCGTCTGCTGTTGCAGCCGGACGGCGCAAAAACAAAAGAAAAATGCCTCGTTGCGTGATAATTAACTTCAATAGCCCAAAATGGTTTCGGCTTAGATTTCCCGTAACTCGAATGTGACGTAACAGTAGGTGTTAAGGCGCTACTCAGAAAAAGCGTGGACTTTATGATATAAAACTATAGGACGGTTAGAGTTGTTACAAATCTGGTAATAAGATATATATTTATTCATACCTTTATCTAGATTCGTATAGTTTCAGAAAAAAGATTTTATGATTTTGCCTCGACACTTTGTCTTGAAATACTAAATCTACTACTGAAAATTGGTTTAATTAGTGGACACCTATAATATTTAGGATCTTGTAGAATAATTAAAAAAAAGTCGCTATTGTTTTTAATACGAAGTAATGTTGTGTTTTTTTTTGCCTAATTTGCAAAATCGGTCTCGCTCCCGCGCGCGTCGTTTTCTCATTGCTATCTCGCTTAACCCATTATGGGCTAGCGGTGCCATATGGCATCACTTTTCAGCCCTTCAAACTTTCGCGTCGTGTAAATTCATTCATTAGTTTTATTGGATCGTAATTGTATCAAACTATGAGGAAGTAGTGTGGCTGTCACCTAGGCGCATCCTGAGTGGTCGGAGACTTAATCACTGCATGCACGTGCTAGTAGTCTTTCAAGAAATTTGACAACGATGGACGCCGTGTTTACGTAAGTAAATTACAATTTATTTATTTGATATTATTTGATACTTTTGCTGTTGCTATTGGTAACTGAGACATATTTTAGTAATAACAATAATTGAAACATGCAATTATATCTTTGCATTTGCTTTTTACTTTGTGTTAAATGTTAATGATGCCGTTTGGCACCGCTAGGCCACTATGTTGTCTTTTCTAAAAATTACTTACTTTTTATTTACATTATTTATAACTTTAAATAATGAATTTATCAATTTTATTTTAGTTATAAAGGTGTATTAAATTATTATTTCCTTTATTACATTTTAAGTACTTACAAAATTATATTTCTAAACATTAAATTTTTACAATGTATAACACTAAAAAATATAACATTTAAAAATACAAAAATGCAGTTCCCCAACGGCAGCAAGATCAAGGTCCCGGCTACCGATGGTTAAGGATCCAGAGACAGGAACGTTCTCACTATACGGGCCGTGTCCAGAAGTACTGCCTTCTGCATCTGACTCCCGATCCATCCACCTAACGCAAGCCTCTTAAGGTGTTTATCGAGGCTCTTGGCTATCAGACCATGGGCAGATATGACTATCGGAAGAATAATTGCTGAGTCAATGTCCCACATGTCAACAATCTCGTGAGCTAAATCAAGATATTTGTTTTCTTTATCTTTTTCAGCTTTCACAAGGTTGTCGTCATGGGGAACAGTGACATCAACAATTATCGCGCGGCGTTCGTGTCGATCTATCAATACAATATCAGGCTTATTAGCTACAATAGTCCTGTCTGTAATGATAGATCGATCCCAATACAATGTGGCATGGCTATTTTCAAGGACCTGTTCTGGTGCATACCTGTAGTACGGCACCTCGGATGCCACAAGACTATGTTTCAGAGCAAGTTGTTGGTGTATTATCCTGGCCACTTGGTTATGTCTATGCAAATACTCGCCGTTTGCGAGACGAGAACAACCGGAGATTATATGCCTAAGGGATTCACCCGGACGATGACACGCTCGGCAAATATCCACTGTGCCATCCCTTAGGATATACTTTCGGTAGTTATTCGTCATCACAACCTCATCCATAATTGCACAGACAAAACCTTCGGTTTCACCAAAAAGGTCACCGAAACGGAGCCAGGATACTGAGGCTAATAAATCTACGTCGGGCCCATGGAGAGCCCGGTAGAATCTGCCATGTAACTCCTTGCTTTGCCACACAGTGCTGCGGTCGGAAGTACTAAGTATTACAGGTTTGCGCCAGTTTTCTTTTGCTAAAAATAGAGGAGTCAGTCCATTGTCAACAGCAACTACATCTCTATGAGACCCCATATCGACTTGGAGAAAATACTCCCTAAGATTGCATATCTCGCGGTTATGCAATGTCTTAGCATTTAAGAAGCACGACCACCGCACTTCCGCGGGATATACAATCTCATTGTCGATGAACGTGGGTGATGTATGCGGTGTGCTGTTAGCAATGTACGAACTTTTCTATCCAGGGCATCCAGTTCAGTTTGAGTCCATTTAAGTATGCCGAAGGAATACATCAGTACCGGCATGACCCATCCATTGTATGCGCGAACCTTGTTTCCGCCAGACAAAAGACTTTTAAGGACTTTTGAAAGGCGCCCCAAGAAACGCTCACGCAACGACTGTTTCATGTCAGCATCGTTGATGCCTAATGCCTGTGACATACCTAAATATTTATAGGTTTCGTTTACGGAGAGAGATATAAGATGAATAGAATCCGAGAGTTGTATACCCGTAGATTCCATTATCTGACCACGCTTTACATGCATGACTGCACATTTGTCCACACCAAATTCCATTTTAATGGCATTACTGAAAGCTTCAGTAACCTTCAGTAACGCTGTCAAATGAGAGCTGCTATGGGCAAATAGTTTCAGGTCATCCATGTACAGCAGGTGTGATATTACTTGACCATTTCTCCGTAAACGATAGCCTAACCCTGAACTCTCGAGAAGTGTACTCATAGGGTTCAAGGCCAGACAGAACCACAATGGACTCAAACCGTCACCCTGGAAGATACCTCGCTCTATTTTTATAGGATCGCCCTGACCTAGAATCCGTCGAGATCCTGGATAGAAAAGGACCGTTCTCCATTTTCGCATGCACGATATCAAGAAAGTGCGTAGAGTTGTATCTATTTTATACAACTCCAGCACCCTCATGAGCCACGAATGCGGCACGGAATCATAGGCCTTCTTATAATCTATCCAGGAAGTCGACAGGTTCTTTCGGTTTCGACGAACCTGTTGGTTAATAGCCATGTCAATGAGGAGTAGCTCCTTAGTACCGCGGGCCCCATTCCATTATTATTATTATTTATTATGATTATTTGTATTAAAAAATATTTATTATTCTTTTAACAGAGGCTGCACGTTGCATGAAGCGTTATCTATTCTTGAAAATGAAGACGATCTGGAACTACAGTTGTTATATATTGAACCCCCAGATCCTGCGGTTCGTTCTGATGAAGACGCGGCTGCTAAAGATGAAGGTGGACTTGTGAATAACTTATCAGGTCGCTAACTATGCTTCTCGCGCCCGTGGTTCTTCTCGCAGTCGTGGTAATACTAACGACCCTGGTTCTACCTACATGTTCTACATTTTATTTTCCATTTCACATTCAGTTGCTTTTTATATATTTTTAATAAACCAAAGCTAAAACTTGTTTAATTTAATTTTTACCCAAACAAGAAGATTATAAACAATATCTATATTTGCTAACATAGGAGTCTAGCGGTGCCATATAGCATCACCTCATTACTGAAAAACTAAAACTTCAACGAAACTTTTATAGGCTAAACATAGTAGTATATGTCCATAAGTACCACTATATAAAAAATCACGCTATTCCTATAACTTTAGAAAATTCCGTCCTTAATGGGTTAAGCAATATTTTTCGAGTATTGTCTTTAAAAGTCAGCACGCTTGTTTTCAATTAAAATCGTGATACTTGCGTTATCTTTGTAAATCTATATCTGTGGTCGTCAGTAATTAATTCCAATGGCATTGCAGGCTTAATCACGCCGAACTTCGGTCACTTTATTTTCGGCCATGGTGTAGATCGAAACGAGAGTGCAAAAACTGCGATGTGGACGGTACACGCACACGAGTAAATATCCCTTCATGTGGTACACGTGCTCTTGTTGGAACAACAACTCAGTTATATCGTGTTGTTTGCAAAATGAAATTGCCTGCCATCGATGCACGTCCATGATTGGCTTCTACCCTACCAGCGGTAATCATATTTGTTAATATTAACTAGCTACCGTTATAGTTGCCAGCAGCGCAGTAAAATAATACTTCGTTAAAGTTATAAAAGAATAAAGCTTTTTCTACTGCAGATTTTGAACAGAAAACTTATCGAAATTAATTTGAAATAGTTTTTGTTTCAAATCACAAATATAAAATCTTTTGAAAAATAAACGGGCACGTCTTGCTTTACGAAACACTAGCTTCACGCACGCGGCGTCGCCCGCGTGGACTTCATGACGTTATACTGCGGGAATGTGATATTTTTCCGGGATAAAAAGTAGCCTATATTCCTCTCCAGGCTACAAAATATCTATGTCCCTAATTTTAGCCGTTCAGCCGTTTTGTCGTGATTGAGTAACAAACATACAAACATCTAAACTTTCACATTTATAATTTATGGTAGGATGCTCACTTCATGTTCATTTTGATAACCCTGACAGTTTTTTTTAAACAACAATTTTTGTCTCAAATGTAGCTATAGGATACAAAAGTGATTTTCTAATAAGCATTTAAAATAAATATTAAGACCTCTCCGCAACCCCAAACTTGTAAGAATGTAAAGTAGACTTCAAAGAATGTAGTAAAGAATGTTGAACGTTGGGAAGTTTTTTTTAATGTTTATCGGAAACACAAACATAAATCCAATACATCTGACACAGAAATTGTTGTCGAAATAAACGAACAATTGTATTTTAATGACCATGAAGTGAGGATGTTCGTATTAAAATAAAGCAAGTGCCCGTTTCTTATTTGCAATTATTGTTAGAATACAATTATTTTCTTAAAGTTACAGAAACATAAAGCAAAAATAGTATAGATCTCTAGTGAATACAAGCTATAACAGTAAGTACCTTTAAAAATCAACACATATTTATAGTGCTTCCTTTTTACTTACTTACTTCTTAGTAAGAAGGAAGTCACAATTATTGTGACTTTGTAAGACAATACCTAATTTCAAACTTCTCTTCGAAGTAAATAATATCAAACCTCATTTTCTCCTTAGCTTCCTCAAACGAATCGGTGTAGTAGTAAGCGTTTTGATATGCAGTGATGATGCACTCTTCATGGACAGTGACGTCAGGGTCGAATCGCTTTATTTTGCCAGGTGTGATGAGGGCGTGTTGCAGTTCAGCCACAGACGAAAGGAGGCCGGCACCGTACACACGAAATGATCCGTCAGTTTGTCGGCAGAGCCCAAACTCTACGGTGAAGAAGTAAAGCTGAAAATAATAGGGTTTTATAGATACTTTACCGTCGCCGCACACGAGCCACTCGTGACAGCTACAAAAGCCGAAGAAACAAGTGACTAACGCCCGAATTCTCGAACGCAAATCATCTTTGGGAGCGTCTCAAACATCATGGCATCTCTTTCATACGTTTGACATTTAAAGTGACAGGGCGATGTTTGAGACGCTCCCAGAGATAAGTAGCGTACGAGTATTCGGGCATATGTATACTAGCGGCGTCAAACGCGTGCGGCGAGTTCTAATTTAAAATGTATGAAAACTACAACAGATAGGTTGGTGACGGCTTTTTGTGCTTGTGATCGAAAACGATCACGATAAAGATAACGAGAGTTTCTCGTGCTAGGGTACTGTTATCCTGATAGTTAATGTACATATTTATTGATATTAATGTATCAAACTTACGGTGGCCAATTTATCGATATCTTCGTCAGAAGCGCCGAGCGAGGCTAATCCAATTTCTTGAGAAAATTGGGCAAAACTCGGATTTGCGAGTAGGGGCATGTGACCGAGGAGTTCGTGGCAGCAATCGCTAAACAAGAAATTAACAAATATACTTACTTATACAAATAGTATATTGCATTAACATCTAAAACGTATTATAGAACAATAAAGTCAATTAACAAAACCTTACTGCAAATACAATTTTATTATTATACTATAATACTTCTTTTAGCCTAATATAGATAATTTGAAATATATTTTTGTAATAACTTCGTTTTTATGACAAGCTTTTTTGTTGACTGTACTTTAATATTATATTGTCATCCAAACCAAACCTGTATGCAAAGTTTCAGCTCAATCGAACACTGGGAAGTGGATCAAATTTTGCTTGCAAGATTTGTCCCCCACTAACAAACTAACTAACTAACATGGCAAGTTAAATAAAAGCTTGTAATAGGTACTGTTTGCTCATTCATTTAATAGATAAGTTTTAACTTACACTTTAATTGTCGTTTATTTACTTTTGAAAATGAGTTTACCGCTTATAAACGTAATTCATTAATCGTTATTGGTATTTTGTCTTAGCTAAAGTGAATATTCTCAAACTGGTTAAGTTTACTTGTTAAAATGGTGCAAATGGTCTAAGACGCAAATGATTAACTACTTTGTGTACAGTCAAACTAATTAAATTATGAGTCATGACCCATTCTGCTTAGGTATGCGTAAAAACCGTAAAGGTCCGAGTCATCGTCAACAAGTTTGAATTTCAACCTTATTGAATTTAAATATTCGTAAGAAAAACTTATGGAGGGTCATGATTCAATTGGTTCGACTGTACATAGCCATACTGTAGTACTATTAACACTTATCAGCTTGATGGCCATTTTGTGTCAAACTTAACCCACCATCTGCAGTGACGCGTATAAATATACCGCAATTTGGGTTTCCCCAAATATCCTGAAACACATGGCGTGGCGAGGTGACTCATCATAACTCTCCTTATAAAATGGAATCCGCAAATGGATCGATGTCTATAAATGATTAACTTAGTTTTATTAAAGTCTAGGCGAATGAACATTCTATGTTTTAAAATCAAGATTATTTTTCTCTTAATAAGGGATCAAATCGTTTATTTAGTCACTATTATAAATAAAAGGTATTAAAAATTTGTACACGACTGCCAAAGGGCGTTTGTGCACTACCACTGAATTTTACCGATCCGGAAAAAATCGGATGCTTGTATTTTAATAATTAATCATTTATATTAGTAATTAATTAAATACAAGCATCCGTTTTTTTCCGGATCGGTAAAATTCAGTGGTAGTGCACAAACGCCCAAAGGAGTGTAATGTCATAATTTGAGCTTCAAATATAAAAAAAAGTGTGAACTAAACCTAATCTATTAACGTCGTGTCTACATTTTCTATTTTTGTTATAGAGTTCTGCCGCTTTTACTAACATATTATTATTACAGTGATAAATTGCTACCTATGGGAAACCTGTGCCAACTCTGTATATTAAAAAACTCTTGCGTAACCTCATTTATAAAAACGACATAAGTCAGGGTTACGGTGTTTTATATATTAGTTTTTTTAGTCTATTTTTAATCGCTCTTGAACTCTCAGACGTTTTGTAGACTATGATAATGTCTCACTCACGGTTTCACTCTCAAAAATAGTTTTGAATCATAATATATTAACATGTTCTTTAGGTATTTCATATTTAATAAAATACATTACTTATTAGTTTTATTTTGTTAAATTACGTTAGGTAATCAAACCAAACAAGCAAACGAAAAATGTCACAATATATATTTTTGAGAGATATTCATGTGTTCATTTGTACCTACATCATTATCTAGTAATATGAAAAATTATATGAATCTAAAAAAATCTTTGTAAGTTAGGATTATGTTTAAAGTGAATGCTCGTTACAGTATGTCTGTAATGTATACTATTATTAAAGATGTTTTTGTTTTATTTGATATGTTTAATGTTACTGTGTTTTTAAAAATGTTATTTAAGTAAGTATATTTCTAGTGTTCAAATTCCCCCTTCAGAAGAGTCTGAGTCTGACGCCTTATCTAAGTCTGACGCCATAACAACGATGCTTTCTGCATTGTAGAGATGAGGTAGCCAGTTCCTCAGAAGTTGAGGATTCCGGGAGTAGCACGCTCCATCTTCAGCCTTATCATCATTTAACATCAGGTGTGATGAAGGCTAAGTGCAACCATCGTTGTGGATTAAAAAAAAGACTTACGGCTCTGGCGTATAAAAGGGATCGGAGGAATGGCGAATATACTGCGTGCAATGGAACACCCTGAACGCAAGGCCCGAGAGAAAGTCCCTGGGGGACAGGTAGCCTGCAACTGGTCGCAGTTGGAATCCAGTCTTCCGCTTCAAGAAGGCGCTTACGTCTTCAAGCTGAAAAAAGGAACAGTAAATAAATATTGGAAACTATCACATTGTCATACATTGTTCCTATACCAAACTAACCCGACCGGGAATCGAACCCGGAACCTCTAAATCTAGAGATAGCGGCACCTTGGGAACAGGTGCGTACACCACTCGGCCACGGAGGTCATCAACAGTCTTTTTTTATTGTTTTTAAATATAATTTTTCTAAAGACTAGAGTAAATTCTGGCAAGTCAATAATTTTTCGAATTATAAATTGATTTATAACTGCAATTTTTCTGAGATGGAGCCAGAAAATTTTAACAGTCTGTAAGTCAATTTGTCATCCTTCTTCATTAATTCGCAACACGCAATAAACGGAAAGAATTAATAACAAAAAAATATAAGTGCAGCAACAAAATACCTATTTGATAAATTCGACGCTTCTCGTAACGACTCCGTAGCTCAGTGGTTAGAGCAGTCGCCCGGATAGCGAAAGGTCGTGGGTTCGAGTCCCATCGGAGCTGGTTGTGAGACGGGTTGATTTTTTCTAAATACTTCATTTCTATTTTTCAACAAAATACGTGCTAAAATTCAGTAAGTGGTTTCGTTATTATAATATATTTTCAATAAAAGTTATCGCCGTGATCAAACCTCAACGTCTAGCAATTAATCAATACACCAGGCTGTAACTTTTAATTGTCTTGGGAAGTCAGCGTTGACCCTTTGTACCGCTTTAATACAAAAACTTATGAGAAAGTCTTCCAGTGGGTTTTTCTTTTACTTTCACCGCTTAAATGACCTTTAAACATTTTTCAATCTTGCGAGAAATGTACCGGAACTCATCGCGGTTTATCAAAGCCATACACATTATGCATGACGGTTTTGACCTGGCATGCATATCCGACAGGCAAACCTTAGCATGTAAGTACCTATGTCCGCTCGTCAACTTAGCAAATATCAAATCAAAATTCATATTTTTGCTCAGCTTGCACGCACAGAACCTTCATGTATGTGTCACAGTTAAGATAGTTATAGCTGTAATATAGCTACATCCCTAGGGATATAATTATATACCGTAAGATAGTTTATACGAAAGCGATTTATTACTTATTTACTAGTAATATAATAATTATAATACGGTCCAAGTTTAGTGATAGTTATATTACTAGATTTGTTTAATGAAATAATTGTAGGAGTATTGTCCTGTAGAACACGTGATAGGTTAGAAATTTAAGGCGATCGTGAAACGCAGCGAAGTGATCCCGTTTAAATTTCGTGGTTAATTTTTATCACACCATGCACAGAACTCTTGAAGCTTTAGTATCTTACGGCACATAATTATATCCATAGGGATATAGCTATGTTACGGCTTTATCTATCTTACTGCGACATATGTACAAGTAAGTAGGTATGTAGCATGAAAAACTCTCATTATAGTTATCTTAATCGTATCGTTTAGGTAAGAAGTCAAATTTATATTTGCCTAATTTATAATTTATATAACACTAACCACCGGTTGCACCAAGTTTTTAACATTACACTTTTACTTTTACAGGGTTTATGGTTTAAAAATGTATGGGATTTGACAGTTTTGACAGCAAAATTCTGTTACTTTTTACGAATTCGTAAAATGAATATTTTGATGCAGCCGGCAGTAATAATATTTTCTCTTAATTCGTCCAATTTCTATAAGCATGATGTGACCGCCTTAAACAAAATTTAGCATTTTGCATGTTAGCTACTATTGTTAAGTTTTAATGCTATTCATATTGAAATTTTCCATGGCAGTCCAAATAAACCAATAATTATAAAAAAAAATTGCAGACCACAAACAAACAGTTGCCCTTGAGTCTAGTACAGTAGAATTAATTGAATTATGACCCATTTTGCTAATAATTTGTTTGAAACAGTCTCAATCTTATAGACCAGTGTCGATGTCAACTAGTTCTAATTTCGACCTTGTTGAATTTCAATATCTATTAGAAAATAAACTTATTGTAGGTCACGATTCAATTGGTTCGACTTTACATAAACTTGTCCTGTAATGGTGCAAGTCAGTTAACAAATACCTGAGGTAGGTTGTCATCTCTATAGCCGCAGTACTTCACAAGCTGTGGCCAATTTTCAAGGTACTCCTCGCAAGCGTGCTTCTGGTAAAGTTTGTGTAGTTCGCGGAACACGATCCCCCTGTAATCGACAATCTAACTTCAATAACTAAGCGATGTGAGGAGAACTTCGACCACACAGCAAGCCTAGTCGAGGTTGAACTATCAAACTCAATTTATTTGACAAAAGACAATCTAGAGTGGCCTAGCGCGCCCTTCGACCAACAATAGTAGTAGATGAAGGATGAAGTAATAGCAGAGAAATAAGGTAAAAAATTACGATCTTACGTCATAAATTACAGGAACTACTTATAATATATATAAGCGCAATGGCTAAAGTGGGCGTATATTTTCTCAGCCATATTTGTCACTCCAACTATGTATCTAGACCTATATATTGTTGAGCGAAGTGCGCGCCAGATAAGTCTGCGCGCGGACGAAATTGAATACGTAGGTACTAATCTATGTTATGTTTAAAAGTTGAATATTTTTGAAGTGTACTCGGCGAGACCTTTCATTTGATAGCCATATTGTTATAATTGAAAAAAAAAGTCAATAAGGAAGGAAGTTATTTTTTTTTTGGCACCTCACACATCCTCCATATTGAATATTATAACTCGCGCAGTTAAAGAAACAATCTGTAAATGGCGGCGAAGCATTAAGTGTGAGCGCGATAGCATGACCCACCCACGTGGTCTACATGCAGCATGACGGTATGTGTGAACGAGATAGCATGACCAGACGGCCGCCATTTCTATATTGTTTCTTCAGCCTGCCAGTGTTACTCGGGGTGACATAATGATACCTCAAACATTAAAAATGGTTTTTTAGTATTTAAAAGTTATGGTCGAATATGGGTCGAGTAAAGAAACTCACATTCATACACTCATACATA
Organism: Crambus lathoniellus; assembly: GCA_949710035.1. Taxonomy (NCBI): domain Eukaryota; kingdom Metazoa; phylum Arthropoda; class Insecta; order Lepidoptera; family Crambidae; genus Crambus; species Crambus lathoniellus. The sequence goes on from OX453296.1 coordinate 38,131,719, forward strand.
CATTTTTGGGACAGTTGTGTAAAAATGTATTGTAACCAGTAGTGCCAAAAACGTCACAGTCGAACCAGCACCGATAAGCATAATATGATAAACATAATCGGAACTAGTCGCCGACTGCCTGCACCGACTACCTACTCGGACCGGTATCGATAAGCGCTGTCAGATCGGCTCAGATGCCAGCTTCCTACGTGTATGTCGCTGGGATATGAGGAAATCAGAGATTTCACGAAATCCCTAGGGATATCACGAAATCACGGAAGATTTTAGTGAAATGACATATCACTGAACTTGTTAAGGAAGAAGACGTCGTAAATAAGAATATTCGTCATCTTCCGTGATTTCGTGGTATCCATAGGGATTTCGTGAAATCCCTGATTTCCTCATATCCCTGCGACATGTATACGCCCTTAAGTCTATTGCCCAAACACCGCAATGTATCAGGGAGAATCCAGTCCAATCAATTTATCACACGTTTGTGACAGTCTTGTTCTATTGCGTTTAACCGTAATTGCTTTGAGGCACTCAGAATTGAACACAGAGCGGCATAATTACAAACTCCTGAACATTTGAACTAGGAACTATGCAGTTCTGAATTAGTATTTCTTGGATATGGATTTTAGAAATGTGTGTTTATTAAACACGGCTATTCAGCAATAGACCTTTGATAACTCTATAACGGTTAAAATCTAATATTTCAGCTAGCCGTTATTTATGAAGCAACGTAATCTTTTAAGGTACATCAGTGTACTTTTACAAAATGTGTCGTGTAAATTATCACGAACCTTTTTGTAACTATTATAAGCGGGAATTTAATAAGCACACCGAGCAACACGCCAAATAAAGGCGCATTGTATATAGTAGAGGACACGAATTAGGGTCGACCTTCACCCACCTGTTAAATAGATGAAACTTATTTTTTATAAACTAGCTTTTACCCGCCGCTTTACTTGCGTCAAATTCAGGGTAACGTTGTTCAATCTATGGAATTTCTTTATAATCAATATTCTGTCTTCACTAATTCTCTTAAGTGGTTGTCATTTGTCATATTAGATATAACTACAGATAATCTTCGATTAGGGGATGATTTATATTAGATGATTCCGGGCGCGGGCCGAGCCGTGCACGAGTTGCGGACGAGCCACGGATTTGACACGTTAGATACGTTTTGTAAGAAGCTGTTCTTATTCGGTATACACCGTGTTCATCCAGAAAGGACGAAGCACGCTCCATACTACGGCACCTCGTGCACGGTTCGGCTCGTGGTGCGGTCTAACATAAATCATTCCTAAACATGTCTCGTAAGAACAATTTTTGCCAACTTGCCAACGACCTCGCGACTATTATTACGTAGATACTTAACGGCATAAATAAAGATAACCGTTGACAGTAGATTTATCAACGCATAGCTCAAACCTACTGGCCCAATCTAGCTGTGGTACTGTTAGTTATTATGATGTGGAGGTTCCCAAAGAAACGATTTTGAAAACCGTGTGTGTGTGTGTGTGTGTATAATAGTAGATTGTATTACAAGGGAGCAAAATAATATATTTACGGCGAGGGCGCTATTATAAATCCAGAGCGAAGTGAAGGATTTTTTGAAGAAAAAAAATTTTTTTTCTTATGTTCATCGGATACCCTTTAAGTATCTCCGGGGTACCATAGGGATTTAAAAAAAATGATAGATTTTAGCTACGACGCACCGTTTTCGAGGTACTAAGTATCATTTTTATAAAATTCATTTTTGAAAATTCCCGGCCCCATCAGTAATTTTTTTTTTTAAGTCCTTCACACCTTTGCTACGCTCCAACTAATGCTTCTTTATTTATGTTCTAAATTTAAATCTCATTATTAACTTTAAAAACACCGGCCCCGTTGGCGCAATGTATGGTGACAGGGAAACTCGACATATTCCTTGAAAGAGGTTATACTAGAGGTTATTACCAACAAATCAAGTCCAGTGAACAGGGTCAAAACTGGATGCTTACTGAGTTGTGACGGTTCTTTGATTTTTGTATGAAAAAACGCTTGCCCAAATGCAAATTTTGAGCTTTTAAAATGATCTCAAATTTTTCAACTTTTAGAAAAGTTTAATTTTAATGTTTGAAATGGAGTAATTTATTCACAATTAAGTAATGGTTTTTGGTAACAATTCAGAAAATTTCTAAAATATCGAAGTGCTGTCACGAGTCCAGTGAACCAGGGGTCAAAATTGGGTGGTTACCGAGTCGAGACTCACGACTCGGTAACCATCCAATTTTGACCCCTGGTTCACTGGACTTAATTTGTTGCTAATGACCTCTAGTATACATATATACCTAACCCCTTTCAAGGACTAGGTCGAGTTTCCCTGTCACCTTGTATATTCGTAATACCCCCGTTGTTTCCAATTTCCGTAACACCAGTGCTGGAGCTACTATTACTTTGTAATCAAATCAATGTGTGTGGTGTTGTGAAATATTCATTTATTTATTTTGTTTATTTAATATAAGCGTGATTATTTAATCACGCGTACTTAAAATAAATAAAATAAATAAAGCCATAAAAAGCTTTTTTGAAATACTTTTCATCCACTTTACGGATGGATGAAGGTTGATCCTAATCCGTTTCTTGGACGAATACAAAAACAGCAGGCGGCAAAATAAATATGAGGCTCACACGCAACGTTACTAAACTTACCAAGTCTTGATTTCCGAATCCGTGTATTGAACTTTGGGTATCGGTAGACCGCTACAAAATAAAATGAATTAAGTATTCTCCGTTAAGTAAAGCCCAAAATACTGTGCTAAGAAAACTAATTAGCACTGATATAATTGCAACAATAAAAACTATTTAATCCCTTTTTAGAAGCATGAGAACATTCACATTGTAGATTTAATTATTTCGATTACGTTTATCAATCCCCGCAAGCCCCATCCCTCATATAAAGTCGTACTTTTGCCTATAGAATGGTCACGGACGGCTAACAGAAAATTAATTTAGGAATTTAATAAAGTTGAGCCACCTTATACAAGTACACAACGAGACAAAAGACAAACTTATGAATTAGCGCGGAAGTGTTACTTTAAAGGTGATTAAAAATCTGCCGTACTTCGGGGATATCTAGATATCATTATTTTATTATGAAAAGTTATATCGACACTTCCGAACAAACCTTAAAAAGAAAGATACTTACTATTTGTAATTATTAGCGATGGCAGCGAACTGCTCGCGCCTCTTGCGGTACACCGGGTCTTTGAATCCCGGATGGTCAGCGTCAAGCTCAGACCCGTACATCAGAACGTTCTGGGCGCGGTCCAGGTCGGAGATCTTTCGTGGAAACCATGGCATTTCACCGAAATCTATAATAACAGTAATAATAAATTTAGCAACAAATTGCAACGAACTGCTCGAGCCTCTTACATTACAACACCGGGTCGTTAAAACCGGGTGGTCAGCGTCCAGCTTAGACCGGTACATCAGAATATAGGGTATTTCACTGTTGTTGAAATATAGATATTTAATAATGCTTTTTATACATTGCATTTGCTCATCCATCCCGTGACCAACCATAGCGACAATCTTACACTTGACCCTGCCGATTTGCAAATTACAAAGTTCTAACAAATATTAGCCGAGCGAAATCATTTCAAGTGGAAATTAGAGCATGATACAGGATTTTTCCATACGTATCATCAAAAAATAAAATAACTAGGTACAACACACATTATAATATGTACCTATGTTAATTGTAGTTTAACATATACTTTTTTCTTCAGCGCGACATCTTGAAGAGCTTTTGAGAAAAACCGTTTTTACTGAAATTGATTACGAGCAGAGATCTTTATTCTAACACCCAATGAAAAAACTTAATTACTAAAAAGAATTAAAGCGTTCCATCCCAATATTATCATAGATATGAAACGTCAATATCTAGATTAAAACAATGCACCCCTACCCAAAAAATGAATTGAATTTCTTGTCAAAGAAATTTCTGAAGAAGTTATCTTTATGAATATTAATCAAAATTAACATTAATAAAATCTTTGTTTAACTAAGAGTATGAATTAAATTCAAATAACCTAAATATTTGATAGGCTAACGATTTATATATTATTATGCTGTTAGCGTTGCATTATTTGTCATATTCACATCATGTAGGTAAGTAATTGTATTTTTATCCGACTTTAAAAAAAGGAGAAGATTCTAAAGTTGTCTGATTTTTTTATGTAGGTATGTTCAACGATAGCTCCGCCATTGTGAACTGATTTTGATTTTTTTTTCTAAAAGACCACAGTTTCAATTTGGTCTCATGACTAATTTGCAGTCCAGAAGTTTTTCTGAATCCTGAAAAAACACATTGTTGTCGACTAGTAGTTCCCGCTTTACGCGTCAATATTTGCGGACTATTGACCATTTTCAATTATTCTTTTTTTATTCGAAAAGTATAGGTAGGTACTCCTGAGGTTATTGTTACCAAGTCAGAATCTGATGGTGAAATCCAGCGGATATCGAGGAATTCCCACATATTTTATAGGTTTACGTGTTAGAAATATTTTATAACGTTTTTCAAGTAGGTATATGCATCTGGTAGTCACCATCTCATGATGATGAGCTGGTAATAGAAGGTACAACTCCTCAATGGTTAGGGGTTGGAGGATACCTAATTCTTTAAAAATATCGTTGATACGTAAAGATTTCTAGTAGTAATCTTTCAGATTATTTAGGCGAGCTGATGATGGAAGGTAAAACTCCTTAACGCTTAGGAGTTAAAACATGCATAAATAGACCTCTTGTTGTATTCTTTTAAATAATTCAGGTTAGCTTAGCTGATGGTGGTAGATGAGTGTTCTAATTTAGATATGAGCCGTTGCACATTGCGCTACGTTTGTTCCTTATGCGGTTTCTTAAGGTAGTTTTTTTTGAGGTATTCCAGTTACGGCACCAATTTGAACCACACCATTTGAACGGCACCAAAAGCATTTCTGTTACGGTACCAATTAGTGCGGTTCGAAAAATGAATTTAAAAGATTATTAAAGCATTCCATTTACGGCACCTGGAATACCTCGAATTCTTACACTAAAAATGAAAAAAAAACCATTAAAATAACCGCCTTCAAACAGCAAACAAAAAGTCACTTCCTAAAAACGCGTAAAAATGAAAGGTAAAATGAAATCATTCAATCCAACGGACGAAAGTGCGAGAACTATTCTGGTTGAAGTCGGTGTCCACCTAAAAGTAACAAGAACAAATACTGTGAAACACTATGACACAATATCCCATGCGCGGAGTGGTGTAAATGGTAACCTAAGAAATACATAATTTTATGGCTTAGCATTAAAAATTTAATCAGTAAGCTCTAAGTTTAATTAGAAAAAGTCTCACACTTTCAATTCAATTTTATTAAATTTATTTTTATTTTTACGTGCTAAGGTAATCGATTAATAAACGATGTCGACCTTCAAAAGCTGTCAAAGTGCTGCTGTCAAATATTTTTTGAATTTCAGCTCCTTATACGGCCGAAAGAGGCGCTGCTCTAGTTTTCATACAAAAACGATCACGATAACGGTTGCCATAACGATAGTTTTTCGTACTAGGGTTCGATTTCGGTTCGCAGTAAGCCGATTCAGAAAAAGTTGGCGACCAAAATAGTTTCGCCTCAAGTTGTGCATCATATTATATTGTATCATTCAAACGTTTAATTAGCTGAATAGGCCAGTCAATATCAACACAAAAAAGGACAAACATCGCAAACGCGCATGTATCTACGATTTTTTTATATGTTGTTAGGTCCCTTGAGAGTAGTTAACACCCAAGTTTGCAACCCTGAAAACCCTGTGCTACCCCCATGGTGCTCGAAAAACTGCTAAATTTTGGCACTGGATCAGTTTTTTTTCGAAACACTACCCTAAGGAAGCGTTTTCAAGTTTAGTATGGTTGAATTATAATTTAATAAAGCTTAATTTTACTAAAATTTGAGCTTCAATTCAGCACTCTAGGTCCATTGTTTGCAGACACCATTTTTGGAGGGTAGATACCTTTCTTGCTGTAGGTGAGCACTAAGAAAGGGTTTTAGAAAATTCCCGTTATACAGGGTGCTACAGGGTGTTCCAATTTGTATGGGGAATACCTTTCATGGTGTAGCTAAGCAAAAAAAAATGGTTTTGGAAAATTCCCGTTATACTATGATACTATGACCCGTTATATGTATGAGAATTTGCATAGGGCTGAGGGTAGATACATCATTTTTGGAGGGTAGATCCCTTTTATGGTGTAGGTGAGCACTAAAAAAGAGTTTTGGATATTTCCCATTATACATGGTGCTTAAAGGTGTTTCAGTTTGTAAAGGAATTTCCATTTAGGTTGAAAGAAGAGAGATAGCTTTCATTCATAATGCATGTTAATTGATAGTAAAAACCAAGCGAACAAAGACTCTGACCCACTATGTCAGAAGATAAGTGAGCATGGAACAAAAAATAAGGTCTACTGATAAATAAATACCTTGGTAATACATTGGTAATCTGTCACTTTCAAAATAAACGCACAACTATCTTATTCACGCGAATGAAGTCGCGAGCAAAAGCTAGTACAATATAAGGAATAAAAAAAGCCGGTTGCGCAGTAGTTTGCGTGTTTGGCCGACATTCGTAGGTCAAGCAACTGTTGCAATAGTTGGTCAAGCGATGGGTGACCAAAAATGTACTATCACCAAACCCTCCGTGCTTCTCAAGACACGCCGTTGTTCCCGGCTACGTTTGCAGTCGTTATTAATCCCCAATGCATTGGACCCGCGGGGTGGGTCATGGCAAATTCTCCTTGTCCATTCATAATTATTTAATGCCTGTGCCCACGTGCCCAGTGTGGTGACTTTAAATGTCTTATCATGATGATAAATGATAGAAGAATAAATTACCAAAGCTAGCGGCAGCAGACAGTGGCGTGGGTGGTGGGAACTCCTGGCCTGATTGCGGTACCACTTCGAATTCCTGAACTTCGCGTTTCAGCATTCTTTTTAGTTGCTCCATCCTTTGAGGATCACACTCCACGTCCACTAGAATATCCGACTGTTGAAAAACAATAAGTGCTAGAATAAATCACGTTGAAAATTAACCTATCTTCTTCTAAGGTATTTTTTTTTATTTTTCATCCTCACTTTGTAATCGTCAAGGGTATCCTTTCGATAAAAAACACAAGTAGGTATAAATAAATATCATAAATGTAAATGGAATGAAAAAAAGCTCTTAAAACCTTTTTCATTGCAGCTTTGATTTTTTACAAAATGCTTGCTGGAATTATTTCTTCCTTTGAGGAACGCACTTAAGTCAACAAAGATATCCGACTGCAGATTAAAACAAAATTTTCTTTGAAAATCATCATCGCGTTTTTTTAGACCTTCATGATTTAGAGTGAATTTATTGTTTTAAATTGTTTTATTGCAGCAGTGCATTCTTTTAAATACTTTTAAGTTACATAAACTTGTTATGGAACTCATTCCAAATTTATTGAAATTAAGGTACCTACCTCAGATAAAATATATTATCTGTAGTTCAAAAACTAAAGTAGTCACTACCTGTAAGATTCCAGTGCATAAAAACTCTAATTACTTTATCTATAGATTTGCATTAAGTATTTGTATGCAAATCCTCGAAGCCACAGGTAATTGAATGAGTTTAGTTTTTAATAAATTCACCATATTAATAATTATTATGATGCAAATATACATAGTTTACCTATTACAAAATTAATAATGTTTGGAATTCACGAAAAGTATGTCTTTGTAACATTATAGGTATAACTAGAAGGAACTTTTTTACCATTATTACAAGTACAAAAAGAAACAACGCTCGCTCGGCGCATATCTGTACAGAAATATTTAATAACATATATATTATAACATACTCGGAAGACAAAGTAAGCTGTTAAATCAAATATTCGACAAATTTAAGTACTTGACCATGCTTTTGGATTGAAAACTTGGAAAAAAAAGGATAAGAAAAGAGGACAAAAGCTCCTTTGTATGTCAACGGTTGCTTTTTTTAACAAAAGGCAATGCTGTATTTTTCTCACTCGCTTATGCAAAGAACTTCAACGATATTATAACGTAAGTATGTGAGAATGAACGAGTATAAATGGAAACGTCTACAAAATAATAAAACTTACTGAAGCAAGTTCCGTTATGGATTTTCTGGACTCGATATGGAGAACATTGATGCCAAGGTCTTGGAAGACGGACAAGGCGCGGACCAGCCCACCGACCTGGTTCCTCAAGGTGAACATGACTGAAATCTTCTCTCCTTCCACATTTTGCTGCTTCTGTGTCGCCATTTGCAACTCTCCAAGCTTAGGGTGATGCGGTGACTCGCTTTTCACTTGCCAATCAGCACCATTTCTGTACAACCAAAGTCCGAGAAGACCTTTCCCTGATCCACTCATTCTTTACTAATTGGAAATGGTGATGAGGTTTTTAATTAAGGGTGTGGTGGTAAAGATGTTGCAAGTGATGCGTCGTTGCAACATCAAAAAGATACTGTGGCTTTATAGGGGCTGTGCTCGCCTTATAAAGAGAAGAGGCGTGGGAGATCTGTCGGAGGGTGGGTTATATTTGATTGGCTGAATCAAGTGTTCGGAGTAACTTGGAAAACGTTCGCTTTCCATAGCGTTAAGACACGGTCACACTTTGCCCTTTACATTGCGACTCAGTTTTTTTGTCGTCGAATTCCCTTTTAGTTTTAACGAAGCTATTATTTATTTGCTAACGCTTCAGATTTATTGCGAGATATTATATGTCTTTATTAAACAATATTTGGATTTTACGCTTTTAAGGTTGGTCTCACTTTCGAATGAATGAAATCATTCTAAATATTGATTAGCTTTAAAGATACTAGCGAATTTAAAACATGCACGCAAGGTTAAAATTTTGGCTTGGGTAATAGATGTTAACAAAATTATAAATACATTGAAGGAACATAAAAATTACCTACCTTATGTAATATTCTTTAAGTGACTTATGTTTTTACCTACTTATACTAAACTATTTACAGTAACCAAAAGTATTTTGGTTCTAGCAATAAAATATTCAAAAATATATCAACATACTCGTTTGTAAAATAACTTCCTAAAGACTAATCTTTACGACCTTTAGGTGCAGTGGTACTGAGCATACCTCCTGAGCCAGGAGTCGAGGGTTCTATCCCCACCCGGGACAATCATTTGTGTGATGAGCAGTGGTGTTTTTATCATGTCTGTGTGTTATAAAAATATATATTTGTATTCAGTACCTGATATTCGTAACACAAGTGCTTGAGCTACTTTTGTTTTTGAATCAAATCAATGTTGAGTAATATAAGAGATCTAACTGAAAAAAAGGAAAATGAAGTATTTTAGGCAAAATCGACCCGTCTCCAACTAGCTCTGATGGGACTCGAACCCACGACCTTTCGCTATTTGCATTCACAATTGCATTGTGAGTACAAAAAAGTAAAAAAAAAAAAAATATGAGTGATATTACTTAAACTCATGAATAAACAATTCAAATCATCGCACTTTTATACCTGACGCCTTAAACTGAAAAAGAAGTCACTCGTTAGTTTCTATAACATCCGATCTATCCGCAGACTAACACTCACACATGGACAGTCTATCCGCGGGGGGACCTATCCACTACCCTGTACCTATATCTATCCAGCGAACAAGGAGCTGTTAACCGATAGTCACTGTATCTATTACCATTGTTAAGCAGAAAGAGCGCCCCGTGTTCATTCATTATCTGGTGGAGGTACCCGCATTACTCAGGCTCCGGCACCTGCTAAAAATAAACCGAATAAAACTATTCGATGCTTTTTGCTTTTAGATGGAGTAGCATTGTTTTGTTTGGAGATAAACAATTTTAAGGTCCTTGTTTGGTTGCTGAAACTTAATGTTGTGGCCGAATTAAATGAAGCCAGGTAGCACTACTTAGGGACTATTTCACAATGTCTAAGTAAGTTTTCTCTAGCTGTTAACTACTTGACAGAAAGTCCATACAAAACTGTCGGAAAGTATCTCTTAATCGGACATTGTGAAACAGGTACTTAGTGGATCTGAATTTAGGCGCCTGCAATAATACAATAATGGTAAGTACTTAGTTGTTTTAGGCTTAGGTTTAAGCAATCACCAGATATACCTATTGAAATATAACGCCCAAAAAATCGTAAGTACTTACCAGAATTTAATCCCCATTTTAATATGAAATTATTTACCAATAAACGTAAAGTCTGCTAACCTAAAAAAGGCAAGTATCTTCAGAATAATCGCTGAGCTACCCAAAAAGGCCACGCAAGCAACAAATATGTACTCGCATTTTATTTTAAAAAAAATATCCAAATGTGTTACACAATTTTATCCTAATAAAGTAAAACAATATACAAAAATCATTGTTTACCCAAAAAATATAAATGAAGATCTAAAGGTTTACCGATACTACCGTAAAATGTTTACTAAAGGCTGGGCTTCTTATAAAGCCGCGAGACTCGAACTAATTTGTGATCAATATAATTAATATACTTGGTTATATGCATAATATGTCGCAGTAAGATAGATAAAGCCGTGATATAGTTATATCCCTAGGGATATAATTATGTAGGTAGCGTAAGATAGTTATACAAAATCTAGTTGATCTTGATCGAAGAAGCCAGCAGCGCTTAATTGGCATTTCAAAACGTTTACACGAAGCCAGTGCTGGATTGTCATTATGACAATGACAGTCCAGCACTGGCAAGTCTATGATAGACTTCCGCGCCAGTCACTGGACCTATGTGAATCAGCTATAAAGTGACGATTAATACGACGATTAATACGACGAAAAATAAACCGATTAATAAATTAGTTGAAGCTTTTGGCTGAAGTAACGTTGTTTCGTTGGGAGATACTTACAGAATTTTATTGTTTGGTTTTAGAATGGATAAATAATAAAAAAAAACAGTCAAGAGCGAGTCGGACTCGCGCACCGAAGGTTCCGTACCATCATAAAAATAAACAAATAAAACGTGAAAATGTATTCATTGGCGCGGCGAGGCGATATTTGTCAGAGCATTTGCGGTGTAGAATATTGCAGTTTTAGGTCAGCGCCAGCTCTTGACCAATAGTGGTACTAATATAATTTTTGTTGATGATTTCTGAAAAAGTTTGCTATTTATAGACATCGTTTTATTTTTTCTATAATCTTTACATAAACATCTATCATATAAAATTTTAGATTTTTCTCTGTGCAAACTTCGGGGATAAAGGAATGATTTTTTTTAAATTTTTCATCAAAACTCGAAAACTACGAGATTAAAGAAAAAAAGAAAACATGTTTACAGCGTTCTTTCATATGATATCCCATATGCTTTATAAATAAATAAAAATAAATAAATAACTTCTTACATTCACACCAATTATCTAAGCCCATGTTAATTTCATTAAGAAACTGTATCATGGAAAACTTGATAACGGATAAATATATACTTAAATACTTTTTGTTTGTAAATACATACTTAATATACATAGTTAACACCCATTTAGTTATAGTAACCCCACTTCGAATTTTTTAAAACTCCCTTTCAGTCCTTGTTGCAAAAAATTTAATTATATTTTTATTTCTCTCTTATTTGCAAAATAGTTGGACAAACGTAACCGAAAATCATCCCAAATTTCAAGTTAATAGCATTGGTATTTCTTGAGATATCCAGCTGTGACAGAAGGACAGACAGAATGAGTCACACCTTATAAGGGTTCCTTTTTACCATTTTGGTACAGAACCCTAATTATTACCTTATGCCTGATGGAAGATTTTAAGGCAACAATAATTTACACTTGTATTTCCTTATGTCACCTTCGTTTCTGTATTGCGTTGGGGTAAACCAGAGTCTCGTTAGTGCCTAGTTGTTGTTTGACCGCAACCGCTGTACCACTCCCTACCAAGCCTATGAGTGGTACCTACACAGAGCGCTTACAGTTAAACTATAGAAGCGTATTCGTATAAAACTAGAAATAGATTATTGAACATTTCAAATTTAAGCAAGTTTGTCTTGCAGGCACCTCCCCACATTGTGATACAGTATGTTAAAATTGATTGGCAGAGGGACTGATACACCAGTTTTATTATTAAAGTACTAGTTTTCCGCCCGCGGCTTCGCCCGCGTGGACTACACGACGTTATCCTGCGGGAATGTGTTATTTTTCCGGGATAAAAAGTAGCCTATGTTCATCTCCAGGCTACAAAGTATCTGTGTCCCAAATTTCAGCCAAATCCGTTCAGCCGTTTTGGCGTGATTGAGTAACAAACATCCAAACATCCAAACATCTAAACTTTCACATTTATAATATTAGTAGGATCACCATTCCATAGCCACAGGCGTTAAGTTTTGGTATAATTTGGAGATTTGAATTTTTAATTCAATTTTTATTTCAATTTTAATACAACATTTAGCAACTATAGGCTATAGGTATTCTGTTTAAAAAACCCCACAGTATAAATATGTATTTCTGCATTATCCTTGAAAGTGCTGGTAAAACGAGTTATCTATTTAAATAGAATAGTAGCAACAAAAGCCTATCTGCTATCTCATGCAGCCCCTATCCCAGTGTAACGTGACTTGTCATGATTACCACAAAAGGACATTTTGGTTGACGTCACACTGGACATTGTTCCTCGTTTCAGTTCGTTACGCGTTTATAAATTAGCATGGCCTTAATTTCACATCAAATCTACAGATCTACGGCGACAAACCTTTCCTAAAAGAACCCAAGTAATTTACAGGGATTGGTGTGGCGATTGTGTTTTGGGACTTTTAGTGGTATCGTGATTTTTTTGTGGTAAAAATAAAAATCACCACCTGTATCTTCTATATTTTATGACTGCTCGTTCCTGTGGGAATATCGGGATAAAATAAGCTATAATATGTCACTTAAGAAGAATGTAGCTTTCAGTGTGAAAGAATTTGGTATCCTCAGATCGTATAACCTAGTTTTATATTATTATGATCTAAACTGGTATCGGTTTGGTAGTTTTTAAGTTTATCCATTACAAACTAACAAAGCTTTCTCAGTAGCTTTCTACTGGTGAAATCGTTTTCAAAATAGGTGCAGTAGTTATTGCGTTTATTCGTAACAAAAAATTTTTTTTATTTTTTTATTTTTATAATAAGTAAAGAAAACACGGAATGGTTCTTGAATAAAATGGTGCAACAAGCTTGTAACAAGTTAAGAAAACGAAAATAGTTATACATATACTATATAACTACCTACCTAAGTATCTAATTAAAGTGGGAGTACCTACCAACATTCCTAATCTTTATTTTGTACATTTCTGTACATATTTATTTGATTTAATAGTTTTGTTTTTTGCATCTATATGTAAAGATATTAATAAACTAGCCTTCCGCCCGCGGCTTTGCCCGCGTGGAGTACACGACGTTATCCCGCGGAAACCTAATACTTTTCCAGAATAAAAATAACTTTTGCCACTCTACAGCTTTCAAACTATCCCCATGCCAAAAATCACGTCGATCCGTTGCTCCGTTTTGATGTGAAAGACGGATAAACGATTTACGTAAAATGTGGGAAAAGAAAAGTGTGGTTTTTACTATTTTCCACGCAATTTTTATGTTTTGTCTCTTAAGTGTTTGTACCCCAAAACTGTAATACTAAGATATATTTTTGTGGCTTTTTTTCAGTTTTACATGGAAATTGAGGTGTTGTAATTTTAAAAGTTGGAATTAGCGTTAACCTTGAGCTATCCAATGTCTGGTAAATATCAACTTAATGCGTCTCAAGTCGGTAGGTGTCAGCTGGTACTTGCCAACTTACAGAGTGTCCCGATAAAAAATTTTATAGTGTTTATTTCAAATTGATTCAATCCATCCACAGACTATCTATCTATCCCAAAGCAAATATTATAAATGCGGAAATAACTCCGTCTGTCGGTCTGCCCGTTACCTTTTGAGACCAAAACTGTACTGTAACAATTTTGATAACATTTTACAAGATATAATATTATGAAGATTAGTAATAGGTACTTATATATCGTAGTAGGTCGCGCGACCCAATGCTAGGTGAGAATTTATATGAAACCCTAAACAATGCAAGCGATCGCGTCGCACGACCTGTGGGTGTGGCTAGCATAGCATTTAAATCATACTAAATAAAAAAATGACGGGCACTTAAAGAGAACTTGAAGAGTTCTATGTCGTGTTATCTTCTATATATCTTTGCTACGTTATGTGTTTTTATAGGAGTATATAATAAAAACTAGTTATAATTATTTCTAAAGACTAATAAGATTATTTAAAAGTATTCGATTGTAACTATGCTATGGAAAAGCGGTGCTACGTAACACAAGCAAACTTTTGCTCTAAAGGTAGCTCCAATGACTGATTATTTTATTAATCTAAGACTAGCTGTTGCCCGCGACTTCGTACGCGCGGTGTAGTGACTTTTGTGTTAGTTTAGTTTATGTGTGTTTGTTGCTCAGATTTCATAACGCTCTTCTTGAAGTTCATTCTCTACTAAAAGGGTCTAAAGAATATCGAATATGCAGGCTAGGGTATGAACATGGTATGTTGTTATCATATGCTGCATGAACATAGTTGAGCCCTCATTCAAAGATCTGTCCGTCTGTCAAGAAACTTTTTCTCAAGTATGCGTGGGAGGTATCAAGCTAAAATGTATGTCAAATTAAATACTGAAGTCTGCAATCCCTTAGAGGCGACAAAAAAACAAACTTCTCTTCTCTTCTTCATAACTCAAAATGGCCACTTGGATCTCGATTTTCTTTTAAATCCCATTAAGCTACTTGTTGTTACCGATCCCGATTTAAATTTAAACCGCTATCTAGGTCGGTTTAGGCTGTCAAATCTCGATTTACAGTAAGTTGTGATAACTTATCTATATTTTCATATGGTTTTTATACGCAAAAATGCATGTATCACACATACAGTGTATAATGATAACGATTATTTTGAACAGCCGTTCTTCGTTCTTCGACGTTGCTTGCTAGCGGGCAATAGATCTATTCTACGCGAGGTTCATAAGATTGAACCACACCAAACGATCCATCATGGATTGGCCAACCACGATCTAAGATTGGGGATCATGGATCTAATTTGTTCTCTTGGTGCTCTTGGATCGCACGAGGCACGTCCATCCGACCACTACTATGGAGCTCCAGTGGTGAAGCGCACTCTTGCCGCGCGCGATTAGAGCGCGTATTATCGTTTTGCGCATATGCGCGCTTTCACGATTCAAACAGAAGTTCTTACTTAGTAATGCATAATATCAGGCCAATCATATTTTTACTATAAAATGAAAAAGAGATTGTGTGTATCCATACTAATATTATAAATGTGAAAGTGGGTTTGTTTGTTTGTCCGTCTTTCACGACAAAATTGGTGCAACGGATCGACGTGACTTTTGGAATGGGAATAGTTTGGCAGCTGAAAAGTGACATACTTAGGCAGCCATTAGACAGTCAATCTGGATCAATGATCAATGATCAATGATCGCGATGCAGATTGACTGTGTACGAAGGTGATTGACGGCTCGCGATCTTGATCGCAAAATATCTACAAAGTAAATCTCGATCGCGATCAAGATCACGATCAGTGATCGCGATCTGGATGTAATGGCTGCCTTTGGCTACTTTTTATTCCTGAAAAATATCACATTCCCGTGGGATAACGTCGTCGTTTAGTCCGAGCGGGCGAAGTCGCGGGCGGAAGGCTAGTATTTTGATATGGAGACATAAAAAAGAAGATTAAAGAAGATTATTAAAGAAGATTTAAGTAACAGGTATAAAATGTAATGATATACCATTTAATTACTTAATTTTAATCAATCATCACTTATGTAAGCTTTCCTAGTAAATAAATGAATAAATAAGTTAGATAGAAAACTATTTTTAATATTCCTTTATTTTATTGGATGGTACCTACGGCTGAAGGCCTAAGTAGCCAGAGCCGGTTAAATGACATAAAAAATGGTAGGTATACTGCGCCAATCTTTTCTGTTCCGGTGATTATCTTCGGAACTAAAACAGTTTTCATACGACCATGAAGCTCGACTTAATACTTCAGAGTATTAAGTCAAACTTCATGCATACGACCATGAAGTTTGACTTAATACTCTGAGGTAACTGGAGCTCTCACCCTGAATAAAAAAGTGTCGCCAGCAAATTTGACATTTATGTATGTAGTGGCTGTCAGCTGTCTCATATGACCATACGTATTTTTTTTAAGTGTAGGTGAGACGGAAGACAGCCACTGTGTTATTTGTGGTATTCAAAAAATTGTTCGTACTGCACTCTCCAGTTACCTCAGTATTAAGTCGAGCTTCATGCATACGACAGTCCATTTTGACAGCTAATTTCGTATTGCAAGTGGCTCCTCTGTCACGACTGTCACCGGAACAGAAAAGCTTGTGGCACTGTAGGTGTAGGTAACTACGTACTGGCCAATTAGCGTTTGAGCAAATTTTTCAAAACTACATTGGTGACATTTTGTCTACATTGCGACCAACTTATTTCACACAGTGGTTATTTTTTGGTACTAAATATACTGTTGACTGCCGGCAGTCCATTTTGACAGTTAATTTTGTATTGCTAGTGGCTCCTCCAGGACCACTGTCACCGGTTCAGATATATTTGTGGCACTATACTTACTGTAGCGACATCTAGCGTCAAGTGGAAATGCGAAAATAAATTTTACATCAATAGGGTAAGAACTTTAGTTTTGGCCACTGCCCCGAGTGCTTACTTAGCTTAAAACATTTCGTTAATAACTTTTGCTTGATAATATACTTTTTATCTATGACTTTTAAGTCATAATAACAATAGTAATAATTCTTTAGGACATAGGAATATTATTCAATAAACGCTTTTCAGTTTACATCGAATTAGATGTTTCTTTTATTTTATCTAAGTTAGTTAAGTATTGATTTCTCGATGTATCTTTTAAAATTTGATTGACAAAAAACACATCAAACACATCACCCTTCGCACATTTTAAGTTTAAAAAATAGGTTTTTAATTGACTAAAATAAAACTAAATTTCGTAAGTATATGAATACTTAGTTATATGTTTTTACTATGTATGTCCACGAATTTCTCGAAATCTAAAGGCATATCGAGATGATTCTATTTG
Source organism: Crambus lathoniellus (assembly GCA_949710035.1). NCBI lineage: Eukaryota > Metazoa > Arthropoda > Insecta > Lepidoptera > Crambidae > Crambus > Crambus lathoniellus. Next base: position 38,148,852 of record OX453296.1, read on the forward strand.
ATTTAAATTAGGTGTATTCTAACTTTGGGAACAGTCTAAGATTCATCAAAATTGGTTTAGTAGTTTTCGTAGATATGTTATTGTACAATATACACTAAAACTTAGGAAAAAAATAGTAATTTAAAAAAATAAACTGACTGGCACCGACCTCAAAAAGGTACCTTAACTATAATATAAATTACCTATATTTTTCCTTTTCATTTGACAAATACTTTTTGGAGTCGGTTAAATTTTTTGTAAATTTAAAAATTTAAAGAAAAGTATAAGATACATTCTTGACAATTTTAGATACCTACTTAAGACCATAGGCGAAAGAAGTGAAAAAAAATTAAAGTGGCAACAGCGGGGGCTTTCACCCTACTTAATATAGAGTGGCAACAGAGGGGGCTTTCACCCTAATTAATATAATCATTCGAATGTTCTTTTGTGAGAGGTATATCGTAATCTTACTGACTTCTTGCGCCATCTATTGCTTAGTAGATATAATGACGTAAATAACATGAAATTATTTTTATGATTTTATATGAGCCTGGATGGGTTTTAATTTATATTATGTTTTAAAGCAGGTAAAAAAAAATAACATGATTCATTATTAATTGAGACAGCGATTAAATATAACGTATTTTCATAATCATGTGGCGCCATCTATTTTAGTAAGAATCAGTTTTTGTATTTTCCCGTAGGAATAATTGAATTTCCCGCAATAAAAGGTACCCTATATGTTGACCCGGGTTATAAGCTATTACTACACAAAATTTGGTAAAAATCCGTCCAGTAGTTTTTGCGTGAAAAGCGAACATACAAACAGACAAACAGACAAACAGACAAACAGACAAACAGACAAAAATTTTAATATCTATCGTTTTTATATAATTATAATTCATTTATTTCAGGCAACAATATTAGTATAACAATATTTGGCCCATATAATAAATACCTTACAGACTAACATACATATAATATTATATTCCTTAAAAAATCTATTTATTAACACGTAGTGTCGAAGGCGACGTGTAGCGCAATGCAGTGTCCGGCAACCGACCTCGAAACCGGCGGAACAAGACACCCTTCGGCCAGAAATCTTCTTTCATGAAGGTCGACAGATGGTCGGTCGGCACCCTCACCACAAATGAGTTGAAATTCACATTGTGGCGAGACTCCAACCGCTCGACCCTCAGAGTAAATTTGGTCTTTACTCTCATGTACTCCACTATGTCTTCAGGTTTGGTGGAGTAATGAAGCCGGGACACATACACCAGCGTTGTCGGAATAGCCGGCCGCAGCAGGTGGTTGTGTCCAGTCGGGGCAGTGCCACACAGGTTACGACGAGAGGCCTTCTTCTTCTTTTCCACCGTCGTGAAGCCATCATTATCGTATCCTGCATCCTGTTTCCGAGGCGCTGGTTGCATACCTTTGGAGACCGACCGTTGTTTGTTTCCCTCCGTTGTAGCCCGCTCTGGTTGTTGTTTGGCAGGCTTGTTAGCGGCGGTGACAGCAGCGTACGCACGTTGAGGGGTCGACGTGCTCACTCGTGACGTCTCCGTCGAAGCGGCGGAGCGGGGGGCGGGGCGCGGCGCATCACTAACTGCAGCGGCGGCGGGTGACGTATCCATATGCGCCGACACGAAACTGCTGACGGATACATTTTGCGCTCCGCGACGAGTGTTCACATTAGTGGCCTCTGGTGACCTACTTACCGAAGCGGTGTTGCTTAACAACACAACCTGGGCACGTAACTCACTTATGGTGTTATCAGATGCCTCTAATTTACACTGAACTTCAGCCAGACTAGCTTTCAGGGAGGTGATATCCTTCAACAGTCTGGTGACGTCGACGTGGTCGAATGTGACAGGGGGCAGCTTGTGCAACTCCTTCGCCACGAATGTCGGCACGTCGTCAGGGTCGGTCTCCTTCAGCACGGTAATGATGTCCTGGAGACTCTTCACACCTCCATCTCTCCGTCGAGATGGCATCACATCGGCTTTCCCAATGCTCTGGAAAAGCAGCGCCTTGCCACTGCAAACCTCAGCTTCATTGAAGTTCGACTTGCAGATCTGCACGATGCTGACTTCGTCCATGGTATCGATCGCGTTCTGGATGAACGCCAAAACTTCATTCACTACGAGTTGTTGGGAACCCATAGCGATAGGAAAACGCGCAGCGGCCTAAGCCGCGCTAAACGTAAATTACGAAATAAGTAATTCGACACCTATGCAATTGTGCGCGTCCGTTTCCGAGCGCTCATCGCACTGCACTTTTTGGGGTCTATATCCTGTACACATCACATAGCAGTAATTTTTTTTTTAATATTTCATGTACAGACTTTTTGTCCGTTTCTGTTTTATTATATGTATAGATGATGCAAGAAACATTTTTCAATTTTTTTCTATTTTCTACGTGGTTAATATAGGAAAACAAATATTTGCTCCAAATCAATTTCGAACTAAACATTGAATTGGTTTATTTTCCAAGCTTGTTGTCAACAGATGCGAATAAAGCGCGGCTTCTCGAGCGCGCTGTTAACTCGATTTCCTCGGAGACGCGGCGCCGGGAGTCGCCCTCAATGGAGGTTTAATGGTTTATTATCATTTGAGAATAACACTCAATTTGAGCCTTCTTGTACCGTAGTTTGTAACTTTAGTAATCTGTAGCACAAAACGTGGGAAAATCAATTTATAGTCAATTCAGGTACTGGTTAACTTTTTCAGTAACATTGATTTTTCATATCAAATAAAACAAATTTTGAGCACACATTTTCTTTTCGTTCGTGGTCATCTTTATGATGATAAAAGCCGAGTAGCTTGATATTTCAATAACACCATAACAATTATATAATAGTGATACATTACGTGCCCATGTGTTGTTGTTATATTTTTTGCTGTCATATATATATGTCATATACCTAGGACAAGAACTTGACATTATATGAACGTCTGTAAGTATTTGATTGTAAATTGGATCGCAGGACACTTTTTTCCAAGTTGACATCTTATATAAGTATCTAACTTTCCGACTAGCAATATTGTTGGAAAGATACGAAGCAAAAAAACTTTATTGATTGATGGGCAGTAAAACAAAGATCACTTAACTCGAAGAAAGCTAAAACTGGGCTTGTTTTTCTCATTATTTCTTTCAAACATACTGTACTAAGATCGGTATCGGGTAAAAAGCACTCGGGACTGGTTTGGAGAGCTGCCAGCAGACGCTGCGCGGACTACTAAATCGAGTCATCTTTTAGTTATAATTAATCACTTTTAAAATAAAAGGTACCGGCTCGCGCGTTTAGCGACAGGTTTTTTAGTTACTTTGATCTTTCGTGCGTAGAGCAGTAAATGACGTTATGGTTATATCCAAGATCCGTGATGGGATATAGTACGAAACTAGTAAATTATAAATAAATACTAATACCAAAACCCACCCACGCACTCCAACCCCAAAGGTCCACCAGACTCTATTGTTCTTCTTTTCCCACAGGGTTCATGAAATTTTAAAATATATGTTGAAATTTTCATATATGAATTCCCAATGGGTCCACGAAACTTATCCAAAGTACAATCAGCAAAAACCAAACGATACAAGAGAGTTTCTGCTGTTCCTCTTTGTTTGAAGTATTCCAGTTACCGCACCAATCTGAAGCGCACTATTACCCTTCCTTACCGCACCAAAAGTATTCTGGTGTTGTTCAAAAAATATTTGAGTATTCCAGTCACGGCACCAATGGTTTCAATAAAGGTGTTAACTAAAAACATCGACAACACAGTTCAGTAATTTATTCTTCTTGAAGACATTATTTGAAGTACCTAGCTAAGTATTCCAATTTTAATATAAATATAGGCCAGTCACCGTAGACATAAAATAAAAATCGCGTTAGCTCGCAAAATATCGCCAGCGGTTAATATTTTGGGATGTTGTTATGATAGAAACCAATAGAGTTAAACCAAATTTGCAACCTCGAAAGACCTGTGCTAACTTCGTAATACTCGAAAAACCTCGGAATTTTCAGACGTTTTTCAGTTTTTGGCTTCCACCTTCTGAAATATGCAATTTACAGCAAAGTCATTTATGACACTTCGAAAGAAAATAAAATTAGCGACAATTTGAGCGCAACAACAGCTTCGTGTGTAAAACGGATCTTTAGATATAACACTTCAAAATGGGCAATTTTTCCCAAGCAATCTATCTATATAAATTATTTTAATTTTTTAGTTTTTTGCATTTACAATGCAATTTTTATTATTGAAAAATGGAAAATGAAGTATTTAGAAAAAATCGACCCGTCTCACAACCAGCTCCGATGGGACATCTATATAATATTATAAAGCTCTTACGTTACTGACTGACTGACAGACAAAGCACAGCCAAAACTACTGGGTGCAAGAAGCTGAAATTTGGCATGTATGTTCCTTGAGGAGTGTAGGAATAATAGACTAATGATGTTATTACATGGTAGATAATTAAAAATATCTTAATAAAAATGTATTACATTACCTACATGACAAGAGTTTAAGCAAAGTTTGCGGCGCTAGTTTTTTTTTATTTATCTCAGCCCCTGATGAACTTTTGGAAAAAATTGCCCATTTTTTAAATGTTATTTCTCGAGATCTGTTCAACACAAAGAACTGTTGTTTCGCTCAAATTGTTGGTAATTTTATCGTCTTTCGAAGTGTAATAGATGACTTTGCTGTAAAATGCATATTTTAGAAATTGTAAGCCTAAAACTGAAAAAGGACCGAAAATTCCGAGGTTTTTCGAGCACCAAGAACTTAACACAGGTCTTTCGAGATTGCGAATTTGGTTTTACACTATTTGGTGTCTACCCTAAAAACATCCCAAAATATCAACGCCTGGCGATTTTTTGCGACCTAGAATGTTTTAGATGACTGGCCTAAAGGCCTGGCCTAGATGAAAGTACCACGATAAGATAGCTATGGAGGCGGAATAAGTACATAGGTAAGTTTTTCTATGAAAATAATTTATTGTTGCGACTGTATAGAAAAAGAAAACTTTACCTATGTACTATAACTACCCACTCAATGGGTTCTTGCCTCCTGGAGGCAAGTATTTGTACCCGCTCTAATGGTTTCTTGTCTCCTGGAGGCAAGCTGACAGCTAATTAAAATACTTGAATTAATTGTGTCAGAACACTCTCCGTTCCTATCCAATTTATACCAATCTTAATCTAGACGCCTTATTTTAATCGTAGAATAAGAAATATGGTCCAATTGAATAAAATGTTGTCGGATTATATTCGATTGAAGTTCGCCAACTTGCTTGCCTCCAGGAGGCAAGGAACCAATGCGTGATTTAGGCAATGTTAGCTAAGTATGGAAAAATAAAATATAAAAATATTTTGTACTAAATATCTACTAATACATAATGATATAATTGTTATGCCCTCAATACCCATAAAAAGTATAATATACCTATTTAAAATTTATCTACTTACAAGAAGTCGATACAAAATCGATCAATACTTTTGTAGCCCGTAAGGGTGATTCTTTACATACATTTTTATATCTTTAATTAAACAATATTTTTCTAAGAGAGAGAGTTGTCTTTTTTTACTTTTATCTAATAACAACATTATAAACTATAATTTAAACAAATTGGTCTGTAATATATGTTTATTTATTAGTATTTATTGCATGTTTTAACAAGAAACCGGTAAAATTTTTCCTTTTCTTCAACTTTAACTCGCTGTTTCTAACTAAATCGTTTTAAAAATCCATCTACAAATCATACAATCTTATTGCAAATTTAACTAGCATTATAAATCAATAACTTGTTTTTATTAAATCCTTGTAGTTTTTGAAAACTTAATTTAAAGCCGAGCGAGCGAAGCGGAGCGAACCATCAACCCCTAAGCATGTTTAAGCGTGGGCAACCATTGAGTGGCTACCACCTCTACTTTTAGAAACCAAACGATAATTCGCAAAGCTACATTGTCCTTGTACTTTATACCTAGTGATACACAACTAAGAACAACTTTTTTTGGTGACTCGTTTGTTCATCTAGTCACTTTCTTTTTTTTCATTATAAATAATATTAATTTCTATCCTTATACCCAGCTTTTACTGTTGATTGTACCAATTATTCTCATGGACCTGCTGGGAAAGAAAATGCTTTTTTATTTTTAATGTCGTGGACCCGTTGGGAATCAAAGTATAAACTTACATATTTTAGAAACAATGGAGCTGTGGACCTTTGGGAATAACCCAAGAGTACGGGTACGGGTATTGCAAGCTAAAGATTAAATCCCGATACCAGCGACTGCGACAACGGGTCGCGCTTACTTAGTATGAATTTATAAACAACGCAAGCGACCGCGTCGCTCGACGTGGGCGTTGCTAACACACTTCATATTAAGTAAATCTTCATAAATAAACAAAGAAAATTTATTTTTACACGACTGCCAAAAAAGGAGTGTATTGTGTTTAGGGTTAATCTATATCTTACATAATATTATGTAAGTTTTATATCTATACTAATAATATAAAGAGGAAAGATTTGTATGTATTCAGGTATGTAACGAATGAACTCAAAAACTACAAGACCGATTTCAAAAATTCTTTCACTTTTATAATACTACCGTATCCCAGATTGGCATAGGCTACATTTTATCCCGATATTTCAACAGGAATGGGTACCACGCGGGTAAAACCGCGAGGATCCGCTAGTATTATACAGTGTGAGTCTTTATAAAGTGCACATATCAAAATCAGGGAAACTACACTCTATTTTATCGACGGGAAAATTATTAAAAAAAAAAAAAAAAAAAATGTAATTTTTATGATTTAAAAAAAATTTTGGGTTACACCTGTTGACCCTATTTACTTAAATCGTCATAACTTTTAAACTAAGTGTGTTATCAATCACAGTGGAATAAATTTTGTGATGATAACTAATAATAGGCCGTACCCATAAAGTAAAAATATCCAAGAAAACTAACCCTACAATTTTATAATTAAGTGAAACTTAAAGAAAATCTGTTTTTTTTCATCATTTTTACAATTATTTTACAATTTCTTAAAAATTCATGGTCCCAACTTGAGAGAAATTGTAAAATAATAGGTCTTTACATATGAAATTGCCGTCTTTTTCTCACATGTTTATTGGTCTCTAATTTTTTAATTAATATTAATATATCAAAATTAATAGTCAGTTTCGAAAATAGAGTATATCGTCATGTTAAACATCTAAGAAAAGAATAATTAAACATGCGTCTAAAATTTTTATAAATGCTCCAAAGTACCCCTTTTTGGTTGTCGTCAATTTGACAGATTTGAACAGATTTTTTTTTATTCTAATACAGTTTATCAAAAGAGATTATAGGCAATAACTAGTTAGATTAATTTTGTCTGATCATATCTCGAAAGTTTCGTTGAATTCGGAGTTCACATGTCCAAGAAACCCCCAAATATCTTTGTATGCCGATTCCAACTTCCTACAATTTCCCCATAGAAAACGGCAATTTCATAGGTAAAGACCTACCTATTAATTGTAAAAATGATGAAAAAAAAACAGATTTTCTTTAAGTTTCACTTAATTATAAAATTGTAGGGTTAGTTTTCTTGGATATTTTTACTTTATGGGTACGGCCTATTATTAGTTTTCATTACAAAATTTATTCTACTGTGATAACACACTTAGTTTGAAAATTATGACGATTTATGTAAATAGGGTCAACAGGTGTAACCCAAAATTTTTAAAAAATCATAAAAATTACATTTTTTTTTAAATTTTTTTGATCATTTTCCCGTCGATAAAATAGAGTGTAGTTTCCCTGATTTTGATATGTGCACTTTATAAAGACTCACACTGTCTAAACTCTTGCGTTAGGTACTGACTAACTGAGAGACAACGCACAGCCGATATTACTTGGTGCAAGAAGCTGGAATTTGGCATGTATGTTCCTTGGGGAGTGTAGGGGAGTAATAAGAGAGAAATTTTGGAAATTCCCCCTCTAAGCGGGTAAGAAAAGCCATGCAGACGAAATCGCGAGCGGAGCGCTAGTCTATGTATACATATATACTATGTGTGCATGTATGTGAGCTTCTTTATTCCACCATAACTTTTGAAGAATGCCGTAACAGAGATGAAGTATCATTAGAAACGTTATCTTACTCCGAGTAATACTGGCTATGTATTTATTAAATATTCAAAACACAAAAACTTTTTATGGGTGTTAAATGATAGGCCTCAAGGAGTTCATTTCAAAATATATAATTTGAATACTAAAAGGAATAAAATAATAATAAATAAGTACTTTAAAAATTAAAAAACTCACATACATACACACATACATACATTAACCCTAAACATAATACACTCCGTTTTTTGGATAGAAGTGTAAAACACGGCTGCTCAAATCGAGCTAAGAAGCAAAAAACAAGCTCTCATTGCAGTTATGGCATCAGACATTGGTGCCCCGACTGCAATGAGGGCTTGTTTTACTTTTCAGCTCTATATTGGCAGTCGTGTTACACCTTTCAGAATTTCCCAAATTTTATGCCCTGGAGTTCACTTAATTCACCTGGGTGCGTAAATGCTTATGGCAAATGACGCCTTATGGCTATTATTAACATTACCCATTTTCAGTTTATATAGCGAGAAAATATTAAAGTAGTCAAAAACAGAAAAATAATATTCAATCTTTTATGATTGTGACCTAACAAGTCAACTGTCAAGTCTGCCACTAAAATACCCAAGAATACACAAAAATTTCCTTACTCAGATAGAAGTCGAATTACTAGAAAGTGTAGAGTAAGTCTCTTGTTTGTGAAGGCGCGGGCCCTCATCCGCGGCGGCCGGGCCTGGTCACGTCTCGAGGGTTGAGTCAACACGCTAAGCTGTTGACTGCCCGGGCTGACGTAATACCACGGGGCTTCAATGGAGCCGGCTAGTGCGATGACTTTAGAACAAATTCAAAAGGAAGTGGAGGAAACTATTTATAAACCTTAAACGTTTACTTTGAACTTGATATTGATAGTGAACACATCTTAGATTTCTGCGCGAACTGTCCATATAAATAAAACACTTTCACGGATTTTTTAACGCAATTTATTGCAAAAAATCCGTGAAAGTGTTTTAGTTATATTGATAGTGAAGTTCTGTGTTGTACTAGAATCCTTGGTGAAAATGCAATATTAAATTATCAAGACATTATTATGGTTAATCACTTGTAAGCACATTTAAGGGCGTAATAGTATGTAGTTATGTAGACTAACGCCGCCATTGGAAAAAAATCATAGTGCTTAAATAAAGACGAAATTGTGAATAAATTATCTCTATGTCACTTCTTCTTCTTTGCGTGTCAGTGGTTCTCTATATTTTGGCGGACCAGTAGTTAGCGACCGCTATTGCCAATCCATTGCCCTCTATTAGGTCGCCCATGGTGCAGGAGTTGGGTGGCACTCCGTAGAAGCTTTGTGGTACTTTTTATTGCTTGATCTATATTTTCTAGCTTGTCGTTTAATCTAATGAAATTTGATTGCTAAAAGTGGCCACTTATATTATTATATGAACGGCAGGCTAACAAAATATCCTTTAAGCGATAAAAAGTGCCACATAGCTTCTTCGGAGTGCACTACAGAGAGATAATTCACAATATCGTCTTTATTTAAGCACTATGATTTTTTTTCAATGGCTGCGCTAGTGTTCAGACGGCGCGCTCTTAAATACACCTTTTATTTATTTATATTGTCTCCTCTAGCCAATTATACACTGTCTATATAATCGAAAGGTAACAAATAAAACCCGTCAATGTTAAGACGAGAAAAATGGTTTGATAATAAATTTACTGAAATCTCTGGGCTACGGAGTCAAACGACTCCGTAGCTCGGTGGTTGGAGCAGTCGCCCGGATAGCGAAAGGTCGTGGGTTCGAGTCTTATCGGAGCAGGTTGTGAGACGGGTCCATTTTTTCTAAATACTTCATTTTCAATTTTTCAATAATAAAAATTGCATTGTAAATGCAAAAAAGTAGAAATTTAAATAACTCACAGAATGACTAAAAATAAAGCAAAATGCAAACACAAACATTTGTCATATTATGACTGTCAGTGGTCAGTGGCGACATTTTGCGGCTACAGACTAATAAAGATTCGCTTGTCTGTTGATTGCCGGGATCCGGACAAAGTTTTAAAAGCCCCGTCTGTTGAATGCCGAGATCCGGACAAAATTTTCAAAATTAAAAGCTTTTTTTTAATTTTTATACAAAAATTAAACGTGTGTTTTGTTTTAAACGAAAAAGAAGTATGTAAAAGTATAATCTAGGCTGAATGTTCAATGATTTCATGAACCGTTTGCCATTTAAAAATAAAAGAAAACTGTCTTTCAACAGTCACGGAGCGCGCTTATTTCCTGAATTCTACTAGTAAAAAATAAACAAATTTAAAAAAATAAATAAACCGCCTTCAAACAAAAACTGCCAACAAAAACTCACTTCCTAATAAAAACCGTAAAAAATAAAATATAAATTTAATCATTCAATTCAAAGGACGAAAGGGCGGGACTTTATCTACTTAAGGATATAGCATAGGTAAAAAAAATATCGTCGATGGCCGTTGCTTACACAAGCGAGGGGGTGCTGGGATCGGTAAGACTCCGGCCGCGGCACTCTCGTAGACTGAGAAATACGTGTAGACGCGGCATGCAGCGCGCATTCTATTTACATCTAAAATATCACCTATGTGCGCTTTTACTAAGGAAATTATATTATGTAGAATACAAGAAGAATTATTAAAGAATATTTATTGTAAACGTCGGTTTGTAGGAAGAGTAGATCTTAGATATTATTCGTATGTAGTAAAAAAAGCTTTTTTAACAAAGATAGTCACTTCAAACGATTCTTCAAAATGCAGAACACAGCAGCAGCTATTTATATTTATTTTCTATCTCTAAATCATTTCGATAATATATCCATTATCGAAATGATCTTCGCAGGCAAAACTACAACATTTGCTACAAATTACACTGAAAAAAATAAATAATGTATACTGCTCTAACCAGTAGGTACATTTTCAGATTTATTCCAATCAAATTAATAAAACTTATAATTTATTATGAAAAAATATAAATAACTCATACTAGCCCATCATCTAATACTTTTTTACTCAATCAAAATAATCAATATTTAAATAAGTATACCGTTTATATAAAATCACGCTATCAATCTATAATATAAATCAATATATAAAAAAACACTTACTTAAATAAAAATATTGTTTAAGTACAAAAAAATAAAATAAAATACATATTATTCCAATACCAAAAATGATAATATCAAATAATACAATAACTTGTGTCATTGAAAATTGGAAGCAACGATCACATACACCCAGATACAAGAAAATATCTAAAAGTTAGTTTTCGACATTTACCCGTCCGAGAATCGAACCCGGGACCTCAGAGATAGTGGCACCTAGAAAACCGGTGCGTACACCAATCGGCCACGGAGATCGTCGAATTTGTTTAAACAAAATGTAGCGCAACTGAAATAATTGATACTTTGTTTACTAATGTAAACTTGCCACGTAAGGTTATAAATCAGCCACTTTAAAAAAACCTTTTTTCATTAATCATTTTAAAATATCTTTATTTTTCATTGTCACTATTTTTCGCCATGTACGCATCATATCCCTTGTGCTCCAAAAATGGGTAAAAAACGTAAAAACTTGCCTAACGTCAGGTTCTTTTTTCTGTTTAAATATTATGCGATATGCTGAAATATTTGTACTAATTAAAAATTAATACCGAAGCGACAGCAACACAACTATATTATGTTAAAATTTTGTGCAAAGAGAGCTCTACTTAATTCTGTGGAACTTTATTAAAACTAGCTACGCTTTTCTCCAAAAACGAACTTCTTGTTTTTTCAAGTCGAATCCTTGGAACGGCAATCTTATTTTTATTTCTTGTTTTGAATTGATGTATATTGCTACGTTTTACAAATGTATTGAGATACTTCTTCACATATACCATATTCTCATATATTATTATGTATTGTCCTGCAACAGTTAATATGTTGATTTCTTTTAAAGAATCTCTTGGCCTAAGTTTGTATATGGCGCGAATAGCTCTTTTCTAAAGCACAAAAATACTTTTGATGTTAGCTGCTGAACCCCAAAGTAATAGGCCGTAGGACATACACTCTAAAAATAGCTAAAATAGATTAACCTTGCCGTTTCAATATCGGTTAAGAGCCTTATTTCTTTAACAGCAAATGCCGCAGAACTGAGTCTACCGGCCAAGGCTTCAATATGAGGGTCCCATTGAAGTCGATAATCTAATGTTATATCTAAAAATTGAGTACTGCTAATTAATTCTACTACATTGTCATCCAATTTTATGTGAATATCAACCTGTCTTACATTTGGCAGGGATTTTTTTTCACATTTTGTTTTTTTTCGAGTTTAATGATAGATTAATTGATGGTACCACGGCAAAAAGAAATTGCCACAGTACCATCAATGGTACTGTCTAATGGTACCATGGTAAAAGAATGGATTATTGCTATGAAACCAATGCGCAACTTTCGATAAAGTACTATTTACTTCGTCAGAGCAATTATTACCTCTGTCAACTTTAAAGACTAGAGGAAGTGTCATCAGCAAATAGCACTGTCTTGCATAAATTCTTTGCTTAAAAAGGAAGGTCATTTATATAAATTAAAAACAGCAAAAGGGACCAGTATTGACCCCTGGGGTACGCCCATGTTGATAGGGGCTCCAGTAGACTCAGTTTTGTTGATAACTACTTTCTGTGTTCTTTCACATAGATATGATTGCATAAGGCTAACCGATTTATCATAGACACCATAATGTTTTAATTTCCTTAAAAGCGTTTGGTGATTAACACAATCGAAAGCTTTGGAGAGGTCACAATAAATACCAACTACATCTTGCTTGCTCTCCCAAGCATCAAATATATGTTTTTAAATATAATATGATAGGATGACATACCAAGACCAGTATGAATTAGATCCCATCTCACAGGACACCATCGATTTTGGGAATGAATTGCTAGAAGCCATATCCGAAACAACGAGAGAAAAGTGGAACAAGCTAATCGAAGGCGTAGAAGGCATGGTGTTTTATAAGGAAACTAAATAATGATCCTAAAATCGCTGATCGTCATTCCAATGTGACCACAAACCAGATCGCTCACCACTTACTCCAAAATGGGAAAGCTTCCACGAAAAGTCTCCAGAAGAAATTTACACGAGACCCTGGTAAAGAGGTTAACCACTTGGACGAGGCTTTTACAGAAACAGAGCTCAAGTTTGCCCTTGATAAGCTCAAAGAAGGTAAAGCCGCTGGCTTTGACAACATCACGGTCGAGCAGCTGAAACGGTTTGGTTTCGTACTACTTATACAAAACTGTCATTTCTTGCATGGCAGTTTCCAAAGGATATGTAATCTAATCACTGACGTTTTAGCCACCTACTTTTAATAAATGACATTTGTGGCAGAGAGTGTATATAAAACTTCTTCGAGATTATTTATTTTTATGAGTTTATTATCTTTGATATAATACGTTAGTCAGTTTAAAGTTAGCCCGCCATTTGTTTATACTTTGTGCAATGAAATTTAAATAATGAAATAAATATTCCTCCTTCGGAAGTACTTGTACCTATGCAATATTTCATTAGAGTATCAAAAATTTTACTCCGACTATGCAAGTCTCCGCAAACTTATCTGACGCGGTGGTTAAATTTGAGAGTTTAAACTGTCAATACAGCTGACAGACCTTTCATTCTTTTTATTGCTACTGGCGCCTCAACCATCGGTTTTAGATATTGTTGTGGGAATTTCGAATTTCGAATTTCAAAACCGCGAGAGCAAGAGCATGTCTTGCAAGATCCTCTAATTTTGTACTAGGTATTGAATTATAATGGAAAAGAGAATTAGTAATAAAAAACAGCGAGTTGCACTCCGGGAGTGCCGGCAGAAGTGAAAACTTGAATATAAACGTTGTGCATTTTTGATATTTTTAAATTTTTAACCATTTGATTTTTAGAAAATATACTTATAATAATGAACTAGATGCGTTGATAAAGGGCTCCGTAGACTTTTTCACAAAAAAAAGGAGTTTGGACAAAAAAAAAGAAAATAATACGGACTGGATTTGAACCGAGGTCTTCTGTTCTGCCGCCGCGCGCCGCCTGTTTTGTCTAACCGAGGTGCCAGAGCTATCAGACCATCGGGAAAGATGGCGAAATTTGCCTTCGTATTCTAATGACATTGTAACAGTTTTTCGATCAGGCCCCCAAGTTGCCCCAAGTACGTCTTACGGTCACGTGATCCTGGGACCGTACTCTGAAACGCAAATCCGAAACTTCGGTTAGCCCCGCCCCTATCACTCGATTCCGTTATGACTCGAGAGTGAGAGGGACAGGGCTAACCGAAGTTTCGGATTAGCGTTTCAGAGTAGGCCCTCTGACGCGAGTTAAACAGCTTTTACCCATCACAATAAATAGTGCACAACGCCGCTAAAGAAGTTGTCACTTCAAGAATGTTTTGAACCTGAAATTTTCACAAAATGGTGCGGTATATGTCCCTCACTCAAAGGTAAGAAGCTGGACTTTTCACAGTCTCATAAAATTGGTGTAATGGTAATATTAGATCAACTAGGTATATGAAAAAAACTTACGTCGGTTTTATTTCAAGAATTGCTTTTTATTGCATTATGTCTCTGTAAAAAACTTTTTCAACAAGTGAATTTCTTATTTCTAGATGCAATTTTTTACACCTACCTATCTTAAGTTTCTCACATTTCCAATTTTGTGAGTAACCTAAAACGAACATAAATTTAATATACAGTAGTAGAAGTTAGAAACTTAGACTAATTATGTACCTACCTACAACACAACAAAATATAGGTACTCAAATAGTACAACTTTTATGGGCTCTTAAGTATCTTAGGCAATATTACTTATCCGTCACTTTTATTTCAAACTATTAATGTTTGCTTTAGGTAATGAGTAAAATTATTACTTGTCCTAGGTTACATAGGTCTATGGTTATGCAATA
This sequence comes from Crambus lathoniellus, assembly GCA_949710035.1. NCBI lineage: Eukaryota > Metazoa > Arthropoda > Insecta > Lepidoptera > Crambidae > Crambus > Crambus lathoniellus. The sequence continues at coordinate 38,163,883 of OX453296.1, forward strand.
AATGGCAAAGCACTCATCTATACCCAATCCTGAAGCGCTAGTTCAATATTTCCTAGCAAAATAAGCATCATTGAAAAAAAATAGGATCCTGGTTTGAGTTTTTTTTTTCAATTTTGGCGCAATCGGAGCGATACAGTCTCCACGTCCAAACGCCGCCAATGCCAGGCGGAGACTGAAGAAATATGCTGCGAAACGGTGTACGATGCATTTTGGGATACTAGTTCTTGAATATAAACATTACAAAAAAAATTTTTAGTAACTTCCCTAGATATGACTAAGAACTACTTACACAAAAAAAATTAGCTTGATTACTCAAATAGTTATTGAGATAATTGAGTTTAAGACGGAAAAAAGGGGTCTTGAAAATAATTTTTTTTAGAACATTGTATTTATTTTATTCAAATAAAATTTAGTAACTTCCCTTCATAAAGAAAAGATCTATCACATATAATATTTTGGAAGACCTAGCAATGATACTTTGTCAGGAAATTTAATTTAAAAACATTGAAAATTCTGAGTTTGATCGCCGGAATGCCCTTAATCTTGGAACTTACTGATCTGATTGAAGTCGGTGCCAAGCCATCTACCTATTTGTTATGTATTTCACACCACTCCGCGCGTGAGATATTGTGTATTATTGTTAACTAAATATTTTGTTCTTGTTACTTTCGGCTTGACACCGACTTCAATCAGATCAGTAAGTTCCAAGATTAAGTAGATAAAGTCCCTCCCTTTCGTTCTTTGAATTGAATGATTCAATTTATTATTTATGTTTACGTTTTTTTTGGAAAGTGAGTTTTTGTTGGCAGTTTTTGTTAGAAGGCGTTTTTTTTTTATTTGTTTATTTTTCCATTTTTAGTGTAAGAAATCTAATGAGCAAGCGTCGCACAATGTGCAACGTTTAAAACTGTATCTCATATCTAAATTAGAACACTACAAGCACCAACCTCCAACTTTAAACTGTTATATAGTTTTTTAACCTTCCACCATCAGCTAACCTAAATAACTTAAAAGGATACAGCTAAAGGTCTATTCGTGCATATAGTACTTAAAAAGCATGCTCTAACTCCTAAGCGTTAAGGAGTTTTACCTTCCATCATCAGCTCAACTAACAAAACCTAAGTAAACTGAAAAGCTACAACTAAAAATCTTTACGTACCAACGATATTTAAAGAATTATCCTCTAACTCCTAGCCATTGAGGAGTTGTACCTTCCATCACCAACTCATCAGCATGAGATGATGACTACCAGTTGCAAATACTTAAAAACTTTAGAAAATCTATAAAACAGTTAAACGACCTATAAAATTTGCGGGTTTTCCTCGATTTCCCCTGGATTCTACCATTAGCTCCTAACTTGGTAACATTTTAAAAAGAAAAAAATGTAAAAAGAATCATTGAAATTGGTCAATAGTTCGCGAAGATATTGACGTCTAAAGCAGGAACTACCAGTCGAAAACTATGTGTTTTTTCAGGATTGTGAAAAATCTACTAAACTGACTACTTAAAAATTTTCATGGGACCACACATGAACTATTTCCTTTCAGATAAAAAAAGAATTATTAAAATCGGTTAACAACTGGCGAAGTTATTTTAAAACATACATTAAAAGCTAGCTTGTATAAAGAAAATTGTTATTCTAGCTGTGTAAGAATTTATAATAAGTTACCGCATTCCTTAACAGAGCTTCCCTTTAAATCGTTTAAAAGCGAATTATTTAAATTTCTTATTAAAAAATGCTTTTACTCTGTTAAAGAATTTCTAGACTATAAGTTGACTTAAATATCGAATTAAGTAGGTAGTTGACATGATTTTATAATAATAATAATATGATAAATGATTTTAATAATATGACATAATATCTATAAAGCTCTTGAATATAAATTGATATAAATACCGAACTAATTAGTTGACATAATTTTATAATAATATGATAAATGGTTTCAATAATGTGACATACTTACTTAACTAATATCTACTTATAAAATTGTTTAGTATAAACATTAATATCAATATTCACAACTCTGTACCTAATTTTCACATGCCCAATGTTGGCAAGACAGACGGACTTTATAAATTTAAACAAATCTTATGTATTACTCTGTTTTCCGTGAATAAATAATCATTTCATTTCAATCATTTCATTTCATTTCAAAAAAATACAGTCGACTTGAGAACCTCCTCCTTTTTTTGAAGTCGGTTAAAAATAAGAAACGTTGCAAATTCGCATGCGAATTTTACAATTTCGAATGCGAATTAAAACTTGAGCGGTACGGAAATACGGTGGAAATACGGTCGTCTCCAGAGCACAGCGCTAGTCACATCGGGCGAGCTAACGAGCCGGGCGACGCCAGGTGGGTGAATAGACGAGACAAGAGACGCACAACGACCACAGTATGAAAAGAGGTGATAGGGTAACGGACCCAAATGCTAGCTATATATTCTAACATAATTTATTTACAGTATAAAAATAAAAAATAGACATTTGTGCGCCTCTCAGGCGTATGTTTATCTTTTCCGTACTAAAAAAAACTTTATCTTCCTAGGTTTATTACGAGAAATAATAAAATTCATAATGAATACCTAAAATACTAGAATGCATAACAAAACTTAAGTTGGGTGAGCATTTAGCCTTTTTTGATGTGCATTTCAGTATTTTTGTAGAGTAGGTTAGATTGTTGAGCACTTGAATGGTGAGCGCTTTAAATCATTTTTCCTTGTATTTTGTATAAGTATCTTTTCCGTTCTAAAAAACTTTATCTTTCTAGGTTTATTACGAGAAGTACTAGGCTACTTGACCCTTTTTTATTCGTGTCCTTAACGTTTAATAATCGTCCTATTACACCAAAAAAAATTATTTATTAATATTTTAAAACATAGAAGCCTACAAAAATTTTACTTTAAAATTTCGCTTTTTGATAACCTGTAAAAACGCTCTTCACCATGTTCTGACGTCATAAAATTTGTAACCAACCACTTGACAGTGTTGACAGTGTCAAGTGGTTGTTTACTTACTAAGGTAGTTCCACTTATCAAAGATATTTGTCCAATATGCATTTGATCAAAGAAATTGGACGACTTTGACGTTCAATTTTATACATTCGACATTCAAATTCTTTGATCAAATGTATATTGGACAAAGATCTTTGATAAGTGGAATACACCCTTACTAATATGTATAGCAAAAGTGAAAGTGACGTTTATTTGTTTACAAATTTAGCAATCAATCCAATGACGTCACAACATGGGCGATAGTGTTTTCATCAGTTCAAATAAAAAATTAAAAAATATTTTTCAAATTATTTTTATTTATCCATCTTGTACTTTTATTTCATGATATCGCTAAAGCCAAGTACTAACGGAAATATTCATTCGATGTATCAAATTTCATACTTAATTTGATTTGTCAAGTAGCCAATGATGAATACAAATCTTAAGTTTTTGGTGTGCGTTTCAGTATTTTTGTAGGTTAGGTTCGATTGGTGAGCACTTGAATGGATGGATGATGACTTGATGAATGAGCACCCTTTAAATACAAATGATTCTTTGATTGATTTGTGAGTTTGTTTGTTTGATTGATTGGTGAGCCCTTGAAATACAAATGAATCTTTCTTGTATTTTGTAAAAATATTTTTTATTTTACTTTTCAAATCTATGATACACAAATGATGAACTAGCAGTATTTTCTCTCTATTACCGTCCTGGATATTACTGCTACTGAACCAATTTTAAAGCTACATTCTTTCTGAGTGACATAGGCTATATTTTATCCCGTTATTACCACGGGAACGGGTATCACGCTGGTAAAACCGCGCTAAGCCCCTAGTGTTAAATAAAACTTAAAGAGTATTTTCAAAAATTCTGTAATCTTCATTAAAACAAGGTTAAAATTGCATCACACCATCTGACAAATCAGAGTACTTTTCTAATAAATATTTAATTTGGCGGCATGTTAACACCAGCGTAACCTTCAAACACCTCTCTGCATATTAATAAACTAAAAAACTTGGTTAGTGGGTGACATTCAGCATCACATTCAACAGAGTAAATTGAATTTTCGGAGGGGTTTCCCGTTGATGCATCAAGTTCATTGCATCGAGATTGAGTCTGTGTGGGTGTATCGCGCGTGCGCGGTGGTTGCGAAGGGTTGGTGGAGCTGCGCGGTAGAGCGCCGCTCATCTGGCAGCCAACCCCGGTCGATATAGTTGCGGGGAGCGAGTCGCGCATGCGGCACCCTCTACGGCCGACGATCAGGTGTAAACGACATGGCCGATAGCGAATTTGAAGAATTTCGTCGAGTGTTCGACAGATTACCGCAACACATTAAAGCACCAACCCCATTTTATTCGTGAGTAGTAATTTGCCCATAATTTTTACCACTCCATTGCTCCTCAAGTAGCGACATTCAACAAAAGATTGCGGTGTCCATTCATCACGTGAGCGGAACTTCCCAGCTCGATATTATTGAAGCCCAAGTGAATTATATATTTATTTTATGATGTTCCTAAATAAATAAATAATTTTATTTGTTCACAGATTAGTGCCAAATGTGGGATTGGAAGATGAATCACCCTCGTCAAAAAGTGACGGATCACCTGATGATGAAAGAGGTTGTGTTGGTGAGGCTGAAGGGACAACAGTTCATGAAGAGACTATTTCACCGCAGCCACAGCTGGATATAAATGAAGCACAACGCAGTCCCAATCATCAAACATTTACAAATGGACAGCGGAGAAGAAGAAAACTACCAGAAATACCAAAGGATAAAAAATGTTAGTACCAATTTCCTTGAAATAATAATTATAGTTCCTTCAATAACCATCGGTCGATAGATTTGTGATGGCGTCTTCTTTTAGTAAACTATTTATAAACTGCAACTGCGCTTAAGCGACTGTCGATAAAGTGTATACTGCTAACGCACAAAGCGAAACTATGTAATTTGTTTCCAAAACAATACTGTATACCTACCGTGAGTATATTTTTTATTTCAAAACTATTACATACCTTTTTTGTTTTGCATGTTTGTCCGAGGCTTCAATATGCCTCTCTTGGTTATAATTCTGTATAATTGTCTTTGACTGTGTCAATAACTTAGGGTTGTTTACTAACTTTCAACCTGATTTTAAGAACACCAACATCGATTTTGAATTTCTATTAAAACATAAAGATTTAAAAGTGAGTGATGTGCAGAGATCGAAATAGGTATAACTATTTGGTGTACTTGCGATAATTTTTATTAATATGGACATTTCCAGATTTTATTTTATTTAAATAAAACCTGACTTCCGCTTTTTGTTATTAAAGCTAGAATGCCTCTCCATTGACTTAAATCATCGCAGACATACAAACCATTTCCTATCTATGAGAAACCAAAGTGAGCAAGTTTTTATGAAAATTGTGCGTTATGTCAGCGAAGCCATCAATGACAATATAGTCTCAGAATAGTGGGGGGACAAGGGGGTGCAACACAATAACATCTTGAAGAACGTTTGCAGTCAATGACCCTTAACAGCTATACCTATTCCGATCTCTGGTAATGTGTAACATTTAGATTGATTCAATTTGTCATAAAATATATCTTAAAACTTTAGCTATCTAAAATAAGATACACTCCACACTTGATAATATAACAAACTTATTTTACCATTAGATACTTGAATCTATTTCGTGATCCCAATTATAGGTTGTAGAATTTTAGACATGGAGTTTCATTGAAAATATTATGTTATTTGGGAATATGATATAGGAAAACTAAATTATTAAGATTTCCAAGTTTTTAAGTACCAATTAAACAAATCTGTTACAAAATCTTTATTTTTTTACTAGGTCTTGAAATAATTATATTTATACTAGCTGACCCGGCGAACTTCGTACCACCTTAGAATTACATACCGACAGCAGCGCCACCTACCGGGTCCACCATCCAGAAACCAAAGCAAACCAAAGCAGTAACTAACGAACTGAACTAACGCCAGGATGGTCGTCTAATTGTCACCTTACGATTACCTTCGCGACAGCTTTCGTATAACGCTGCAGTTGCAATATTGACGCGTTCGGAAGAAACAACAATCAATCAGTCAACACTTTTTGTTTCTCATTTAATTCATATTTTTTATCTGCCCCTTGTTACATTTTTAATAAAAGTTTCACAAAAAACTTGGATTTTTTTAGTTAGATAGAGAACTAAATTAAATTTTAATTTGGTATCAGTTTTTTTTTGCAAAACTGTTTGTTGATTGATTTATTTGATTGATTTATCAAATCAATATTCTTGCAGTTATTCTTCCTGTATCTTAATTCTAGCGTACAGTTGACAAAACCTTGACTAATTTTAAGTTTTGATAGGAACCCAATCTTTTACAAATGAAGATCAATATCTTTTGCAATTCAAACCAATTGGGTATTTGACTGAATTTTTTTTATTGACTTAAAATGTTCATCTAGTTAGTAGCAACACAACATAGTTATTTATTTTCAAATATCTTGCATATTTTCAGCGATATAGAGCATCAAACTTTCTAATTAGACAAGGAGAGCGCTATAGAAACATGACGTCACATTTCTATAGCGCCATACTCTCGCCATAGTAAATTTCGGTTTAGAAAGAGATAGCTAGAGTCACAATTAAGTAGCTCATAATTCGCTTGTTATAATACAGATTTAATTTCTTTTTTCACATTTGTTATTCAATAATGTTATATTTCTGAATGTCATAATTAAATATCTACATTTCAACAACAGTCAAATACCCAATTGTATTACTTGGTCTAAATTGGTAAGCTTATTGTTATAAGTCAATAAATTGATCATTGTCAATCATGTTCATATTTCTTGAAGTAATTCTTCACGTATTCCAGCGACAATACTAGCGTGCAGCCAGCCGGCGTCGCTCGCGGACGAACTAGGCGCGCTGGCTGGCGTGCTGATCCGGCCGGGATGCCCCGGCCGCCCTCTGCTCGTGCTCAAGTGCGGGTACCTGCTCGACGAGGACTCCAGCCCCGACTCCGAGCGGCTCCAGAGCCTGGGAGATGTCGACAGCGGGCATAGTACAGCACACTCGCCCATCGACACCGGCCCCAAGAGCTTATCACCAACGCCGTTGCAACAAAATGGTATGAAACATTAATTGATATATTTTACTTTTTACTGGTGAACCGCAACGATAGTTACCTGCTTGACGGGGGACTACTGCTCCAACTCCAGAGTCCCGACCATGTTGCACCAAATGCTTGTCACCAAAGTCGCTGTAACAAAACGGTAATGTCTTTTATTATATTTAGTTTGCTGTAACTTACATATTCCCTGCTGGTCATCCAGTATGGGTTCCATCTTACTATGGCTCCAAGAGTCTATCATAAAAGCCATTGTAACAAAATCTAACTCAAGGTATCTAAAAATTATTTTTTCTCTGTGAACGAAAAAAACAAAACACCATATAACTCGAGTAACCATTTCAATTTTTATAGTTTTGGACTAAGGTGAATTAATTGTTTATTTTTTTATTTTAAGTTGTTAGGAATATGTATTACAAACAATAAGGAAAAATTTAAATGCACCACAAACTAATACCTACTTATTTTCATACCAAACCAAACATACTGAAAATCACACAAACCGTAGTTTAATGTGCATTTTAAAATTTAAGATGCGCAAATCAGTTTATTTTATACCGGGTCGAAAAAAAAGACCATGGTTGGAGTAAAAGTTTTCTTAATATTGATGATTGCAAATTTTATGGAAAGGACACATTACTCTATTTTCATAAATAATTAAAACTGCATTTAAAGATTTTCGAAAAATCACCTGATTAAGCTAGGCAATCGATAAGCCGGTGAAATGTGAAATAGAAACAGTCTGTATTTTATGATACCAACCGTAATTCATTCATAAGGTTCAATTTCTTTTAAACAACATAGTAAGTAAGTATTTATATTGAATTCGCTACCTGTCGTCTTATAAATCCAGTACCTAATGTTGAATATTCAAAATATTATTCAACTTTTCTGTGAATGGGACGTAATATTTGTACTGACCACATAAACAATAATGTTATTTAAATTTTGTTATCTATGCACCTGGCTGCTTTTTTTTAATAATCAGTTTGAATTTGGAACCAAAGCTTCGTTATTTTTGATATTTGTTTTTAGTAAATTACATCTTATTTAAACTGCTTTTTTTACTTGAAGCATATTTTAAGTTTACGTTGATATGAAGAAAGGTATCCAGAGAGACAAAAACCGAGTGCTGCAGTGGTTTTCACAAGAATGATGGAAAATTTGAAAAGTGAAGGCAGTTACAAAAAACGTATTCCCGGATGACCCCAGCAGAACGATTTGGACTTTGAATTAAGTATTTTAACTTATTTTGAGGCTTTCCCGGGCACGTCGAGTAGGGTAGTTGCTAATGAAGAAGGCACTTTCCATACTCGTGTTCATAAAGTGCTGGTGAGGTGAGATCCCGAAAGAAGGCTAGAATTCCGTCAGATTATGCAGACAGAGATAGCCCAATATCCTAATTTCTTGGACTGATGAGACAAATTTTAGTAATTACGGAATGTATAATATAATCGCCGTAACCAAAATTTCTGGTCTACTGAGAATCCCTTTCTTGTTCGTTTACGTTTACGATTAATCAAGTAAGGTTTTCTTTCAACTGTTGGTACGGAATCATGAAAAATAGAGTTGTCTTAGTACACTTGTATCAAGGACACCTTAATACAGAAAAATAGCATTATGGGTACTTTTCCTCCAACCACGGTCTTTTTTTTTCAACACTGTATAGTTAGGTTAAGTTAGACTGGTGAGCAGTTAAATAGTGTCATCTCTGAACAGGTGACCACAGAATTGGGTATTTGACTGTTGTTGAAATGTAAATATTTAATTATGACATTCAAAAATATAACATTATTGAATAACAAATGTGAAAAAAGAAATTTAATCTGTATTATAACAAGCGAATTATGAGCTACTTAATTGTGACTCTAGCTATCTCCTTCTAAAACGAAATTTTCTATGGCGAGAGTATGGCGCTATAGAAATGTGACGTCACGTTTCTATAGCGCTCTCCTTGTCTAATTAGAAAGTTCGATGCTCTATATCGCTGAAAATATGCAAGATATTTGAAAATAAATACCTTTGTCGTGTTGCTACTAATTCTACAAACATTTTAAGTCAATAAAAGAAAATCAGTCAAATACCCAATTATAACATCCAAAGGCATAGGCAATTTACTACCTTTTCTTCAAATAGAAGTAATAGAAACTGACCCGGTATTAGTAGTAGTAACATCAGTCTTTAAATTTACTTTAATTCTCCATTGTTTTGCTCACTTTAGTTTTTCTTTTAGTGTCCCCATCATCGAGCTGCAGTATCAGCGGCATAAACTTTGCCGGCAACATGTCGACAGTACCACACAGTCAACTTGAAATGTTAGAAGCCACTCACAGAGGCCTACATAAATTCAATCCGCGACACCACGATGAGATAGAAGTCGAAATAGGAGACCCTATTTATGTACAAAAGGAAGCTGACGATTTGTGGTGTGAGGGTAAATATGAACCTAATCCTTTTAAAACTATGAAAGATGAGAAAAGAAATGAAACAAGTAAAGCAAATGATTCCAATTGCTTTTGTCGTTCACTTTGTGAGACTTGTTTATTATTTCATTTCAGGAGTAAACCTCAGGACCGGTCAACAAGGAATCTTCCCATCAGCGTATGCCGTAGATATGGATTATAATGATTTCGATCCAGCAAATGCCAAAGTTAAACGAGAGCGATATTTACTAGGGTAATTTGATATTGTATTAAGTTACATGAGGTTTCATCAATTCACATTGCATGGAATCCGTAATAACCACGAGACTTTTGATTCCCTGACGAAACTCATCACTATCGAAATGTTTTAATTGATTTGATAAATTTAAATTGTATTTCAATTCTGAGAAAAACAAAATATATATTAAATATTTTTCAGGTACATGGGCTCAGTAGAGACTTTAGCTCACAAAGGAACCGGTGTTGTTTGTCAAGCTGTAAAGAAGATAGTAGGCGAATGCAGCGGAGACCCAACACTTCAACCCTGCATATTAGAAGTATCTGATCAAGGGCTGCGTATGGTCGATCGATCAAAAGCAGATGTGAGTATCATAAGGCGTAAATTAACAACCATATTTGAGGATAATTATTCTAAGTCTAACGTTTCTTTTTGCAGAGGAATCGAAGCGCACCTTGCATCGACTATTTCTACTCCCTGAAGAACGTTTCGTTCTGCGCGTTCCACCCACGAGATCATCGGTATCTAGGCTTCATCACGAAACACCCGACATTACAGCGGTTTGCATGTCACGTCTTCAGGGGCCAAGAATCTACAAGACCAGTAGCTGAAGCTGTAGGGTAAGGTTTACCTTTTTTTTAAATTGCTAAACCACTTTTCGTCGATATTCGCTTTTGAAAATAATGTAGTACACACATTCAGCCTAATGTATAGTCGCGGAAACTGAAAGTTGAACAGGTTGATAAGTTTCGTTTTGCAGTATTATACACTCGCCGCCGAGATTAAAAATAAAGTTGTTATAAAATAGCAATATGCCCTATGGCTATTTATGACTGCTTATAAACGTGAACGTATAGGTCCCACCAACCGAGAGCATATTCTGATGGTTCCTTGCATATTTTTCCCACGATTGTTCACAGTACCGAGATCTTCTGTTTTTCTTTTATTACAGCGATTCGATCGCGGCTCCATCAAACCACATTAATTATCTATTTGATTGAGATATGGCGCATAAGTTGGCCATGAGATTACCGTAATTTCAGGATGTCCAGTGTGTTTCTTATAATTATTATTATCCTGCACCAAATACATGCTGGGCATCTCTCACTGTGGATACACAAATTCTTAAACTGGGCAGCATGCTCTCCTATTTTTACTGAGTCCTAGTTGACAGCATTTGCTTACGAAGGGAGCTGAACGAGTTTGCCCATCCAGCCCCACAGGTTGATACTAATTATTGGCCAGATTAGTTTTTTCCTTCATAATGTATATTTCTATACCTTTAATCTACCATGAGTACTGGATTTAAACGTCGTATAGCATATGGCGTCGGAAATTGTAAGTCTGCAAAACTTAATGTCACAAAATGGTGAACATAAAAATTCTGCGACTGTACACGCGCAGCCGAACGTGGAGCGCAAGCAAATATCGTCTTAAAGTGGTCATGCAATTAAATGATCCATGACAAAAACAACATAGTCTACATATTTTAACTGTTCTGTGTTTATTTTCCAGACGAGCATTCCAAAGGTTTTACCAAAAGTTCATAGAAACGGCGTATCCAATTGAAGATATTTACATAGAATAATCAGCAGCTGACTTCAACTATAATTTAGAACTATAATTTGTTATTCGAGATAGAGGCACGAGTTAATCGAAATTGATTGAGTATTAATCGATTTAGGGGTTTTGAATACAGAATGGCCAATGCTTTAAATTTATGTGTCAACTGTTTTTTTAAACCGTTTTTAAAGTATGAGTATGACAAATTAGTGTCCCCACCCCACCCTCCAACAGAAATCAAACCTACTCAGTTTATGCGTCTTGGCACGCTGATGATTTTGTAGTATAACTCAGAGATACGTTTGAAGCCTGTTGGTGGATGGGGACACTTTCAATAATGGGATTTGCGTGGTCCTTTCGAAGGTTATGAGGTGGAATCGTTTGTGTGACCATATATTTTTTAAGTAATGAAGAACTCACTATTTATGTTTTATTTTTATTTAGCATAAGATGCTGATAGGATATATTCAAATCATTGTGTATTATTTATTCATTTTAATTTTATATTTAGCCGTGAGAAAACTGTTAATTGTTATAATGCATACAAATAATATTATTTATTTTTTTACTCGACACGATGTAGCTCACAAATTATGAAGCGAGTGTAAAATAAAAATAGACTAAGGAAAACTTGAAACAAAGAAAGTTGACGATATTATCATTATCTAAGATTTGATCTACTCAATTATGGCGGGTGTTCTGAACCTGTTTGTTTTTTTGTATTTTTTCTTTGTTTTGTATTCTTGGTCAGAGTTTGAATAAAATGTCGTCACTCGTAGCATGTTCCACTTTTTAATTTATGCTCAGAAAAAACTTTTCTTTTAACGAACTTAACTTTCCAAAGCAAAATATCTAAATATGACTGTCATAAACGCTTTGTAAATATCTCAATAATGATTGGAATGAAAAATATATGCCTACTCACTATGAGTCGAAATATCACTACGTACTTGAGCCTTGATATAATATTCAAAATAATATCTTAGCACCAGTTAATACTTTCTAAGAAGGATTTATATCGTACAGATTAAAGATAAGTAATAATAATGACTACTTGTTATTTACAGTAATATTCATCAGATGTTCTTATTAGAACTTATTTTTGTTCATTTGAGATCAAATAGGTACTAAATAACTATGTATTGTTATTATAAAGTTAAGCTGATAAAATTTTCATTTAAAATATAACAAAAAACAAAAAGGGATCTAAACTTAAACTTTGAATAATTAGGGATTTTTAAGTGAAGTGTATAGGCAACTTTGATTGAATGGGTATGTTTTAATGAATAATTAAAATTAATCGTAGTGTCACAAAGATATGTCACCTATTTTGTTTTTTCATATAAATAAAGCCTTTTTGTAAAATAGTGTTAAAGCAGGAAACCGGAAGAGATAACGTAACTCATTTTCGGGTTTATTGCTTTATAATTCTTTACGTTTTATTATTTATTATTTTTACGTCTATATGTATTTCAAAAAGTTGAAACACAGAAAACAGAAACCCTGAACACAGAAAATCTGTACGGATTATTTGTCGAATTTTTTGCTCAAGCGTAAGTAATTAAAAGCATCCATACCAGTTCAATGATATTATTTTATCCTTCTTTTAACATTTGTATGTCTACTGACTTGTTCTTTGACGGCTCAAATGATATTTAATGGAGGCTAACATCGCCTTATTGCGACATAACAATTAAAACATTATTTAAATCAATTATTATCTATCTAAATCACTGTGATATGAAATCATGCAACATCTGTACCTCAAGCACGAAAAGCTGTTAGTCATTGAGTATGACATCTATCAAAATGCTACAAAAACTGTCAAAGTGCAGTGCTGCTTATTGAATTTTATTATGGTATTTGACTGATTTTTTATTGACTTAAAATGTTTTATTGAAATATAAGCAACACAAAATAGGTGTTTATTTTCAAATATTTTGCATATACCTCAGTGATTGAGGATTCCGGGAGTAGTGCGCTTCCACCTTCAGCCTTATCACCACTTAACATCAGGTGTGATGAAGGCTAAGTGCTAAACCGTTGTGAATAAAAAAAATAATAAAAACATTCTGCGATATAAAGCATCAAACTTTCTTATTAGACAAGGAGAGCGCTACAAGCCAGTGACGTCACATGCTAGTAGCACCATACTCTCGCCATTGAAAATTTCGTTTTAGAAAGAGATAGCCAGAGTCACAATTAAGTAGCTCAAAATTTGCTTGAATTTCTTTTGTCACATTTTGTTATTCAATTATGATATATTTCTCAATGTCATAATTAGATATCTATACTTCAACAATAAACGACTGAAAGCGGAAAACGAGAGCTTTTCGTGCTTGAATTTACTGTATAGGTGAGTATGTCTCTGGACTAAACTATCTTTATGTTATAAGTATTAAAACTAATTTACTATGAATTTGTATTAACATAATTAGGTATTGGTAGGAACTAATATCGTTGTAGGTTTGTACAGAAATTAATTAATATAAGGCACAGCGATTTTAATGAATGTGTAGTGGACAAGTACATATTACGTAGCGGTTACTGCACTGCTTTGCGAAGATCTTTTCTATAATCTAGTACACTATACTAATAGAATATTTATGTAAATGTAAATATATTTTATTTAAATGGTGGGACAGATTCGTAGCCATAACATTTTCACGTGGAAAATATTACTAAAATCAAACAAGTTGTTGAAAACTGTTGGTTGGTAGCTAGGTAGATTATAAAGCTGATTAAAAATATATGTTATATTTTGTATTTTTTTCATCGGATTATATTTAATTTTAGCAGGATGTGGTTTTTTTTTACCTGTAACTTATTTGCTTATAATGGATTATGTTATTTTAATGTTTATCATTATATTTCATACTTATAGGTTATGGTACGAAAGTGTCTCATGCGTTGTAAATAGGTATAATAAAATATATGACATATACAATTGCACATAATACTCGAAGAGAATCGGTATATTCAACAAAGCTGAATGGAGCTGTGAGTGAAACGAGAACTAAATATATTATATTTATTTTTCCAGTATTTGTCAGCATATTCGACATAATCGCATAAGCATAAATATAATATTATGTGGACTGAAATATGTATCTTTCATTTGCCTTCCGTCCAAATTAGTTTCTAGTAATAAAATAATATTATTTTCCTAATAAAACTGTTGACGTAGGAATAAAAAAAAATGTTAGGATATTTTTAGTAATTACTTGTAAAATGGCATTAAGAATGCTGATATTTAAGCCATTGACACGTATATTTTTTTTAAAAGACTCTTTAACAGTAAATTTTTTCACATCTCTGCGCGTTTGGTTTATTGAAATAAAATGTCTTTTACGGATTTAAACTTATTTTCAACAGATGTCGAATCGTCAGTTTGGTCAATAAAAAAACTTAAAAATATAAAATAGGTGCTTAGTTCAAATAGGTACTTCAGAGTATAAAAGTGTTCATGAAAATCGTGAAACGAAATCGTGAAAAAAGAACAGCTGTTTCATAATATTGATCACAGATATAGAATTTACTAGGTGACGCAAATACATGTAGGTAGGAAGTATCCGAACCCCGATTGATACCCTCGCGGCCTCGGTATTGTTCTTTTCCATGAAACAGCGAATTTTAAGCGATTTCGTGGCTGGACCCGAAGTAAAAGTAATTCGTATGGATGGACTCATTTATCACCTGACATATTAGAACATATCAAAAAATTGCGATATTGGTAGGTACCTATTTCTAAATTTTAAATATGCACCATGGAGATGACAATGCGACATTAAGGGCTTCGACACAATCCAAGTGGGATGCAACATCGCATTGCAAAAATTTGCAGCGTGCCATGCTAATAGAAAATTTATTGCGTGTCAAATCCTTAACAACCGTCTCAGATTTAAGCGATGCGACGCTATTTTGCTATATTGAATTGAATAAGTATTGAAAATATAAAAAAAAACAAAATAAGCTTTTTTTTAAGCATCTAAATAGTACTAAAACAGATACAAAACAAATACCATTTGTAATACAATACAACGTCAATGCGATACGACGGCGAATTCTATGCTTAGTAGGTAGGTACTCTATAGTTCGTGTGGAAAAAGTTTCAAATAAAAATCATTTACTGTGACTTAACTATTGGATATATTTTTGTATTATGCGGAGTAGGACCGATATCAGTTTTTAAAATGACATTTAATTTATTGTCGCATTGTCGTCTCCACGTTGTTTTATTTCAGTAAATCTTTCATTGTAAACATCACGCCACAAAACCAAATAGTAACAAAATAAATTCCATAAAGAAAACTGAAAAAAATCCTTCAGGTAAAACATTTATACATACATACATACATATATACATACACGTAATCACGCCTGTTTCCCATGAGGGTATAGTCAGTAACCTTATACATCAGACCTTGCATCAAATCCGGTAGTTCTGATTTTTTGCAGACTTGTTGATGTTGGCCCAATGAATAATCCAAGTTTGTGACCTCGATCGCCGAACGCAACTTTGTCAAAAATCGAAAAAACTACCCCATACTTTCAGGCGACAAAGTTTAAACATTTTTAAATAAGAAAAAAAAACAGTATCTTTAATTATGACAACTTGTTATTCATAATACTGTAATATAATACTAGTGGCTCCATGCGGTTTTACCCGCGTGATACCCGTTCCCATGGGCAAAATCGAGATATATTACTGGAGATAGCCTATCTATATTACTGGAGAAAGTAGCTTTTTAATGGTGTTTCTAAATGAATTTTCAAAGCCAGTCCAGTAGCTTTTGAGTTTACTTATCCATTACAAAAAACCAAACAAAAATCTCTCCTACAATTTAGAAGGTACATAGTTAAAGGATACCTTCTTAGTTATTTAATAAATTATTAAAACCATCATCCATTTTAAATAAAACCGAATAATACACAGAAATTCCAATATTACTGCTATGATAGCAAAAAATCAACATCATCATCTCTCCCATCTCTCCCAAGAATATCCACAACGATCGGTCCTGCACTGCCTAAATCCAGCGGCTTATCGCGACCTTGACCAGATCGTTCGGTCCACCTTGTAGAGGGCCTGCCCACGGAACATCGTCCGGTTTGCGGTCACCACTAGAGAACCTTTCCGCCCCATAAATATAAAAAATACAATATACTTATTAGAAAAATTGTGATAAGAAAAGACCACCAGTCCTGCAAGTAAGTATGACAAGCGGGCTACTCGCGGGGCTAGGCTAGTAGTGGCTTTTTCTATTGGTACCAATTTTCCTCTACCTACTTACAGAACAAAAATAATAAAAAAACATAAAATATGATATTATTAAGGTTATCCTACCACATTATTATTACAAAATGATTATTAACAAAGGAGAACATTGTGCATGACCCTTTAATATCAACCGCCCTCACTCGACGGTAGAAAGAGATAACTTTAGAACCTAGATGCTAGACCGAGATAGGTACATATCACGTGTATGGCTAGACAAACGTAGTGCCCAGACTGAGAGTGAAACTATTTCCCAATATTCCCGAGTCCCGTCTAAGCTGTCAATGTTAGAGGAATGTGTACCAACGCCATCTACCGAGAGTTTTTTAGTTGAAAAGAGCACGTGCTTTGCGGACATGCGCAGTTCACGACCACGTGGCACAAGTTCAAGATTATGAAGAAGAAGAAATAAGTAAGTACCTACTAGAATAGAAATTTATATAAAGAAGTTTATTTACACTCATATTATATTAATCGAATTATGAACTCATATCTGAACCTATATAATGGCTCCTCTTCACAATGGGCCATGTTGGGCCAATAAAGACATTCACGATTGTGTAGAGGGTCTGTTTGTCTGTGATCGGCCATCATCGCCGGTATTCGTGAGCAATCGGTAAGTTGTCGGTACATCAAAGGGATATTGGCCTATGATTGCTTGCGCGTCCACACAATCGCCGAACATATACAAATCTATACATCTATACAAATAAATAAAATTGGAGTGTCTGTTTGTAACATTAACCGCTTTTTACTACATCATCATCATCATCATCAGCCATTTAATGTCCCCACTGCTGGGGCACTGGCCTTCCTTATGGATGAATAAGGAGAATGAGCCATGACCCACCACGCGGGCTCAGTGCGGATTGGTGGGTATTAACGACTGCAAGTGCAGCCGGGACCAACGGCTTAACGTGCCTTCCGAAGCACGGAGGAGCTCGAGATGAAAAGTTTTTGGTCACCCATCCCGTGACCGACCATTGCGAACGTTGCTTAACCTCAACGATCGCAGGCCGAGCGCGCTATCCACTGCGCCACGGGCTCCTCTAACTACATACATATGATTATATTATTATATACGGTACATATACCAAAATTACATGTTTTACAATTTTTGTCTGTCTGTCTGTCTGTCTGTCTGTTTGTTCCGGCTAATCTCTGAAACGGCTGGACCGATTTTGACGGGACTTTCATTGGCAGGTAGCTGATGTAATAACGAGTAACTAAGGTTACTTTTTATCCCGGAAAAATATCACATTCCCTCGAGATAACGTCATGTAGTCCACGCCGGCGCAGTCGCGGGCGGAAAGCTAGTAGTTTATAATAATAGTTTTCACAATTCTTTTTTCGAGCACATTAAGTAAATGATTTTATGAGCTGAGTAAAAATATTGCCGCAGCCGCGATCACTTCGATATCAATCTTCGATACGTCTTATCGTAACAGTAGACAGTGAGTTATTGAATGTACACGAATGTGTGGAGAGCTGCCCGATCATGGCGGCGAATAGGGACGATCATTTGATGAGCCGCCATCATGGGCATCATAATAACACACTTTATGCCATATGTTTCTTAATTTTACAGTCTCCATGGCAACCGTAGGATTTACCGGCCCTGACTTCCAACTCTTTCAAGCCCTTCTTTAGTCGGCAACCAAAAAGCTTAGACTAAATACTGAGGTAACTGGAGAGTGCAGTACTAACACTTTTTTGTGGCACTGTGGCTGTCTTCCGTCTCACCTACACTTTGAAAAAATACGTATGGTCATATGAGACAACTGACAGCCACTACGTACTAAATGTCAAATTTGCTCGGCACACTTTTTTATTCAGGGTGAAAACTCCAGTTACCACAGTATTTAGTCTAAGCTTTTAGTCGGCGACAATAAGATTTTTTTTAAAAATTAGAATTTTGAATTTAGAAGCTGTTAGACCGTATAGATGTCGCAGCCAACTGGTTGAAGCCGCCATCCAATTAAACGCCTAGGCCGATGATTTTTTCCGTTAGCTATTTTTATCTTCCTATAAGTTGACGGAGTCACAAAAAAAATAACCACGAAATTTAAGACGATCGCTTCGCTGAAATTTCTAATCTATCACGGTGTTCTACAGGACTTCTGAGGGGTACATGCTGCCATACTTAACCATCCGCCAGATTCAACCAACTGCCTGCGACATAGACACAAAGTAAATATCCCTTCTTGTGGTATAGACTCAGGGCTTGGCACCAATTCACATTTTATAATTAATATTGTTTTGCTTTATTTTGTTAATATTATGATAAATGTATGAGTGTTGAAAAGTAGTGTATGAGACTGCACATATAATAACTTGGTATTAAAACACTCGTGGGATACTATTAAAAAATTCGCCACTCGTGTTTTAACCCTTAAATCGACAACGTCATACAGAGTACATTGAATTAAAAAAAATCTACAGCAATATTTTGTCGACTTATTAACAGTTTTTTCATTTATTAACCTCTCAAATACTATCAAAATTCGGAGAAAATAATTAAATATGTGAAAAAATGCACAGATTCCCTGCATAGCACGAACTACTAGGCCATTGAAAATGAAATTCAGGCATAAGGAAATAAACGAAATGAACACACAAATTCTATTTTTACAAATTTATTTTTTCCCCTTTCCAGTTTGTAGAACATGCAAACTTTTATTTTACGTCTACACACTTGCAATTTAACATGTTAAAATATCAATCTTAAATAAAAATAAATGTTAACAGAAATACACGAAATTGTAAGATATAATGCGAATAATGCGAAAAGAAATGAAGATACAATTGTTTATCCCAAACACCATCACACTATCCACCAACAATTCGTTTTTTTTACATTACTTACCCATATTAAAAAATTTACAGAATCCAAATATTAAAAAAAAAAATCGAAAAATTTTCAAAATATTCCAAAAATCGTCCAATCACCACCTAAAAATATTGGGGAAATAAAATTTTGGGTAATTCACCTATACAGTCCAACTCACTCACCGAGGTACTTTTTTGAGGGCGCACTTACAGCCCATTTTTGTTTTTTTTTTTCAAAATTTTGATCTTATTCGTCTGCCAACTAAATACCCTAGGACCGCTTTTTATTTTTTTTTAATTTCGACTTCAAAAAAAAAACTTTTTTTTTTCTACCATAACTTTTTTGGATTTCAATTTTTTTTTAATTTCTTTACCATCTGATAGATCTTGTCATTTATCAATCAGCGTCCTTTGACACCCTATTTATCTATAAACTACCAATAGAGTGAGTGTCAGATAACTCTGCGCGTGACTGGCGCGTTTTTGGCGCTAGTTACATTACAGAGCATTTTTTTGTTCTAATGTTATAGAAAAGATTAGTATTCGATTTTTACCGCGCGCAGACTTATCTGACGAGCACTTTAGTAGGTACCCAGCGATTTAAAAGTCATTTACAATGACAAAACTAATGACCAACTGTCAAAGTCAAAATGTTATCAAAGCAGCCGCATATGCCTACGAAGATTTGTTGAAAGAAGTTTTTGTTGTATTATTCAATATTTTTGTATGGGAACAGTGAAAGATATATTAACGTATTTTTTTGCATAATACGGCCTATTTTTAGCTTGTGCCACAGCTGAATCTGCGATGCTGGAGCGAGATATTCGTTTCGTTTACGCTGCTGTTAAAAGAAATAAGGTTTACTAATTTTTGTTATAGATACTTATGAAACAGCTAGATGGATAAGTTTACTACCTTCTCGCACAGATGGCGCTAGTATCTACACCAGCTGAAGTTTATCTGCAAAGCCTACGTAAGTATTACCTATATATCTTTATACCATCTAACTAATGTGTATGGCGTACTTTACTGTATAGGTACTTCATTAATTTAATTAAATAATTATTACTCAAAGGATATTCCAGCAGTCCTCGACATCTTAGAAATAAGTTTGTGCTTACTAGTGTACAGAACTTCAAAATATATAAATGAGAATCTCTTGGCCAAGACTGCCAATTTAGAGGCATAATTCTATAGGTATCGATTGATATATTCTGGTGTACGTACATGCATTGAATGGCTATAGTTAATAGCCATTCAATGCATGTAAATCTACTAAATCCATCACTTTACACGCATTCTGGTATAGATAGCGGATTGATTGATTGATGAAAAATAATGTAGGTGTAGGTAAGTACCTACCTACTGAAAACATATAACTATAAATAAACCCACCTGCTAAAACAACCAATTAAAGTGAAAAAAAATTAAGTTCCTTATAACTTGGCATCAAAAATCCGCCATTATGGTTTATTTTTTTTTATATATAAATAATAAATAAATAAATAACTTCTTACATTCACACCAATTATCTAAGCCCATTTTAATTTCATTAAGAAACTGTATCATGGAAAACTTGATAACGGATAAATATATACTTATATACTTTTTTTGTAAATACATACTTAATATACATACATAACACCCAGACCAAGACAAATAGACATGTTCATGCACACAAATATTTGTCTTGTTCGGGAATCGAACCCGAGACCACTGGCGCAGAAGGTGGGTAGCTTACCCCTGCGCCAAATCGGTCGTCGAATAAAAATATATAGGTACCTAGCGTCACTCGCGCTGCCAAAACAAATCTTACAATATTATCTCATACGTTAAAATCCTTGAGATGTATTGTATAGTACCATTGTATGGTGTAACGAACTATTTGACCACTTAGGATGGCACCTTATCTATGACGCTGACTGTACATACACATACAAGGGAGTAGTAGAAAAAATCTTATCTCTAGGAGTTCTCCCGAAAGCATTGAATTTATAAATATAATATACCCGTTGAATGTCACTGGAAATCGAGAGAAATTGCTCGCCAGGCAAACCCATGTTTTAACAGCTATGCTGTGAAACCGCTTTTATATAAAATTGCACCAGCAGCTCCTTTGTGATTCACCAGTTTCAACTTTCAGCTTTGAAATGCTCCAAAGTTCCTCGGTGATTGATTGACGATACCGGGAGTAGTGCGCTTCCACCTTCAGCCTTGTCACCACTTACCATCAGGAGTTATGAAGGGAAAGTGCTATCCTTTGAAGAAAAAAACCGCGCAATCGTTTTAAACAAAATGTGGTAACTACACGTAGAAATTACATTTTCTGACAAAGTTTTGTATTGTATTGTAAGTGCATACTCCAAGCACACGGTAAAAAAAAACTACTAGGTACGTAGTTATTACTCAAAGCACGAACAACTCTCGCTGTTAAAAATGACAGTATTGTATGAAAACTGACAGCTCTTTGGCAGCATTTAGACGAATGGTCCGGTTTAAAATTTTAATTTTTTTAAATTTTAATTTTTAAAATTTTAAGGTAAACTAATTAGTTTACCTTATTTTGCCGGATTTGAACGTAAGAAGTGTCGTTAGACTTGCCTTTATAGATTTTTAGGGCATATTGCAATATATAAAAAAATACCAATCCCATGAAAATGAAGGTATAACCCTTCATTTTGATGGGATTGGTATTTTTTTATATAGAGATTTCACAAAAATATATAACTTACAGTTTTGCAGAACTATCTGTATTAATTTATCTAAAAAAGAAAAGAACTAAAAATGTTGAGTTCTTACTAAATTAAGAAAGGTGATTTTTTATGCTGAATATTGCTGAAAATATCGTTGTTATGGCGTCAGACTTAACTAAGTTAGTGGTAGCTAGCCAGGCGGACTTAGAACAAGTACTACCACCAATCCAACGAATAAGTACAATATTTTCCCCCACTGGGAATCAAACTCGGGACCTCTGGGTCTGATACCGGTGGTGTGTACGGCTAGACTACAGAGACGGTAAAAAATAATCTAGTTAACAAACTTGCATCTTGTTTTCTCCTTATAAGTCTGAAGACCTTGACCTGCTCTACGTAATTTCCTTACAATTAATAAAATTAGTATTTTATCTTACAAGAAGCTTCTTGTTTCACTTTTAATTATAACAGCCTTCACTAGCAGCATCCTGTAAAGCATCTCGTTGAAAACTAAACAACTTTCACTGCTCTTGAAAACACAGACAAGGTTTCAGGGCTGGCATCTAAACTTAATTAACTGCAATATTAGCTAGGAACGCTAACCTTCATCACTTCTTAGTAAGCGATACCGCATACTCTGTCAAGCCGGGCAGAATTATTATTGCTCAGTAGCTGTTGCCCCACGATTGCGATCGCGTAGATTTTTGATGTGTACTGTTATAAATTGGCCTGGCCTGATGTGGCTAACCAAATGTGGTCGGTCTTTTTTTTAAATAATTAATAATGCTTTTTAATAATAAATCATTATTAACTTTACAAATTTTGTTTAAAAAAAGGTGTAAACGTAACGTCCACGCGCCGCGAACTACTATCGCACGGAACTGCCCAACATAAAGGATTTTAGCCATACTATTCTGTGTAAATGTGGGTGATGATAATGAGGCATCCTTTTGGGAGCTTTTATTCGGAGCAACAGTCCTAGCACGAAAACAGTCAAGAGCTGTCAAATTTGTCTCCTCGCACATACAAACATGGTAATGTAGTCAGTGGAAATAACTGGTAAAAAAAACTGGTGTTGGTACGTCTGCGCATGGAGGACTGATTTTATAATTATGTCACCGTTTGCGTAGCGCCTACGTCCACAAATGCCGCTGCTCTCGTAAACGTCGTAACGTCGAACAAAATAATACAATCACAATAACATTTACGATGACGATAGTTTTTCGTGCATAGGGTTCCTACCACAGAACATGGAAAGAGAAAAAAATCTTTCCGTGTTCTGTGGTTCCTTCCTACTGTAGAGTTCCAAAACAAAAACAAATATTTTATAAGCCTGATAGCAAAAGGTACAAAGTTATTATGTTTATTGTTTAAAGTAATCGATCCGGAGCTTTTTTTATCGCACACAGTTACAAATACCTATATATATAATTATACTACACTCGAAAGCAATGAATCCTGGTCACATAAAGAAACCTACAAATCTCGGAAACTAAGAATGCTAGCTTATTGAAACAAATTGTGTTTAATAGACAATTAAATACTCCTTACCTTAAATGAAGGTATTAAAACTTCTTAGTTAATATAAAGTTATGTCATAAAAAATCAAATTTGAAAAAGGGAGACTGTGGAAGATGTACCTAACTACGAAATTTCTGCATTTGTTTTTGCTATTGTTTCTAATCTGACATTTAAGTGGGTATATATATACCATGTTGATAGTGTTCAATACCTATTTATTATTCAAGCTGTAATTATGTCCCTTACACCTGAAGAATGCACCAGAATTATCACAATGCTGGAAACCGGCCGGAGTCAACGCGACACAGCCAGTACTGTCGGTGTGTCGCTGTCAACAGTACAAAGAGTTCTCCGACGTTACGAGGAAACTGGCTCTAGCCTACGCAGACCAGGAACAGGCAGAACCAGGTGTACCACAGAACGAGAAAATCGATACTTGGTGAACACAATGCTTCGTAATCCCTTTCTCACAGAAACTGAACCTACAAATCAGTTTCGAAATCTCGGAGGAAGTAACCCAAGCGCATGGACAGTAAGACGACTACTTGCTGAAGCTAACTTGAAACACTTGAAGACACACAGTGTATAGAAAGCCAGGGGGAAGTTTCAAGCAAGCATGCATCAAAGAAAAAGTAGCCTACGGTGGTGAGTCTGTACTTGTGTGGGCCGGAATTTCTTCTGAGAGTCGCACAGAACTGGTGTTCATAGAAAACGGCTCTTTAACTAGAGTAGTGTACTCTCTTCTCATTGTCTATTCTATTGTCATATCGAAGAAACAGTCATGTCAAATTATAAATTGCATAAAGCCAAGGTTTAGTTGGTAAATTCGTATCATTTATTACAATTTATTTAATTTAAATAAAGCAAAAATGTCTACAAAAAAAGACGAAGATACGAAGCAACATTCGTCATGTGTCTCACGTTATCTGCGACCAGAAAAGTTCGAAGCCAAATAGAACTCAAACATCGCTGGACTGAAGTGGAACCACTGGTTGGCTACTTTTAATATTTTTTAGATTCAGAGGATTCCCATTTAACTTCTGAATTGAAATTACGACTGCTAATAAATCATTTAGCTCCTACTATATTTCCCATAATAAGAAACTGCACATCATTTGATAATGCAATAGAATTGCTAAATGACGCTTTTATCAAGCCGAAAAATGAGATATTTTCACGTCACGTACTTTCTTCACGGAAGCAACTGACAGGAGAAACTATTTCGGAATATATACAAATACTGAAGAATTTGGCTCACCAATGTAACTTCAAAAATGTTACCGCTGAGGAATATAAACAGGAATATATACGAGATTCTTTTATATCAGGAATATCGTCAAAGATAATACGACAACGACTTCTGGAAAATAGAAGTTTGACATTAGATGATGCGATAAAGCTAGCCGTCACCCTCGAGTCTGCTGAGAGAGATAGTATAGCTCTTACCGAATCTACTACACTACCATCATATTCCAATGGTATTGGCGAAGCAAATTATTCTCGTTCATATGAAGGAAGGGGTCAGACTACTAACTCAGCCAGCAGATACGCAACGAAAAAAAAACATTGTTAGTTATCATGTTGTTATCAGACAACTTACATCAACGCATCAAATGCCCGGCTTATAACGCCAATTGTCAATTTTGTGCGAAAAAAGGTCACTTCGCTAATGTTTGTCGTTCCTCGAAACAAACCGCAAATACTATGAACGCTATTACTATGGGTCATTTTCAGATCAGGAGGACTCTCATACAGAAAATGATTATACGGCATGTATTTCAGCAGCGTTTCCAAAGGGTCTGCAAAAAGCAACATTATTAAAAAAGTAGCCTATTGAAATAAATGATATTCGGACTGACGCACTTGACGATACAGGAAGTTCAAGTAGTTTTATTGACGCGGAGTTAGCAAAGGCGATGAAACTAAAGATAAAAAGAGTAACACAAACAGTTTCATTAGCTTCACTGAGTCACATGTCATACGTTAACGGCATAACGTTAACGACCGATTTGGCGCAGGGGTCAACTACCTGCCTTCTGCGCCAGAGGTCTCGGGTTCGATTCCCGAACAAGACAAATATTTGTGTGCATGAACATGTCTATTTGTCTTGGTCTGGGTGTTTTCTATGTATATTAAGTATGTATTTACAAACAAAAAGTATTTAAGTATATATTTATCCGTTATCAAGTTCACGTAGACACAGTTTCGTAAGAAATTAAATACGGGCTTAGATAATTGATGTGATTGTAAGAAAATATTTATTTATTATTTAATATTATTTTTATTTTATATGTCACGCTGATATCAAAGTAAAAAAATATAGCTACGAACGACATCGTTTGCTTATTATCAATAATCTTTGCGCCGACGTCATCATAGGCCACGATATTTTAAAACATCATAGTTCTTTAGAACTTACATTTGGAGCAGACAGAGAACCACTTCAAATATGTAATGTGATGCAAGCTTCTGTGCCTCCCGCGTCTATTTTTTCAAACCTTGCTACTAATATTTTTCCTGTGGCCATCAAATCGAAAACCTTTTCCGAAAATGATGAAAAGTTCATTAAAGAAGAAACTGAGAAATTGCTGAACGATGGAGTCATCGAACAAATTGTGTCGCTATGGAGAGCTCAAGTGCTAGAAACGGGTGGTACCACCCATCGCAAAAGAATGGTCATTGATTATTCTCGTACTATTAATCGTTATACTGAACTGGAACCATTCCCTTTGCCAAAAATATATTCGATAATTTCTAAAGTATCCAAATATAATTATTTTAGTCAAGTTGGTTTAAAATCTGCGTATCACCAGGTCCCCATATAACTGAAAGAACGACCTTATACAGCATTCGAAGCATGCGGGAATTTATACCAATTCACACGTATACCTTTTGAAGTGACTAACGGCTGCTTTTCAAAGAACTCTATAACATATCATACAAGCTGAGAATCTTAGTGGAACGTTAGCATATTTAGATGACGTCACCGTGTGCGGGGAAACAAAAGAAGATCGTGACAAGAATCTTGCACAATTCATGAAGGCCGTAGAAAAATACTGTCTTACTCTAAATAAGGATAAGTGTACTTTTGGCAGTGAAAGTATTAATTTGCTGGGCTACACAATTAGTAATAATCAAATTACTCCAGACAAAAATCATCTTAAGCCTTTGATGGATTTACTAGTTAGCACCAAATGACGCCGCTTCTTTTAAAAGAGCGCTTGGATTGTTTGCTCATTATTCGAAGTGGATTCCGAGTTTTTCGGCAAAATACAACCATTAGTACCTACAAGCAAAATTACCCCTTGATTCAGACAAGAGCCAGTGTTTTCAACAACTCAAGAACAAAATTGCTAAAGCAGCTCTAGTAAGCATTAATGATAATGAAATACTAACAGTCGAAACAGTTGCATCTGAAACTGCAATTGCAGGAACTCTATCCCAATGTGGAAGGCTTGTAGCATTTGTTTCTCGTTCGCTGAATGAATCTGAAAGAAAGCACTCGGCGATTGATAAAGAAGCATACGCAATCGTGGAGTCATTACGAAAATGGCGTCATTTTCTTATTGGTCGACATTTTTTACTGCTGACAGATCAAAAATCAGTCTCTTTTATGTTGAACCAACACCACAATAGCAAAATTAAAAATGAGAAAAACGAGAGATGGCGACTTGTATTATCTTGCTATAAATATGACATTGTGTATCGTCCAGGAAAAGAAAACGTTCCGGCAGATGCATTGTCGAGAATCAGTGTTAGCATTTGTACTAATAAACTGTATCAGCTACATAAATTACTATGTCACCCAGGGGTTGCAAGAATGTGGCACTGGGTTCGGGCCAAAAATTTGCCATACTCTATTGGTGATGTGAGAACTATGACAGCTTCCTGTCCAGTATGCGCAGATATTAAACCCCGATATCACAAAACAGGAAGCCGCCTCATCAGAGCAACGGAGCCCTTTCAACGACTAAGCATTGATTTTAAAGGACCTTTACCGTCCAACTCTCGCAATAAATACATACTAACCATAATTGATGATTAAATGTTTGAAGGACATTTTCTTTATGTTTGGAGCGCCGTCATACATTCACTCCGACAGAGGAACAGCTTTTGTTTCTGACGAAATGAAGCGATTCCTGGCTGGCTACGGTGTCGCCTCAAGTCGGACCACACCATATAACCCGCAAGGCAATGGCCAAGTTGAACGCCTGAACGGGACTCTGTGGAAAACCATTCAAATTTGTCTTATGTCAAATGATCTACAGATCGAAAGTTGGGAAAAAGCCCTTCCTGGAGCCCTACATTCAATTCATATTTAATTAAACTAGCATTCTTAGTTTCCGAGATTTATAGGTTTCTTTAAGTGACCCGGATTCATTGCTCTATATTGCGTGTAATTTATTTTATAGTATAAAATAAAAAAGCTCGCTCTTGCAGTACTATCGCTTGAAGCGATTATATTTGCTTGTCAACCTTCTTAATAGTGTTAAAAGAGTTACTTAGCGCTACTATAACCACGACTTGCGCTATAGGCAATACGAATAATGTCAGCCGCCGAACCACTTAGCGCTCAGAGATTCTAGCCTGAGGTACGAATAGAGATCGACCTTCACCCATCCGTTTAAAAGATAAATATTAGGTGTTAAAGTATCAAATTGCCGTTTTGTATGGAGATTTTTGTAATATTTTTTTCCATACTAACGTTTCTGTAATTTATTCAACGACTAATATTATGTAACTTTGCAAAATTTTACACACGTATATATGAACATTTTAACTAATAGATGACATATTCGTTAAGAGAAAAAAATTTTTTTTCGGTTTTTTTACAACTAATAAAGTACGAAATTCTGGAAACGAAAATAGTGGTAACTTTCGGGATACTTAAGTTTTTTCTATGTAAATAATCAAATATCGTGGTTATTAAATTATCAAAAGTGGCTCGATACGGTCTTAATGTAACGCAATATCAAAGAAATTATATGTTTCTAATATCATAAAAGTTGTTAAGTTATATGTACAAAAGAAAAAAATGGCAATTTCATTCTTTAACCCCTATTATTGTTTTATATTCAAATTGAGTACGTTGAATAATACATCGGGATTGGGCTGGCAAAAAATGTCCTGTCCAGACTATGTTTAATTGATGATTGCAATCGAATCGAATCAATTTCAAATTGCACCCATATGTTCAATTATTAATTTGTATACCAATGGATAGAATGGAATGTACAGAATGTAAGAACATTAGGTTTGGCTCTGTTTCAAACTGAACAACGAAAATAGCAGATTTGACGAAAAAACCTGTGTCGGGGCTGGGGTGGACAGTGCGGAGAACACCTTACAGGAGTGCTCTGCTTGGTATTCGCAGCGCCGTAATAGGGAGGGACCTCTTGCTGCCAAACGTAGCCGCGCCATGCTCGGTAGCAAGAGGTCCTGGGATGCCGCAGTTTTCTCCTGCGAGGATGTCATTTGGCAGAAGGAGGGATGGCCAGGGCGAGGAACAGCTGTATGTAACTGAGTCCACCGTCCAACATGCCGTTTGGTATACGTAAAGACTGTATTTGTCCTCACAATAAACAAAAAAAACTTAATAGCTATATGTTTTTTTTTGGCAACGATTGAAAATTTAATAAAAAGTTATGTTTATGAAATAATTTATTCTGTAGGCTTCACATTCAATCGATAGCGATTGGTATAAAAATGATTTAAGACTTTTTCGCCAACTTTCGAAAATTCCGGCAATATTCAAAGAAAAAGTTTAGAAAAATAAATAAAAAACATGTCTAGCCAGTTAAATTTTAGCTTACTGACTCGTGATATATTAATTAATAAGCATACTTAATTTGATATAAAACACTTATCACCCATTAAAGAGATCAGTGAAGGTCGATCCCTATTCGTATCTTAGTTCACCCCATGTATCGTTTAATCCTGTTTTGTAACTCTTATCTTTTTATCTTTCTTCTTATCTTCTGTAATGCCACTGAAGCACTGGTTGCATATCGATGTGGGTCGGGCTATCACTCGACAGTTTCCCTAATTAGGCAGTTTCATAAACTCGTCGGTTTCCTTTTTTTTAAATCGTCAGTTTCCTTAATTTGCCCGTTTCGTTAACTCGTCAGTTTTCTCATTTGGTGTGTTTGTGTAGTTCGTAATTTTTAATTGGACAATTTTTGTACAGTTACGTACAAATATTATAGAATTTTTATTAACTTTTTAGGACATATCTAATAAACTTTTTACTTTTTTGCAGTATAAATGTCAAATCAACTTAATGCGCAGAAACAAACAAAAAAATTTAATGTGTGATGTGTAGTATTTTACTTTAAAAAATTCTTGTCCTCTACTAGTTAAGTTTAAATCTGCTTGAAAATTGATTTTTTATGTTTTAACCTACTTTTAATAAAATAAACTAAAAGTACCTATATCTTGTGGGGTCGGGTGATCACTCGTCAGTTTCCCTAATTAGCCAGTTTCTCTAACTGGTCAGTTTACCTTCAGCAGCAAGTATTGTACTATAAGATAACCGTTTGAGCGGCTTGTGGTGTTTTGAAATGAAACATTGATACCGATCACATAATTTATTTGATCACAGAACTAAATTTCGTATAATGTAACTACATGTTTAAAGTCAATCAGTTTGAGCAACATCATTAACCACACCAATATTATAAAATTGAAGTATTATACATGGAAGAAATCATTTTATGTCACGAATCATTCATTTGAATCAATACATAAGTTATGAAACAGTTATGCACATACATTTTTAAACAACCACATTAAATCAGTAGAATTTATCAGTCTCAAAGTATAAGTAGCAGAGAAATGCTAAAACAGCATTTTAGAAATCCAGGAAGATGTTATGTTAATACATAGGTAATTTCATCATTTTCTTAAAGACTAAAACGAATAAAGACTAACCAAATTCAATAACATCGCTGTTTCCAGCATTTTGCTGCGACATATACAAAACAACAAACACAATATAGGTAACTTAAATGAGACCCATTAAATTGTTCTTTTTTATTTAAAAAGTTACATTTAAAAAATAATGTAGGTATTAGCTAGTTTGATATCAGCGGAAGTAACGCTTTCGTATGTCTGTAAACAATTTAAAATAATTGTTATGCTAAACTCAAAGGGGGGCAAATAAATGTTAAAACCAATTCTCTGGTCTCTTTGCTAGCTGCAAAATAATTTTAACGGAAGACTATTAAAATAATTGGAGATTTTGCTAAAATTAATTTCAAAGTCACTAACGTTTTTTATTGAAATAAAATGAAGCTTTATGGTTAAACCCAACAGGTTTACTGACTGAAAAGGGGTTTAATTATATCGGGTAATAGTAGGACTATCGTGGGAATATATAGGAAACACGCTTAATTTTATGTATTCTTTTCATACAGATTTACTCTGCAACGATTATAATGAAGTTCAAAATCATTTCTACATTGGGTTTTATTGAGAGTGACTTTTAAACATCCCTTCATGTTTGTCGCAATGTTCTATCGCTATATATAGTGCGACAGGCATTCCTGTTCCGATGATAACCTTTGGAACTAAAAATATTTCATACGACAGTCCATTTTGACAGCTATTTTTGTATTGCAAGTGGCTCCGAGTGTCACGGCTGTCACCGGAACAGACAGGTGTGTGGGACTTTATCTATCTTTATAGCATACAGAGCGATACCTACTCATAGAAGAAATATTAAAAAGAACAAAAAACATCAAAACATAAGAAAAGTTTTAAAGTTAATAGACTTCAGAACCAAAGAGATTTTCAAAAATATTTTTATACCCATAGATTTACAATCGTGTAAATTTAATGTTCAGGTACATACCGTCTAGTTAAAGCTACATTATTCACATGCTAATAATATATCTGTACCCCAAGCACGAAAAACTATCGATAATGGTTGTCGTGATCGTATTACTATTATTTTAAATGAAAACTAGAGCCAGCGCCTCTTTCGGACGTATAAGGAACTAAAATTTAATAGATATTTTGACGGCAGCGCTTTGACAATGAATATTCCTTTCTAATAGGTACCAAAAACTAATACCAAGTATTTGTTTACTATCGTAATTAGTTTAACAAAATACCATTGGTGTTCGTTTTTAGTATGAATAGATCGCTTTTGACAGCTTTTGACGAAAGGTATAGTTTACTAGACCGTTACCATGACGACATTTTTTCATGCTTGGGCTACTGTTCATAATACTGATGTGACAGAACAATAATTACTTAAATGTGTAACTAAAGTTAAGAAAACAAGTAAAGTTAGTTATGGCACTTAGCTGTATTTTGTTTCTATAACAGGACGGTGTGCTTTAACTACAGCCATGAATACATAAATAAATTATGTTTCGTATTTGTATATTAAGTCAGACATATAAAAAAAAATGATGATAACATTTTCGTAAAGATTGGATATTGTGTAAATTTTAACCAGACATTTTTATAATTAACACTGAGTAGTAAACTATTCAAGGAATAAACCAAATATTGTATAATCAATATAATCATACTGGTAGCGCATTTTTATGGAAGATGTACCTACACACGAAATATTTGGTTGTGTTTATGTTTTACATAAGAGGCAAGTAATAATCACATTAAAAAAAGCAATAATTATGTCAGTCGATGACAATATTTTTTAATAAACTAATTTGCCTCTTTTGGTGGAGTTAAAAATGAATGCATGCATGGTCTAGAAATAGTTTAAAGTTTTTCGTGACACTGTCTTAATATTTGTGAACGTATTCCATAGATATCTAAAACATCAATAAAGCGTTATATTCAACCTAAAGACAGGTATAGGTCCTCAAAGTACAACCTTTGACTTACATTCTATTAGTTTACGGTCACAATGGTAAGCATTTATAGATAACTTTTTGATAAACTATATAATATATAAAATTTAAGAAAATTAATCTCTAAACACATATTTCCACATAATCAGCAACAAATATACCACTGATAACAATTTAACCCCTCGCTGTTCAGGTATTATACGTTTAAAATGTTCAAGCTATTATGAGATCATAGCACATTAAACTGTGCACATTGACATTAGATTAATACTTTATTTTAATAAATTCAATGCCTCACAGAAAAGGATTGACAGACAGATGGTTTGATAGTTAAAGTTATTACAAAAAGCAATTCTTAAAGTTGGGTTTAACAATTTGCTCTACACTTAAAGTTCAAATCAAAGTATAATATTCATTCATTATCACATTTTTTGTGAAATAAACTCAGCGCAGGTTTTATGTCTTAACGTATTCATAATTGTATAATTTTTATTTCTCAAACATTAAATTAATTCAATAATAAATTAAGGATGCTATTAAAGTCCAACATTTTACAACCGTACATTTGGCACGTCATGTTTAAAACATTGATAAAAAGACGTTAAAATTAATATGTAAGTACTGGATTTAAATAGAAAAATATTAAATAAATTTTTATGGTGAACATTGACTAACAACTCAATGTAAGGTGCGCGTGTAGCAGGCCTTATATTGTATACAAATAAACTAATTAAACTTTCATTTTAAGGAAGTGACATCAAGTTTATTAATGCCAGTAGTACACCGCCGCCGCACAGTGGTTCCAATATGAAAAATAGTGGACATGGCAACAGAAAGCTACCAAAGTGAACCAGTAGAAAAAAAAATCAAGGCAATGTGGGTCGAGATCGCATTACATAATATTATGGAAGGCTTCGACCAACACTAGGTGTTATTGTTGATCAAAGATGGAAGGCCAAATATTTTAGTACGTAGAAAAATAAGAATTAGCCAAATCCACTTGCGTAATCTTTATTAGAAAATACAAGCACTGTGCGCCCCGCCGCGAAACTATATTAGCGGCGCCGCTGTAGTAGCTGTAACGTAAGTCTTGCCGGCTACACCTCCCCGTTTGTTTCTCTTGCGATTACACTTACCCTAGTTAGGGCTGTAATTCAGAGTGATGCAATCAAAACAAGTAATGTATTCTGAATTAAGGCCCTAACTAATTAACTATCGCAACTTTGTGTTTTCGTAGTGAAGGTGGAACAGACAAGTGCGCTACAGGCCGCTCGGCAGCACCGCTACATTAGTTTCGCTACGTACTACTTGGCATAAGAGTTAATAATTGCCAAAACACACATTGGACAAAGATTTAGACCGAGTCACTTGTTATGGTTTTTCTTGAATTCTTATCATTATAAACATTTCCATTTTTAGGTGCTTAACTTTACTTTTTGTAATTCAAAAGATTAGAACATCTAATCTTGAAAACGTGATATAATAACTTCCTCGAATATCCTCTTACGTCTAAATAATAAATATCTTACATTCTTTGTATTGATTTACTCATATCATAATAATTTTATTAATTATACTAGATTTATTTAAGTGTGATTTAGAATTTGGTTTCGCACAAGAGGTTTACAAGTGGAACGCGGAAACCGTGCGCTAAATAAAAAAAGTTGGGTTTACACTCTTTGACTTCAGTTCGTGTAGAATGTTTTAGCGTAAGTTATACTTAAGCTCAGTTCAAGTAGAATTTTACCCTTTCCGACCGTTCGTCGGGACGGACGTCGCATTTCGCTCGCTCCCCCTTGCACTAAGTCTACGCATCTACCTTATTCTCTAGGTGCAATATAATGCGAATTCACATCTTACACAATTCTGTCATTTTCAAAATGTACATTTTCTTTATAGTTTACATATTGAAGTTTAACTACTCATTATTTAAATTTACTCTTATAAATTTGGCTGCTCGTTACTACTAATCGTAATTTAACAATTTTATATTTTTTTTGTAAAGTACAAACTTAACATTTTTGAATATTAAATAATTATCAATCATAAATTCTTCGATCAATAGAATTGTTGATACATGAATATTAATAATCATGATAAATTGATGAAAATAAGGATATGTCCATTGCTTCTCTGTAACTTTCGTCCAGTAACAAACGCTCAAAACCATTACTGCTGTACTTATATACAATTAAACTACAGCACATTAGAACAAAATAAAAATGACTCAGTCTTGATGAAATCGTAAGCATAAATCAACGTGTTCAAGTAAATTATGAAATAAGAAATCGTGGGGTCCAATAATTTCTAATAAAATGTAGCTCGACTTTAATCATTTAGGAGGCATGTGACATCTTATGTTACATGTACTTAGCCTACTTATAACAATCCCTAGACGAAACGTCTACTACCTATATGCACTCCTTTGCCTAAACACTTTTTTAAATAACATTGAGCAAATTCCGAAAAAAACACATGTTCCCAATAAATGTTACTTATAGATGAATCATAAAAATATTTTCATAGAT
Organism: Crambus lathoniellus; assembly: GCA_949710035.1. NCBI lineage: Eukaryota > Metazoa > Arthropoda > Insecta > Lepidoptera > Crambidae > Crambus > Crambus lathoniellus. The sequence goes on from OX453296.1 coordinate 38,198,893, forward strand.
GAAAATAATATAGGTTTCTCAAACTAAACTGTTGGATTTACAGTTAACAAAATAGAGTTAAAACAATAAACGTCAGAATACAAGAGATACTTATTGAATATTTTAATTGACCAAAATTCACCTAAATATACCAACGTAAACTGTTATAAATGTCATTATTCACTGAAATAAAATACTCGTACGACCTATTACCAGTACAAAATGCAATCATAAAACAAAGCGCATATTAAAGTGACTGATAATTATAAAAAATACATTAACCTTTCCACTTCCAAGTGACTGACAAACAATATGGCGGGGACACACTATACTCCTCGCGCTCACGTTATATTAATATGCTTACATAATATATGAGGACACACTCGCCCACTCGCTCACACACGCTGGCTTTGTCACTCATTTGTCTTGCGCCAATAACCCAACAGGCTCTCGGCAGCACGAGGAGAATTTACGAGTATCGCAGCCACACTTCGTCCCTCGCTACTTCTCTCGCTATTTTCCTCTCGATTCCTCGAGGGTATGGCCGCGGTAAAAGGATCTCTATAATGTTTGGCAGGAATGGCAGTGATTGTGTTAAATGGAGCCTAAATGTCTGAATACAAAAATCTTAAAAATAACCTACAATTACGTGCATAAAGTATTTTATTTCAATGAATATGCATCGGCGGAAATCTAAGACAATTCAAAATTATAGGGGACGGTTGAATTAGTATTTTTATAATTATACAAGTAAAAATCGAGTACATAAGACATTGAGAACGATATAATGTGAAGTGTACAAGTGTAGCTGTCAACATTTTTACTATTTAGGTATAACCAATTTGCACAGGTATTATTATTCTTTTCCAACTTTTCTTATTAGGCAAAATTTAGCTTTCATTTAGTATCTATGTTAATAACAATACATTTTAATGACCAGTCCAACGTGAAGGATATCCTAGAACTAGTCATTCTAAAAAAAATGTTATTGATATTTTCCTCAAAAGTTTGTAATTAACATAATGTCAAAGATATTAATGCTATTTATTTTTATACTACGTAGTAAAAGTGTTTCGTGCACTAGATTTAATATTGGAGTGTGTATGTTAATGTGTATTTTTTATAATTTAACAAAATAATATTTTTTTATTTTTATAAAACTAGCGCAATTACATCCGATGTTCGGACCCTTAAGCATCATCGAATACCAATATGTCTTGAGCAGGAATGACATTCATACATATTATACTATACATTCCTTTATGAGCTAAATCACCTACCAAGTAAATTTTAGCCATAATAATTAGATTCTAATACTTCATAGTCAATATTTTCTATAATAAAAATTGCATTGTGAATGCAAAGAAGTAAAAATAATTCACAATGATTTTTTTAATCACAATATTAATTTTCCAAAATAAGAGAATATTTAAAGCTATTATTTCAGTAATTGATACCATGCAACTACTCATTATAATAAAACTCTTATTTAACTCATAGGTGGTAAAAATGATTTTATTTTATTTCCGTTTCTTTCAACAGTAGGTAACCTTGAAAACCTTAAACAACGTAATCTTATATATAAATATTTTGTATGCCATTATCAGATATTATTATTATTATACAAATTAATAATCATGAACCAAGAACCGAGCAAATAATTAAAGTATATAAGATTCATGTAGAAAATTATAAATATTTTGAATTATTGTATTAAAAAACTTGCGTAGTTCGACTTTTTTCTAATGCTTCATTCACCCGTAAATGGAAAATCATTTTAATATGGAAAACAAACCACCTTATCCCTTTGAGTACATAGCTATATACATACACAACCTACACAATAACGTTTATTTTCTGAATAAACAATGAAAACCAGCATGATTCTCGTTTCAAAATATCCGTAAGAAATTTTTAGAAAATAAACTAGATTAAATATTGTATGTATGAAACCTTTCGATATTGGTAATTGATGTTGTTTATTCCTTCCATCCGTGACTATCCTAGCCGTATAAAGGTATATATGTATATATTTACATTTTGTCTTATTTTTATATCCCTGACGTATAATAATTCTACTGTACTTTCAAGTCCTCTTCATTTCCATAGATAAATTAGGTCTTCTTGTTCGATACAATTTGTTTTAAAATGGTTTAGCCTTGCAGCTCGAGTACCTAGTTTAGTATCACTGTAAGAAGAGGCACAAATGATAGATTCTACAAGTACGACTATTTCTAAACCATATTATTATTATCTCATGAAATTGAATGCATCTATAATAAGATTTAACAATTGCGAATAAATCATTTCAGTTAAAAACATAAATATAGACTATGGTGGCTAATTTATTAAACATACTTGAGTTTCTTGATAACTTTCTAAAGATATTTTACTTGTCACCATCGACTCTCTACAGCTACGTATCATTGCTTTTGCCTCGATATAAATTCCTCCCTAGATATACTGTTACCAATGAATGTAAAATAGCTTTTGGATCCCCTTCATTATTGTATGTTACAAGACATCTACGTACATACTTCGACTACGGAAAATTGTTTTTGTTTCTAAATATGAAAAAAGGTATTACATTATTTTATAAGTCTTTAGTATTATTAATGATAAGTTGACTTCAATCAAAAATAAAAACAGAGTAATAACAAGCGTTTGAAAATTTTGTCTGTGTGTAATGCACACAGAAGAAATCTGTTTATAAAATTATAGTTTTCAATAGTGCACCTATTTTCATGCAACTAATTAGTTAAATGACGTTATAAAATATTACATGTTAAGAACTCTGTAACGAGATTGACTCACATTCTTAGTAATAATTTAATAATGTCTAAAGAAATTTTCAGTGCCACTTACAATTCAACATACTTATAGTTAATATTATTGTGTGTTGCAAATTTCTTATTTATCATGATTATAGTGCTAAGGGATTACAAATTGTTACATTTAAAAGCACTTGCCAAAATCTTGGAGGGTAGCTGATGAGCACCCTAATTTCTACGCCTGCCTGAGTCGTAGTTTGTTGTAGAAAGAACGATTAGCAGTGCTGTTATTTAGTTCTCCTCACCAAGCAGCACTAGGTCATCAGCGACAACATCGGACACATGTAGATAAATAATCCAGTACATAAGGTTAAAGCAGACGAAGCAGACGGGGAACACGATGCGTGAGTACTTGTCGATGTCCGACGGTGTAGTGCCGAGGATTTTGGTGATGCCCTGGAAATATTTTCAGCTTGACTTTACCGATTACCGCACGTTCAGAATGTGGACGATTTTATCAACCGGAATTCGCTTAACGCAAGGCAAATGTACTTCGCTATGCAAAAATAGGGCATTATCTTTCGCTTGTGTTAGAAATTCAATTCGCAGCAGATTAGCGGCATTAGAATATATAATAATATTAATGAGACAAATTATTACCTTTGATGCCTGCAGTAGGTGTGGTGGCGGTGGGACTTCATCTTCAGATTGTGGCACCGGAGGTGGGGGAGGTGCACGAGCGCCGTTGATGGTATTTTCTAGAGTACCGCCTTTTGAGTAAGCCTTCGGATCGTGAACTTTGAATCGGACTTCCTGGATGGACAAAAACTGAATAGTAAAAACCAGAGCTATACTCCAAGCTAAACGCAGCAATCAAAGACAACACATCAATAATTAATTTCTACTTCAGAGCGTAAATCTCCAATAAGAATGTATTCCAATATGAAAGATATCTAAATCAAGTGTAACAGATAAGAATAAAGTTATTTACCGATGATCGGCTCGGTGGCAGAGGTCGAGTAAGAGTGCTGGTCCTTGGGGGTGGCAACGGTTCAGAAGTTCCGGGTGGTCCATCTATTTGCATCTTTTTTTCTGCTGCCATCTTTTGCACAGCTGTAAATCGCTGTTTCCTCATCTGTATGCGTTTAGCCATATAGCCCACAGTAGCATATTCTGTAAAAAAATAATTGATTTAACATAAGTTGATATTTAACAATCAATCCGCTTAGCAATAAATAAATAGCAAAATACAATGTCATTTTCAAATAGAGTAAAGTTCATATAATTTTAAGACACATCTTCAGCCAAAATTAATTATGACTCATAAATTATAAATTCACACAATGTGTTCCAATCACGACGAAATTTATCCAAATAGTTAGCTTTCCGCTTTAGGGTTACCTAGTAGACTCGCGAAGACCATCACGAAGCAGGTGCCTAGGTAGACGTCAATGGATTTCACATAGGAAATCTTGGGCAAAGCAGCGTTTGTTGAAGACATTAGGGTGGTCATGGTCAATACAGTGGTTACACCCAGCGATACTCTAGCAGGTGTCGCGTTTCGGTTTAACCAAAACGATACCCAAGATATGATGACGATGAGGCCAGATGGAATATAGATCTGGATCAAATAGTATCCCATAGAGCGTACGAACTGGATTTCGCAAGCTAGTCGGGAGTAGTTTCCTGGAAGGAAAACCTTAAATGAAAACCCATTGCTTGTTACTTAGTGCTTAAAATTTTTGGTAAAGTTTATTGTTGCTAAAGTGTCGATTTGGATTCAACCAAAATTTGTCAGGGGGTAAGCAAATGCATGCAAATGTGGTATTTTTATTATCTACAAAGATAATAAACATGAGACAGTGTAAGAAATGTCAGAAGTAGTTATATTTTACTTATTTGACGATGTTACCACCTTTGGTTTGCGTTTGTGCGCTCAGTACCTGTCGTGAGAGAGATCTCCATGGCCCGCTGGCGATGGCCGAGCACCTTGAACTGCGGCAGAGACACCTCGCTCGATACGCCCACAGAGTTGGGCCCCTCGTTCCACTTGTAGCGGATGTCCCGCATGGTGTAGCCGACTGTACCATGCAGAGGAACGATAAAATAAGCACCCATTCCACTGGGTTTTCATAACATTTGGAGTAGTAAAAATATGCATTGAACCGTCAACTAACGATGCTAATTGACGTAATGATGGGTGTTAGCTCTTAACGTAGGGTAACCAGAAGCGCTTTTTAAATTAATTTGGAAGTAATCAATATCCATCTACTAATAGAAAGCTTCGGAGGTTTGTACGTTACGGTCATAACGCAGCCATTCAAAACGAGTCTTTCAAATTTTAAAGCAAATGTAGAGTAATTCCAATTTAAATGGAGATGTAAATATTTCGAGCTAAAACGCCAAATGGTGATGAACTTACAGCTTTCAATCTCGATGTTGCACAACTGACGATCCATTGGGAAGTATTGTAAGTCCATTGGGCATGAAGCAGTGATAGTCAGTCTGCGAAACAAAGGTGCTTTGTGACATAAATTAAATATTTAGTTTTAACAGTAATAGATGGGTACTAGCCCATATTAGCTTACCTTATACTACGTGTTATAGAGCCGGAATGATGAATGCGGATAAATTCGTTGCTTGTAGTAGCAATGTGGAAATAGGACTGTTTCTCATTGACAAAGAAGGTATCGGGCACCCATATGTTCCGTATAAATTCAGATCCAACCGAAAGAGTCTCTACGCCTGTCCTCTTCTTGTAAGCCAGTCTTGGATCAGTCCAAAACTGCCTGAAGTAGAAGTCGAGTGTAAAATCCTGAAAGATAATACCGGTTGAACAACAATGGCGTGGTTTATAATCGTATGTACGTATATGCATACAATAAATGGCAACCAGCGATAGGCCACGCTTGCATGGCTTCCACAAGCCTTTAGCTGCTTAATGCTGTTTTAATGAATTTACATGAATCAGTTCGCAACACATTCAAGGCTAGTGAACATTCATTGTATTCACCCGTTGTTACCAGACTGAAGAGCAGATTTGACAGAAAGCATTGTTAGAGGCTTTTCTACTTTACCATCAACGCCGATTATAATAATCCATTCTGAATGCAGTAGGTTCAATTGCTTGAAGCATATTTACGAGGTAAATTACAAATATTCAAATGCTTTTCCTTTCAAATCAGCTCTTTTGAAAATGTTTCTTACTTAGGTAGTATTTTTAGAAATACTCATATAGCGACTATCAAACCTTTTGTTATATCCTCCCGCACAAATAGATTTTTATTCATAGCATCGGCGACTTTCATGTATTGGTAGATATTTTTTTTGTTTTCCGTCACTCATATAAATATTATCTAAACATATTAGAGTACACGTACCAATTATTTGTTTAAATAGTTGTTATGTTTTCTTTATTTATAAAGAATGTTGATGTATTCAACTTCTCAATTGTCTTCAAAATTAATGAACATCCACCTTAATTAGAAAAAAACAAGTAAAAAGCAGAAATATGTGAAGGTCAAAGTAGGAATTATAAATTTAAATTTCAAACAGGATAACATGTTTTTATTAGTTATATATTTTTTTAACTAATTAAGCGAATGCAACATACGTGTACTTTAATATAGTAACTTTACTAGCTATTAGTAAAACTTATCCGGTTAGGGTCACGTCCTGAAGTGACTTTGACAGTCCCCTTGATTTGGCTTCCACTAGGGGTCATACACCCTGGTCTAAGTAATTTTTTTTTAGATTGAAACCGTTATCAAGGGATTTGGCGTCATTTATACACACATGAAATCACGTTCCGAAATAGCTCAATCGTTTTCACTGCGTGACATTTAATTTTAAGGTTGTGCCAACATAAGTGGACTTTGACTTCTTTCATCATCAAGGAGAAGAATAGTAAATTAAATCCTGATTATACCTTGGGGTATGACTAGAAAGCACAGATTGATAGGTTCCCAAAAAACAACTAAAGAGAACAGATAAACTAAAGCAAACAACCGAAGTTTTCAAGTCCACCCGGAACTCACTGGACAACGGAACAAACATTAAAACATTCATAGCACGACTACGTTAAGTAAGAAATGTTTAAGGCGAGTGGCGGGTCTGATGTGCTGAACGCCATTATGAGAGACAAGATTAAGAAACCCACAGTCACAACAGATACCTACTCAAGAACATAAAAAGCTTAAATAAAACAAAGAACTAAACAAAAATGGAGCAAATTTACGACAATGTCCTTCTTGAAGAGGTGCTTAGTAGCAATGTACATTTTTAGTATGTCGTTAGTTAAATAAAGACACGCCCGGATGGGCACACCACTAAATCCAATTACAAGAGAAAATTGTACAGTTTATTTAGAGTGATCGTAATTTTGAAAGTAGTGCATCGCCTTCCGGGCGGTCGGCTCCATAGCGCCGGCATGCTCGCAGCCTCGTGTCTGGGGCTGCTCGGCCGCGGCGGCGGGGCCGGCGCGGCCGAGTCAAGCGTGAGCTGACAGTGGCGAGTACCATGAGCACTTCGGAGACGGAGCTGATAGAGAGCACATACATGGTGACGCCCACCTCCACTGGCGGACCTGCAATCAAGCCCAATCGTGAGTAGCGCGCGCGCCTCGCGCCGTGAAAACCAAACCAGAGGACGGTGACGTGACGCCCGGAGCCCATGATCGAACCAACGCCCGTCTCCTCCAGAAACGGGCCTTTGCTCGATCGAGGGTCCCTAACCTATTTTGCCCTTTTGTCATCTCACAAACTAACATGACAATCTACATAAAAGTAGTTGTACGTTACTAAATACCATTTTCACTTCAGATAAGGAGCTGATGGAGAGCACGTACATGGTGACTCCCACATCCACTGGCGGTCCTGAAATGTTACACCGGTTACATTACCTAAAATCAGCCGTGTGATTGTGATTAAATATTTACATATCCATTCTATATTAGATTAAGGAATAGCTTATAGTTTCGACGAAAAAAAATCAAATTCCAGATGCTCCTTGCAGACCGTTCGTTTAATAAACAACGGACCTGAGAAGCATAATACCACATAATACTGTAAGTAACTTTTAGCTATTTTTGCTTCTATACATTATAAATCGCCTTCTACCCAGCACTAAAACTGTGAGTTTGAAAAATCAGTCAAATACAAGGAATTTTATAATTGTACAACAAAAACCTGTTACATGTTTGTGATGCATATTAATGTATGTATACTAAGTATGTATTAAAAAAAAAGTATATCAGTTTATATTTATCCGTTATCAAGTTTTCCATGATACAGTTTCTTAATGAAATTAAAATGGGCTAAGATAATTGGTGTGAATGTAAGAAGTTATTTATTTATTTATTTATTATTTATTAATGCCAGTAAATAAATACAGTTAAATACTCTGAGATCTCAAAATATTTTATTGTATGTATGAATAAACAATGCTGTGTCACTTAAAAGCATTGGACTGTTAAACGTGGATGTTTTTCGCATCTGGTGTAAAAACACCAGGTGTAGTGGTAAAAACCACCGGTATCAGACCCAGAGGTCCTGGGTTCGATTTCCAGTGGGGGTACATCAGCTCTCATCCGCCGCAGACGGCTGGGGAGAAGGAGGCGACAGTTCGATCGCCTTATTCCCCCTTAGTGAGACCAGCTGGTGGCGGACTGTTCCACTGCCGGCATTGCACGGTTTGCACCGTCTGGGGAGGTGGCCATATTTGCTCGGCCATTTCTCATCCCGAGGCCCAATAGCCGGGCCGTCGGGTCTTAGGGGACTGCCACCCCAATCCCCCGTGACCGATCAGCGGCGAGAGAGCAAATAGTGAGGGGTTAAGTGGGTATTCCCCCTTCCTGATCCCCCATCGAGTACTAGTCGCTTGATGAGGGATCGGGAGGCGGCCTTAGGCGAGTCCCACATAACCACCGTCCACACACTGCACGTGGATGGGGTATGCGTAAACGCATTCCCCTTATTTATAAAGCAAAAAGGTATTGTAGGTATTTGGTGTGGTTGATGGTAGAGCTTGATGAAAGTCCGCCTGGATAGCTACCACCTACCATCTTATCTAAGTACGACGCCATATCATTGATGTTTTCAGCATTTTTGTGTTCTGGTAGTTAGAGATAATAATATAGTAGTGTGCTTCCACATTTAGCCTTATCATCACTTAACATCAGTAGGATGAAGGAAAAGTGCTACTACGTAGTGAATAAAAAGATATTTATAGAAAACTGTGACATAAAAAAATGGCATAAGTGAAAAAGGTAATTGAATCTGTTTCGCAACAAGCTACTAATGAGCTGTTTAATTCTGACTTTGGTCATCTCTAAAACGCTCCCCAATTTGATTTGCGTTCGAAAATTCGGGCATATAACTCTGAAAATATTCAAGATATTTCATAATAAATACTTGTATTGTGTTTCTAATATGACGAAAAAATCTATTGTATAGAGTAGTGTTGGAGCCATATCTATGTTGTTTTCGAGAGTCATTACCTACTAATCGTCTCGCTCGCAGGTTTGACGACTTCCAACCTCTCGAACAATCCGGGTTCCGGAAAGGCTACAGTACTATAGACCACATTCTTACGCTGCGGCAAGTTATACAGAAGACCGGAGAGTACAACTTGCCACTTAGCTTTTGAAAATTATTTACTGCTATGATTACCGGGTTTTTTGTTTTGTTTTTAAATTTAAGATTAATTTGTCACTTTTCAATTTGACGACTCTGTATGAAATATGACAGGGAGAAAAAAATAGCCCTTGGCGAGTTTCTTGCCGGTTCCTCTCGTTACAAGGCCTCCCGCCGTAGGATTTGCAAACCGATAGCGTAGCTTCATTGACGTTCACAAGTGCTGTATCAGCCTAAAATGAATAAATAATTTTGATTTTGATTTTGATTTTGATTTTGATTTTGATTTAGCTTGGCGTTCGTGGACTATGAGAAAGCCTTTAGCCGAGCTACTTTTACCAAAACGCCACTATGTCAGCCCGTTTCATAAAACCAGAGTTCTAATCCTATCCAACTACAGCGAGGTGTGAGAGTGAGACAGGGAGTCGTCATCTCCCCGAAACTGTTTAAAAATATAAACTGCTTAAAAATATCCTCCAACGCAGGTTGTTCTGCGTTGGAGGATATTTTTAAGCTTCTGGACTGGAAAGGATGCGGCATCAACATCAATGGCGAGTACCTAACACACCTACGGTTTGCCGAGGATGTAGTTCTTATCGCTAAGACTGGGAAAACCTGAACACAATGCTCGAAGATCTCAGTAATGGATCTCAAAGAGTGGGTCTTAAGATGAACATGGATAAGACGAAAATTATGTCCAATGCCCATGTTGCACCCGCTCCAGTTAATGTTGAAAACATTACACTCGAAGTTGTTGACCACTATGTTTACCTGGGACAGACGGTCCAGTAAGGTAAGTCTAACTTCGAGAAAGAGATCTCTCGTCAAATCCAGCTCGGATGGGCAGCGTTCGGGAAGCTCCGGCATATATTCGCGTCCGAAATACCTCAATGTCTCAAGAAGAAAGTCTTTGACCAGTGTGTGTTGCCAGTAATGACCTATGGAAGTGAGACGTGGTCTTTTACTATGGGTTTCATAAGAAGGCTCAAAGTCACGAAGCCAGAAATGGAAAGAACGATGCTTGGTATTTCTCTGCTCGAACGAATCAGAAATGATGAGATTGAAGAACTCAAACAACCGACATCGCTCGAAGTATGGCATGCCTGAAGTGGCGGTGGGCGGGACGCATAGCGCGGAGTACCGATGGCCGTTGAGGCAGAAAGGTTCTCGAATGGCGGCCGCGTACCAGACGACGTTCCGTGGGCAGGCACCCTACAAGGTGGACCGACGATCTAGGTCAAGATCGCGGGAAGCCGCTGGATGCGGACAGCACAGGACCGATCGTTGTGGAGATCCTTGAGGGAGGCCTTTGCGTAGCAGTGGGCGTCGCTCGGCTGACATGATGATGGTGATCTATTAGGATTGATACTTTTTGCCAACTGGCTTAAGATCTTTTTGTATTTACTTTATGGTAACGTCGTATTTTTATCCTAACCATACAAATTTCTTGATTTTTATATTACTTTTGACGTTTTTTTGTTTTTAAATCAGTTGTCATGGACTACTTGTGCTAAATGGTGTTTTCTTCCCTAATTATCCCAAAATGTCCCAGTTTTCCCTCAATCCTACAGCTCTCCGTAACAGGTACCTACTTGTCATTTGAATGTGAGTGTGGAATTTTAATATTCTGCAGCGACTGTACTCAAATATTTGCGGCCTAACTGCAAGCTGTCAAACAATGTTATAGTAAATTATACGGATCAGTACGAAAATATAAAAAATCTCTTAAAATAATAGAGCAAGCAGCATGAATAAAACAATATGTTGTAGATAATTTAATAATAACGTGGCTGAATGGTGGAATCGTTATTTGTTTATTTATTAAAATTACATATGAAACAAAATATAAACATTTTTTGCATTGAAAAATTCAAAGATAATTATTACCTCACACACCACATAAAAACGAACATATTAATACTTCGTATTGCCTCCATGAGCTCTTATTACAGCTGCTAGACGATGAGGCATGCTGTTTATTAAGTTTGTTATGCGGTGTTGCGGGATATTGTTACATTCTTCCACTAACACATGTTTCAAATCTCTAAGTGTAGCTGGGGCAGGGTTCCGATTTCTCACACGCCTTCCGAGCTCGTCCCAAGCATGCTCAATCGTATTAAGGTCCGGGCTTCTCGAGGACCAGTCCATGCATTTGATCACAACTTCCTGAATATACTCATTTACAATTTGAGCTGTATGTGGCCTGGCATTGTCATGTATAAATATGGAGTTTTCTCCCATATTAATCAAATATGGGCCGACATACTCATTAACGATCTCTTTTACATATCTTGCACTAGTTAGCGTACCTACCATTTTCTATCAGCACTAACTCCGTGCGGCTCTCTGAAGAGATTCCAGCTCAAACCATAACAGATCTACCGTCGAAAAGTACTATTTCCTCAAAACAAGCTGGAATAAAACGTTCCCCTGGCCGTCGGTAAATTCATCGCCGCCCATCCTGTGCATAAAGCATAAATCTAGATTCATCAGAAAACATCACTCTTTCCCATTCTTCGTCTCCCCATTGTGTTGTGCATGTTTACGGGCATAACGTATCTTTCTACTCGATGTAGATAAGACAAAGACAAAATATGAATAAGAAAGGTCTTCCCTCTCTCAATTGTTGTGCCTAACAGAGCCCATAATTGTACCTACAACTTTACGTAACACCTAAAACACTATTATGGAATGCAATAAACATATTGTGTAATAAGTATGTTCCCTTGCAAGTTTTGGGTCATTTGCGGGTCTATGTGGGGTCAAATTAACTTCTCGGAGTCGCCACATAACAGTCCGCTCATATCATATACTTTTTGCCTCTTCGGGTCTCTCGAAATTGATTTGTTACTTCAACTGCTGTGGGTTGTCGATTTCGGAGCATGGTCGTAACAATAAATCTATTTTGTTGAGCCGTAAGTAGTACATTTCGGTCTGCTGGTTCCTTGTCTTCTAATGTTGAGCCCAGTTTCTCGGAAACGTTGCACGACTCTTTGCACCGTAGAAAGTGACACGCCTGTTACTCTCACTTTACTTCTCAGCATGATTTCTGCCTTCTTCTAGCATTGTGACGATACGTGTACATTCTTCTGGCGTTAGCGACATGATAGTAATTCAATAATGGCCGTGAAAGACGATAATTACTGCCTTTTAACATTTTTAATTTGTCAGATTGAAAACAAAAATGTGAAAAAAGCAAAAGTATACTGTGTCAGAACTCAGGTGAATTAAGTTTACGGAGCGGATAATTCTGCGCGCAACGGGCGTTTCTGGCGCTAGTTACAGTACAATTTTTGTTCTAAGTTTAAGGTAATAGATTAGTATTCGATTTCGACGCGCACTTTTAAAACACGCATGATTTTATTACCAAATTCAAACTTTTGTTAATTTTTATTCAAAATACATTGTACTCCTATAACATTTACCCCCTTATTACAAAACATGGATTAAAGTTAGACCTGGTTTAAAATTCATGCTAATTCTGTTTTTCATTTGGAAAATGAAAGTGATAGCACCAGCTTAGTACCAGTTTTAAACCAGGACTATTCCAATGACATACGATATTAAAATTAGTTTCTTGCATGTAACATTATTAATTTGCAAGATACATAGGATTTTATCGCCGACCCGTATTATTTAGTCCACGAGTGTAGTAATGTTGATTGGTAATTGGTAATTGCTAGTTGTTGACAGAACAGAGCTATACACTGCGTATAGCGCCATCTCGCTTACAATATTACTATAACATTGTTTGCCAGTTCGTAGTAAGGCCCCTGTGTTGTATGTGTGGAGTGGTCATGTCGCGATGCCTTTAATAACATGCCGAATCATACACTGTATGATGTATGTAAGGGAGTTTTTATCTATAGATATTATTATTCTTTAAATTTCAAAAGCACTACAGACAGATAAAAGATCTCTCATTGTGCCATTTTTTAACTAGAATATACTTTTGTATTTGAACAAAAAAGCCGATACTTATAACTTTTATCACGAAATCGTCTATAATAGTATCTATCTACCTCCTACCATAACCATAACGGGTGGTAGTGATAGAAAAAAAATGTTTGACGATTCAAAAGCATTTAATCTGTTCTATTTGAATAAAAAGTTTTAGTCTTTGACTTGACTGTTAAATAATTGCAGTTACAGTTTAATGCTTTTTAGGTCCACTGTTTTTAATGAATCAACAAAAAGTGATGATGATAAAGAAACAAACTGACAAACCTATAATGTGTAAGCCGAAAGTTAAACGATATTGTATGCCAAAAAGGTTGATGTTGATGTTTCTTTTGATATACATCTCCTGAGATGTTAAGAGATACAGTCATGTTATATAACATCTTCTCCATCAGCCATTTAATGTCCCCTCTCAGGGGCACAGGACTTCCTTATGGATGGATAGGGAGAATGTGCCATGATCCACTACGTGGGCCCAGTGGGTATCGGTGGGTATTAACGCCTGTAAACGCAGGCGGCACCAACGGTTTAGCGTGCCTTCTAAAGCACTGTGGAGTAGAGCTCGAGATAACTAAGTTTTGGTCACCCATCACGTGCCCGACCATTGCGGAAATTGCTTAATAACCACAATTGTAGACCAAGCGCGCCTCTGCGCCGCGGGCTTCTCATATTACAAAGTTTCCAAAACATCTTTGACCCGGTTCAGCTCTGCTTCAGCGCAGAGTCGATACCTCTCGACAGTATGATGCTGGAATAATACGATACGATTTCCGTTTCGGCATTTACGGCATCGTTACCTTAGAATCACCTACATTACAACAAATATTACGCACAAAACATTTATATCACATTAAAATTTAAATATAAAATACATAAGGCAAGCAAATGTCCGTTCTATTTAAAAAATGTTTCGTAAAATAATATAACTTAAAACTATTGATACTTTTTGCATTCACGATGCATTAGTGTTGAAAAATTGAAAATGAAGTGTTAGAAAAAGCCGACCCGTCTCACAACTAGCTCCGATGGGACTCGAACCCACGACCTTTCACTGTCAGAGCATTTTGAAAGAATAACCTAAATCGGTTCAGTAGTTTCAGAGCTTATTCGATGCAAACAAACAAAGCAAGATGTTAAAAATGTGAAGTTACTATTTTACCTTTAATCCTTAATCTACGACAAGAAGCTGTTCACGTTCAGTGACTAAATAATGTTATTTTCTTTGTCAGCATTATGTTTAGCTTATCCTACTAATATCACAAATGCGAAAGTTTTTGAGAACGGATGTATGTTTGCTACTCTTTCAAAACTACCAAATGGATCAGCCTACCTAGCATGACCATCATATCGCGTGATAAAAGCCGCACATGCTAGGCCGGCTGGCTGAAATTTGCAACAGAGATAGACTATAGGCTGGAATAACACAAAGACTACTTTTTATCGTATCGTATATCGTATATCGTTACACAAATTTACACGATATTCCCACGGGAACGGGGACGAGAACGCGGGTGAAACCGCGGGCAGCCGCTTGTCACCAATATTACCACAGTTAAACCTAATTCGAACATAAAGTCAAAATTGTGACGGAAGTAACTTTCAGGCATAAGACCTGCAGGGCTGGTGGTATTTATCTATCACGATTTTTCCTTCACTTACAGAATAGTATTTTGAATGCATAAAACTAATTTAAAACATCTGTTTTAAATTATGTTTTTTTAAGTGTAACTATTAATAATAATCAACACCACTTTATAGCAAAATTTTAATGCTGATTTTAAGACGACATCGACATAGAGAAGTTGATTCGATAAACGTCAAAAATTTAGTTAACAAAAAAAACTAGTTATTCAAAATAGCAAAGAATATTTAATTAAAGAACCTCTTTATGTAACGATAAGTTAACTTTAGAAAAGGAACAAATGTTATTTACAAAATTATAAGTATCAATAGTTTTAATCATCACACGCCGCAAAAGCATCGCGAAAATAAGTAGGTACTTACTTAAGTACAATAGCCGCAGCACGAAAACAGTCGTAAAAGGTTAGGTATCGTCTGTAAACTATACCATCCGTCAAAAGCTGCCAAAGTGCTGCTTACAAATATATAGAATTGTTGATCTTTATACGACGAAAGAGGCGCTGGCTGCTCTGGTTTTCAAACAAAATAAAACGATCACGAGAACGATAGTTTTTCGTGCTAAGGGTACTTACTTAGATTTGCGTCCGTGTTCACTACGTTACGAGGATATACATCGTTCCAGATAACACTCAACTGGCATACATATAAAATAACGCAATTCAGGTACGCCGATAGTGGCGTACTCAAGCCGCCACGTGTGCCGTGACACTCCGAGCAATATGCCAATAACACAGAATGACATGTATACTACCAGTATTCCATCTCCATGACGCTAATTGAGGTGAAGAGTCATAACGCGCGTCGAAACGCGAGTTATGACTCATCACCTCAATCTCGCGGTATGCTTTGGAAGGATATCAAGAGTAAACCCTGTATGAAGCGCATACCAATATCCTGAATATCTAGAATATGGATGCGAATCTGGATGTATTGTAAGGGTCTCCGGGAATAAATATATAACTATGATACATTTTGATATAATATATCTTAACAACCTCCGTGGCCGAGTGGTGTACGCACCGGTTTTCAGAGTGCCGCTATCTCTAGACGTCCCGGGTTCGATTTCCTGTCGGGTAAATATTGAAACGAACTTCTTAATATTTCCTCTGGTCTGGGTTATCTGGGTATATGTGGTACCCGTCGTTGTTTCCAATTACCATAATTTATATTCATATTTATTTATATTTTAAAAAAGGTATATACATTATAGTTTAAAAAAACTAACAAAACACAAAATCAAAATAGAAAGTAGAGAATAAGTTTACAAAAAAACAATTGTAGTAAAAAAGCGTAAGGTGCAATTTACATCTTTTCATTATAACTCTAATTTTGTAAATATCTACCAATAAATTAGAATATTTAATATCAAACACGCCACGCTTTTTTACTATAAGTAATGGATTTATTATAAAGCTTATTTTCTACTTTTCTTTCTACGCGATTCAAGCCGATCTGACGTCTAAAAATTGGTGAAAATTACGTTGAAAAATTCCGTTACATACATACAAGTCAAGCTAATAAATAAAATAAAATAAAAAGCGTGTTAATTAAAAAATAGCTTTCCAGATCTTTCGATAAGTCATAACTCGCGATCCAAGCTTTTATGTGAAGATGGAATACTGATAGCAATTATTCTGTGCTAATAGCAACGTGTCAGGTTGAATTGAGTTGCCGTTGCCGCATTTTCGGAGCAGTTGTTTTCAGGAAACATGGTATCTACTCGCAGTGAACGCAGAAACCAATCACATATATTTAGTATGAAATAAGTATTATATTGAATTATATTTACTTTTTGCATTTACCATGCCATTTTATTCCACAATAATTAAATTGAAAATGTTGAGGGTGGTGATATCTTCACATTGATGAAATAAACGCTGGCTAAAAGCGTAAGAAGTATTAGAAAAATTCGACGCATCTTCTTATAACTCCGCAGTCAGCGGTCAGACAGAGCAGACGCCCGGACAGTGTAAAAAAGACCCGGGTTCAATTCCCGGCGGAGATGGGTCGACTTTTTCTGATATTTCCTTTTCAACATATAGTACTGGTATATCATGTCAGCCGAACGACGCCCACTGCTGGGCATAGGCCTCCCCCAAGGATCTCCACAACTGGTATATAGTATACATTTAATTGAAAACTTACGCGCGAAATATACGTAAAAGTGTACTGACCTCCGTAATTTGGTCTCACTCTCTTGTCGTAGCTTACACTGAGCGAATCCAAAATGGCAGAGATATTGACGTCACCGAACATTCCCCCTCCACCGGTACCTCTGCAAGGAAAATACGGCATGAGAACACCTGCTGGAACCGAAACATCAAAGTAATTCTCGATTGTAAGAAAACCATATTTTTACGTTTCAATGCGCATTATGCAAATAACACTAAGACAAAATATTGATTTTGTATCTATACCATTTGGAATTTTCCGATTTTTCGGCACCTTTACAGAGGTGCCTCCGGAACGAAAATCATTAATTACACATTACATCATTAGTGTAATAGAATTATTTTGCGCGTTGAAATCCATAATATTGGTGTAACTCAATGCACAGCGAAAACTTATGATGTAAGTACGGTCAGGCAAAAGTTCGGTGAACCACCTCTTCCTTCTTTTCGTGTGGCTGGTGCCTCGCCATTCTCGAGCAAACCCTTTTACTATTTGGTTTTGTATTAAACTAGGTTAGTACAATGCATAAGCAATAACGGATAAGGAATTGCAAGTGAACGGCGAGTTGCTGGCCACAAGAAATGAAGTACGAGGTGGTTCACCGAATCTGTCCCTGGTTGTACGTGATAAATTCGCCTTGGTATCACTAAATTATACCTAGAGTTAATAATAGAGGTGAAAGAGAATGACTAAATGAACTCTTAATTATAGTACGGCAGAAGTTGAATGGCTGAAAGTCGAACTGAATGTTCGACTTTATTCGATTTTCTAAAACTGATTAAACTTTGTTATGTAAACAGTCATTCTCAGCAGGCCTGGTTTTTGAGCGTCTATCCAAATATCTGTCTAGTTAGTTTGTAATATTTTGGAGCTGGTTTTTTTGGGACTACGTCTAGTAATTGTCTTTTATGAATTGGTATTAATACACATAATTTGGTTAAAGAACACTCAAAATTATTTTTTCTAACTTGTTCTCCTAAGTTCCGTTCGCTGTCTAGAACCCAGAGACAAGCTTTCTACCTTCAACAGTCGCAAAGTAAGCTACAATTGGTACATTTCAGTCTATACAACTGGGAAGATAATTAGTACATTTTATTATTCACAAAAAATAATCTGTTTAAATAGTATATTTTCTTAGATTTAGAACGAAAAATATGTAAATAAAAAATATATAATTTCAGTCACTAGTTAAAAAGTTGCGAATATTTTTTATTTATTTTAAGAGTAGGTAAGCAATTCCCATCCCTACCGCAACGTCGTCTTTCTTCAGCTACTGTGTCTCCTGTTCCGCTGGCGAGCTACGACTTTGCATCAAATCAATAGAAATAAACAGCAAAAATCCAATATTTAAAATATTTACAGTTATTATTGTCAACTACTTGGGACCAGGTAGATACAATAAAATTGTACGCCACCTGAAAAACCCTGAAAACAACAAAGTGGCACTAAAAATGTATTATTTATGTATTCTCAGATACGCAACGATTATGAATGTCTACTTATTTTTACTCTGCCCCCTTCAGTTTCTTCATGGGTCTGAAAGGGTTAAGCAAATGAAAACAACACGTAAGCCTATTTAAATTTTGCTTCCAGAACTACATCGACATAATTATACAAATATGAAACGAGTCGCAAATGAAACAATTTTTAGCTCACATTCAAAGTTGCGTAGGTTACCACACAAAACGTTTGTAACTTTTAGGACTTTAAGCCTGTTTGACGCCGACGGTCGTGACGTAATAGTCTCTGACGTCATAGGAATTTACTCCTATCGTGCTCAGGGTGCTTTTGCACAGAAACGGAGCTGGGCTGTGTTTTCATACATTTGACACAACAGGCGATGTCAGCTCCAGGGCTTGGGAACGATTCGAAAAATACCGCTTAATACAGATCGTAAACAGGTATTTTTTTTAAATGGTCGCTCGGAGCGAAAACGGTTGGCGAGCGTTATTACCGCTAGGATAAAACTGGTTAATTTCAAGTACAAAGGTGCGTGCGGAGACCCCCGCGCGCTCCACCTCAATGCGAATCACGTGACTTATGTTTGGTTCAAACTTGTCGTTTGTTATTCGTGTAAAGCGCCAGTGACTTGGCGACCGCAATCAGCGAGCGAAAAATACCGGTATTTCGAGCAGGAACCGTTTCAATTTGATATTCGATTAGAACCGAAATATTTTCGATTCTGAAAGAACGTAACCCAAATTATAATGCTCTTTTGAAGTTGTATGGAGTCTCTTGCGAACCTGTTCGCGAGTTTTGTTGTGTTTTCCGAGCCCTGGTCAGCTCAACTGTCTAAATATACATATAACAATATGTAAACCTCAGAATAATAGTATTATATTATGATCTGTACCCCTAGTGTAAGTTTTTATGTCAAAAAACGCAAACTATTTCGATTCCGTATTTATGTCAATTTTTATGAAAACTGTATTAGCGCCTCTAGCGGCGAGTAGCGCGCTTATATAGTTTTCATACAAATTGACATAAATACGGAATCGAAATAGTTTGCGTTTGCTTGACATAAAAACTTACACTAGGGCGACCGCCCGCGTAGTTACTTTGTGACTAGGGGTACAGTGCCCGTAGTGTAAGTTTTTATGTCAAAAAACGCAAACTATTTCGATTCAGTATTTATGTCATTTTGTATGAAAACTGTAATAGCGCCTCTAGCGGCGAGTAGCGCGCTTATATAGTTTTCATACAAATTGACATAAATACGGAATCGAAATAGTTTGCGTTTGCTTGACATAAAAACTTACACTAGGGGTACTGATATGTAAACACAGCTGAGCTTCGCGCAGCCCCACTTCTGTGTATAAGCACCCTTACTTATTTTTTTCATTTGTAATTTAAAGTACTGAGCACAGTGAGTGATTTAAAAAGGCACGAGATATATAAAAAAAACTCGCTTGCGTGTTCAGCATGTACTTACTATTCACCTTGACAGCAAGCAAAGTTTTACCTATAGATTTCATTTAACAAAAAATATCGATTCAATTACCTGTATAAAAATAGTTAAGCTAATAGGCACGTAACACAGAAAACACCAAAATATAAATAAATTAAGTAAAAATATAGTAATTTTGTGGGTATTTAGAATCCTAAATAATGTTTAGAGCGTCTTTTGAAAGTTGCCAACTTTTTTATAATTCTGAATTGCTGAATAATTCGTACTCCTTGAGATATTTTTCACGAGACTTTTTTGCCAATAGCTAAAATGCAGCATTAATACTTAACTTGTTGAAAAATGAAAAATGAAGTATTTAGAAAAAGTATTTTGAAAAAAAAGGATTCCATTTTTCTATAATAAAAATTGCATTGTGAATGCAAAAAACTAAAAATTAAAATAACTTAACTTGTTTTTCAATTCTACTTAAAGGATGTTGCTGCACTACACTAAGTACACATGCATGCACATAGGTTCGCGTTTGTGTATATTTCGCAGCTAACTGGTTGAATCCGCCATTCAATTGAACGCCTAGGCCGATCATTTTTTCCGTTACCCCAGTACTGGCAAAGAATTTGCAAAAACACGTAGGTACAAAGGAAAAAAAATACAAAAAAACAATAAATAAACAAAGGATGATTTACATTATAATGTGATTAAAATGATTTCATATAGTGACTTTAATAGTCTTTTTTGTTAACCCTAATTTTAAGAAAATTATATATCCGAAACCTCCCAAAATAAACAAGTGATTTTTAGGGTTCCGTAGCCAAATGGCAAAAAACGGAACCCTTATAGATTCGTCATGTCTGTCTGTCTGTCTGTCCGTACGTCCGTATGTCACAGTCACTTTATTCCAAAACTATAAAAACTACACAGTTGATACTTGGTAGGTAGATGTATACCGTAAACCGCTTTACGACTTTAATACAAAAATAAAAAAATAAAAAAGTTAAGCGGGGCTCCCCATACAATCATATGGAACTGAAACTGAAAAATATTGTTTTAATTAAACATTTTCGTGTGGGTTGTCTATAGATAGGTCTTTGAAAATAACATGGAGGTTTCTCAAATCATTTGTCCTCAAACTCAATATTTTGAAAGATAGAGCCTTCCATAGTGGTAAAATGTGTGTGTCCCCCCTCTAACTTTTGAAATAAAAGAGTCAAAAATCTAGAAAAAATATATGATGTAGATCTTAATAAAAACCTCCAACGAAAATTGGTTTGAACGATATACAGTAAATACTTTTTGAGATATAATCTTCGATCAACAATAGTACTAGATGAAGGCTCACGAACTAAATGAAAACTTTACATGGCACAGACTGACTTTTTTTTAAACGTAGAAAAAAGGTTACGAATGTTACGATCTTACATTATAAATGACAGGAACAGTTCCAAGTTTGAAATACCTTAGTATTATTGACACTGTCAAAATAATCTACTTATAATTAAACTACCAAGTGGGAGTATACGCTTGGCCATATCTGTCACTCCAACTATGTATCTAGAACTAGGTGTTATTGTTGATCGAAGGATATAACACATAAACACATCTTAGATTTCTGCGCGAACTGTCCATATAAAAACTGTTTTCCGTGACTACGGCCCCTGGAAAGGTGCCGAAACGACGGATAAACCAAAAAACCTCAAAAAACAACTAAAATTTAACCAAGTTGTTAAATAAATTGCGGGAAAAATCCGTGAAAGTGTTTTATTTAGATATAACAAATTTTCTAAAACCGCATATGTAACTTTGTCATACATACAAACACTTTGAAAAACAAAGTTATATTTTGCTGACGAAAAATTATGGTGGAATTTAGGCAAGGTGTAGGCAATGTGTACGGAACCCCTCATGGGCGAGTCCAACTCGCACTTGGCCGATTTTGAGTCTAAAATAAAGGATGTTCAGCCAAATGAAATCCTACTAAAACCCCTACTGTAGAATTTTATCAGCAGGAGTTATAAAAGGATCTAGAGTTTCGTGTCAGTTTTTTTAATACGATCAATAGGGGGGGAAAGGGAAAACTGCAAAGTGGGTTTCCAATAACCGCAAATAATGTTCAGAAAAATAAATCAAAACTGTAGGATTTAAAGTGAATTTTAAGTTATTTTGACTGGACAATTACATTTTATGCTGTCTGTTTCGGGGCGCGATAAGAATCGACTACGATGGCTTTCATTTCTACACCAAACTGGGGAATACTTCCACTAACAACAACTTTGTTCGCCATTCTAAAACTGTATCACACATAGTCTAAGATCCTGTTTAAGAAATATTTACCATCATCTGTTAAGAATATATGCTAGACTAGCGGCCGCCCGCAGTTTCACCCGCGTGGTTCCCGTTCCCGTGGAAATATCGGGATAAAAAGTATCTTAAGTCTTTCCTTATTACACCAGCTACCTGTGAAAGTCCCATCAAAATCTAATTGTTATTTTGGTATATGGTCCGTATATATAATCATATGCATATAGTAAAAAGCGGTTATTTTAATATTACAAACAGACACTCCAATTTTATTTATTTGTATAGATATAGATATAGATAACGTCTAGAATGATTTATCGCACATTTGATACCTTGTTTAATCCTATATTTAATAGATTGCTTTAAAAACTAAAAACTAGTACTTTACGGAACTGTCACAAAAAAGGGAGTAATAAAACACGAGTGGGAGTTTAAAAACGGGGGTTTGACGAGTTTTTAAATTACATCCCACGAGTTATGTGCAATCTCAAACATTTCCTACTTTAACTGAACTCAAGTATTACTATGTTTATTTCAAAAATATAAAATGTTGCCACATATGTATTAATAAAATGTAGAATGGCGCCAACTTGAGACTAGGGGCTTTTGAGCATTCGTCTTTAATTCAAAATTTTGTTGTTCAACATTATAGGCAAAGGATTTAGTTAGGTAAGATGTCCAGTGTATCAATCTAGACATTATTATTAGAATCGCTTGTAGACCTCTTGGTTTAATATTTGTGATTTAATAGTTTTGTGACTCTTCAAAGTTGGATAAAAAGTATTTTATTAAAATAAATAATACCTTTAATCAGTCCGTAAAATGGTCTAAAGAACCATTTTGATAAACACAATATTAACAAATTTCTTACGTGTTGCATACAAACTAACTTAGGCTTGACGTCACCACTAGGCAGCTGTTAGTATTGAGCGTTTTTGGTGTATCCAATTTGTATGCATTTCAAACTGTGATATCTCGAGTTTTTTGAGCAAAATTTTTTCTTACTTATGTTTCTACTTTTGAGAGGTCATGATATACTTAAATCATAAAATAAAAAAATTGTTGTCATGGCTATTGGCTACAATGGTCCACGCTTATTTTGCTAGAATATGCGCTCACGTAGCTCAACGCTGTCAACGGTTGTACGTAAATATTCGTGTATAGCGTAAGTTGCAGTAGAATTGTTGACCCACGTTCTTAGACCAAAGAACCCATGCGCCCGTGCAAAGCATGCGCTAATCTGGGTCTGCCACTTTAATAAAGTTCCACAGCATATAATTGAACTACCTTTCCATTAATTTAAATGTTACATTAAAGAGTCGCAGATGAACAAAGGATACTATAAAGTATACGATTATTTGAATGACCGCTTGAAATTTGAAAAAACTCTTGAAGCCCATTCAAGGTAGAAAAATGTTGACGATTCATAAGTACATAATTATTATGTCTAAGTGAATAAATAATTTTTCATTTTCATTTTCTGCTCCTCTATCAATTTGATTTAGCTTCAAATCGATAATTTGATAAAAGACAGCTTTGATCGTTTAATGAACATTCGGTCGGTCTGATGACGTCATAACAATCACGCTAATAATCGCCTATTATCCACAGTAATTATCTCGCTCTGATAAAATAAGGGGCATTTCCGATATGCTCACTCAATTTTCAGTAGCATTATTTTGTAAGTAAGTATGCATGAACGAATTCTTCAAAAATATAAATAAGTAATTAATATCACTTTTCTCAATTGACATATCTATACTAATTAATATTATAAAGAGGAAAGATGACTTTTTGTTTAAGTATGTTTGGCGTACCTACACTCAAAACCTACTGGACCTTTTCACCAATAATAGTAAACTACATTTTCCGAGTAACATAGGCTATGTTTTATCCCGCTGTTCCCACGGGAACGGGAACCACGCGGGTGGAACCGCGGGGAGTCAATTATCAATAATAAGTCAAATTATCTGTTAAGTTAGGTAAGTATTTATGTTCTCATACCAGTTTAATATTTCAAAGAAAAGATGAAATAACACGTACAGATGAAGTAACATTTTACTAGAAAAGTTGCGGAGTTGAGCCTAGTGTGTCCAACCAATTTGAAAAAAGTTTTTTTTTCATTTGATCTGGAAGTAAGCTGATTGCAAGGTAAAAAAAACGATTAAACTTCATAGAGTTATACAGTTTGTTCAAGCAACATAGGGCGCACATTTTAAGACGTGTTTCTAAGCTCCCGCAGTGAACGTGTTTACGCTCGATTGTAACTATTGCAGGCACAGATAACCACCAATACTAGTCCTCCTCCTCCTAATCCTATAGCGGTACGCCAAAAATAGCTGCAAATGGTATTAAAAGCATGAAAATCGAAACGAATGATTTTTAGCCCACACGAATCAATTTGAAGCGTAGCACGAAAAAAAACAAAAAAAGAGAGTAGTTATGACGTCATCTTTTATTTGTATGGGAAAAAAAATTGTTCTGAATCCTTTCGTGTGTGGTATCTAATGAAATGGCTTACTAAGCCGATTCTAAAAATATATCACATCATTATTTTTCAGTCACTTGTGTTAAAATAAAATAAAAATCATTTTTAAAACATACCAAGCTTGGGCTCTTCCAGATATGATACGGTTGAATCATTATTTGTAAAATATACCTAAAATTATATGTAAAAGCCTCATATCCAACCCCAAGAAAGCAATTTTAAAAATGTTTACATTTAGTATTTTTTATAATTTTTTAATAATACAAAATGTGATACCTACAATCACAATTAGTTGAAACATGTATAAAAAGTTCAAATTTAGACACAGAGGATGAATTGATCTTTAGATCAATCGTTCCAATTGTCATGCTTTTACGGGTTCGTGGGTTACGCCCCCGGTGTGTGACGCCCCCGTGGTGGAGGCCCCCGAATTTCAATTAAGTTATAACAGCCGATTTTATCGCAATAAAAGTAATTTGTACCAGATACAGTCGACAAAAAAGTGTTTATGAACTAAGTAAATAAGTAATTAAATTTAACTGTTTCATGTTTCTGATTATTATGAGTATGATTTGTTACAGGTATAATTATTTAATTATGTAGATGTTTTTAACAAAAAAAAAACAACAGGTTGCACTCCGGGAGTGCCAGTGTAAAATACAGACTAGATTTGAACCGAGGTCTTCTGGCTACAATGCCGCCCGTTTTCTAACCTATCAAAACTTGAAACGGTGGCAAATTTGCCTTCGTATTCTAATGACATTGTAACAGTTTTTCGATCAGGGGGCCAAGTCTGCTAACGTTAAGTCATAATCGTGTCTCAATCGTGTTTCAATTGTAGTTCAATAGTAGTGCTTTTTTACACACTAGTTACACCTACCTCTATATTTAATGGCTAAATTAAATGTTTAAGTAAGATTTAAGTACTTACAAAGTTCTTATATTTAACATTCTTATATTTAATTGTGATTTTTTTGTGATTTTCTTTTAGGATCTGTGATTTTGCATGTTAAGTTGGTATATTTTATTGTTTGGTTATTTTGTTACCACTGTTGTAAATACTTAAGTAGATACCCATACTTATCATTTATTTATTAGGTATTAAAAAT
Organism: Crambus lathoniellus; assembly: GCA_949710035.1. NCBI lineage: Eukaryota > Metazoa > Arthropoda > Insecta > Lepidoptera > Crambidae > Crambus > Crambus lathoniellus. Next base: position 38,224,848 of record OX453296.1, read on the forward strand.
TACATACCTTAATTACTTACATACCATATGCAAATCATTTTATTTCGTTGTGATTTTTAAATTGTACTTTGACTAATGTGGTAGGTATTACAGATAAACAAATTGTGGTTTCACCGACATTATTAATAAAGATTTATATAAAAAAACTAAGACTTTGAATCATTTCATGTAAGTAGACAGTTATAAACATTTTTATAATAGGTTACACTTTTCTATCTGACTGTACTTTGGATAAAAATATTTACCTAATAAATTTTATAGCACTAAAACGAAATCGGGGGCTTCCACCACGGGGGCGTCACACACCGGGGGCGTAACACACGACTGAATTTCGCGGAGTGTACCGCTAGGACTATACCGCATTTAGAGCATCCGACCTTCGCCAAACATCGATGATTTATCAGTTATCACTTATCACAGATAAATGACAATGCTTGTCAACGTCGTTTCAGTGCTGACCAATGAAGTATGTCGTAAAAGTTATTGTCATTGTCATTGAATTAGCCAATCACGTCTCTCGCCCCCACCTTTCCACCGCCAAAAATTGTAAACTTGAATTAGAACAAAATATTTGTCATGACATCTAGAGTGCGTGCCAGTTAAGTCTGCGCGCGGCCAAAATCGAAAACTAATCTTAACTATAACCTGAGAAAAAAAAACTGTAACAAGCGCCAAAAACGCTCCAGTCGCGCGCAGAGTTATCTGACACACACTTTATGTAGCTTGCTACACAGACAGCTGACCTGTGATTGCAAGAGAGATGACCTTAACACAGTTATTCCGACGGAAAAACGACCGGCCAAAACAATTGTGCGTAGGTATTCACACATATAAGGATCGTTTATATCTATCGACAAATTGTGAGCCGAGCTCAACAAAACTATTGTCTGTGCGTTGTCTGTCACGTTTCTTGTTGGTAGATAAACGGACATTTACGAGAAGGATCAAAATCAAAATCATTTATTCATTTTATACTGATACAGCACTTGTGAACATCAATGAAGTTACGCTTACTACGACAATTTGATAAACCGATTTTTTGTCAAAATCCATATATACCCATAATTTTTTCACTCTTTTATTTCAAAAGTTAGAGGGAGGGGGAGGAACACACTTTGAGAAAAACCTTTAAATCATTTTCAAAGACCTATCTATAGACACCCCACACGAATATGTTTTATGAAAATATTTTTTTTCAGTTTCAGTTCCATGTTTCAGACCTATTTATAAGTATAAAACGTAGGTACTGTAACTATACAGTTTCAGCCTATCTGTTATAATACGAAACCGGTGTCAAGGTCACGTTTACTTTTGTTCCAAAACTGGATGATTGTTTACAGTTACTCCGCTCGCTATTGAATTGTATGTTACAAAAGCCAATGTAGCAATATTTCGAATTTCGTAAAAGCATTTTCACCGAAACAATTAGTAAGTATTGCGTCGTTTTTAAGGTTTCCTATATTAATTAACTTTATATTGATGCCGATGTTTTTGGTACTTACATTGCACAGACGTAGGAGGTTGTGGGTTGGATTTCCACTGAATAGATAACACTTCTTTCCGATCGATATTATAAACTTTGAAATCGTCTCATTTCATTCGTCTGCAATTTCTTGTATTATACTTATATTAAAAAAATATATAAGTATCTAAATAAAATAGTGATGTTGTTTATAGGTACCTAATGTAATCTTTTATTTGGCTACGGAACCCTAAAAACAGCAACAGCCGTCAAAGTGTGTATCAGTTTACAGTTATCAGGTTACCGGCGTACCTATCGCCAGTTTTTTCCATTTTTCTCAAGTTCCATAAATAGATAATGAAAATCTAATAAATAAATAAATATAAAATCCTTCACAATTACGGATGAAATAATGTCTAGTTTAGGCATCAGTCTCCCACTTATTACCTAAGTATAAACATATCTTGTTTATTAATTTATAAGAACTAACAGCTGTTAGTTAAGTGTAAACTTTGTGGGAGAAAATATAAAACTTTTCTCATGTATATTTTTCATTTTCAATTATAGGGTTGGCTTTAGTATAGTACTTAATGAAATAAATCATCATCATCAGCCATTTAATGTCCCAACTGGCCTAAGTAAGCGGCCTAAGTACGGATGGATAAGTAGAGTGGGCCATAACCCAACACGCGGGCCCAAAGTGGATTGGTGGATATTAACGACTGCAAATGCAACCGGGTTCAACGACTTAACATGCCTTCCGAAGCACGGAGGAAATCGAGATGAAAAGTTTTTGGTCACCCATCCCGTGACCGACTATTGCGAAAGTTGCCTAACCTCAACGATCGAAGGCCGAGCGCGGCGGAGTGGGGCTTCTCTTATATAAATAAAAAAATAAAATGTATCCATTGATAAAGCTTCAGTTAGAACGTTAGAAACGTAAGAAAAGTCCCTACATGACGATCTCGATAGAAAACATGCCACAAATTTTCTCTTGAGGCCGTATATCACGGGGCGTCAATTACGTAAGTCGGTGCGCTCCGTACCACGCGGCTTGCTCAAACAGTACTTATAGCAGTCCATATAAATACTACACTATTTTATAGAAATTCTTAGGCATTGTACCTGCTTGAAAATGGAAAATTGCTGCTGATGATAACCTGATGAAAAGTTCACCGTGAGCTTGAAACCTAGCGTAAGACGAAAAACCTTCTTTCAAAAGAGAAATGAACAATATAAATATTTTTGAAGTTATGTTTTGCTCGCCATCTGTGCTTGCTGAACAGGTTGCTTTTGATTTTGTGGCATAATATATGCAGGCAACCGCCCCGTCTCGATCGAAAACACGCCACGAAGTTTCGCGCGTGAACTAGGCCGTAGGTAATAAGCCGCCAATTGCGTGGTTCCTTGTGCTCCGTATCACGTCATGACGCTTACTCTAACAACAGTAGTAGTTGTTACATAATTATTACCCATTGTCCTAGGTGGGCGATGGGACGCGACGCGCTGCTACCAATAGATACGCGAATACCGTAAAACACGACAACAACGTAGGACACACATGCATAAATCAACTGCTTGATATTTTCGCGTCGCGTCTTATCGCGTCGCATTGGTTGTTCACCGAGGACAATAGATTACAATATTAATGTGCATTTGCAAGGTCATTGTATCGGTAATTTTAAGGCATACCTACCCCAGTCATCGATTTTTATCGCATTATACCCACACAACGATTTTTATCGCATTTTTGTGACACATGAAATTATATGAATTCGCGATTAAGAGTTTCGCGCTATTTTATACTTTATAATTCCAGATGTCGCAAATTCGAGATAAATAATTCGCTCGAATTTTTATTGTGGGCGGGTATTAGAATTTGTTAACCTTACAGATTTAACGTAAAAGTTTTTTGATAAATTGTACCATGATGGCGATAAATGTACCTACTTTAAATTTATAAATTAAAAAGTCGGTTTACCAACGATAATTTTACGTGATAACAATATGCCACTGTTTCTCATCTACTCGGACGCATCGGCCGATCGTGCCTCTTCGCTTGTTCCGCGCTCTTGAACGCACGGGGAACGTGACACTTTTTCGTGTGTGCAGCCGGCGTTTTATGACGTTATCACGTCAAAATAATCTCAATCTTCACATTCTCTTTTTTCTGCATGTAAAAAAGTACGACAGCGCTTAGTATCGGCTCCCGGTTAGCTAGAACTAACAATAAGTAGATTCCATGTCCATTTGTTAATTTTCCTCTGCTAGCACACAGGTTTCAGTAAAGAAGATAAAGAGGTTATTGTAGATTAAACACAATAGTAGGAGAATAACTCTGGTAAATAAATCTTACATACCTATTCCGTAACAACTATCAAAAGCTTAAGTTGTAAAACTAAGCTTATCGCGTCAGTACCATAATCCCATTCACGTTCAGTCGATTCGTATTCAAACTGAGTTGCATTCTCGTACTAAACTAATATAAACCAAGCTTACTCGTGCTAGTTTGAAACTATGAAGTGCTCTTAACTATCTCTAGTCTAGAGCGATATATTAATAGTGTGTTTGACATACCGCGTCAAGTTCAAGTTCATACGAGAGCAACATACTCGTAGTTCACTTTGATTTCCTGAGAGCTTATCAGTGTAAGTTTGTCAATGTGCAAACGATGAACGCTGGCCAGATGGACGTAATCTTGCCTTCCAACAACAGAGGTGTCCTTGTTTGTTCACAACCATCTAGTCGGTAGATGTTATCCAAATCGTCGTTCGGCATTCAATACCGCGAATACAACATTAGTAAAATTTTACAGGAGACAAAAAAAACTTCATATATTGTCCTACTGTACACCTACTATGAATTTAAAATTATGTTTTTAGAACTAAAATTATATCTTATCATTGGGTGCAACACATTTTTTTCGTTTTAAGCTAGTATTGGCATGTGTAAGTCACATTCGCGGTTTTATCCTATTACTTTTGGTCATATCCTATCATATTCGCGGTTATGTTACATGTGATTTATAGAAAACTCAACAGATTTTAATTATTTGTGAACAATTTTGGGAAGTATTTATTTAATTTTAATAGGTAGTTTAAAATAATTTATTTAAAATAATAAATAATTACTTATGGTTTTTTATATTTTAAGTACTTAGGTACATACAAGCAATCAACACTCACTCAACTGTCTTCAACATAGCATTATTATTTATCTTCTTAAATAAGTAAGTTCTTATTATTGTAAGTTCTAATTAAAGCAATCAACAATGAAAATCTTTCGATATTAATATTATTATTGTAGTTGGTCCTAACCAAGTTATTGAAAATGGAGTATTAGAAAAAAACTACCCGTCTCACAACTAGCTCCGATGGGACTCGAGTCTCGCACCCACGACCTTTCACTGTCCGGGCGAATGCTCTAACCACTGAGCTACGGAGTCGTTGTCGTCAGTGGTTAGAGCATTCGCCCGGACAGCGTTTTTTTTTTTACTACATCATTTTCAATAATAAAAATGGCACTGTGAATGTAAAAAAGTAAAAAGTAATTTGAACTAACCAAGTTGCTTAAGCAGTTTTAATTATTCCAGTCTTATTAAATAAACGATTGCTAAAATGTAATGGTAAAATGAGCTTTTTGTGAAAGTAAAAATTAGTCTTAATGCTGGGCATCGGTTTTTGACAACATTTTTATTTATTTAGAAAGGGTTTGTAGAGCGTTTTAGTTTTACAGTAAAAAACCAGATAGCACACATAACAACAGTCAATTTTATTAGAGCTTTTTACCTATATAATAATATCAAAAGCATAATTCCTTAAAATATGAAAATCTTTCGATATTAATATTATTATTGTAGTTGGTCCTAACCAAGTTATTGAAAATGGAGTATTAGTAAGATCTAATTAAAGCAATCAACAGTCTTGTTATTGGAAAATTATGAAAATCTTACGATATTAATATAATTTGTAGTTGGTACTAACAAAGTTATTGAAAATGAAGGTTCGAGTCCCATCGGAGCTAGTAATTGTGAGACTGTTAGTTTTCTTTTATTTCTTTTATTATTTTATATAGCTTAATTAATCTTTAGGTATGTACCAAATTATCATAATATGCAATTGCAAACATTCATGTGAAATACTTGAGTTATAATGCTTCAAACTTGAAAACTTACCCTTAGATCAAACGGAACAGTTTTGCACTCGCGATTGCTATGGGGCAGCATTGAGAAACTGTCACATTCGCGGATTTGTTGGCGAGAAATTAGGTTCGCGGTTTTGACCGACTTCAATATAACAGAATTGGAGTAAGTTTCAGCCAAAATTTAAATGTAGGATCGCGTATTTGTACGATTAGAATCAGATAAAACAAAAAAACGATTTTTGTAAAAATGTCACGTTCGCGGTATTGAACGCCGAACGACGAAATTTTGTTTCACACATGTTAGCGCTTGGATGTAATCCGTGGAGTAGCAAAACAATCAGATGTTTAGATCTGTTGTTGTTCACAACTTTACAATCGCGTGTACGCTAAGAATTTTATTCTCAATCAAATTTTTTTCCTGGTGTACACTGATAAACGGTAGAATCAACTAGATTACTGTAAGTTCTGCCTCGCTCCGCCGCCTCGCATCGCTACCACGCGCCGCTTCCGAAAATGTATGAATTTTAGAACTAGCTCGCAAATCCCTGTCCATTTAATTGGAGCGGAGCGGAGATTTTATGCAATCCTGGGGGCAATTGCGTAAGGTAATCGTATTAATTTGACAGTTCATATCGTATTCAATCGGCTGCAATTTGTATGGAATGACATTTATTATGATACAATATGAACTGTCAAATGAATACGATTGACTTTACGCAATTCCATAGCCTATTGGTAAGAATTCTCAGTTTCTCCGCTCCGCTAGCTCGCTCCGCATCAATGGATACGGAACCTAGCACTGGTAGAGCGTTTGTGCATTACACTGAATTTTACCAGTCCGGAAAAAAACAGATGCTTGTATTTTAATAATTAATCATTTATAATTAAAAATTTATTTATTTCGTGTAGTTTAGGGTTTGAAACATTGAATTTAATAAGGGATAAAAATATAATTAAGTTACTTCGATAAATGCAGTTTGCGTACATGTGTTTTTATTTATTTTATTTCATTAACATAATTTGCCTAAAATTTGGCGCCAAACCAAGCTTACGCTCGATTTCACGATTTTTTTGCAATACGTTACTATAATTAAATGCCACATTATACGAAATTTTTGTACGTAAGTATACTTACAGGGTTAATTTTTGAACACCATCCAAATTTTTAAGCTCGTCTCAGAATCGGTAAGTGAACAACTTTCTTCTAGAAACATGGGTCGAAATACGACAAAAATTTTTGGACTTCCCATACTAAATCAATCGTGTGATCAGTCTGATTTGTATGAAAAATCAAAAAAATTATGTCATACTTCGAAACTGTTGTAAGTTGGTATGTAGGTAGGTAGGTAGATAATCTTTAAGCTTTATGAGAGAATTTTGTCGAAAACTAGAAAAAATTATTGTTTCTATTGAAATATATAAATTTCTCATGTATTTTTAATAAATTAATTATTAACCCAAAAAAAACTTTTTCATGTCAATAAAACTTTATATAGGTAGGTAACTTATGGGAATGTGTGTGCAAAATTATAGCTCTTTACAGTTGAAAACAACCGAGATATGAAGTTTTGACACGAAACATATTACGTGATTTTCCCATAGTGCGTCGTCCTCAATTTTGGAATTATAATTAGACTTTTTTTTGCTGGAATCAATTTGCTTCATATTAGGTACTTAGCTGAGATTTATTTTTCCTAAAATGATAAAAATATTTTCATTTGACTTAAACTTAACTTAACTTAACTTAAATTGATGATCACATAATCTGAACAATCTAACAGTTTTTGCTACACCTTGTATAATTTAACTTCATCATTATTATCAGCCGTAAGACGCCAACTGCTGGGCATAGGCCTCCCCCAGGAATCCACAAAGATCGGTCGTGCGCTGCCTGCATCCATCTTTCCGCGACCTACGGCAGATCGTCAGTCCGCCCTGCAGAGGGCCTTTCGGATGCAATGCGGTTTCCTAACATTGATGAAAAATGTGCTGTGAAAAAAAAACGCTGGCCTACATACAGCGACAAAGTGATAGATCACGGAACGTGACCCGATTCAATATAGACTTAAATATGGAAATTGGATTTGGAACACCTGTCCATATTCATATAGCGTATGCTCAAATGCAAAACTTAGTTAGAACCGATAGTAAATTAGCTTTGTATGACCAGTGACTTCAGAACAACCGTCTGACGCTTATAATGAATGACGTTTAACAAATATTAACTCGAACATATGAGATTATGACCTATTTTGACTATCCAGGTGTACGGCTAGCAGCTTTAATATATATTTGCCTCTAGTTCGCCTCTCTACATACACTTATTTGCAGAAAGGCGGGTTATACTTGATTTATTTTCATGCAAACATGCTTACTTCAGTTCAAAGTCACTTAGATAAAACTTTCAGTATATTTCTATAATGATTTCTTTGAGAGGTGAAACGTAACATCACTCTGCTCATCAGCTCAGCAATCAGCTATTTATGCTATTCCCATTAAATAAATAAATAAATAATAATATTATATTTTTTACAATCACACCAATTAAAGTAGGTAGTTATCATTAAGAAACTAGATAACGGATAAATGTATATATACGAGTATATATACATATTTACATATATACTTTTGTTTTGTAAATACATACTTATTATTATACATAGATAAAGCCCAGACCAAGACAAATTAGACATGTTTATGCATACAAATATTTGTCTTGTTCGGGAATCGAACCAGAGACCTCCGGCGCAGAAGGAAGGTATCCTACCCCTGCGCCGAATCGGCCGTCAAAATAAAATTACAATTTTCTATTTTTTTATTCATCAATTTAAATCTTTGATACTTATCGACTTGACCACATTAAATAAAACGTGGAATATAGGGAAATTAAAGCTTGTGTTACACAGGCGGTTATATCCAAAATGAACAAACCAACTATGTACTTTATTACGAAATTTACAGTAATATGAATTATCAATATGTATTTATGAACATACATACAAATTCATCTACTTAATTGCATTAATTATACAACATAAAAATGTTTAAAAGTTCATAATAGGTACCTATATCTAAAAAAAAGATCAATGTCTGCATACCTACCGAATAAATAGCAAGCAGTGTTAATATTATGTTTTTCTTGGATATGTATTGTTTCTTTAGCTCTTTACAACAAGTTCAGTGTAATAACATGAAAGATAACAACTATAAATATTTACGTATCAACGATATTTAAAGAATTATCCTCCAACTCCTAACCATTGAGGAATTGTACCTTCCATCACCAGCACATAATCGTGAAATGATGACTACGGCCCTATTTCGCCAAATCGCCAATTGTCAGAGACATATGTCGAGTAAATCACTATCGTCACTACTACTTTCACGGAGAGCCATTTTGAAAATACGCGTATGTTAACCACGAAACATTACAATTGTAACGCAAGCATGACACAGCTTCTATCTCATGTCAAGATTTACTGACAAATCTACAAATATGTCGGCTATGAAAAATTATTCTTGTTTCACAATATAATTGTCATTAACAATTGTAACAAAATACCTGTCACGCTTTATATGCATTTCCATAGAAAATAATTTTCAAAATTGTCACATGTCACCTGTCGCTTGACAATTGTCAGTCGACATATGTCTCTGACAATTGTCGACGTGGTGAAATAGGGGCCAGATGCAAATAGTTGAAAATTGCTTATGAACCATACTGGGGTTATCGTATTGCGCCCGTATATATTTAGTATTTAATTAATATTTCCGATGACCACTGTGGTCCTCATCAGTTCCACTTTACCAAATGGTGCTAACCGAAAGCAAATGCACGAGTTACTAAAGAAAACTCCCAAATATCCCTATAAGTGTGCCTATAATATTTGAACAGTTCCCTTGATTTCTCCTGGATCCTATCATCAGATCCTGACCTGATGACAATGGTACCAACTACGAAGTACCTACACCCTTTCAAACAAAAAAAAGTTTTTTTCAAATCGGTCACGCCGTCTTCGAGTAATCGAGTAACATACATAAAAAAGAAGTCTCCGACGAACTGAGAACCTCCTCCTTTTTTTGAAGCCGGTCAAAAACAGAGATACAGTCGCGATACAGTCGCACGGCTGACGGGCGTTTGTATCGATGCAAAAAGTAACAATGTAAAAAAGGAACTAAATTTCAAAGTCGAATGGCCTAAGCAGTGTTGGAACCTTAGTGGAAAAAGTTATACATACTGGTGTTTTTACCACATTTTTATTAACTTCACTTGTATTGTAACTAAGTCACAATGTAAAAAAATCTTGGAATTCAATTTTAACCTACTTCTAATTGTCGTATTGATTTGAAACTTTGCAAGTCTTTATGAATCCGATGACAATACAATAATTTGCTAACATCGAGCTGTTCTGATGATGGAGTCAAGAGGTGGGCAATAATAGAACTCTTCAATGGCTGCTAGGAAACCCCTCGAGCTTAGGCTCATTTGTTTTGTTCTGATGAGACCTGTTTGCTACACTTGATGGTGAGGGTCTGATGATGGAGAAGGGAGGAAGCCAGTGGCATTCCTTAACGACCAATAGGAAACACCTCGAGTTTTGGCTCATTTGTTTCGTTCTGGTGAGACCTATTCGCTACACTTGGTGGTAAATATCTGATGATGGAGCAGGAAGGAAGCCAGTGACACTTCTTAATGACCAATAGGAAACCCCTCGAGTTTAGGCTCATTTGTTTTGCTTTGATAATACCTATTCGTTACACTTGGTGGAGAGAATCTGATGATGGAGCTGGGAAGAAGTCAATGGCACTCGTTAATGACCACTAGGGAATCCCTCGAGTTTGGGCTCATTTGTTTCGTTCTGATGAGACCTATTTGCTACACTTGGTGGTGAGGGCCTGATGATGGAGCAGTATTCAGTAACTGAAATTAAAAAGCGTGGTGCGCCCTTTGCAAAACTTGCATTCAAGTAAGTAAGTACTTAATATTGACAGCGCGCACCACGCTTTTTCATTTCAGTTACTGAATAGACGGTTATTTTGTACTTTTTAGTCTGTTCCTATAAAAGTGTGTTCTTTTAGTTTTTTAAACTACATATTTTTTCTAGTATTATCAATTTATAAGATAACTTTATAGAGGTGATATTATAAAAATAGCATAGTGAAAGCAAAAAAACTAATTATAAAATTCTCTATGGTTTGTATCAAGGCAACCTACTGTAACGTAATTATTTATTTGCTTACGTTTTATTATCGCCTAAGTAACTAAAATTTAAGCTTTTGCTACGGTAAGATTGACAGTCGTAATTCTATTAACAGATACGCCCTCTGCGAGCGATAGTGTTATTTTTCCTCCGAATTGAACGTCTGTCAATCTTACCGTAGCAAAAGCATAAATTTTTGTTATTTAGACGATAAGAAAACGTAGACAAATAAATAATTACGTTACACTACTAACAACTGAATACTTATTTCAAGCTCCTTCGTGCTTTAGAAGACACGTTAAGGCGTTGGTACCGGCTGTAAGTATTTGCCGTCGTTAACACATACAAATCCGCAATACACCCTTGTGGTGAGCCTACCTTCCTTATGCATCCACGAGGAAGGCCTGTCTCCATTAATGAGGTAAATAAAACATATAGGAAAAATGTGATAGTAAAAAACCACGAGCCCTATAAGTTGCTTTCAGGCGGGATGTTTACTATCACATCCATACTAATATTATAATTGTGAAAGTGTGTTTATTTGTTTGTTTGTTTGTTTGTTTGTCCGTCTTTCACGTCAAAACGGAGCAACGGATCGACGAGATTTTCGGTATGGAGATAATTTGAGAGCTGGAGAGTAACATAGGCTACTTTTTATCCAGGAAAATTATAAAATAAAAATGGTAATTTTGTATAGAAAACCGTTAAACTGTCATACTTCACACAACTGTCATTTCTTAGCCGCTTCCAAAGAGAAGGTATGTCAAAGAGTATGTAATCAATGACATTTTTGCCGCTTTTGATTTCTTTTTTTTTAATAAGTGACATTGTGTCAGGCAGGTGATACGAAGTTCGTGTCCAATAAAATTTATATGGCAAAACAACGTTTGCCGGGTCAGCTAGTATTTCCTATACTTACAAAATTGCTTTGTGAATGCATAAAAATAATATAAAATCTCTAATTTAAACATACTCAAAATGATGATGAATGAATCCTAAGCAGAAACGAAGTTTGCCTCTGTTAGTCTGTGTGTTAATTGCATTCCATCAGAAAACTTGTCAACAAAATAAATTGAAAAATACCATAACATCCACTCTCCACTTTGTTTGAAATTGCAAACAAAAGCAATCCTTTACACGCTCTGTGGACACACCAACAAACCTATTTCAAGGCCATCTGTATCGAGCGAAAGCCTCCGTCGCCCTTGTATCGAGATCAAAGGCAGGGAACATCAATAGAGTTTATCGATAACCGCAACATGCGACAGACAGATTTAATTACTCTACGCGCGCATCCAGTCTATTTAGTTGTTTGATAGTGCACTTGAACTTGCAGTGTTGACCTATTGCAAACGTAAACAAACAGAAACTGAGGAAGATAGATGGAGTTATTACGTCGGAAAACCTTTGACCTTTGCCACCAGTTTCCAGCTGACATTCTAATTAAATGCGCTTTGATCTGGGTATTGAAAACACGACGAGCACTGCGAAATCCCGGTAAATTTCTAGGAAATACAAGAGAGAGAGAAAGCATTTTACCCACGGCAGTTAATCGAGCAATTACAAAGGCGTTATTAACTTCATAGTAAAATCATTATAACTTGACTTCTAGAAGGTCAACAAGTACCTAGTAGATTTTGTTCATGTGCAAAACACCTACTATGAAATGACGTTCCTATAGATTGTAACATAATATTAAATTATATTTATTATTAACTGCGCCCCGGGGCCTTTAATTTTTTTATCCCCAAAATAAACCGTTTAATTTTGGGAAAAAAAAATACAAAACTCCCGATACAAAAAAAACTCAAAAAAGTCAAAAAATAAAATTTCTCACTATGTCGGGGGACCCCCAACGTATAGTTCTTCTATTTTTGTCGTCCCTCGATCGAGAGAGAAATTTTATTTTTTGTTTTTTTTTTGTGTCGGGGGCTTTTAAATTTTATTTTTATTTCTTCCTTTTTAAAATACACACAAAAATAAGTAACATGGTACCAAATTTCGAATCGATTCCCTCATCAACTAGAAAAGAGCTGAACATATTTTCATGAAACATGGCTAAGAATTCCGGGATAAAATTGTCTATGACACAAAAACTAAACGAAAATCGGTTTATCCGTTTGGGAGCTAAGATACCACAGACAGATACACAGACACGTTAAACTTATAACACCCCTCTCTTTTTGCGTCGGGGGTTAAAAAACTACGACCTGTTCTTATACCTACCAAATAAGTACAAAAAAATAATTCACAAAAAACGGGTCCAGCCGTTGCAGAGGAGTTCGTAAGCAAACATTGTAACACGAGATTTTAATACATTAGAAGATATATTAATTTACAGATGCCAACTATTTTTATACCTACATGTCAGGAGAGTTCCAATTTGAATCGAGTCTGTGTAGAGTTACTTGACGATTTTTTATGGTTTCACAACTCAAAAAAGAGGGGGTATCATTGGTAGATTTTCCAAATTGTTTGTGGGTCCAACGGAATAGGATTGTTTCTTTGTATTGTCTTTGTTAGATTTTGCATTCAACTGAATATAACAAAACAAAAAACTGCGAACAAAAACTCACTTCCCAAAACACGTAAAAATGAAAAATAAATTAAATCATTCAATTGATAGGACGAAAATGCGCGACTTTTCTAACTAATCTTGGAACTTTCTGATCAGTTTGAAGTCGGTGTTTGAAATTTAAATTTTATATTTCTAACCTATCACGTGTTCTACAGGACTTCCGTAAATTTATAATTTTCCTAGGAAATTTATAAATTTGCGGTTCTTGTTATTTTCCGGTGACATAAATATACATTATCACCTGGGCCTAATTATTAACACGTGTCATTTTATTCGTGTGGTTTGCGCGATCGTGCTTAATTTCTGACATAAACTCATCAATCGCGCTCGAGTGTAGTCAACCAATAAAAGTTTTGTAACAGACATTAAAGAGGGTATTGGAAATATTTTGGACGGTAAAAAGGGTTTGTGTATCAAATATCTAGATAGTTGTAGTCAGTTTTTTTCATCGGAGCTGGTTGTGAGACGGGTCGATTTTTTCTAAATACTTCATATTCCATTTTTCAGTTTTTTTCTGTTTTATTATACAAACTTTTTGCTCAATATGTTTTTCTATCAATTGAAACCTTCAAAATCAAAATCATTCAGGCTGCATTCGACTAAACTTTTATCCCAAGAATAACGCTTACTTTCGGATAGTAATGTCAGAACCCCATAGTAGTTTAACATTAGTATCCGACAGTAAGCGATATTCTCGAATGCAGCCTTATTCATTTAAGGCTGAAACAGCACTTGTGAACGTCAATGAAGCTCGGTTATCGGTTCGCAAATCCTATGGCGGGAGGCCTTGTAACGAGAAGAACCGGCAAGAAACTCGCCAAGGGCAATTTTTTTCTCGCTGTCATATTTCATACAGAGTTGTCAAATTGAAAAGTGACTTTAACATAATAATTTATGTAAGGTCACTTTCCATCACTTTCCATCACAAATTCATCTTAAATTTAAAACAAAATAAAAAAACCCGGTAATCATAGCAGTAAACAATTTTCAGTAGGTAACTTAGGAACTAGACATCGAAAAGGTAATTTCTTTAACACACCAACCAAAAATGTAGTGAATAAAATAATAATTATAAATGCCAAACAAGGGTAATAAAACTTTGAATAGTTTAAAAACATAAGAGTCAATAATAAACAGTGCCATACAAGCCACGATAAAATAAAACGAATAACAATAAAACATTAAAAAATCTGCATATTTTGAGACAAGTAGCCAGGAGCAGACCCATCCCACTGGTGGCACCCGTTCACGAGCATGACGCATGAACCAGCCATCGCTTCGCTCGACCACATTTTAGGGAACGTAACGACCCGCTCTTAAGTATAGGGCATAGCAAGATTAGTATAACGGCTGTAACCACATCACATGTGTAACCATAAGGTCGGTTTTATTGAAACTGTTGCCCTTTTGATAGCTCTTATGTATTTTTTTATTAGTACCTACCTGAACGGGCGTAATGCACAAACGACCACAGGACTGAAGCAAAGAATACTATAATATTACCTGAAGTATGCAGATTTCATTTGCAATGGCGCCAAATGTAAAAAAAAATATTATTATTACGCAGTAACATTCTGCCCGCTAAAGGGTTAATAAATTTTATAGACCGAATGCTGCGACGCTGCATCGCAACACCAAAACACATGTTACGGCTCCGCGTGGCAGCACTTTTAAGACGAGCATGCAGACTACGAGATAATTGAGTCGACTCCCGACAATGCGTGCGTGTTGCTGTCTTACTCATCTTAGTGATTTGGGAACGGAACAAAAATTAATCACTTTGATGATAGTCAGTCCGTCAGAAAAGACATAAGAGCCATAGTAAGAGCCAACAAAACTTCTCGCTGTGCGCATGCCAGGCCCACTGAGTAGTAGTTAATAGACAACAACGTTAAACTAGCAGCGTGATGAGCCGTTGAATATAGCGGTGTGGCCAGGCAGCGCTTCGCCGTTTTCGGCAGTGGGTCGCGGTTGACGTTGCAACGCGGTTTTATGTATTTGTGGTTTTGTGCTGTATAGACGAATTTCACCTGGAAGAATCGCGGGCGGAATGCTGGTAGCCATTAAAATAAAACAAGCAAAATAAGAAACGATGCCAGTAATATTACATTCGCGTGTCTCGATAAATTACCCTGCAGGCTAATGGTCGTGTAATCATAAAAATACGTAATTTAACTACCGCCTGGTGAAAGGGCTAGTTTACCATAGCCCGATATTAATATACCTATTTTATGCACTACCGATAGTTTATAGATAGGTCATCAGAGTACGAATAGGTGTAAGATAGCTGTTTGCTGTATGCACGACGACGCGGCGCCAACTATTTGTTGATGAAATTGATATGTGCACCTACGCTACGTGCGCATACGATTACCACATTTTTTAAAGTTACGACTTTATACTAAAGAGTAAGTCAAGGTCCTTCCGAGTCAGGAGTATTTTTCTTATCCTTCCTTCTCTAATTGTACAATTTGTGCTCTGAATGATCGCAATGATCGGATGCTCACAGGCCGATAGCTCGTATACCCCATCGATTTCGGCATTGCCTTTTCAGTGAGGTATATTGTGCCTTACAATAAAATTACATAGGTATTGGTACCTATTTAGGTTCAATTTATACTGAGATGGAAGCGAAGGGCGACTTCGAGCATCAACGAGCGAGTAGAAGGACCGCTAGCGGCCTCCCGAACCCACGCCACATTACTAAATAGTTACCCCACGCGCCTATTACTGTTCGCGGCTGCCAGCGAACGGTGCCGCTAGAAGCCGCTCGTGGCCGCACGACTGCTCTGCGACTCAGCTGCGCGAACCGCCGCGCCGCGCACCTCTTTCGGTTTTTTCAAAGATTCTAACGTTTTACGTATGCATATTAAATTCAAAATTGAGTTCGCGGCCGTTCGCTGCCATCTTGATATGAATTGGGCCTTAGTCCGTATAGATTCTTGGTTTATTTCAGACCATCTCCTATATGAAAACTCTGCAAGAAGCAAAAAGTGGGGTGTTGTGCTAAACAATATGACAATCTATCGTTTTGTAAAAGTGGAAGCGCATCAACGAACTGAGTCACCTCTACAAGTTGCAGTTTGCCATTAAAACCAAGCCTTCATAAAAGCCTAAAGACTGTAGAGTGTAATCATTTCTTTGAAGCTTACCTTGACGCATTACTATGAGTCATGTCACATTAAATATAATGAAAATCTTCATTCGACTCGACCAATACGACTTGAAGTCACAGTGGCTACAGTTGTATCCATCAGAGCTTAAGCTCCGAAATTATCTATACATCTATACAAATAAATAAAATTGGAGTGTCTGTTTGTAATATTAAAATAACCGCTTTTTACTATATGCATATGATTATATATACGGTACATATACCAAAATAACATTTTTTACAATTTTTGTCTGTCTGTCTGTCTGTCTGTCTGTTTGTTCCGGCTAATCTCTGAAACGACTGGACCGATTTTGACGGGACTTTCACTGGCAGGTAGCTGATGTAATAAGGAATAACTTAGGCTACTTTTTATCCCGGAAAAATATCACATTCCCGCGGGATAACGTCGAGTAGTCCACGCGGGCGAAGCTGCGGGCGGCCGCTAGTTACTTAATAAAACTCGTGCAATACTATGTAAGCTCAATTTAAATAAACAGGCCAGAGCGTTCCAGATAGGACGACTATCTATCGCTACGATAAAGTAGGAAAGCTAGGGCGAGTTCCCTCTCAGTCACCAGGCACTCACAGGTTGCACCTCGCCATTGAAACCAGACTCAAAGAAATGCTTCACTTAAGGATAATTCTGTTGCTGTTGTGGTATGTAGAAAGTTGCTTACAAATTTAAAAACATATTCTTTGCATATGCACATCTTAAATTTCTGCGCGAACTGTTCATTTAAAAAA
Source organism: Crambus lathoniellus (assembly GCA_949710035.1). NCBI lineage: Eukaryota > Metazoa > Arthropoda > Insecta > Lepidoptera > Crambidae > Crambus > Crambus lathoniellus. The sequence goes on from OX453296.1 coordinate 38,242,130, forward strand.
ATAAAACCGCCTTCAAAAAAAAGACATCAAAAAGTAAAAAATAATCCCTCTCCAAATAACGTAAGTAGGTACTTTGAAGTCGGGCGTGAAACATGTACCTACAATGTTTTGTTGTTTTTGTTAAAACCCGCCCGACTTCAAAGTAAGTACCTACTTACGTTATTTGGTGAGGGATTATTTTATACTTTTTGATGTCATTGTTATGAAGGCGGTTTTATTTTTTTATAAAAATAATTTTTATTTCACTCTTTTTAAGGTAAGTATCCCCTTTTCAACAAAACAAGAATCATCTAAATCGGTTTATAAACAAAGGAGTTATGCCTAAAGATGTGTTATGAATTCACATAAAGTGGTAACGAAAACGACAGTATTTTCAATATTCCCTGAAAACTACTAAACCGATTTCAAAATTTAAAAAAGTGGGACCAACTTGGGAACAAACCTAATGTTATAATGTTTGAATCATTTCAATCGGTTCAGCCGTCTTCGAGTAATCGGTGTACATACATATAAAAAAAATATACGCGACGAATAGATAACCTCCTCCTTTTAAATTTTTGAAGTCGGTTAAATATATAAAACACTCTTTTACGGATTCAATCACACGTTTAAGGTACACAGGCTTACAAATAGGTATAAGTTAATTTTTAGTTGTGCTTAAGGATTTTTAGTTTTTTCCGACGTTTTGTGGTTTCGGCTTCTTTCCAGGGGCCGTGGTTTGCATCTCGCTCATGGAGCCAATTCACTTTACATGTAATGAACGACCTAAGATGACTTGACAACTAGGTACGTTTGAGGTTGCAATGACTAGAGCATCATCCATCAGAACTTTTACCGGAATATTGTTTTATTTTTTATTACCGGACTTTTTGAAAAGCTAAATACTGACTGACGTATTGGAATTTTAGATTCAACTAAGTAATATTGCACCGATTCATTTTAATTTTAAAGGAAAAATAATTTTCGTTACATTTTTACAGCAAACAACTACGACATCATTAAATAGAGTTTTTTTATATTTAAGCAATAGTTTTTACTGTTAATTTCCTTCTTTTTGTTTTGAAACTCTAGATATAAAGACACACACGCAGACACGAGAGCCCGACACCCACCGAACCGGTCACCATGAAAATCTGAGCAAGCTCCACAAACGCAGCAGTCACGAAATTAAACTAAATCGAGACATGAAAATTAACTGACACAGTTTCCAGCTAACGCGTGGTTATGACTAGACTTCGATATCGCTTTGAACTATATCGGCAGTGCCACTAATCTGTTTAGTATCCCAGGCGAGAATTTACCGGGATCTAGGGAAGTGAGGCGAGACCGCTTGCGGGTACTATCAGGGAACTTCCCGGGCAACCACTTTATAGCGATATTCGCTTGAACACAATCAACACCGACTTTTCTATACGTAACGTACGCGTGTTTGAAATAGAGTGCAAGCAAGGCCGAAGTTCTCCGGTTGTACAATAAGGACTGTTGTTGATATGTGGATATTTAATAATGATATTAAAAAATACATAATTTAAGAACACCAAATGGGAAAAAGAATTATTGAATCTGTTTAAATAAAAAAATAAATAAATAAATATTTATTCACTTAGACATTACCGCCCATTCAAGACTTTTTTAACTGACAAGAAGAACAGGCGCAATAAATTTGCCAGCGTTTCTTAGGAAGGTAACGACATTTACAAAAAAAAGAAATACATGTCGTTACTTATACAACAATTGCTTATAGTATAAAAATATCCCTTGCCGTATCGCTCGACATCTCCAAAGCCTTTGATAGGGTCTGACATGGCAGCCTTATTAGCAAGCTTCCCTCATACGGTATCGCTGATAGCCTTTGCACTTTGCTGACTTCCTCCGGAATCGCCTAATCCAAATTGTGGTGGACGGTCAATCATCCGACCTAAATGGCATTAATGCAGGTGTTCCACAAGGATCTATCTTATCTGCAACACTGTTTCTTCTGCATATTAATGACCTGCTGGTGAACAATACTATTGGGTATGCCGATAACACCACTATAACTAGCAGATATATCCCAACTGCAAAGGCTACCAATGTTGAAACCCAGTCTTGTCGAGAGTCCCTTGTTGAGTTAATGAATCTGGCACTTCAGGCAGTCTCCGATTGGGGCAAGGTCAATCTTTTCAGTTTCAATGCTACTAAAACGCAGGCTTGTTTATTCAGCGCAAAACGGAGTCCTTTCCAACTGACTCCGACTTTCCAGGGTGTATCCTTGCCGATAACTGAAAATCTGCAACTTCTTGGCCTGAACTTATCATCCAACCTGAATTTTGGAGAGTACATCGATTCCATTGCAAAGTGTGCTGCTAAGAAACTGGGCGTCCTCTCTAGGGCTAAGCAGTACTTCACGCCGGAACAACTGCTTTTGTTATACAAAGCGCAGATTCGTCCGTGCATAGAGTACTGTTGTCACCTATGGGATGGCTCTGCTAAGTATCAGCTAGAACTTCTGGAATCGATCGACAACCGTGCCAGGAAGCTCATTGGAAACTCAGCGTTAGCTACGGCGGAACTTTAGAGCTACAGTCACCGTCGCAAAGTTGCGTGTCTATCGGTTTTTTATAGAATATACTTTGGGGAGTGTACCTGAGAACTGCACGACCTTGTTCCCCCTTTCCACCATCGGGGAACCAGACGCAGGCTAGTTTATCACCCTTAGGGCGTTTGTGCACTACACTGAATTTTACCGATCCTGAAAAAAACGGATTTATTATTATTTTATTAATTATTTTTATTTTTTATTAGTTTAGGGTTTGAAACATTGAAACTACACGAAATAAATAAATTCTTACTATTATAAATGGTTAATTATTAAAATACAAGCATCCGTTTTTTTCCGGATCGGTAAAATTCAGTTTAGTGCACAAACGCCATTACTTTGTTGACACTCCAACTGTCCGCACTAAACGCTTCGCAGATTCTTTTCTTATGCGAACCACTAAGGAATGGAATGCGTTGCCGGACTATGTGTTCCCCGATAACTACAACCTTGGTATCTTCAAGGCCAGAGTGAACAGGCATCTCCTGGGCAAGCATGCAACATCTTAGACCACATCCTGTTAATAAACAAGATGGTGGTTAAATGCTGCCCAGTTTATAATAAAAAAATAAAAAAAACAAGTTGTTTGAAATTAAATACGTCCTTGTATTGTGTTGCTAATTTACGAACATGTTTTTTTAATGTACTTAAAAAATTCAGTCAAATAGGTACCTATAGTCACGTAAATTAGAGAGCGCCAAAATTAATGAGAATAACATCGTACTTATTCAATATTGATAGGCCATTATTCAGGTATTGGCTTTCACAGCTGTTGCAGCTAAGTGCAACATAAGCTATTTGGGGAGTAGCATTCGTTATGTCGGTGATGAAATGGCTGACTCTAATTATTTTAGGGTGCCGTAGACGACTGGCAAAAAATTGAACCCTTAAAGAATCGTTATGTCTGTCTGTCTGTCTGTCAGTAAGTCCGTCCGTATGTCACAGCGACTTTTATCCAAAAATAAGTTTTTACTAAAAACTTAATTTTCATGACAAGTTTTTTGCTGACTGTACTTAAATATTGTATTGTTATCTAAACCAAATCTGTACCTATACAAAATTTCAGCTCCATCGGACACTGAGAAGTGGGTCAAATTAAGCTTGCAAGATTTGTCCCCCACTAACTAACTAACATGGCAAGTTAATAAAAGCCTGTAAAACCTATTTAAACTACACACTTGAAACTTGGTGCCTAGGTGTATTCTGTACTTAAACCACTTTACAATTATAGAAATTTTTACTTTTTTGCATTCACAATGCAATTTTTATTATTGAAAAATGGAAAATGAAGTATTTAGAAAATATCGACCCGTCCCACAAATAGCTCCGATGGGTCTCGAAACCATTTTATTCGTTTTTTTAACTGTACTTTCACCGACTTGGTTTAAATGGACCATATTTATTACGATAAAAGAGGCCCCAAAGTAAATTGGATTCAATGTGTTCAATGCCATAATTGGAATCATGGAACTTGTACTCAGAATCCTGACATTTGCGATGATTGTCTCATGTGAAGGGCGTGTGTTCAACTAAAGATCTTTTTATACAATTTACAAGCCTGTTACCTATATTTTGGTTATTATAATACGTAAAATTTGATTAAAAAAAATTGGTGCAAATTACCAGAGTTTCCCCTACTGAATTTTTTATATTTCACTTTTTATTTTTCATACAAATATAAAAATAAAAAAATATTTACATGACACTGAAACAATTTTTTTTTTTATCAAACACATAGGTCTTTGAAAATTATATTATTTTCAATCAAAAGGTTTTATTAATCATTTTTTCTCATAGTCAATATTTTGAAAGAGGCACTGCCAAAGTGGTAAAATGTGTCCCCCCCCCCCCCCTCAATAAAAACTTATAACCGCCTCTGCGGTCTAGTGGTACACACCACCGAGTTCGATTCCCAGTAGGGGCACATATTGTATTCTGTTTGGTTGATGGTAGGCCTTGTTCTTAGCCCGACTGGCTAGCTACCATCATCTTATCTAAATCTGAAATCATAACAATGATGTTTTCATTTATTTATACAAAAACAAAGTTAAGTACATACTTCAAAAACCGCCAATGTAACTTTCTCATTCACAGTTATTTTACACTTACTTATTTTTTGCTGGCGAATAATGGTAGTGGTATTTTGGCTAGGTGTATGTAATCGGAACCTTAACTGGGTTCAGAACCCTTCATGAGCGAGTTTGACTCGCACTTGGCCGTTTTTTTAAAACGCTGATTTGCTGCTTTGCAAATGCAAAGATATATGGGCCAATCAAAATAGCTGATAAATAACGACAGTTTTATTCGATTCAGCGACCGTGTTTTTACTTCGCAGCAAACTATTAATTCAGGCCTATAGCTAAATGGCGCCGTTTAGTAAAGAAGCCAGGCTAACGCCCGAATTCTCGAACGCAAATCATCTTTGGGAGCGTCTCAAACATCATGGCATCTCTTTCATACGTTTGACATTTAAAGTGACAGGGCGATGTGTGAGACGCTCCCAAAGATAAGTAGCGTACGAGTATTCGGGCATAAGTGGTTAATCAATAAATATGAGTATTGGGGCTATGTTCCATAGGCCCGCATTTCTTATTTTTTTACATGGGAACATAATCATATTCGTTGATATCAAATTTTAACTTTTGTGGTCAACATACAAATTACGATATTGAAACCATCTTCCACAATATTTTTATCTGTATGAGCTGCAACAGGTGGAAAAAAATCTTTGAATATTCAGTTGCTAAAAAAGCAGAGGAAAGTAGCATTAATGGAGTTAATAATTAGAGTGGTACAAAGGCGAATGCCTCTCGATGGAGAGCCTCTCACCACGAGTGCCATCCTGCCTCGACACGGCTCACTCACTTCCATCGCCCACTCAAGGGCCTCACTTAAAATTTTCTTAAAAATACATTGAAACAATCGTACAATGCTTATTACGGTAGACATTCGTTTTAAGACAGTGGTGGGTGATGGAGAAATCTTAAGTAAGTACCTATGCTCTTTATACATCCTAATCAAGTTAATCATCAAGTGAATTAATGGCTTATTACCTTGTTACGTTTAAGCAGATTCCATAGAAGTGATTTTTTTATAAGGCATGTTATAGGTTAGTACCTACCACAGACACGTAATTTTTTGTGGTACCTACCGGCATATCGGAAATAAAAGTATCCTATACGTCTTATTCCATCCTTTAATCTGCCTGTGTTGCAAATTTCATCCAGATCCGTTTAGTAGATTTTGCGTGAAAGAGTAACAAACATCCATACATTCATAAGGGATGAATCTATTCATACTCACAAACTTTCGCATTTATAATATTAGTAGGATACTAGTGGCTTCCCGCGATTTTACCCGCGTGGTTTCCGCTCCCGTGGGCATATGTAGCTTGTCACTGATGAAAGATTTTTTTATAATCTGTCTAGTACCTACTTTTTGAGTTTAACAAATACAAACTAACAAAAAATGAAATCTTTTGTCTTTATAATATAAGTATAGATATATAAATGCATGAGCTTTTTAAAAAATACAACAACAAACTGTTAGCAAATTCCCTCTACTAGTACTAAGTTGCTTAGGTGTCGAATTGATACGCAATAGCATTAGATATACCTATATCGATATATATACCTATATCTAATGCTATTGCGTATCAATTCGACACCTAAGCAACTTAGTACTAGTAGACGGTATAAGGTATAGGTATACCTTATACCGTTGGAATATTCCAATTAGGTATATACCTAATACTGTTAGAATATTCCAATGCTGCAAACAGCATTCAATTAGAGATGGTGTTCACGATCCGAATTTGATTGACGTTACTATTAATGTAGTTATTATTCCTCGAACAATGCAACACTCAGTCTGAGAAGTTTAAATAACGCTGCACTAAAACGTTGTTACTTCAAATTATGAAACTTTTGCTATGCTTTGAATCCCCGCATATTTTGTATCCATTGCTAATATTATCTGGACAGCATTCTGCACCAACTTATCCCTCAAAAACTTCACATACGAAATAGGTTCTCGTTGATTGTGCAGTTGCGAATTCTAAAGTTACTGGAGTTATTTAAATTTTTACTTTTTTGCATTCACAATGCAATTTTTATTATTGAAAAATGGAAAATGAAGTATTTTAGAAAAAATCGACCCTGTTACTGAAGTTATAAGTTACTGAAGTTACTAACTAAAGCCTGACCAGATAAATAAAACACCTCCGCATGTTGCGGAACTGTGATGAGCAATTTTTTTCTATAATAATTGTAAATAGGTATTGTAAAGATCACATGATCCTCGACGCTCAATGTCAATGTGCTGCACGTGCCGGACCATATGGTCAATGTAAACACATTGTGGTTGTGTTATACGCAATAATGGATTTTAACTAATCAAAAACAATAAAATTGAAAACGAGCACTACTAGCATGCTGCAAACATGGTATGAAGAGACGAAAGTGGAGGCGGGCGCCTCACCCCTTTTTTTATTTTTCTGCTCAGGCTTTACTATCTGACTGAAGTTAGTTAATACTTAAGTTCTTTGGGCGTATCACCAGAAACGAGGACTCGATGGAGAAGCTTTCAGTACCACGCCACACAAAAGGCAAGAGACCACGAGCCCACTCTCCGACTCTTTGATCGACCTTGTTCAAAATACTACGCAATCGATCGCAGTATTGTGTATTTGCAGCGCTGATTTCGACCGAAATGGGGAGACATCATGCGACGTGCGGCCGCCCTGGAAGTAAGCAACCCTGTCCATCGACAGCCAGGACCACTCTGTCAAGAGTGCCTGACAAAGAAGAGGTACCTATGCAAACTACAACGATTTGGTGTCGACCGATAAACAAAGATGGCTTACTCAAGTGTTGCTCAGAAAATAGTCGATCGATTGTTTGTTAGGCCCTGTGTGCGCACTAACAGGCCAACTTAATTAAACTATCGGCCGATACAAAGTCTGTTGTATACGGGAACACTTAAGGACACAGATTTGCGGAGCGTGCAGTGAAGCGGTTAGTGGAGCATGCAGCAGAGCGTAAAGCTGGGCATAAAGTGGGGCAGCAATGGCGGCATTAAAGGCGTTTATGTATGTGTCCTTTTACATTGCTACTTTTTTCAGCGATGCAGCATCAATAGCTGAAACCACACCAAACAATCCATCTTAGATTGACCATCCGCAATCTGCGACCCAGGGAACGTGCTAGAAATGCAAATCCGAAACTTCGGTTAGGCCCGCCCCTTTCACACGATTCTGTCATGACTGGAGAGTCACTGGAGTTTCAACCGCCTCTGTGGTCTAGTGGTTCACACCACCGATTTCAGACCAAGAGGTCCCGGGTTCGATTCCCAGTGGGGGTACATATTGTATTCGCGTACTTGTTCTTAGTCCGCCTGGCTAGCTACCAGCATCTTATCTAAGTCTGACGCCATAACAATGATGTTTTCAGCATTATTGTGTTCCGGCAGTTAAAGATAAGATCTGATAGCCAGTTGCTCAGTGATTGAGGATTCCGGGAGTAGTGCGCTTCCATCTTCAGCCTTATATCACCACTTAACATCAGGTGTGATGAAGGCTAAGTGCTAACCCGTTGTGGATAAAAAAATAATAAAAAAAAAAATGAGTGAGCGGAACGGGTACAACGAAGTTTCGGGTTTTGCGGTTCAGCATAGGCCCTCAGGATCAGTGAACACCTCTAAATTTTACATTTTTGTTGAGTCGATGTTGTACTTTTGTATGGAACAGCTGTTTTTTTTGCGATTCCGTGGTTGGCTCCATAGTAAAAAAAATCGTATTGATGGACACTATCATCCCCTGAAATCTTTGTACTAATTAAAATTTGGAAGTGTAAGTATAACTTGTAACTTGAGAAATATTATCAGTTTTTATTTTTCCTATCTTCAAAAATGACTGACATATAAAACGACGAATCCCCACTAAAATTATAAATGCAAAAATGTGTATGTTTGTTTGTTTTTTTATTTGCTTTGTCGATCTGTATATTCCATTTGAATCATGACAAGTATTTTTATAGGAAAAATGTGATAGTAAAAACACACATTTTTCCTATACTTACAAAAATTGCATTGTGAATGCATAAAAATAATTTAAAATCTCAATTTAATGGCTGTTTCATCTTAATCGATTGTTAAACATTTGTAAAAATGTTTCTTTCGGATGCGAGGGTTTCCTCACATTGATGAAGCAACGCTAGCCTACAGCGTAACAAGTGATAGCAAAATTCGACGAGTCGTGTAAGCCTTTCGGTAGCTTAGTTGGTCAGAGCATCGGGCCGGATTCCCGGAGGCGCGGGTTCGAACCCCGCCTGAAAGCTACTTATAAGGCTCGTGGTTTTTTACTATCACATTTCTCCTATACTTACAAAAATTGCATTGTGAATGCATAAAAATAATTTAAAATCTCAAAGTTTTTTCTTCTAAGAATTTGTTGACGTTTACATTAGTGTGGTGACGTGGCGTGGTCAGACTCCACAGACAAATGTAACACGGCATTTAACATCTCGAAGGCAACATTGTTTTAGGCTTGGTTAAATCAGCTCTAATTACCTCCGCGACAAGGGCGGGCAAAACATTAAATTATAAAACTTTGACATGATGGCGACTGTACTGTACAGTCTATACAGTCTACTGTACAGTCTGTACAGTAAAATAAAACTTGCCATAGTAATTTCTTCTTTAGCGATTGTCAGATATCTGGAAAGGTATTTCTTTCGCGTGTGGGGGTAGTAATATCCTCACATTGATGAATTGATGAGTAGTGTGTGTACTGTACAGTTATTTTTTCTAAATACTTTATTTTCCATTTCTCTATGATAAAAATTGCATTGTGAATGCAAAAAAGTAAAAATTTAAATAAATAACTTGCTCAGATTGAAGTTTATTTATCAATATTTAATATATATTAATTCTGGATTCATCAGTAGGCTAATTTATGAGTTTTACATGAGTTTTACATGCACCTTAACTAGGTTGTCCTAGGTACGCGATGCGATGCTATGCGACCAATAGGTACGCGCAGACCGATTAACGCTACAACATAGGACACAAATAGGTACAATGTGTAACAAAATCATGGCTAAACCAAAATATGTTTTTATGGAATAGGTAATAATAGGTATGGTACAAAAATTAATAACGATTACAGCTGATTTTCTTATTCGCAATTTCAGAGTTCGTCCTAATAAAGTAGTTCAGTTTGATGATCCCTATCAACCATATTCTGGTTAAGCCATTAATTCTTTTACATGTATATTAAATCAACTACTTGATAGACGTATTTTCTTTTGAAAGTCTTTCACGTTAGTCACTTTTCTGCTTGACACAGACTTTACTTTCAGTAGCTCTAAAATAGTTAAATGCTAAATTTTGTTACGTTAACATGTAGTGCCACATGTCAACGTAACAGAAGTTGTAAATAGATAAAATGTCAAGCATTCTAACCGCAAAATCATTGAGGAATTCCTGCTATATTTAAATTAAATCGGACGATGCTATAGTTGGGACTGGAGTTAGGTTAACGTAGACCTTAGGATTACTTTAGGTGTCCTCCTACGCTTTTATAGATTAAGGATCTAATATACAAATTCATAGCCCGCATAAGGATTTAGAGTAAGAGGGAGATTGCAAAAAATGAGTAGAATGTGTGCGTAATAATATGAAAGAAAAAGGAGAAGGTACCTAAATGAGGAGATGGCAAATAATAGAGTGGATGAAGGAAAAAGATGTACTGCGCCGACCCTAAATAGAAGCGGGATAAGGTATGGAGGATAATGACTTAAAACACTATACAAGGCTGGTACTTAAAGTGTTCAAGTTCTTGTACGAACATAATAATCTGCTGAGTAAAAAAGTCTTTTGTACTTCTCATTTATTTAACTTTCATTATCATTTATAGAGTATACTAGTGCAGTAGTCGTTGAAGTTTAGATATCATCATCATCATCATTTCAGCCGTACGACGCCCACTGCTGGGCATAGGCCTCCCCCAAGGATCTCCACAACGATCGGTCCTGCGCTGCCCGCATCCAGCGGCTTCCCGCGACCTTGACCAGATCGTCGGTCCACCTTGTAGGGGGCCTGCCCACGGAACGTCGTCCGGTTCGCGGTCGCCATTCGAGAACCTTTCCGCCCCAAAGGCCATCGGTTCTCCGCGCTATGTGTCCCGCCCACTGCCACTTCAACTGAGCAATCCTTCGAGCGATGTCGGTCGTTTTAGGTATCCTGCGGATCTCATGATTTCTGATTCGATCGAGCAGGGAAATAGCAAGCATCGCTCTCTCCATTGCTCGCTGGGTAACCTTGAGCCTTCTTATGAGACCCATAGTAAAGGAAGGAGAAGTTTAGATATGCGTAGAATAATATCAATGTTACCGGACTCAAAATATTAATGCTTTATTATATTAGCAACTACTTTTACGTATTGATTTAAAAACTATAATAAGGCCACTGAGTTAATTCCGATTAGACGTTTAGATAATTCATTGGAGTAAAGTTCAAATTTGAATCGTAACGGTACACAGATCACCTGTACACAGGTGATCTGTGTAGTACAGGTGATCTGTGTAGTAGCATGTGTAATGGTATATTTTCTATGAGTTTGACAGCTGTCGAACTTAACCCCAAATCTAAAACTCATTTAGTATTACAGAAAATTGAAATTGATTTCATTCTCCTAACTAAAACCAAAAACGATACCCATACTAGCTTACAGACTTTGTTACGCCATCTCACGCTTTAAGGGATTGAATTTGAAAATACCTTGAACTCGTATCACCTGAATTGTTAACTCATAACGTATTTCTGTGATGTTCGAATAACAAGTCTGTCTATTGAAAAATTTAAAATGAAGCATTTAGAAAAAATCGATCCGTCCCGTCCCGATCCGGTGATCCGGTGATCGACTCATCTCACAATCAGCTCCCATCGGAGCTGGTTGTGAGACGGGTTGATTTTTTCTAAATAGGTATTTCATTCTCAATAGTAAAATTGAATTGTGAATGCAAATAAATTAAAAAATTAATAACTAACAAGTCTTATTTTAATTTTTAGTTTTTTTTTTTGCATTCACAATGCAATTTTTAATACGAAAAATGGAAAATGAAGTAATTATTTAGTAAAAATCGACCCGTCTCACAACTAGGTCCGATGGGACTCGACTCGCTCCTTTCGCTTTTCGGGCGACTGCTCTAACCACTGAGCTACGGAGTCGTTGGCTCAGTGGTTAGAGCAGTCGCCCGGAAAGCGAAAGGTCGTGGGTTCGACGACCTAACAACGACGACTAACTAACAAGTCTGTTTATTTTTTTATCCTCATGCATAATTTGAACCCTAAAGGTCACAGCAGACATATCAATTCGTAAACGGATCGTAAACGTATCAGTATCAACTACAACGTATGAAAATGAACATTACAATTATTTTTTTAATCTTTTTTTATAATTTTATTTCTCATTTAATTGTCATTTTTTACCACACTTTTATTAGCTTCACTTGTAACTAAGTCACAATGTAAGAAAATCTTGGAATTCAATTTTAACCTACTTCTAAGTGTCGTATTGATTTGAAACTTTGCAAGTCTATATGAATCCGATGACAATACAATAATTTGCTACCATCGAGCTGATCTGATGATGGAGTCAAGAGGTGGGCAATAGAACTCTTCAATGGCTGCTAGGAAACCCCTCAAGTTTAGGCTCATTCGTTTTGTTCTAATGAGACCTATTCGCTACACTCAATGGTGAGGGTCTGATGATGGAGCAGGGAGGAAGCCAGTGGCACTTCTTAATGACCACTAGGAAACCCCTCGAGTTTAGGCTCCGTTGTTTCGTTCTGACGAGACTTATGAGCTGCACTTGCTTGTGAGGGTCTGATGATGGAGCAGGGAGGAAGCCAGTGGCACTCCTTAATGACCAATAAGAAACACCTCGAGTTCTGGCTCATTTGTTTCATTCTGATGAGACCTATTCGCTACACTTGGTGGTGAGGGTCTGATGATGGAGCTGGGAGGACCCAGTGAAACTGCTTAATGACGTCAAGAAAACTCCTCGAGTTTGGGCTCATTTGTTTTGCTCAAACGAGACCTATTCGCTACACTTGGTGGCGAGGGTCTGATGATGAAGCTGAGAGGACGCCAGTGGCACTCCTTCATGGCCAATAGGAAACCCTTCGAGTTCTGGCTCATTTGTTTCGTTCTGATGTGACCTATTCGCTACACTTGGTGTTGAGGGTCTGATGATGGAGCAAGGAGGAGGTCAGTGGCACTCCTTAATGACTACTAGGAAACCACTCGAGATGGGTTCATTTGTTTCGTTCTGATGAGACCTATTCGCTACACTTGGTGGTGAGGGTCGGATGATGGAGCGGGGAGGAAGTCAGTCGCACTCCTTAAGACCACTAGGAAACCCCTCGAGTTTGGGCTCATTTGTTTTGCTCTGATGAGACCTATTCGCTTCACTTGGTGGTGAGGGTCGGATGATGGAGCAGGGAGGAAGCCAGTGGCACTCCTTAATGACCACTAGGAAACCCCTTGAGTTTGGGCTCATTTGTTTCGTTCTGATGATACCTATTCGCTACACTTGGTGGTGAGGGTCTGATGATGGAGCAGGGAGGAAGTAAGGGTTCGGCTCGCGCATCTGGTAACTAATAGACTCCACTTGAATTTGTAAAACTAAATACATACAATCACGCCTTTGGCTTATAATGTTTACGGGATGAGCAGACACATGAATGGACTGTGAAATCGATTACCATCCCCATCCATAGCTTGCCATTTGTTAAACTAAAAAGTAAAAAATAAATATGTAGTTTAAAAAACTATAAAAACACACTTTTATAGGAACAGACTAAAAGTACAAAATAACCGTCTATTCAGTAACTGAAATTAAAAAGCGTGGTGCGCCCTTTGCAAAGCATGCATTTAAGTACTTAATATTGACAATGCGCACCACGCTTTTTAATTTCAGTTACTGAATAGACGGTTATTTTGTACTTTTAGTCTGTTCCTATAAAAGTGTGTTTTTATGGTTTTTTAAACTACATATTTATTTATTTTATTTTTTTATTTATTTTTTTACTTAAGTATATAATTTTTTTTCTCACTTTTTTTTTTATGGAACCACTGTGCGGCGAGCCGTAAACGCGGCGTCGCCTAGCCGTAGCCGAACCGACGTACCGACGCTGATCCAGTTTGGTTACGTGCTTGCGTTAGGTTGACGCCTGGTTGACGGCGAGGCGAAAGGCGATACGGTGTCGATCCCTTTCCGAGTTGTTGTAATGTGTTGTGACCTTTAAGGGGGTGAATTTTTGAAAATCTTTTCCTAACATCCGTTAACACATTCCGTAGGTACAGATACTTATTATAATTACCTACTTACTTACATATTTCGGGACAAAATAGTAAGTATATAAAAGATTGATTTTATCTTATCCCAATCCTATACTTATTCAAAATTAGGACTATTTTAATAACTGCTTTCTTTCGAACACCACCAATCACATTTAAAAAGGAATAAGTATAGGTACAGACGAAACCCCGGTTTAATCACAATTGATTAAAATGATGTGTACAAAGAAAAGTAAACACCTTTCATTAAAAGGAGTGTTTGTCTACACAAGAATTTGTACACTCGGGCAGAAAAATTTGTTCGCAAAGCCCCTTGACATTTTGGAGATTAAAGGGGTAGTCCCCCCCCCCCCCCACTGCTAGCCTTCGCCGACTAATCAAGAAAGTGCATCGTAGCGCATAAATGGTAACATAATTACGATGGGATTGAAACCTATACGGGAGTTGGCTTGGATTTGAAACGACCGAAATTTAAACTGCGTATCGTATGATGGTAGTCATTGATGTACATAAGTAGGTATAATATCAATAAGTACATTTAATTGGAACCTATACTTAAGTATTTTTAATAATATCTTGACTTGAATTACTTAGGTACTTGATTTGAAAACGTAAACAAATCTCCAATTTTGACATATTCGATTCTAATTATTGAATGTGGTAGAGGCAAAGGGTCCTTCCACATTCTACCGGCGATTTTTCTACCGGCAAATATTTTTTCCACTTTCTACCGGTCAACAAATATTCTTCCACTTTCAACCGGCACCTTAGAAAGTTAGGTATAATAGACAATAAAGGAAATTATATTTAATTAATTCATAGGTGTAATAGGTAGGTTTAACATAAATAAAAAGATCAAAAATAGTAATCAATTCTATATTACCTATACTTCATGATAACTAAATAAATATCATTCTCTGAAAACCGTAGGTATACATAAGTAGGTTTAACATAAATAAAAAGATCAAAAATAGTAATCAATTCTTTATTACCTATACTTTATGAGAACTAAATCTCATCAAAGACGTAAAATATTTGAAGTGAGAGCCAACTTCAATAAATAAAAAGATCAAAAATAGTAATCAATTCTATATTACCTATACTTTATGATAACTAAATAAATATCATTCTCTCAAAACTGTAGGTATACATAGGTAGGTTTAACATAAATAAAAAGATCAAAAATAGTAAGTAATCAGTTCTTTATTACCCATACTTTATGATAACTAAATTAATATCTATCTCTCTCAAAACCGTAGGTATACAAGCAACAGACTAATTTTTTTATAGAAAATCAAAGATTAAACTACAAAAAAAATATTCAGTCTTATTTTTCTTATAATGTGACTAGCGGCTGCCCGCGGCTTCGCCCGCGTGGACTACACGACGTCAACCCGGGTTATTAAATAAATTTGTAAGATAAAAAACAGATTTTTTGATCTTCAAAATAAATCACAGCCTATATGTTGCCGAGGGCCAATATAGCTATATAAAAAAAGTTTCATCCATGTCATGTACGAGAATCAATTCTTAAGAAAATCTTTTATTTAAATGCTCAAGATATTATAAGAACTTTGTAAAAAGTAGCAGTTGTGATATCACATACATAAACAGAAAGTGCTCATTCGCTAAACAACCTTCCTTAAGGCGCTATTTTCATATATCTTAAGCTTTATCTGGGCTCTTGGAGGACATCAGATGTGCCAGACTTTAGATTATTGTATTTCAATAGAAAATACTTATCACGCAGAACAACTTCTCTTATAAGACGCTCTATTTTGCATCTCTTATAGTTTAGCTGGTTTGCTAGGGTTTCACATCAGGTGTACAAGACCATCGTTATTTTTACGTCCATAGAAAATGTTCATCACGTTAAACAAGTTTTATCAAAATCCGCTAAGTAGTTTTGCGTGAAACTCGGACAACAGACAGACAGCAGTCAAAAAATTTAAAAACCATATTTTTGGTATCTGTTTCGTTAATTCACCCCTGGAGGTATTTTTTTCTATTTCTTTTCATTGTACAGAATTGGCTCGTTTATTGTTTTATTATATTGTGCCTAGGACCCTTTTTTTACTTGCAAACCCAAAACACTAACTAACTGTTGGATCCTATAGCAGTCTAGGTAATAGAAAAGTGTAATTATTTAAATTTCTTATTGTTTCATTAGAATAATTTTGCTATAAATTTACTATTTTTTTGCCGGTTGAAAAAGGAATAGGATGCCGGTAGAATCTGGAATTAAATATTAATTTAAAAATCGCCGGTAGAATGTGGAATAGAAACCGGTAGAATGTGGAAAAAATATTCACCGGTTGAAAAATCGCCGGTAGAAAGTGGAAGGACCCATTAAAAATATTAATTGGACAAATTGAATATTCGTTTTTTTATTTTTAAATTGAAAGTCTATATGGGAAACGATGAAACTTTTCCTCTATTATTACTTCTGTGTTCCAGTCACTCCAGTCTATAGGCTGACACACACCAAAAAGTGTCGCAGACGTGCTGCATTGCGACTGCGTGCGTCATGATTTGTATGAACTAGTACGCATAGATTCACTCCGACAGTGTTGCATCGCAATGCGTCTGCGACACCGTCGGTCGGTCGGTGTGAACCTACGCGTACAAGTTCAAATATTACAAATCATGACGCACGCAAACGCAATGCAGCACGTCTGCGATACTTTTTGGTGATTGACCTTATAGTGCGCATCGGTTTTATGTATTTAGTATGGTATAAACACTTAATGCAGTGTGTTCGGCCCTTCGATCATATTATGTTCGGCCCTTATTAATTATATTATCTGAGGTTCGGCCAGAGTGGCAACGCGAGGCGGGAAGCGCCGCGTCTTGACTGTCATAGTGAATTTAGTGAAAGATGTGCCTTTTGTTTCTTTTTTTACCACACTTTTATTAGCTTCACTTGTAACTAAGTCACAATGTAAGAAAATCTTGTAATTCAATTTTAACCTACTTCTAATTGTCGTATTGATTAGAAAGTTTGCAAGTCTATATGAATCCGATGACAATACAATAATTTGCTACTATCGAGCTGATCTGATGATGAAGTCAAGAGGTGGGCAATAGAACTCTTCAATGGCTGCTAGGAAACCCCTCGAGTTTAGGGTCATTTGTTTTGTTCTGATGAGACCTATTTGCTACACTTGGTGGTGAGGGCCTGATGATGGAGCAGGTAGAAAGTCAGTGGCACTCCTTAATGACAACTAGGAAACCCCTCGACTTTGGGCTCATTTGTTCCGTTCTGATGAGACCTATTTGCTACACTTGGTGGTCAGGGTCTGATGATGGAGCAGGGAGGAAGTCAGTGGCACTCCTTAGTGACCACTAGGAAACACCTTGAGTTTGGGCTCATTTGTTTCGTTCTGATGAGACCTATTTGCTACACTTGGTGGTAAGGGTCTGATGATGGATCAGGGAGGAAGTCAGTGGCACTCCTTAAAGACCACTAGGAAACCCTTCGAGTTTGGGCTCATTTGTTTCGTTTTGATGAGACCTATACGCTACACTTGGTGGCGAGGGTCTTATGGTGGAGCAGGGAGGAAGTAAGGGTTCGGTTCGCGCATCTGGTAACTAATAGACTCTACCCGAATTTGTAAAACTAAATACATAAAATCACGCCTTTGAGTTATAATGTTTACGGGGTGGGCAGACACATGAATGGACTGTGAAATCGATTACCATCCATCCATAGCTTTCCATTTATAAAACTAAAAAGTAAAAAATAAATATGTAGTTTAAAAAACTAAAAAACACACTTTTATAGGATCATACTAAAAAGTACAAAATAACCGTCTATTCAGTTACTGAAATTAAAAAGCGTGGTGCGCCCTTTGCAAAGCATGCATTCAAGTAAGTACTTAATATTGACATCGCGCACCACGCTTTTTAATTTCCGTTACTGAATAAACGGTTAGTTTGTACTTTTTAGTATGATCCTATAAAAGTGTGTTTTTTAGTTTTTTAAACTACATATTTTCTTCTTTAGTTTTTAAGTAACCTTGGATTTTTTCCCAAAACACAACTAAATAAAGATATTTCTGTACCTAATGGTTGATTTTTTATTACGTGTTCATGCACAAAAATATTGGAATTGACCTGTACTAATACCCCTTATAAGATTGTGCTCTAATCTCAAGTCACCCTGTAATAATTATTCTGTAACCTACGTGTGTTTGTCACCTAACTCCCCATAAACGGTTGGACCGATTTGGTTGAAACTTTGTTTGTACCTTTATATCTTTGTAGTGTTGCTGGTCTGATGGTTTGAAAACACAACACGCTTTTGTATAAAAACACAAAAGTTATAAAGTAGCTTCAATAGTAAATAAGAGATGATTAATACATTTTATTCAAGAAAAATGGAAAATAAAGTATTTTAGAAAAAATCGACCCGTCTCACAAACGGCTTCGATGTGACTGGGTTCGAGCAGTCGCCTTGGATAGCGAATGGTCTTGAATTTTATTCAAATTTCGGGACACTTATTTGGTTACTATTCAAAAATTTTCCTTTTTTGCATTAACAATGCAATTTTCAATATTACAAATGAAGTATTAGATTAGTCTCATAACTAGCTCCGATTGGACTCGAACCCACGACCTTTCACTGTTCGGGCGAATGTTCTAACCACTGAGCTACGGAGTCGTTAAACGACATTGAAGCTAGTTGTGAGACTGGTCGCTATTTTCTAATACTTTATTATCCAACTAAAAATTTACTATTAATAATAACATGTAAGTACATATTTAGATTCATAAACAAGGTTCCTAAAATATTATATTTGCCTTTGATAAAAAGTTTTACACATTATTTAAAGCAGCCGGTGCATGAAACTTGATCAAGGTTAATTAAAAACGTAGTGGCATTGACAAGGACGAGACATTGAATTATCATCTAATATGTTATGGACTATACTTTCATCTTCGAGCAACTTTCATTGATATCAAGGAGAAGGAAATATCGTAAAATGAATAAAAGAAAACTACGCGAGAAGGAGCCACAGATAAAAAAGATATTTTACTTTTGGCTTCCCGCGGTTTTTCTCGCGCGTTACCCGTTCCCGGGGTAATATCGCCTATGAAATATAGCCTATGCTACTCGGGAATAATGTAGCTTTCAATTTGTGAAAGATTTTTTCAAAGCGGTTTAGTAGTTTTTGAGTTTATCCATTACAAAAGAACCAACTAACAAAAAGTTAAATCTTTCCTTTTTATAATAATCTAAAATTATATATCGTATTCATACAACAACACAAAGCTAGAGCTAAATCCCCACTGATGGGGCACAGACCGTCCTTAAAGCCATTTCACACTGTCTCGCTTGTCTCGCTCGCGCAATAATTATTTTTTCACACTTATGCTCTGAAATGTTAATATTATATTTGAGAAAAGAATGCAGTACGTGGCACTTTTCCGAGGTAAACATTCTAAATTTGAAAATCACTGCAGTAATTAATTTCAGTACTTACTTACTGCACTGATTTTAGTGCAGTAAGTAAGTACTGAAATTCATTACTGCAGTGATCTGCAATGGTACTACTAACTTCTTTTCTTTATTTTTTCTTTCGTTATTCCTGTGTATAAAAACAGAAAAAGCAAAGGGACATTTGCACCATACAGCCACATTATTATTATTATTATATAGGTAATTATTATATCATAATTAGGTTAACTTTTTTTTTAATACGGTGCGCACAGAGTACATTACTTCGTATTGTACTACAAGCGCTATGTACCCTTAGCACGAACAACAATCGAAAAAACAAAATGAGATTTATCATAGACAAAATATCCTTTTCACACTTATGCTCTGAAATGTTAATATTATATTTGAGAAAAGAATGCAGTACGTGGCACTTTTCCGAGGTGAACATTCTAAATTTGAAAATCACTGCAGTAATGAATTTCAGTACTTACTTACTGCACTAAAATCAGTGCAGTAAGTAAGTACTAAAATTCATTACCAACTTTTTTCTTTATTTTTTCTTTCGTTATTCCTGTGTATAAATTCAGAAAAAGCAAAGGGACATTTGCACCATACAGCCACAATATTATTATTATTATATAGGTAAAATATATATCATAATTAGGTTATTTTTTTTTAAATACGGTGCGCACAGAGTATATTACATCGCATTGTACCAAAAGCGCTATGTACCTTTAGCACGAACATCTATCGAAAAAACAACATGAGATTTATCATAGACAAAATATCCTCTACGAGTAATTTTGCATGGGAAATATGTACAGCGCCATCTACCGCCCAGAAGCGGGTACTGAAGTTGCGCATTTTAGTAGCAAGTAGTAACTATCAATAGGCTGTATGACCGTTCCACAAGGCCTCACAAGCCAATATAAAAAAAAACGGCGGGAATGATTTTCAGCGGTTGATTTGATATCAATACAGTTTATATTGTGTAATAAATTATCAAAATGAGTTCTGACAATAAAACAGATACAGACATTGTATGTACCTACTCCACCAAATTTGAGAGCAGAAGCAAAATTAATAACAGAAAACTTACTGCCAGCAAAATCAAAAGAAAGATATATATATGGAAACCTACGATCTGATTTGGAAAAGTGAAAGAAAGGCGCATACGTTTTCGGAATCTGTGTTGTTGGCGTATTTTAATGATACACCATTAAAATAATATTATTATGGGCGATTTATACATAAGTGTGCCCGGGAAAACAATAACATTTACATTTGATAATTGCCTGATATAAATTTTAATAAATATTATTTAGTTAAACAGTTTTTTTTTATTTCCTCGCATTTCTTAAGAAAAGCACTATACAAGCCTTGTACGGTAAGCAAATTACCTTGCCTCGAATGATTACAGCCCTCGCCTGCGGCTCGTGCTTCAAACCATCCTCGACAATGTAATTTCTTACTTACCTGTCCTCGGCTGTAATGTACTATTAAAGATTGTGAAAGATTTTTTTTAATAAGTAAGTTCTACATTATGTTACTATGCCATCATTTATTACACATTATTAAACATATTTTAACAGTGTCAATACTGCAATAATAATAGAATTACGAGCTTAAAGTTATCGAAAATCTTCTTCCTAATTCTTATCAATACTATTGAATGAATAAAATAAATGTAAATAAAATATCCATAACATTGCGTTGTAGTGACATAATGAAACACTTTTCTAAAAAACACAATGTGTTTTCCACAATCAATGAAAATCTTGCATTGTGCGGGCGAAACAACTGTCTAATGGCTCTAACTGTGAAATGGCTCCTAATATACAGGATAATTTTTTTATCGGTGCACATATTTTTAGGATCGACTCAGTATCGATAAGTGAACAACTTTCTCCTAGAAACATGGGTTGAAATACGACAAAATTTTTGTGACTTCCCATACTAACTCGATCACGTGATCAGTCCGATTTGTATGAAAGGTCAAAAAAAAATTTTTCATATTTCGACCTATGTTTCTAGGAGAAAGTTGTTCACTTACCGATCCTGAGTCGATCCTAAAAATGTGTGCACTGATAAAAAAATATCCTGTATATAGATAAGAAGAACGGGCCATAACGCACCACGCGGGCCCAAAGCAGATTGGTGGGTATTAATAACGACTGCAAACGCAGCCGAGACCAACGGCTTTAACGTGCCTTCTGAAGCACGGAGGAGCTCGAGATAATACATTTTTGGTCACCCATCTTGTGACCAACCATTGCGAAAATTGCTTTTCATCAACGATAAGCTGAGCGCTTTTACCACTGCGCCACGGGCTCCTCAGTTTTTTTAAGTATGAATACAAGTTTTATTTGAAGTGTAGGTACTTTACTGCTGTCATGGAGAACCATAATACTACTACACTACACTCAATAGTAGTGGCTAGAAGATTTTTTTTTGTGAATATCCATTTAATTTCTTTGCTTATGAGGCTGGAGAAAACAAAATCTGACACAGGATTCTTTATCCGTCTATAAAAATCGTACTAAAATTCACATATTTGTAAACTTGTAGTTATTACAATTCTACGTTCAACGTAACAGATTTTGTAAATAATTGTCACCTGTAAAGCAAAAATGTTGGTATGTAGAATTTTAACTACAATTTATAAATTGTCCACCATGGTAAACTTATAATTATCTTCAAAATGTTGGCCAAACATAAACTTGTAGCCTGTAAAATATACAATTTCAATGTACAAATATGTTAATTTTGTTAAACAGGGCCCTGGACTACACATTTCCGTCCACACTACACATTTCTCATGCCCGGGCCCGGCCCAGCTAGCGCCGGCACGGTCTAAAGGGCCTGCCAGTTGGCTAGGTACTCTAGGCCACACACTCACAGTTTTACATAAAAAAACTGAATGTCATGCGGCCTGTTCGATCGAGGACTGCAGGCGGCCTGCCGGCGGAATAATAGTTTGTGGCCCTTAATACAAATCCTTACTTTATTATATTATAAATGCGAAAATGCGAATCTGTCTGTCTGTGTGTTACACAATCACGCCTAAACTACGGAACCGATTTGAATAACAATTGGTACAGAGATAGTCTAGAGCCTGAGAAAGGACATAGGCTACTTTTTTATGTGAACAAAGGGCTGTAAGAGGTTGAAATAGGGGATGAAAGTCTGTATGGAAATTACGTCATTTTTAAAGCTAGAAGCTTTAAAATAATTTTATAGGCTTTTGATTAGATAAATAAATACGACATTCAAAGTTTGTAAAAAAAACTACCCTAAAGAGGGTGAAAACAGGGGATGAATTTTTTCGTGTGATGACGTCGGCAAAAAAGTTTACGGAACGGATTTTGATGAAAGTTTTTTTGTTATACAGCTATTGGTCCTTGCCAACATATTTATAGCTATAATTTATTTTGAAGATCGCAATTTCTGATGTGGAACCATAGCAGTCCAGCCAAACTATGAGAGATATAAAAATACCGTTTGAAGGAAAATTGTTAAACGTGATGAGCACTTTCTATTGACGTACAAAGTTTGAATGTCTGGTACACCTGATGTGGAACCCTAGCAGCCATATTAAACTATATGAGATACAAACATAGCGTCTTAAGAAAAGTTGTTTAACGTCATGGACATTTTCTATTGACGGAAAAATATCGAAGGTCTGGTACTCCTGATTTGGAACCCTTGCAGCCCAGCTTAACTATAAGAGGTACAAATACAGCATCTTAAGAGAAGTTGTTCAGCATGATAAGTATTTTTTTGACATACAATATATACTAATATTATAAATGTGAAAATGTGTTTGTTTGTATGTCCGTCTTTCACGTCAAAACGGAGCAACGGATCGACCTGTTTTTTTAGTATGTGGATAGTTTAGGAGCTAGAGAGTCCCATAGGCTAATTTTATCCCGGAAAAATATCACATTCCCTCGGAAAAACGTCGTGTAGTACACGCGGCAAAACCGCGGGCAGAAGGCTATGTGATATAAATTTTTAATGTGTTAATACGTAGATACTGTTTATGTAAAATACACGGTATTTTTTTATCACCCCGGATATTTTTAGGGATTATTTTACTCATGAAAACAAACAACTTTTATTATAGGACCAACACTGACATCGCGAAAAAATATCAGCTGTTCCATACATTTTGATTAAATATTTTTGCACTTTTGTATGGAATAGCTGTTTTTTTTGCGATTTTAGTGTTGGTCCCATAATAAAAATTGTTTGTTTTCATGAGCAGAATTATCCTTTTAGTTTTATCCGGGGTGATAAAAAAATTACCGTGTATATTAAGTAAATAAATAAAATAATTCATACTTATTATAAAACTGGATGCGATTCTATTCAGGGGGCTACCGGCTAAAAATTATGGGTATGGACATGGGCTTCATTTGACATTTGAAGCCCATATTATGCCCTTAAAAGCACAAAATATGGGCATCAAATGTCAAATGAAGCCCATGTCCATATCCATATTTTTTTGCCGGTACAGGGGCTGTATACATTGAAAAGAAATAGAAAAAAATACCACCAAGGTCTTCTTAAACGGAACAGATACCAAAAATATAGTTTTTGAATTTTTTGTCTGTCTGTCTGTTGTCCACGTTTCAGGCAAAAACTACTGAACGGATTTTAATGAAACTTTTTTGTTATATAGCTATTAGTTGTCGCCAACTTATAGGTAGGCTATAATTTATTTAGAAAATCGAAATGGCCGATGTGGAACCATAGCAGTCCAGCCAAACTATGAGAGATATAAAAATACCGTCTTATGGAAAATTGTTAAATGTGATGAGCATTTTCTATTGACGTACAAAGTTTGAAGGTCTTGGTACACCTGCCTGGCTAGCATTACCATCATTATATCACGCGATATGATATAGCACGTCTTGCTGTCTTGCTTCCACCTTAGTGGGGTAGGTAAGCAAGACAGCATGACGTGCTATATCATATTGCATGATAAAAGCCGTTCATGCTAGGCCAGCTGATGTGGAACCCTAGCAGCCAGGTTAAACTATATGAGATAGCATCTTAAGAGAAGTTGTTCAGCGTGATAAGTTCTTTCTTTTGACATACTGTTTGTATTGTTTGTATATCCGTCTTTCACGTCAAAACGGAGCAACAGATCGGCGTGTTTTTTAGTATCTGGATATTTTAGGAGCTAGAGAGTGACAAAGACTAATTGATATCCCGGGAAAATATAACTTTCCCTCGAGATAACGTCGTGTAGTACAGGCGGGCGAAACCGCGGGCGGAAGGCTATGTGAAATAATTTTTTAATGTGTTAATATGTATCATAGCGCTAAACTAATATATATAAAATAAATACACAAAAAACGAAAAACCTTATTAGCTAAAAAAATGAAAAATGCTGCCGAAAGTCACTATTCCACGCGAACGAAGTCGCGGGCACAGCTAGTATCTTATAACCACTTTGATAGAAATACGAACCAGTTTGTACTAGTATAAAGATTTTTCAAGATTTGAAAACCTTAGTTTAAACTCAACCAACAGTTAAAAATCTTTATTAAATTTAGTAGCATGAACGCCAAAACAACGTGTTTTTCTACTTAAAAAAGGCAAATAGAGTTCCATTCAGTCTCTCACCATTGTATGTTTACACGCGTAACCTTGTACCTTGAAAATCATGTTTGTTTTATTGAATTCCGCCAGTAGGTAAACCTTTGTGTTCTCATATTTCATCAATTATTTTCACTGGGAATTTTCAATGTCCGTGAAATATTTTCTATGCGAATACTCTCCATAAAAGCTATATATTTTGCTTATAGCGAGCAGCGCTCGTTCAATGAGAGACGGCGCGGCACGGTGGGCGGCGCGGGCGGATTGTGCATCAGTTGGTGCGTCACATTTACTTATTTGATTAGACGTCTGTCGCGAGCGCGCAATGATAGCATAATTTGCCCGCGCCGCCTGACGCGCCGCCTCTCCTAGAACGGTGCTCGTTCAAGGAGAGGCGGTGCGGCGCGCGGCGCGGGCTTTCGCATCAGTTGGTGCGTCACATTGACTTATTTGATAAGACGTCTGTCGCGAGCGCGCAATGATACTTAGCTCATTTTTCCCGCGCCGCGAGCTGCGCTGCCTAACGTGCCGCTTAGTAATATTATAGTATTCTTTGGTGCCGCCTCTCTTTGAACGAGGCATTAGAACAGCAGAGCCACCTACCGGGTCCAATTGTTTCAATGTTTCCAAACCATCCAGAAACTCCTTGTAATATACCTACAAAATTTCAACCAAATCGGTCCAGCCGTTTAGAACGAGCTACAACGACCTACGTTTGTCTACGACGAGTGACAAACACCGGTACAAAAGAATTATATAGGTATATTAGGATATTATTTATTTTATAAGTAACATTAGTGAAATTATAAAATAAAATCAAAATATTACTGTAAAAATATTGTATTTAATGCGCGTACTCGTGCAAATAATAATAGGTAGTTGTTGTTTCATCGAAATCGAGCCAGCATTTCCAAGGTTACAGCGTTGTAAAGTTTCAGCTTTTTTCAATTTTATTTGATTTCGGGGTAATCAGGTTATTGCGGGAGATAAGGGGAGTTTACGTTCATTTTTTGTTTGAAAAATTAATATGTTCTTGTGTGCTAACTCAATCACTAGATTACATTAAATATATATTATTACTAGATATAATTTGTTGTGACCATATATTAATATCCGCACCGGGCCCGCGTGGTGGGTCATGGCCCATTCTCCTTATCCATCCATAAGGAAGGCCAGTGCCCCAGCATTGGGGACATGAAATGGCTGATGATGTGTGATGTGATATATTAATATTATTGAATATGTTTTAGGTATTAGCTACATAAAAACAGGTGTATGAAATAATGCAGTCGAGCCTCCACTAAGATACCTAGTATCGATATGCCATGGTTATCAGTGCCCCCGCATTTGTTGAGGTACCAAGATAAGACCATATTTCTCCCACTGTCAAAAAGTTATCAGATCTCATGCAGAGCCAAGCTTCTAACTCTACATCCCCTAACTTCATAAACTCTACACCTTTGTCAAAATATGTGGCTTGGTCGTTTCGTTACTACAAGCCGAAAAGAAATGAACAGTTAAGTTATGCCATGTGACGGTAGCGAAACGGCCACGCCACATATTTTGACTACAATGTAGGGTTTGTGAAGTTGTAGAGTAAAAAGCTTGGCGCTGCCTGAGATCTATTTCTCGTCTCGTCTTGGTAACATTTTACATGAAAATGTTTTTGATGGGATATAATTTTCACACACATAAAACACCCAGACTCGAAAAAAGAAAGTTTTAATGGGTATGATTTCCAATTATTTTTATGCATCCACAATGCACGTAAATGCATGCATGTAAATATTATATTCGGTTTGGTTGGTGGTAGGACTTGTTCTTAGTCCGCCTGGCTAGCTTATTTCAGTCTCACGCCATAACAATGATGTTTTTCAGCATTATTGTGTTCCGGTAGTTAGAGATAAGATGGCCAGTTCCTCAGTGACTGAGGATTCCGGGAGTAGTGCGCTTCCACCTTCAGCTTTATCACCACTTAACATCAGGTGTGATGAAGGCTAAGTGCTACCCCGTTGAGGATTAAAAAAAATATTTTTGAAGATAGGAAAAAAGTAAAAACAGGTACCTACTTTTTTCTCGAGTTACGTTTTCTTTAGATATGCTGTTAACAAAAATCATAATTGGTGTGACTCATTCATTAGTGATATTAGGTCATTATACAAATTACTTTTCTTTGGTCAGGGTAATATTCATGCGTGTCTTGTAATCATAATAGTGAAGCTACCACTATAGCTATTACGCTATATTCATTAAACTAACTATTGTCTTACAACCATATTATCTTTATTTATTGCCTTACTAGGTAATCTCTTGTAATTTGTTACGCGGGTAAAACAAAACTAAAGGAAAAAAATGTAATGCTGGGGCTTCACCTGCGTGACGCCTAACGGCGTTAAGGCTGGCATTCCCCAAATGTGCGAATTTTAAATTATGGATTACTCGCAAATCACAAGTACTTAAAATTTTGAAAAAAAAGATGTTATTTTACAGTTATTTATCTAGTGCTTCCGGCCGTTTTTTTCGATTGGTGATATTTTACTGTGTCAAATAAAATCCCAAACATCCGTCTAATCCGAATCCAAATATCCTATTACTTGCAGTATACTTGGTTTTAGTTAATGAAAAATATACGAAAATAATTGTCTTTGAATAGCCGAGGAATTCCGGCCGTCATAAGATTAAAATTTTTATTATTTAATTTTTAATTGAATTTTAAGTGATTTTCGATTCGCGGAGCGCTCGCGAGTTCACAGTTCACTGCCGGCTGCTGCTGCGTCCGCGTGAAGTGTATCGCGCGTACCGAGCAAGCGTTAGCGTGCCTATTTCGGTCGAGAATCATCGCCTTAATAACGGCATGCGCAAATTAGTGCGATAAGACCCGGCTAGACCTGCGCGTGCCTGCGCGTTAGGCATATCAAATAGCGCGCTAATTAATGGCATTAGACGCAGGTGAAGCTCCAGCATAACAGAAAATATTTCCATTCTCGCATGTAGATTTTCGAATGGAATTTGAACCAGCACCCTTGAAATCAAAACTAGAGGAATAAAAAAGTTAAAAAATGTAACAAAATAAATCACCAGCCTCGCAAGTACATTTTAGAACGGAATTCGAACCAGCACCATTGAAAATCCGGTTCAATGCTTTAATCAATTTATTCTACCGAAAAGCGAGATTCATCGAAATTTTCATTAGCAAGTTCACTGCCAACTACGAGTATACTCGTAGTACATACATATAAGCTTTACCATTAGCGCTGTAAACCAGCGTTGTTTTCACTAATGAGAGGAATGCCCTTGAATTTGAAAGAAATATTTTTATTTATTTATATTATTGTTTAAGGGCTTTTTTTTCTCCCTGTTTTAACTTATACAGAGTCGTCAAATTTGAAAAATGACCTTCACATAATAGTAAGGTTACTTTCCATCACAATACAGAATACCGCTTAAAGTAAGTACAATTTTGCTTATTACCTAAAACAGTAAACAATTTTCAACTAAACAAGGAATCAAATAGTTTAATGGACACACTAATCTTAATCTTATTTACATTATATTATAGGATTAATGGAAAGGAAATTGCAAGCTGCGCTGTATATGCAAATTTATAAGTATTAACAAATAAAAGGAATTTTTGAATAAATAAAACAATTATTAGAAAAATTGCTGTTACTGTAAGACACGGATACCAAAATTACTATGAGCCAGCTCGCTCATAAATCTATATAATACTGTATACCATATTCCGAACACCTTTAACACAAGTAGACATGAGCAGACCCACCCCACTGACAGCACCCGTTCACGAGCATGACGCATGAGCCAGCCATCGCTTCGCTCAACCATATTTTAGGGAACGTAACGACCCGACTCACACGACACCACCGCATTATTATTGCTCGTTATTGTCGGTTCGTTACGTGCTGTGTTAAAAAACTGCTGTTCCATTGCATACATTTTGGTCGAGTCAGTATTGTAGGTACTTTTGTACAATAAAAAATAAAAAATAAAATAAATAACTTCTGACATTCACACCAATTATCTAAGCCCATGTTAATTTCATTAAGAAACTGTATCATGGAAAACTTGATAACGGATAAATACATACTTAAATACTTTTTGTTTGTAAATACTTACTTAATATACATAGTCTCGTTATTGTCGAGCAGTTTTATTTGCGATTTCGTGTGTGTACCCCTGTACCCCTAGTAAAATTTGTTTATATTGGTGTATACTTTCATAGAAAAATGGAAAATAAAGTATTTAGAAAAAATCGACCCGTCTCACAACCAGCTCCGCTGGGACTCGAACCCACGACCTTTCGCTATCCGGGCGACTGCTCTAACGCGTCGCTAAAGTCGCTCAGTGGTTAGAGCAGTCGCCCGGATAGCGAAAGGTCGTGGGTTCGAGTCCCATCGGAGCTGGTTGTGAGACGGGTCGATTTTTTCTAAATACTTTGTTTTCCATTTTTCTATGATAAAAATTGCATTGTGAATGCAAAAAAGTAAAAATTTAAATAACGTATACTTTCATTTCCTGAAATATGTGTTCCTACTAATTAAATAACAGTGGTGTACAGAAATGTGTCACAAACATTAACTAATAACCACTCCATCAACCGTGAAGTTTGACACTGAAATAAATGTAACTACTTTCATGCATTTTGGATGTTGTAGCTAATTATGCCTCATTAACTAGAGCAAAATGCTCTCATTAAAATTTATTTGGCACTTAACTTTTCACCTATTCAAGGAGTGGGGACCATAAAACTATGTATGTATGTTAAACTACAAACATATAACGCGTGTCGTGTTGATTTAACTTTTTTTATTTTATGATAAAACAGCCTAAATCAAGTTCTAATTTCCTCTAAGAAATAATATGTTACTATACTATCTCTTATACTATCTCTATTATACTATCTCTCTTCCAATACTGCTGATTAATTATTTATACTTACTTGAATCTTTTATTTCTATTACTGCCTTATTATTTATATACTTTTAAATTACGTATATAATATTTTATGAATACATAAATATCTTAAATGCGCACCCACTCCCCTCTGTGCTTATATAAGTAATTATTTATTCTTTCACCCAAGGTTGCCTGGAAGAAATTGCTGTTTAGCAATAAGGCCGCCTTTTGTATACTCTTCTGTTTTGTGATTGTTTCTTTCTGTATTTCTTTTGTGTGCAAATAAAGCATTGATTGATTGATTGATTGATTGATTGATGTTTTTCATTAAAACTCAACTGTTCACTCGAAACTGCTATGCTCGCTTACATGTAGGTATTTTAAACATTCTGGATCTTCCCTTCTTGTCCTAAGTCTTAATACCAATCGCCAGGTCAAGTGTAAGAGCCTTAATTTACTGTCAAGGAGAGAGGGGGTTAAGATAGCTCTTCACTGATTGCGGATTCTGAGTGTAATGCGCTCTGACCTTCGGAGTCGTCACTGCTCCAACAGGTGACTATGAAGGCCAAGAGCAATCTCCTAAAATATTAATTTCACCTGCGCACAAAGGGGATGCGGAATAGTTAGTAGTATAAGCAACAATTGCTAGTGAACTAATTACAATCAAATGGAAATATTTTAAGTTATTAAATAATGAAGATGAGTCCATTGGTTTTATTCTTTCTAATACATACTATCATTTTAGAAGATAATTTTGAAAATTTTTGGCTTGAGGAATTTAAATTCCCAACGGCTCAACCAGTTGAGCAGTGTTGTTGTGCCGTGGGTCAGATAGGTTAAAAAGGTTTTGATTACAATTGGATACAATACAGGCTATGAAGTAGCATATATATTTACTGTGATACAGGTACCTACTCATACTACTTGATGTTCAATTAGTTTTAAAATAAGACTCCCATACAACATACAAAACTTTAAATTCGCATCGCATCGCAAAAATATGCAGCGTGCCATTGCTTAAAGAAACCTTATTAGTCCAGTCACATAAGGAAAATAAAGGGGTCAACCTCGGAATGAGAGATAATAAGCGCCTAAACTCGTGTACACCTAAAATCACATAAAATCTTGTGTCTGCGTCGTATGTTATTCAAGGTCAAAGGCTACAAAAATCAGTTTTTCGCGTTTATCTCAGTTTCCATAGCTTCAATGATCTTGGCGTGGATGGACCAAATATGTAAACTGACAATTCCTCGAGCTCCATTTTTTTAAGTTTGGGAATGTGAAGAGATTTATAATAGTATATTATGATCCAAGTGAGTGAGCTAATGTTGCTCATTATACACGAGGCTGTTGGTTGCAGCCCGAGCCGCAGGCGAGGGCGTAAATCAGCCGAGTGTCTAGTGAGTAAGTTGCTCACGAGTTTCATACGCACTTTTTCAACACACTTGCGAGGAAAAACAAACATTTATTGAATACATAACATAATTACAATAACTTAATATTAGCTAAGGGAAAAAGCGCGCTAGTTTTTTTTTGCACGTGCCAAATTTAAGGTGATTGATTACATACAGCCATACAGCCTACTTCAAAATAATTATAATAATAGTGATAAAATGCAAATGTTTTATAACAAATTATTGTGAATTATAAATAATTTGGTAATAATATACTTAATTATGTTTTTTGTCTTAATTAGGGACACATTTATTTATTCTAAAAACGTAAATGGATTTTCAGCCGTTTAAAACCTCTTTGTTGTTACAAAAAAAGAACTGTATCTATTACCCGGTGAAATCGAAAATGCTCTGTTGACTCGCATATAACTTGCAGTTATGTACCAACTACTTTGTAGGGATACTGTATTATCCGGTTAAATTGAAAAGTCTCTGTTTACTCGCATATAATTTGCAGTTAGGTACTTACTTAACTTTGTAGGGATAATTCTATTACGCAACTAGTACTGTAATATTATTATGCACGCGTGTGTTATAGTTCGGTTTATGGCCCTAAGATCGATGTAATAAGGCTCACTTTATGAGCAAGTGTGTTGAAAAGTTATTTTAAAAACAAACATTTATTTTATGCAACACATTTCACACAATTGTAGAAATCTACTGACAGTTTTATTTCAATGACCATGAAGTGACCATGTTTGTATGAAAATAAAGCAAGTGTCAGGTTTTTCTGCATACCTAGAGGTTTTTTTAAGAATATCGAAACACAAACGGTCCAAAATCGAACGTTTTAAAAAGCTGCTGCTTATCGATTTGCTTGTAATAATTATTGTTGATATCTTACAATCCTATAAGTAGGTAGGTACTTATACTAACATTTGGAATGCTTCTAACTATTTGTTGCTGTTAACCATTTACAGCGCAACAAAGGAAGCTTCGAATTATCGAAGTCATTAATGATTCAAGACAACAAGGCAGGCAAATAGGTACACACAATGGTAATTTAATTACTTAACGGACATAAATGAATGAATGAACATGAACATGAACATAAATAAATATTTAAATACGACTAACAAGATATGATTTTTTAAAATCTTGTAAACTTGCAGCGGCGTAACTGAGAACCATTGAAGATTAAAATCATACTTGCGTTACATTTTTAGCTATACAAAATGGCAAAAAAGAATGAGGGCCCTGGAAAACTATTTTAAATCCTTTAGTGGCCCGTGCGCGGCAAAGGGCCCTTAAATTTATTCCACTCTGTATAATGTGGAGACGACAATGCGACAATAAATGAAATTGTTAGTGATACAAGTTAATTGAAATATTTAGAAAATTGCAAGAATGTAAGATGAAAAAAAAAAACAAATTAAATAGTACCATAACAGATACAAAATGTTACACCATTTGTAATACCTTCCAACGTCGTCACTCGTCAGGGGCCTTGCTGCGAGCTGGCAAACAATGAAGTAATATTGTAAGCGAGATGGCGCTATAAGCGCGTATCTATAGCTCCGTCCTGCAATCAACATTACTATAATATTGTTTGACAGCTCGCAGAGGCTCCAGATCGATGTCAATAAGACGCAATACAACGGCGTTAAGCAATAACTAAGTAGCTACTATATTGAATAAAAAGTTAAAATAAAAAAAAACCGTGACTAAACTATAAAGCTGGCCATTGACGGTAAAATTTTCCTAAAACTGTGGCGTAAAACTCCGGCGTCAATCCAAAATTTGATCGTGAATGTCGAATCGTCACTCCAGAATTTTAAGCTGCGTCCAGACTTGTAACATTTCACCGAACATTACCCCGTACCGTGTCAGACACGCGTGTCAGAACGGATAATGTTGACGTCTTTTGACACGCGAACAAGTTCGCGTACATGTTACAAGCTTCAAATCCATTCCGAACACTGGAAGAAACTGCTAGACACAGATAAATGTACGGACAATGTACTACGGAGTTACGAAGGTGCAGTGTGGACGCTGGTCTGTGTGCTGTTACGCATCGAAGTTACGTGTTACGAGCCGATCCATCGAGAGTCGGTTTTTATCAAAGGATTTCGCAATTGTTCGCGTGTCAAGGAGACGTCCACACTTGTGTTTATGACACGCGTCGAAGTACGCCAGATGACACAGATACCGACACGGGATAGGAATGGATCAGGTCGTGACATGTGCCGGCATCACGGAATAAATACAAGTACAGAAGATGATTATTTTATAAAAATGTCAATATCTCGAAAACGGTGCGTCGCAGCCAAAATCTATTGAAATTTTTGATACCCTTTTAATAACCCCGGAGGTATTTGAGAGACATTGGTTGTATGATGTATTGTATTGTTATAAGTCCGCCTGGCGAGCTACCACCATCTTATCTAAGTCTGACGCTATAACAACCATGTTTCCAGCATTGTTGTGTTCCGGCAGTTAGAGATAAGATAACCAGTTCCTTAGTAAGTGATGATTCCGGGAGTAGTGCGCATCTACCTTCTGCCTTATCACCACTTAACATCAGGTGTGATGAAAGCTAAGTGCTAACCTTCTTGCTAACCCGTTATGGATAAAAAAAGATGCAATATTGTACGAAATAAACAAAGATGCGTATAGTTTAGTAGGAAATTGGAGATCTATTGTATGAAGTCTGTTCTGGCTCATGTTAACCTAACATACCGTCGCTTCGCTCATCGCACCTACTATATTCCGTAAAACGGGTTTTCTAATGGTTTTCTATAACATAAAATACATTTTTAAGTCATCTCGGAATAGTATGATAATCCTAGGATAATATGTATAAGTACATTTCCTAGGAAATGTGTGTTTTAAATAATTAGTAAGTATTAAACATTTCCGAGCATTGGAAATGTATACTCAGGAATAGCCATACATTTCCTGTGTGACATATGTCTGGTTCGCTGATTCTACCTACGCCAAAGCTCGTGTTCTAATCGGTAGTGAAATTGTGTCAAGGTTACAACCTGCTCGTGATCCTCCTAGCTGATAATAATTAGCCATCTGCATATGTCTGCAAGATGATAATAATTAGCCATCTGCATCTGTTACATACGTGCCTACTATATTCCTATGTTACCTGGCGTATTTTTCTATCATACTAATGTATAAAATGCAAAAGTACTTGCATTTTATATACTTTACCCAGAGTGTATAACCACAGAATAATATTTGCCACGGTGATGGAGGTTGGTCTTCTCCAGAGATAACATTGAGTATGACAAAGCTTACATAAAAAGGAACTGAGATTCCTAATTCAATAAAGCTTATAATATAAGGTCCTTCTTAAATAGTGCACATAATTTTAAGAGGTCAATGTACTCACGCATCAAACAACTTTTACTATGGTACCAACATTGAAAACGCGAAAAAAAATCTGCTGTTCCATAGAAAAAATTTAATCGAATAGATCAAAATGTATGGAATAGCTGATTTTTTTTTCGCGATTTCAATGTTGGTACCATATTAAAAGTTGTTTGTATGCATGATTACATTGACCCCTTAAAATTATGTGTATTATTTAAGAAGGACCTTATTATTAGCGATGCGGATGGATATATCCAATTTGTAAAACTTTCAATTACAGTCTAGCGTATAAAAAATACAACGAAAATAAAATTGCTAACAGTCATATTATGAGTCGATAAAAGTTTCAAAGAGAGATTTATTTTCAACAGTTTGATTGACGTAACTCCAATGCAACTACGTGTAGTAGTGTTGCCGATCGATAGTCCACTATCGATAGCATTTCGATAGTCTATCGATAGTTTAAGCAAAAACAATAGTATCGATAGTTTTCGATAGTATCGATACTATCGATAGTATCGATCTCTCTTTTAGTGCAATACTATCGGTAAAAAACAATACTATCAATAGTATCGATCCCTGACGGCGAATAAACTATCGATAGTATCGATAGTATTGCTTTTCAATATTAATAAACTATCGATACTATCGATACTCGATACTATCGATAGTATCGATACTATCGATAGTTTTGGATAATCGATTGTTACCTTTATTTCAAAAGTATTGATTGCATTTACACTGGTAGATGGGTAGAACCGATACTACTGAATTAAATGTCACTATCGATTGTATCGATAGTTTATTAATATTGAAAAGCAATACTATCGATACTATCGATAGTTTATTCGCCATCAGGGACGTATAACCATAACGTCCCTTTCCCATTATGTCCCTCAGTTCCAAAAGGTCCCTTTCCCGGAATGTCCCTTTCTCATAACGTCCCTTTCCCGATATGTTCCTTTCCCAAAATAGTTTATTCGCCGTCAGGGATCGATACTATCGATAGTATTGCTACTTACCGATAGTATTGTACTAACTAAGAGATCGATACTATCGATACTATCAATAGGCCTATCGATAGTTTGTCATTTTTCGATTTAAACTATCGATAGTTCGGCAACACTAACGTGTAGAGGTGCACCGGGTTTTACTCCAAAGTTAAATACAATTTTATATTCGTGGAACATTTTTGTATTCCGTATCACATTGGTTGTAAAGCCGTCAGATAATTTAAAAAGTTGTTCTGCTCCATGTTCCATATAAGTTTTTTTATCAGCATAAAGCTTAATTGGCATTTATTAACTTTTATTGAAGTGCAAGCGATTCCCTTAGGGCGTTTGTGCACTACACTGAATTTTACCGATCCGGAAAAAAACGGATGCTTGTATTTTTATAATTAATCATTTATAATAGTAAGTATTTATTTATTTCGTGTAGTTTCAATGTTTCAAACCCTTAACAACACGAAATAAATTAATTGTTAATATTATAAATGAATAATTATTAAAATACAAGCGTCCGTTTTTTCCCGGTTCGGTAAAATTCAGTGTAGTGCACAAACGCCCTTAAAACTATGTTAGAATTAAATGTTATCGGATTTTACCTTTTTTAAGTTTTCAGTATAAACGTAAATAGCTATGTTTAATGGTAAATCGCTTAATTTAGTCTGAGACGTTATATGTAGGTAAAGGTACCTATAGAACGTATGCTGTATGACCACAGCTATCAATAAATTACTTAAAGGATGACGGGCAAAACAAAACACCGTCTGCTTATTCAAAAGTCTCAAAACTCTGGCCAGGTAGCCTTTAGGTTCATATTATCCCTTTCCCATAACGTCCCTTTCCCATAATGTCCCTCAGTTCCAAAAGGTCCCTTTCCCGGAATGTCGCTTTCCCATAACGTCCCTTTCCCGATATTTCCCTTTCCCAAAATGTCCCTTTCCCAAAATGTTCCTTTCCCAAAATGTACCCTACCCAAAATGTCCCTTTCCCATCATACCCCTTTCCGACAAAAGATAAAATAATCGACTTAGTAATAAGTTATAATTTATTTAATAGTAGTTATTATACTCCGTAATTTAACGCCTAAGCACCGTCTCGGCTTGATTACGATTAGGACGCATCCTGCCATCCTTGTCATGTCGTAACACATTTGGTATGGCATGACAAGGATGGCACGATGCGTCGTAATCGGCTTCAAGCCGACGACGGTGCTTAGGTTGTTTCATACAAAAGTGCAAAAATATTTAACCAAAATGTATGGAACAGCTGATTTATTTCTCTGGGTTTCAGTTTTGGTCCCATCATACAAGTTGTTTGTTTTCATCAGTAGAATAACCCTTTAAATTATCTGAGGTGATAAAAAAATTACCGTGTATAGTAGTTTATAACAATAAATATCCATCTATCCATGGTAGGTAGTTATTGAGTTCACTTTTTGGTTTCTATCTTTTTCATACAACTTTATTTACAAAGATTTGTAAGATTTTTGTTAAGACGTGTTTTAGTTTAGAAGTTAAAACTATAATTATCAATCAATCAATGATCAAAGGTAGAAATTGAGTTCAAGTGTTGATGTCTGTTGTTTTATTTATTTATTTTATTTATATTCCCTAATTTTTACCCGACTACGGCAAATCAAAAAAAGAGGGTTTATAAAAAGTAAATATTAAAATTTGTTTAACCCTTATATGTATTTTTTTTAAACGATTATTCTATTTTTTGGAGGAAAGGGACATTGTAGGAAAGATATATTTTGGGAAGGGGACATTTTGGTAAGGGGACATTTCGGGAAAGGGACGTTATGGCAAAGGAAAATTCCGGGAAAGGGACACTTTGAAACCAAGGGACATTATGGGAAAGGGACATTATGAACCTAAAGGCCAGATAGGTATAAGCGACTAAGTATCTGCGAAGCGAGAGCGTCAGTTGCGCGACAGTCGCGCGGCGGGCGTGTAGCACACCTCCGCCGCGAAACTGTAGTAGCCGGAACCGATGAGCGGCGCCGCGGCGGCGGCGCTGGGGGGCGGCCCTCCTGGCTCCTGCTATATCGTTTGTAGGGCGTGTGTAGTTCTCACGTACTTACCTGATCTGACTGCGAATGATTTACTATGGCAACAAGTCTGTCGTGCGCTGATCGCCCAATCTGCGATCGCCCGGTAGCACATCTCCCCGCTCGGTTTACTATGTCTGTTAGTTTTGCGGTGTGTTACAGGCGTTCGAGTAGATCGGGCGATCAGTGCGCGCTTTACAAACGACAATTCGGGCGAGGCGTTCTGCTGCTGAGGGTTTCCAGTTACGGCACCAATTTTAACCGCACCATTTGAATCGCACCAAAAGCATTCCCGTTACGGCACCAATCGATAGAGGCGTAGAGCTGTTACCTAAATCAAAAACATCGATAACACAGTTTAGTTTTTTATTATTTTTGAAGACAATATTTGAAGTAGACATTAAAAGTAAAAGGACAATGTAGCTTTGCGAGTTATCGTTTGGATTCTAAAGTACCAGGATATCATAGCTATGCAGGAATTAATTATAGTTGCGACTGTTTAGAAAAAATCTTTAGCTATGTATACAACCGCCTCCATAGCTATGTTATCCTGGTACTTCAGAATCCAAACGATAATTCGGACAGCTACATTGTACTTTATACATACAATTAATTGTATTATTCTGTTGTTACTAGAATACCTACTTCAAATATAATAAAGAACTGAACTGATTTATCGATGTTTTAGTGAACACCTCTACTTTAAACCAATGGTGCCGTAATGAGAATGCTTTTGGTGCGATTCAAATGGTGCGGTTAAAATTTGTGCCGTAACTGGAATACCTCCTGCTGCTTTGCTTTCGCAGCGCCAGCGGTGACGGTGTTGGTTTAAGCGACCACGATACGACTGACGCACACTAGTTTAATTTATGAAAAAACGGGACATTCGCATCAAAGTCAACAACCCACTTAGTTTTTTCGTACTGTTCTTATGTACTTTAAGTTTTACTATTTGCTATGATTAAAACTTATAACTTTCCAAATAAAATACCTATATCGGATATTTTTTTGTAAAGAGGAAAAGTGATTGACTCCAAAATGAGCTGGGATGGCGCGTTGAAACTTGGTGCTTTTATAGATATTATAATATATACATAATGATAATTATTATTTATTTTATAATAAATATACACAAAAAAATTGTATCCTTGCAGTCCACGAAGGTACTGGCGCGTACAGTCACGAGCTATAATATGTATATAACACTAGTATAGTATTAAATTATCTGTGATATAACATAGAACTTTGTCACTTAAAGCGTTTCGAAAGAAAACAATCAATGTCACAGAAGTCATTCAATATTGTAATATGGCATAGTCCTATTCCTATGTTGTTTAGATATTATTGCTAGTGACTGTATGTTTAGCCGAAGCATAAAATTGAAAACTAATAGAGTTTCAATACACGGATATTTCAGACAACATAAGCCATACATACTTAAATTACGAGAAAAATTCGGGTATTACCCGTGGCCCCACCGCTATGACCCACTGGTGGGTTCATAGGTAATTTTTATTCCCTGTAGACCCTCTGGAATTGAAACAAAACTGACTTTAACCATGGTCCCACTGTTCGGTCGAAGTGCTTTTATGTTTGGAAAAGTATGAATAATAATAATTATATTTATATTTATTTTAATTTGTAATATGTCTTTACCTATGAAAATGAAGATTTTTTTCTCACGCAGCTGTGACGTCATAACGTCCTATTATTTATAATTATAATATTTTTATTTTTAATTTTTTCTTTGGGGTAAAGAGAACCTACTTTTTATTTAATAAAGTAAATTTTTATATTTTTGTTTTTATTTAATTTTATGACAAGTGGGGCGTTGCGGTAGGACTACAGTAAAAAAAATATAAGGATATTATATGCATATTTGGCATATGCCTAGTGCAGTGGGTCTATGGGGAAAGAAATTACATGAGGCGATTACCCGTGGTCCCACAGAAACTGACACATTGAAAAGCATAATTTAAAACAATTGCAGTGGGTCTACGGGGAAAAAAAAATAACTGTAGACCCACCAGTGGGTGGGGAAAACGGTGGGGCCACGGTTAATACGTGAGAAAAACTAACCCTAGGACTAATTAATTAAATCATTATTTCCAGTTATGATTTTTAAAATAATCACTCTACCTTTGTTAGGTGCTACGCAAACGAACAGCTCAGCAAAACTCATTTTATGCAATTTACTGCAAATAAATATATTTCTATTTGTATTTGTATACCAATGCACTCAATTATTAACGTCAACACCAGTACGTCAACCTACCATTCGCGAGTCGCGTGCTCATTAAAACCATTGTAAACCATTTTTTTTTTTCAGAAACGTTTCTAATAAATAGCTTAGTGACTATTTACCGTTTGTTTTTTATAGTATTTTATGTTGAAAATAATTATATTAATTGAGAGTGACTTTCGATCTTCTTATTTACTACCATAACTACAAAATTCGGCTGCAGCTAACCATCGTGCTCAGCCACAAACCTTTTTAACCTTTTTATGTTTACTAAGTGATGAATGGTTTTAAAAAAATAAGTTAGGTATATAGCAAGGAATTTATAATACAACAGGAAGGTGCACTGCTGCTAAAAAACGGTCCTAATGAGATAGCAAGAACGAGGTCAGTTTATCTCACTCCATTCCATTACGGCGGCCACGAACATGCGCGACGGGCGGCGGGCGACGACGAGCGAGTTGCGAACTTGACACAACGAAGACAGAAAACGTCATTCGGCTTGTACTGTTGCCACTTTAACATTCTGAAATCTATCATTCAAATTCTTTTCTAGGATAAGCCATAAAAAATTTATACGACCTAATACATTTTTATGCTTAATACGGTAATACCTAAATTAATATGCGATGTTTTCTATTGACTAAAAGTAATACGAAGCGGAAATTTTACGAAATTAAATTTTTATAACGAAAGTTGTGAACCATAAATCTGTGATAAATCTACTAAACCTGTTATTTAAGAGTGCTGGCAATTTCAGAGAAAGGGACACCCTCACCTCGTTCTTGCGGTCTCAGCTGGACCGTTGACATTTTGTATTGAAATATAAACCTTATCTCTTAAAATTAAAGTGTATTTTTAAATACACAAAAATACGGAGTGCACCTTCCTGTTGTACGTAGTACTTATAAATTCCTTGGTATATAGGTAGTGAAATGATCAGGGGGCCGATTCTCAGGCAATCGAGAAAAGTTCACATTTATAAGCTCGAAATTCAAAAAACACAGTTTTTGTATTGGCAGAATTTTACAATCGAAAAAGTTCGATCCAAAACCAGTCGAACGCTACGAGTGGTAATACAAACCAATATGTATACGAACTTAGCTGTCAAAATGAATTTGTTGACATTTGGGACAGCCTAGTTTGTTTGAAACGTTCTAACTTTTGAATAGAAACCACAAACAAAATGTTCGACATACGAATTACCACACTGAAAAAATTCGAATGCCTGAGAATCGGGCCCCAGGTGGAATAATCGACTGCTATTGGCTGATGGTGTTTGGCTACGGTAACTGGTCAGACCTGATAAGGGATAAAGGAGAAAATCGCATGCCCGTATTACGTCAGAACCGCGCATGGGCGAAAGCCCTCTAAAATATGACCTTTGTCTCTCAGAAAATATTCGCGTACCACAAAAAAATTTACCCAAACTACAACTAACAAGAACTAAACTGACATATTTTGTACATAAATATATTAGCATAATTATTTACCAAATTAATAATAATACTTAACTCAATTTTCACTGTTTTATAAATGATCACTAGAAGACGCGTTTGCATTTTATCAACTAATTTAGTTAAGTTTTATTTCCCGATGATAATATTTTTCGATCACAAGCTTAAACAAAAAACAACGAAAATGTAGATTATTATTAATGAATTCCACATTCAAATGAGTGTAATATTTTCGATTAACATTTAAAGAGGTGAGTAAATATTTTTAATTTGGCTACGAATGGCCTAAAATTAATTCTGCATTTCCATCTCAGTATAATGAAATGGCTTAAAATTAATCTAGCTAGGTAGAAGCCTTTTTATTGTGAAGTCGAATAAACGCTCTGAGACGCTTATTCATTTGCAGAAAACACCAATTGTAATGTCAGAGGGACAAAAATAAAAGTGTTTTCTTCCAGTTCTCAGAAGTAAACAATTTTTATTTTAAACCCTTTACAGGCTTTTCACGAGCCATGTTGAATTGAGCGGAAACAAAATCTTTTATTTTTAAACCAACACGATCAAGCTCTGTATTTTTT
This sequence comes from Crambus lathoniellus, assembly GCA_949710035.1. NCBI lineage: Eukaryota > Metazoa > Arthropoda > Insecta > Lepidoptera > Crambidae > Crambus > Crambus lathoniellus. Next base: position 38,284,142 of record OX453296.1, read on the forward strand.
TAGCCGCGATGTTTATCTTGTCTTCACGGCGATTGCGGTATTGTTAAATAGTATTTGATTGTTATTGTGTTCATTTATTTATTTGACACTTTTTTAATTTATTGTACTTATTGGAAGTTATATAAAACTGCCACCACTGTTACTCATTTTTACCTGAACGACGAAATATAAGAAAAAAATAAATGATAGATTTATTCGTAAAACATCATGAGAATGATTTGCAATTTAGAGGCCATCGTCTAGATTTCGTCAATACGGGCTCGGGTGGAGCCAAGATTTTGGGAGAAACGTTTGTGAACACGATGTGGTTTTTGTACCCAATACTGCGGTAAGCAATTGTTTTAAAGACTTTTCTTTTTCTCGTTATGTTTTTCATTCGACAAATTTTGTGTTTCAACAGTGAAATATATTTCTGAACCAAAAAAATTTCAAGCCCTCTCTTTCTATCTCATTAATCTAATATCTGCCTTCCCTGTTGCTCTATTAGGTAGACATTTTCTGGCAGGGAAAGATTGGCGATTTGCTCAGAGCGTTCATTCTTGTGTTTTTTATCTGAATGAAATCACATTATATTATTATATTATACCCTATATAACCACCAAAGCTGCAAAAAAATATTGTCCTTGTTTTTAGACTCGTGTCAATTTTACTTCTTTTAATTGCGATTATATAACCGTTCGACACGCCAATTACCATAATAAAACGGGTTTTTTTTAATAACCACGAAATCACACCGCTTCTAAACTTAAAAAAACTTCTCATAACTATTTTTAACGCAGAACCCTTTCAATAAAATACATGTAGGATGTTAATCCTAAATCAATCCAGTCCAGTTGGGGTATTAAGTCTCGTGTTACAAGATTTGACACGCAAGCTATGGCTTCGTAATTTCGAAAGTGTATAAAACGCGCGTGTTTTAAATTCAACATTCATAACTTCAAACTAAGTTTAAAAAGTTTTTGTAGGGGCTGGGTTATTTTGTTAAATACTTACGCGGCATGATCCGCATGCGGTAGCCAAGCGATCGCGAGAGCAACCACGAGTACGAAGTTATGCACGCCACGAGGGCGGCTCGTATGCATGTTGAGTCCGCGCGGGCGTCCGTGCGGACGCTGTGCGGCGGCCGCGTATCAGCCTGCCGGCCAACTGAACTGACGGACCCGAACCCCACTGTCCCCCTTCACGGCAACGGCTCGCGCACGCGCTCTAGTGCCTATCGACCGCGGCCCGGCTGCCTCTTCCCGCTCGCGATGACGACGGCGACGCTTAGATCCTCACTGCCAGCCTTATTGAGCGACAAACATTAAACGCTCCTTCTTTGAAGCGGGACGCATCGACTTCTCGCCACCGCTCATGTATTATTAAAGGCGAAACATTTTCAATTTAATGCATTCGATCTGATACATAGAGCGCACTCTCGCGGTGCCTGCAAAACTATTTCTTGTAAAATCCGTTGGAATACAAAATGAAATTATGTTAGAAATGTCAGGAGTTTCCCGGAGAATTTCCCTCTGTAGTCGTTATATCAAAACTGTCGATGTGCCGATAGCCGATAGTCGGGGAAAGCATAATCTGTCTGGGCCGCGTTGAAACTGAAAGTAATTTTCACGGCTTTGTTCTGTTATTGAGCAGGTCGAATGTTTCGACTTGAACTCGATTTAAGGATACTTTTGATTGTTCATTTATATTTATAATCGCGGTGAGTGCGGAGCCCACTGGCCATAGTAGGTTCATTGAAGCATGCGGGTAATTTAGCGCGCTCATTGTGTTTGATTGTAAGTATTATGGCGAGGAACATTCATCAGAGACGAACGAAGCGCTATTCATCGCGCCAAATAATTTTATGCAAATGAACGTGCCTACACCCTCGCAGTCAAACATAATCTCCGTTTTATTTGTATATTTTTAATACATAACTCGCACTTGAAAATGCATCAAAGAAATGCATTTTCAACTAAAGTGATAGCATTTGAAATTTAATTTTCGTTATACACGGTATTTTTTTATAACCCCGGAAAATTATAGGGATTATTCTACTCATGAAAACAAACAACTTTATTATGGAACCAACACTGAAATCGCTAAAAAAAATCAGCTGTTCATACATTTTGGTTAAATACTTTTGCACTTTTGTATGGAACAGCTGATTTTGTTTTGGCAATTTCATTGTTGGTCCCATAATAAAGTTTGATTTCATGAGTAGAATAATCCCAAAAATTATCCGGGGTGATAAAAAAAATTACCGTATATACTGGCTCCGTTTGCCTGACAAGGTTATTTACTTCACAATAACTTTGATGTAGGTAATTCAATAAATGTGTTAAAGTGCCCCCAGTATCCGCAATATTTAAATAAGATTGACCTCAGAATGCAATATTATAAAAAAATCGCTAGTCAAAAGTTCAAAACCTCTCAATTGCAAACGACAACCCAACACGAAATTTATGTTGTATATTTCTACCAGAATATTAAGTAACCTTAGGTCATGAAGAATGTGAATACCTACAAATGCGAATTAGCATTATAAATAATGACCTCGATGTTATTATTATTCAGACTAAATAACTTAATACAGATAAACATACATTCATCATTGTTCCAATAAATATTATCAATAAAATTGGTCGCCGACCAAAGCTACTATCGCGAACCGCGATTGTTGAGCCATTTGCCAACATTCTTGTACGAATCAGTGTTCTTGCAGTATTATCAGAAACTAAAATCTTTTTTTTTAACTTGCAGTGTATGTATGCATGTATGTCCGTTCGGGCCAAATCTTGCAAGCTTAATTTGACCCACTTCCCAGTGTCCGATTGAGCTGAAATTTTGTTTGCAATTTTGAATGCAAGTTTGGTTAAGATGACAATACAATATTAAAGTACATTCAGCAAAAATGCTTGTCATAAAATGAAATTTTATTCATTGAAAAAGCTACAAATGAAATTAGTTAACATCACTTTACAGTGTGGGGTTTCGAGTTTCCAAAACATATTAGTTTAATTACTTTGATGTTACTTTTAATCACTTTGTTAGGCTTTTTGTTGCCCATCCAAGCTGGATTCAACGAGAGATATCTTTGTCAAAGTTGGACTTGCTTAACCGGACTGTCTGTCGCAGGTAAACCTATTCAACAACTTCAAATAAAGCGTAACCTTCAGTACATAAACTGGCGTGATATTTGTCTAATCCAGGTAATCTAGTCCGTACCGTGGTATTTTTTGTTTTTCTTCAGTAGTAGTAGTTCACTCAAAACTGCAGATCGTAGACGCATATGGATGCATACTCATAATAACATGGACAGCTCACCAGCGTATCATATAAATACTTTAGCAAGACTATTCTTCATCCTTCTATTACTTTGGCCACATTGCCAGGAAATAAGGCGACAACTGGAGCAATTAATAGTATTAACTGCTCCATTATTAATTGATCCAGAAATCCTCCGTTTTGCTTCGCCGTAGTCGGGTTTTGACCCTGAAAAATCACACTCTAAAATGTATGAAACAAGAAAATATTCTCATCTGAAATTGCCGTGGTCGTATGCCACTTACTCTAACAAACAATACATTCCAGCCCCCCTAGCATGACCAACAAAATTCGATATGATATGATAAGTTATCCGGTTTAACTGTCAAAAGACTATGGGTTGGGTTTTGACGTCGATAAGTCGCTCTATCATGCGATACATATCACGTTTTGGGTGGTCATGCTAGGCTTACAGGGAAAAGACAGAGTCAGTCAGTTCAGAAGTCGCATTTTTACCCGACTGCGGCGAAGCAAGACGGAGTGTTATGATTTTCATTGGTATGTATGTATGTGGGTGTGTATGTATCTTCATCTGTTCCCTAATTACTTCTAAACTACTTATCAGAATTCGATAAAATATGAGGTATCGATGGAAACGTCTTAATTATTGTCCTACACTCCACTGGTTATAAGTTATGTGATGTCACATTAAATTAAATATGGCGTCCTCTAGATGGCGTAAAGTTAAAACTACTTACCAGCTGCTCGAACATTTTTAATAGCACTCAAGTACCGTAACTTACTTACTCAGTAGTAGTAAGAAAGTAGGTACTTTCTTCTCCAAAAGGATCTAAGATATTATACTGAAATCACAAATAAGCTGGTACGTGAGCGGGAGACGTCTAAACGGAGCGGAGTGCAACGACAGAATAATTTATACTTGCATTGTGATCGTGGCCTATGCATCTGATCTGCAGGTGTCGGCAACAGCTGTCGGCAACCAATCACGTAAGCTGAAAACACTATACTAAGGCCACTTAAGAATTCAGATTTGCCGTTTAGTTATTCCGTTGGAGTAAAGTTCAACTTTGAATGAAACGGTATAGATATTTTCTAGGGGTTTGACCGCTGTCGAACTGGAAATCTCTCGGTGACCCTGTTCTTAGTATAGTGCTGCGTTCATTTAGTGGACAGAGTTTAGAAACATTCTGAACATGGCCAAAACTTTTCTTTAATTTTTGATTAAAAAAGTCCGTAGACCGGGGACCTTTAGAAAAAAATGGGGCTACTTTGATAACTTATAATGTAGTATAAAACTAGTAATATTCGTAATAAAGTAAAAAATGGGCATACTATCTATAGCTATTTTATGCTACCAAAGGTTAGTTGAAAAAAAAAAATGGAAAACGATAATAATTCAGTCAAATAAGCGTTGTCAACAAAGTCACCCCCTCGAATCAAAGTAACCCCAGTTAACCGTATACTTTAATTAATCGGTCAAGTTTTGGAAGTTTGAAGAATTGTAGCATCGGAGGCCAAGACGCATTTTGGGTCGCTAAGCCGGCAAAGGAAGTAAAGGAAAAAACATCAGGGGACTACGAAGGCTTATTCCGCCTAGCCACCCTAAAACAGCAACCCTAAGAACTCGGAAACGCGTGTCCATCTATCCACCCTGAACGAGGTGGATAATCGGAATTCACATAATGGCTTAATTCTCCCCCGCTTGTGTACATTCATTTATAAAAACATCCACAAACCTGGCCCAAGATACATTGTGAACATTAAAATACTTAGAAATACATAGGTACAGGGGGCCAAGCCTGCTAACGTTAAGTCATAATCGTGTCTCAATCGTGTTTAAATTATAGTTCAATTGTAGTGCTTTTTTACACACTAGTTACAAGAATTATGACAATATGATGTGATGTAAATGTAGTGTGTGGTGTGACCATCAGTAGTATGGTGAAAAACGTACACATTTCTTGTAACTACTGTGTAAAGAAGCACTACAATTGAACTACGATTGAAAGACAATTGAGACACGATGGTGACTTAACGTTAGCAGAATTGGCCCCCAGGATGCAAGTTTTTATTTAAGGCGATACTCGGAAAAATTATGCTAAAGCGAGATAGCAATGAGAAAACGACGCGCGCGGGAGCGAGACCGATTTTGCCGATTATGCAAAATAAACACAAAATCACTTCGTATTCAAAAACTATAGCGAGTTTAAAAAAATGCTTCTATACGATCCTAAATATTATTGGTGTCCACTAATTAAACCAATTTTCAATAGTATATGTATCCCCATTTAAGAATAATCTTGATATTTCTTATTTTTTTGAGGTATTTTCGAAAATAAAAAGTGTCGAGCCAAAGTCATAAAATCGTGTTTCTGAAACTATAAGATTCTAGATAAAGGTATGAAGAAATATTATATCTTATTACCAGATTTGTAACAACTGTAACCTTGCTATAGTTTTAAATCAAAAAGTCGGTACTTTTTCCGAGTAGCGCCTTAAAAGATTAATTTATTATATTGTCGACTGAACTCGGGGTAAAAAGTCGGAAGAACAATCAGAAATGAATTCCGATTATCCACCCACACGTTTCTGAGTATCCACACTAAGGTGGGTGAATAAACGGAATAAGCGACTACGAAACGTTGATTTTGTGTACTTTTAACAGGTATGTTTGGTTCGTGCTGCAGTTGTATCTATCGCGCTTGTATAAAGTTGTTCGAGCACTGCGCGATAGCAATTTACAATTAACCTAGTTTTCATTTCTCTCGCCCTTTTATAGAAATTAACTAAACTACACAAAATGGACATAAAATATTAAAAGTTAAAAAAGTAAAATCGATCCCATCGAAATTTTTATTAAATGTCTTTTAAGATATAAAAAAATCGACCAAGTGCGATCCGACTTGCACTTCACATCCTCACGCCGACTTCACATATTATGTCGTGGCCAAATCACTTCATGGATCGAGAATTTCATGTAATGGTCGCATTTCATGAAATGACCAGTTTACTCTGACAATATCATTGAATAGTCAACATATAATGATATTTTTAACAACTTTTGACTTATCATGAAATACGACTACTCATTATATGAAATTACCAACCATATCATTATAAGGTTTCCATGACATCAAAGATTTTATTTTCGAACCCCATATTATCGAAAGAGACTTTTGCCTTGGAAGTCCCTGTAGAACACGTAATAGATTAGGTATTCTTGTAAGTAGCTAGTAGGTAATAGCGCGACCACGGATAAGGCGCCAAAACGTTGAGATATAAAAATAACCCTTTGGACCCATGTTTCCACTCTTGTACACTGATGTTTACACTGATGTAACTGTTGAGCATATTATCTATGACTTATTATTACATGAGTGGCCATTTTTTATTTTGTTAATAATTTTAACTAATGGAGGGCTACGGGGTAAAAAAATAGAAAGGAAAGGAAGGCACGTTTTGCTCTGTAATGGCCACCAAATTCTATAAGCATAGAGAGTATGCAAATAAATCTGTAATATAGTTTTGCAGTTCAAGAAATAAACTGAAATGTACAGGTTCCTTCAACACGTTAAACTAAAATCGTCCCTGCAAAATGTTCCAGACTAACCTACCTTTAGTATGACCGAACACAGGTGTGATGTGCAAATAAATAGCGCACGAATAAAAACCATAAAGGTTGATTTTATTCTGCAAATTTTTGTGATTTATAGTTTTTTTGGATGGATAAATGCTATTAGCTAGCACTTAAAGCCTACTGGTATCCTCACATTATTACTTTTGCTCAACCAATTAGTAACTCGACGGAGAGATGCGGGTTCCTTTGTGATTTGAAGGGCAATCCACGCAGATTTCTAAGGATACCAGCATCGAAATTTCATTTATCAGAATATGATGTATTATGCGCGGAAGTCTATAACGTGTCTTGCAAAAAATTGAATCGCCACATTTTTTCAATCATTTCTATTCAACTTTCCATCAGGTATGCATGCATGCGCACGTAGAAGTTTTACACTGGGGCAGAAAGCAGGGGAAGTAATAAAGACTCAATGGACACTAACGGATCTCGCAATCGTATGCTCAGAGTATTTAGAAACAAGTTTTATCAACACTCGTGTTATAATATAATATTTGAAATACAAACTCATAACATCATATTATATTGACACAATGTTTATCTTTGATAACTTTAAAGAAAATAAAAAAACAACCCGTGTTATAATTAGGTGCAATTACGCCATTACACACGATGGCACCAATTTTTTAAATTGCTAAGGAAGTTATTTTAAAAGTAGCTTTCCGCCCGCGGCTTCGCCCGCGTAGTTTACACGACGTTATCCCGCGAGAATGTGATATTTTTCCGGGATAAAGAGTAGCTTATGTTCTTTTCCAGGCTACAAAGTATCTGTGTCCTAAATTTCAGCCATTTCCGTTTAGCCGTTTTGGCGTGATTGAGCAAAAAACATACAAACATCTAAACTTTCACATTTATAATATTAGTAGGAAGTAGGACTAGCCTTTTGCTCGCGTTAATCATATATTTTCCGGGATAAAAAGTAGCCTCCAGTTTTCAAACACTACCAAAAATCACGTCGGTCGATCCGTTGCTCTTTTTCGACGTGAAAGACGGAAAACAAACAATCACACTTTCACATTATTATAATATAAGCTGAATATAAGTATGGAAGTATGTTTAAGGGGATCATGTATACGTCGCAGCCAAATGGTTGAATCCGCCATTTAATTAAACGCCTAGGCCGATAATTTTTTTCGTAAGCTATTCTAACCTATCACGTGTTTTACAGGACTTCCGAGGAGTACATGATGCCATACTTAACTATCCGGCGGTTTCAACCATCCGCCTGCGACATATACACTACAAATTAAAACAGTACAACGCAAGTCAAATTTAGGCGTTATGGTAAGTGGGGCCACAAACTAATTCGATTGACGCGACGCGTGATAGGATTTACGGGTTAGCTTCAGTAACATCCAGTCACATTTGACATACATTTTTGTAGAAAAGGGCCGAGTAAAGAAAAACAGATCGTCCCCAAGGCATTGTAGCCAATAAGGAAATAAAACAATGCTGTACAATCTGGGTAGGAAAACCTTCGCCAGTCTCAAATTCATTTATTTGTGTCCCGATTCAAAGACTTTTATTACTCTTTGAAACTAAAGCACTAAGCAGACAACTGCATAAAATATTATAGGAATGGGCCAAATAGAGTGTGCGCCAGATAACTCTGCACGCGACTGGAGTTAGTGATAGTACATTTATGGTAAAGATACGGTCATGGCAAAAGTTTATTTTTCAAATCTGACCTCACGCAGACTTATCTGGCGCACACTCTTCATCTAATTTCATACCAACGTCAAACCTTTTTGTATTAGAGGGCAATATCCTTGGGCTGGGAGACCTTACATATTTTGTCACAAATAAATTTATGGGATTAGGTAGTGTTGATATGTTTTTGAGTGTAAGCATATCAGTTATCTTGGATAGACGGCAAAATAACAGGTACCAGGTGCTAAAGGCAGGGAACAACAATACTTACTTTTTTTCGGTCTTGATAAGGCTGCTTACAAGAGAATCGAAATATTTCTCCGAGTATCAGGTACAAAATGAAGTCGAAAGATTAAAAAAAAATTTGTATTTTTGGTCGCTACTTTTAGCACCTGGTAGCTGTATATTAGACGTCTGCTTAAGATATGCTATCACACATTTTATTCGTGAGAAAATAAGTAATGTCTGGGGGGCCGGGATCTCCGACTATTAAAATGGTCTTGTCATTATGAAAATTTAATTAGAAGATTTTATTTAATTGCCAGTGTCTAGCGGGGTGACCATAACAACTATATAATGGCAACTGATGTTTTACATTCTAACTAACTTTTCGCCCGCAGGTTCGCTCGCGTGGACTACAGAACGTTATCCCCCGGGAATGTGATATTTTTTCAGGATAAAAAGTAGCCTATGTTCCTCTGCAGGCTACAAAGTATCTGTGTCCGAAATTTCAGTTCAAGTTCAATTTCAGTCAAACCAAATTCGTTGTATAGCCATGTTGCATAAATAAGGACGTATAATAACATTGCGACGCAATACGTCTTACTCAATCGGTAAAGCAGATTACCTGTCGCTTATACTGAGCAAACGAAAATAGAGATGAAGGTGACGAACCTTTTCTTACTCCGATTATACAACCGACGACAAAAGGGGACAAAAGCCTCCCCGCGCCTACTACTTTCGATATGTCTAGTTTACAAACTCTAGGACGAATATCTTCTCGTAGATTTCCACATTCACGACTTCGATCAACAATAACACCTAGATTCACGAACGAAATTTTTACTTGAAATTATTATTACTTGTAAGAAAAGACATAAGTAGTTAACGATTTTTTTGCAAGTTTTAATTGTATTCTAAATATTTATATTTAAAACTCTTGTAAGATATAAAATTGCAAAATATTGTTCATGATGTAGGGTTATTTTAAACAGAACATCGAGCATTCGCTCAAACCACACTTTGAACATGACGCTCGTTGTTATGTTACAACCTGCCGGCCTAGCATGAGCGGCTTTTATAGCGCGATATGATATGGTACGGCAAGTTGTCTTGCTTACCCCACTAAGGTGTAAGCAAGACGGCTTGCCGTACCATATCATATCGCGTGTTATAAGCCGCTCATGCTAGGCCGGCTGATTTTATAAACCAACGACCGTTTCGGTGTAACTTTTCATAAAGCCAACAAAAGAGCAAAACATTTCAACAAAAAGTATACTTACGCAAGGTAAAATTATATGTTACTGCTCTGTCGTCGTGATCCACCACCACATCCACCACAGCGTCGAGCGTTCTCTAGAATGGTACTGGTACATTACATGGAAATGTTACAAGGTGACTGAGCGTTTGCCTTTATTGTACAATTCTTACGTACGTTACATTACATTGAAATGCTCGAGGAAATGCTCTAGTCTATATTCACCTTATGAAGCGCCTGTTTGCAGTCTAGAATTGTTAGTTAGGAGTGATTGTCAAAGAAGCTACGCCATCATTTTGTAAAGCCTTTAGGAGGACCTAGTAGAGAGACCAAGGAACTGGAGGTGCTATTTCTTAAGTTACTCTGACCTCTAGTGTTGTAAACAACTGGGAACATTATTGGCTATCTTATAGTAAATACGTCAATCCCCGCGCAAGTCGCTTAGGGTGATGGCTGAAAAGCCGAGGCTGGCTGACTCTTTTGCTGCTGCACACAAACATCTTAACGATATTTCTGCAATTATTATTTTTTGTTTGAATTTGCTTGTGTTTATTTTATTTTCTATCTTTTTTCATACTTACGAATAGCGTGAAGAAAGAAGCGTAAAAACGTATTTTTATTTTTAGGGTTCTGAACCAAAATGGTAATACGTTTTAATTAAAAATTTCATTTCAAATTTCATTTATTCATTCAGCAAAAAAGCTTGTCATGCTTTTTTGCTGACTGTGCTTTAATATTGTATTGTCATCTGAATCAAACCTGTAGGTATACAAAATTTCAGCTCCATCGAATACTGGGAAGTGGGTCAAATTAAGCTTGCAAGATTTGGCCCCCACTAACTAACTAACATACTAACTAACTAACATGGCAAGTTAATAAAAAGCTTGTAAAAGGGTTCCTTTTATGGCGCGACTCGTGAGTCTGTCTGTCTGTCACGCTGGATATCTCGAGAACTACTAATGCTATCAACTTGAAATTTGGAATAGTTTTAAATGACGTTTATCCAACTATTTTACAAATAAGAGAGAAATATAAATATTTATATTTTTGCAACAGGGACTGAAAGGAGGTCTTAAAAATTCGAAATGAGGCTATTCAGGCATATGGGGTGTCATATAAAAGAACGTTGCTTGCACATTGTCAATATTTTTCTCTTTTTGTGTTAAGCTGCATAGTTTTAGACTTAAGATGACAAATGTAAAAAAAATACCGTCCCTCACCCCCCTTATCTTCTAGTTTGCATAGAGAAAAATCTGAAATTATTTTATGTGATAGAAGTTTAAGTAAAGATTACAGGAAAATAAAACGATGTTTCATTTTTATCATTGTACGGAACCCTCGGTGCGCTAGTTCGACTCGCTCCTGGCCGATTTTTATAAAAAAATCACTTAGCTATCGACATGACAAAAATAAATAATAACGTTAAAATTAAGATAAAATTTATTCGCAATAAAATAAAACAATGCTTAAAAAACGTTGCACATAATTCAACGAATACTGCTTAACATGGAAGGACCTGCTTCGTATATACTCTTGAAAGAATCTGTTGATAGGTTAGCTTCATATGTGGATCTCAATGGCAAGTGGTTGCAGTCAATTAGTTCCTGCAAATAATAATGAAAAACAAAATGTAAACCATCACATACATTAGTCCAAACTTTAGTTGGTTGAGCACTAGTGTTGTGGAAATTGGAAACAACGAGGGGTATTACCAGACCCAAGGAAATATTAAAAGTTTGTTTTTAATATTTGACCGACCGGGAAGCGAAACCAGAGATATACCAGACCAGACCAGAGATAGCGGCATCTTAAAAACTGGTGCGTACACCACTCGGCCACAGAGGTCGACATAATATTGTCGTGATAACTGCACCATTAATATTAGCAGAAAATCTGTTTCCAAAACACACACATAACGTAATAGTTTAATAACAAAATAAAATAAATAGAAAATAGAGCTAAGAACTTTAAGGCCAGAAAACAATATTTACACATCATCCATCATCATCATCGTCATTTCAGCCGTACGACGACTGCTGGGCATAGGCTTCCCCCAAGGATCTCCACAACGATCGGTCCTGCGCTGCCCGCCGGCTTTCCGCGACCTTGACCAGATTGTCAGTCCATCTTGTAGGGGGCCTGCCCATGGAACGCCGTCCGGTTCGTGGTCGCCATTCGAGAACCCTTCCGCCCCAACGGCCATTCGCGCATTGTCCGCATTATGTGTCCCGCCCACTGCCACTTCAACGATGCAATCCTTCGAGCGATGTCGGTCGTTTTAGTTCTCCTGCGGATCTCATCATTTCTGATTCGATCGAACAGGGAAATACCAAGCATCGCTCTCTCCATTGCTCGCTCCTTAACCCTTCTTATGAGACCCATAGTAAAAGACCACGACTCGCTTCCATAAGTCATAACTGGCAACACACTGGTCAAAGACCTTAATCTTGAGCCATTGAGGAATTTTGAACGGGAATATATCCCTGAGCTTAACGAACGCTGCCCATCCGAGCTGGATTCGATGAGAGATCTCTTTTTCGAAGTTGGACTTAATTAATTGGGCCGTCTGCCCTAGGTAAACATAGTGGTCAACAACTTCGAGTGTAATGTTCCCAACATAAACTAGAGCTGGTGCGACATGGGCATTGGACTTGATTTTCGTCTTATCCAAGTTCATCTTAAAGGTGCGGCAGACAAAACAGACCAAGAGACTTTACCCGGCGAAGCTGGCTTTACAAGCCCGGCGGCCTAACCCGCCAGATAAAGCCGAGAGGCCTTAAGACCCACTCATCGAGAAGCATTACTGGAATCTTCGAGCATTGTGTTCAGGTCTTCCAAGGTCTCAGCCAAAAGAACTACATCATCGGCAAACCGTAGGTGTGTTATATTTACACAGTGATTAGTTTAATATAAATAATATTGTATAACGCTGATATGCTAGGTTTATTTTTAAATAGATTTTTATTAAGCAAGTTTAATCAAAACCATAATTCACTATTATCGTCACCGATTTCATCCAATTCCAATAACTTGTACGTAACAAGACTGAGAAGTTCACATATTCAAAGTTAAATCGACATTAGTGATTTAATTGAGGTTAGTTGCAAACACTGAAACTACAAAGCCAGCAAACTACAAGTGCCCAGCTTAGTTGAGATTGCAGCCGCAATTTAACTGCAACCTAGGGACATGCACTCACGCCCGTCACTTGCAATGTGTCCATTTTAAGATGTTTGGTTGTCTGTTACGGCTTTATTGCATTGGGAGGCCAGTCAGGGCATGTCAAATTTTAACCGAGTTTGTGATCTAGTGGTTTACACCACCGGCTTCCGACTCAGAGGTCCCAGGTTTCATTCCCAGTGGGGGTACATTGTATTGTATTCGGGTTTGTTGGTGGTAGGACTTGTTCTTAGTCCTCCTGGCTAGCTGCCACTATCTTATCTAAGTCTGACGTCATAACAATGATGTTTTCAGCATTATTGTGTTCCGGCAGTTTGAGACAAGATAGCTAGTTCCTTAGTGATTGAGGATTCCGGTGGTAGGGCGCTTCAGCCTTATCACCTTCAGCCTTTGCACCACTTAACATCAGGTGTGGTGAAGGCTAACCTGTTGTAAATTAAATTATTTATTTTAATTTGATTTTTTTTTTTAAGTGAAAGACAACTTAATAAACTGTTTATATTTCAAGTGTCTACCTGTTGCCGTTATTAATATAGAACAAAAAACGACAAAAAATCATGTTTGTTGTATGGGAGCCACCCTTAAAATATATTGATTTTATTCTGTTTTTAGTATCTGTTGTTATAGCGGTAACAGAAATATATTATTATCTGTAAAAATTTCAACTGTCTAGCTATCACGGTTCATGATATACAGCCTGATGACAGACAGACAGTCAGACGGACAGCGGAGTCTTAGTAATAGGGTCCCGTTTTTACCATTTGGGTACGGAACCTTAAAAACATGTATTAAACATTCCTAGCCCTATCTTACGTTGCGAATCCAAGCCACCAATGGAAAGAGCCCTTAGGCTCAACTCAGAGAGGCGCAGAGTCGTAGCATCGCGTCATGTTTTTGTCTTAGCATATTTATCTCTATTTTCTATTTATTAATGTACTATATTTGTCTTACGGAAACCAACTAGTGTCGATGAGCGTCGACGCCATATTTGCAACAAAGACTCTGCGCCAGTGTGCGTTAACCCTAACTCAAACGGCGAAACGGCCTAATAGATCTGGAGACGTATTTCCGTAGCGCTCGACTTTAAATTTGCATGCGAATTTGCATCGAGTGGTCAGACACAGTCGTTTTTTATTTATATTCATCTATCTAGGTACTAATAGAATTCATCATATTTATTAGTCTGTGGTCGCAAATTGCAGTCACTGACAATCATATGACAAGTAGAGTGCTCGTCAGATAAGTCTGCGCGCGGTAAAAATCGAATACTAATCTTTTCTATAACATTAGAACAAAAAAATGCACTGTAACTAGCGCCAAAAACGCGCCAGGCACGTGCAGAGTTATCTGACACACACTCTATTTGTGTTTGCATTTTGCTATATTTTTAAAGTTTCTCTGTGATATTAACTTATTGGCAACACAGATTTCTAATGCTACCTACAAAGATGCATGAAAACGAGAATTCGATTTCGTAGACGACTGGTTGACGAATTGTCGACCTACGTTTGGTCGAGCGCTACGGAAATACGTCTCCTGGATAAAGTTTGGCACAATAAAAGATTCTGGTGTAAATAGCATATCTAGAGGCGGTAAAATTATCTCATCGCTAAGCTACCTAAGCCTTTAACAAAACAATATTGAAATAGTTTTAACGCAAACTATAATAATAGCGTTAAATTTATTTTAAATAATACTTAAGTGATTCCGAACTCTAAAATTATTCAATTATTGGAAGAACAATTTGCTTGAAGCATTCCAAACCGTATTGTACTTCATAAATTAAATAGCTTCGTTGAAATTAACAAATGAATTCTTTGTCAACTAATTAAAGTTCAATTTCATTATAAACGGATTATTAAGTAAGTATTTTGAATAAATGAAATAAACTGTTATATTACGAGAATACAAATACAGATCTGTCTGTGAATGTGTGGCCACGGCATTAAGCGCGGGCCGCACCGTCAACTAGCGAGCGAGCGAGCGAGCTTGCGGGTGAAGCGAGGTGAGCAGGCGGGAGGAGCGAGTGTTTCACTTCTTTTCATACCAATACCACCGCAAACTGCAGCGCTAAGCTGCCTCCACGAGCTAGAGGATCGCCACGTATTTAATAGCCGCTACACACGCTCCTATCCGACCGCCGATTTGGTGCGGGCGAACTTCACTGCAGATCTGATCCGCGCCTACACACGTTCAAACCAAATCTGCCGCACCAAATCGGTCGGCGCTACACACGTTCCGATTTGGTCTGGCCGACCTCTAGCCGTTGTTGCAGTGTTGCCAGCCACTGCTAATCTCCCAATATTATTATTATTTATAAATACTGAAAACATCAATTTTTGCTTGCAATAAATAAATTAAAAAGAAAAATATTTTCAGTTTTTAATGTTTTATTACTTACTACAAAAAAAACAATTTCATTATTTTTTAATTTTCTGTTATTTTCATTAAAATACTAAAACATGCTAAATATTTACTAAAAGCAGCACTTATTGATGAGATGTTATGCCCTTTTTAAATATATTTAGTTTTACGACAAATTGCTAGTTTTTAAACAAAATATTCTAAAAAAACAAATAGATATATAGAATCTTTTCATAAATGGCCATATTTAAACCTTTCGTTCGTTCAGTCCTACGTAAAACTCATGAACGAGCATTAAATTGAATCCTCTGAAAATCCCTTAAACGTAAATTACCTGCTTTAAATATTTCCGCTTTTACATATTTTCTCCCTAAATCTAGGGGAAAACCTCCAAAATTGTCAACACTGCCAAGTTGGTCCGGTCGGAAGCCTACACACGTTCCGATTTGGTAGGAAGTGAAATTCGTGCGAACCAAATCCGGCCGACCGCGTCAAACACGAATAATAATAATTATGGTCGGACGACGACGCTACACACGTCCAGATTTGGTCTGGAGCAGACCAAATCGGCGGTCGGATAGGAGCGTGTGTAGCGGCTATAATACACTCTGTCGCCGCGATAAAATCGTCGTGTCTAGACACAGCAGCGAGTGTAGAAATACGTGGCACGACGATAACATCGCCGGCCGTGATCCTATCGCTCGTGGAGACGGCCCCTAACGTGGTGTACCTCGTACCACCAACGACCAAGTACCAAGACTGGCCATGTCGGATATTTCGTTTGCATAGTTTGTATTAGTAACAATAGTTCAGAATTTAAATTGACCCTAAAACAATTCAGAGCAAAATAATAATTGGAATGCGGAGTCTTCGTCTAAAACTTTTTAATTGTATTAATATACAGACTTTGAGTCATTTTATTAGTCAACTCGTCCTACATGCCTGAGTCCGGGGTTTTTTTAAACGAAAAAATAATAAATATATAAAAAGCCCCGCAAGTCAGGGAAATTGTTTAAAGGGTAGCAGACAACCCGTTCAGTCGACCATTTCTATTTAACACACGATGCACCAAACACTCTTGTATTATTACTAGTATTATTTATGGTAAAACAATACTAGTAATAATACAGAGTTATAATTTATAGCCGAAAGTGTTCAAATTATTTCTTTAAAGTACAAGGCCTATTTTACCATAATATCTTATATCATACAAACTGTGTCTGTTTTTATAAACTTACATCTACTACACAGCAGTTGTGACGACATTTCCTTAGCTGGAAGATTTCATTGTAATTCCTTCGCCGCTTACGGTCATCCGAGTCTGGGGGTCCGTACTTTACGTTACTTGATAAAACACTGGCTAGACTCTGTAAAAGACGATGAATGTTAAACTCATCTGCACCAAGTTTATCCATTGTCTTAGGTGAACGACTACCGCGGCAACGCGACGCGACAAATATACGTCGTCTCGTGGCGTTATCTGTCAGCGGGCATCAATTGGTCGCATTGCGTAACGGGTTACTTGCCAATATTATGATGGTGTTATGTTATGTAGGGCAGAGGTACCCTTTGTGGCCACTTTAAGGATTTTTTGACTTTTAAGCACTAAGTACTAAATGGTCTTAGGTAGGTATTTAAGACACAAATAATATCTTAAATTATAGATAATTTATCTACCTTTAAAGGTACATTTTTCACATTTATAAAAGTGAAATAGTTTTTTTTTATATTACACACATTGTATGAGAGGTGCCAAATGTACCGGTTTTGGCCACTTACTGATAGTTAAACTTTTGTAAGTATTGCGAAAAACCAAAACCAAACCCAGGTAAAATCAATATATTCTAATGCGCTAGAAACCAGTCAATTGCAAAACAACAATTTAATTGTAACAACAAAGGTTTATAAAGTATTTCATCCAAAACAAATTTCTTAAAAATTTCATACAAAACATTTTTTCAAACAGAAAATGGAATTTATTGAAAAAAAAATCGTATGACATAAGGAATTCTAACGGCTGTTATTATTACCTTAAAATACCTTATTTAATTGCCTTTATCAAAAATGGCTAAAAGTTGTTTAGAAAACTTTTAGAGCAAAAAGTGGCCAAAACCGGTACAGTGGCCAAAACCGGTACGCCTGTCCTACCTATTATATGTTACGTTCAAAGACCAAAAAGCTCATTGGGCGGGAAATACCTGCTCAAACACCTTGTGGGATGATTCCTATTCTTATTGTGAATTTTTTTGTCTTTGTGAAAAGAACACAACGGCGACAGTCGTGTCGTGGTAAGCACTCACGATCACATTACGCGTCAGCTATTATGGAAACGGTGATTAGATAGGATAGGGCCGATACATAATTATCTGGACCCACCTTTGTAACTTGTCGGCACGAGTAAAAGGATTTTATTTTTTATTTACTAGCTGTTGCCCGCGACTTTGTACGCACGGTGTAGTGACTTTTGTGTTAGTTTAGTTTATGCGGGTCTGTTGCAAAAATTGTTTAGATTTCATAAGGTTTTTTTTTTAAGACATATCCACCATTATAGCAGTTTAAAGATACAGAATACGCAGGCTAAAGTAGGAACCATAGCGAACTAGGTGTTATTGTTGATCGTAGACCATAGCATGGTTGTTATTTAATGATTATTAATTATGTTGCATGAACATAGTTGAAGGATCGGTTTGTTGTCTGTCTATCAAGCTGAAATTAATATCAAATATACTCAAATCTGCAATCCCTTGGAGCAGCGAAAAAATCTTCTTTTTCCGTCCCCACTGCTGGGGCACAGGCCTTTCTTATGGATGGATAAGGAGAATGGGCCATGCATGCACGCCTGTAAATGCAGCCGGGACCAACGACTTAACGTGCCTTCCGAAGCATGGAGGAGCTGGCGATGAAAAATTTTTGGTCACCCATTCCGTGACAGACCACTGTGAAAGTTTCTTAACCTCAACGATCGCAGGCCGAGCGAGCTAACCACTGTGCCACTGGTTCCACAAAAATCAACAGAAATCTATACAGGCTCCTTAAAACATCCCAGAGTCTTCACAGACACTGAAGTAATCCACGATACACCTTCTGAGTTTACCATAGGTACCTACCCCAAGCACGGAAACTCTCCTTCTCGTAACGTAATAGTTATCATGATCGTAATAATTTGTATAAAAACCAGAGTTGCGCCTCTTTCGGAAGTTTAGGGACCTAAAATTCAATAGATAATTTGACAGCAGCATTATCACAGCTTTGGTAGTTTTTTTACGGATGGGTACTTATAGTTTACTATACGATTACCATAACGAGAGTCTTTCGTGCTTACTTCAACTCTTTAGTTCCCAGTGTCAGTGTGTATAGGTGACAGAATATCAGGTGACACTGGGAACTGAAGAGTGAATTTAGGGTGTGGAAAGTCTAATGTTCAACAGCATGCAGTTAAAACCGACTCCAATCGGTATAGTTTGACCGAAAGCTTTGAGCCGCACATAAGGAAGGCGCGGCTAGGTGGGGAGCGGTACCTACAGTCGCCATCAGATATATCGAAGCGAACCGCAGGTATTCACATATTTCGGAGCATCATTAAATTCCAAGAAATTCGTTACACTAAATTAATAAAGTCAATAATATCAGAACATACAATTTGCCATAAATGAACAGCGACTTTTTAATAAATCAGAGGGTGAACCTATAGAACTAAATATTTGTGAAAATATACCCCAAATTTAAGACACGCCAACACGCAGTTTAAATTATAATAAATTATGAACAATGCAAATCCACAATATTTGTCAAAATTGTTTTTGCAAAATTTAAAGGCGAAAATTGTAACGAATTGAGACTGTATGTTGAATTAAGGTATGTCTCCACAAATGTTCAGATCTTCATGATCATCCTGTCTGCGTCGATACCTTTGACGATCTAAGCTTTCTGATATATTTACCTCGTTGAGTATTCCGAAGTTATTGATATTTAATTCTACTCTGAAATATTTTAGTAGGTACCTCGCCCGCTTCGATATACTTATCTGTTGGCGATTGTATAGTGCTTTTGATCAAACTATAGCAGTGGTGCAGTCCGTTGAACAGCAGGCTCGATTTAATACTAATTACCTACTATCAATAATTACTAATACATAGTTAATTGGCCTATTCTGCATCGTCCTATATAGAGATGACATTCTGACTAACGTTCATGAATTGAATAGAGACGAGATATTGTTTATATGCGTAACTAATGCATTAATGTCTCACGTATTGCCGCAGTAATGAGCAGAACACTTTAAGCTAAGTAATTACCATAATACATACATACATAAAATGTAGGCAAGACCACTTACATTGCGTATTATGTACCATGTCACAGTCCTTATTTGAATGCCGTAGACTATGAGTAATGAGAATAGTATCCAGCCGGAAGCGTATATCACCATCATCAAATCTCTCATTTGGATCAGTGAATATATCCTTATTACTACTGAAATCTAAAAGGAAAAAAAAGCACATCTTATATAGATTTCTCACATCTTATATAGATTTCTACGCGCACTGTTCTATTAAATAAAACCACATTTTTGCGGATTTAATCAAGCGTGTGTTGGTAATTTTAGTTGTTTTTAAAAGATTTTAAGTTTTACGACCTGGTACCTTTCCAGGTTCTGTGGTTACGGAAATTACCCACTCTTATTTTTTTTTATTCGTTCGGAAACGGGGTACGGTTAGGCATTTCCTATTTTAACTTTATAATTATTTGACTATGGCAAGAAAGTATTCAATTTTTTTCATATTTTGATTTGTTTAAAGTAATTAGCTTAATAATTATTTTATAAAAAAACGCAACTAATATAACAAATTATTAGTGCCATATACGCGTGATTAAATCCGTAAAAAGTGGTTCTATTGATACATAAGTATAATAAATTAAGATCTGAGAGAGATCAGATAATAATATATCTCAGAGCTAACGAGACTTTTCTGAAACTCTATAATGTTGCTATAGAAATTACGGTATTTTCCTTGCTGTTCGTAACATTTTCAGATGGAAGTGCAATGTTGATTCAGCCGTAACTTCGAAAATAGCTATATTGAATTAGGTACTCGGTGGAGTTGACCAAGTAACTGGATTCTAAAGAGTACTGAGTACCTATGGCTTATCGGATTTTCTAATAGAGTTGAAAGCCCGCCGTGAAAGCAAACTCCACCTCATTGAAGATTGCAGCGATGCTGTTGTGTAATGTTGCGTTGTTGAAGGTTCTTATTGTAAGAAAATGCTTTCAACATAATATAAAATCTTTGGAAAAGTAAAACTTCAAACTTTTAAAACAGCTTGAAATGAATTTAAAGGTACCAAAAAGTTAAAGCTCTTACGTCTTACGCTCTAATTAAAAATAAATTCACGTAAGTAATGCAACTTTTATGTAGATTTATTTTTTTATATCTATACAGGTTGTTTCTTTTATAAGGTGTTAAACCGGTGCGAGGTGACAGCTGAGTATCAAACCTATCGATTTAACCCCTATGTATGTTCCGAGATTTTACGTATTACCTACCTCGCACCGGCCTCCACTTACTCTAACAAAACAATACATTCTAGGGAAAACTGGCATACGACCACGGCAATTTCAGATGAGAATATTTTCTTGTTTCATACTTTTTAGAGCGTGATTTTTCAGTAGCCGGGTTTTAGTTTTTGAACTTATTTTTTGTTTGAGAATTTCTTTTGGAGTTGTAAAGTACGTAGTTTGAGAATCAGCTTCTAAGACGAAATCTTATGCAAATTATTCCCAAAATTCGATTTATGCAAGCAAAGAAACTCTGTAATTGGCTTAAGAGTCTAATAATGATAAGTTACATTAATTGATTTTGTAAAAAAAAAAGCTGTTGAGTTGTTATAAACAAATAAACAAAGCCACGAGCAACGACTAATAAAATATATATTTTTAAACGTGCTCATCAAGAGCTTTAAACAGCATACTTAAAAAGTTTTTTAGTTCACAGCTTTAAGTCGTCTAGGAGGGCGCCATACTCAATTTCATGTGAGGTGACATAGCCTATAATAAGCGAATAGTACATGGAAATCGTACCAAATAAGTGGTGTTGCCTTGCATTAAATGAGGTAGTTCTGACTTTTTTATATGTTAGTAGTTGTGTTACGGCAAAAGTTACTATGCACGCTTAAAAGTAGACTAAATTTGCAATAACAAGAGAATAATTTGGTTCTTGTAAGTCAAATAGTTTTTAAGATGGGGGCTATTTAAAAGTTTGTATAAATTCAAAAAAAGAAAGTATTACAGTTTTTTAGTTTTCGACACTTTGACCCATAGTAGTGGGTTTATGGCAAAAGATAAATTATTAGTTATTAAAGTCCATTAAATTTCCAACAAAATGAGACCATTTAGTAATATCAACTTGATAGTTCCTGAGACAGCTGTTCAAAGCTATTGAGGTAAGTAAACAATTATGTAATAGAAGGGTTTGCAAAATAAAGTACGCCCTAAAGGAAGGAGGATCTGGGAGGTGGTGGGATCAATTATGTACATTGTATGTATAATTTTGATGGACCAGACACGTCCTCTGAATCCACAGCACACTTTTTGGGGGCAGCTTGCTGAGGTATAATTTCTTCATCGAACTGCTCAGGACGGTCCTTTGATGGTGGGTTATTAATCTTTCGAGGTGGAAAACTTGGATTTGTCATTACTATCTCATCACTACTAACATACAAAAAAATCAGAACTACCTCATTTAACGCAAGGCAAAATGTACGATTTCCATGGACTAGAACGATCGAGACTATTATTAGCAGTTTAGAAGTTATGCGGGAACAGATGAACTTACATACCCTCATACCCGGTCAAAATCATAACCCTCTTTTTTGCTTTGCCGTAGTCGGGTAAAAATTGCATGGCCAGGCATGTATGAAAAGTTTGATGGATGTGAATGAAGCGAAAGAAGTGTGCAAGCAAGGATCGTAGCAGGTGGTGATCTATAGTCTCTGCCTACCCCCATGGGAAACAGGCATGAGTATTGGTATGTATGTAAAATATGTATGTTTCAAGCCAGTTTCCATCTAGGCCGCCTTAAATCCTATAATAGGCAACTAGACTCATACTTCATTTCGTACATCGAATGAATATTTCCTTTTTACCATCGCCTCTCGAAAAAGTGTGCATATAATTCATCGATAACAGTGAATAATACGCGATTTGCTGAAATTTTGAATAGGTACAGGTTTGGTTTGGAAGACAATACAATATTAAAGTATGTTCAACAAAAAGGCTTGTCATAAAAATGCCATTTTTACAAAAAACTTTTTAATTTTTTTAAGTAAGTACACTATATCGCCTATACTTAACTGTATTTATCATAACCCATTGTGTAATTGTGATGGAAACTGACCTTAGTCATACCATGTTAAGGTCATTTTTCAATTTGACGACTCTGTATGAAATAAAACAGGGAGAAAAAAACAACCCTTGGAGTTTCTTTCCGGTTCTTCTCCAAGGCCTCCCGCTGTAGGGTTTGCGAACAGATGGCGTAGCTTCTATGACGTTCACAAGTATTGTAAATAACAATCTAAATTGAATAAACAAATTTGAATCTTGAATCTTGAATCTATGGTATAACGTGTGCCATTTAAGAGTTCATGAGTGTTAGTTCATAATTCGAGTATTATAACATGAGTGTAGATAAAATGGTTACTTTATGATATATCTAATTTATAAGTAAAAACTTACGAAAAGCACGACAGGCGTAAACGACCAACAGATTCTCCAGAACTTCGTTGGTTTGAAGCCGAGCCAAAACTGAATATCGGTTGAAAACCTCTGTACCCCGTATATCCACATGACTACTGCCATTTTAAACCCACCCAGATATAAAACTATCACGTTTAGCCCGTACATTACTCCTTGCATCCTGTTCCCCGTTAAGAGTGACTGGAAACAGAAATTATTTGAATGTTAGTACGGATAGCATAAAAGATAATACAGTTGTTATAAAATTATATTTCTAAATTAATTCTTGTTTTACCCGCTTGGTTAAAAAAATAATATCCTTATATATTCTCATGAGAACGGATTCATGAGAATATATAAGGATATTATTTTTTTCACCAAGGAAAAAATAGCTTTCTACTTGTGAAGGGCTTATTCTAAAACGGTTCAGTAGTTCCTGAAATTACTTTAGGTATATACACCAATTTACCAACATTATCTTACCATATTAGTGGTAGATATAGGCAAGACACTACTAGTCTGGCCAACGATCAAGGTCCCGGGAAACAAAAGCTTTATTCAAATAAAATTATATTTTGAATCTCTTTTAATTGACGAGAAGCACGGGCGCAAGAAACTCATCGGCTTTATCAAAAAATTCTATATATTTCAAGAAAATCAATGTATTCGAATGTATATTCGAATGTATATTAGAAATCAATCAGTTGCAAACAAGAATTTATTTGTAAAAAAAAATATGTAGTTTAAAAAACTATAAAAACACACTTTTATAGGAACAGACTAAAAGTACAAAATAACCGTCTATTCAGTAACTGAAATTAAAAAGCGTGGTGCGCGTTGTCAATATTAAGTACCTACTTACTTGAATGCATGCTTTGCAAAGGGCGTACCACGCTTTTTAATTTCAGTTACTGAATAGACGGTTATTTTGTACTTTTAGTCTGTTCCTATAAAAGTGTGTTTTTATAGTTTTTTAAACTACATATTTATTTTTTACTTTTTAGTTTAACAAATGGCAAGCTATGGATGAGGATGGTAATCGATTTCACAGTCCATTCATGTGTCTGCCCACCCCGTTAACATTATAACTCGAAGGCGTGATTGTATGTATTTAGTTTTACAAATTCAAGTGGAGTCTACTAGTTACAAGATGCGCGAGCCGAACCCTTACTTCCTCCCTGCTCCATAATCAGACCCTCACCACCAAGTGTAGCGAATAGGTCTCATCAGAACGAAACAAATGAGCCCAAACTCGAGGAGTTTTCTTGACGTCATTAAGGAGTTTCACTGGGTCCTCCCAGCTCCATCATCAGACCCTCACCACCAAGTGTAACGAATAGGTCTTATCAAAACGAAACAAATGAGCACAAACTCGAGGTGTTTCCTATTGGTCATTAAGAAGTGTCACTGGCTTCTTTCCTGCTCCATCATCAGACCCTCACCACCAAGTGTAGCGAGTAGGTCTCATCAGAACGAAACAAATGAGCCAGAACTCGAGGTGTTTCCTATTGGTCATTAAGGAGTGCCACTGGCTTCCTCCCTGCTCCATCATCAGACCCTCACCACCAAGTGCAGCTCATAAGTCTCGTCAAAACGAAACAACGGAGCCTAAACTCGAGGGGTTTCCTAGTGGTCATTAAGAAGTGCCATGCATTCCTCCCTGCTCCATCATCAGACCCTCACCATCAAGTGTAGCGAATAGGTCTCATCAGAACAAAACAAATGAGCCTAAGCTCGAGGGGTTTCCTAGCAGCCATTGAAGAGTTTTATTGCCCACCTCTTGACTCCATCATCAGATCAGCTCGATGGTAGCAAATTATTGTATTGTCATCGGATTCATATAGACTTGCAAAGTTTCAAATCAATACGACAATTAGAAGTAGGTTAAAATTGAATTCCAAGATTTTCTTACATTGTGACTTAGTTACAAGTGAAGCTAATAAAAGTGTGGTAAAAAACAAAGGTTTACAATAAACATCCATGAGAAATTTCTTAAATTTTTCATACAAAAAAAACACCAAATAGCGTTTATATACATACCTACCTAAGGAATCTTAACCATTAACTAAATACTTTATTTTAAGTACCATTGGCAAAACGACGAAAAGTTATTTAGTAAAATTTTAGAGCAAAAAGGGGCCAAATCCGGGGCAGATGCCAAAACCGGAGCTTCTGCCCTATAATCAAAATAGTTACTCTTCTTCTTCTTAGCGTTTCGATGGAAAACACTCACTAGGTATATTGTTGCGGCGTGGCATGCATAGTTACTCATAGTAGGTATTATTGAATTACAAGAAGCCGCTGGTTACGGACGGCGCAAATCCTATCGTTTTAGAAATCCTTGGAGAAGGCCTATGCCCAGCAGTGGGCATCGTAGTAGGTATTATTGAATTACAAGAAGCCGCTGATTACGGGCAGCGCAAGTCCAATCGTTTTGGAAATCCTTGGGGAAGGCCTGCCCAGTATTGGGCATCGTACGGCTGCTAACATGATGATGCTGATGATAGACTAGCTAGACAAATGTACCACATGATTGTTTACAGACGCATGCATTTGCTAAAGCTATGCAGTAACACTACACAAGAGTCGACCAATTGGTTTAATTAAATGATAATCAATTTTGACGCATTAACATTTTAGTGGCAAAATTACTTAATTGAATCACAGTGGTAATACTGTGATGAGTAAGTACTTAAATTAAGTTCACAATAATGTTTTATTTTAATGAACATGATTAAGAGCCATTTCGCAATTATAGCCATTCGGCAGTTGTCTCGCTCGCACAATTCATCATTTTCATAGATTGTGGAAAACACATTGTGTTTTTTAGAAAAGTGTTTCATTATGACACTACAACGCAATGTTACGGATATTTTGTATAACTTATTTTATTCGTTCAATTGAGTATTGGTTAGAATTAGGAAGAAAATTTTCGAAAACTTTAAGCTCGTAGATCTAGTATTATTGCAGTATTGACAATGTTGAAATATGTTTAATAATGTATAACTAATTGCATTGTAGGGACTTATTGAAACACTTTTCGAAAAAACACAATGTGCATTTCACAATCTTTAAAAAAGTTTATTTTGCGAGCGAGACAATTTTATTGCAAAGTGCGAAATGTCTCGGTTGATATTTATATTTACTACCATTATCATCAGCCGTTGGGGCCTTCATGGAGAATGGGCCATGACCCACCACGCGGGCCCAATGCGGATTAGTGGGTATTAACGACTGCAAATGCAGCCGAGACCAACGGCTTATGTGACTTCCGAAGCAAGGAGGAGCTCAAAATCATATATTTTTAGTCACCCATCCCGTGACCGGCCGCGGCCGTTGCGAAAGTTGCTCAACTTCAACGATCGCAGGCCGAGCGCGCGGACCTCTCCGCCACGGGCTTCTCATATTTACTATTACATGAGAGTATCATGGAACAGTGAAAAAAGTGTTACCTGGCAGGTCAATATTGAAGAGCAATCTCCTTTTTTAACCGACTTCAAAATAGGAGGAGGTTTTCAAGTCGTGTGAATGTTTCTTTTTTATGTATGTTCAACGATAGCTCCGCCAATAGTGAACCGATTCTGATAATTCTTTTTTTATCTGATAGACCAAAATTTTAATTTGGTCCCATGAAAAATTTACAGTAGGTAGTCGGTTCAGAATTTTCTTCAGAATCCTGAAAAAACACATTGATTTCGTCTGGTAGTTCTTGCTTTACGCTTCAATATCTTCGGGAACTATTAACCAATTTAGATAATTCTTCTTTTATTCGAAGGAGTATATTCTTGAGTCGGTTTCATTGTAACCAAATTAAGAGCTGATGGTGGAGTCCAGGGGAAATTGAGGAAAACTCGCAAATTTTATAGGTATTTTACGTGTTTTATATATTTTTCAAGTATTTGCTTCTGCTAATCATGATGTCATGATAATGAGCTGGTGATGGAAGGTACAACTCCTCAATGGTTAGGAGTTGGAGGGTAATTTTTTAAATATCGTAAATTCGTAAAGATTTGTAGTTGTAATATTTCAGGTTATTTAGGTGAGCTGATGATGGAAGGTATAACTCCTTAACGCTTAGAAGTAAGAGCATGTTTTAAGTACCCCATGCACGAATATACCTTTAGTTGTATTCTTTCAAGTAATTAAGGTAAGCTGATGGTGGAAGCCAGTGGAAGGTTAAACTGCATAACAGTTAATATTTGGAAGGCGGAGCTTGTCTTGGTGTTCTAATTTAGATATGGACCACCATGTGAAAACAGTTTTATCTTTGCACTTTACGGTGCACTTGCTCATTATGTGGTTTCAAGGTAGATTTCTTATACTAAAAATGGAAAACTTAACAGATTTTTAAAAAAAAAATAAACCGCTTTCAAAACAAAAAATTGCAAACAACACTCACTTCCCAAAACACGTAAAAATGATTAATAAATTAAATTATTCAATTTATAGTACGAAAATGCGCTACTTTTTCTAACTAATCTTGGAACTTTCTGCTCTGTTTGAAGTCGGTGTCAAGCCGAAAGTAACAAGAAAAATACTTTGTGAAACAATATACACAATAATAATGTGAGTGATGTGAGTTGTAATCTATCAAATAAATTTTATATAAGGCTTGACACCGACTTCAAACTGATCAGGAAGTTCCAAGATTAGTTGGAAAAAGTCGCGCA
Source organism: Crambus lathoniellus (assembly GCA_949710035.1). Taxonomy (NCBI): domain Eukaryota; kingdom Metazoa; phylum Arthropoda; class Insecta; order Lepidoptera; family Crambidae; genus Crambus; species Crambus lathoniellus. The sequence continues at coordinate 38,312,119 of OX453296.1, forward strand.
TTTTCATCCTACAAATTGAATGAATTAATTTATTTTTCATTTTTACGTGTTTTGGGAAGTGAGTTTTGGTTGCAATTTTTTTATTTGAAGGCGGTTTAATTTTTTGGATAGGTAATTGTGTAATCGTTACTTTGTAGTGATCCCATGTAAAATAAGACGTATGTTCCTGAGTGCAAGGCAGTTAATTTGTACCATTATAATATTAATTGTGTGCTGTAGGTATACATCTTTAAAGATAAAACGTTCCTATTATTTAAACATGTATTAGTATTTTTGTTCATGGTGTGTCAAATAATGATAATAAATAAATAAAGTGTGCCCGTTTTTATTTCCTTATCGAGACTCGCGCAGCTTTGATTTATTTGCAGGGTGCACGCTTTATCTGTGATCAGACTGAAATTATACAGTCTAGACAGCTCAGGGTGTCATGTGGTTGAGATACGTGAAACGGAACTTAACTGGCAATTTCAGGTCGTGTAGTAATTTTGATTAGCTACTCGCACATCACAGTACTGTATGTTCTATAAAATTCGGTCACTTAATACGCAAGTGACTTCGCTGTTATTTTTCGCTGGACATGCATTTGTTTGTGATGTATTCGACATAAAGATTCGTATTATTTTTACTTTTTGCACTCACAATCTTCAATCAACAACACCACTAGATAAACGGTTGGAGCATCAAAAATGGCCGAAACAATAGGAGTGCACTTCAAAGTGCGATTTCAATTAAATTCATACTTGCATGAAGTTTAACCAAAAATAATAACAGATTGGCCGGAAACAAACTCGGCAGAAGGCCGTTTGGTGTTACCGGCCATATTGTTTTGAGAGCGAGGTATAAAGGAGGTAGGATAAAGCGGAGCGGGGCTCATTCTGCATCGGGAATTCAAAGCTAAGTATTCCAATACATCGATGTGAGATTATTGGTGTTGTAAATTGTTAGATATTTAACACAAAACAAACTTGAATTAGCATCAAATAGTTTCTGTTGGAATTTGTTATTCTTTGTCACAATATTCTATTGTTGTAAATGTATTAAAACTATTATCAGTATGGTTATAATTCAAATACACATTGTGCATTTCACACTTAAAAATGTAATTTGTCTGACGTGTTTTATGAAAATAAAAGTGTTTGATGCAGGGAGAATTGCACCCCTTGGCGAGTTTCTTGCTGGTTCTTCTCGTTACAAGGTCTCCCGCCGTAGGGTTTTCTGAACCAATAGCGTAGCATCCTTGACAATCACAAAGGCTTAATAATAACTTCAATAAATGAAATTGAATATTAATTATTGAGTTATTTATTGTAATACCTGACCCATAATCTTAACAATTAGGTATAAAAATCGACCCGTCTCACAACTTTCGAACACTCACTGGATTCGAACCCGTCTCATCGAAAGCAAAAAATCGACCCGTCTCACGTTAGTTACTTGTGAGGCGGGTCGATATTTTTAATACATAAGTACCTACTTTATTTTCAAAAATAAAAATTGCATTGTGAACGTCGGTCAATGCCAATGCGAAGCGAATTAGAATTAGAAGGTGAAGTGCTCTGGCCTCACATAGACATTTCGCGCCATGAAAATGTAACGAAATGTGTGAATTAAAATTATCTTAGATGCCGAACAATGCCGCGCTCGGCCTGCGATCGTTGATGTTAAGCACCTTTCACGATGGTCGGTCACGGGCTGGGTGACCAAAAACTTTTCATCTCGAGCTCCTCCGTGCTTCGAAAGACACGTTAGGCCGTAGGTCCCGGCTGCATTTGCTGTTGTAAATACCCACCAACCCGCATTGGGCCCGCGTGGTGGGTCATGGCCCACTCTCCTTATCCATCCTATAAAGAAGGCTAGTACCCAAGAGTCGGGATATTAAACGGCTGATGATGATGAAGATGCTGAACAATGAAGTTGTTTAAATGATATAACATCTCTCTTTTGCAGTCGGGGTCTAAAAAGGAGCTAAAAAGAAACTTTATCTTTAGTTATATAGTGAAACAGTGATCATGAGCCTTTAGTCTTCAAACAAATAAATGCCAATCGTTGAAAATAAATCGTAAAGGCGATACTCGAAAAAATTATGCTGAAGCGAGATAGCAATGAGAAAACACCGCGAGCGTGAGATCGATTTTGCAGATTAGGCAAACACAAAATCACTTCGTATTGAAAAACTATAGCGATTCATTTCAAATGCTTCTACACGATCCTAAATATTATTAGTGTCCACTAACTAAACCAACTTCCAATAGTATATGCAACCCCATTTAAGAAAAATCTTGAATTTTCATATTTTTTAGAGGTCTTTTCGAAAAGAAAAATTGTCGAGGCAAAATCATAAAATCGTGTTTCTGAAACTATACAAATCTAGATACAGGTATGAAGAAATATTATATCTTATTACTTACCAGATTTGTAACAAGTCGTCCTATAGTTTTATATCAAAAAGTCCATACATTTTCACAACTCTAAGCGTCCTATAGTTTTATATCAAGAAGTCCATACATTTTCCGAGTAACGCCTTAAATAAAGCTAAATTGTTGAGAATACAAAATACATTTTCGACTTTTAACACAATTTTTATTTTAAATAACGTGCAATTCGATTTTCTTGTTCGTGATAACCAATGATACTTTATTGGTAAAATATCATAAATACGAGTTACATTCACGTCGAAATATTGGGAAATCCTCACGGATTCGGACGGACATTTTGCTACATTAAGTCTACCATAGACCCGAGCAAGTTCCAATAACTAAAATATTAAATTAATTTTGCTTAAATGGAAACTGATATTTCTATAATCGAGATTAATAAATAGCAATAATATATTTTGTTACTAAAGGTCTATTGGAAAATCAGTGACACAACAGCCGATCATGATTTCACGAGGTTTCTGGGTAAGATGTTCCAAAACTGCCGATTTCAAGTTCCATTTGAACTTTAAAGAATGTCGATTTAGATCTCAAAGAAACGGTCTAAAGTGTTTCGGTTCCGCTTTTTTTTTACTTCACACCAACGACCAGCCTATAACGTAACTACAGCTCGGTTCATAATATGCTGCGACGATTTAGCACTCACTTCGCAGGCATTTGAGCAAGTTGATAGTAATTAATCAAAAGCCCTGAATATCTTAGGTAGCTACTTTGATAGCAACTATCTTACACCCAATCCCACTAAGACACAGTTCTGCGTATCTGTGATAGATAGCGAAACTGGTAAAAGTGGCCGTTTTTGACACATTTGCTGTCTACTTCTAAGAATGACAATGAGGCAATGTAAAATAACGGTACCTTCTAAAAATACTAGACTATGGGCCAAATCCATGTAAAGTTTTATTAAAATTGTGTAAGTATTAAAATTACAATCACTATCACTACATAGTATAAAACAAAGTCGCTTTCTCTGTCCCTATGTCCCTTTGTATGCTTAAATCTTTGAAACTACGCAACGGATTTTGATGCGTTTTTTTTTAATAGATAGAGTGATTCAAGAGGAAGGTTTATATGTACTTTTTATCCCGATATTCCCACGGGAACGGGAACCACGCGGGTGAAACCGCGGGCGGCCGCTAGTATTAAATAAAATTCACCGCGGCACCACTTTCGCACTCACTTCGCAGGCATTTGAGCAAGTTGATAGTAATTAATCAAAAGCCCTGAATATCTTAGGTAGCTACTTTGATAGCAACTATCTTACACCCAATCTCACTAAGACACAGTACTGCGTGTTCCACCTGAGGAACCGAGAAGCAAAGCGGAGCCTAAACCTGTCATGGTGAGGAATTCGTATTGCACACAACAGCCTCCCAAAATACCTGGAAATAACACTAGACAGAGCGCTGACATTTAGAGCCCATTGTAGGAACACCGACATGGTGGCGTTTTGGTATAGGTACCTCAGCACCTCGATATACCTGTAGTCTATTTGGCACCTCTGGAGAGACTGCACCACGGCCCAGGTCTCGATCGAATCAAAGGCTTTCTCATAGTCCACGAACGCCAAGCAAAGTGGCAAGTTATACTCTTCGGTCTTCTGTATAACTTGCCGCAGCGTATGAATGTGGTCTATGGTACTGTAGCCTTTCCGGAACCCGGCTTGTTCGGGAGGTTGGAAGTCGTCGAACCTGCGAGCGAGACGATTCGTAATGACTCTCGAAAACAACTTATAGATATGGCTCAGAAGCGAGATGGGTCTATAATTCTTCAAGAGAGTTTTATCACCCTTCTTGAAAAACAGCATCACATCGCTTCTGCCCCATGCCTTTGGCGTTTTGCCCTCGAGGATGACAGAGTTGAAGAGCTTCTGGAGGACCTTAAGTATCGGCTTACCGCCCGCTCTTAGAAGTTCTGTTGTGATTCCGTCATCACCCGCCGCCTTGTTGTTTTTGAGCTGCTTGAGAGCCATTCTAATCTCGTACAGGCTGACGTCCGGGATATCTTCGGTATAGAACTCCGATTACAGAACCAGAGCTCTAATCCTATCCAACTACAGCGAGGTGTGAGACAGGGAGATGTCATCTCTCCCAAACTGTTCACAGCTGCGTTGGAGGATATTTTTAAGCTGCTGGACTGGAAAGGATGCGGCATCAACATCAATGGCGAGTACCTAACACATCTACGGTTTGCCGATGATGTAGTTCTTATGGCTGAGACCTAGGAAGACCTGAACACAATGCTCGAAGATCTCGGTAATGCTTCGCAAAGAGTGGGTCTTAAGATGAACATGGACAAGACGAAAATCATGTCCAATGCCCATGTTGCACCCGCTCCAGTTAATGTTGGGAACATTACACTCGAAGTTGTTGACCACTATGTTTACCTAGGACAGACGGTCCAGTTAGGTAAGTCCAACTTTGAGAAAGAGATCTCTCGTCGAATCCAGCTCGGATGGGCAGCGTTTGGGAAGCTCTGACATATATTCGCGTCCGAAATACCTCAATGTCTCAAGACGAAAGTCTTTGACCAGTGTGTGTTGCCAGTAATGACCTATGGAAGTGAGACGTGGTCTTTTACTATGGGTCTCATAAGAAGGCTCAAAGTCACCCAGCGAGCAATGGAGAGAGCGATGCTTGGTATTTCTCTGCTCGATCGAATCAGAAATGATGAAATCCGCAGGAGAACTAAAACAACCGACATCGCTCGAAGGATTGCATCATTGAAGTGGCAGTGGGCGGGACACATAGCGCGGAGAACCGATGGCCGTTGGGGCGGAAAGGTTCTTGAATGGCGACCGCGTGCCGGACGACGTTCCGTGGGCAGGCCCCCTACAAGGTGGACCGACGATCTGGTCAAGGTCGCGGGAAGCCGCTGGATGCGGGCAGCGCAGGACCGATCGTTGTGGAGATCCTTGGGGGAGGCCTATGCCCAGCAGTGGGCGTCGTTCGGCTGACATGATGATGATGATGATGTAGGAACACCCAGCAGAAGTAAAAGTACGCAATAATTTACTGAGTCAACTTACCTCCATCAGCCTCGCTGGAAGTGCTGCAGTTGACGCGGACGCCGCGGACGAGTACATCAGTCCGGTTTGAAGCCGCTCAGCTCACTTCAAAGTTGTGGATACAGCTCTTGACGGCACATGCCGAATTGACACCTGTCTGCAACCTACCGTACCCCGGTAGAGAAGCTGTACCCACTACCTGGCGTTGCACCCCCAGAGATCCGAAGACAAGTGGCTCCATTCCGGGCCGGGCCGATGCGAGTTGGTAGGTCTAACTAAATCATAAATCAGGTCACCAAAATACAGACATTTTCCGAGAAGTCCCACTTTTATTTTAGGTATAGCGCTTCACATGGTGGAGGCGCCTTAGCGAGCTATATAATCGTCCTCTTGTGTTTCCGAAAGAAGGAATATCAAAAGTCAAAATGAAGGTCGTCAAGTATGATGGAATGAAAGGAAGAGTGGAGGATTTTCTGCGCAGTTTCGAGATGATGGCGGCGCTACAACGATTCGACGAGGACACAAAGAAGCTCGCCTTTGGCGCGTGTTGCACGGGCTTAGCATTGCATTTTTACATGAAGATCGTCGAGTCTTCAAAAGATTACAATGAAGTCAAAGCCCTTTTTAAAAGCAAGTTTAAGGGGGTGTCGAAGGGCCGAGTTTTTTATGAAACAAGTTTTGTCGCAACGGAAGTAAGAATTGCAACAGAGCAAAGGACGCAATACAAAGGGTTTTTTTGTAATAAATGACATGTACGAATAGTGTAAGAAACGGTGTAAATAAAAACTTAAATTTCAAAGTCCCTAGTGTATTATATACTGGGACTAGCGCTCCGCCCGCAACTTCGTCTGCATAGAATTGAGCCATTCACGCGACTTTGAACTAAAAAATATTTTTTATTATTGTTATTATAAATAGCAATTAAATTAATTAAGTGAAAATTTTCAAAATCAGTTACTTAAGTAGTTTTTTAAGTTTATTCGTCATAGCGCCACCGTGCAGTTTTACCTACATGATACCCGTTCGTTCCCGTACGAATATCGGGATACAATGTAACCTAGTTTGTAACTTAGGAATAATGTAACTTTATTTGGATGAAATAATTTACGAAACCGGTCCCGTAATTTTTTAGTTTATTCGTTATTTGGCTGCACGCGGTGGTACCCGTAGAAATTTCGAAACAAAATGTAGTTTAACTATACAACTCAGGAAATATGTAGCTTTTAAGCATGTAGCTAAAGAATTTTCAAAATCGTACTGTAGTTTTTGAGTTTATAATAATATCCTCTTTTTTATTCCCATATGGGGTGGGGAGTTAGATTTCAAAAGTTCTTTATTATTGCTCACTTAGTAAGTATAAAGTTTCAAGTGAATCTATTGTAGAAATAAAAGAATTTCGTTCAAACGCGGAACCCCTATTATCTCCTCAGAGGGGGAATCCTTGCTTAGTGTAATCTTCTTGTCAGTTAAGAAATCTTGAATGGGTGGTAGGAAAATATTGACGATTCGTAAGTACATATTTATTTTGTCTAAGTGAATAAATATTTTTTTCATTTTCATTTTCATTTTCGTGCTTATTTACGTCACTTGAGAATTCTATAGTTTCAAATGAATCCATTAAATAAATAAAAAGTTTCAAACAAACTCTTCCAAAAACCTTCTCTTAGAACTCCTCTACACTCGTCAAGGAACATACCATGTTTTCCAGCTTCTTGTGCCTGGTCGAGGACTAGTATTGCTAGTATACTAGTCCTCGACCAGGCAGACCTACATATATATTCTTTGACTATAGTCAAAGAATATATATGTCGTGGTCACTGTCAGATCATAAAATTGGTAATTTCTGCAAATAGTCGTATTTCATGAAATGACCAATTTAAATTGACAGTATCGTTAAAAATTCAACGTTTAATGATATGTTCAACAACCTTTGGCCATATCATGAAAAATTTACCATTTCATGAAATGATCAACTATATATCATGAAATTATCGGAAATGAATGTAAAGTTTCCGTGAGATCAAAATTTGTCTTTTTAAATTTATATTCTGGCGCTTCGCCGGCCGCTGCCGCGGCACGCTCGCTTCGCTCGGTTCGCGCTGTTTTTTGTCACAGTTCTAACCTAACCTAACCAAAAATTACCTATTTATTTTATTGGGATTTGCGTTTTCTAAGCACTGCGCCCCTTTGCTACACTTTAACGTGCATTTGACTGCACTTGTATCTCAAATTGTCGCAATATTACTAACTTTTGTGATAAAAAATGTCAAGAAACAATAACAAAACCACATCAGCGCCTCTAGCGGGGCACAATGTAACTATTTTACGATATGATCACTAGCGATTGACCATTTCATAAAATGACCATACGTTTAGATGTTCATATCATTAAACGCTGATCACTCAATGATATAACGAGCGGATTTTGATAATTTCATGAAATACGACAATTTCATGAAATGACCAACCATTTCATGAAATTTAGGGTTCCGTAGTAAATGTTCTAAATCTACTACGCCTGGATTTGTTTTTTATTTGCATGTTTTCAGGGTGGTTGTGTTTGTTGATGTGGACTGTTTTTTGACCAGAGATCAATTTACTCGTGACACACACTTTGTGTTGTCTGAAAGCTGCAATGGATGTCAATTTTACTAAACAATTTTTTATTAAACAATAAGTACTATACTCTGCCTTAGACCCATTCACTTCATTTATGTAGGTACTCGTGAAAACATTATAGCGATAGGCTAGGCGAAAGTGGCGCCGCGGTGAATTTTATTAAATACTAGCGGCCGCCCGCGGTTTCACCCGCGTGGTTCCCGTTCCCGTGGGAATATCGGGATAAAAAGTACATATAAACCTTCCTCTTGAATCACTCTATCTATTAAAAAACGCATCAAAATCCGTTGCGTAGTTTCAAAGATTTAAGCATACAAAGGGACATAGGGACAGAGAAAGCGACTTTGTTTTATACTATGTAGTGATTGTAATTTTAATACTTACACAATTTTAGTAAAACTTTATATGGAATTTTTAGGGCTCGTAGTCTAGTATTTTTTGTCGGTATCATTATATTCCCTCGTAGTCACTACTAGAAGTAGATAGCGAAACTGGTAAAAGTGGCCGTTTTTGACACATTTGCTGTCTACTTCTAAGAATGACAATGAGGCAATGTAAAATAACGGTACCTTCTAAAAATACTAGACTATGGGCCAAATCCATGTAAAGTTTTATTAAAATCGTTTTCTATTAGCAATTTATTAAATAAAAACCTCTTAGGGCGCCACTTTCACCTAGTGTCTACGAAAATTCTGTTTCAATTGACATCCGCCATTTTATTTCGACAGTACGCGCCATTTAGAAATTTATGGCGAACGCAAAGCAGTCACACCCCAGAAATACTTGTTGTTTCAACAGAAAGAAAAAAATCTATTGATAATATGGCACACATAAACTAAGCGGTAGCAGCGCCTCTACTGGTAATGTACTACATGTTATGTAAGTAATGTAATTGTTTGTGATGACTGATGAGAAAATAAATACTTTTTATTAAAAAAAAACTTTTTACTAAAGACAAATATAAAACTATTTTACGATGTCATCAAATAGGGGAAGGTTGCGATCATTGAACCACATAATTTTAAGGCACCATAACTATTTAAATATAAGTGATAGAGTAAAAGTAATGATTAATTTAATCCTTCTTTGATATATTTTAGATCTTATATTTATTTTAAATGATTTATTTCAATTCAACGTTAAGTAGTTTTAATAATACAGCAACAGAAACATTTTTAATTATGTTTCTTTCTTTGGACCACCGTTGCATTGAATGGACCACCACGTTGCCATCAATGGACTTAGGAACGTTTGTACTGAAGGTCCAATCATGGCAACTTAATTAAATCACTATTTTAATCAGTTTTTTATTATGTACAAGAATCAATCATAAAACTTTTTAATCACTTATTTATTATGTATTTATTTATTATTATTACTTAATAACACTAAGTAGGTACTATAAAAGTCACTATTTATTGTAAATTTGTCACAATAACTGGTTAAAATAATTAAAGTTTTTTTTATTGGACCGGTCCATTCATAGCTTCACTATGGTGAGCCAATGATAGCAACTAGGTATTCATTAAAAGAAAAACAAAATATAAAAAATTGAAACGAAATTGGAGAAAATCTCAACAACATACTAAACCAGAGATAAATAGCCTGTATAAAAAAAATATATCATTGAATTTACAATATTATTACAGTACTAACATCGATATTCCCGTTCGAAGATTTTTATAGTGCGATCGATACAAATTACAAACACGTTCACGCATGTCACTCCGCAACGCGCGGCGCACGGGTACTGAACTGAGGTTTGAAGGACACTCGCCGAGCTCGCCACCGTTGCCTAGCAACGCAACGGACACGTTAAATCGTTTTAGAAATACTTTGGTGGTCCAAACAAAGCGCTGGTCCATTGATCGCAATTTTCCCCTAATCTTGACCATTTCATGAAGTTATATTGTTGCCCATATCGTGAAACGATTTCTTATTATAATCTGCCCAATCCACATCATGATGTGGCCAATTGACAGTGAAACATTTCATGAAATTTTCGAGCATTTCATGAAGCGAGCAAATCTACGATATGGCCACGACGACATATCCACTGCCAGTTTTTTAAAGGCATGTACCGCGTAATTCACTAAAATTTACATATTTTGAAACGGTTTTTCTCCAAAATATATTATAACAAGAGTCGAAGTTGTTTCATTATTTTGTTCATGCTTTCATGGCAAATATTTGAAAAATCTTAGCTCTTAGTATTTTTTAATAGAAACGATTTACGTTAGGAAATTTGTAATTTTTTACGACAATATTCTACTCAATAACGCTGATGTGATGGTTGTTTATGATTTACGTTATGTAATGTGACAGCAGTTATATAATGTTATATAATGTGACAGCAAATTTTTTAAAAGCCTATTAGGTTTCACGTTTTGAGCTCTTTGGATCCTCCCTTCTTGTCCTAAGATTCCATAAAAATCGGCAGACTCAAGTGTAAGAAGCCTTAACTTAAAGGGTTTGAATATGTGAGCAGGCCAGGTTTCGTGCGCAAGGTAGCCCGGGGCCACAGAATAAATGCTACTAGTAAAAGGTAGGAATGCGAGTTATGACTCATCGCCTCGATCTTGAAAGATCTAGAAGGATCTCGATATACGCTTCACACTGAGATCTTTCCAGGTCTTTCGTGATCAAGGCGATGAGTCATACATAAGTCGCGTTCCTACACTTATATTGCTACTAGCCTTCCGCCCGCGGCTTCGCCCGCGTGGACTACACGATGTTATCCCGCGGGAATGTGACATTTTCCGGGATTAAAAGTAGCCTTTGCCACTCTCCAGCTCCAAAACTGTCCCCATTACAAAAATCACGTCAATCCTTTGCTCCGTTTTGACGTGAAAGACGGACAAACAAACAATCACACTTTCACAATTATGATATTAAGTATGGATGGACTACTAGCAGTGGTATTTGTCCTGTGCTCGGGCATGGAATATTCGATCTCGGCACGCAAGCAGGGCCTGAATTGTTTGTACACTCGCTGAATGTTTCATCGCAGTGGACTTGTTTAAAGGAACGCGTGCTCCACGTCCTACAGCTTTTTATTAATAGCACATGATTGTATTAGTTACATTTTCTTTGCCGTTATATCAAAAGGATGAAATTAATGAATAAGATAAAACTGAATTTCCGTAGATAATAAACAAGACAGTGAAAGTTTTCAGTTTTGCAATTCTCCATTCTATATTAATATTTTAATTGCGAAAGTAACTCTGTCTCGCTTGTGTCCGCCTGAATGTTGCCTTTCTACGCTTTGACACGTTCACTGTGTTAAGGGGTCTTTTCGACCCCGTACATTGCTTCCTTTCAGAACGGGAGCAAAAAACAGTGTTTTCCCCTTGGTGTGGGAGCTGTATCTCTCCAAGATACAGAGGATACAGGAGATACAGCTCCAAATGTGTACACATCGACTGGACTCGACATCTAATCCATGATGTATTCGTTGGTTTTCTTTCATTTAATTCATTATTTTGATAAGAGAGATTGTATACATACGAATTAAAATAGAATAGAACAGACCAGAACAGAACAGATTAGAACAGAGCAGAACACAACAGAACAAAACAGAACAGAATGGAATAGAATAAGATATATAAGATAATATTTAGTGAATCACACTCATCGTGACATGCAAAATTATTATAAAAACAATTAACAAAATTAAATTAGATTAGATTTTCATCTTTATTAATAAAATCAACGCCAAAAATATTAAACGTCAAGAAAAGTGTTATGTTGGATGGTATAAAGTTAAATTAAAGAATTATTAAATAACAAAATACAATTTGGTCAAACAGGCAATTTAAAGAGTCAGAGCCAAACGTTCCGTAGATCGCCATGTCCGTCTGTCCGTCCCCAGCCTAGCTCATAGGCTCTTAAGGCTGCGATTCCCCAAAATAGGGTATTTTAAATTATGGATTACTCGCAAATCTATAAGTAGTAGTTGGCGCTTTAGCAAAATTTTACTGTTAATTATTTACTCACCACATTCTATTAGTAAAACAAATTAACGCCAAAATAAGTAATTCATCTGGCAGTTACATTGTTGGCAAGTGGCTCAATAATCGCCTTTCGCGATGGTACACATTTAGTTCCAGCGCAATCCATCAATTAGGTACTAACTCAATGATCGTTCAATTTATCGATCAAGAGTAAATCTGTCAGCGATCGGCTCGTGATCTATCGTCTATTGCAAATCTTTACACTAAAAGGGAATCTAGGGTTTAACAATTTATAGTTCAAATATTGTAACGCTTTTCAATATTGTGTTGCGCTATATTCATTTTATGCTCTACGCAGAATCAATTTTTACAGCGATGTTTTTCATCATTAAATTTTGCACGTTTTTATCGGAATAAGAAGAAACTGTTTAAGCTGTTACATAGAAAGTACAGTCAAACCAATATAATCATGACATGACCCATTATGCAATTTTTTTTTCCACAACTGGGTAGCACTTAGCCTTCATCACACCTGATGTTAAGTGCTGATAAGGCTGAAGGTGGAAGCGCACTACTCCCGGAATCCTCAATCAGTGAGGAACTGGCTATCTTATCTCTTACTGCCGGAACACAATAATGCTGAAAACATCATTGTTATGGCGTCAGACTTAGATAAGATGGTGGATAGCTAGCCGGGCGGACTAAGAAGAAGTCCTACCACCAACCAAACCGAATACAATCTGTACCCCCACTGGGAATCAAACCCGGGACCTCTCAGTCTGAAATCGGTGGTGTGAACCACTAGACCACAGAGGCGGTAATAATTTGCTTGAAAGCGTCAAAAATATAAAGGTCCGTGCCAATGCCAACAAGTTTGTATTTCAACTTTATGGAAAATAAACTTATGGTGGGCCACGATTTAATTGGTTCGACTGTACAACATCGAGTCAACCAAATTGTATGTAGCAGTACATGTTTTTTTCGCGAATTCGAAGCTATCCCTCTATTATAAAATAAAAAAGCGAATTGGTCATTACTAGAATCAGCGACTAAACGCTATGTTCGTATTTATGGACACTTGCATCCACTAAAATGTTTGTACCTAGCAATAAAAAATAGTGGTGTTAGTATAATATTCATACTAATATTATAAATGTGGAAGCGTGCTTGTTTGTTTGTTTGTCTGTCTTTCACGACAAAACGGAGCAACGAATCGACGTGGTTTTTGGTATGATAGTTTGGCAGCTGGAGAGTGGCATACGCATCTTATTAACATCGTGAAAACTACGCGGGCGAAGCCGCGGGCGGGAAGCTATATAGTGCGTTATAAAATTACAAATCGCTGTGACTTGTAGGCATAACGTAATAGCTATTTCAGATAAAAGCTGCCTTTACACATACCTACTCACATTCACGGTTCAATGGTCTCTCAAAAGAAAGTGCATGTAAATATTCATCTGTGAGATGGCAGAAAAATGAGAATGCACACGCGCGCCGCCCCCTCGTACTTTTGTCATGTTCGAAAACTGAATCGCGCACACTCCTGGTACCGAGTGAAAGCACGTTTCCCGTAGAGTAGAGGCAGCTATTTCGTGGAAATAGCAAAAGCCCAATATGAGACACACAGAGTGCAAAAAATTTATGAGCCCTGGAGGGAAACAGCCCTAAATCCTATATGGTAGCTCATTTCACTGAAAGGAAACATTCTTTTATTAGAAGCTTTTTATTAACTTGCCATGTAAGTTAGTTAGTTAGTGGGGGACAAATCTTGCAAGCTTAATTTGACCCAATTCCCAGTGTCCGATGGAGCTGAAGTTTTGTATACTGACAAAGGTGACAATACAAAATGTAAGTACAGTCAGTAAAAAAGCTTGTCATGAAAATGAATTTTTTACTAAAAACTTATTTAATATTTAAAAAGAAAATCTATCTGCATTTGTAGATTTTTTTAAATCTGCATTTGCATAGAGAAATACAACATCAACTCGACTCGACATCGGGATTCGATCATCATCTTTTACTATTTACCTTGCATTTAATAAATCACGTTTGTTAGAGAGATTTGATCCAGGAACAGGATTGACCTTATCGATTGATGCGATAAAACTACAGAAATGTTGTTTTTTCTAATTTGAGCCGGTTCGATTCCTGGGCAAGTCAAGCTAATGTTAGAAAATCTTTGAAAGCAGATTTGTTTATTTTTAACATTAAAATAATGTTTCTCTTCAGCAAAACAGTTTCTTTTTTCAAACTAAAAAAACAATTTGTATAGTGAGTGTGTGTTACTAGGAATGACCATTACCATCAGATAAATTAGTGCTGCAGCACTAACTCTAGGTAATATCTTGACAATATCGCCGAAATAGCATTACTTTGGTACTTACTTCATTTTCTTATCATCGCAACTCGTGTTTCACATTTAAACTACCCGTGCTGGAGTGTATGGTGTGTGCTGGATATTATAATGTGAAGGCTGCCACACACCAAAAAGTATCGCAGACGTGCTGCATTAACGTCTGCGTGCGTCATGATTTGTAATATTTGAACTTGTAGGTGTCTCAGACGCAGTGCGATGCAACACTGTCGGTGTTAATACATTTAATACACAATACAGTTAAACTTAGTTACAGTTAAGGCGAGGATTCCCGACCGAAATACGCACGCTAAGGGCGTTTGTGCACTACACTGAATTTTACCGATCCGGAAAAAAACGGATGCTTGTATTTTAATAATTTAATCATTTATAATAGTAAGAATTTATTTATTTCATGTAGTTTCAATGTTTCGAACCCTTAACTACACGAAATAAATAAATTCTATTATTTATAATAATTAATTATTAAAATACAAGCATCCGTTTTTTTCCGGATCGGTAAAATTCAGTGTAGTGCACAAACGCCCTAACGCTTGCTCGGTCGCGCTCGATACACTTCGCGCGGACCCAGCGGCAGCCGGCAGTGAACTGTGAACTCGCGAGCGCCCCGCGAATCGAAAATCACTTAAAATTCGATTAAAAATTAAATAATAAAAAGTTTAAACTTGTGACGGCCGGAATCCCTCGGCTATTTGAACAAATATTTGAGACAATTATTTTCATATGTTTTTCATTAACTAAAACCAAGTAGGTATACTGCAAGTAATATGATATTTGAATTATTATTAGACGGATGTTTGGGATTTTATTTGACACAGTAAAATATCACCAATCGAAAAAAAACGGCCGGAAGCACTAGATAAATAACTGTAAAATAATATCGCTTCCCGGCAAAAAAAGTGTCACAATACAAAAATTGCCGTTTCGAGAAAATGTAACTTTAATAGATTTTTGTTCATTTAAATGTCAATAATTTTAAAACTATAATAATCAGATTACTGAAATTTTATGTGCAAATAGCTTGTTTATCCACTTGTCTGTTGATTGCCGGATTCCGCCAAATGCTCGGTCTGTTGAAAGCCGGAATCCGGCAAAAAATTTTCAAAATGAAAAGTTTTTTTTGAATTTTATTTAATAAATAAAACGTGTGTTTAACAAGTGGTTAAGTTTATATTTAAGGCTTTAAATTTAACAGAATTTTTTTAACTTTTTTTAAAGTAACTTTTAAGAAACTCTTCAATTTGATGTATATTATGATTTATGACTCTTTATTCGATTAAAATTTCTGAAGTTTCAAAAATAATAAACATTTTAATGTACCTAATCACCATTACTTTTATTAAATCCTTCAATATTAATAAAAGATAACGAAAAAGTAACCAAATATAAAATAAAACATGAAAAACAAACTTCTTTCGAAGTTTTGGCCTTATTAAAATACAAGTTAATACGTTTTTCTGGCGATAAAGAGTCACATCACACGTTAATACGCTTTTCTGGCGACACAGTACACGTCTACTCTGTATTAACAAGTATTAATACAATAATGTGACACTGTTCACGCTGGTGATCGGAGCGAAACAGCTCCGTGAAAAAGAGAACTTAGAGTCATCTAGCGGTAACCATGCGCAACATAATAACGATGTTTTTGCAGCCGAACAAATGAAAAACGCGCTACTTAATGCTGTGATTATGTCATTTTGTACCCAATATGTGTTGTGACACTTTTCTTGCCGGGAAGCGATATATTATATTTTTTCCAAATTTTAAGTACTTGAGAACAGGCCATGATCCACCACGCGGGCCCAGTGCGGATTGGTGAGTATTAACGATTGCAAATACAGCCGGCACCAACGGCTTAACGTGCCTTCGAAGCACGGATGAGCTCGACATAAATAGTTTTTGATCACCCCTCTCGTGACCGACCAATGCGAAAGTTGCTTAACCTCAACGATCGCAAGTCGAGCGCGCTAAAACTGCGCCACGGGCTCCTCAAATAGCCAGCAGCTCACGGGCGGCGCATTTGTGGCGCATTTATCAGATCTGGACAAGACATTAGGCTTCTTCCTCTCATCTCTTTCCTATAATTTCTCTCTCTTGAGCTTAAAAATCCCCCAAAACTTGTCATGCAAAAAGCTAAAATTATCTTATGGAACCCTACTCTATTTTGCAATACAGTTTAAATAATAAATGTAAATATTTTGTAACAAGAATGTGTTTCATAATAGTTATTAAAGTCAGAATTCATTCCGGTGACAATAAAACAATGTTATTGTTTCATTATTGCATATTCTTTGAAAAGCTGGCACGCAACAATTTCTCTACAATTTTGCAATTTAGCTCTTTGAAAAGTCGTGTGCATTTCGTCGACACAAAATTGTCAAAGCTATTAAATTTAAGGCTCTTACATTTGCCTGCCAATTTGTATGGAAAAATACAAGAAAGAAGGTCCAGAGGGCTCAAAAAGTGTTAATAGATTTTAAAAAAATATTTGGTACTTATCGAAAATCTAAAAAAACTAAGATATTCGCGTTGTTGAATACTTAAGTATAATATAGGAAAAATGTGATAGTAAAAAACCACGAGCCCTATAAGCAGCTTTTAGTACTTACAAAATTGCATTGTGAATGCATAAAAATAATATAAAACTTAAGTATAATGTCACAGAAAATTATAAGTTTGTAACAAATATTAACCAGAAAATTACCTGTTTAATCATATAACATTATTATTTTAACCGCCACATCTTCAGTAGTTTGCGAAAAAAACCGTTTTAACCAGCATTTAACTGAGGTGAATTTATGAGCTTCATACCCTTAAATTCAAACATTTCCATTATATTTTCACCGTTTTTCTGTTTAGTTATTCTCAATTTGGGACACATTTTCCAAGATAAAAACTCTTTTGATATCGTTTCACACTTTTTAATATCTTAAACATGTATAAACTTTTATTACTTTCTTGTTTAATGTAGGTACTTAAGTATTTTTTTTTTAAGTTGGCTATGATTTTAACCGACTCTCAACTTACAACCGTTTAAAGAAACTGCCCCCCTAGACAAGTGGCTTTCTATTAGCGAATTCGCCAGTCGAATAGAAAGAAAATGTATGGGATTGTCATTAGCGATTGAAATGTAACGTGACAGCTAATTTCAATCCCATACATTTTCTTTCTATTCGACTGGCGAATTTGCTAATAGAAAGCCACTTGTCTAGGGAGGCAGAACTGAAGACTAGTGTCCCTACAGTTGAACTAAAAATCCAGTGTTAGAGAACAAAATTAATGTTGAAAAATTTTAACATAAGTAGGTATGTGAAAATAACTCATCATCTATCTTCTATAATAAAGATGAATGTTGCTAAGCGCAAAACTCAAGAACGGCTAGACGAATTCGACATTTTTTTTTCATATGTCCCTAAGTCCCACTGCATGTTTATAGGGAGAGAAAAAATATAAAAATTGCATGGAAAATAGTAAAAACCGCACTTTTCGTTTCCCATACAAACCAGCTACCTACAAAACATTTGTCGTAAATTGTTTATCCTTCTTCCACATTAAAACGGAGCAACGGATAGACGTGATTTTTGGTATGGGGATAGTTTGGGAGCTGGAGAGTGACAAAAGTTACTTTTTAGCCCGGAAAAATATTAGGTTCTCGCGGGATAATGTCGTTTAGTCCACGTGGGCGAAGCCGCGGGCGGAAGGCTAGTATGAAATAAATTAAGAATGCTCAAATTGTGAATCAGTTTCTTGGCATCTCTAAGTTGCCCCTTGCTGGAGCTCATCATGCCTAACGTCATGTCATTCCATTACATTTTTTGCCCTAACAATATTTTAATACTGTGCCCTAACGATGCAATTTGATTGTAGGTATTGTAATAAATACGGAGGGTGTCTTCTAAAAAACTAAAACTGACTAATATTAGATTGTTATCCTTACGTTGATAAATGTAAAGCTGAATCCAATTAAACATAAAACGCCTATTATATATATGTTTTTCACTGAACGAAATTCATTTTGTATTAACTTTGACATTGTCAAAGTCGATGCTGCCTGAAAACAAACCACAGGATTACTGTTGCATTCAGCAAAGAGCCCAAAAACATCCCTATTAATTACTGTTTTCATACTCTCGTTTCGTTTCTAGCATGTAATCTTAAGTACCTATCCCCAGCATTGTTTGATCAAAAATCGTGAAACTATTTGAAATGAATTATATTTATAATTATGATTTATTATGTTGCTGTTATGGCTAACTATTAATTCTTTCGGGATATCCTACCTCTAATAAGCCTGGGATAGGTACAAGGTTAACGTCGCCGCACACGACACACGCGACAACCACTTGAAGCTAGAAAAAGAAACAAGTGACGACTACCGGTGTCAACAGTATGTGATATTTTATAATAGGGAACATGCAATATTTTTAGTTTTGTTTTCATTATAAAGAATTTCATGTAGAATAGGCCACAAAGATATAAAAAAATCAAAACATTGTAATTTAACGGAAAAAATGCGGTTTTAAATTGACAGTTGACATTTTCGCGCGAAAACGGACCTATAGTTCCGATGACGTCATTCCTGTCTGTCACAGGTTTGTTTGTATCGTACTTGTTCGTCGGTCGGTGGCTTTTATACTTTTGCCTATTTATTTTCTTGACTTTAGAGATATTTTATTGTAAAAAATAGTAAAAGTTTAAAATGGACTATCCATCAACATCAGGTGATCACAACAATACCACTAATATTCCAAAAAAAAGCCGTGTTGACTCATGTTTTGTGCCAATGTGTCCATCTACTTCAACAAAGTTTCCAAGTAAATTGTTTTTGACTGGACCTTCTGACCCAAAACTGAGAAGAAAGTGGTTTCAAGCTGCGAAGAGGAATGACAATTATTCTCCCAAGACCATTATTCGATGCTGTGAAGACCACTTTGACGTAAGTTGGCGATTATACTTGTTATATTGCTTGCGTACCTACGTAAAATTTTTAAATTTTTCATTTTTTGCATTCACAATGCAATTTATATGGTTGAAAAATGGAAAATGTAGTATTTAGAAAAAATCGACCCGTCTCACAACCAGCTCCGATGGGAGCTGGCTGTGAGACGGGTCGATTTTTTCTAAATACTATATTTTCCATTTTTCAACACTTTAGTTACCTACCTGCCTAGTACTTTTTACACTTACATACTTTGTCTTTATCATATTTTTATTGTCTATTTACAGTTGGAGAACGACGTCGAAAATTGTGTTTGGAGGAAAACTTTTTCTGAAAAAAGTTTCTATGTGTAGAAGCCGCTGAATAAAATACAAGGTTTAACAACAACAACTATGATTTATACATACTTACCGTAATAATTTAGTCCCTTTCATTTCTACACTAGAAAACTGCACTTTCGACAAAAAATGTGACAACCATGTCGACAGTAACTCTAGGTAAATTTCTGGAGTCTGCTTTGACAAACCCAACTTCCATTTTTATAAAAAAGCGTAATTAAATTCACGATAATTTATTCACTTTTCTAATGATAACATAACCTCAAATAAGTCTTCATAACAGGAGTGACGTCACTAAACGCTGATTGGTGTTTTGAAATGCGTTCCGTTACACGTCATTTTTAATTTGTAATATTATTAAAAATCAAAATAAATGTAAAATAAAAACGTTGCAGTAGCCCTTCATTTATGTTTTTTTAACATTTTAATCATAAAACTTTCATAAATATTAAAATTGCATCTTCCCTATTATACTAGCTGACCCAGCGCGACTTCGTTCCCGTGGCCCTACCCCCTACTCCACCCTACCCTACCCATACTCTACCCCTACCCTACTCTACCCCTACCCTACCCCTACCTCTACTCTACCCCTACCCCTACCCTACCCTACCCTACCCCTACCCCTACCCTACCCTACCCTACCCTACCCCTACCCTACCCCTACCCTACCCCTACCCTACCCCTACCCTACCCTACCCTACCCTACCCTACCCCTACCCTACCCCTACCCCTACCCTACCCTACCTATACCCTACCCTACCTTTACCCTATCCTACTTCAACTCTACCCCCACTTACCCCCTCTTCCCCTATTTTCTCACCGTAAGAACCTTCCTTGGACTTCCACGAACATTTCAAGACCAAAATTAGCCAAATCGGTCCAGCCGTTGACGCGTGATGTCGTGACCAAGGGAAATAGGGATTCATTTTTATATATATAGATGTATGAAAACCTACAGGAAATAGGTCGGTGGCGGCGTTTTGTGGTTGTGGTCGGTGTTTCGTGTGCAGTCAGGCTTAGGGCGTTTGTGCACTACACTGAATTTTACCGATCCGGAAAAAAACGGATGCTTGTATTTTAATAATTAAACATTTATATTAGTAATTAATTAAATACAAGCATCCGTTTTTTTCCGGATCGGTAAAATTCAGTGGTAGTGCACAAACGCCCTTAGGGTATCGGTTCGAACCGGGCGTCGGACGGTCGGATGACAACTGCAAGCGTCGACGCTCGATTTCATACAAAACAAAGAAAAATCGACCAGAAACTAGTATGTCGCCTGCAGTTGCGGTTCAGACTCGTACCTAGAGTAAACGAGAAACAGTATAGCAGCAAGGTAGAGCACAGTCACAGAATAATACCTATGTACAGTCCAACTTGTCTGACTCCCGGTTATCCGGTGTTATCTCACGACACCGGTGGTAGAGTAGCCACTCGCAACACAAAATTAATTGTCAAAATGTACCGTCAGCTGCGAGCAGTATGAAAAAAAATTGTCCCAAAAATGACTACCGGGACCGGGCCAAAAAGTTTGCAGCACTCTATTCTACCGTGCTACTATACCATTTATTTCATCCGCGTACAGCGAGCAGTATAAGTATTTTATAAAAAATATTAAAAGCTTCGATCATATAAATCGACGATTAAAAGTCACATCACAGAACGCAGGAACAAGGTTGTAAAGGACCAGTCACGCATTTTGTTTCGAACAAAGCGCAGGCCAGAGAGCCAGCTGACAACGTTTCAACTCTTGTCATACTTCGGTTCAGACCGCATGCGACGTCGCTCACTTTCCTACAACTACTACAAAGAGCAAGAGCTCTCTCTCGTAGTATGAAAATAGATGAAACGACGACGCATCGCTCGGCAGGCTTATTACCAAAACAAGCAACCAGTTGCTAATTGTACAATTGCAACGCGACTGCTACTAGTTGCGGTTGGTTTGCAATCGGTACAGTACGGTACGGTACCTTTCATACAATTTTAGTTTACAAATCGCTCGCTTGTGGCGCTAATCGTAGCGATCTACGTTCCGTAATACGAATATGTGTTTTGGGAGCGATTAATTGTTAATTGTCGCGATTGCAACTGTCACTATAAGATCGGTAATAAGCCTGCGGATCGTTGGTTCGCCCGCCAGCCGGCCATACGGCTTGCGCTTAAACAAGCTACTTGCCAGTGTCGTAACTATACCGTTCGGGGCCCCTGTGGCAAATTCACCACGTACTACGTACGTACGGTTTGCTGTTTTACGCAAAGGGCGTTTGTGCACTACCACTGAATTTTACCGATCCAATAATTAATCATTTATTTTAGTAATTAATGAAATACAAGCATCCGTTTTTTTCCGGATCGGTAAAATTCAGTGGTAGTGCACAAACGCCCAAAGGGTTTATGACGCGCGCCCCACCACGTTACTACTCCTGACGTCTGTCTTATGTTAAGTGACTACAACTATTGTAAGTTAATCAGAAAAACAAATAAAAGCGCAGGCCACATTGTGAGCGACTTTGAACGAAAACAGATTTAATACCTACTCCACCATGAAATTTTAATGAACTCGTTTTCGCTTCAAATCGCTACCAATGTAGGCTGCATTCTATAAAGAACTTACTAGTGAAGCTTTTGCACCCAACAAACTGTTTAAATAGATGTAAATAACATAAAACCTATGGACAGGGAAAAATTCAGTGCTCAGCGGCAGAATAGCGAACAGTAAATAATGATGCGTCACAGTCAGTTCCACTTTGACGCAAGATGTCAATGCATTATACATTATCTTCACAATGACCGATCTAGCGAATGCACATAGCGTGAATAACATAGTGAATATGACAACAGCGTTGTCTATCATTGTATACGGTGACATTGTTCCGAAATCGAATATACCTATTAGGCCTATTCTGAATGCGTAAGCGACGTGGTCCATTGAATCAGTCTGTAACAAACGGAATATTAAGTAAGGCACTCCTACACTGATGTTACAAAATGATGGGTAGGAATTAATTGAACACCAAACTGACCTAACCTAACTTACAAAAATATTGAAATGGACACTTTGTGCATTTCAGTATTTTAGGTACCTACTTACCTAGTATTTTTATGCCTCAACTAATTATTTCTCGAAAATGGTTGGAAACATTAGGAAAAGTTTGTTATGCATTTGATCACAAGATTTAAGAAATGTTTCCATGTAACCGGTTAGAAGAAAAGTTGAAAAACGCCAGTGGCCGCTAGACTGATACTTGAACGTGCTTGAACTCTATTTTTGATTCACTCGTATGACAACGAGTTGCCGCTCGTCTTCCAATTCGCTTTACGAGAATTCCTATATTTTTTTAATTATCGTCTACAGTCCTGCAAACTTGTTTTCCTTCAACCATCACGTTATTAAGTGTACTTTAAATTATAAAACAAAGTTTTAGACTTACAAAAGATGCTGGAGAACTTATATCAAACATGGTCGCCAAGACACTTTCGATTTTAAACTTATCAGTAAATAAAAATATCACAACAAAGGCAATTAGAGTTGTGTAAAATCTCCAGAAGAATGTAATCTTTAACATCTGAAATAAAGGAATGTTTAAGTGATTATTAAATAAAATAAATAAATAATTTCTTACAATCACACCAATTATCTAAGCTCAAGGAAATTTTATCAAGAAACTTGTGTCTTAGAAAAGTTGATAACGAATAAATATATACTTAAATACTTTTTGTTTGTAAAAACAGAAAACACCGAGACCTAGACAAATAGACATGTTCGTTCATGAACACAAATATTTACTTATTCGGGTATCGAACCCAAGACCTCTGGTTCAGAAGGCGGGTATCCGTACCCCTGCGCCTAATCGGTCGTAAACCAATCAAAAACCAAAAAAAGGTTCAAAGTGAAGTCCACTATCGATTTTTTATATCAATAATCAGTCACTATAGTCTTTAGCTGACCTGACGCTTCATGATTATTTCCATTTCAGATGGGAATGGAAAATAATTATGGAATAAAGCGAGCGTTGTATTTGGAGGGCTTGTTCAAAGTCCGCCTACACCATCTCATCTAAGTCTGACGCCATAACAATGATGTTTTCAGCAGTTAAAGATAAGATAACCAGTTCCTCAGTAATTGAGGATTCCGGGAGAAGTGCGCTTCCACCTTCAGCCATCACTTAACATCAGGTGTGATGCCGGCTAAGTGCTATCCCGCTGTCGTTTGCCTTATTTTGTTGGATTTTGGATTACAGTTTAGACGGCTGGCAACAAACAAGGTCATTCCTGTAGGATGACTGGCACCCGCTTTAGCAAACTGGAACCATAAAAAGCTGCACATTAAATATGTATTTAAACATACTTACGTTTATTATAATTTTGTACGGTACAGTCACATAAAAAAAATTGAACAACCAAATTACTGCGTAAATGAAAAAATTACGTGGTAATATATTATTATCTTGATGCTTGAAATGTTTTCTAAAACAAATAATTACCTAATGAGTACCAAGCAAGCTTGAAAGAATTAGGCTTATGGATATTACATTTATTTTTGCTCACATTTTTACCACTAACGGCCAGAATCAATAACCTATCTACAGATAGGGATAGGTGTGATTCAGATTAGTTGCCAGGCAACACCTAGCAAAACCGTGGCAACTGTCGTTAATTCTATGTTAATATCAAGCGTTGCATAGCAACTAATCTGGATCGCACCTATCCCTATCTGTAGATAGGTAATTAATTCTGGCCGTTAAACTACTGTTCAGTAATCAATAGTCTATGCTCAATTAAGGGCTATAAGTCTCTCCGCACACGGGCCACCGACCACAACCACAAAACCCCGCCACCAACCTATTTCCTGTAGTTTTCATACATTTTATATGAACTCGCCGCAAACGGTTGACACCCACCGCCCGCTGCCGCTAGTCGTCACTTGTTTTTTCTTCTAGCTTCTAATGACGGCGGCCGGCGGGCTCGCGTGTGGCTCGTGTGCGGCGACGGTAACACATTAATGTTGTGGCTTCGCACCGCTGAAATAAAATACCATGTTGCCGCCTAAATTTTAAAAAGAATATTGGTGGACGGTGAGGCATCAGGCAACGCACACGATCCACAAACGCCGTCACTTGAAGCTAGAAGAAGAAACAAGTGACGACTACCGGCGTCTTGGCGTTCATATAAAATGTATGAAAACTATAAGAAAGAGGTCAGCGGCGGCGTTTTTCGGTGGCCCGTGTGCGTCCAGGCTTTGACTCCGTTCAAGCGCATTCGCAAGTTATAGTCTACTTCGATGATTTTCCTGTGACGTTAACTTAATTTTTATACTACTTAGCTATACGCGATAAAAAACAACCTAAAGAATTTGGAAATCCGTGAAATCATCGCACTGAATAGCATACAAATTGTTACATTTGCATTTAGATTCTATTACCATGTTAATTAATTTCTTTTTAACTCAAGCAGCAAGAGCAAATCGAATCAATAACATAAAAAAATAAGATAATTTCTCACAGATAAAATATGTGTGCAGCTGTATGGGTAAAGTCAGTGATGTTTTGAATAAAGCATTGGTTCATTATATTTCTGGTGGAGACACAGGTAATGTTTAAACTGATCTTCTGGCATTTGGACCACCCAGGTGGTGTCTCCAAGCTTGCAAATAGAAATATACCGGCATCTGCTAGATCTTTACAATACTGTAAAAGGAAAATTTATTAAAGGAGAAACATTTTGTATTCTTATCTTACATACAAGGTGGAGACGACGATGACCGTGTTCGATTACCGAACGAAGTAAAAGCTTTCTTGTAAATGTATGAACGCATTTTTTCTTGTCAGTAAAATCGATATTAAGAACTGATAATTTTATATCGCGACTGCCGGACGCGCCAGTGTGGCCCCTCCCGTCCGTCTCAATATATTTGTTTTTCCCGCTCAACGCGGACGCAAGACGCGCCGCTCTAGTGTGGCCCACGACCACCCACGACTTAGGGCTCGTTCAAGGAGAGGCGGCGCGTCAAGCGGCGCGGTGCGTGACGCGTGCAGTGTGCTATCATTGCGCGCAAGCGACAGACTCTAATCAAATAAGTGAATAATGTGACGCACCAACCAACTGATGCAAAGTTTGTCCACGCCGCGCGCCAGCCGCGCCGCCTCTCCTTGAACGAGCGCATTATATATATATACCTATTTAGACTTGCCTTTTGACCGTTCTAAATGGGCCATTATAGCATATTGCGTTACGTTAGTATGTCTGTACTTATGGAGATATTAAAAAAAAATTACCCGACCCTTTTTCTTTGCGGCTTTGCGGCCCTGTGTAGTTTTTTACACCCCGTTATAATAATAGGATGACCTTTTACAATAAATATCAATGTGCAATATCATCTCCATACTGTGTAAGTGGGGTACTATTTTCTAACTCGATTTGTATGAATTCCCAGTACTGCAGTAAATGTCGCTCTACTAAAAAATTATTAACGCGCCAAGACGCATAAACTGAGATATACGTTTGATTTCTGTTTGTGGTTGGGTGGGGTGGAACGCTAATTTGCGTGGTCCTTTATAATAGTGTTACTGTTAAACTCACCAACAAAGTCCACACAACTGACTGTAACAACATGCCGTAGGTTATTCCCTTAAGCAATGGGTTAAGTGTGCTATTAAAATCAATTTTACGTGTGTACTGTCTTATGAAAACATCCATGAACATATAAGACATTCCTATAGTAACTTCACATATTAGAAAGTCTAGCAATCTCACTGAAAAGTAAAACAAAATTACAGTCGTCTACAAATACCTTGAACATTAGTAAAACTGTTTTGTTTTGAAGTGGAGGTCGGTGACGCAGTGGTTTGTGGATCAATGCCCATTCTCCTTATCCATCCATAAGAAAGGCTTGTATCCCAGCAGTAGTGGCAGGGGGGTGTCACTCCGCAGTTTAGGTACGTTCGGCCGGCGCGTCTGCCGGGCAGGCGTATGGCAGAAGGATGCCGCTCGGCTCGTACGCTCCACGTTCGCGCGTAAAACGATCGATCATTTCTGTGATTTTTGTGCACCGAACAATGACTACTAAACGTTGTTATAACCCGTATATAAGATACTGTTGTGTTTACGGGTGTATAATTAAAAGAAAGAATAAAATAAACAGCAAAACCGAACTCGCAAGTCGCTCGCAACCCTAACCAGCGAGCGAGCTGTTTGATACATTCATAGAAATAGAAACGCTCGCGCGTAGCTATAGGGCACAGTTTTGCTTGCATGCGCGAACTCTAGGTTATTATAACAGTAGGCAAGCGATGACAAAGCAACCGGAATTGGACTTTATTTCCACGCAGAAAGATTTATTTTTATTTGAATGAGCTTGCAGAGTGAGTCTTCTGTGCCTTAGCACTATTATTTATTCTGTGGTAGTGGGGAGTCATAGTGGCAGATTATGAGCGTTTTCACAGGAGCCATGAAGCGCCCATAAAGAGTAGAATATTTTCTTAGCTACCATAGAGATTTATTGCATTGAAGCGGTTCCATGCAAAGCTTATATTAAAAGTGCCAGTATATTTGACAGAAAAGTCATTCAGAAGAGAAAACAAGAGTAAGTATAGACTAAGGTAAGTATAGCAATTCCTTTTGAAACGCTTAGATTTATATATCACAAGTTTGAAGCGGCTGCTAACTACATCCTGAAATACATCTGAAATCCCTTACCTTTATCACAGACTTTTGAAAATATATCATAATTTAACGTTGAATTAGAGAATGCGTATGATATGTAAATAAATCTTTTTATGCTGTTCCATTTGAAGTGGTCAGTCGCATACAACTGCTGTGGGAGAGAATATTTAATTGTACATTGTTTATTAAGTACCTTCTTTCCAAAGAAAGAACCTGCAATGCTATTTTTTTCACGATTATAGAAATACTAAAACATATTGACTCGCCTCAGATTTTTTCTAATATTTCAATAAGTATACTTATAATTGTGAAAATCGCAACCTTGCTTCTTTTGATGACTAAAGATTAAAACCGCTTTAAGAGGCTTACAACAGTTGAATGGCGCCTTTAACAAGGCGCCATTCAGCTGTTGTAAATTTCAGAGCGGATTTTCCTAATTGAGTTAAAAGAAATTAGATATCGTCTTCTCTAAGAGACAAATCTAAAATGAACTGTCGCTCATTACTTTCTTTTGATGTTTCACATTATTTTTTAAATTGATTAGGTAATTAAAACTGACTAAAAATTGTAATCCTAGTAAGTATTGAAAAAAACGCGCTAGTTTAACTATTTAAGTACTTTGCTTTTTTAAGTCCTTTTTTGAATAAAGTATCATATTTTTATGAAAACTCATTAACATAAAATCAGTGGTGAAACAAGTTTTCAAATATATAGGAAAAATGTGATAGTAAGAAACCACGAGCCCTGCAAGTACTTTTCAGGCGTGCGTACTTGCAGGGCTCGTGGTTTTTTACCATCACATTTTTCCTATGCTTACAGAATTGCATTGTGAATGCATAAAAATAATTGGAAATCTTAAGTTTTCAAATGTTCGACAAACTTAATTTAATTTGAGGCATGTTAGTTTAAAACAGGGAAATTAAAACATAACTTGTTAGCAAGCAAAATTGGTACATAGAAATTTAATAAATAAAACAACAGAAGTTTAAGCAGGTAACACGTACAGAAATCAAAGATATAAAAAAACTGAGGTATTCCAGTCTCCGCACCAATTTGAACCGCATTATTCGAACCGCACCAAAAAATTCAGTTACGGCACCAATGGTTAGAGGTGTAATAGAGCTGATACCTAACTAAAAACATCGTTATCACAGTTCAGTTCTTTATCCTTACTTTATCCTTACTTATATATTATAAATGCGTCTCTGTCTGTCTGTGTGTTACACAATCACACCTAAACTACTGAACCGATTTGAATGAATTTTGGTACAGAGATAGTCTAGAACCTGAGAAAGGACATAGGCTACTTTTTATTCCTGAAAAATATCACCTTCCCGCGGGATAGCGTCGTGTAGTACACGCGGGCGAAGGCGCGGGCGGATGGCTAGTTGACAATATTTGAAATAGGTATTTCTAGTGACAACTAATAATACATCACTAGGTTTAAAGTACAAGGACAATGTAGTTATGCGAATTATCGTTTGGATTCTAAAGTACCAGGATAACATAGCTATGGAGGAGGTAGTTATAGTGCATAGGTTTTTTTTCTAACCAGTCATAATAATAGACTATTTTCATAGAAAATCATTACCTTTGTAGTATAACTACCGCCTCCATAGCTATGTTATCCTGGTACCTACTTCAGAATCCAAACGATAATTCCGACAACTACATTGTACTTCAAACAAATTAAAGGCCAGTTTTACAATAAGTAAGTTCTGATTAGCTGTTACTTGACATATAAGTCCATACAAATCTGTCAATTAAACTGGAAAGTATCTCATAATCGGATATTGTAATACAGGCTCTTAATGTATTAATCTGTTGCTTCTAGAATACCTACTTTAAATAATGCCTTCAAAAATAATAAAGAGCTGAACCATGGCCCGCTATTATTTCTCGGCTGCTTGCGCCCCTACGCAACGAGTGAGATAGAAGATGGCTTCGACTGAACTGATATAACGATGTTTTTAGTGAACGCCTCTACTTTAAACCATTATTGGTGCCGTAACTGGAATGCTTTCGGTGCGGTTCGAATGGTGCGGTTCAAATTGGTGCGGTAACTGGAATACCTCATAAAATTATAGAAGCTACTGAAGTTATATACTTACTCGCTTATGTGAAGAGAACGATGCATTTGAATTAAAATGAAGAAATGGTTGATAGTTAGGCATTTTACACTTAGGTATATTACCCCTGAATTTCTAATACAATAATTTTCCTCTTTGTCGATATCCAGCATATGTAGATTAGGTTACTAAATATATCTCAGTACGGAATTGCGCTGCAAATACAGAGTAACATCAATAAAATAATATCAGCTTTAAATTTCATTACCGTTAGGTATAGAAATATTTACACCAGAAAGTTGACCTTGCAACTTTGCAGTAGTTTCGGAGCCTATTCGATGCAAACAAACAAACAATCAAATCTTTCCTCTTTTTTTCTTTTTTTATCCACAACGCGTTAGCTCTAATATTAGTATAGGTGAGAAAGTTTAGATGTTTGGATATTTGTTCCACAATCACGCCAAAATGGCTGAACGGATTTGGCTGTGGGACACAGACACTTTGTAGCCTGGAGAGGACCATAGGATTGTTTTTATCCCGGAAAAATATCAAATTCCCGCGGGATAACGTCGTGTAGTCCACGCGGGCGAAGCCGTGGGCGGAAAGCTAGTAATATTATAAATGTGAAAGTGTGTTTGTTTGTTTGTCCGTCTTTTACGTCAAAACGGAACCATGGCTCGACGTGATTTTTGGTATGGGGATAGTTTGGGCGCTGGAGTGACATAAATATGCTACTTTTTAACCGACTTCTAAATCGAAAAGGAGGAGGTTCTCTATTCGTCTGTATGTATGTTTTTTTTTTGTGTATGTCCACCGATTACTCGAAGACGGCTGAACCGATTGAAATGGTTCAAACGTTATTACATCAGGTTAGTTTCCAAGTTGAATCCATTTTTTGAAATTTTGAAATCGGTTCAGTAGTTTTCAGGAAATCTTGAAAATACTGTCGTTTTCGTTACCACTTTATGTGAATTTAATACGTATCTTTAGGCATAACTCCTTTGTTTATAAACCGATTTAGATGATTCTTGTTTTATTAAAGGGGATACCTCAAGGTATTTTAACCGACTTTGAAAAAGGAGGTTTTCAGTTTGATCACATAGGTACCTATTTACCAGAAAATACGTAAATTGCCTGCACGATGCACAAAAAAGAGTGAAATAAAAATTATAATTGTAAAAAAATAAAACCGCCTTCAAAAAATCCACATAAAAAAGTAAGAAATAATTCCTCACCAAATAAATAACGTAAGTACTTTGAAGTCGGGCGGGTTTTAACCAAAACAACAAAAAATTGTACATGTTTCACGCCCGACTTCAAAGTACTTACGTTATTTATTTGGTGGGGAATTATTTCTTACTTTTTTGATGTGGATTTTTTGAAGGCGGTTTTATTTTTTATTCACATTACATTCCCGCGGGATAACGTTGTGTAGTCCGCGTCGGTTAAGCTGTGGGCGGAAGGCTAGTACCTATGCAATATTAGTGACTTTCACATGTACACTGTTTCGGCCCGGTCGCCGTGTTCATGTGAAAAGGCACTTACTGAATAAACCTGACCTTAACTAGTAACATTTTTTACATGTTTACGTTCCGAGATCGGGCTGCAAATTGGAAAACAATCGTTAAAGTGACTAGTCAACCGTGAGGTTCGCAAAAAGTGAGCATTGACGTTTACTTGTAACAGAACATCGAGCGAACGCTGTGTGACGCTGTTTTCACGTCAAACTACGCTTTGGGCTGACGGACTTAAAAAGCCAACAAGCGTTTTGGTGTTACATTTACTCAAACCACGACGCTTGACCATGACGCTCTTTTTTTTGTGTGTTGTGTAATGTTTTTTATAACCATTTCAAAAGAGCGTACGCATGCTACAAAGATATATTATATTACAGGTAAATGATCACTATAGCCATGAGCATTACGACGAACACAGCATCAAGCATTTGCATGAACGTTACATTACATAGAAGTGCTTTAGAAAACAAAGCATATGCACGTACCATTAGCACAGATTACTAAATAGTTACTATCCATTAGTGCGTACGTAGCATCAAACTGAAATTTTCTAGGAAATGCTCTACTCTATATTCACCTTAAGCCTACGAATGCACTCAGAGGCCTGGTCAGAGCGGCGGCACGGTCGCGGCGACCAGCTATGAGCGATCAATGTAGCGGAACATAGCATATATATTTACTGTGGTAGCAGTCAGGAATTCTCAGTGATTTCATTCACGGGTTGCTTTTAAATGGATGTCGAGGAGTTAGATGTGCGTATTTAGTTATACTGAAGAAGCGATTATTGCGTGAAGGGCAATCAAAAGGACTGTGCCTACTACACTTGCTACTTACATATAAAAATATGAAGACAAGTTCTTCAATTACATGAGAATGTCAAGAAACCCTTTTCATGAGTTACTTGATGGAGTTAAAACTAAAATTCTTCGGATCTCAGTGCTAAGACACAATTTCAAAGACCTGAATGAAAAAATCACTTAAACTCTTCTTTTAATAAAGTTTATGTAAGTACGTTAATTATTGTTTACAAATAAACGGCGTTAGATTTTGTGAGTTTCGTCAAAGTCATGTCAAAGCAAACGTCAAAGACATGTGTGACTTGTGTGTGACTGATGTGTGACAGCTTCGACAGACTGCATCGAGCTCAAATCATGCTCAAATATCGGTAAAGCTCTATGGGTACAAGCATGGAGCTCGACTTAATCCTGAGGTAACTGGAGAGTGCAGTACTAACACTTTTTTGTGACCACAAATTACACGGTGGCTGTCTTCCGTCTTCTTCAGTCTAGCTCCATGGAATGGACTTTACCATTGGACTTTACCGGTGACTTTAACGCTTTCACCCATGGAGCTCGACTTAATACTGAGGTAACTGGAGTTTTAGTTAATAAAGTAATTATACTAGGGGTAAAGTATATTAAGTTTATCGGTTCACCAAAGTAGTTCACCTAGGTGTTCCACTGTTAACTTTCTGACTTCTGTACCCGTGGTTCACCTAATTGGTGAACTACAAGTACAATACAAAATACAACTCTCTGCTGCTCAAACTACTTTAGTTCAATACGATGATGTGAAAACTGGTAGTTAATGATATAAAATATTGTACACATAGTTCACCTTACTGGAAATTATTTTAATTTTGTACCTACCTGTACTCTTAAGGCTGCTTTTATAAATCGACAATATTTTCTGTTCCGGTGACAGCGGCGCTATGTTTTTTTTCAGCCGGCAGCAGCGCTATTGCTTGGACAACAACTTCAAAATAACATGAAATAAAAACACGTTTACTATTATGAAAGACAATTGATTAATTTTTTACAATGTTTATTTGTTTTTGAGTTCCCGATATTGCGGCGCAGTTGCACACGCCATGATCACGGAGTAACAGTTGCTCCATGATCATGGCTTGTGCAACTGCGCTGAAATATCGGGAACATGGTAAAAATCCCGTCTTTCTTAGTAGATATAGTGATAAGATAATAGCCATGTAAGTTTAAAATGATAAAAACACGTTAGTTCCAGTTTATAGAAAACTCCGTCGCATAATATACATTTTGATTCCTTTTTCGTTCTCATTTCATTTTTCAAAGATTTTTAAAAGCTATAAACCGCCTTAAAAACAAAAGACTGCAAACAAAAACTCACTTCCCAAAACACGTAAAAATGAAAAACAAACTGAATCATTCAATTCATAGGACGAAAATGCGCGACTTTTTCTAACTAATCTTGGAACACTGATCTGTTTGAAGTCAGTGTCAAGACTTTATACCTAATTTGATAGGTTACTTACAACTCACATTATCTACTCACATTATTATTGTGTATAACATGAAGTTCGACTTAATACTGAGGTAACTGGAGAGTGCAGTACGAACAATTTTTTGAATACCACAAATAACACAGTGGCTGTCTTCCGTCTCACCTACACTTTAAAAAAATACGTATGGTCATATGAGACAGCTGACAGCCACTACATACATAAATGTCAAATTTGCTGGCGACACTTTTTTATTCAGGGTGAGAGCTCCAGTTACCTCAGAGTATTAAGTCAAACTTCATGGTGTATAATGTTTCACAGAGTATTTTTTCTTGTTACTTTCGGCTTGACACCGACTTCAAACAGATCACAGGGTGCCTACCATCAACTTTAAGACAGCGATTCAAAAATAGCGCGATGCAGAATAGGTTCCTAAAATGAATTGCTTTCTTTCGTACTCTGACCTTCTAAAAACTGGATCGCAAATGAATTGCTAAATGTTAATGACCGAACGATTTGTGTCCTTTTTCTTCTACCCGTCTCTTTCACTCGATTCTGTCACGCCCGGAGAGTGAGAGGGACGGGTATAACCTGCCGGTGACATGTTAAATCGACCGGGTTATAAGTCAAATAAGAGTTCCTGACAGCTTAGCGGCTGTGAAATGTCATTGATCGATCACTTAATCGCTGTCATTGATATTTATAGTGCGCCAAGCTTTTCTGTGCCGGTGATTATCTTTGGAACTAAAACAGTTTTCATACGACAGTCCATTTTGACAGCTAATTTCGTATTGCAAGTGGCTCTTGTGTCACGGCTGTCACCGGAACAGAAAAGCTTGTGGCACTGTAAGCTGTCGTGGTACGAATAAGCGAAGCAGATCAGTTTAGGTCCTGAACAAAACCGCAATAAGAGTTGATGGTAAGCACCCAGTAAGTTCCCAGATTAGTTAGAAAAAGTCGCGCACTTTCGTCCTATGAATTGAATGATTCAGTTTATTTTTCATTTTTACGTGTTTTGGAAAGTGAGTTTTTGGTTGCACTTTTGTTGTGCAGGCGGTTTAATTTCTTTGAAAAATTTTTTTTTTTCAATTTTTGTGTAGGTAAGAAATCTACCTTAAGAAACCACCATAATGAGCAAGTGTACCGCAAAGTGCAAAAACGCGAGAAAACTGTTGTCCAATGGTGGTCCATATCTAAATTGGTGGTCCATATCTGTATTGTGATGGAAAGTAACCTTAATATTATGTGAAGGTCATTTTTCAAATTTGACGACTCTGTATAAGTTAAAACAGGGAGAAAAAAATAGCCCTTGGCGAGTTTCTTGCCGGTTCTTCTCGCTACAAGGTCTCCTGCCGTAGGATTTGCGAACCGATGGCGTAGCTTCTTTGAAGTGTTGTTTAACAAACCTAAATTGAATAATTATAAACAAGAGTAACGGGACTCAACGCGACATTTATTATGAAGTACATATTATTATGTACTTACAGCTTGACGTTTCGGCTGTGTTGCAACAACCGTGGTCACAAGCAAGACTGGCGGTGCGCGACGACGTCTGTTCGGGCGGGCTTGGAGATCTTCGGCCACCCTCAAATTGTCACTTTTTTTTGTTTTTGTCATCGCTAGTGATGGGATTACGGCACACAACACTCACAGTATCGGGGTTTGTTTTGAACGGTAAAACTCGCGGCTTACACTTGTTAATCACTGGATTCCACGCTGATGACAATTTAAACCCGTCCTCCCGATTGAAATTTTTATACTTCTTGATTTCAATCGCTTCTCGTACCATCCTAGTATGGTAATGACGATCGGTGGAGAGGATTTTTGGATCATGTAACTCCATCCAATGATTAACTCCAGCTTCCAGAAGATGTTCAGCTACCGCGGATTTACTCGTCTGTCGATTTTTAACAGCTGCGATATGTTCTTTGACACGTTCTGCGATGGTCCGCTTTGTTTGTCCAATGTATGAACTACCACAACTACAATCGATTTTATATACACCCGGAGTCTGAAAGGGTATTACGTCCTTTGGCGATCGCAGTTGCTTAGATATTTGACATAACGGAGTATATACAGTCTTGATGGAGAATTTTCTGAGCACTGTTCCAACTTTATCCGTTACGCCTTTGATATATGGCAAAAATGCTGCCTGACGACTCACGTCCGGATATTTTACCCTTTTCTTTTGCCTATTGTATCGCTGCGACACCTTGTATCCGTTTCGTTTTAGTACCTCCTGAACATGAGCAAGCTCCGACTGAAGATGTTCAGGGTCACACAAGTTATGAGCTCTGTTGGTCAACGACGTCATCACGGATTGAAGTTGCCGAGGATGATGGTGAGATGAGGCGTGTAGGTATCTATCTGTGTGTGTAGGTTTCCGGTAAACAGAGTGAGATAAAGTACCGTCGTGTCTTACCCTGATCTGCACGTCTAGAAATGCCAAGGCTCTGTTATTTTCCATCTCATAAGTAAACTTTACTTTAGGGTGGATGGAATTAAGGTGATTTATATATTGTTCGACTTCCTGCTGACCTCCGTGGATTACACAAAAAATATCATCCACGTACCTCTTCCAGAGTTTGACAGTTTGGGGTCCAGTAGCTAATGCTATGTCTTCAAAGTGCTCCATCCAGATATTTGCAATGACCGGCGCGAGAGGGCTACCCATTGCAACTCCATCGATCTGGAGGTAAAACTGATCTCTGAACAGGAGATAATTTCCGTCTAAGCAATTTTCAATTAGAACAATATACTCCTCCGGTAGCTCATTATCGTAAAGTTTACCCTTAATAACCTCAAGGCAGTCCTTAAGCGGGACATTCGTAAAGAGTGACTCCACGTCGAAACTCACCATAATATCTCCGGGTTCCAACTTAATGCTCCCTACGAGATCCCTAAAATGGTATGAGTCTTTCACGAAAGACGGTGTATTCCCAACTAACGGTTGCAGCACTCCAGCAACATGTCTCGCCAAGTCATATGTAGGTGAGTCAATTTGACTTATGATGGGGCGCAATGGTATGTTACTTTTGTGTATCTTCGGCAGACCATAAAGTTTGGGAGGTTGCACGATTTTTGGCTTGTGAAGATGATTGTACTCGTCCTCCGTGAAAATATCCTTGTGCTGTTCGATAAGGGCTCGAATACGCCGTGTGACTCTGGCCGTAGGGTTGTAGGCTACAAGTTTGTAGACATTAGTATTCGACAGCAAACACCTTATTTTCTCGACATATGCTTCAGTGTTCATTACTACAGTGGCGTTTCCCTTGTCGGCCTTTAGCACCAAAATTTCATTATTGTTACGCAACTGTTTCAGCGCTAGACGCTCTTCTGTAGTAATGTTACTTTTCGGTAGCTTTGACTTCCGTAATATTACCGCTACATCTTGTCTCAGCATATCTGCTTCCGCGGGTGGAACTTTATTACGGATAATCGCTTGCTCCAAACCACACACTATGTTCTCATACGGTATTCGCTGTGGTGTTAACGCAAAATTCATACCCTTTGCCAGTACACTCATAGAAGGTTCGTCCAAAATCTTATATTACGAACCGATACGGGCCGGAGTTTGTAGTGAAAATCAAAGACCTCGAATACCTTCGAAAGAAACGAGCGCGTTTAGAAACATCTTTGATATTTTTAACGAAGTGTCGGGATAGTGAAGTGATACCTACGTGCGTTCGCATCAAACCTCGTAGTGATATCGCGCGTTCGCGAAGGATTCTTAATAACGCGAGTGTTCGTCTGTTGAAACAACTAATCAGGAACCGTCATAGTGAAGTGAATAAGGTAGTGAGTGAATTGTTTATTTTACATCAAGAATGCAGTAGGGGTTTGTCTAGTGAGGATTTTGATAAGTGTGATCGGTTAACGTATTTACAAGCTTCTCGAACGTACGAGCTGTGTCTGGCGAATCATGACCGCAAATTTAATCGTTTGTACAATCGCCAACGTCGTGAGCAGGAGCCTAGTATGACAACTAGTGATGTGACACACTCGATTTCGGATAACGAGCGTACGGTGATCAACTTATCGGATGAAGTTTTGGACGAACCTTCTATGAGTGTACTGGCAAAGGGTATGAATTTTGCGTTAACACCACAGCGAATACCGTATGAGAACATAGTGTGTGGTTTGGAGCAAGCGATTATCCGTAATAAAGTTCCACCCGCGGAAGCAGATATGCTGAGACAAGATGTAGCGGTAATATTACGGAAGTCAAAGCTACCGAAAAGTAACATTACTACAGAAGAGCGTCTAGCGCTGAAACAGTTGCGTAACAATAATGAAATTTTGGTGCTAAAGGCCGACAAGGGAAACGCCACTGTAGTAATGAACACTGAAGCATATGTCGAGAAAATAAGGTGTTTGCTGTCGAATACTAATGTCTACAAACTTGTAGCCTACAACCCTACGGCCAGAGTCACACGGCGTATTCGAGCCCTTATCGAACAGCACAAGGATATTTTCACGGAGGACGAGTACAATCATCTTCACAAGCCAAAAATCGTGCAACCTCCCAAACTTTATGGTCTGCCGAAGATACACAAAAGTAACATACCATTGCGCCCCATCATAAGTCAAATTGACTCACCTACATATGACTTGGCGAGACATGTTGCTGGAGTGCTGCAACCGTTAGTTGGGAATACACCGTCTTTCGTGAAAGACTCATACTATTTTAGGGATCTCGTAGGGAGCATTAAGTTGGAACCCGGAGATATTATGGTGAGTTTCGACGTGGAGTCACTCTTTACGAATGTCCCGCTTAAGGACTGCCTTGAGGTTATTAAGGGTAAACTTTACGATAATGAGCTACCGGAGGAGTATATTGTTCTAATTGAAAATTGCTTAGACGGAAATTATCTCCTGTTCAGAGATCAGTTTTACCTCCAGATCGATGGAGTTGCAATGGGTAGCCCTCTCGCGCCGGTCATTGCAAATATCTGGATGGAGCACTTTGAAGACATAGCATTAGCTACTGGACCCCAAACTGTCAAACTCTGGAAGAGGTACGTGGATGACATTTTTTGTGTAATCCACGGAGGTCAGCAGGAAGTCGAACAATATATAAATCACCTTAATTCCATCCACCCTAAAGTAAAGTTTACTTATGAGATGGAAAATAACAGAGCCTTGGCATTTCTAGACGTGCAGATCAGGGTAAGACACGACGGTACTTTATCTCACTCTGTTTACCGGAAACCTACACACACAGATAGATACCTACACGCCTCATCTCACCATCATCCTCGGCAACTTCAATCCGTGATGACGTCGTTGACCAACAGAGCTCATAACTTGTGTGACCCTGAACATCTTCAGTCGGAGCTTGCTCATGTTCAGGAGGTACTAAAACGAAACGGATACAAGGTGTCGCAGCGATACAATAGGCAAAAGAAAAGGGTAAAATATCCGGACGTGAGTCGTCAGGCAGCATTTTTGCCATATATCAAAGGCGTAACGGATAAAGTTGGAACAGTGCTCAGAAAATTCTCCATCAAGACTGTATATACTCCGTTAT
Source organism: Crambus lathoniellus (assembly GCA_949710035.1). Lineage (NCBI taxonomy): Eukaryota > Metazoa > Arthropoda > Insecta > Lepidoptera > Crambidae > Crambus > Crambus lathoniellus. The sequence continues at coordinate 38,350,822 of OX453296.1, forward strand.
GTCAAATATCTAAGCAACTGCGATCGCCAAAGGACGTAATACCCTTTCAGACTCCGGGTGTATATAAAATCGATTGTAGTTGTGGTAGTTCATACATTGGACAAACAAAGCGGACCATCGCAGAACGTGTCAAAGAACATATCGCAGCTGTTAAAAATCGACAGACGAGTAAATCCGCGGTAGCTGAACATCTTCTGGAAGCTGGAGTTAATCATTGGATGGAGTTACATGATCCAAAAATCCTCTCCACCGATCGTCATTACCATACTAGGATGGTACGAGAAGCGATTGAAATCAAGAAGTATAAAAATTTCAATCGGGAGGACGGGTTTAAATTGTCATCAGCGTGGAATCCAGTGATTAACAAGTGTAAGCCGCGAGTTTTACCGTTCAAAACAAACCCCGATACTGTGAGTGTTGTGTGCCGTAATCCCATCACTAGCGATGACAAAAACAAAAAAAAGTGACAATTTGAGGGTGGCCGAAGATCTCCAAGCCCGCCCGAACAGACGTCGTCGCGCACCGCCAGTCTTGCTTGTGACCACGGTTGTTGCAACACAGCCGAAACGTCAAGCTGTAAGTACATAATAATATGTACTTCATAATAAATGTCGCGTTGAGTCCCGTTACTCTTGTTTATAATTATAATGGAACGCGAAAGTTTAAAATCTTATACCTAAATTGAATAAACGAAATTGAATTTTGAATTTTGAATTAGAACACCAAGACAAGTTCCGCCTCTTAACTGTTATGCAGTTTAACCTTCCACTGGCTTCCACCATCACCTTACCTAAATTACTTGAAAGATACAACTAAAGGTCCATTCATGCATGTGGTACTTAAAAAACTTGCTTTTACTCCTAAGAGTTAAGGAGTTTTACCTTCGATCATCAGCTCGCCTAAATAACCTGAAATATTACAACTACAAATCTTTACGTATTAACGATATTTAAAAAATTACCCTCCACCTTCCAACTATTAAGGAATTGTACCTTCGATCACCAGCTGATTTATCATGAAATGATGATTAGCAGATGCAAATACTTGAAAAACTTTTAAAATATACAAAACACGAAAAATCTATAAAATTTGCGAGCTTTCCTCAATTTCCCCAGGATTCCACCACCAGCTCCTAGCTTGGTTACAATGGAACCACCTCACCAATGGAACTGCTCTGTTAATGTATCAATAATTCCTAGTTAAACTCTAAACAAGTCCGATTTCCCACAGATCACCTGTAGTAGCAAGGGTTTACCTGTAACTAAAGATGTATGCTAAGTCTTCGTTTTCGCTATCAAAGCGAAGACTTAACATAAATCTATGCCTGTAACATTCTATTTCAGCTTTGCAACGACCGTCCGTCGGTCTAAGCCGATTATATGCGTTATAGATGCAGCTTTGCCCAATCAATATCTATCCCAATCGCTTTTAGTTTGCCAAATTGTTGTCAAATGTGTGACATCCATTACTTGTAGTTGAAGACAATTTGATGAAAATATATGTATCACTGCAGCAATTGTCGACCAATTTTATTTCAAACTGAATGCGATCGCGATAGTTTTGAGATTGAAAATCACCGCCCGGTCCTGTATGATCCTGCTTTATGCTACAATCTCCACATTGATGATTGATTGATTGATTGATTGTTGGACGTTTTGTTGCTCGTCCCTGAACCGAACTCTGTATTTTATCATGACTTTATCCTACAAAACTTCGCTGTACTATTTGTGCATATGGCTTCAGACCTATACATACTTAGGTGGTACGCTATCTTTGTCTTCTGCCTTAAAATAATATTTATTGAAAAATACTAAGAAAACAATAGGAGCCCACTTGCACTACGAAATTAGCTATCAAAATGGACTGTCGTATGAAAACTGTTATAGTTCCAAAGATTTTCACCAGTACAGAAATGCTTGTCGCACTATAGAGTCCGCGCTACAAGAAGACTTATGGCCGGTGACGAAATTTGGAACTATTATTACTTACATTTCCGGCTTTTACGACCGCAACGATGACGATCAGGCGCCTCTTTCATCTGCTATGAGAGGTGGTGTGACTTCTACTCTTTTATTGTAATTATTTCTCTGGTTATTCGTAAGCTTGCGGATTTTAGGTCAAAGACGTAGGCTAGAGAATATTGAGAGTTGAGACTCAAATGGAGTTAGGCGGGCCACGAGGCCATACAGAGTGACGGCAGGTGGGCCAGAGCGCTGACCGAATGAGTCGAAGAGACGGTCATGGGCCATCCTCCTTTTCCATCCATAGCCTCAGCAGTGGGGAGATTAAAAGGTGAACGCACACTTGTCCACGGCGAACGCGCTGAACGAAATACATTTTCGAATTCTGTATGAAAAACCGCGTCGAAAGATTCGGACGATTTCACTCAGGTTTTCATAGAATAGGATAGGATTTCATAACAAGAATACTAAAATTCGTTTTGGTAGATGCGTTTGCTTTTAACAAGAGAGCGTTCACTTTAAATGGCTTGTGTTGATATCGATGATAATATGACCACCGTCGCCCTCACGATTGAGCTCAACAAACCAAAGTTCCATACTACGTTCATTATCGCAGGAGCCCCAACCACAGAATAACGCCGGGTTGTGTGCAGTTGCATAGTTGCACACTGTTACCGCTAACAAGACTAACTTTATTTAACGGCTGCGAAACTTTGTACACACTGCCGACGCTAATACTAGTTATTTAACTTGTACGGAAACCTCGGAAACCGTAAGCTTTGAATTGAAACTGGTTATGATGACATAAGTAATTAATAATTTTGAAGAGATTCCCCCTGTGAACCTGCAAAGGCCGAATCAAGGTTTAACTTTCCACCTAGTAATGTATATGACATGTGACCGGAAAATAACAGCGGAAGCCCTGTAGAACACGTGATAGGTTAGAAATTTAGGGCGATCGCGAAGCGATTGCCTTAAATTTCGTGGTTATTTTTTTTAGGAAATTTATAAATTTACGGTTTTTATTATTTTCCGGTGACATATAATACTCGTATGTTGCTTCGGTAAACGTCAAATCTGTAGGTAGTATTTATTAAATTAATTAATTAAATAATTCGATGCTAAACTTTTACGTTATATAAGGACCCGGTGAACTTCGTATCACCTACATCTTAAGGCTAGCGTCCACTAGGCGCGCCGAGCAGAGTTGAATCGAATCGCAGCATGTCGCCCCGTCGCGAACGCGTCGTGAACGCCAGCTTTAAAAAACATTCGCCAAAGAAGTTTTAAACACTGCCTTCCACAAATGTCACTTAATAAATGTAACTCAAAGCGGCTAAAACATCTATCTACTTATGTGATCGAAGGCTACTAAGTAGATAAGTATTTATCTTTCTCTATGTTAGATAGGTACTTTTTGGAAGCGGCAGGGAAGCGGCCATGGAATTATACGCGGTTTTGTTAGCACGTCAGTTAGGTATACAGTTTTCTATACAATCCTGCGGGATTGTGATATTTTTCGGGATAAAAAGTAGCAATGTCATACTCTCAGGCCCCCAAATTATCACCATACCAAAAATCACGCCGATATTAATAAAAAATTGAAAAAGCTCCGATGGATCGGATAGCGAAAGGTCGTGGGTTCGAGTCCCATCGGAGCCGGTTGCGAGACGGGTCGATTTTTTCTAATTTACTTTATTATGAATTTTTCAATAATAAAAGTTGCATTGTGAATGCAAAAAAGTTTCGCAATAAATATTGGTTGAACTAACGGCAAAGCTCAAACAGTTTCAGTATTAAAGCGTTTTATGGACGGAATTTTCCTAAGTTTTTTGTTAGGTCAAAAACAAAAGTAAAAGATCAACATTATTTTAAAGAATAAAATTTTATTCGTGTCACAATACAATATTTTATCACTTTCATAAATATAAAGCTGATACTAAGATATAAGTACTAATAATACCTAAATAGTTTTTCTTCTTAGTATTAGGCCGTTACGTAAGTAGGTATTTTTAACTGAAGCTGTATACTATACAGCTTCTTATATACAGTGTATAGGATGTGACATGACCAGCATTGTTATGAGATTACTTGACACACTACCGGTGGGGCAGTAGCTCGCGCGCGCGGCCTGCGATCGTTGAAGTGAAGCAACTTTCGCAACGGTCGGTCACGAAATGGGTGACCAAAAATTTATTATCTCGAGCTCTTCCGTGCTTCGGAAGGTACGTTAAGCCGTTGATCCCGGCTGCATTTGCAGTCGTTAATACCCACCAATCCGCGTTGGGCCTGCGTGGTGGGTCATGGTCATTCATGGTCCATATTCCATAAAAAAGACGTATGCCCCAGCAATAGGTAGGTATATTAAAAAGCTGATGATGATGATGCTGACTACGCATATACCTACACAGTGTGTGTATATATTCTTTGACAGTGCGCAAAGCATTATACTAGGTAATTATGCCTATTCGCACAGTACCTAACGTAGTTAAATTCTAGTTAAATCGTACAACCAACTTTAAATATGGATTTTACAAGCTGTGCCATTTTCTAAATTACGAAACGATGGCATGTTTGAGAGGCCGATGATGGGCAAAAGTTCGTTAAGATCAATGATGTCAAGGATTTGCTTTGAGAAAAAGAACTGGCTGTTGATCATTAATTTCAAAGAGAACTTTCAAAGTTCCAATTTCGCTGTTCCAGGCATCAAGCACTAGTGTCGCATACTAGATCTGTACGAATTCCAATTTGCGTTTTTGATGACTTCGTCGCCAGCAACGGTGTTAAATTAGGGAATAGCACTTTTGTACGTGAAACAAATTGGAAACAAAAAATAAAGTCTGCTCGGAACGCTAACAACAGATAAAATAGAACTAATTTACACCTTAGAATCAGAAATGAATTTGTAATCTATAATCAGGATAACTTTTTTCACAAGAACGTTTGGATTGTCAGTTTTGCTCAACCATTCACGACTCTTTTAACTCCTATGAGGAAGGGAATCCCTATGGATACGGTGCAATTTAGGCCTATTTTATCCGCCATTTTATTTTATAAACCTATGCTTGTGATTGGTTTCTGCGTTGCTACGACTAGATACCACACTTCGACTCATTAAGATATTATTATACTCTTAATAGGAGATACTTCAATACCGCATGAGCACTTTGCAAATAATGTGTAGCTACAGTTTCAGTTTTTTCTTCAATTAGTGATCGTGTGACATCATGTCAAAATCACCATACTCGAGCCACTCCGATACTTTCCGAAGATGTGCGATATCGTCGGTACTTCAATAACGCTACGCGACCAAAGAGAATAGATCCTGCAAGTACAGCAGTATCTGCAAAAGTATTCGAAATGACATCAGATTTCATTAGCGAATCAGCGCGTGAGGAATCCGTTGGCGCGAAAATTAAGATTTCGATTCTTTTGCAGATACTGCTGTATTTGCCGGATCTATGCTATTTGGTCGCGTAGCGTTATTGAAGTACCTACTGACGATATCGCAAATCCTCGGAAAGTATCGGAGTGGCTCGAGTATGGTGATTTTGACATACGTAAATTGACGGATTTTTCAGGTACTTACATAGGGCAGCTGCTGTATCTAGTCGTATCCAACGCGAATACAAATAAATAGTTAACCTATGACCTTAACATAGAATTAGAATGGTTTCCGCATCTAAAAGATGACAATTGCACTAATTTCTTTTTACAAATTCAGCAATATACGGTATCGGCGCTGATAATAGTCCAATTACAGGTTCTGGTGAAGGCAAAACCCCGTTGCTACATTGAATCATAAACTTTTGTAAAACGCCTACGAAGACAATGAAAATGAAGGACTTTGCTAGAGAATCACCTGGGCAACGCCTGCGACCTGGAAAAAAGAAAAAAGTCGTTAAAACTATCCATTGCATTTTCTTGGAAACTTTGCTCAGTGGGTTGGTGCCTACGTTTTATTTCGCTTTACTCTTTAAAATTAATACAATAGCACTTTTTTATTAAGCCCTAACTGAAAAAAGAGGGGTGTGTGTCTGTCGCAGCCCTGAAAGAGTGGACCAATATTGATGCGGTTTGTTTTGTTTGAAAGCTGACATGATCGAAATGGTTCTATACTACAATTTGTGAAGATGTGTTTACAAGTTTCAAGGTCTTCCGCTCTTTTTGTTAGCTGCGGTAGGGATCATAATCACATAGATAATGGGCATTTATTTACAAACATTTGTGTGTAATGTATGACGTCATAAAGAAGTGACACTATTAAACAATTCAAACTTATGGAATTTACGTTTTTACTTTAACGTTTGCTGCAAAATGTCGGTACCTATATTAAATGAACAACAACAAGTTGTTATAAACAACCGAGAGAAAAAAATCCATGCTTTTATTAGTCAGTTCACGTAGGTATTAATCCTGTGTCATTAAATAAATGAATTGCAGATTCGCAATCATATAACCTGAGGAGCATAAAAGCAATAATAATGGTATATTTGCATGAATCCAGGTGAGGTGGCAGTTGTTTTACTACATAGTACCTACATACTTATAGCGACAAAAAGTTTACACGAGGCCAGCGCTGCAATGTCGACGATTTCGGCGCCAGGGACTGTACCATGGCCCGCTATTATTTCTCGGCTGCTCGAGTGAAACGAGCGAGAAAGGCTTTGACTGTACCTATGTAAACCAGCCATGATATCAGTATCTGGCGCTGAATAACGGCGCCAAAATTCGACGCCAGTAAGTTGGCAACGTTTTACTCCATACCAAGGGCTGGCGCCAGCGATGGATTCATCATCATCATCAGCAATCTTATCTCCCCACTGCTAGGCACCTGCTTTCATTATGGATGGATAAGGAGAATGGGCCATGACCCACCACACAGGCCCAGTGCGGATTGGCCGGTATTAACGACTGAAAATACAGCCGAGACCAACGGCTTAACGTGCCTTCCGAAGCACGGAGGAGCTCGAGATGAAAACTTTTCGTTAACCCATCCCGTGACTGACCATTGCGAAAGATGCTTTACCTCAACGATCGCAGGCCGAGCGCGGTAACCACTGCGCCACGTGCTCCGCTGGATTGGCTAGACAAAATGGCACTAGCTACTGGATTCATGTAAATCAGGCATAACTCAAAATTTTAAATAGAAACTCTACTAGCTGGACAGTTAAAACTATCCTTAATCGTTTTTAATCTACGCCAAAGATACATCGTGTCCAATACAACGAATAAAACATACCTAACCCGAACGGGTACATGTGCTCTGAATTTTTCAATGCCCCGCTCTCGTCAATAAATCTTTCCGGCTTAAACTCATGCGGATCGTCCCATATTTTTGGATCCAAATGTATATCACCAATTGATATCAACACAGTCGTCTCCTTCGGTATCAAATACCCATCAATCACTGTGTCCTCTAATAACCTCCTTGGTCCAGCAAGGGGTGTTATAGTGTAATACCTCTGCACTTCTAAAAGAAAAGCTGATGTATATATTAGTCTGAAACAAACAATAAGCAAATATTTTAGTTTTATTTACAAGATAAGATAACATTTTACTGCACAGGGTCGGACTGGCCATATGGTGGATGTGGCATTTGATAGCCGGGCCCTAGCCTGCGCGGGGCCCCTTCCCTTCTCTATACCACAGGCCCCCGAAGCCAGCAAACAAATTTCAAAATAATTCCCTGGGGTGGGGGTTGGTGTAATACGTAGTGAAATAGCCACGGGCCCCAAACAGTATAGCCACCGGGCCGTTTCCGCCCAGTCCGATCCTGTTACTGCACACACACTGATTGAACAAAAGTAGTGCAAATATGAGGCCATATCGCTTAATAGCAATCTCTTCCAGGCAACAACAACCCTCATTTAAAAAAAACAGTAAGTCGGGTAAAGGTAGGTACTTAGTGCGCAAAAAAACAGTATAATAAAATTCCCTTGGTCCACGTGTTGTCTCTACCGTTGGCTCCACCAATATAGACATGTCCACTTTTTAAGCCACTTGTCCACCGGTCGGTTGCGAAAAGTACATTTCAGTTACTCTAGTGGCCGCCCTCGACTTCGTTCGAGAGTATTTTTGATTATATCGCTACAAAATATAGTGTCAAAAAGTAAGTAGATATCCGATCTCCAAGGTCTCATAATCATCAACATTTTCTCGGGATAGAAATAAACTTGTGGCATTTTCGAGACCCTAACTAAACTATCACCTCATATAATATTACTTATATCGATTCCTCGCACAGTAAAGGACACAGCACATTACATCAACTCGGAAAGGGATCGACACCGTATCGCCTTCGCCTCGCCGTCAACCAGGCGTCAACCTAACGCAAGCACGTAACCAAACCGGGTCAGCGTCGGTACGTCGTCGGCTCGGCTACGGCTAGGCGACGCCGCGCTTACGGCTCGACGCACAGAGGTTCCATATAAAAAAAAAAAAAAAAAAAGAATGTGAGAAAAAAATGATAAAAAAAAAGTAAAAAAAATTTGAAAAAGAAAATTATGTTCATTTTCATTTGCAGACCACTGTGCGTAGAGCCGTAAGCTCGGGTACGGAGAGACGTGAGCGCGTGGACGACTAGCGGTAAGCGCGGGGATAGCAAGTTGAGCGACCCGAAAAGCGGTTCGTGAGCTGGTCCCGAGGCGAGGCGATTACGTTACGATTCCGATTAGTGTGCCTTGCAGTAGGGGGTTTTATACAAAGAATACTGAACCGCTCGAGTTGATTTACGTTTATGATCCCTTTCCGAGTTAATGTATGTGCTGTGACCTTAAACCACAACTAAATCTTACGAGAACCGTTAATTTTTCCTAGATAAAACATAAGTAAATTATGCGCTATTATAGTCTAAAGACCTACCTTTGTGCCTTTAAGGGCACTTGTGCACTACACGGAATTTTACCGTCCGGAAAAAAACGGACGATTGGCTTTGCACTTTTCGTCTTTTTACTCGTACGTGTAGCGCAGTTTAGGGTTTGAAACATTGAAACTACACGAAATAAATAAACTAATAATATTATAATAAAAAAAAATATTATTAAAATACAAACATCTGTTTTTTTCCGGACGGTGAAATTCCGTGTAGTGCACAAATGCACTAATACAGATTTCTTCAGCCTCTTCCTAGTGATGAGCCACAAATTTGAAACTTTCGCATTTATATTATTAAATAAATAACAGTAACAATAACATATACACAAACATAATAACATTTTTCTGAAGTGTACTTGTCACAACCGACCGGTAGAGCCATGAAGCTCGACTTAATACTGAGGTAACTGGAGTTCTCACCCTGAATAAAATAGTGTACCCAGCAAATTTGACATTTATGTATGTAGTGGCTGTCAGTTGTCTCATATGACCATACGTATTTTTTTTAAGTGTAGGTGAGACGGAAGACAGCCACTGTGTAATTTGTGGTGGACAAAAAATTTATCGTACTGCACTCTCCAGTTACCTCAGTATTACGTCGAGCTTCATGGGTAGAGCCAAGTGGATGTAAAAATAATATTTTTCTGAAGTGTACTTGTCGCAACCGACCAGTGGAGTAAAAAGTGGACATATCTATACTGATGAAGACATGGAGCTAGACTTATACACTGAGGTAACTGGAGAGTGCAGTACTAACACTTTTTTGTGACCACAAATTACACTGTGGCTATCTTCCGTTTCACCTACACTTTGAAAAAATACGTATGCTCATAAGAGACAACTGACAGCCACTACATACTAAATGTCAAATTTGCTGGGCACACTTTTTTATTCAGGGTGAAACCTCCAGTTACCACAGTATTAAGTCTAGCTCCATGGGTGAAGACAACGGTAGAGACACGTGGACAAAAGCATAAAATTAAATTATACATAAATAACAACATCGGCGGCGCGACGGGTGAATTGTGCATCAGACGGTGCGTCACATTGACTTATTTGTCACGAGCGCGCAATGAATGCACAATTGCACAATTCGTCTCGCAATCCTGACTTTCAATATGTCTCTGAAATACTGAAAAAATTTAAGTTTTTATAACTTGCTTTTCGTGCGTGACTTCGTCAGTAAATGTATAGAATTTTCTTTTTTTGGCACTGGCAGTATTTTCGTAATGTACAGTTACGGAATCAGAATGTTTAGCAGATAGATAAGCTTCGTTGCGGTATTATAACCTCAAACCTCAACGTCACACGAGCGATGACATATATGACGTGCATATGTTCGTTAAGGGAAAGAAGAACCCTATTTCTGACTCTGTCATTCCGTGTATGACATCAGTGATGAAATGTCTGTTTGTTTTATTTGGAATTGGAATTCGTATTTGAACATCAATAAAATTTCATGCAATATCCCAATCAGGCAGTTATTCACTTTATTAAATTTCCTCTTTAAGCAATATGAAGAGAGTTCATTAAAATATTTTTGAAAATCGATCGTTTAATTTTGAATTATGAGACATCATAATATCGTTATTTACGTCATCAGTCGTTTATTCTATTATAATACTGCAAACTTATCAAGTGTCTCTACATGCTAAACATTCAAATTCCGCGACTGTACCTAAGGCTGAGTTAAAATAAAATATTTAATATTTGTAGGTAGTATTCTTCTGAGATCCGTAACCCAATTGATTAAGCTACTATTATTTCGGAATTACATTCGAAATATGCGAGACGTTTTGTGAGATATTTATTTTTAAACCAAACTAGTAGGCTTACCTGTGACTGTCAGCCCAAGAAGGAACATCGGATCCTAAAACTTTATTTATTTCGTTATACAACTTTTCTTGCAGCGATCTATTTCTCAGCACAACCAAGAAGGCGAAATCTAGCACATTGCTTGTCGTCTGTGATCCAGCTATTAGAAGATCGAGGCAAATCACTTTTAGCTGTTCTTCTGTAAATAGTAAATAAATATTGTTACTTTTTTGGAGGTAATTAAGAGACATTTTTGAAAAAAATACAAAGGTTGTCTGTTTTAATGAAATCTATATTTTAATAGGTAGTTAGCAACAATAAATTATCCACGTAGCATATTTCAGTATCCGATATTGATAATATTATCAATAGTGCGCCAATGGGTGCAGCATATAGTTCGCGAAAGTTTGACTATATTTTGTTGGGCGCCCTCGAAATCAAGTTTACAAAGTATGTAATATATAAAATATCTAAAAGTTACTTATACCATTTTTTCTCAATAACTGATATAAATATACTTTAAAATAAATTAAAATGGTATCGTTTTTAAAATACTTTATAAAATCCTACATCGTCTGTTAAGGCACCAAGATGTATTAAGATTTTTTTTTACAAAACGTTGTCCTAAACTGCGTTTAAAACTGAAGCTGGCACTTTCATTTGCTAATCATTAAACAGGAACAGCATTTTAAATCAAGTCTCAACTTTAGACAACGTTTTGTAATAAGACCAACTATGTTTATTTACAACAGAAGTTGCACTGAACATAGAGAAGGTAGTCTGTTAAAATGAAAATTACGTATCAAAGAGGTGAAAATTACGGACAGCACTACCAACATGAAATAAACTAAGTTTTTCTTTAATAATAAAAGATGCCACAGATTCATTGAAAATTTTCTCCAACATTTTGCTACATTCGTAGTTACTGTCTGAAGCAACCTTAAATTGAAAATGTCGCACCAAGTAAAACAATATTGAGACCAAAGAGTCAGGCTCTTTCCACCTGAATTGAAGATGAAGGTACCTTAAATAAATAAATAGAAAAGATCTCATTAATAATGCCAATTTGTCGACTCGATACGAACTCACCCGTGAATGAGGTCTTGTTTTCGTCAATTTCCTGCAAGAATGAATATATGAAATCTTGCTTTTCGACTGATTTATTTTTATGCCTTTTTATAGCTTCCTGTAACAAAAGAATAGAACATGAACGATAAGGTTTATATTGTTGGTTTGATCGTACACACTAGATTTGCGCTGCCATGTTGTAACATATGTTATTATTAATAAACTTATCTCCATATCTGTACAAGTTGCAAAATCTATCAACGGGACCAATTTCCTAATTCATACTGCTTGGTAGATTGATCCCGCGAGACACGCTGCGTAGGGCCAATTAACAAAAGAGTTAGTATAAGATAAGGCTAAATGGGCACGTTGGGGCAGTGATACTGACCATACACCTCCTGAGTCAGGTGTTGTAGGTTTGATCACAAACCGGTTCCGTAATGAACGCTTGTGTCATCATGTAAAACTAACATGCTCGTAGATACGCTCCTCGCACCTATTATTTATTTCACGTTCGGCGCGGTTTTCATCAGGCAAGTATTTTTGATTGATGCGGTTTATGTGTACATCCTAACATACCTATTTACCAGGATACACGAAAATTGCCTGCATGATGCACTAAAAAGAGTGAAATAAAAATTTTTTATTAAAAAATAAAACCACCTTCAAAAAAATTACACCAAAAAGTAAGGAATATCCCTCTAATACTGTGTTTACACCAAATAACGTAATTACTTTGAAGTCGATTACTTTGAAGAGAATAACAAAAAATTGTACATGTTTCAAGCCCGACTTCAAAGTACTTAGTTATTTGGTGCGAATACAGTATGAAGGGATTATTTATTACTTTTTGTTGTCATTTTTTTGAAGGCGGTTTTATTTTTTTATACTTTGTCCAGCTTCTCAAATAAGAATAATTAACAAAAACAATGCAACATATCACAGATACACATGAACAGTAGGATCAAAGTTCCTTTTGAAGCCACTTTAAGGGCTCTAAGCATTCGTTTCCTACGTTTTCCGCTCAGTACATAATGGTTGAGAAAAAAATCTTTCCATGTTCTGCGGGTTGATCGGTATGTCTTGTTTGTAAACTTGTTTGTTTCCTCGTAGATTACCGTTTTCACGAACGAAATGTGCCTCGAATTATTTTAGTAAATAGTTTTTCTTGAAAAGTCCTACAAAATTAGTCTTAGAAGTACTCACTTCAATGATTTCCGATAATTGTTGATTGATCCTTGTAATAAGAGAATATCCACTGAGTTCAGGAATAAAGAAACGACACCATGGCACTTGGTTGAGCCAGCCGCCGGCCATAGCGAAGGCTTTAGAGCGAACACGCAAAAGGTCCAACAAGAATTTTAATCTTACTTCATTTATTTGTTCTCCTGAAAAAAAAACGTCATTAATTACCACTGAATTCTTACTAAACATAACTGATGCATTAAAATTAAAATTCTGATTCAGTTTTAACAAAAATATGTAATAAAAATTTATTTCATTAGGTAGGTACTTTACAAAAAACTTAAAAGGTAAATCGGCACCCGTCGCAGTTTTTCCTAATACAGCAAGTATTTATATTTTTATAGTTGTACAGTTACGATCAATACTACGAAAACAACAAAGAACTTTGTCACATTGAAGCGTTCCGAAATAAAGCTATCTGTGCCACAAAAGTCATCGATAGGTAGTGTAATGTGACAAAGTCTTTAGTTGCTTACATATTATTGCTCTTGACTGTACATTCTCTAGGATTGTAGATATGTCGCAGGCGGATGGTTGAATCGGCCGGATGGTTAAGTATGGCAGCATGTACCCCTCGAAAGTCCTGTAGAACACGTGATAGGTTAGAAATAAATTTCGTGGTTATTTTTTTCTGTGACTCTGTCAACTTATGGGAAGATAAAATTGCTAACGGAAAAAATTATCGGCCTAGACGTTTAATTGAATGGCGGATTCAACCGTTTGGCTGCGACAGATATACAATCTAGCGTTTAAACCTGAAAAAGCCCGTGGCCAAAATGGAATCTTCTGTCCAAGTTTGATTTGATTATTCTTAAATACATAATTTACTTATACTAAAATATCAATCTAGTTACTGACAAATTCTTGCTGATACTAAATTTATAATGGCAAATGAAATGACATTAATCCTTCTAATATTATTAATGTGAAATTTTAGATGTATGGATCTTGGGATCTTTGTTACTCAATCACGCCAAAACGTCTGAACGGATTTGGCTGAAATTTGGGACACAGATGCTTTGTAACCTGGAGAGGAACATAGGCTACTTTTATCCTGGAAAAATGTCACATTCCCGCGGGATAACGTCGTGTAGTCTACGCGGGTGAAACCGCGGGCGGAAAGCTAGTTTTAAATAATTGGTCACCAATTTGATGAAGAATGATCAGCAACAAGATAGTGCGTATAAGCAAAATAATTTTTGTGTCAGTATTTTACTATTTGATCGATCAGCAACATTACTATTTGGTCAGCAGCAATAAACAAGCGGTTATCATCATCAGCCTTTTAATGTCCCCACTGCTGGGGCACTGGTATTCCTTATGGATGGATAAGGAGAATGGGCGATGACCCACCACTCGGGCCTAATGCGGGTTGGTGGGTTTTAACGACTGCAAATGCAGCCGGGAACAACGTCTTAACGTGGCTTCCGAAGCACGGAGGAGCTCAAGATGAAAAGTTTTTTGGTCACCCATCCCGTGACTGACCATTTCGAAAGTTACTTAACCTTAACGATCGCAGGCCGAGCGCTGTAAATCTGTCAATATATTGTCAATGGGCACAAGGAAAAAAGAGAGTTTATATCTGTACCTTATTCCTGTAGACTTGTAGAACACATAATTATAATAGGTTAGAAATTGAAAGGATTTCTTTTTCAATTCAGTAGGTACGTAGTTATTTTTATTTCAGTTCACAGAAAAACTTATTGCAGATCAAAATTAATTTTTAAATCTTGATGTTGCTCAATTATTCAACTTGCTGACCAAATATTAATTTTACTTACCACTAGATGCTGGACAAATGACTTTGTTGGCTGATTAAATAGTTATTGGAGCTGATCAAAACCTCTTTACTTGCTTACCGATTACATTATAATATATCTATACCATATTCACAACCTCTTACGTCGCAAATGTATTTATAAATATTTGAAAAAAAACAGTAAGGCTTAATAAAGCTTAACTTACACGCGTATGTTAAGCTTTATCCTTAACCTTGAAAAGGTCTTACTGCATGCGCAACAGGTAATTCACATAAGAATAAAATTAATAAAAGCAAAAGCAAATAAACCAGTTCAAGGGTAAAAGTAAAGCGAGATTCCCCGCAAAGTTTCCCGAGCTAACGCGCAGAACCAGCACAGAGAAATTAATAAAGCCTTCATTATCTTTTTGCATTGAAAATAAACCCCATTTGCAGAAAACACGGTAACTTGCTCACTTCACGGTCATTTAAATAAAACTTACAGTTAATTTCTACAATTTGTGTTGGACAAATGTTTGTTTTCTCGTTAATCATTTGAAACAACCCTGAAAATCTCTTCACATTCCCAAATTTCCAAAATGTAAGAAAAAAATCTTTCCATGTTCTGTGTGTAGTGTAAGACGTTAGTTGAGTGTCATAGCACAATGTATGGGGCGTGAACAAACTTATACCCCCTTATTCCAAAACGGAGACTAAAGTTAGACCTGGTTTAAAACTGATGCTAATTTTGTCTTTTATTTGGAAAATAATATATGTTCATTAATCGTTTAGACTTATTTTTTATTATTATTTTTTTATTTCTTTTTTATGTCATTACTGCGCTCAACAGAATATCCGCTTGCTGTTCACTGAGTTGGGCGCAATTTTGACATCACACGACATTGTTTTATCTTTTTTTATCTTATATTTGTGTGAATTTTAATTTTTTTGTGTATCTGTGGTCTGGTTTTATGAAATGTTTGTTGTTTTTGTTGTGTGATGTCGAAATAAATGGTATTCTTTCTTTCTTTCAAAAATGAAAGTGGCAGCTCCAGTTTAGTACCAGTTTTAAACCAAGACTATTTTTATTTAGTCCACGTTTTGGAATAAGGGGGTTAATGTTTTTTTACTGTGGGGAAATGGGGAAGTTTTGTGTGTATTATTTGATGTTTTTAATCGAAAGGCGAGTCATTTTGTATTTTGATAAAAGAGATAGTGTAGAGAAATAACGAGAATAGTATGAGAGACTCTGTATTGAGCCTGTTTGTATGAAAATAAAGCAAGTGCCAATTTTTTTACAAACGAGTGGATTACCTGCAACGTATTTCCATAGTACATTCATCACTGCCATAGGCATGACACTCATGAGGTTTATCGGCTTGTCGTTATTTTTGTTGACGTAATCGATTATATTGGCCAGTGCAGTTTGAATTTCATTTTCCATTCCAGTTTTTCCGAAGCCAATATTTCGCAATTGCTTCACTGTGAACTGTCTGTGCTCGCGCCATAGCGGTCCGTCCGCAAAAGTTATGCCTAGAAATAGAAGGCTCAAATCAATTCATTTTAAAACTGACAATATTGTTTTTTTGCTAACACTCTTAACCTTTAAACCACCTCTGTGGTCTAGTGGTTTTACACCACCAATTTCAGACCAAGAAGTCCTGGGTTCGATTCCCAGTGGGGGTGGGGGATTCACGGTGGTGGGAAAATATTGACGATTCATAAGTACTTACATGCTTATTATGTCTATGTGAATAAATAAATATTTGATTTGATTTGTACATATTGTATTCGGTTTAGTTGGTGGTAGGACTTGTTCTTAGTCCGCCTGGCTAGCTACCACCATCTTATCTAAGTCTGACGCCATCACAATGATGATGAAAAACTCTGTTTTTGCCCCTTTTTAAAGTAAGTAAATCAATTCAATTTAACGTAGGTTTATTTACTAGTAGGTACGTCCTTAGGTGCGTTTTTACCACACTTTTATTAGCTTCACTTGTAACTAAGTCACAATGTAAGAAAATCTTGGAATTCAATTTTAACCTACTTCTAATAGTCGTATTGATTTGAATCTTTGCAAGTCTATATGAATCCGATGACAATACAATAATTTGCTACCATCGAGCTGATCTGATGATGGAGTCAAGAGGTGGGCAACAGAACTCTTCAATGGCTGCTAGGAAACTCCTCGAGTTTAGGCTCATTTGTTTTGTTCTGATGAGACCTATTCGCTATACTTGATGGTGAGGGTCTGATGATGGAGCAGGGAGAAAGCCAGTGGCACTCCTTAATGACCAATAGGAAACACCTCGAGTTCTGGCTCATTTGTTTTGTTCTGATGAGACCTAATCGCTACACTTGGTGGTGAGGGTCTGATGACGGAGCAGGAAGGAAGCCAGTGACACTTCTTAATGACCAATAGGAAGCCCCTCGAGTTTGGGCTCATTTGTTTCGTTTCGATAAGACCTATTCGTTACACTTGGTGGTGAGGGTCTGATGATGGAGCTGGGAGGAACCCAGTGAAACTTCTTAATGACCCCAAGAAAGCCCCTCGAGTTTGGGCTCATTTGTTTCGTTCTGATGAGACCTATTCGCTACACTTGGTGGCGAGGGTCTAATGATGGAGCAGAGAGGAAGCCAGTGGCATTTCTTAATGACCACTAGGAAACCCTTCGAGTTTCGGGCTCATTTGTTTAGTTCAGACGAGACCTATACGCTACACTTGGTGGTGAGGGTCTGATGATGGAGCAAGGAGGAAGCCAGTGGCACTCCTTAATGGCCAATAGGAAACCCTTCGAGTTCTGGCTCATTTGTTTCGTTCTGATGTGACCTATTCGCTAAACTTGGTGATGAGGGTCTGATGATGGAGCAGGGAAGAAGTCAGTAGCACTCCTTAATAACCACTAGGAAACCCCTCGAGTTTGGGCTCATTTGTTTCGTTCTGATGAGACCTATTTGCTACACTTGGTGGTGAGTGCCTGATGATGGAGCAGGGAGGAAGTCAGTGGCACTCCTTCATGACCATTAGGAAACCCCTCGAGTTTGGGCTCATTTGTTTCGTTCTGATGAGACCTATTCGCTACACATGGTGGAGAGGAACTAATAGACTCTACTTGAATTTGTAAAAATAAATACATACAGTCACGTCTTTGAGTTATAATGTTTACGGGGTGGGCAGACACATGAATGGACTGTGAAATCGATTACTATTCATCCATAGCTTGCCATCAAATAAACTAAAAAGTAAAAAATAAATATGTAGTTTAAAAAACTAAAAATACACACTTTTATAGGAAGCTGACTTAAAAGTACAAAATAACCGTCTATTCAGTAACTGAAATTAAAAAGCGTGGTGCGCGTTGTCAATATTAAGCACTTACTTGAAATGCATGGTTTGCAAAGGGCGCACCACGCTTTTTAATTTCAGTTACTGAGTAGACGGTTATTTTGTACTTTTAAGTCTGTTTCCTATAAAAGTGTGTATTTTTAGTTTTTTAAACTACATATTTATTTATCTTAAAGTCAACGAATACCAAACTAAAATAGTTACAAAGGAGGTACAAAAAGGTTAGTCAGGTTTCAAAATAAGATTTTTGGATTGAAGTAGGCCTTACTGCGAGACAAACAATGTTATAGGAATGTTGATTGCAGGACGGAGCTATACACTGCGTATAGCGTCATCTGGCTTACAGTGCCTGCCAAAAACTTTGCTGTGCCGGTGACAGCGGCGCTACGTACGGTTTTCTTTTTTTTGTAACATTTTAACCGGCCCTGACTTCTAAGAACTTCAGCCGCTAGCAGCGCTATGGTTGGACATCAACTTGACAGCAAAATGACATTAAAAAAAAACACGCTAGTTTCACATTTTGGCCACCGGCACAGCAAAGTTTGTGGCACTTGTACAATATTACTATAACATTGTTTGACCGAACTGTCAAAGTGAGTGAGGTGAAGTGAGGCCCCAGAAAAGTCAATAAGCAATTTGGTCACCACAGAATACGGAATTATTTTTATAGCCTAATATTATTAAATGACCGCAGCTTTATTTGAGACATCTAGACACATAGTGTAATTATAATACTTATATCTAAGGTAAATAAATATATCTACGGTAATAATAGCCTCTTAACGAATTGCCAATGAAGTCAACGGTTTCCAAAAATAATTTTGCAATCTCAGCAAGGCCTCGTGTTCCAGTTTTGTAGCTATTACGAAAGAGACGTGTTCGTTCACTCTGGACGTGTTGTCTATAAATAACTCTATCCTCTATTGCGATCTCTATCAGTAGGAATTATGGACAATGTATATGTCGCAGGGATTTTGTCAAAGTCGTGATATTATAATTCCACTAGTGAAATTATAATTTCGCGTGATATTATAATTCCACTAGTTAAATTATGAATAGACAATGAAACAATCCATAAATTGTATTGATACAAAAAAATAACAACGAAATTTAAGAAAATTTATTCCTAACCTATCACGTGTTCTATATGACTTCCGAGGCTCGCAGCCGTGTGCATACTGTCTCGTAATGTCTATTCATAATAGCACGCGAAATTATAATTTCACTAGTGGTATTATAATATCACGACTTTGACATAATCCCTGCGACATATATACAGCAACAGGTTGAGAAGCCCTTGGCGCAGTGTTTAGCCTGAGATCGTTGAGGATAAGTTACTTTCGCAATGGTCGGTCACGGGATGGGTGACCAAAAACTTGTGTGTGTGTGTGTGTGCTGTGCTCTTTCGTGCTTCGGAAGCGGCCATTCCCGGTCGTCACCACCAGTTTCGCCACCAGTGGGGGCGACTGGGATTTTTTCTTTAAAAATTTCCCGTTCGACACCAGTGGTAGCCACGGGGATTTTGCTTATAAAAATCCCGATTGTCCCTACTGATTGTATTTATTAAGCCGTTGGTCCCGGCTGCATTTGAAGTCGTTAATACCCATCAATCTGCACCGGGCCCGCGTGGAGGGTCATGGCCCGTTCTCCTTATCCATCTTTAAGGAAGGCTAGTACTCCAGCAGTGGAGACATAAATGATGATGACAGGTACGGTCGGCCAAGTAAGTGGTCTGCCAGTTTGGACAAAAACTCGTGTGTACCTAATACCTAATATTTTTAAAAATCAACCCTGTTGTTCTTGTTCTATGACTCGCGAATGATTTGCAACCTTAGGGTGATAGATAGACTACTTTCTTGGCCGACCGTACAGTACTATCGCCCCGCAACAAATTAAACTTACAATGAAATAATAAACAATTCAATGGCTATAAACTAAATGGCTCTACATACATATTATTTAGCTAGTAGTGGTGGATGTATCAACGTTATCGTTAGGTACTATCGTTACAAAGGCTAGTTAAAAATAAAATGAAAGATGTAAGGTTACACCACCACTCCCCTGTTTGCGGTCACATGTAAGGATTCCTTTATTGTGCTGTGATATGTTGTTTTATAACTGAACAACGCGAGCATTTTAATTTACACGGGTTCACGGGTTTACGCCCCCACCTTCTTACTTCAAGGGTTAAAAGAGTTTGTTATTAAGGCGAGGAATCCCGACCAAAATAGGCACGCTAACGCTTGCTCGGCCGCGCTCTATACACTTCGCGCGGACCCAGCGTCAGCCGGCAGTGAACTGTGAACTCGCGAGCGCCCCGCAAATCGAAAATCATTTAAAATTCAATTAAAAATTAAATAATAAAAAAAAACAATTTATGACGGCCGGAATCCCTCGGCTATTCAAAGACAATTATTTTCATATGTTTTTCATTAACTAAAGTTAAAGTTTACTGCTAGTAATTTGATATTTGAAATATTATTAAGACGGATGTTTGGGGTTTTATTTGACACATTAAAATATCACCAATCGAAAAAAAACGACCGGAAGCTCTAAATAAATAACTGTAAAATAACATCTATTTTTTCAAAATTTTAAGTACTTGTGATTTGTGAGTAATCCATAATTTAAAATACCCTATTTTGGGGAATCGGCGCCTTAATATCGCTCACCACCCACATCCCTAAGTACCTTCTTCCCCTACCTGAATCAAATAGAGCACCATCTATTTGAAAAAACTTTATTTACGATCCATACATACAAATCGATAGAAGATCAATTATCAGCTTTTTACTAAATGTCTTAAACGTTATTGAAAATGAAGTGTTAGAAAAAATCGAAACTCTGTGGTACACCAAGCATAATACCAGGTCTTTTCAACCTCGTGCCGCACAGGAGTAATAACATTTTAATGCAGTGTGGAATGAGGTTGAAAGGACCTCGTACCCCCGCGAATTATATTCTGTCTAGGTAATGTAAAAACTCCAGCTATATCGACTTTATTACCTTAATGGTATTTATACCTAAATTATAAAATTGCATTGTTTTATATATTAAACTGTTTTATCCACTCAATGGTTCCTTGCCTCCTGGAGGCAAGTATTTTTACCCGCCCCAATGGTTCCTTGCCTCCTGGAGGCAAGCTGACAGCTAATTAAAATACTTTAATTAATTGTGTCAAATCACTCTCTGTTCCTATCCAACTTATAGTAATCTTAATCTAGACACCTTATTTTAATCGTAGAACAAGAAATTGGTCCAATTTAATAAAAATTTGGCGTATTATATTCGATTGAAGTTCGCCGACTTGCTTGCCTCCAGGAGGCAAGGAACCATTGCGTGGTTTAGGCAATGTTAGCTAAGTATGGAAAAATAAAATATAAAAATATAATTAAATATATTGTACTAAATATGTTGTAATACATTAATATATACTTGTTATGCATATTGTTGTTATATATTATATTGTATATATTTAAAATTTATCTACTTACAAAAAAGAAGTCGATACGAAATCGATCCATACTTTTGTAGCCCGTAAGGGTGATTCTTTACTTACATTTTTATATCTTTAATTAAACAATATTTTTCTAAAAGAGAGTTATCTTTTTTTACTTTTATCTAATAACAACATTGTAAACTATTATTTATACACAAATTGGTATGTAATAATTGTTTATTTATTAGTATTTATTGCATGTTTTAAAAAGAAATCGGTAAAACATTTCCTTTTCTGCAACTTCAACTAGCTGTTTCTAAATAAACCGTAATAAAAATCCATCTACAAACCATACAATATTATTGCAAATTTAACTAGCATTATAAATCAATAATTAGTTTTTATTAAATCCTTCTAGTTTTTGAGTAAAACTTAATTTAAAGCTGAGCGAGCGAAGCGGAGCGGAGCGGAGCTGTGCTGAGGAACTATTGCCCCGTAAGCATTTTTAAGCGTGCGTAACCATTGAGTGGTTATACAATGCTCGTCTTTAATCGTGACTTCCAACTTAACAATATTTAACTTAAAAATTTCAGGTCTCTAGGTTTATGGGAAGTACGAGTTCTATTTTGATGATGGGTGAGTGAGTCAGTGTCGAAATAGCAAAACTTTGCTTTCGTATAACTTTAGAAATAAATCAACGCACATTTTACATTATGACGATAATTTCAGCGTTCTAAACCCATCCAAAGGTCTTCAAATAGAGGCTTTAAAATACTATGAAATGGTTACAGTAAAAGATGGTACGGCAGTGTTTGCTTTACGCTTGACTTGGCGGGGGCACTGCCGTGCCCCCAGATCAAGAATAAATCAATGTTGTTTGCAGACTTCACGCGAAAAATAGAATTTTAGTCTCTTGAAGGCGGTAGGGTCGAAAACGCCTCGTAGCTCCAAAACGCCACGTACCGAACCAGCGGAAATTATAGCTAAAAAAATAAATACTTATGTAGTTTAAAAAACTAATAAAACACTTTTATAGGAACAGACTAAAAAGTACAAAATAACCGTCTATTCAGTAACTGAAATTAAAAAGCGTGGTGCGCCTGGTCAATATTAAGTACTTGAATGCATGCTTTGCAAAGGGCGCACCACGCTTTTTAATATCATTTTCACACTTATGCTCTGAAATGTTAATATTATATTTGAGAAAAGAATGCAGTACGTAGCACTTTTCCGAGGTAAACATTCTAAATTTGAAAATCACTGCAGTAATGAATTTCAGTACTTACTTACTGCACTAAAATCATTGCAGTAAGTAAGTACTGAAATTCATTACTGCAGTGAATTTCAAATTTAGAATGTTTACCTCGGAAAAGGTACTACCCAAAGATATTATTACCAAATTTTTTTCTTTATTTTTTCTTTCGTTATTCCTGTGTATAAAAACAGAAAAAGCAAAGGGACATTTGCACCATACAGCTACATTATTATAATTATTATATCATAATTAGGTTAACTTTTTTTTAAATACGGTGCGCACAGAGTATATTACTTCGTATTGTACCACAAGCGCTATGTACCCTTAGCACGAACATCAATCGAAAAAAAAATGAGATTTATCATAGACAAAATATCCTTTACGAGTAATTTTGTATGGGAAATATGTACAGCGCCATCTACCACCCAGAAGCGGGTATTGAAGTTGCGCATTTTAGTAGCAAGTAGTATCAATAGGCTGTATGACCCTTCCACGTGGCCTCACAAACCAATATTAAAAAAACGGCGGGAATGATTTTCAGCGGTTGATTTGATATCAATACAGTTTATTTATATTGTGTAATAAATTATCAAAATGAGTTCTGCCAATGAAACATATACAGACATTGTATGTACCTACTCCACCAAATTTGGGAGCAGAAGCAAAATGAATAACAGAAAACTTACTGCCAGCAAAATCAAAAGAAAGATATATGAAAACCTACTATCTGATTTGGAAAAGTCAAAAAAGGCACGTATACGTTTTCGGAATCTGTGTTGTTGGCGTATTTTAATGATACCTACATCATTAAAATAATATTATTATGGGCGATTTATACATAAGTGTGCCCGGGAAAACAATAACATTTACATTTAATAATTGCCCGAACATGTGTGATATAAATTTTAATAAATAATATTTAGTTAAACATTTTTTTTTTATTTCCTCGTATTTCTTGAGAAAAGCACTATACAAGCCTTATACGGTAAGCAAATTACCTTGCCTCGAATGATTAAAGCCCTCGCCTGACAATGTAATTTCTTACTTACCTGTCCTCGGCTGTAATGTACTATTACTGAATAGACGGTTATTTTGTACTTTTTAGTCTGTTCCTATAAAAGTGTGTTTTTTTAGTTTTTTAAACTACATATTTATTTTTTACTTATTAGTTTAATAAATGGCAAGCTATGGATGGATAGTAATCGATTTCACAGTCCATTCATGTGTCTGCCCACCCCGTAAACATTATAACTCAAAGGCGTGATTGTATGTATTTAGTTTTACAAATTCAAGTGGAGTATATTAGTTACCGGATGCGCGAGCTGAACCCTTACTTTCTCCCTGCTCCATCATCAGACTCTCACCACCAAGTGTAGCGAATATGTCTCATCAGAACGAAACAAATGAGTCCAAACTCGATTGGTTTCCTAGTGGTTATTAAGGAATGCTGCTAGCTTCCTCCCTGCTCTATCGTCAGACCCTCACCACCAAGTGTAGCGAATAGGTCTCATCAAAACGAAACAAATAAGCCCAAACTCGAGGGGTTTCCTAGTGGTCATTAAGGAGTGTCACTGGCTTCCTTCCTGCTCCATCATCAGACCCTCACCACCAAGTGTAACGAATAGGTCTTATCAAAACGAAACAAATGAGCCCAAACTCGAGGGGTTTCCTATTCTGCCGTCCCGAGCCTAAACCGCAGTAAGAGCCAAAATGCGATTCCGAGAAAATGGATCTTAAAGTTTAAAATGCGTCAAAAAATTTGTAAATAAAGGATTCTAACCAAGTTTCTTAGGCAAAGTGAGAGAATTTATATAGAGCTTTATATTACACAACATTAAGGGTGAAAATATAAAACAATATATAAAATATCAAGGTTTTTAGTTTTTGATCCCTATTACTGCTTTTAATTGTTAAGGTAAATCGATCCTTAAACAGACTAAACTGCAGTAAAGTGGGCTTATACTGCTTATTAGAATGGTTTGTTATCGCTATTCCTGACTAAAGTGCAGTATGTTCGTTTTGATACTGCGCTTTAGTCGGTTTCTCATAACGAAAATTAAATGTTTCAATTGGCAGTAACAACAAAAAAAAAAAACATTGAACAATTTATTTAAAAATTCTATAAAACTTCACGAAATAAAGTTAAACAAAATCTTTTATGGTCATATTATTACCATAAGTATTTAAGGTACTTCTAAAGCTACCTACGACATAAGAAAAAAATCAGAGTTTTATTTAAGAAATGTAATTAAATTCAATATTGGTTGTTAACAATTAATTAACAATTTTATTCATTTATGAATTTATATCGACCTAGGAAGCTTAAACGATAAATAAAATATTCAGTGCTTCAATATAACAATTCTTATACTAAACTTAATATACTTAGGTATCGAAATGGAGAGCATAAATGTAAATGTTTTAAGTTGAACTGAGATGAGAGACTGATTATTTGTAAGGTACCTATGTAGGTACCTCGCTACCTGGCGGAGCTACATGGAGGATGGGTGGCTATTTTCTAATATTTAATTTTTATAGTAGATACATTACCTATGTAAATTCCATTATTTTAGATTTAAAAAATTTATACAAATTAAATAGGTAGTCATAAAATATAATAATAAAAGACAAGTAAATTGATACTATTTGATACCTACCTAGGTACTGACAAAATATTCTAGTCACGGCCAGGTCACTTATCTATGCTTCCCGCCTCTGCCTCCGCCAGTGAATCTAATGGCATAAAATGCTAGGGATTTTAACCGACTTCAAAAGAAGAAGTTATCAGTTTGACCTCTATGAATGGGATGTGATATTGTTGGCATTGGATAATATTTGAATATGACGATCTATTTAGACTTCCAAACATGTGTGCTTAATTTCGAAGGTGTATGTTTGTTTGTTTGTCCACGAATTTCTTGGAAACTGAAAGACATATCGAGATGATTCATCAATGATGATATTGATGATAAGTGTAGGTATTCCAATTTAGAGAGCAGTCCAAATTTCATCAAAATCGGTTCAGCAGTTTTAAAGATATGGATATAAAGGATAAAGTAATTTAAAAAAATAAACTGACTTCAAAAAAGTGTAGCGAATAGGTCTCATCAAAACAAAACAAACGAGCCTAAACTCGAGGGGTTTCCTAGCAGCCATTGAAGAGTTCTATTGCCTACCTCTTGACTCCATCATCAGATCAGCTCGATGGTAGCAAATTATTGTATTGTCATCGGGTTCATAATAAACTTGCAAAGTTTCAAATCAATACGTCACTTAGAAGTAGGTTAAAATTGAATTCCAAGATTTTCTTACATTGTGACTTAGTTACAAGTGAAGCTAATAAAAGTGTGGTAATTAGGTGCCGCAGTGAACTTGTGCAGTGAACTTGAACCGCAGTGAACACCAATACCTAGGAGAAAGAAGTCTAAAAGCTGCTACTTTTTAATTCTGTAAACTATTATATTATTATTATCTCGTTCGTCGTATTCGATCGAGCCCTGAAAGAAAAGCAATTTATTTGAAAGTGAAACGCCGACTTCATTTGTTTGTTTTTTCCTTTTTTAATTTGTTAAGTTCATCTCCTAGTACGGGATCCGAAGAGAGATTGACTTCACCCATCTGATAAACCGAATGATGTTTTTATTAAATTTCATACATGGACAAATACCTACATGTATATCTAATGTATTACTTATCTATTAACTATTAAAATATTACCTATCAAAACATGCTAGCTTACTCAAAAAAAATAATATTTAAGGAGACTGCATAAAAAACCCAAAAACAGCGTTCACAAAATGTTACCTTCTTAAAATATAGATAAGCATGAATAGTTAAACACATGGGGGCATGAGGGGCGAAATCGAAAAATAAGTATAGAATATACTTAGAATGAGCAGTGGATGTACATTTTCTTTTTGTTTAAATGCGTACGATGACTCTTATACAATACTCAATTTTAATTAGTACAAAGATTTTGGGGGATGATACGAAATATCAATACGAAATACCATCAATACGAAAAACTTTTAGTACGTACTCGCAAAAAAACAGCTGTTTCATACAAAAGTACAACATCGACTCGACTGAAATGTATGGAACAGCTGATTTTTTTGTTCGCCATTCCGTGGTTGGTTTCGTAGTAAAAGTTGTTCGTATTGATGGATACCATCATCCCCTAAAATCTTTGTACTTACTAATTAAAATTTAGTGGTGTATATAGTTTGAATATATTTATTTAAGTACTTACATAATATTTATTAATCACTTTTGTAGCAATATTTGCCATGAATGTATTTTGGTAGGCAATACATTAGTCGTCTATGTCCATAAACAATATGATAAAAAAATATATGTTACATTCGGTTAACAGATGAGCAAAGATCAATCGCTATTCGTATCTCAGACTATCTGTTAGGTTAAATAAAGAATATGAAGTGATAATAGGTCGTGCTTACACGTGCCGGCTTAATTAAGAGTCTCGTGGCATGTCGATGCTTCAGGTTAACGTTAGTTTTTAATACCAAGGGAATTTAATTTTGAAATTTTTTTTTTCTCTTCGAATAAAAAAGAATAGTGGCTATTCTTTTTTGCCCCGACTGCAATCCTTGCATCGTTGGAAAATAAAAACAAAGGACACGTGTACGCATCGATTGTGTACGACGGAAACGATTTGTGCGATTAAGTTTTCGTCGTATTCATATAGTTTGAATTTGATAATGTTAATTTATGTATTTTTAGGATTTTTTGGTGAAAATATCATCAAGGTCATGGGCTGATAACGTAATAATAAGATTTTCACGACTTGAACCGATCGCCACCGCTTGGGATAATAGGTACCCTGCTAGTGATTTTGTTGCTAATTTTATTGTATTTTTCGAATGTTGGCTCTATTCTGTACTAGTTGCTCGCGGTTTCACCTGAGATGTACTCGCTCCAACCAAACCTAAAGGATACGTAGAAATATATACAGTATAGGTACTACAGTATATAAAGAACTTTTGGTAAAAGTAGTTTTAGCTCGTGAATCTGATGATGCATACGTACGTATCTTCCCCTATATTCAAATTGGAACCTAAAGGGCCCAACAGACGATCAGTCCGCTTGTCGTCCTAGACCGGATCGGCCGTCTGACGATCGAGACCTCCATCGGCCACACACTAGTACGATCATTTCCTGTCGGCAATAGTCGAAAACCAACTTTGAGGCCACACACTAGCAGTTGATAGTCGTCAGTTTTAGTATAAGTCGGTAGTTAGTTTCTGTCCGACCGATAACTGTTGACATTAGGCCACGCCCCCCAGCGGCCACACACTATACATGCGCATTAGCCGTCAGTTCTAAATTTTAAGGCGAGGATTCCTGACCGAAATAGGCACGCTAACGCTTGCTCGGCCGCGTGCGATATACTTCGCGCGGACGCAGTGGCAGCCGGCAGTGAACTGTGAACTCGCGAGCGCCCCGCAAATCGAAAATCACTTAAAATTCAATTAGAAATGTAATAATAACAATTTTAAACTTATAACGGCCGGAATCCCTCGGCTATTCAAAGACAATTATTTTCGTATATTTTTCAGTAAACTAAAACTAAGTACCTATAAGTACTGCAAGTAATAGGATATTTGGATTACGATTAGTAGGATGTTTGGGATTTTATTTGATACAGTAAAATGTCACTAATGGAAAAATACGGCCGGAAGCACTAGATAAATAACTGTAAAATAACATATAATTTTGCCAAATTTTAAGTAGGTAAGTACTTGTGATTTGCGAGTAATCCATAATTTAAAATACCCTATTTTAGGGAATGCCAGCTTTAAAGGGAATTGTGAGTGTGGTCGATAGCGGCCAACTGACAGACCGTTGCCAACAGGCGCACTGATCGTCTGTGGGGCCCTTTATTAAATAGTCAGACAGAACATACGTATACTAAGAATAACACTTCACTGGATTAGATATAGACAAATGCTTAGACATCATCATCATTATCAGCCATTCTAATGTCCCCACTGCTGGGCTCAGACTAGACTAGCCTTCCGTCCGCGGCTTCGCCCGCGTGGTCTAAACTACGTTATCTCGCGGGAATGTGATGTTTTTCCGGGATTAAAGGTAGCCTATACCTCTACCGCTCCCAAACTATCCCCGATACAAAAAATCACTTTTATGCGTTGCTCCGTTTTGACGTGAAAGACGGACAAACAAACAAACACACTTTCACATTTATTAATATTAGTATGGATAAAAAGGATGGGCGTGGCATGACATGACCCACCAGGTGGGCTCAATGCGGATTTGTGAATATTAACGACAGGAATAATGCCACCTGTACCCCTAGTGTAAGTTTTTATGTCAAAAAACGCAAACTATCGTGAGTGCGTATAAATACGTACTCGAAATAGTTTGCGTTTGCTTGACATAAAAACTTACACTCGGGGTACTGAAATGTACAGAGGAGCTCCAGATAATACGTTTCTGGTCACCCATCCTGTGTCCAGAAAGAAGTTTTTACCTCAAAAATCATGTCGTTAATATTGCGGCTGAAAATAAAATGAACGCAATATTAAAATTCTCGTCACTGCATTAAAACAAAGTAGCTTTTGCCCCTGTCTGTTTCTAGGCTTTCTTCTGGATTTTGATGCAGTTTTCACTGTTAGTTAGAAAATTTATTCCCTAAAGTTTATCCATGGTTTATACAAACACAATATTATAATTAAGTGTTTGTATAAATAGAGAAAGATTCAAGTTTTGTTATGAATTAATAAAAAAAATCAATTTTTCGAGCGAATGCCGCTGGCTAAACCGTATGAGATAGGTATATATTAACTTTATGGTCCGACCACTGCTAAAGATGATGCTTCCTACATTTCAATCACTTGATTTGAAATCATATTTACCGACATTTACGTGTTCAATCAATGCCAACTAATAACACTCAATTAATTTTGTTAATAAAGACAGTAATTTTATCGCAACATCATCATAGGGGCTTTTGGTCATTTGAACAATTTGTTGGTTTCTAGTCTAGTACATCGTTCGTTACAAAACCGTTTCGCTGCAAGGGATTTGATTGCGTGTATCTTGAAATCTGTGGTAACTTCTAAAGTATTCATTTAAATGAAATAAGGTACAGGACAATTTTGCGTTACAATAAATGGCCAAGGTAACTAATATACTTAGTTGGATAAGGATTCTACTGATTACGAGAAATTAGCTTTGCAAATATAGTAATACTTATAAATTAATTACTTAAAGATAAAAATGGCTACTGTAAGTCAACCTTAGGAGATAGTTAGATATATGCTATCCTTTTTATGATATACAATTCCGTAGTGCATAACTTTATGTACCTATCTCATACGGTTTAGCCAGCGGCATTCGCTCGAAAAATTGTTTTTTTTTATTACTTCATCACAAAACTTGAATCTTTCTCTATTTATACAAACACTTAATTATAATATTGTGTTTGTATAAACCATGGATAAACTTTAGGGAATAAATTTTCTAACTAACAGTGAAAACTGCATCAAAATCCAGAAGAAAGCCTAGAAACAGACAGGGGCAAAAGCTACTTTGTTTTAATGCAGTGACGAGTATTTTAATATTGCGTTCATTTTATTTTCAGCCGCAATATTAACGACATGATTTTTGAGGTAAAAACTTCTTTTTCACTTCTCATGCTCTAAAAGTATAGCCAATATAGCCCTACGAAGCGGGACTAAATAACCACTTTAGTCCCTAGGGAGTAAAATGTAATTACTTTTATAATTTCCTTCATGTGACATTAGACAAACTCAAACAGCCAGTGAATATACTATTATTTGTGAAGTGTGGACCATCTTCGTGTGGTGGCGACATGTGTTTTAAATTGTTAATTTGTGACTGGTTTAGAAGAAAAAACTGACCGCGAGTGTTTGGCGCCATTTTGGCGATTAATCGCAGTTTGTTTCATAGTGGACTTTGTGACTCAAGATAGGTGTAGTTTTGTGTCCCAAGTATCTACTCAACTGGACGATATGTGGAATGATTAAAATAGGCGCTATCTCGGTAAAGTGATGCCGAGTGTTTTATTATAGTGGTGACACTACCTCAGCAAGAATTATCGAGACGGCTGGCTTGACACACTTGACGCCAAATACTCCAAGGAAGAAGCATTGCAATGTAACCTCGAGACTAAACGCCAACTTAATATAGGTACGCTCGGTATCATTGACTCCCTCGCACGGCATGCCGTACCATTTCATATCGCGTGTTAACTTATAAGACGCTCATGCTAGGCCGGCAAAGGTGGTTTGGAGGACATAACGAGAGACTAATCCCTCGTTATAAAATATACTATAGCGGCGTCGTTGTGCACTTTTTGTGATGGGTAAAAATGTTAAACTCACGTCAGGATCACGTGACCGTCAGATCAAAAATTCGTAAGATGGACACTTGACCATCGAAAAACTGTTATGACATTAGAATACGAAGGCAAATTTCGCCACCGTTACCAAAGTTGTGATAGCTCAGGTTAGAAACGTTAACGTTAGCAGAATCGGGTCACTGGTCAATTACATAAATAATAAAAGAATACCATTAATATACTTTAAAATATCATATGCTTACGCTCAATAGGTACTTACACCTATTTTATTTACAGACTGTTGGTGAACATATATCTATCTAAATAAGAATTCAGCGGCGAATTTTGCCGAACCCTGCCACTGCCAGCGTCAAATCGTCCGAATCGTTTCATGATTCGGCGCGTTCACCTCCAACAGTGTTCAATCAGACAAATGTGCGATCACCTTTAAACGTAGGTATTATAATACATTATATTGAAGTAGTCTTACCAATTCTCTTTCCTAAGCAACGTAATTTCGCGAAGAAATTATTAGGGCGTCCTTCAAACTCCTTGTCAGTGAAGGCTTGCCTCACATTCTTTTCACCGTAAACCACTATCACCAGTTCCGACCCCAACTTCAAACCTAAGACCTCGGTAGAATACTCCTTCGCTAATTCTAGAAGGCCTTTCCACTGAGAACCATGTTTCTTGCTCATGCTTTCCACCACGCCGCTGCAGCCAACGAATGGGTACCATTTTGGTCCTGAAAAGGAAAAATAATTTATAATTAAGTCTCTAAATTACATCAACGTCAGCCATTCAAAAGACTTCGATCTGCCAACTTGTATGGAAACTTAGGACAAGAAGCACTCAAAACACGGTAAAACCCATTCAAAATTTTTACTAGTACTTAACTTAAAAATTAAAAGACATGACAAAATTGAACTAAAAGTACAAAACAAGCTCTTAGTATAGTCGGGGTACCATGCTGTGGAAGACCTAAAAGGTCCCCCGACTGCAATGAGAGGTTGGTTTTTAAACGAATGCCAAAAACAGGAGTGTAAATAGAGTATAAAGATCTAGTTACTTTAGGAATGAATCTATTAGTCCTTATTATGTATACTAGAGTTAAAAGACTTATGAAAAGTACAAAATATGGATATGTCCTTGATATGTCACCGGAAAATAATAAAAACCGTAAATTTATTTCCTAAAAAAAATAACCACGAAATTTATGTTTGGACGACAGACTTTAAGGTTGACTTCCGCGGATCGCGGCCGATCGCAGCCGCGCGCGATCGATCGCGTGCGACTGACGCGCGCGGCTGATGCGACAATAGTCAGTGTATGAAAATGTATGGCGCCGCTTCCGAGGTATGCGACAGACGCGTGCGGCCGACGTCAGACGTCGGCCGCACGCGGCCGTAACTATAATGAAAACTTCTTTGTATTGTATAGATACTCACTTATCAAGACTAAAATCCATATTGTTTCTGACTTCACGCTTAAAAAAAGGAATTGCAGTCTCTTGAATCTCGGTGGGGTCGAAAACGCTTCGTACCGCCACAATGTCTGGTTTAGTATGAGGTATAAAACGCCGCGTACCGCACCAATGGAAAGAAATGCTAATTCAGTGCCGCTGTGAGCGTGTTACAGAAAGGGCGTTTGTGCACTACACTGAATTTTACCGTCCGGCGGCGGTCCGTTTTTTTACGGACCGGCGTGGCATGAAAAACATGGATGATTGGTTTATCCACTTGTCCGTCTTTTTACCCGCCGGGGCAGCGCAGTGATCACCCCCTCCCCCGCCCGCCGCTCATGAATATCACGTTTTCAGTTCAATATCATAGTTTAAATGTTTCAAAGCCGAAACTACACGAAATAAAAATAAATAGATTAATACTATGTATTATAAATAATTTATGATTAAAATACAACCATCCGTTTTTTTTCCGGACGGTAAAATTCAGTGTAGTGCACAAGCTCCCATACTCATTTCATTGCTGTTATCTCGGAACGGAAAAAAACGGACCGGAATTTGACTGGAATGGGGAAAAGTAAAATGTCGGACCGTAAAATTCCGTGTAGTGCCAAACGCACATATACATTTGCCTGCCATATCGGACCTTAAAAAACCGGACTGCCGGACGGTAAAATTCAGTGTAGTGCACGCGTTTGTGAGGAGCAAAAGGAGAGTTTATAAAAATCATCTCAATCCAACGTTGACACATGAATTTTCTAACAGTGACAGATAACCAAAAATTAGAGATTAAAATAAGGAAGATGACAGAAAAGTAAGTATCTATACAATACAAAGAAGTTTTTAATATAGTTACGGCCGCACGCGTCTGTCGCAGACCTCGGAAGCGGCGCCATACATTTTCATACACTGACTATTGTCACAGCGGTGACACTCCGTGTCCGTGAGAGTTCGAGCGCCGGTGACGTTTAGCCGACGCTAGGGTTGATACGAAATGGAATATAGACTTATGCCAAAGAAGGTTACGTGTAGGATGTTATATAATTTGTGTAAGAATTTTTAGGTAATGAAAGACACGTTCAATTTTCAATAAACTTTTATAGATATGTTTATTAAATATCTATACAAATGGGAAATAATAAAATTTCCGACAAAATAACTACTACTACTGAACGACATTGAATAAAATAATCAAATAAGAAACCGAGCAGCGTTATATTTTGTTTGCGAAAATTTAACTAAGCTAGCGACAATTTACGAATGACTAATTTCGAGTCGAAAATACTTTATTAGAATATGTTCAGGAATACGTAGGTATATCTCGGTAAACAAGTATCATTTTGGTGAAACCGAAGGTTTTGTCTGTGCAGTTATGGATAAGGTTGTGATGACGAATAACTACCGAAAGTATATCCTAAGAGATGGCACAGTGGATGTATTTTGCCTAGGATGCCATCGTCCGGGTGAATACCTTAGACATATAATCTCGGGTTGTTCTCGTCTCGCAAACGGCGAGTATTTGCATAGACATAACCAAGGATAATACACCAACAACTTGTTCTGAAACATAATCTTGTGGCATCCGAGGTGCCGTACTACAAGTATGCACCAGAACAGGTTCTTGAAAATAGCCATGCCACATTGTATTGGGATCGTATCATTACAGACAGGCAGGACTATTGTAGCATTAGCTACAATACAATAGCCAAGAGCCTCGATAAACACCTTAAGAGGCTTGCGTTAGGTGGATGGATCGGGAGTCAGATGCAGAAGGCAGTACCTACTTCTGTACACGGCCCGTGTCTGTCTCTGGATTCTTAACCATCGGTAGCCGGGACCCTGATCTTGCTACCGTTGGGGAACTGCATTTTTGTATTTTATAATGTTATAAATATTGTAAAAAAAATATGTTTAGAAATATAATTCTGTAAGTATTTTAAATGTAATAAAGGGAATAATAATAATAATATATGGACCTAAAATAAGCTACTAACAGTGGGACACAGTTAATGTGTCCGTATAAAATACTAAATCGTGCAAAGAAAATACTAAGTTAGTGACAAAAATACTGAGTGATTGAATCAGTAATCGCCCAAATAAAAATTAGTCCTTTCAATAATTATTTATTATCGACTGAATTTTAACAACTGAATTTTAACAACTTTCGCATTTTTTGGCTTCCTAGTAGTTTCCATTTGAATGTATGAAGATTGCGCCAGCCCTAGGCCAAGGCATTCACCGACTGCCTGTTCCCCGCCCCGCGCGCCTCTCACGACCCCCGCTCACATCCAGACACCCACACATAGCCGCAAGCGATTTTACGTGCACACATGCTTAAGTGTCGTTTCTTTTCGCGTAAGTGTATATATTCTTTGCTATTGTCGCATCAGCCGCGCGCGTCAGTCGCACGCGATCGATCGCGCGCGGCTGCGATCGGCCGCGATGCTCGGAAGTCTACCTTTATCCTTAAGTCGTTTATCAGCAACACTAGAATAGTCATTCTTAGTTTCAGAGTGTTGTTTTAAGCACAGTACCCAAAGAGCATGTAATCACTACGTTTAACAGTACCTATGTCGAATAAATAGTTGACGAACGCTCAAAACTCAAGTCAGCTAGTAATTTTCTTTAGTTGGATAGAGAAAGGGCTTTTTAAGACAGCTCTCTGAGCTCTTTCAAATTTAAGGTCAAACGATTACCATACAAAAAACGTTCACCTTTAACTATGTTAGGATTCACCATTTATGGTAAATTATGTGTTCTATAGTCTTTTCTCATGTTTAAGTAGCCGCGAAATGAATATTTTACATACTTTCATTCAGAATAATTATAGCACAAATCAACTCTAAATTCTCATGAAACTTACGCATGCGTGTGTGACATTAGTCGTGTACGTATACAAACATTTCAGCAAATTCATATCAGCAAATTTGCGACGTTGCCGTTCCATGCGGCTAAGACGCGCAACGCGCGATGCCGCTCTTCCGTTTTGTGTCATGTGGTTTGTGTCAATTATAATTTACATATTTCTCTTTTGAGTTAGTACTAGATCCCACTGCAAATTAGTGCGCTCATCGAGTTTTTGCTAATAACCTAATTTTTACGTACT
The DNA here is from genome assembly GCA_949710035.1 of Crambus lathoniellus. Classification (NCBI taxonomy): domain Eukaryota; kingdom Metazoa; phylum Arthropoda; class Insecta; order Lepidoptera; family Crambidae; genus Crambus; species Crambus lathoniellus. The sequence goes on from OX453296.1 coordinate 38,386,474, forward strand.
TCTATTAATGATTAGGAGAATATATGTCTATAGGGTTGCCTATCAAAATGGTGCCGCTAGTATTAAAAAAAAACGGCCAAGTGCGAATCGGGCTCGCGCACGAAGGGTTCCGTACCATTGTCTATACAACATTATACACTAATTATAACATTCAATATTATTCTATACTAGCGGATCCTCGCGGTTTCACCCGCGTGGTACCCGGTACCCGTGGGAATATCGGGATAAAATTTAGCCTATATCACTCGGGAAGAATGTAGCTTTCTAATGGTGAAATAATCTTCTAAATCGGTCCAGTAGTTTAGGAGCCTATTCGATGCAAATAAACAAACAAACAATCAAATCTTTCCTCTTTATAATAAATAGCCTTCCGCCCGCGGCTTCGCCCGCGTGTACTACACGACGTTATCCCGCGGGAAGGTGAACTTTTTTTTGGAATAAAAAGTAGCCCATGTCCTTTTTCAGGCTCTAGACTATCTCTGTACCAAAATTCATTCAAATTGGTTCAGTAGTTTAGGTGTGATTGTGTAACACACAGACAGACAGAGACGCATTTATAATATACTAGCGGCCGCCCGCGGTTTCACCCGCGTGGTTCCCGTTCCCGTGGGAATATCGGGATAAAAAGTACATATAAACCTTCCTCTTGAATCACTCTATCTATTAAAAAAAACTCATCAGAATCGTGAAGAATAGTGAAGTAAGGATGTATAGATAGACAACATTAGACCGGACCGGACAACGGGTCAGTATGGGAAAGTTTGAAACTATAGGAGATAGAGATATATTTGTTTTATGGAACCATGTCGTCGATATTAGAGTTTAGAAAACTGCATTCAATGATTTTCAAAAAAACTCATACACGACTCGGAAATGGGTCGGTCGGTACTCGGTAGTGGGAAATCGAACCTTGTCAGTTTTCAAAACTAAAATATTATGCTATTTTATTACGAAAGTTGATTGTGTAGATTGTTAGAAATACATTTTACTATGGAAACCTATGTCTACAATTGAAAGAAAGTGCTGCAGTTATCTATCTCATAGATGTGCACACGCCCCTTATCATACTTCGGTCCGCGAGGTATATAGGTTTTTTTTGGTATCTTTTTTCATACCTTGAGTTACATTATCGAAGTTTTCATACGAATCCCTAACTTTTTCAAAATATTCTATAGCCTATGTTAATCAGGGATAATGAAGCAGAAAGAATTTTTGAAATCAGTCCAGTAGTTTTTGAGTTTATTCGCTACATACCTGATACATACATACCTACATACATACCTGAATACATACAAAACGGGAATACAGGAAATCTTTCCTTTATAATATTAGTATAGATAAGGAAAAATCGGCCAAGTGCGAGTTGGACTCGCCCAGGAAGGGTTCCGTACCAACTTAACGTACCGATTGCCTATACCAAGCCAAAATTCTATTAGGTACTTATCATTTTTCGTCAGCAAAATATAACATTGTTTTTCATTTACATTTGCGGTTTTCGAAAATGTGTTATATCTCAAAAAGTGCTTACTACATCTCGTTCAAACTAATTTTCGTTAAAAGTTATTATAAAGATGTACAGTATATATTTTTTCTAGATTTTTCACTAATTTATTTCAAAAGTTAGAGTGGTGGGGGGGGACACATTTTATCGCTTTGGAAGGCTCTATCTTTCAAAATATTGACTTTGAGAAGAAATAGTTCGAGAAACCTTTATGCCATTTTTAAAGACCTATCTATAGACACCCCACACGAATATGGTTGATAAAAAAAAATTTTTTCAGATTCAGCTTCACGTATCGGAAGCCCCCGGATTGTTGAATCGTAAAGCGGTTTATAAAATACATCTACTTACCAAATTTCAACTGAGTAGTTTTTATAGTTTTGGATAAAAGTGGCTGTGACATGCGGACAGACGGACGGACAGACAGACAGACAGACAGACAGACAGACATGACGAATCTATAAGGGTTCCGTTTTTTGTCATTCGGCTACGGAACCCTAAAAATGTTTAAAGAAACTTTTATATTATTTTTGAAGACCTATTTATAGACTCCCCACACGAATAGGTAAAATTTTTTTAGTTTTAGTTTTATGTATGGGGTTATTATTTTTATTTTCGTATAAAAATTGTAAAGCGGTTTACAGGATACATCTACCTACCAAGTTTCAAATGTGTAGTCTTAATAGTTTTGGATCAAAGTGGCTGTAACATACGGACAGACGGACAGACAGACAAATGACGAATCTATAGGGGTTCCGGTTTTGGCCATTCGGCTAAGGAACACTAAAAATGGTGTTCCAAGCATTATTTTCCCTGTATACGTTTTTTGGAGCATTAGTTGATAGACTACTTGTGTTATTTAAAAAATAATAATGCAATGTTTTTTTTTAAACAATAATAAATATAAAAAAAAGCTTCCTGAGGTTTGAACCTTAACTCTCTGATGCCTGAGTCAAGCATATATAGACCGCTAGGCCACATTGTCGTTTTTAGCTGGATCGAAATGTTTTGTTACTAGAAACTAGGATTTATGGTATGCATGTGTGAGTGATTAGTAAAATTGGATGACAGAAAAACATATTCAACATATTTGGATGATTTTTGTACTACAAATAGTTAAGTGTTGGTTTCGAAAATTCAATATTTATTTATAGAAGCCGCAAAAAGTATTTTGAGTTACAAAGATACAAAGAATAATTAACAAAAAAATAAAAACTACCAAATAGCGAAAGTAGCGCCATCTAACGAGCCTTCAGCTTTTTGTGACTTAATCGTTTGACCTCTTGCAAGCATTTCCCCACATTGTGATACAGTATGTTAAAATTGATTGGCAGAGGGACTGATACACCAGTTTTATTATTAAAGTACTAGCTTTCCGCCCGCGGCTTCACCCGCGTTGAAAACACGACGTTATCCCGCGAGAATGTGATACTTTTCCAGGATAAAAAGTAGCCTCTGTTCCTCTCCAGGTCACAAAGTATCTGTGTCCCAAATTTCAGCCAAATCCATTGAACCGTTTTGGCGTGATTGAGTAACAAACATACAAACATCCAAACATATAAACTTTCACGTTTATAATATTAATAGGATTATAGCTTTATAAAAGTATTAAAGTTTTATAAAATTGATATAATTTTTATTTCATTTCCCAAATTAATAGTATATTATGATACAAGTGAGCTTAGGTTGCTCATTATACACGAGGCTGTGGGTTGCAGCACGAGCCGCAGGCGAGGGCGTAAATCAGCCGAGTGTCTAGTGAGTAAGTTGCTCACGAGTTTCATACGCACTTTTTCAACACACTTGCGAGGAAAAACAAACATTTATTGCATACATATTGTATTTAGCTAAGGGAAAAACCGCGCAAGTTTTTTTTTTGCACGCGCCAAATGTGAGGTGATTGATTACATACAGCCATACAGCCTACTTCAAAATAATTAAGTATAATAATAGTGATAAAATGCAAATGTTTTATAACAAATTATTGTGAATTATAAATAATTTGATAATAATATACTTAATTATGTTTTTTGTCTTAATTAGGGACACATTTATTTATTCTAAAAACGTAAATGGATTTTCAGCCGTATAAAACCTCTTTGTTGTTACAAAAAAAGAACTGTATCTATTACCCGCTGAAATTGAAAATGCTCTGTTGACTCGCATATAACTTGCAGTTAGGTACTAACTTAACTTTGTAGGGATGCTGTATTACCCGGTTAAATTGAAAAGTCTCTGTTTACTCGCATATAATTTGCAGTTAGGTACTTACTTAACTTTGTAGGGATAATTCTATTACGCAACTAGTACTGTAATATTATTATGCACGCGTGGGTTATAGTTCGGTTTATGGCCCTAAGATCGATGTAATAAGGCTCACTTTATGAGCAAGTGTGTTGAAAATTATAATATGTATGAAGCTGCGTCCATTAGAGACGAACGTTTTGGCGCGCCCCGCTGTTCGTCTCTAATGGACGCAGCTTCATACAACAAGTTTTTAGTAAAAAATTCAGTTTTATGACAAGCTTTTTTGCTGACTGTACTTTAATGTTGTATTGTCATCTGAACCAAACCTTAATCACCATCTGAATAAAACCGTATAAGTACAAAATTTCAGCTCCATCGGACACTGGGAAGTGGGTCAAATTAAGCTTGCAAGATTTGTCTCCCACTAACTAACATACTAACTAACTAACTAACATGGCAAGTTAGTAAAAAGCTTGTAAAATAGCAGGCGACTTTTTGCGATTCGATTCGACTCTGCTCGACGTGCCTAGGTGGACGCAAGCCTTTACACGAGCGAGTGCGGCTACTTATTGCTACTTATGTGTGATTTTGTCTGATTTTTATAATAATTCGTACTAATTGCGAAGGAGATAATGAAAAAAATATTTCGCATATTTTGTGATTCCAATGATAAATTTACGTAGGCACATTTCAATGTAATAAGTCCTTCAGAACTATTCTTGTGTAGATTATAATATTACAAGAAGACTGAGTGATTGGATTCTGAGCTTGTTATAAACGTTCGCTGAAGCAATTTTTTTACCAGCTAAGTACCATTGAATGCGCAGGATTCCGTGAATAAATCGAAGGGGCACTTAGTGATAAGAGTTCAGTCGTTAGTGTTCTACGAAATGAATCAAATTACTCATTGTTGAGTGGGACGTGGGACGTTGAGGAGCCCGTGGCGCAGTGGTTAGCGCGCTTGGCCTCCGATCGTTGAAGTTAAGCAAATTTGCAATGGTCGGTCACGGGATGGGTGACCAAAAATGTATTATCTCGAGCTCCTCCGTGCTTCGGATAGCTCTTTAAGCCGTTGTTTTCGGCTGCATTTGCTGTCGTTAACACCTAGCCACCAATCGCGCATTGGGCCTGTCTGGTGGGTCATGCTCATTTCCCATTCTCCTTATAAGGAAGGCCTGTGCCCCAGCAGTGGGGACATTAAATGGCTGATGATGTTGTGTGAACATATCCAGTCGAGCCGGCTCGCATCAGACCGTCCCAGACGGTTTATTACATAGCGGCACAGGGTAAAAAAACTACTAATAGCGGTAAGGAAATTGAAAAGTATAAACGGTTTCCGCGGCAGCCGCCGCCGGTCGGCTCCGTCCCGGTCCGGGCTGAAATGCGAGCTGGTTGGTCTGAATCATACCTCATACCTTAAACATCAAAGTCAACTCGCCAAGCTTTGGACTATTAATTTTAAATGTTTCCATGTTCTGTGATTAATTAATTCGATTCCTATAAACGCAATGCAACACTGAACATATTTAAAAATGAAGCATTAGAAAAAACAGCTGCTCTAACCACTGAGCTGACGCCGTAGCTCAGTGGTTAGAGCAGTCAGCTGGACAGTGAAAGGTCGTGGGTTCGAGTCCCATCGGAGCTAGTTGTGTGTGAGACGGGTCGATTATTTTTCTTAATCTTCACTTTCAATATTTTCAATTATAAAAATTGCATTGTAAATGCAAAAAAGATAAAATAAGTAATTCGCAATGAAACACTATTAAAAATCTAAATAATTGGACGAGCCCATTATGCAACTTGAACGAGTATACCAACAAGTTGCAAAATTGTATGCAATTATAACTGTTATGTAAAACAGTTATGAAAAAAATATATTTATGTCACCGAAAAATAACAAGAACCGGACGTTCTGGTAGAACACGTGATAGGTTAGAAATTTAAGGCGATCGCGAAGCGCACCGAAGCGAATGCCTTAAATTTCGTGGTTACTTTTTATTTTGGAAATTTATAAATTTACGGGTATTATTATTTTCTGGTGACATATAAGTAAATATAAACTCTTACTCCCGTTTTTCATAATAGGTATTTTTAGTCAAATTGACCATCAAAGTTAAAAACCATGTACCTATGCAATCAGAATAAATCTACATACAAGCTTCAAGTTACATAAAGGATGTAGGTAGGTACTTTGAACTTGTACATTTGTAAGCTATCATCTTACTCAACTGGGAACGTCTCTTATCTGCTTCAAAGCAATGCAAGAAATGTATGCAAGAAAAACTAGTATGCAAGCTGTATTCGCGCTTTAAAAATCTACTGCACCTTCACAGCAACCGTCTGGCTGATTTACATATTTAATTCAAATATGGTTCTATAAAATCTATAAGTACTAATATTATAAAGAGGAAAGATTTGATTGTTTATTTGTTTGCATCGAATAGGCTCCGAAACTACTGGACTGATTTAGAAAATTCTTTGACCATTAGAAAGCTACATTCTTCCCGTGTGATAATATGTGAATATATTAAAGGCTATATTTTATCCTCATATTCCCACTGGAACGGATACTACGCGTGTAAAACTGCGAGGATCCGCTAGTTTTCAATAAAGTTGTTAAGGATGAAAGCACAGAACATGGAAAGGAAAAAATCTTTCCGTGTTCTGTGGATGAAAATAATGAAAAACTTTTTATAATAATTTAATTAGAAAATGTTAAGTCAATCTGAATTAAGTATTATTTTATCGCTGCCCTAACAGAAAATTAGGTAATTAAAAATAAGTGACCATTACTCATGTGATGTACATAGTTCGCTCCGGGTGTTAGATTATTATCATTCACCATTAAGGTGATACTCGGAAAAATTATGCTAAAGCGAGATAGCAATGAGAAAACGACGCGCGCGGGTGCGAGACCGATTTTGCCGATTACGCAAAAAAAACACAAAATCACTTCGTATTCAAAAACTACAGCGATTTTTTATAAATGCTTCTTTAAGATCCTAAATATTATTGGTGTCCACTAATTAAACCAATTTTCAATAGTACCTATATGTATCCCCATTTAAGAATAATCTTGATATTTCTTATTTTTACCACACTTTTATTAGCTTCACATGTAACTAAGTCACAATGTAAGAAAATCTTGGAATTCAATTTTAACCTACTTCTAATTGTCGTATTGATTTAAAACTTTGCAAGTCTATATGAATCCGATGACAATACAATAATTTGCTACCATCGAGCTGATCTGATGATGGAGTCAAGAGGTGGGCAATAGAACTCTTCAATGGCTGCTAGGAAACCCCTCGAGTTTAGGCTCATTTGTTTTGCTCTGATGAGACCTATTCGCTACACTTAATAGTGAGGGTCTGATGATGGAGCAGGGAGGAAGCCAGTGGCACTTCTTAATGACCACTAGGAAACCCCTCGAGTTTAGGCTCCGTTGTTTCGTTCTGACGAGACTTATGAGCTGCACTTGGTGGTGAGGGTCTGATGATGGAGCAGGGAGGAAGTCAGTCGCACTCCTTAAGACCACTAGGAAACTCCTCGAGTTTGGACTCATTTGTTTCGTTCTGATGAGACCTATTCGCTACACTTGGTGGTGAGGGTCTGATGATGGAGCAAAAAAGAAGCCAGTGACACTTCTTAATGACCAATAGGAAACACCTCGAGTTTGTGCTCATTTGTTTCGTTTTGATAAGACCTATTCGTTACACTTGGTGGTGAGGGTCCGAAGATGGAGCTGGGAGGACCCAGTGAAACTCCTTAATGACGTCAAGAAAACTCCTCGAGTTTGGGCTCATTTGTTTCGTTCAGACGAGACCTATTCGCTACACTTGGTGGCGAGGGTCTGATGATGAAGCTGGGAGGAAGCCAGTGGCACTCCTTAATGGCCAATAGGAAATCCTTCGAGTTCTGGCTCATTTGTTTCGTTCTGATGTGACCTATTCGCTACACTTGGTGGTGTGGGTCTGATGATGGAGCAAGGAAGAGGTCAGTGGCACTCCTTAATGACCACTAGGAAACCCCTCGAGATGGGCTCATTTGTTTCGTTCTGATGAGACCTATTCGCTACACTTGGTGGTGAGGGTCGGATGATGGAGCAGGGAGGAAGTCAGTCGCACTCCTTAAGACCACTAGGAAACCCCTCGAGTTTGGGCTCATTTGTTTTGTTCTGATGAGACCTATTCGACACACTCAATAGTGAGGGTCTGATGATGGATCAGGGAGGAAGTCAGTGGCACTCCTTAATTACCACTAGGAAACCCCTCGAGTTTGGGCTCATTTGTTTCGTTCTGATGAGACCTATTCGCTTCACTTGGTGGTGAGGGTCGGATGATGGAGCAGGGAGGAAGCCAGTGGCACTCCTTAATGACCACTAGGAAACCCCTCGAGTTTGGGCTCATTTGTTTCGTTCTGATGAGACCTATTCGCTACACTTGGTGGTGAGGGTCTGATGATGGAGCAGGGAGTAAGTAAGGGTTCGGCTCGCGCATCTGGTAACTAATAGACTCCACTTGAATTTGTAAAACTAAATACATACAATCACGCCTTTGAGTTGTATATAATGTTTACGGGGTGGCCAGACACATGAATGGACTGTGAAATCGATTCCCATCCCCATCCATAGCTTGCCATTTGTTAAAGTAAAAAATAAATATGTAGTTTAAAAAACTATAAAAACACACTTTTATAGGAACAGACTAAAAGTACAAAATAACCGTCTATTCAGTAACTGAAATTAAAAAGCGTGGTGCGCCCTTTGCAAAGCATGCATTCAAGTACTTAATATTGACAACGCGCACCACGCTTTTTAATTTCAGTTACTGAATAGACGGTTATTTTGTACTTTTAGTCTGTTCCTATAAAAGTGTGTTTTTATAGTTTTTTAAACTACATATTTTTTAGAGCTATTTTCGAAAATAAAAAGTGTCGAGCCAAAATCATAAAATCGTGTTTCTGAAACTATACGATTCTAGATAAAGGTATGAAGAAATATCTTATTACCAGATTTATAACAACTCTAACCGTCCTATAGTTTTATATCAAAGAGTCCATACTTTTTCCGAGTAGCGCCTTAACCAGGGCGTTCAAGGCCACTGGCACATTATGATTTACGTAAAAAATACGTTTTAATATGATGAATTTTGAAAGTTAGAATCTGAAAGTCAGATACTTAAGTATTATATTCTCCATAATTCTAGATCTAGTCTTATATCTACATACCTAAGAGTGAATAAGTTAAATGGATACAAGGGGCTCTGCCCTAGTTACATTCGCGTTTATAATTTAGTATGATTGACAGCTTCATAAATACAGTAAGGTACAATCGCCATCAGATACCTATATTATATTGTAGCGGGCGAGGTCCTCAAATATTTTGAAGCAGCATTAATTTCAATAAATTCGTTACACAGGATAAGGTTAATAATTTGTATTACAACATGCAGTTTGCCATAAATAATAAAGCAAGACTTTCCAGTACTTAAATCGACGCGGTCAGGGTGATCATAGAGATCTAAACATTTGTGGAAAATATAGTTCGTACACTCTTGACCATGAAGCTCGACTTAATACTGGAGAGTGCAGTACGAATATTTTTTTGTGACCACAAATTACACAGTGGCTGTCTTCCGTCTCACCTACACTTTAAAAAAATACGTATGGTCATATGAGACAACTGACAGCCACTACATACTAAATGTCAAATTTGCTGGTGTTCACTTTTTTATTCAGGGTGAGAACTCCAGTTACCTCAGTATTAAGTCGAGCTTCATGCTCTTGACTCTAGGCACTGACCTTTATTGTGATCAGTGACTCTACGACACAATAACGCAAATCGACAAGTGTTGTCAAAATCGTTTTTGACAACTCAAATGTGAAAATTGTAACGAATTTAAACTGTGTATTACAGACATACAGCAGATCTTTTGAAAACCCTGCCTGCGTCGATACCTTTGACGATTCGACACGAAACGAGGTTGAAATATCAGTGCCCGTAGTGTAAGTTTTTATGTCGAAAAACGCAAACTATTTCGATTCCGTATTTATGTCAATTTGTATGAAAACTGTATTAGCGCCTCTAGCGGCGAGTAGCGCGCTTATATAGTTTTCATACAAATTGACATAAATACGGAATCGAAATAGTTTGCGTTTGCTTGACATAAAAACTTACACTAGGGGCACAGAGAGCGTGACTCTGATATTTCAACCTCGTTTCGTGTCGAATAATTTATTTAAATCGAATGCTACTCCGTAATTTTTGAGGACCTCGTCCGCTCCGATATACTCGCATCGCATTGAGATAGCGACTGTACCTCCACTAATGCTGTCACCGTCTTTCATCAAAGACAAGTAGGTACCTAAATGTGTTTTACTATTTTTACACTTGATCCGTTGGCAACTTGGCGGTTTGCCCGGCCTTCCTCAACGGGACATATTATTGACTGAAAATTTACGGGCACTCTCATATTGAAGTGAAAGTTTCTTATGAAAGAAAGGATACCTACAGTAAACTATTGAGCGCTGAGAATGTAGCTGATACCCGAATAAAGTCAAGTGTAATAATAAAGTTAATTTAAAAAATTAAAGAGACTTCACAAACCTTCGTCTTAATGAAGATAGACAGATAAAAATAAGTAATCGCGAAGCGCATATAAATTCACCAATATAAAGTCAGTATAATATCACTTGTCAAAAGAAATCCCAAGGAACAACTAGTACCTACCTATAAATTCCTTGAAAAATCCAAAGCGGTGAAAACGCACTATATCACGACAGCTTTCCCATAGATATATTATTATGATAAAAGCGACGACTTATCATAAATCTATGCGCTTTCCATTAGTTTTCCATTCAATAGTACTATTTTTATTTTATTATATTCTATAGGATTTTTGCATGATTTTTGCCATTATTTTTATATGGACCTAAGTATACACCAACTATGGCGAACAAAACAAATGTCTCTTACAAAATTTCCATCCTCTATTTTATGAGGTTGGGGGATAAAAGTTTCAAGTTAGGAATTATTTTGTTTATTTTATACTACCTATTACCAGTATATATACCAACAAATTTCAGTCTGTCTAGGAGTTCAGGAAGTACCTACCAATTCTTAAAAATTTTGATGCTCATCAGTGAGTCAGTGACGGAATCGATGTTTTTAGATATCAATTAAATCTCAAGTATAAAAGTAGCTAAGTACTAGAGACTACCTATGTAATTAAAACTTTGTATTATAAATATTAGTTAAGTCCCTTACTAACACCTTATCCGAGAATTTTGTTTATCTGGTATTATCCAAATCCTAATTGTGAAATTTCCAAAAAATTACGAAGCACTTCGAAAAAAGTTAGATAGTGGCTTTGGGCTTCGCTTGGCTCGTCTTGGCGAGGGCACTGCCGTGCCCCCAGATGTTATGAATATTATCACAGAGATAGACACTAGAAAGCTATATTACCTACCTATATTAGCATGAAAGGCAAAATTTTATCCTAAATATTCCATACGGGAACGCCTAAAACTGCGGGACGCAGCTAATTCAAATTACGAAATTACATGTTTTTAAATTACAAATTATTCAAAACCATTTTGTACTGTGTGTGCGAAGATATTTTAATTCCACAATCATGACTAAAGGAACCTTGTTTCAACAGCTGATAAAAGCTCAATTGTACAGCGAGTACAAATTGACGTCCAAATTCTGTAGTCAACTTACTAACAACTGATAAGATAAGTTAGCGCAAATGACTCATAGTACAGTCGAACTAAATGAATCATGTCTCATTTTGCGTATCGTGTGGTTTTGATTTGACCTGATTTTAAGTAGGTAAGTATCTACCTAAGTACTTTTTTGTCTGTTGAAGCTCAACTACTTTAACTGAAATATCGTCGTTTACGTTACATTATTTTTGTTTTTTTTTTGCAAAATAATGTTGGAAACGTTCAATTTACAAAGTTTTTATTTTCTCTACAGTTCGTAATTTACAGTTTTGATTGCAAAGATTATCGCTTAGTTATAATGTGGTTACATGTATATAAACGTTAAATATATTATAAAAATACATTAGGTTAGTTTCGTGAGGTAGGTAGCTAAAGAGATTATTGTATTTTATAAATTATAATTTATCTTAAAAAATCTGTAAAATAAGACAAGAATACATTGTATCAATATGACAAGAAGAATCAAACAGGATAGTAAAAAATATTTTAATAAATTTCAAATTACGGCACATATTATATGATATACTTACTTAAGTATATTAAGAAAAGAAAGACTTCCCTTTTTATAAATTATAACTTTTCATAAAACACATTCGCAAGAGCAAAAAGATCTTTTGAAAAAGATAAGTTGGTACCAAAGTTTAATTTATGTAACCGTACATTGCAAAGCAATAAAGATGCACGTGTTATAACCAATAAAATTGTCATCCATCATCATTCACCGTTTGCACATTGGAGGTTACCGGAGGTTTACCGAAGCATTTATAACCTCCAATGTAAATTATAACCTCCTTGTAAACAAGCAAAAATAAAACAAACCAGTGTGTACGTGAACTTTAAATCGAACACTTTTTTGACACAAAGCTAAAAGTTCAATAAAAAATATACTTGAAATAAATGCACATACCTGGCGGATATTTGTTGGGTTTGGTCACGCTTTTTAATATATAGACTGTGCTGATTACGAGTAATAAACTGAGGATTGTTAACAACATATTCTAATCCACGGTTTTAGTATAGAGTTTCTCGGGCGCAGGAGTTTGATGCGCGCACAGTTGCCGTGCGTTAGATCGCTCCGTGACCGGGGCAAGACTGATGTCTGATGTACAATACAATGTGCTGTATTGTATGACATAATGGCTCAATTAGATCACTCACATTCACATGGTATGTATATCAATCACCGAGCCAACCGGTGTCAATGGATAATCAAACACCATGGTTACGCAATAATTTAAAGAGTTATGATGACACGCAATGATGATTATGTAATTTATTATAGACATGCCCTTCACGTTGTTTAAACGTTTAATAAAAAGGAGTACATATAGTGAAATCCTTTTTTATTACAATAACTTTACTAACAACTTGAACCTTTTGATATCCTATAACTCTAGGGTTGTATTCTCTCATCAAAAAGAGATCAAAAAGTCCAAGGAACATAGGTCGAAATACGATATTTTTGGACTCCCCCATACAAACCCCCTAATCACTAGCAAGGTTTGTGTGGAAAAGCCAAAAAATGAGGTATTTCGATCTAAGTATGTTCCTTGAACTTTTTGATTTCTTTTTGATGACAAACTACAACCCTAGAGTTATGAATGAGATATCAAAAGGAACACCTTGTACATAATGTAAGTACATGCGTTATTTTTTAAATCGGTGATTAACAGACATTGTTTTTCATGCCGTCACTGAAAATCAACCGATTCATGTTACTGAATTAAGCTTTTTACAAACATTATATCTACCACAAGCTGGCACAATTAATGTAGGTGTAAGTATAGTATAGTTTAAGATTCAGGACCAAGTTTTCTGTCTCCTTCGATTATTATTATACAATGGAAGGAGGCTTCATCCTTCTTCCATGTATGATATGGCCTAATAATATGGCCTCCCTCGTAGTCATTTTGACCATGTTGCCTCCAATCGAGAATGCGTTTGCATCAATTATTTTTTCAGTCTAAAGTACGTTTTATAAATCGGTGCAAAAAAAAAGAAAACAGTATTACCATATTGAAACTCTATATTCACATTCTGTAGATTTCTTTATTTGTGAACGACATTGCTGTTAATTCAGAACATGGTTTGACTGGATAGATATCTGTTTAACATTAACAATAAAAGTAAAAAAGTGGCAATTACCCTTACGTAAACAACAAAATAATTTTTCGAAGGTATGTTAGATGGGTATTTTTTTCACGTACTGGCAACACGCAGGCACAAAATATTTGTGACGCAGGGGTGACAAACCTACTTTAACATGTGTGTGATTATTTGATTCATTTTGATTTGTATTTTGTTTACTTTACGTGGGCTCTTATCTGCTTCGTGTACAGTGCTTCTTTTACATTATTTCGTAGATTTCTTGTTGTTTCTGTTATTGTTTTTGTTTATTCTTAAGTTTGAACCGTTGTTACTTGTTACTATTGTGTCTCTACTATTACTATCTAACTCATTTTGCATTATCTTATGCGCTTTAACCCAAGATATAGTTCTTATAAGTAGATTTTAACAAAATCTGTAAAACCAAAACCTCACAATAAATTTGGGTTAAAAGAGACATGAAGAAAAAGGTTTACGACACCCTGTTGCCAAACTCAAATGTGAAAGTGACATTACCTTCTTTTTTTGCATCGAATTATAAAACGTACTTTAGACATAGTGACTCTTTTTTACTAACTCATTAGAGGTAAGTAGGTACCTACCTACTTTTGGTGATACTTAACTTTTGGTCTAACACTAATGAACTTTTGAGAGAAATAATACTTATTTAAATTAAAATCATAACCTACTATCACTTCTTTTCCCGTAGCCCTTTGCGCAACTCTTGTTTTCATGCTGAACCGCCCCCTCTCTTGAACGAAATTACAATAGTCAAATACGCCTTTCAATATGTACCTTATTGTCTTTCACTAAGTCCTTACTTTTAACGTTTGACATCAACTCAATCCAAATCCATAAAATGCAATTTAAAGAGTAAAGGGGCTGTAGGAGGTGAATTTCTTTTGAACGAAATTGAATGGACAACCCTCGCGCTAATAAGTATCATACATCCCATCAAAAACATAAATGTAAAATGAGAGCCAAGTTCAATATTATGATATATGCCTTGGTTGTTAACTTAGCACCCATTTAGATCTCACTTCTTTTCTTGTTGAAGTTCAAGGGTCAGTCCTGAAATTTATTTACAACAAGATAAAATACTTTATAACAACTTGAAATATAATTTATTCTTATAAGGGAGACAGACGATCACCCGGCCTGTTGGCAACGGCCTGTCAGTACCTACCCTTAGTATGTACTCGATGATTTAACAAAAAGTTCAACAGTTCAACCGATAAAAGAGTTTTGCTGTTAAAAAATTGAAGTTTGGACAAGTGCTGTTTTGAAAACTACCGATTCTACGAAAGTAGATACTACACTCTCAGTTACAAGTACTAAAACTGATATACCTAGGTATTTAGATAAAAAAATGAGGGTGGTATAAATTCACGTGAAGACCTTAAAATCCATATAAATACCGGCCGTCATCAATATTGATTGCTGGTTCTTACATTACAGGCTTTATAACTCTATTAGAATTAATTGATAAATAATTATAATTTGCAAAAGGTTCTCTAATGGCGACCGCGTACCGTACGACGTTCCGTGGGCGGGCCCCCTACAAGGTGGACCGACGATCTGGTCAAGGTCGCGGGAAGCCGCTGGATGCGGGCAGCGCAGGACCGGTCATTGTTGAGATCCTTGGGGGAGGCCTATGCCCAGCAGTGGGCGTCGTTCGGCTGACACGATGATACTTATCTGGATGCCAAATTTGAACTTTCTAGGTCATTTGGAACTAGGTTAGAATTTTGATGTATAGGCAAAGAATATAAATACACTTGCGCGAATAATAATAATGATTGGCATAAGTCTATATTCCATTTCAGTAATAACCCATAAAATTATTTATACTAGAGTATAATAAGTTTATGTATCAACCCTAGCGTCGGTTGAACGTCACCGGGGCGCTCGAACTCTTAAGGCGAGGAATCCCGACCGAAATAGGCACGCTAACGCTTGCTCGGCCGCGCTCTATACACTTCGCGCGGACCCAGCGGCAGCCGGCAGTGAACTGTGAACTCGCGAGCGCCCCGCGAATCGAAAATCACTTAAAATTCAATTAAAAATTAAATAATAAGAAAATTTAATTTATGACGGCCGGAATCCCTCGGCTATTCAAAGACAATTATGTTCATATGTTTTTCATTAACTAAAACCAATTATACTGCAAGTAATATGATATTTGAATTATTATTAGACGGATGTTTGGGGTTTTATTTGACACAGTTAGAGCGAGCGCACACCATACAGTGCCACAAACTTTGCTGTGCCGGTGGCCAAAATGTGAAACTAGCGTGTTATTTTTAAAAGTCATTCTGCTGTCAAGTTGATGTCCAACCATAGCGCTGCTGGCGGCTGAAGTTCTTAGAAGTCAGGGCCGGTTAAATTACTACAAAAAAAAAGAAAAACGTACGTAGCGCCGCTGTCACCGGCACAGAAAAGGTTGTGGCACTGTAGTCAAGACTGTTTTAAGACAGTCTTGTCTCACATAGACAAGACTGACTAGCTAGACTGTCTTGTAAGACACGGAAACAAAACAACGTCACAGTTAAAACGACGTCACAGTAAGATATTCCTTACAGTAGCGCAACGCCTTTGTTAACGCGCGATGCCACCGCCGCCGGTGTAAGTACTTACGCTGCGCTGTCCTTCGCAGATACGCAAGGGTTGCCACAGAATAGGAAAAAAATAACTGGTATTATTATTTGTAATGTAGGTATCATCTATACAAATAAATAAAATTGAAGTGTCTGTTTGTAACATTAAAATAACCGCTTTTTACTACATGCATATGATTGCGTATGCGGTGCATATACCAAAATGACATGTTTTACAATTGACAACATTTCATTTTTGCAAGGCAGTAAAATTCGAAAACCATTTCGAGATTCCAACTAATTAAACATGAAAATGGTTTTTTTAGGTTTTTTGGTAGCCTATTTATTAAGATATTTAAAAATGTGTAAAATGATCAATTTCAGGCCTTCCTAGCGTGTATGCATTTGCCTGGAATCAATCCCTATGAAGAAAAAAAACAAAGTAAACAAACAAATGTCAAAATTACTGTCATTTTAATAGTGATGCATGCCTGACTTATTTATCGAATTATTATCGATTATTTTCATTGAAAAATCAGGAAGTTTAGTATAAATTAAATTGGTAGTAATACTGAATTATCTTTGTTTTATTATTACACAAACGAAGATTTTAAAAAGTACTTACACAGCACCTTGTTTTAAAGCATTGAACAAGTTACAAGCTTACAAGTCATAAAAAGTATAGCATTTTTTAATACTACAGTTGTATAACACATGTGAGATGAAATTAATAAAGTGCAGCGTTGTTTTATTGCATATGACTAAATTAAAATAAGTAATCCCTTGAAACAAAAATGCTATTATTCATCATCATCATCATCATGTCAGCCGAACGACGCCCACTGCTGGGCATAGGCCTCCCCCAAGGATCTCCACGACGATCGGTCCTGCGCTGCCCGCATCCAGCGGTTTCCCGCGACCTTGACCAGATCGTCGGTCCAGCTTGTGGGGGGCCTGCCCACGGAACGTCGTCCGGCATGCTATTATTATCGACACAAAATACTAGCGTGCGTGCTACATCTCTACGTAAAACATCATGTCAGACAGTTTTTTTTAATTTGTATGTTAGAAAAAGGAAGGTTTCAGGCTAAGGAATCGCTTATATTATGCCTGATATTTTACTTACGTCCTTTTAGAATATACTATTTTCAATTAATTATTATCTCAATAATGCATGTAAATAAAAAGAAAAGAAAAAATACGTGTTTCCTAAAAAAAACTTTCATTTTATCCATAAAAACAAATACCTTAAAATTTTGAAATGTTGTCAATTGTTGTCTGTCTGTCTGTATGTTTGTTCCGGCTAATATCTGAAACGGCTGGACCGATTTTGACGGGACTTTCACTGGCAGGTAGCTGATGTAATAACGAGTAACTAAGGCTAATTTTTATTCCGATATTCGCACGGGAACGAGAAACACGCGGGTGAAACCACGGGCGGCCGCTAGTTTATTCGTATTATACGTATACATATTTACAATATATTATTGTATTTATATTTGTTGCACTGCCAGGTAGACAGTCAGCCTATAATGGGTGACAGTTTTTTTATCGGCTATAAATGAAATCCACCGATAGTAGTAAATAGGGTCGGCCGGCCGACCCTATCATCGGGCCTTTTTTTAGCTTCACTTGGGCAACGTTCCACCCAACATGAATCCTGCCCTTCTATCAACGGTCCTACAAAAAATTTGACATGGGCGGACAGTTTAATGCAAATGTTGCTCTTGCGTATTTACCTCGCGCGTGTGTACCTACAGCATTCATGTAGTGAATGAGCGAAAGTGCCGCGCTCAAGGTCATCGTTCTTTATTCGCCGTACGACATGTACCTACCTGCTGGTACCTAACTATTACCTACCTATTCCTAATTTTGAAAATCTAGAAAATAAAGTATCTATTAAGACGGGTTATTATCATCCATAAGGTAACAAAAGTAGCTATCGTGCCTATGTCGAATCCGTCGAGTATTGTCGAGATGATGATGAATATTGATGACATTACCAAAATTAAATTATTACACAAATTATTTTACTATGGATTGACATTATTTTTATCAGGGAACTATTAAATTATGACACAATTATTTTACTAATGACATTATTTTTTATCATGGAGATAGGTATATTTGACATAATTATTGTATTGAATCGGATTATTATTGTATTGAATTGTATTTTTTTTCTGTTTAAATTGTATTTAATTGATAATTAATTTGCATGCTAATTTTAATAGTGAAACATGAGAACTACATTAAATAACAACTTTTTATACCATGTTTCAAGTGAATAAATGATTATAATTATGATTATGGTTATTACGATTATGATTATTAGAAAAAGTCGACCCGTATCACAAGTAGCTCGAATGCTCTCGAGCATTCACCCGGCCGAACAGTGAAAAGTCTTGGGGTCGAGTCCCGTCGGGATTAGTTGTGAGACAGGTCAGGTGAGACGGGTCGAATTTATCTAATACTACATTTTCTATATTTTTCAATAATAAAAGTTGAACTGTGAATGCAAAAAAGTATAAACAAATTATTCTTAATTTTTCTGCCGAAATTTGAGGGGTTTTATTCGTTGCGATTACGTGAATGTAGCTGTCACTCTACTTAATTTACTCAATAAATAATAGTACTAGGTATGCACATGATTACTGCATTTAATCATCATTACGCACTATTATAATAAAGTGGCATTGTTCGAAGCGAAAAAAATTTCAACAAAAACACGACCGCGTCTATCCTTCCCGCTGCGTCCCACAAACTCGCCCGCTTCCCCGCGAGTCCCCCGCCCGTCGCGCCGTTACGCTCCGCGTAAGTACATTGGTTGCACTACTGTAGGGAATATTTTAATACTATGACGACGGCGACGTGATGCACACCGTCTGAGTTAATTCTTTTTGAGTACATATCAAAATTACTATTTTTAATAAAAAAAAAAAATATTTTTAATGCAACCGAAAACCACGTTATGTATGTATTGTATAAACAAGTTATAAACAAAAATATTAATAGTAGTGACTTCCTTCTTTCATTACAAATACTTACAGAAATAGATGGTTCATTGTAAAAAATAATAATAATAGGTCTTTACATATGAAATTGCCGTTTTTTTCTTTTGTACATATAACTTAACAACTTTTATAATATTAGAAATATATAATTTCTTTAATATTGCGTTACATTAAGACCGTATCGAGCAACTTTTGATAATTTAATAACCACGATATTTGATTATTTACATAGAAAAAACTTATTCCGAAAGTTACGACTATTTTTGTTTCCAGAATTTCGTACTTTATTAGTTGTAACTTAGTGAAAAAAAAAAATTTTCTCTTAACGAATGTGTCATTTAGTAGTTAAAATGTCCATAAATACGTGTGTAAAATTTTGTAAATTTACATAATATTAGTCGTTAAATAATAACAAAAACGTTAGTATGGAAAAAAAATAATTACAGAAATCTCCATACAAAACGGCAATTTCATAGGTAAAGACCTATTATTAATAATAAACATCTTTATTTTCTTCACAAACAAAGGTATTAAAGTAAATTAACTACAATAAAGCTAATTTTCTGATGACAAATTTTTAGTTATGAGAAATTATTTATGTTTTAATTTTGTAATTGAACCGGAACAAAAAATTTGTTAACCCTGAAAAAAGATCGTTTTTTGCTCGTAACTTCTACATAACGCGGTATTCTGTTGCAAAAACAACAGGTACCGTAGTTATGGACAACAAAGTTCGACATTTTATTGTAAGTATAAATATTATCAGAAAACACCGTTACACTTAAAAAAAAGTCGGAAATTAATAAAACATATATTATTGTCTATACAGTTTGCTTTAGGAAGCCCAAAATTTGTGAAGAGAGGTTAAATAAAGAAGCTACATAATAAACCTTTAACCAAAACTAAATCAATAAGAATCATATAGGAGCTAAATATTTTCTTTGAATTCCTGTTTTAAAATAGGTAGGTTTTGATTTTTTTCTCGTCAACTATGAGCCGTTGTAATTTTTTTAGTATTTTTCCTGTGTCGGGTCGTTTCAGGTCATCGGGTGTTTTTTGGAAAACTGTAAATTGAATCCACTGTTTTTTGTGACTGCCGATTTGACAGTTCTTGGTTGATTTGGGGTGGTGGTGAAATGTCAAACCCCACTTGATATGACAATTCACCATGAATAGATTCACACTGGGGGACCGTTTCCAAATAGTTAAAATTACAAGAAATTTGCTGAAAAGCACATTTAGCAAGCGCATAATTTCACAAAGTGACCCTGTCAACGGGCTGCCGCTTTCGTGTAATTTGACGATATTAGATAACTTTCTTTGTGGTAGACCTACCACAAAAAAAGATAAAAAGTACTTATGTCACTATAAAGAATGATATTTCAATAATCGATAATAAAGATATTGTTGAACTTCTTAGCCAACCAAGAAAAGAAGGAAACTGCTACATTTTTCCTACTGACATAAGTGTAAAAGAAATTTAAATTTATTATCCTGCCTCCAGCCAGATATATATTTTTCTCGTTGGTAGACTCAGCATCAAGTGAAATTACCTCCTACTTTAATCAAACGCTATTTTGTCTCCAGTTTTTAGCACTCGATGTAGCTTATAATCATTAAGTTTACTAAAAAAATGCATTTTGATTACTATGATAGGAACCTACTAAAAAAAATTTAAATTTTGCGTTACCCGATTCTTGCTTTCTTTGGTATTATGTCTTCCTTAGTATTGATAATTTCCTGATAATTTCCTGACGTTTCTTGACAAACTGATTTCTTGACGATTTCATGACTGAACACTTTTTTGAGAAATACTCAGGTACCTACCAATGTTAAATCGCATTTCTGCAATCAGTAACCATTGAGCAGTTGGAAGCCACCATTCGACGCGTTATTGCCAACATACAGTCTGATGTACACACGGCGGCACATCAGGCTATACATGTTGACCATGAGACCGCCTTTATGCCCTACATAATAAAAGCTGTTATCGCAGTTCAACTGTTTAACCTAATGTGCTGTCTACTGAGTCTACTGACTGCTGAGTGTACTACGGAAAGCGTGTAAAAATGGGACCTCCAGATGATGCCATGTACGCGCCAGCCGCGGCGGCCACATGCCGGAAGTTATTTTCAAACATAGATATCAAAAAATTATCTTTGAAATAAAGCCTATTTCATGGATATTAAAAACGATTTTCTGTGTTTAATTTCAATTTAAAGTTCTTCACCTCCAAAAAAAACACCCGATATAATAGCTTAATCTATAGTAATTCAGGATAATAAGTTTTTAGTAAAAATTTCATTTTTATGACAAGCTTTAGTATTGTATTGTCATCTGAACCAAAACTGTACTTATACAAAATTTCAGCTCCATCCGACACTGGGAAGTGGGTCAAATTAAGCTTGCAAGATTTGTCCCCCACTAACTAACAAACTAACTAACTAACTAACATGACAAGTTAATAAAAAGCTTGTAAAAACGGTACGCCACATAATCGAGGTTCTTAAAACACTGTGCGGCTATAGACTGTTTTGTATTGAAAGACAATGTGTCTATGAGACTTTTTGTTTCAAGTGTGCGCACCTTCATAGGTTTTGTAAGGCGATAGTCTGTCTTAAGACTGTCTTGACTATGATGTGCGCTCGCTCTTAAATATCACCAATCGAAAAAAAACGGCCGGAAGCACTAGATAAATAACTGTAAAATAAGTAACATATATTTTTTCCAAATTTTAAGTACTTGTAATTTGCG
Source organism: Crambus lathoniellus (assembly GCA_949710035.1). Classification (NCBI taxonomy): domain Eukaryota; kingdom Metazoa; phylum Arthropoda; class Insecta; order Lepidoptera; family Crambidae; genus Crambus; species Crambus lathoniellus. The sequence goes on from OX453296.1 coordinate 38,408,421, forward strand.
AGTCCATACTATCCATACTTATATACTAATACTAATATACTAATACTAATAATATTATAAATGTGAAAGTTTGTTTGTTTGTTTGTTTGTTTGTTTGCCCGTCTTTCACGTCAAAACGGAGCAACGGATCAACTCGATTTTTGGTATGGGGATAGTTTGGGAGCTGGAGAGTAATATAGGCTACTTTTTATTCCGGAAAATTATAAAATAAAAATGATTATTTTGTATAGAAAATCAATAACCTGTCGTACTATACAAAACTGTCATTTCTTCCATAGCCGCTTCCAAAGAGGTATGTCAAAGAGTATTGTAATCACTGACGTTTTAGCCGCTTTGGATTACCTACTTTTTAATAAGTGACATTTGTTGCAGGCAGTGTATAAAACTTCTTCGCGATCATTTATTTTCATCTGTCTATCTATAATAGATGTTGGTGATACGAAGTTTACCGGGTCCACTTTAATTAATATGGCAAAACAACGTTTGCCGGGTCAGCTAGTAATCCATAATTTAAAATACCCTATTCTGGGGAATGGGCGCCTTAAAGCTCGCGAGTCCGTATTTATGTCAATTTGTATGAAAACTGCATAAGTGCGCTACTCGCCGCTAGAGGCGCTGATACAGTTTTCATACTAATAGACATAAATACGGAATCGAAATAGTTTGCGTTTGCTTGACATAAAAACTTACACTAGGGCACAAAGTAACTACGCGGGCGGTCGCCCTAGCAGAGAGTCCGCTTAGAACAAAGTGCCATTTTCGTCACGCACACATAGACGTCACATATACAGGCAAAATGGGGCAGTTTGGGACAGTACTCAGTTGCGAGTATCGCAAAGAGGTCAGTGATCGCAAGTTCCAAAGAGCATTGATCACTTCACGTCCGCGCCGCTACGTGTCACTGTGACACTTATATACCTATTTTACCTATAATTAACAAAATTAATAACCATTATTATTACAGTTGCAGTGTATTTGGTTATCTAAATACGACTAAAAACTGTGCATACACGTTCTTTAAATTTCCAAACGATATTGAAACGTAAGTTATGTCAAACTGTTTTCTCTTGTTGGGAGGTGAGTATACCTAGGTACTTTTGGGACTAGCCGCTTTGATAACGACGGTGAACCATACACATTCATCTTATAGTTAGCTGGTTGTGGTAAAACGCCAGTATTTGGGTTCTATGGTTTAGTTAAGTAGGTACCTAGATTTCTTTGTTGGCTGGCGCTCGACCGCCGCCCGCCGCCCGCCGGCCGGTCACAATCACAACTCGTAGCGGGTCACGCATAGGTAATCTAATGAGACCGATAGTTGTGGAGATCCTTGGGGGAGGCCTATTCCCAGCAGTGGGCGTCGTTCGGCTGACATGATGATGACGCTGGTCCTTATTTACCCGACTACGGCAAAGCAAAAAAAGGAGGGTTATGATTAGATGTTATAGTATTCTCAAAACTTCTTGGCGGTTCAGCGAACACAGCCACAAGTCATGTTGACGAATTTTCAAGTAAAAGTTGTCGTTGCATTTTCTTTTATTTTAGCAGTGTTAAGAGATCCTACCTTACATTTTAGAGACTTCAGTCATTAAACCCCAAATGACATTTTACTTGCAGTAAAGTGTTTTTTGACGCACGGCAGTTGTGCCAGCCAAGTTCAGGAGAAAACGAACCACGCACGATTATGCGTATACCTATTTATTTTAACGTCTTAATCGTAGGAGTGCTATAGGCTATTTTCGTTGCAAAAATAACTAGTTCATTTTAAAAATCAAATGATTTATTTTCAGATGAACCTTATGGTTAAGTTTAATTGATCGAGAAGATGTACACAACAAATGGTCAACATATCTTCGAGTTTGTGAGGCTCATTTCGAAACCAATTCTATAATCAAGACATCGAACCGAACTGTCCTGAAAAAGGCACTAATCCCAAACTTTTGCTACCTGTCAAAAAAAAATCAAATAAAGAATCGCAAGCAACTGTGGAGACTAATGAATCTTGTACACAATATGAAAAAGTTGAATGTGACTCAAATTCACAAATAGCAACTCACGTTTCTGCAAATTCTCCCAGAATAAGAAAGCTGAAAAACGATACTCTTGAGTGCAAGAAAAGACTATAAAAAACAGCTGCGCCAGAAACAAATATGAACCTGTTTTCATCTCGCTGTTCTCCTGCTGTAGGGTTTGCGAACCGATAGCGTAGCTTCTATGATGTTCACAAGTATTGTAAAAACCAATCTAAATTGAATAAACAAATTTGACTTTGGCTATTAAACTATTTATATTTTTTTATTTACCTATACACGATAAAAACACAACATAGGTATTTAAATACACTTTCTTGTTTTCAAAATAGTTACCACTATTGCTTGATACAGTTCTTGCGTTTTAAAGGTTTTTAAATTTTTGAAGATGACAAGTTATAAATTTATTCAACATTTAAGAAAATATTAATTATTTGAAGTTCTTGAACGAAAAAATTTATGAAACTTGTAACACATTTAGATTTCAACTATTTTTCGCTGAACTTGGCACCTTTTTTACCTTTATGTTTTCGTCGAACTTACTTAGTGCCTTTTTCACGTTTATGTTTTTAGTGGGATAACTATCACATCATATTTATATCTTGTTCATAGAGTACATTATAACATAACTTAAAGGAATGGAATACATTACAACATAATAGGTACGGTTTAGGTACATACAATAGGATCTTGTCTTCGTCGTGTGTGGCGTCGGGACTTTAAATGGATATTAGATGCTCTGTTTACCATCTAAGCAGCATCTAAGGCATGTAAACATGTTTAAGATGTATGTATAAACGAATTTATTTATGTATGATTGTTAACTTATACTACCTACTCCTTTTTAAATTCAGAATCAATACAGAAGCAACCCTAGTGAGTCAGACAAGGATAGGAATAGATTTTCAAAAATGGTGGGAGCGGTCCTTCTGTAAACTCTTTATTTTGTGACTAGGGGTACTGAACTGGGGGGCTACCGGCTAAGAAATATGGATATGGGTATGGGTTTCAACTGTCATTTGAATTCCTTATTTTGATAGATTTTTGCTGCTTTGTTCTGTTGAACGTTGCTAGCTAGTTATCGTTATACCCGACGTCACAAAACAAGGAACTGATAGCGGCTATTTTCTTTAAAAAATTGACTTAAAGTTCCCAAAAACGTATGAAGTTCATACCCATAAAGTTACGCGGTAGCCCCCCTGTTCTGAGCGAGCAAACGTGCGTTTGCTCGGTAAATGGAAACCACAGAGGGAACAAACACGTTCGTTCAGCGATGTTCGGCTTAAATCATTGAACGAATGCTTGCTCGCTCGCTCATTGAGTGGAAACAATTATTTCTCGGCTGCTTGCGCCCCTAACTGCAACGAGTGAGATAGAAGATGGCTTTGAAACAATGCAACGACGAACAAACAATTGCTCCGTGCATTCGCTCGGTGTTTGACGCGATCGGCCAGCCGTCGATCTTTTTTCTAGTATTCGAGCGAATATGGAGTGGAATCAAGAGAAAACCCTACAGCTAATTAATATTTACAAAACATATTCATGCTTATGGGATCCACAAAGCAGAGAATACAATAATAATGTTTTAAAAACAGATGCCTTAAAAAAAATAGCTGATGAGATGAGATGCACGCCCATAGAAATAAAGAGGAAGATTGACTCTTTCTAAAACTAGAACTTGAACTAGAACTTTCTAGAACTAGCGGATCCTTGCGGTTTACCCACATGGTACCTGTTCCCGTGGGAATATCGGGGTAAAATAAAGCTTATGTCACTCGGGAAGAATGTAGCTTTCTAATGGTCAAAGAATTTTCAAAATCGGTCCAATAGTTTCGGAGCCTATTCGATGCAAACAAACAAACAATCAAATTTTTGTATAGACAATGCACTAGCCAAAAGTAAATCATCCATGGTGCACGTCTGTTTTCTACGAGAGTGGTGGGAACGATAACGCAAACGAACGTGCAGCCTGTACGAACGTACAAGCTTTTGTTCAGAACAAACATTCATTCCCAAATCATAGTGGAAACAGATATTAGCCGTTGTTACCGAGCACTGGGAAGACAGCAAACATTTGCTCTGATCAAAATGTTTGTTCGGCATTATGGTGGAAACGTAGCTCACGGACACCAACGGACACGGAGTGTCACCGCTGTGGTATAGGTGAGTCAGTGATGTGGCATAATGTGAAATGTGGAAAAATGACGATGTTTGGACATTAATATCTAAATAACCGCTTGAAGTGTGATTATGAAATATGGAGCACATATTTTATGTGTTTATGTGAAATACTTTTTGAGTTCTGAGGGGGTCAAAAGTGGCTTCAAATGGTTCTTGTAATTTTACACACGGTGCTGCTCGCCAGTTCTGTTAAGCTTGAACTTTGGCTTGAAAGATTAAATCTGTGCACCTTATCGCTTAGCAGTAAAGTCCTGACGTTTGATTTTGATTGACATTAACGCCAGAATTGTCCAATGTAATTTGTACGATCGTTGAGATTAAGCAACTTTCGCAATGGTCGGAACGGGATGGGTGGCCAAAAATTCACTATCTCGCGCTCCTCCGTGCTTTGCACCGTCCGTCGTTAACCCTTAACCACCTAGCATAGGTCTGACAGACCCCGACGAATTTATAATCGTGAATATTGTTGAGCCCGAGCTTCGTATAAACTTGTTCGTCCATGTACCTTTTCCTCGCGCCCCCCAGTGCCGCACAACCGCTTCTTGCAGTCGGATGTTTGCGCGTTTGTATCTGGTAAGTTAAAAACTGTCGCCGGGTGAAAATTTTTCGGAAAATCTGTGAGTTTAAGTCCTGGTATTTCGTTTAACTTTTACTTTTTTTGAGATGTTTTATATTTTTTTTGTTTTTTGATTACTAAGTAATAAAAAAAAGTACAAAGAAGTACCTACTTATGTGGTTATTATAATGGACCTCATTTTCCTACTATGTCAGTTTTAAGTATAGTGTTGATTACTTAATTGAGATTTTCTTTTAAATGTATGTGCGTCAAGTTAGCAGCCTCACAACAGAATTAGATGGTTTTGATTATGTCAAAAAATACTGTATAAATAGTGTTAAATAGTGATGTATATTAAATAAATAGTGTAACTTTGATTCAAAAGATATTTGAGTATCTTAGTGAGGCTGCTAACTTAACGTCAAGTTAGCAGTCACCTCAAGAAATACAGTTCGTATCAATGTGATTTATATGTCAAAAAATACTGTATAAATAGTGTATCGTAAACGCAAAATTTCAAAAGTAGTGCTTTAATACAAGCCGAGATGTTAGGGTCTCTAAGTGGGCTGCTAACTTGACGTTTCTTGCGATGGAGATTCCAGGGAAACAGGTACAAGTTTTAAATAAATAAATACTTGAAAAATTACTGTGTGAAATAGTGAATCTTATGATATAAATAAAAAAAGAATTCTTCTTTGCTATTTTCAAAAAATCTAATGTTAACTTCTACCATACATTCTAATTTAGGTACAGTCGTGTACAGTTTTCTTTAGACGTACTGATATTGTAAATTTTTTTATTCCAGTCATTTTAAATGATACATAATCTATCGTATCATCATCATTTCAGCCGTACGACGCCCACTGCTGGGCATAGGCCTCCCCCAAGGATCTCCACAACGATCGGTCCTGCGCTGCCCGCATCCAGCGGCTTCCCGCGACCTTGACCAGTAGCCCGATTCTCGTAATATAAACCGTGACGATATCGTAGCGATTTAGTCGTTGAAACCATATTCGTATTCACAACTGTCGATAGAACTTGAGTGGCAGCGATTCTATCGAAGTGTCGTCGAAGTGTATTCTGGTACATTAATCGTCCTTCAATCGTTTCAAAACGATAACTCGAAGGTATTCTACTATTTAGATGACCTTTGTTTCGATCGGATTTCAACGACTAATTGTCAAAATAAGCGATCCAAGTGTCGTTGGACAAAAGTTCAATTAGCTGGAACTTTTGTATGTGAAAAATAAGCTTGGGGCTAGCATATTTGTTATTATTTCTTTTTTATTTTATTTAATAAACTTTTGTACATAATACATAGGTAATGTAATATACAAGGCGGACTTAATACTAAAAGTATTTTTTGCCAGTCAACCGTTGGGAAACAGAAAACAATTAAAGCGGTACAAATTATATAATTATCTATAAGTAAGTACTAATATATAAAGAGGTAAGATTTGATTGTTTGTTTGTTAAATTGTTTTCATCGAATAGGCTCCGAAACTACTAGACCGATTTAGAAAATTCTTTGATCATTAGAAAGCTACATTCGTTCAGGTACCACGCGGATGAAACCGCGAGAATCCGCTAGTATATTATAAACAAACAAACTATACAAGCTACATAATCGACGCAAACAGCGTAAACAGAGAAATAAATTGAGAGCTGCAAGATGGGACGCTTCCGAAATGCCGGAGAGACTTCAAAATTTTGGTACAAACACTCATTTATTATTTATTATTAATTATTTATTATTTATTATTTATTATTTATTATTTATTATTTATTATTTATTATTTATTATTTATTATTTATTATTTATTATTTATTATTTATTATTTATTATTTATTATTTATTATTTATTATTTATTATTTATTATTTATTATTTATTATTTATTATTTATTATTTATTATTTATTATTTATTATTTATTATTTATTATTTATTATTTATTATTTATTATTTATTATTTATTATTTATTATTTATTATTTATTATTTATTATTTATTATTTATTATTTATTATTTATTATTTATTATTTATTATTTATTATTTATTATTTATTATTTATTATTTATTATTTATTATTTATTATTTATTATTTATTATTTATTATTTATTATTTATTATTTATTATTTATTATTTATTATTTATTATTTATTATTTATTATTTATTATTTATTATTTGTTATTTATTATTTATTATTTATGAAAGAACGATCTAATCTAAATAACCTGAAAGAATACAACTAAAAATCTTTACATATCAACGACATTTGAGGAGTTGTACCTTCCATCACCAGCTCATCAGCATGTGATGATGACTACCAGATGCAAATACTTAAAAAACTTTAGAAAATCTTTAAAATACGTAAATTACCATAAAATTTACGGGTTTTCCTCGATTTCCCCTGGATTCCACCATCAGATCCTAACTTGGTAACAATGTGACTACCTCAGGAGTTTACTCTTTCGAATAAAAAAAATAATCATTGAAATTGGTCAATAGTTCGCGAAGATATTGACGTGTAAAGCAGGAACTACCAGTCAAAAGCTATGTGTTTTTTCAGGATTGTGAAAAAACTACTGAACTGACTACTTTAACTTTTTCATGATACCACACATAAACTACCTACCTATTTTCTTTCAGATAAAAAAAGAATTATTAAAATCGGTTAACAACTGGCGAAGTTATGGTAAAACATACATAAAAAAATACTGTCGACTTGAGAACCTCCTCTTTTTTTGAAGTCGGTTAAAAAGTGGGTAGAAATATATTTGTAAATACCGAATCAATAGCATTAAACCGATTATACGTATGTATTGACACAATCAAAAATATATATTTCACTTTTTTGCTCGATAGTACGCACTTCACGATTGAAATAAAGTTTGAACCTTATTACTAAGGAGCAAAGTTCAACATTGATCGTCAGCATATATTCAGATTATTATGTAGAAGTTTACATTAGATTTTTTGAAAATAGCAAGGAAGAATTCTTTTTTTATTTATATCCTAAGATTCACTATTTCACACAGTATTTTTTCAAGTATTTATTTATTTAAAACTTGTACCTGTTTCCCTGGAATCTCCATCGCAAGAAACGTCAAGTTAGCAGCCCACTTAGAGACCCTAATATCTCGGCTTGTATTAAAGCACTACTTTTGAAATTTTGCGTTTACGATACACTATTTATACAGTATTTTTTGACATATAAATCACATTGATACGAACTGTATTTCTTGAGGTGACTGCTAACTTGACGTTAAGTTAGCAGCCTCACTAAGATACTCAAATATCTTTTGAATCAAAGTTACACTATTTATTTAATATACATCACTATTTAACACTATTTATACAGTATTTTTTGACATAATCAAAACCATCTAATTCTGTTGTGAGGCTGCTAACTTGACGCACATTTAAATGTGGCTTTTCATGTGCTTTTCTTATTTTAACAAATAGTTTAATATGTTCCTAACAGATTTTTTTATTAAAAACTTAAACTTACCTCACACAGTTTTACAAACGAGAATCATTTAGCTCCGAAGTCTCACAGACGTATGCTAGGTGGTAGTGTGACGATAACTGATGCTAGGTGGTTAAGGGTTAATGCTCTCGAATCCGTATTAGGGCGGGTTGGGCCATGCATGAGTCATGAATGACATGACATCACCCATTCTTCTCCTAATCTATAATCCTCCTTATCTAACTAACTCGGGCACACAGGACAGGACAGGCCTTCTTTAAGGATGGAAGGGAAATGGAGACTGCAAATACAGCCAGCATCAACGGATAAACGAATTAATCGTTTGAGATAGATTTTGGCATTCGTTTTGGTTTTAGTAGGTACGCAACGGGGTAGCTCTTTGCCTTCATCATAAGATAAGGTTGAAAGAAATCATAATTGATGATTCATGATTTTGATCTTCCGATTCCATAGCCGATAGTAGCGCCCTCAGAGATTAAAAATTGCGGTGCGGTAATAGTAGATTGTTGCATCGAGCACAAAGTGAGTTGACAAACATTTCAATAAGTTAGAAAAAGTCACACATTTTCATCCTTTTAATTACAAATTCGAATATGTTTTTTAGTGTTTGTTAATTTTGTTTGAAGTTGAAGTTTGTCGAGAAAGAGATCTCTCGTCGAATCCAGCTCGGATGGGCAGCGTTTGGGAAGCTCCGGCATATATTTGCGTCCAAAATTCCTCAATGTCTCAAGACTAAGGTCTTTGACCAGTGTGTGTTGCCAGTTATGACTTATGGAAGCGAGACGTGGTCTTTTACTATGGGTCTCATAAGAAGGCTCAAAGTCACCCAGCGAGCAATGGAGAGAGAGATGCTTGGTATTCCCTGCTCGATCGAATCAGAAATGATGAGATCCGCAGGAGAACTAAAACGACCGACATCGCTCGAAGGATTGCTCAGTTGAAGTGGCAGTGGGCGGGACACATAGCGCGGAGAACCGATGGCCGTTGGGGCGGAAAGGTTCTCGAATGGCGACCGCGAACCGGACGACGTTCCGTGGGCAGGCCCCCTACAAGGTGGACCGACGAACTGGTCAAGGTCGCGGGAAGCCGCTGGATGCGGGCAGCGCAGGACCGATCGTTGTGGAGATCCTTGGGGGACGCCTATGCCCAGCAGTGGGCGTCATACGGCTGAAATAATGATGATGAATTTTGTTTGAAGATTCTTTTTTAAGGCGGTTACATTTTTTTTAGAAACTTTTTTTTTTTTAAATTTTGTGTAAATAATCGTAGCGAAACTACATTGGTGGTTATGATAAATTGTTGCAAATATCCTAACCGTTACGGAGTTCAGCTTTCCATCTTTAGCTACTTAGATAACGTGAAGGAATACAAATGAAGGTCCATTCGTGCATATGGTATTTATAAAACATCATAATAACTCCTAACTGTTGAGAAGTTTCACCTCTCATCATCAGCTCACCCGAATAACCTGAAAGAATATAACTATTAGGTAGTTCATACGTACGATTAATACCTACTTAAGAAATTATTCTCCAGCTCCTAACCGTTAAGGAGTTATAGCTTCCATCACCAGCTCATCACTATGAGATGATGACTACCAGATGCAAATACTTGACTAACTTAAAAAATAAATGGAACGCATAAGGCTTGCCTATATTAGAGAATTTCTCTCACTTTCCCTGGGATTTCATCTCCTGATCCTGATTTGTTGAAAATAAGATCACGTCAGAAGTATAAAATTCCGAAAAAAAAATATTTGAAAATGATCCCCACTTTGATGAAAATAAGAAGTCGTCTAAATAACCAAACTAAAGTCTAAATACGCATTATTCAGGATAACTCCAGAACTCTCGTCAGTTCTTGATGAAATTTGAATGGGACCACACGACAAACGTCATCTTTCAAATAAAAAGAATTATTCAATGAGGTAACTCAGATAAAAAATAAATAAAAAATAAATACAGTCTAATTGAATTTGAAAATCAGTGCGGTAATGAATTTCAATACTTACTTACCGCACTGATTATAGTGCGGTAAGTACAATGCGAAGGTGATCTGGTTGGTCTGCGGTTCAACTTTTTTTTCGTTATTTTTTTTCGTTATTCCAGGTGGCCTTCCACAAGCTCTAATAGCAGTTATTTTCAAGTTGACAGAGTGAGACGCCGCTTTACACGCCCCGTATAGCAGGGTTTCACTCTCTCAATTTAACAATAACTGCTATTAGAGCTTGTGGTAGTAGGGCACGTTCATCTATGTTCCTGTTTATAAAAACAGAAAAAGCAAAGGGACTTTTGCACCATACAGCCACATTATAATCCTACTTCCTACTAATATTATAAATGTGAAAGTTTAGATGTTTGGATGTTTAGATGTTTGGATGTTTGTTACTCAATCACGGCAAAACGGCTGAACGGATTTGGCTGAAATTTGGGACACAGATACTTTGTAGCCTGGAGAGGAACATAGGCTACTTTTTATCCCGAAAAAATATGCCATTCCCGCGGGATAACGTCGTGTAGTCCACGCGGGCGAAGCCGCGGGGCGGAAAACTGGTTATTATTATAATTTAATAAGATACATAATTTAATATCTAAGGCTTCCATCACACTGCCTGCGGTTTCCGCACAACCGAACGGAGATGCGGCGTGTATTTGCCATACACTGCGGGTTTTGTATGCACATCAAGATTCTACCGCCATAGTTAAGAAGCGCACTACCACAAACCGGAGCGGTGTACGAACGGTGCAGTGTGGGAACCGCCATAATAAGGTTACATTTTTTTTTTTAAATATAGTGCGCACAGAGTATTTAAATCGTATTGTACCACAAGCGCTATGTACCCGTAGCACGAACATCTATCGTAAAAACAAAATAAGATTTATCATAGACAAATTATCCTCTACGAGTAATATTGTATGGGAAATATGTATAGCGCCATCTACCACCGTGAATTGAGAACTCATCTAGCGTCATCTATACATCTATTATAGACAAATAAATAAATTTGGAGAGTCTGCTTGTAATTTTAAAATAAGCGCTTTTTACTACATGCATATGATTATATATACGGTACATATACCAAAATAACATTTTTTACAATTTTTGTCTGTCTGTCTGTCTGTCTATCTGTCTGTCTGTCTGTCTGTTTGTTCCGGCTAATCTCTGAAACGGCTGGACCGATTTTGACGGGACTTTCACTGGCATGTAGCTGATGTAATAAGGAGTAATTTAGGATAGTTTTTATCCCGATATTCCCACGGGAACGGGAACCACGCGGATGAAACCGCGGGCGGCCGCTAGTTTTATTATAATATCAATAGGCTGTATGACTAATGAGTATGACACTATGACCACTCGTAGCGTTCGACTGGTTTTCGATCGAACTTTTTCGATATATAGTGCGCCAATCTTTTCTGTTCCGGTGATTATCTTTGGAACTAAAACAGTTTTCATACGACAGTCCATTTTGACAGCTAATTTCGTATTACAAGTGGCTCCTCTGTCACAACTGTCACCGGAACAGAAAAGCTTGTGGCACTGTACACAAACTGTGTTTACCTGTATTTGAATTTCGAGCTTATAAAATATGTGAACTTTTCTCGAACTTTTTCAGTGTGGTAATTCGTATGTCGAACATTTTGTTTGTGGTTTCTATTGAAAAGTTAGAACGTTTCAAACAAACTAAGCTGTCTCACATGTAAACAAATTCATTTAGACAGCTAAGTTCGTATACGAACATCTATTGGTTTTTACCACTCGTAGCGTTCGACTGGTTTTCGATCGAACTTTTTCGATTGTGAAATTCTGACAATACAAAAACTGTGTTATATTTGAATTTCGAGCTATAAATGTGAACTTTTCTCGATTGCCTGAGAATCGGCCCCCTGCACTGTTTTGTTCTAAGCAGAAAAGACGTACATACTTACCTACTTTGAGATCGGTTTTGTAGTGAATAATGATAACATTATTGCGTAGTTGGAAGAAAATTTTAATTTTTACACTCATGCTCTGAAATGTTAACATTACATTTGAAAAAAGAATGTACGTGGCACTTTTCCGAGGTCAACATTCTAAATTTGAAAATCAGTGCGGGTAATGAATTTCAATACTAACTTACCGCACTCGTGCGATAATACCTACGAGTACGTTTTTACCTGTACAACATTTTTTTATGAAATTTCAAAATTTGACACCTCTGCCAAATTAATGGTTAAATAATTTTCACACTTATGCTCTGAAATGTTAATAATAGGTATGAAATTGCCGTTTTGTATGGAGATTTCTGTAATTATTTTTTTTTCCATACTAACGTTTTTGTTATTATTTAACGACTAATATTATGTAAATTTACAAAATTTTACACACGTATTTATGGACATTTTAACTACTAAATGACACATTCGTAAAGAGAAAAAAAATTTTTTTCACTAAGTTACAACTAATAAAGTACGAAATTCTGGAAACAAAAATAGTCGTAACTTTCGGAATAAGTTTTTTCTATGTAAATAATCAAATATCGTGGTTATTAAATTATCAAAAGTTGCTCGATACGGTCTTAATGTAACGCAATATTAAAGAAATTATATATTTCTAATATTATAAAAGTTGTTAAGTTATACGTACAAAAGAAAAAAACGGCAATTTCATATGTAAAGACCTATTATTATATTTGAGAAAAGAATGCAGTACGTGGCACTTTTCCGAGGTAAACATTCTAAATTTGAAAATCACTGCAGTAATGAATTTCAGTAACAAATTCATTACTGCAGTGATTTTCAAATTTAGAATGTTTACCTCGGAAAAGGTACTACCCAAAGATATTATTACCAAATTTTTTTCTTTATTTTTTCTTTCGTTATTCCTGTGTATAAAAACAGAAAAAGCAAAGGGACATTTGCACCATACAGCCACATTATTATTATTATTATATAGGTAATTATTATATCATAATTAGGTTAACTTTTTTTTAAATACGGTGCGCACAGAGTATATTACTTCGTATTGTACCAAAAGCGCTATGTACCCTTAGCACGAACATCAATCGAAAAAACAAAATGAGATTTATCATAGACAAAATATCCTTTACGAGTAATTTTGTATGGGAAATATGTACAGCGCCATCTACCACCCAGAAGCGGGTATTGAAGTTGCGCATTTTAGTAGCAAGTATTAAGTATCAATAGGCTGTATGACCGTTCCACTTGGCCTCACAAACCAATATTAAAAAAACGGCGGGAATGATTTGCAGCGGTTGATTTCAGATTTGATATCAATACAGTTTATTTATATTGTGTAATAAATTATCAAAATGAGTTCTGCCAATGAAACATATACAGACATTGTATGTACCTACTCCACCAAATTTGAGAGCAGAAGCAAAATGAATAAAAGAAAACTTACTGCCAGCAAAATCAAAAGAAAGATATATGAAAACCTACGATCTGATTTGGAAAAGTGAAAAAAAGCGCATACGTTTTCAGAATCTGTGTTGTTGGCGTATTCTAATGATACCTACATCATTAAAATAATATTATTATGGGCGATTTATACATAAGTGTGCCCGGGAAAACAATAACATTTACATTTGTGTGATATAAATTTTAATAAATATTATTTAGTTAAACAGTTTTTTTTTTATTTCCTCGCATTTCTTGAGAAAAGCACTATACAAGCCTTGTACGGTAAGCAAATTACCTTGCCTCGAATGATTAAAGCCCTCGCCTGCGGCTCGTGCTTCAAACCATCCTCGACAATGTAATTTCTTACTTAACCTGTCCTCGGCTGTAATGTACCTACTATTAAAGCTTGTGTGCAAGGTTCTCAAAGCGCGCGACTTAGGTCCGGTTGCTCGAAGCTTGGTTACGTTAACTTTAGGGTTAAATTATGGTTAAAGTAAAATTAACCGGCGGTCAAATTTAAAAAGCGTTGTTGAAGCAGCGGTTACTTTAACGAGCAGTCAAATTACAGATTTAACGGCGGTCAAAATAACTGACAGGGTGGGGGTGGTTTAAATTTTGACATTAGTAATTAAGGGAAGGTTAATAAAATAGTACAGACAACACTTTTAACCCTAAGATAAACAACGTATTTTTCTTTTACCCATGTCAAAATTGACAACAGTTAAATTTTAACTTTTGTCAATTTTGACAAAAGTTAAATGTACGAGCAACCGGACCTAAGCTAGGTATTAATTAAACTATCGGAATTCACGATTTTATACCATAATATATCCCTTACTATCATAAACTTATTTACTAGAGTATAATAAGTTTATGCTTACTATATAGTTAGCTTTATAATATAAATAAAAAAATAATAATTATAATTCTTGTCATTATTTTATTTTATTTGGCCATTTTGCCACCCACACCGCGCAGTTGGATGAAGCTAGCGCCATCTATGGCAATAATACAACTACAATCAAAGCATAAATAAGTTGTAGTTATCGCCGCTAGTCGCTACACACGTTCCGATTCGACCGCGCCGCCGATTTGGTGCGGACGAACTTCGCTGCAGAGGGGCTAACTGCCAGTGTTGGCATTAGTCGATTACTTTTTCAATCGATTAGTTAGTTTGATTGATTTAATCGTGATTGAATGAGCGATTTTCTGAGGCCATTTAAAAAAAAAGCTTCCAATTGCTTCACTAGATGGCGTTGAATAAGTATGTACATGTCTATGGTATAGGCCATTGGCGGGAAAACCTTCGAAAGTGAAAGGCGCGTTTTTGAAACTTTTGAAATATTTTTGCTATTTCCTTTATAGAAAAGTGTTTAAATAGTTATTGAATAATAAGTATTAGGCTAAAAGTAGCCTAGAAGCTCTTTTAGTCATGGGGAAACGGAAAAAACATAAATTAGATGGGGACCCAGTTCCAGCCGAATCCGACTGTTCCTCGGATGATAACGGGGACGAAAATAAGTATAAACCATACAAAATTGAAAATTACACCAGACAGTACCCTGAGGACGGGGGAAATTTTGAATATTTAGTCATTTACGAAAGTCTTATTGAGGGGAAACCCATAGGAGACAGGGACCTAATGTCCTTAGGCGCTGTACTTAAACGGCATAATAAAGGAATCAAAAGGTTCAAGAGGATAAATCGTTACAAAATAGGAGCAATTTTTGAGCGGCCAGGGTTAGCCAATATGGCCCTAAATAATACTAAGTCTTTGGTAGAACTTCAAGTAAAATGCACCATACCAGCAAACCTAACCGAAATCACAGGCGTAATTCGAGGCGTTCCCTCTTACATGTCCAACTATAACATTTATAACGGAATTTCCAGTTCAAAGGACGTCGTGTCTGTACGCCGACTGATGCGCCGTGGACGAGATGAAGACCAGAACCTCATCCTGATTCCCACCCAGACCGTAGCCATATTCTCCTGCCCTACCCTTCCTGATAGCGTCGATATAAACTGCTGGTTTTTCGAGGTAAGCCCGTACGTTCCTCCTGTGAGCCAATGTCTGCGCTGCCTTCGATTTGGACATATTGGCAAATACTGTAAAAATGCTCAGAAGTGTTCGATTTGTGGTGACAATCACCATTATAAACAATGCGACAAAGCTTTAAAAGACGCTGTTTGTATTCACTGCAAAGGAAACCATATTTCCATTTCTTCAGAATGTCCAAAGAAAAGGGAGGAAATTGAAAAACATAATTTAAAATACAAAAAAAGATCTTATGCTGATGTTTTTAATAATAAAAATTTTCCAGAGTTATCTGTTAAACCTGAAAACCAATTACAAAATTTACTTAAATCAGATGTTGTCCTTAATCTAATTATATCTACAATCCTAAAATTATATTCACAAAAATCATCACCAGACCAGTCATCTCCTATAACATCGGAGACTATTAAATCGGTTTTATTAGAAACATTCAATTCCAGTAAACCAAATACAGCTGTTAGAAAAAAATAATGGATCAGCTTAACATAGTTCAATGGAATGCTCAGAGTTTATTAAGTCACAAACATGTCTTCACACAATATCTATATCAGAATGACATTCATATTGGTCTCATTTCGGAAACTTGGCTCCAATGCACAAAAACTATAAATATCAAAGGTTATAAGATAGAAAGATTAGATACAGGTTCCAAACACAATGGTGTTGCTATTCTTATTAGAGATTATTTACATTACCAAAAATTTCAAACCTATTATGATGATTCTCTGCAAAACATAGCTATAACATTAAATATTAACAATGAAACTCTATCCTTAGTTAGCTTCTATAGCCCCACTTCAGCTATACCTAGCAACTTTGAATTCATATACCTAGATAATTTAATAAAATCATTACCCAAACCTTTAATTCTAGCTGGTGATTTCAATGCACACCACACCATGTGGGGTTGTGCAACCACTGACATCCGTGGGTCAACACTTTTAAATGTTATAAATAATAATAATTTATGTCTGTTAAATGATGGCTCTGTAACAACCGTCGGTTCACATAACTGGCGGTCTAATGCCCTTGACCTCACTATAGTCTCTCCCAGTTTGGCCTTAAGATGTAACTGGCAAGTACATGATGACTCACTATGCAGTTATCATTTTCCTGTTCTTACAAATTTATTATGCAATCCTTCAAACATTGATGATAACAGTAATGTGGCTGCAAATTATTCAAAACCAAATTATAAAACTGTCGACTGGAAAAAATATAAAGAACTGACAGATATAATGTTGTGCCATTCTAATTTTGATCTAACCAACTCCGAAATGTGCTATAACTTACTTTCCAAAATCTTACTAGAATGTGTATCTGAAGCAAATACTGTTAAAAAATCTTTAGCACATCAGCAAAGACATGGTCAAAGAAAAAATAAATTAAAACTTCCTTGGTGGAATGATAAATGCACACAAGCTGTAGTAAATTGCAAAACAGCTTATATAGAATTTAAGCAAAACCCTGTTGAAGAAAAATACTTATTATTTAAAAAGAAACAAGCACAAAAGAAATTAATAATCAAAAGGGAAAGGCAGAATGCCTGGGTAGAACTATGCAATTCATTCAACCGCCAGACACCTTTATCTATCATATGGACTAATATTAGAAAATTCAATAAGTCATACTCCAGTCCTAGTAATAGTCACCATTCCAATAATTGGATTCAACTGTTCTTAGATAAGTATACTTTAAATGCACAATCCCAACCATTAAGCGATTATTCTGATCACAGTCCTAATACAGAACAGTTTTTTATGAAACCTTTTACTATCACTGAATTATTAGCTGCCATAAATTCACGTAGAGACACTGCTTTTGGTTTAGATCACATATCCTATAAAATGTTCAAAAATCTTAGTAAATCTGGCTGCAATATAGTGCTTCAAATATTTAACTCATTATGGCACCAGCAAATAATTCCAAAGTCATGGAAAGTTGATTGTCTTATCCCTTTACTTAAACCTGGTAAAGACAAAAATCATCACGACTCATATAGACCCATAGCATTAACATCTTGTGCAGCAAAATTATTTGAACAATTAGTGAAACAAAGACTGGAGTACTTTTTAGAACATAACCATTTATTGCCTTATAATCAATTTGGTTTTAGAAGAGGTCGTTCAGCAGTAGAAAGCTTGAATCATTTGTATTTAGATATTCATGAGGCTTTGTCAAGTGGCAGTTTCTTGGTTTGCATCTTCTTTGATATAACAGGTGCCTTCAATAATGTTAATCATAATGTTCTAGCTGATGAGCTGTTTTCACTGGGATTACCTGAAAAATTTATAAAATGGATCTTTAACTTCTTAAATAATAGAGATGTTTATGTTAAACTTAAAAATAATTTATTTGGTCCACAGTCATCCAGTAAAGGTGTCTGTCAAGGTGGGATATTAAGTCCCTTATTGTTCATATTATACATACATAGGTTAAATAACATACTAGGAAATAGCACAAAAAATCTACAATATGCTGATGATCTCACACTATATTGCTCTGGCAATAACATGCTTCAAGTTGAGCAAAAACTTAATAGTGCTTTGACTAATCTTAAAAGTTATTTTGATTATTTAAAATTAGATGTAAAGGAGATCAGTCACGCTTCATACATGTTTGGACCAAAAAAGTAAAGGTATCGGCCAACGAAAAAAAATTGCATATTACTATTGTAAACAATGTAGCGATCATTTTTTGTTATGGCGTCAACAGTGTACGATTAGCGGCCAAGCAGTTATTCAAGTTTGAAAATGTCATTTTTTTTCTCTTTATTTTCAAACTTGAATACCGCACGGCCAAAGTGCGGCCAACGAAAAAACATTGCATATTACTATTGTAAACAGTGTAACGATCATTTTTTGTTATGGCGACAAAAGTGTACGATTAGCGGCCAAGCAGTTATTCAAGTTTGAAAATGTATTTTTTTTTCTCTTTATTTTCAAACTTAAATAAAGCTTGGCCAAAGTGCGGCCAACGAAAAAAAATTGCACATTACTATTGTAAAAAGTGTAACGATCATTTTTTGTTATGGCATCAACAGTGTACGATTAGCGGCCAAGCAGTTATTCAAGTTTGAAAATGTCATTTTTTTTCTCTTTATTTTCAAACTTGAATACCGCACGGCCAAAGTGCGGCCAACGAAAAAACATTGCATATTACTATTGTAAACAGTGTAACGATCATTTTTTGTTATGGCGACAAAAGTGTACGATTAGCGGCCAAGCAGTTATTCAAGTTTGAAAATGTATTTTTTTTTTCTCTTTATTTTCAAACTTAAATAAAGCTTGGCCAAAGTGCGGCCAACGAAAAAAAAATTGCACATTACTATTGTAAAAAGTGTAACGATCATTTTTTGTTATGGCATCAACAGTGTACGATTAGCGGCCAAGCAGTTATTCAAGTTTGAAAATAACATTTTTTTTCTCTTTATTTTCAAACTTGAATACAGCTTGGCCAAAGTGCGGCCAACGAAAAAAAATTGCACATTACTATTGTAAACAGTGTAACGATAATTTTTTGTTATAGCGAGAACAGTGTACGATTAGCGGCCAAGCAGTTATTCGAGTTTGAAAATGTATTTTTTTTTCTCTTTATTTTCAAACTTGAATACAGCTTGGCCAAAGTGCGGCCAACGAAAAAAAATTGCACATTACTATTTTAAACAGTGTAACGATAATTTTTTGTTATTGCGTCAACAGTGTACAATTAGCGGCCAAGCAGTTATTCAAGTTTGAAAATAATATTTTTTTTCTCTTTATTTTCAAACTTGAATACAGCTTGGCCAAAGTGCGGCCAACGAAAAAAAATTGCACATTACTATTGTAAACAGTGTAACGATAATTTTTTGTTATAGCGACAACAGTGTACGATTAGCGGCCAAGCAGTTATTCGAGTTTGAAAATGTATTTTTTTTCTCTTTATTTTCAAACTTGAATACAGCTTGGCCAAAGTGCGGCCAACGAAAAAAAATTGCACATTACTATTGTAAACAGTGTAACGATCATTTTTTGTTATGGCGTCAACAGTGTACGATAGCGGCCAAGCAGTTATTCAAGTTTGAAAATGTCATTATTTTTGGTATAAATACGATCGCAAAACGGATTGACTCACCACGTAAAATGTAATCGTTTATCAGAATATCAGTTATTACATTGAGATCAGTTCCTCGTCAGCATTACAACTGACCCACGAACGTCCCACCTGCTGGGTACGTGAATCGACTAAACAATAATACAATAGTTTTAGCTAAATAGTAACTTTAACTAAGGTCTAGTACACCAGCCAGAATAAGGAAATATGTCTCCCTAATATAGATATTGACTACAACACAAAGTGACTTTGGCCAAGCTGTATTCAAGTTTGAAAATAAGGAGAAAAAATGGCATTTTCAAACTTGAATAACTGCTTGGCCACTAATCGTACACTGTTGACGCCATAACAAAAAATTATCGTTACACTATTTACAATAGTAATCTGCAATTTTTTTTTGTTGGCCGCACTTTGGCCAAGCTGTATTCAAGTTTGAAAATGAAGAAAAAAATGTCATTTTCAAACTTGAATAACTGCTTGGCCGCTAATCGTACACTGTTGACGTCATAACAAAAAATTATCGTTACACTGTTTACAATAGTAATATGCAATTTTTTTTTCGTTGGCCGCACTTTGGCCAAGCTGTATTCAATTTTAAAAATGAAGAAAAAAATGTCATTTTCAAACTTGAGTAACTGCTTGGCCGCTAATCGTACACTGTTGACGCCATAACAAAAAATTATCGTTACACTGTTTACAATAGTAATGTGCAATTTTTTTTCGTTGGCCGCACTTTGGCCAAGCTGTATTCAAGTTTGAAAATGAAGAAAAAAATGTCATTTTCAAACTTGAATAACTGCTTGGCCGCTAATCGTACACTGTTGACGCCATAACAAAAAATTATCGTTACACTGTTTACAATAGTAATGTGCAATTTTTTTTCGTTGGCCGCACTTTGGCCAAGCTGTATTCAAGTTTGAAAATGAAGAAAAAAATGTCATTTTCAAACTTGAATAACTGCTTGGCCGCTAATCGTACACTGTTGACGTCATAACAAAAAATTATCGTTACACTGTTTACAATAGTAATATGCAATTTTTTTTCGTTGGCCGCACTTTGGCCAAGCTGTATTCAAGTTTAAAAATGAAGAAAAAAATGTAATTTTCAAACTTGAGTAACTGCTTGGCCGCTAATCGTACACTGTTGACGCTATAACAAAAAATTATCGCTACACTGTTTACAATAGTAATGTGCAATTTTTTTTCGTTGGCCGCACTTTGGCCAAGCTGTATTCAAGTTTGAAAATAAAGAGAAAAAAATGTCATTTTAAAACTTGAATAACTGCTTGGCCACTAATCGTACACTGTTGACGCCATAACAAAAAATTATCGTTACACTATTTACAATAGTAATCTGCAATTTTTTTTTGTTGGCTGCACTTTGGCCAAGCTATATTTAAGTTTGAAAATGAAGAAAAAATGACATTTTCAAACTTGAATAACTGCTTGGCCGCTAATCGTACACTGCTGACGTCATAACAAAAAATGATCGTTACACTGTTTACAATAGTAATGTGCAATTTACTTTCGTTGGCCGGCACTTTTACTTTTTTGGTCCAATTTGACTGATCTCCTTTAAATAAAACTAAAGTTGTAATTTTTAGTAAAAGAAAGAGGCTACTTACTAATATATTCTATGATAACAATTTACTGCCGGTGGACGATGAAGCCAAATTTCTAGGTGTCACTTTTACATGAACCTTTCATGGGCTAAACATGTTTCTGGCTTGACAGACAAAGCATTACGAGCTTATAATATCTTGAAATCATTAGCTCGAACATATTGGGGAGCTGACCCGAAAATTTTGCTTATGCTGTATAAATCCATTGTTCGTTCTCATTTTGAATATAGTTTTGTTATTCTTCCAATGCGGCACTTGTAAATAAACTAGAAAAAATACAAAATAAAAACCTTAGGCTTATCACAGGAGCAATGAACTCTACCCCTATTGTATCAATGCAAGTAGAATGCAATATACCTCCATTAATGCTGAGATTCAAATATTTAAAATTTAAATTTATTCTTAAGTTACATAGCTTAAATGATAATCTTTTAAATGAACTAAATAACAATAGTGTTCATATTGTACATACATCAGCATCAAACTGTAAATGCCCATATATCCTTCATGATTTTATAGAAATATCAGCATATGTTAAAGACAGTAATATAAATTGTAGAGATCACTGGGCTTGCTATTGTGATTCTTACGAAAGTAAATTTCCTCTCTTAGAAATAAACATTGATCATGACTTGCGAAATAAAGAGGCAGTGTATGAAAAATTAGCAACTTGGCCTGAATACCATGTGATATACACAGATGGCTCGAAAAGTGAAACTGGAGTCTCAGCGGCGTTTTACCATAAAGATATTAAGTACGGCAAAGGTTATCGCTTACCATTAAAGTTCAGTATATTCTCGGCAGAAGCAATTGCAATTTTATTAGCCTTAAAATATATACAATCAGATTCCATGTGTTTTGACAAAAGACACTTTCTAATAGCCTCTGACAGCATGTCAGTGCTGCAAGCACTAGAAAAACCAGGTTTTCTCATAGTCCACTATTTAATATATGAAATAAAGGAAATTTTACAATTATTAAAAGATTGCAATTGCAAGACCGTTAAAGGAAATAATTGAAATACTATGAAGCGTGGTATATTATTAAAATTACCTTTAACCATACATATGTGATATATCAATTGAAAGAGAAAAAAAAATAATTCGTTAAAATGAAATCAGTTATTCTATTTATCCCTTCACATTAATTATTTTATTTAATAATTATTGGTTAGCTGGATTTTAAAATCGTTAGATTGCAACACTTAGAGCTCTTGACAACACTATTTTTGACGTTCCGTTTCGCTAATTTTAATACGTACATTATTGTCAGATACAGCACAAAAACAATTTGACAACAAACAATGATTTGAAATACATTATATTTAAATTAATATTTGTAATAAATGATACGAATTTACCAACTTAATCTTGGCTTTATTCAATTTAAAATTTGACAAGACTGTTTCTCCGATATGACAATAGACAATGAGAAGAGAGTACAATACATTCACCCCCTCTAGCTTCTTTATCTATAACACAAAATCTTTGAGATGATTTGGTATCTTCTTGTCTCGAGTTGAGCGACGTACTCCCGTACCATTCTCTAAGTCTGTAGAGGTGGAAGGCGTTGATAAAGAGTCCACAGTGTCTCTATTTATGTCGGTAGAAACTTCATCATCTGGGTAGCCCTCCTCGGCATTCTCATCTAATTCCGAGTCTTCTGCTGGTAGTTGCGCCAACTGTCTATTTGAAACTGTGCTTTCTCGACCATCAGGCAAGCGAACATGGGAATAATAGGGGTTGCCTTGAAGTAATTCAACTTCTTCTACCACGGGATCATATTTCGATGCTCTTACATTCTTTTTCATCAATACTGGACTCGGTACCAACAACCATGAAGGCATTGATTCCCCTGTAGGTGATCGACGTGAATGGCGAAACAGCCGCTCATGGGGTGTTTCATTTGTAGTTGTACATAGTAGAGAACGAATTGAATGTAGGGCTACAGGAAGGGCTTTTTCCCAACTTTCGATCTGTAGATCATTTGACTTAAGACAGAGTTGAATGGTTTTCCACAGAGTCCCGTTCAGGCGTTCAACTTGGCCATTGCCTTGCGGGTTATATGGTGTGGTCCGACTTGAGGCGACACCGTAGCCAGCCAGGAATCGCTTCATTTCGTCAGAAACAAAAGCTGTTCCTCTGTCGGAGTGAATGTATGACGGCGCTCCAAACATAAAGAAAATGTCCTTCAAACATTTAATGACAGTCTGAGAAGAGAGATCAGGACATGGATAGGCAAAAGGAAATCTGGAATATTCATCAATTATCGTTAGTATGTATTTATTGCGAGAGTTGGACGGCAAAGGCCCTTTAAAATCAATGCTTAGTCGTTGAAAGGGCTCCGTTGCTCTGATGAGGCGGCTTCCTGTTTTGTGATATCGGGGTTTAATCTCTGCGCATACTGGACAGGAAGCTGTCATAGTTCTCACATCACCAATAGAGTATGGCAAATTTTTAACCCGAACCCAGTGCCACATTCTCACAACCCCTGGGTGGCAAAGTAATTTATGTAGCTCATACAGTTTATTAGTACAGATGCTAGCACTGATTCTCGACAATGCATCTGCCGGAATGTTTTCTTTTCCTGGACGATACACAATGTCATATTTATAGCAAGATAATTCAAGTCGCCATCTCTCGATTTTCTCATTTTTTATTTTGCTATTGTGGTGTTGATTCAACATAAAAGAGACTGATTTTTGATCTGTCAGCAATAAGAAATGTCGACCAATAAGAAAATGACGCCATTTTCGTAATGACTCCACGATTGCGTATGCTTCTTTTTCAATCGCCGAGTGCTTTCTTTCAGATTCATTTAGCGAACGAGAAAAAAATGCTACAGGCCTTCCACATTGGGATAGAGTTCCTGCAATTGCAGTTTCAGATGCATCTGTTTCGACTGTTAGTGTTTCATTATCATTAATGCTTACTAGAGCTGCTTTGGCAATTTCGTTCTTGAGTTGTTGAAAACACTGGCTCTTGTTTGAATCAAGGGGTAATTTTGCTTGTACTAATGGTTGTATTTTTGCCGAAAAACTAGGAATCCACTTGGAATAATGAGCAAACATTCCAAGCGCTCTTTTAAAAGAAGCGGCGTCATTTGGTACTGGTAAATCCATCAAAGGCTTAAGACGATTTTTGTCTGGAGTAATTTGATTATTACTAATTGTATAGCCCAGCAAATTAATACTTTCACTGCCAAAAGTACTCTTATCCTTATTTAGAGTAAGACAGTATTTTTCTATGGCCTTCATGAATTGTGCAAGATTCTTGTCATGATCTTCTTTTGTTTCCCCGCACACGGTGACGTCATCTAAATATGCTAACGTTCCCCTAAGATTCTCAGCCTGTATGATATGTTGTAGAGTTCTTTGAAAAGCAGCTACTCCGTTAGTCACTCCAAAAGGTATACGTGTGAATTGGTATAAATTCCCGCATGCTTCGAATGCTGTATAAGGTCGTTCTTTCAGTAATATAGGGACCTGGTGATAAGCAGATTTTAAGTCAATTTGACTAAAATAATTATATTTTGATACTTTAGAAATTATCGAATCTATTTTTGGCAAAGGGAATGCGTCCAGTTCAGTATAACGATTTATAGTACGAGAATAATCAATGACCATTCTTTTGCGATGGGTGGTACCACCCGTTACTAGCACTTGAGCTCTCCATGGCGACACACTTTGTTCGATGACTCCATCATTCAGCAATTTCTCAGTTTCTTCTTTAATGAACTTTTCATCATTTTCGGAAAAGGTTTTCGATTTGATGGCCACAGGAGTAACATTGGCAGCAAGGTTTGAAAAAATAGTCGCGGGAGGCACAGAAGCTTGCATCACATTACATATTTGAAGTGGTTCTCTGTCTCCTCCAAATGTAAGTTCTAAAGAACTATGATGTTTTAAAATATCGTGGCCTATGATGACGTCGGCGCAAAGATTATTGATAATAAGCAAAGGATGTCGTTCGTAGCTATATTTATTAACTTTGATATTAGCGTGACATATGCCGTTAACGTATGACATGTGACTCAGTGAAGCTAATGAAACTGTTTGTGTTACTCTTTTTATCTTTAGTTTCATCGCCTTTGCTAACTCCGCGTCAATAAAACTACTTGAACTTCCTGTATCGATAAGTGCGTCAGCCTGAATATCATTTATTTCAATAGGCAATGTTGCTTTTTGCAGACCCTTTGGAAACGCTGCTGAAATACATGCCGTATAATCATTTTCTGTATTAGAGTCCTCCTGACCCATAGTAATAGCGTTCATAGAATTTGCGGTTTGTTTCGAGGAACGACAAACATTAGCGAAGTGACCTTTCTTCGCACAAAATTGACAATTGGCGTTATAAGCCGGGCATTTGATACGCTGATGTAAGTTGTCTGATCCGCAAAAAAAACAACGTTTTTTCCTTTGCGTAGCTGCTGAGTTAGTAGTCTGACCCCTTCCTTCATATGAACGAGAATAATTTGCTTCGCCAATAGCATTGGAATATGATGGTAGTGTAGTAGGTTCGGTAAGAGCTATACTATCTCTCTCAGCAGACTCGAGGGTGACGGCTTGCTTTATCGCATCATCTAATGTCAAACTTCTATTTTCAAGAAGTCGTTGTCGTATTATTTTTGACGATATTCCTGATATAAAAGAATCTCGTATATATTCCTGTTTATATTCTTCAGCGGTTACATTTTTGAAGTTACATTCGTGAGCCAAATTCTTCAGTATTTGTATATATTCCGAAATAGTTTCTCCTGTCAGTTGCTTCCGTGAAGAAAGTACATGACGTGAAAATATCTCATTTTTCGGCTTGATAAAAGCGTCATTTAGCAATTCTATTGCATTTTCAAACGATGTGCAGTCTCTAATTATGGAAAATATAGTAGGAGCTAAATGATTTATTAGCAGTCGTAATTTCAAATCAGAAGTCAAATGAGGATCCTCTGAATCTAAAAAATTATTAAAAGTAGCCAACCAGTGGTTCCACTTCAGTCCAGCCATGTTTGAGTTTGGTTCGGCTTCGAACTTTTCTGGTCGCAGATAACGTGAGACACATGACGAAGGTTGCTTCGTATCTTCGTCTTTTTTTGTAGACATTTTTGCTATATTTAAATTGAATAAATTGTAATAAATGATACGAATTTACCAACTTAATCTTGGCTTTATTCAATTTAAAATTTGACAAGACTGTTTCTCCGATATGACAATAGACAATGAGAAGAGAGTACACTACAATATTGTATGTAAAATATATCTTGATTTTTGTTACTAACGCGAGACTGTTCTTAAAAATATAAAATCTGGCGAAAAATACAAAGAAGCGTGATACGGAACGCACTATCTGTCAATCTGTTCGTCTGTAAAGCCCCCAGTACAAGTTGGCCGACCATGGTCGGCGACCATGACCAATACATCGTACATTGACACTTTTGAACGAACAAGTTTAAAAAGGTTCTTTCAAAAGTGTCAATGTACGATGTATTGGTCATGGTCGCCGACCATGGTCGGCCATCCTGTACTGGGGGCTTTAAGCGCCCCACAGATGGTCAGTTCGCCTGTCGGCAACGGCCTGTCAGTTTGCCGCAATAATGGCCCATCACGGTCGGCCAACATGATTGGCCATCCTGTACTGGGGGCTTAGAAGGTTTAGAACTGACGGCTAATGCGCAGGTATAGTTTGTGGCCGCTGGGGGTCGGGGCCAATCTTGACACTTATCGGCCGGACAGAAACTGCCGATTAGTACTAAAACTGACGGCTATCAACTGCTAGTGTGTGGCCTCAAAGTCAGTTTTCGATTATTGCCGACAGGCAATTACCGGTCTAGTGTGTGGTCGATGGAGGTCTCGTATCGTACGTCAGACGGCCGATCTGGTCTTGACCGACAGGCGACCTGACCGTCTGTGGGCTCCTTTAAGGAGTCAGGTCGCCTGTCGTATGGAGTTTGCCAAACTCGGTATGAGTATGGTATTAAAAACTCGTGGAATACTATTAAAAAACTCGCAAAGGCTCATTTTTTAAACTTCCACTCGTGTTTTAATACCCCTCATTATGCGACAGTCACATAAACTACTATTAATTGATCTGTCAAAAACTCGCGCCAATAGATCTGCTCAACATGGCCGCCATCGGCTGTCAAAGATACCTTGGTGATATTGATAAACTCTTTAATCCTTATAAAAATTTGAAGGGATAAATAAAATAATTCATATTATTTTATTAAGGTTTAAAATATGCTCTTTCTATTTACATTTAAATACCCGTCGTTAATGATGATAGGAATAATATACCAATATTAATAATGTCCTTTGTTTGGACTCCAGCACATGTCGGTGTGACAGGCAATGAAAATGCCGATTATCTTGCCAGACTAACAAATTCACTGGGTGGCAATATTAAAAACTTTTCTACTCCTTGGCAAGATCTTTTACCCGAATATCGTAGAAAGATCAACGAGCAATGGATAGAAGAAAGAACAGCAATTACTCAATCAAAAGGAGCATGGTATGCCGGTGTTAATAAAGAAGTTGGCCGAAAACCCTGGTTCGCTACATCTAGAAATTATTTACAAAGAAGATTTTACACGCAGATCAATAGACTAAGATTTGGACACTGCAGGTTTAAAGCTCATTTGCATCGCAGGCATTTAATATCATCCCCTGAAT
Source organism: Crambus lathoniellus (assembly GCA_949710035.1). NCBI lineage: Eukaryota > Metazoa > Arthropoda > Insecta > Lepidoptera > Crambidae > Crambus > Crambus lathoniellus. The sequence continues at coordinate 38,436,512 of OX453296.1, forward strand.
GTACAGAATGTACCATAGGAGAAGACCAAACACTGGAACATATTTTCTTTACTTGCCCAGTATTTAACATACAGCGTTTGCTCCTCATAGATCGGTTGATGGAAACACACAAAGATATCCCGCCATCACTACAGGACATTCTAGCATGCCCAGAAAATTTTATTGCTATTTATGATTATATTAGCTCCACAGTTGGAGAAATTTAACTTGACAAACTCACGGAAATGACTATCTCTCGGAAAAGACCATACCTCGGAAAAGACCATCCCTCGGAAAAGACTTAAATAGAAAATGACGATATTATCAAGACCAAACTCTCATTCAAGATTTGGCTTTTAGCCTTTTGACTTATTTTACCAAGACAAGACAAGAATACAAGATTTGGCTTTATGCCTATTATGTTATATTACAAAGAAAAGACAAGAACTCAAGATTTGGCTCCTAGCCTTTTATCTTACCAAGACAAGTTTAGAGACCTGAGATTTGACGAACAATATAAATTCAAAAAAAAAAAAATAATACTAAAGACCTGGCAGTATGGCATGATGTCTTCGCCTGTCCACAAAAAAAAAGGACGAATTTTTACTACTACTACTGTCTATGGTATATTTTGGTATGAAACATTTAAATTAATTACTTTTTTAAAAACCCAAAGAAAACTAATAATATATTAAATAAGTACTACTGTGAGGAACAGAAACGAAAAAGGTAAATTTAAAGATTTAGGTAAATAAATAACATCTGTCTGACGTTCCGTTTTACGTAAAAAAGTCGCGTCAAAGTAAAATTTATAACGTTCCGTTCCTTCTAACTGCATAGGTGGGACAGCGCCATCTAGTGACTGAGCTTTCAGAAAATCGCCCATTAGTCATGACTAAAATATTAATCGATTAAAATATTAATCGATTAAAATATTAAACGTAATCGCGACTAATTATGTTAGTTTTTAATCGATAATCGTAATCGTGACTAATTATCGCTACTAGAGATGGGTAAATTTCATGAAATTTTTCTATCCGAAAAATTTCATTGTTGGTTGAAAAATTTCACTTAAGAGTGAGAAATATTTTAATTGAATGTGATCCTCGAAACTAATTTATAAATAATACAATGTAGTGACTTATGAAGCGTTAAATTGTTTTAATGTCAACAACGTAAGAAACTGACTACTTAGATCAGGATCGGGAAGCTTACGCAATAGGTACGCTTCAATCGTACATATAGTAATTCTCCCTAATATTGAGTTCTAGTAAAAGAAAACACATGAATTTAGTTAAAACTTAAATATAATATTGTTAATTATGCATAAAACTACTCTACTTCGGAGTTTGAAAGAACAAAAATATTTTTCACGAATATTTGAAATTTTTCACTTCAAAATGATTCATATTTTTCAATTTCATTGAAATGAAATTTTTCATTTGATTTCTTGGAAAAAAACCTGATATTTTGACGTTTGAATCATTTCAATCAGTTCAGCCGTCTTCGAGTAAAGGTGTACATACATATAAAAAAAAAACCCGACGAATAGATAACCTCCTCCTTTTCAGTTTTTGAAGTCGGTTAAAAAGTTTAATTTATACTTTAATAATATGTTTATTAAAAGTATAAGTACTTACCTATATAGTAAGTTTAACATTTTATTATACTAACTTTAGTCTTAATCCATATAAGTTGCAAACCTACTATAATCGATTAATTACTCACTGAGTATTGACCTTAATCGATAAATCACGAGAATCGATCACAGACTCGTATGGTTACATGCCTAATCACGTCACTTTAGCATGTGTCAAAACGGGCATCTTATTTTGTGACGACTGTAAATCCATAAACTTATTTATACTAGAGTATAATAAGTTTATGGTTAAATCCTATTAATCTCCTCCCCGGGGAGACAAGTGGAATTTTTTTAACGAGAAATTCCCACTCATCACCGGCGGGGACAAACTTGGGGGTTGACGAGTGGGAGGAACGTTTGGAAGACAGTGCCGATAACAAACCATTTCTAGAGATGACATCTTTGTAACGGCTGGAGTGCGCAACGCTTCTACAGAAGCGGATTTTTCTCGAGCCACTTATGCGCAACGCCTCCAGAGAAGCGTCGTGCAAAAGTACCGTTTTATTTCGCGCTTTTTATTTTTGTCTTTTATTCTGTTGCACTCTTGGCTGTATATCGCGGCTGTAGATCGCGGCAGCTGTTCGCAAATGAGGGGTTAAGTCTCTAGCCGCATTGAAAAGCGCGAAGCGGCGCAGCTCTATTCAATGCGGCGTAGTTTCAATCAGCCGTGTTGAAAACGGCGTATCCTGAATCCGCCGCATTACAATGCGGTGCTGTTTTCCAATACAGCTAGTTGCTATGTAATACGGTGAAATATACTATAAGCAAAGAATACTATAATATTACTAACGTTCTATAAGCCTGCGATATATATATACATATGCATTGTAATTTTATGTATCGCATTGCATTCAAATTATTTTTAAATCTTTTATCGATAACTTGTTATAAAAAAACCACAGCACTATCATCGCATCATCATCATCTAGCATTGCATAGTCAAAATGGAGACATTCACTAATTTCGACGCAACAGATTAACATGTATGTCTCTTTATATCTTATGACAATTTGATAGTGTTAGAAAGGGTAAAGGATGGGTGAGTTATTGCTTATTTTTGTGATCTATCTACAGGAATATTACATCTATGCGTTAACTACACTGAACTGATGACCTTCATTCTCCTTCAGGTTTTCTTTGAAATAGAAAACTATGATTTTGTTTTTTGGTTAGCACTTAAAAAAAACTTATTTTTCTAAATTATAAAACGGCAACACTGACACTGTCAATTATTGACATTGACATTTTTGTCATTGGTTGGTGATTGGTTGAGGAAAGGGTTTTTATTTTATTTGTTTGCTTGTTCAACTCGCTTTGCTTCTTGTCTTGCTTCTTTGCCCTAATATATAAGTGACATTGTTTACGAAAATTAGTATTTAGGATCAAAGTGCACAGTAATTAAGAATAATTAGAAATAACAAATTATACAATGTCAGATTTCGGAAAGTTTGGCCCACTGGTTGGTGCTGTCGACGAAGGTACTTCGAGTGCAAGATTTATTATTTTCAAAGCAAACTCTGCTGATGTGGTCGCTTATCATCAAAAAGAATTGGAACAAAAGTTCCCTCAGGAAGGATGGGTCGAACAGGATCCCAATGCTATTTTAGAAGTGGTTACGACGTGTATCGAAAAAGCTGTGGAACAATTAGTCAGTCTAGGTGGAAAAGCTAAGGTACCCCTCCAATGTCTACTATAAAATTATCATCAACTAGCTTTCATCCCGCGGAATGTGATGTTTTTCCGGGATAAAAAGTAGCCTATGATATGTTCCTCTCCAGGCTACAAAGTATCTGTGTTCCAAATTTCAGCCAAATCTGTCAGACTTTTTGGTGTGATTGAGCAACGAACATCCAAATATCTCAACTTTAGATGGCTGCGTCTCTTTACGCGACGATTCTGCCAATGTCCGAGTTTAAAGAGACAATGTACGTGTTCTGCTAGAATAGAATGACGGTTTTGATGACAGTAGTACGGTTCTGACTGTCGTTTTTAACTATCCATGAGCATCTGTAACAAAGGGACAGGACAAACGCTTATACAACACAAGACACCACAACATTAAAATACATAGATATCATATATTTAGATATAGGAAGCAAACAAATAGGGGGACCGCAAGTACCTACATTACAGTGTTATGTTATTTTGTTTTATAAATATACACAAAATATATATGCCAGGGGAGTGAGATTTAAAATGATATTAGTAAGTAGGATAAGTCTCTATCGAGCTTTGGTATGTTTTCATAAAGATAAGAATAGTAGGTATTTAATAGTAGTATTTAAAGTCTAAGTATATAGATATTTTAAAAAAGAAAATACTTAATATTATTTTTATTATATAATTATACAAACAGTGTATTATTAGAACTTGTAGAATTAACCTACATCTTTCTGAATCCACACTGTTTTGTACTTAATTACACCCTTAATCATGATTTATTAACTTAATCCCATCAGAGCTTGTTGTGAGACTGGGTAATTTTTTCTAATACTTAATTTTCAATAATTTCCTAAAAAAAAACTTGCATTATGAAACCAAAAATGTCCCGTTTTTACCCTTTGGGTGCAGAACCCTAAAAAATATAATGACATAAATTTAATTGTTTTCCAAATGTTGTGGGTAGATAAGTTAATGACATTCTCTATTTACAGGACATTATAGCTGTCGGAGTCACTAATCAACGTGAGACAACAATAGTATGGGATAGAAACACCGGGACTCCTCTTCACAATGCTATCGTGTGGCTTGATATGAGAACGACAACAACCATTGAGAAACTTTTAGATACAGTACCAAACAAAACGAGAAATAAGAATTATTTGAAGGTACAGACATATATCTATATCTATACTTATGTATAATATAAAAAAGGAATGATTTTATTTTGTTTGTTTGTTTTTGAAGGATTAACATAAAAACTTGTAACTTAACTTACTTAATAATTTGTAGTAAATATTGTTAATTACGGTTTAAAAAAAACCTTTATTATTATAATAAATAACAGCAAAACTGCTGGACCCGTATGCTATTATCTATCTTGGTGCCAAATTTCATCCCGATCTGTCCAATCCAAAAAACAATCTACCTGCTTCGTGTGACTATCCTAATGGTGCGTTTACATGTTGGCCATGCCTCGGTGATCCTACACAAACCAAGAGCCAAGGCCAACATGTAAACAAACAGTTCACATAGGTCAAGCCAAGGCGAGCCATCACAAACAGCCGTTTCCATGTTGGCCGCTCGTGATGGCTCGCCTAGGCCTAACATCTAAAAAACGCATCATAATAGTTTCATTACTTTAACCGTTAACCGTTAATTGTTATTATTAACGGTTAACCTTTGCAGTGATCAATCTTGCAAAACATTTAACTTTATTAAATAAATATAATTTCGTCTTGTCGCGTTGTCTGTCAGTCAGTCAGTAACGCAAGAGTTTTATAATGTATACAGAACATTTACTTTACCATTAAGATAACACATAACCCTAAGATTTACAAGTGAGATAAAACTTAGTTATTTGAAATATTTAAATGTGTTAATGTCTAATCTTTTGATTACTATGAAACCTGTTATCTACTGTAATCATTGTCTTTTTATGGTTCATTGAAGATATACCGGGTGGCCCATTTAGGTCAATCTTTATGGGCATTGGGCAAGTTTGAAACTACGAGTATAAGACAAACAAAGATTCTTTGGAACCAAGTCATTGATTTTAGTGACAAAAAAACTGCATCGAAAGATTTCAAAAATTATGTTATGTTAGATATATTAAAATGTCTATGTATGTTTACCAACAATCAGTTGCGTTAACCATTGGTTATTTGGTAGGTGTTCGAATGTGTTAACCAACGGTTAATTAGTTAGCTTTACCGACTGTTGATGAACTCAGGCTTTACAGTTGCAGACTTGCCCGTACTGATTAATCTAAATAGGCCATCCTGTATTCTTTATTTACACTCTCAATGTTGATTTATTTTATTTATAATTACATATACCTCAATTTTGTGGATGTTTACCAACAATCAGTTGCGTTAACCGTTGGTTATTTGTTTGGTGTAATTACATATAACTCAATTTTGTGGATGAATGCAAGATCTTTTTCCATTCTGCTATTGTCAATTCGTAATTTTAAGTTATGATAAATTCTCAGACCATTCACTTGTATAATCAGTTGTTTGCAGAATAGGGTATTTCACTGTTGTTAAAATGTAGATATTAAATGATAAAGTTAATAATACTCACCAAGAAAATAATTTGAATCTATTTTACAAGCGTATTTATGAGCTGTTTAATTTTGACTACAGCTAGGCAGCTGTCTCTTTCTAAAACGGAATCTTCTATGGCGAGATTTTGACAATACTGACCTCTCCTTGTCTAATTAGAAACTTTGAAAATATTCAAGATAAGTAATTAGTTTTTTGGTGTTGCTAATATTTCAAAAAATAATAAAAAAAAAACAGTAATTTAAATGGGAATTAGTCATAATCATTCCTAGACTAAACCCTCTTTTCCGTAGCATTTCTACTTCTCATTTTGCAGTAATTATTTTACAGCCACTATGCGGGCTACCATTGTCTCCATACTTCAGCGCTGTGAAGTTGCGCTGGTTGAGTGATAATGTAGATGCCGTGAAAAATGCTATGAAGAAGGGAACTTGCTGCTTTGGAACAGTCGACACTTGGATTATGTGGAATTTATCAGGTAAATTAAAAAAAAAATACATTTGTAATATAATTAAAATATCTAAACTTACTATATAATTATGTAAGAAATATTGACATCAATTGAATCTAAGATAAATGCATTTCCTCTAGAATTCTTGTTTTAATAATTCAATGAACACTAGCTGATCCGGCGAACTTCGTACTACCTTATCGACAGCACGCCACCTACCAATCCAATCAAAAATCCGGTCCAATTGTAAATCTAAACTATTGACGAATCCACCTGAAGACACAGAAAAAAAAAACATTAAAATTGGTCCAGCCGTTTAGGAGGAGTTCAGTTACATACACTCGCACAGATGTATACAAAATTTTAATTAGTACAAAGGGATGATATGTCCATCAATACGAACAATTTTTACTATGGGGCCAACCACGGAATCGGGAAAAAAAAGGTTCCATACAAAAGTACAACATCGACACGACTGTCTGACGTATGGAACAGCTGATGTTTTTCGCGATTTGTTTGTCGATATTGTCAAAAATCTGGAAAGGGATTTCTTTCGTGTGTGAGGGTAGTAATATCTTCATATTGATTATGTATTCGCTGGCTTTACAGCGCGTAAGAATTATTGGATAAATTCGACGCTTCTCGTAACGACTCCGTAGCTCAGTGGTTGGAGCAGTTGCCCGGACAGTGAAAGGTCGTGGGTTCGAGTCCCATCGGAGCTAGTTGTAAAACGGGTAGTTTTTTTCTAATACTTCATTTTCAATAACAAAAAAAATCAATATGGCGGACGTGTGGCGCCATACTAAATAATAAGTACTTATGGGTTTTTTCTTATAACTTCTTATAAAAAAAGTAAAAAACAAGGTATGATTGCAGTCGTGGGACCTTATAAATTTAAGTATTCCACAGCATGCTACCCCTACTGCAGTGAGAGCTTGTTTTAACTTTTTAGTTCAATTTCGGCAGACGTGTTTTTTAATTATTTTTTAATTTTTATTGCAGCGCAGGACCGATCGTTGTGGAGATCCTTGGGGGAGGCCTATGCCCAGCAGTGGGCATCGTACGGCTGAAATGATGATGATGATGATGATGATGTAATATTAATGTAAAATTTTGTCATAGGTGGACCGAATGGAGGAAAACACGTAACAGATGTGACCAATGCTTCGAGGACTATGCTGATGAATATAGAGAACTTAAATTGGGATCCGCTGCTGCTGAAGTTCTTTGAAGTGCCTAAGTCAGTTTTACCAGAAATCAAGTCTAGCTCAGAAGTAAGCATTCTATTTTGTAATAAAAAATCCGTGAAATTATTTTTCATTGTACTTTTCATTGTACCAATTTTATCATGACCCACCCATACCGTAAGTTCATTGTTAGGGTTCCGTAGCCGAATGGCAAAAAACGGTACCCTTATAGATTCGTCATGTCTGTCTGTCCATGTCCAATTATAAACACATGGAACTTTTCTCTATTTCTTACATATAAAAAATTACTCTGTGAAGTAGAGTGAGTGTCAGATAACTCTGCGCGCATGCGCGGCTGGGGCATTTTTGGCGCTAGTTACAGTACATTTTTTTATTCTAAGCTTATGGAAAAGATTAGTATTCGATTTTGACCGCGCAGACGTCAGTATCGAAGGTACGACAGTTAAACGATTTTTCATAGAAAATTACAATTTTTACTTAATTTTCCGGAATAATAAGTAGCCTATGTTACTCTCCAGCTCTCAAACTATTCCCATACCAAATATCACGTCGATCCGTTGCTCTGTTTTGACGTGAAAGAAGGACAAACAAACAAATAAACAAACAAACACACTTTCACATTTATAATATTATATTAGTACTAGCTTTCCGCCCGCGGCTTCGCCCGCGTGGACTACACGACGTTATCCCGCGGGAATGTGACATTTTTCCGGGATAAAAAGTAGCCTATGTTCCTCTCCAGGCTACAAAGTATCTGTGTTCCAAATTTCAGCCAAATCCGTTCAGCCGTTTTGGCGTGATTGAGTAACAAACATCCAAACATCCAAACATCCAAACATCCAAACATCTAAACTTTCACATTTATAATATTAGTAGGATGGATTGGGTAAGTAAGTATTAAAATCAAACTAATTAATTTTGAAGAACACAACCTTGGACTATAACATGAAACTGGGTGCTACTACGACTTTATAATGTGATGTACCTGGCTTGGTTTTAAATATCCGTAATACAAATGTTTAGACTAAAGTTTTCAATTAATTGTGACAAGTGTTTGAATGAAATCTCTATGCCTGATAGGTATAAATAAAGTCACTCATCATTTCAACCGTAAGACGCCCACTGCTGGGCATAGGCCTCCCATCAAGTCCAATAAAGTCACTGCGCACCATCTATTCTATCCCATAGATCTTTCAAACTACAAATTTTTTCTATTGTTTTATTTCTTTATTTCTTCATTTATAGACAGAGTGATTTAAAAGAAAGTTTTAATTTTATAATACATGCATTTCCTTCGATCAACAATAACATCGAAGTGCATTTCTCAGAATTTAATTTTTTTTTGCAAATGCTGCCGTTCTAATACCTAATCCCTCCATCTTTTGGTCAACATTATTTTATTTTTATAACAAGTGATAGGGCATGTCCCCTTACTCTTAAAAGAAATGGCATTGGAATTGAATTGAGTTAATGTCAAGCCTTGAAAAATAAGGACTTTATCGTATGGAGTTCTCGGCACAGACCTATATTATAGGTCTGTGGTTCGGAATCAACATTTCACATTATCTCAATAATTGGCTATTGGAATTTGTTTCAAGAGTACGGGGGCTGATAATTACAGTAAACATAATGTTTCAGATATATGGGTACATTGCTGACGGGCCGTTAAAGGGAATACCAATATCTGGTTGTTTGGGAGATCAACAAGCTGCTTTGGTGGGACAAATGTGCCTTCAGAAAGGTCAGGCCAAAGCGACTTACGGAACTGGTTGTTTTGTCCTATACAATACGGGTGATATTCGCGTGAACTCCAGTAGGGGACTGTTGACTACAGTCGCTTATCAGATGGGAAGTAAAAATCCGGCGCACTACGCTTTGGAAGGATCGGTAAGTTGTTGATTGTTAGTTTAATAGAAAATGAAACAAATGCATAGCGTTTTTACTCTGACTTTTTATAGCGCCGTCGAAGTGCGTTGGTATGGATGCGGACGCGATATGCACGCAAGTCACACGCAGCCTGCAGACCTTTGCACGCCTGAATTACTCAAACGCGACGTAAATAACGTGCAAACCAACTCCTCAGCAGGAAAAAAATCGCGCGTCGATGGCGCCGGCGTTGCTACAAAAAGTCGCGCTGGGCGTAGGCTCGTACATTTAAGTGGCTATTCACACCGCGTTGTTTCACGCGCCATCAACGCTTGTTTGTATGGGTACAGATGTCATGCAATACGCACGCGATGTAAAAGTTTGCTAGTCAAATGTATCTGTATCGCTGAAAACGCGCGTATAAATAACGCGATGTGCATACGAACTAACGCAAAATTGTTGTATGAGAGACTGTCACATATTAGGGGTTATTAAATCACTTGTGGGAGTTTATGGCACGTTTCTTAATCCCACGATCCCAGTCCACATTTTATAATTTATATTTTTGTGCTTTATTTTTTAAATATATGTTAAATGTACATGAGTGTAGATTAAGTAGTGTATGAGACTGCACATAACTCGGTATTAAAAACACTCGTTGGATAAACTCCCACTCGTGTTTTAATAACACCTATTGCATTATTATTGAACAGTCAAAAGTACCAAAGCTATTGCAACTGTTTTTGCTCCTGCGAATAATGTTGATTGTATGTAAGTAATACATATTTACTATAAGATCAGATTATGTTCCTAGTCTTATTGTCAATATGTACTTAAAACTAACAAACATGAGCTGCTCTAGCGAAATTGCGAATTTCCTCAATGTGATTAAACAGTGTTTCTAATGCGACTTTGCGAAACCTTTGCAAATTTGTTAGCTTAGCGTAGCTGTTGCCCACGACTTCTTGCGCGTCATGGCCGAAAAAAACCCCTTTAGTATTTCTCCCCGTAAAAAGCTTCTACAAACTATTGTAGAAACTAAAAAAAATATTTATTAAATCGCTTTCATAAGTTGTTTTCTATTTATGGCGGGACCAAGGGAAATAGGAATCTAATTTTACTGTATAAATCTACGTTATTCCTGAATACGGTCACATTCCGAAAACCTTCTCCAGTTGACAAATTCATTCCTATAATCTATACTAATATTATAAAGAGGAAAGATTTGTATGTATGTAATGAATAAATTCAAAAACTAGGTACTGGAACGATTTTAAAAATGCTTTCACTTTTAGAATGCTACATTATCCCTGATTAACATAGGCTATATTTTATCTCGATATCCCCACGGCAGCGGGTACCACGCGGGTAATAAGTCGTAAAGCGCTTATTACTTAAAAAAAACACAAAGCAAACAACTGCATATAAAATTATACTTCATCGTTATATTAACAAGGTTTAAAATTGTATACCCCTTTGACCTAGGTCTAATTTCATATCAACACAATATCAAACTTATTAGTAGCCTATATTCATTACGAAGTTTGAATTAGTTATTTTGTATCTGTTTGTAATTCTTGCAATAAATAGTTACCAATAGCAACTATAACATGGCGACCGATGTTTTACGTTAAAATTTGTTGACAAACTGAAGGATTGAAACGTGTTGCGTAAAGGATGACTATACATTGCGACGCTATATACTTACCATGCGCAATCGGTAAAGCAGACCTATTGCTAGACTGACTATCGGTATAGACTGAGCAAAGGAAAATAGACCTTACGGTGACGAACCTTTTAATACTACCAGTGTACCTAAGGCTATATATTAAATTAACCCGATATTCTGGGTATCACATAAGCGAAATCGCGGGGAAGAAATTTTGTGTTATAAGTTTATGCGTTTGTGATAACTCAATAATTTTCGAACATTCATAATCTATTTTGAAATTAAATTTTAAGTCTATTACTTACATGTTTTTTTGTCAGACCTGTTGGTTCAGTGGTACTGCTCATGCCTCCTGACCTGACCCAGGTCGTGAGTTCGATCCCCAGCCGGGACGAACATTTAGGTGTCGAGCATTTGTGTTTGTTCCGTGTCTGGGTGTTAAATATATATGTTAGCACATATTTGCAGTACTTTCGTTGATTCTGACATACGTAATACAAGTGCTTAAGCTACTATTATTTCGGAATCGGATCACTGCGTGTGATGTTGTGAGATATTCATTTATTCACATATTGTTTACAGGTAGCTATAGCGGGAGCAGCATTGGGTTGGCTGAAGGACAATCTTGGATTATTGGAGAGTGCCAAAGAGTCTCAAGACTTAGCCGAGAAGGCTACTGAGAATGGCAGCGTGATATTCGTGCCTGCCTTCAGCGGTTTGTACGCTCCGTACTGGCGCCAAGACGCAAGGGGGTAAGTTATTTTCATCATCATTATACTCTGTTCGCTGAGAATTGATTAAGTCGGGGTTTCTTAACTTATTACGACTCGTGGCCCAATAGAAAATGGGAAAATAACCGCCGCGTCCGCTCGACCGTTCTAGCCGCCATTGACAACAACTGCAGGCCCTCTTATCTCGAGCAACGACCGCCTTACAGTTAGCGATAATTAAGCGACAATAACTGTGTTCGGAGATGTATCATAATATTTCTCTCGGCGAAAAAAGTTTAGCCGCTTTTGCTTTTAGGAGTACAGTCCCTGTGGTCTAGTGGTACGCACCACTGGTATCAGACCCAGTAGAGGTCCCAGAGGCCGTACTCTGAAACGCAAATCCGTAACTTCGGTTATCCCCGCCCTTTTCACTCGATTCTGTCGTGACTACAGAGTGAGAGGGACGGGTATACCGAAGTTTCGGGTTTTGCGTTTCAGAGTAGGCCCTCAGGTTCGATTATCAGTGGGGGTACATATTGTAGACCAGCAGGCTTACTCTAATTCAATGAAAAACGTTAGTTCGTTTAACCCGTCCCTCTCACTCTCTCTCTGGCCATGACGCGGCTGAGTTCTCCTATTATTGCGCCATGAGGTCTCTATGTGATAAAATGCGACCTCGTAAGAAGGGGCAGGGGGCCAATTCTCGCGCCTTTGATATTCTGTCGAATTAAATATAGTCAGAGGGCACTAATCGTCGTGGTTGGTCGGAAAAATAAGCCTTATTCTCATGACATAATTTTAGTTCCAGATATTGACACACGCCAAGTTATATGGCACGTACTGTCGAAATAAAATGGCGGATGTCAATTGAAACAGAATTTTCCTAGACTCAAGAAATGTATATGCCCAGCGCTCGACTTGCATCGAGTGGTAAATGCCATCCGATGCAATATCGTGCGTAAAGTTGTATATTTAGAAATTTTTGTGACATTTTCAGTATCAGATAACTCTGCGCGCGACTGGTACGTTTTTGGCGCTAGTTACAATACATTTTTTTGATCAAAAACTTATAGAAAAGAATAGTGTTCGAATTTGACCTATGTCGAGTTAGATATACCTATATTAATACATTTGAGAATCACCCCCCAGTTTCAAGGGTTTTCGGCGTAACTCAAAGTCGAATCTCTTTCCTGCATGAGCTACAGAGGTGTCGCTGTAAAAAATACTAAATAATTTGTTTAACAAATTTACAATTGTACGGGACAGATTGTTTTGTTATTTATTGTGTGTTGTAAATTATGTAAGAAATAAGATGTATTATATTTTGAAATTTCTTGAGTTGACAGTTTTGACAAATTATGCATTTTTACTCCTTCTGTTAGGTTGAGATTATTAGGTAGGTTAAGATAAGTTTTTATTTGTATTGTGTTTCTATTGTAATAAAATTCGTGTAAGTATATAGATTGTTGAATTAGCTAAGATAATTTGTAAAATGCAAAGGGCTCTCGATAAGGTTTTGCCTCGAAGCAGCTATTGCACGATTCGCTATCTCGTTCACTCGAGATATACTCTTCCCGCACTTAATGCGACAGCCGCGTCTCTACCGGCACAGATAGGAACCCCTTACACGTGGCTGCCACGATTCTAAGAAACGATTCGTTGCACCTGCAAGACTAAAATTCTCGTGAATCCCATTGTTCGTATAACATACTGCCTTTGTGTAAAATTCGAGGAAACAATTAGGAATAGGTATAAATATCGCGTGCCCTGGCATTAGATAATAGATTCATTCGCTGTACAAAATTGTAAGAAGAAACAATAAAGCAGTCTCTCTGCCCGAAAGCATCAAGCACCACTGGTTTTCTCCATAAACATCCGGAAGCCCTGCTCCGCTACGCATCGATATACATTGGGATCGCCCCCGCTAAGAAACGGACGTTCCCGTACATATTGGTCCTTATCTGCCGGATTGAAGAAACTGTACAGTCACGAGCAAAACATTTCGTAACAAAACTATAATTGACACAAAAATCCATCTTTGTTGTAATATGACATAGTCCTATTTTCTTTACATATGACTGTACAAGAACCGACAAGAAATTGGTGCTCACAAGAAGCGAAATGGAGAGAAGACTCGCCGAGCGAATCAACCACGAAGAGCCTCCTGTTTTCCCGTCACGAGGACGCGTGTCAGAGCCGCGTCAAGAAGCCCCGCCGCAACGCCGCCGCGCTTCACAGCTAAACCACCGCGGCTCACCTCAGCGCCACGAGACGTCTCGCAGCCCCACCGCCGCGTCTCATCACCGAACCACGAAGCACACCAGGACGAACTACCGCAACGACGATGCCAGCCCAGCTCAACGCCGCGCCCGCCGCCGAGTCGCCACCACACCGCTACGAGTCGCCACCACGCCGTTACGAGTCACCGCCACGCCGCGCGTCCTACCCAGAAGCCTCCAACGCACAGGAAGAGCCGCAGAAAAAACCGTCGCACCGCACCGTCCAGCCGAGCGACGAGTACGAGGGAGTCACGCGCCATCACCACGAAGTCCAAACGAGCGCGCCTCCTCGCAGAAGTCAGAGAAGAAATCGCCGAGAAAGAGCTAAACCTCGTGGTTAGCAAGTATCGAAGCCGACATTAACGCAGAATCCGAAACCACAGAACTAAGCCAAGACGACGAAGCAGAAGCCAACTCGAGAAACAGAACAGAAGAATGGATACAAACTACGAAGCCACTCACAACCACCGAAGGCGCCACGAAGGCGCGAGCACTGTCTCTACATACCGCACCGAAGAAAGAGACGGCAATAGAAGTGAGCGAGCTAACTGCGGCGATTATGGAAGCTGCTAGAGCTTTTCAACCGAAAACTGAAGTGATCAGACAAAGTTTTCGAGCGTCAAGTTACCGATCTTCAACGGCGCACACACCGACTCTCTGAACTTCAAGATGGCTTACGAAGATTTTACAGTTAACGGCTCCGCAAGAGAAAATACCGCCCGATTACGCCGAGCGCTCCGGGGAAGAAAGAGGTCGAAGACCTACTCGCCGTCGTATCGAAGCCCGAAGACATTATGAAGGCACTGGAAAACCGTTTCGGCCGACCGCAAGTCATCGCAGAGCTAGAACTAGAGAAAATCGAAAATATTCAACGATTCACCGACTCACCAAGAGACGTCTGCGCCTTCGCCAATAAGATCCCAAATGCCGTGACCGTGCTATACACGTTGGGGGAAGAAGGGATAACTTATTCACACACATTGATGTCAAAAGTTGAGACTGGCGCAGCAGACAATAATGAAGAACGACGTAGTCAACACACCGCACCTACGTGACATCAAAGCCCACGTGTACTACGAACGAGCCACGCCGACGCTACTTATCGGCCAGGATAACTGGCCCCAGTTAGTCACCGAACAAATCAGAAAAGGAGTCAAAAACCAACCGGCGGTGTCTCTTACGCCCAGGCTTCGAATGGTGGCGCCGTGCGTGGGTGCACGGCGCATTCGAAGCCTGGGAAAGCGAGTACACTACGTCGCTCACGTGAACATCCGCATCGAAAACCGAAACGAAAATGAAGATCGCGCCACCGACGAAGCAATTAAACAATTCTTCTCACTCGAATCACTCTAAATACAACCGAAGAAGTCGAAGTCTGACCCCAAAGAGCTCGCGCTAAAACAACTTCAAGAAAACACAGTGAAGAGAGGCACCGAGAGTGGCTTCGAAACCTCGCTTTTGTGGAAAGATAGCGTCGCGTTACCGAAAAACTACGACGGCGCACTGAAAAGGATGATTTCAACCGAGCCAGAACCAGAAAATAGACAAAGATGAAACACTGCGCAGCAAGTACCAAGAAAATATAGAAGCGCCCCTGAGAAAAGGTTACGCCGAACCGGCCCCGCCGGTCATTGCCCCGGCCCCTCCTGGTACCTACCTCACTTCGCGTGTTCCATCCAGCGAAACCGGGGAAAGTACGCGTTGTGTTTGACGCCGCCGCCCGTTACACCGGTACTTCGCTCAACGACCATCTGCTCAGCGGCCCCGACCTCCTCCAGTCACTACCGGAGGTACTCTTGTGCTTCTGACAACACGAAGTCGCCGTGGCCGCCGACATCGAAGAAATGTTCCTCGGCATTGGCATACGCAGCGAAGATCGAGACGCCCTACGGTTCCTGTGGCGCCCTGACCGGCGGGAGAACCGCCCGAAGAGTTCAGAATGAAGTCCGTGATCTTCGGCGCCGCCTGTTCCCCGTGCACCGCTCTGTAAGTGAAGAACCACAACGCCGAGCTACACCGCGAAAAGTGCCCCGACGCCGCCGACGCTATCGAAAAGGATCACATGGACGACTACTTACAAAGTTTTACCTACCGTCGAAGAAGCGATTCGAATAGCCACCGAAGTTCGAAACGTACGAAGTGAATTTTAATTTGTGCAAATGGACGTCAAACAAGAAAGAATTTTCAGAAACAATGGCGAACGAAAAAGAACATACGAATAACAGTGACGTCACACTCGCGAGCGACAGAGAAGAAAAGGTACTAGGGCTCAGCTGGCGACCCGCAACCGACACACTAAGTTTCAATTTGAATTTCGCCTGAGCTACTCGACGGTCAACGAACTCCAACGAAAAGAGAAACGCTGACTACCGTTATGTCGCTATTTGATCCGTTGGGCTCAGTTCAAGCCAAACAGCTGTTACAAAAGACCTGGCGCCACGGAACAGGATGGGACGAGCCGCTCCACGAAACCCTTCAAAAGCTTTGGCACAGATGGGTGACCGACCCGAAAAAACTAGAAAACGTCAGTGTGCCGCGCTGTCACTCGCATCTGACTGACGCCCGACGCCAGCAACGTCGCCTACTCCGCCGCCGCCTATTGGCGCGTGGAAACAGAAGATGGCCAAGTACACGTCTCATTGGCCGCAGCTAAAGCCAAGGTCGCGCTGCAGAAGTTGACCTCGTAACCGCGCATGGAGCTACAAGACGCCACGCTAGGCAGCCGCTTAGGAAAATCCGTCGCTGAAGAGTACCAGACCGGCTTCGAAAACAAGTACTTTTGGAGTGACTCGAAGACAGTGCTCGCGTTCAAACCATTCGTCGTCCACCGAGTCACCGAGATCGAAGAAGAAACCGCCGTGAACGAGTGGCGGTGGGTACCGACCCGTCACAACGTAGCCGATGACGCAACCCGCGGCGTACCAGCTGACTTAACCGCCGCATACCGTTGGTTCACCGGGCCACCATTCCTGTACCTACGCGAAGAAGATTGGCCGCAAGAAACGATAACGAAAATAGAAACAACGGGCGAAGAAAGAACAAACGCCGGTCGCCATTGCAAAGCCGAAGGTCGCTAAAGCGTTACCCGACTTAACACGCTTTTCGTCATGGCAACGACTTATCCGCACAACCGCACGAGTACTTCAATTCATCGAAGCGCTGAAAACGACGCGCCAGTACAAACGGACAAAGCCGCGCGCGGAAACTGATCCACAATGGCGAGCTAACAAGACTAATAAGAAGATAAGCTCCGCCCAGCAGAAGCCACGCCCACTGTCGAAATGTGACGCCACTATTATTATTATTCCCTTTATTACATTTTAAATACTTACAAAATTATATTTCTAAACATTAAATTTTTACAATGAATAACACTAAAAAATATAACATTTAAAAATACAAAAATGCAGTTCCCCAACGGCAGCAAGATCAGGGTCCCGGCTACCGATGGTTAAGGATCCAGAGACAGGAACCTTCTCACTATACGGGCCGTGTCCAGAAGTACTGCCTTCTGCATCTGACTCCCGATCCATCCACCTAACGCGAGCCCCTTAAGGTGTTTATCGAGGCTCTTGGCTATCAGCCCATGGGCAGATATGACTATCGGAACAACAATTGCTGAATCAATGTCCCACATGTCAACAATCTCGTGAGCTAAATCAAGATATTTGTTTTCTTTATCTTTTTCAGCTTTCACAAGATTGTCGTCATGGGGAACAGTGACATCAACAATTATTGCGCGGCGTTCGTGTCGATCTATCAATACAATATCAGGCTTATTAGCTACAATAGTCCTGTCTGTAATGATAGATCGATCCCAATACAATGTGGCATGGCTATTTTCAAGGACCTGTTCTGGTGCATACCTGTAGTACGGCACCTCGGATGCCACAAGACTATGTTTTAGAGCAAGTTGTTGGTGTATTATCCTGGCCACTTGGTTATGTCTATGCAAATACTCGCCGTTTGCGAGACGAGAACAACCGGAGATTATATGCCTAAGGGATTCACCCGGACGATGGCACGCTCGGCAAATATCCACTGTGCCATCCCTTAGGATATACTTTCGGTAGTTATTCGTCATCACAACCTCATCCATAATTGCACAGACAAAACCTTCGGTTTCACCAAAAAGATCACCGAAACGGAGCCAGGATACTGAGGCTAATAAATCTACGTCGGGCCCATGGAGAGCCCGGTAGAATTATTATTATTATTATTATTATTTATTAGGTATACCAACGATTGTTACAACAGTAAGGACACTTAAGCTAGTTCATTTAAATCTAATTGTACAATCAATTATAGGTATAACACCACATGCTCTACCTTATACATATACAACTAACACTACTTATTGATGAATATGATTTAACTAATAATGAGGCGAGAACTAAAGATAAGTATGATTTAACGATGATTACAAACTGTTTATAATAGT
The DNA here is from genome assembly GCA_949710035.1 of Crambus lathoniellus. Lineage (NCBI taxonomy): Eukaryota > Metazoa > Arthropoda > Insecta > Lepidoptera > Crambidae > Crambus > Crambus lathoniellus. Next base: position 38,454,983 of record OX453296.1, read on the forward strand.
CTTTTTAAAGAGGGCTATTGACATCGAATGTACGTCAATCTGTCCGCTAAATTTGTTATAGAGTGCGCTAATTCTAGATATAGGTGAGTTAGCACCCAGGACAGTTCTGCGAAATGGACGACATAGAGTTTCGATTGGTTTGCGAGGCATTCGTGTTGGGACCCGAAAATTGAACTTCCCTAGTAGCGTCGGACATCGTAGGTGATTTCTCATAATCTTATAGAAGAAAGAAAGGTCAAGTATGTCCCTACGAGTTTCTAGGCTTTGCACGTTGAATTCGGGTAGTATGACGCAATCGCAACACAATTCATTTGGAAAAGAGATGGCCGCGCTACGAACAAAACAAGTGTTGCCGACCGACAGATTGAAGAAACTCACCGTTTACGTAGATGAAAACGACACTCTACGATTGAAGTTGAAAATAACCGCTGACGCCGATGTTAGCAGCGAAGTTAAAGCGCCCGCCGCGCGCCGTATTGAACGGCGACCACCACCACCCTCTAACGAAACGTATACGTAACGTATACGAAACTCTACATAGCGTCAGTTCGCCGACAGATGCCGCATGGGAGCACCGAGATAACAGTGAAAGAAGTGAGACAGCGATATTGGGTGTTGCGCCTTCGACCTACGACGCGGAAAAAAGTGAAAAGTTGTTTGGCGTGCCGAATAAAGAAGACAAAGCCCGCTGCGCCGCCGACCGGTGATCATCCTCACTCTCGCTTGGGTCATCACCAGCGCGCCTTCACCTATGTGGGGCTAGACTATTTTAGTCCGATCACTGTGACCGTGGGCCGCCGCCATGAGAAACGCTACGTGGCACTCTTCACCTGTCTCACAACCCGAGCGCTGCACATGGAGGTCGCCGCCAGTCTGAGTGGGGACTCCGCCGTGATGGCCCTGCGCCGCTTCATGCCTGCCCGTGTGGCTGCCCCGCCGAGATCTACTCAGACAACGGCACGAATATGCACGCCGCCGACCGTGAGCTACGATACGCCGCTGAAGAGGAAGCATCGCCACGTGCCATCCTGCTGGAAGTACATTTGCCCCTCCAGTCCATTCATGGGGGGATGCTGGGAGCAGTTGCTCAAGTCCGTGAAGACTGCTCCCTGCTTTGCTCCGCCCTGCTCCGCTACGCATTCATGTACTTTGGGATCGCCCCCGCTGAGAAACGGACGGTCCCGTACAACAATGATTTTAACTTTTTAAACTTTTATGGTCATTAGCACTGTAAATATTAGTAAAAGCGCCGTGATCGTGGCATGTGCAACTACGCCGAAATATCTGGGAATCGAAAACAAATCAAAACATGGTAAAAATCCCGCTTTTTGTAATATTTACATTATAGCGATCAATATGCTACAATTTGGTTTCGCTCCTTTGGTATTCGTATGATTTGTGAGTTGTCCTGAAGACGAAGGTAGAACGTAAACAATTGGATTTTGAATTGGGCATTTGGAGCGAAATATATAAAAATCGTACAGTAAGCAAGTTTCAAACTACATGCTAACATCTTAAATGAAATGATTTTTTGTAGGGATCTGTTTTTTTTAAGTTTTTTGTTACTGTTATTATATTGTGATCTAAGTCATTATCAATCAATTTCAGAGTGATATGCGGCATCACGGAAGACACGAACTCCAACCACATAATAAAGGCGGCGCTCGAGGCCGTATGCTACCAGGTCAGGGACATCCTTGACGCTATGAACGAAGATTGCGGCATACCTCTACAGTTATTGAAGGTGAACATTTTTGCACCCTAAGTATAGGTAATAAATAATATAATAAAAATAGGACATAACTAACTACATTCATCGTTCAAATACCAAAGCGACCACTTGTGTTATGGTAATCGGAAACAACGACCGGTATTACTACATACACAAGAAAAATAAAAATACTTGGTTTTTCTAATTCCGACCGTGAATCGGATCCGGAGTTCAGAAATAGGACCTTAGAAACCGGTGCGTACACCACTCGACCACAGAGGTCGTCGTCGTCGATATGCATTTGTTTCGGTACAGACCAGCTTGTAGACCTTTGCAAAGGACCATGCAAATTCCCGTCCCCAACCCGCCAACAGATTTCAAACGTCATCGTTAACGTATCTCAGTTAATGCGTCTTGAGTCAAGCTTGACACGCTGATCGCTGACACGCTTATAAAAATAATGCTAGCTGATGCGTTCTACCGTTTTGAACTTGGAATTCATTGAAAATTCATTTGGAATTCATTTTAGCACTGAATTTCAAATCGAGAATGTTCACCTCGGAAATGTGAAATGCCCCGCATTCTTTTTTCAAATGGAATGTTTTTCAGAGCTCCATGCTCTGAAATGTTAACTCACTCATGTGTGAAAAATATTTTTCCTGATCTAAGTAATTTCTGTTAATCTGACTAAACTTTACTTACTTACTTAAACGTTTAAGTAAGTAAGTAACCACTAGGTTCATACCACCGATTTCAGACCCAGAGGTCCCAGGTTCGATTCCCAGTGGGGGCACATATTGTATTGGGGGTACATACTACCAAACCATACAATACAATATGTATTGTATGGTTTGGTTGGTGGTAGGACTTGTTCTTAGTCCGCCTGGCTAGCTACCACCGTCTTATCTAAGTCTGACGCCATAACAATGATGTTTTTAGCATTATTGTGTTCGGGCAGTTAGAGATAAGATAGCCAGTTCCTCAGTGATTGAGGATTCCGGGAGTAGTGCCCTTCCACCTTCATCTTTATCACCACTTATCATCAGGTGTGATGAAGGCTAAGTACTACCCCGTAGCATAGTAAAACAATATAAGTAAGCGGACTGGAGCCCTGAGCGAGCGATAATAGGCTAAACACGTAGGGCTGTCGCTTAGAGTTTATTCAATCGTCAAAAATGCATAGTCAATCTCTATACAAAACAGTTTTCCCCTGTAGGGTGGGCGTCAGGAATCTATAATACAAAGTTTTTTATTTATTTTTGTACATAGACCAGGGGCTGACTAAAATTTTTCATTACCTACGTCATGTTATCTGTTTAGTGGTTTGAAAAATTACGGTCGAAATAGGATAAATTAAAACGTGGCTTTACAACAACACCAAGACCAAGACAAATAAGAAAGAAAAAAAGAAAGAAAGAAAGAAATAGATTTATTGACACACACACACATATAAAAAAAAATAATTTAAAGACAGGACAACAAGGTACGCAGACAAAGACAGGTGTGCAATAGAAAAAAAAATAGAAAAGTTGGTGTAAGGAGGTGTGTGTGGCCAAAAACCCTGTCTCAGCGAGATGCTTCTTAGTCACACACAGGTGGGCGGAGTGACGAAGAAGCGCCGTTCATTGTGACAGGGTCGATTATTTAGAACTAATCAGTGAGCCAGCGAGATACAAATGAATAAATAAATAAAAGATATTAAATATATATATTATATGAATAAGGCAGTATAGTTGTAGGTTAAATAGACATGTTCATGCACACAAATATTTGTCTTGTTCGGGAATCGAACCCGAGACCACTGGCGCAGAAGATGGGTAGCCTACCCCTGCGCCAAATCGGTTGTCAAAAACCGAATACAATATGTACCTACGCCCACTGCGAATCGAACCCGGGGCCTCTGGGTCTGAAATCGGTGGTGTGAATCACTAGACCGCAGAGGCGGTTAAAAATTTATATTATGCTCCCAGTTTATTAATCTAATCACTTAATCTAATTTGTTATTATAAATGTTTTTCTTTCTTCTTTCTTTCTATTTGAAAATTAAACTACAAATTGGTATCTGGTCAACGAAATCGGAAGCAGAACTATTTAGGTAGGTAAGCAGCTATACAAAATATTATGTACGTATCTAGTAGATTGTACTCACCGTTCTTGTTCGCTAGGTAATGCGAAGAAAGATAGTTCTGGATTAGACAACCCGCTACTGAGACATCCGTATACACTACAATATTTTTTACTTCTCGAATTTTTAGCCATCGTAGGTACACGCACGAATTATTACAAATACAAATACAAAATTATTAGAGGGAGGCAGCGCAGCGGCGCGGAGCGTGCGTGTGGTGGGCACGGACAGTTTTACCACTACCTTAATAATATTATGCGCGGTCGCGGGCGACCGGCCGGCGGCGGCGGCGCCGCGCGGGCGGCGGGCGGCGGGCGCTGCCACGCATGACTGTCGCCCCGTTATCACCGATAAATTTTGTCAGTGTGTGCGTGCGACGACGCATGACGACGCATACGTACGGGCGCGCTCACATACAAACCGTTTGGGGTGCCTGTCCAGGCAGTCAACGTACTTATATTGTTTTACTATGCCCGTAGTGAATATAAAAAAAAAGATACTTAAAAAAAAACTTTAGTAGTACTTACTAGGGCATTAGCACTGAATAAGCAACTTTTCATACAGTAGGCCGAAGGAGACGTCTAGACAGGTCAATCGTGCGGGGCTTGCGGCGTGAGACGGGGGAGTGGTTGTCCCGAGTTACATACAACGCCGTTCATAGTAACTCGGGACACGTCTTCCAGGGCTATCACGTCTTTAACGTTTTAATTTATTATTAGATTAATAGTATCATATTTTATGGTGCATAGGATTTGAACTATGAGTGCGTGCAAATCTTCATCTCGCTTATTAAAAAAAAGACAATTTCCAAAATCCAAGATGGCGGCCAACTTTTTTGTTTGCAGGCCGATTTCGATGAAACTCAGTTTCTGGTACTATTTTGACAAGAAAACAGCAACGCAAATACGCAATGTTAAAAATCCAAGATGGCGGCCAACTTTTTTGTTTGTGAGCCGATTTTGATGAAACTTGGTTTTTAGTACAATTTTGACAAGAAAACAACAACGCAATGTCAAAAAAAAACCAAGATGGCGGCCAACTTCTTATTTGTAAGCCGATTTTGATGAAACTTAGTTTCTGGTACTATTTTGACAAGAAAACAACAACGCAATGTTAAAAGTATAAAAAATCCAAGATGGCGGCCAACTTTTTGTTTGCTGGCTGATTTCGATGAAACTCAGTTTCTGGTTCTATTTTGACAAGAAAACAGGAACGAAAAGTTAAACATATTAAAAATCCAAGATGGCGGCCAACTTTTTTGTTTGCAGGCCGATTTCAATGAAACTCAGTTTGTGGTTCTATTTTGACCAGAAAACAGCAACGCAATGTAAAAAATATAAAAATCCAAGATGGCGGGCAAATTTTTTGTTTGCTGGCCGATTTTGATTAAATTCAGTTTTTGATACTATTTTGACAAGAAAACAACAACGCAATGTTAAAAGTATAAAAAAATCCAAGATGGCGGCCAACTTTTTTTTGCAGGCCGATTTCGATGAAACTCAGTTTCTGGTACTATTTTGACAAGAAAACAGCAACGCAATATTAAAAATCGAAGATGGCGGCCAACTTTTTTGTTTGTAAGCTGATTTTGATCAAACTTAGTTTCTGGTTCTATTTTGACAAGAAAACAGCAATGCAATGTCAAAATATTAAAAATCCACTATGGTGTCCGGCTTTTTTGTTTGTGGGCCGATTTAGATGAAACTCTGTTTTTGGTCCTATTTTGACAAGGCAACAGCAACGCTAAATTGTATATAAGTACATAAATGTTACAATTACCACAGTATAACCAATTTTTTATATAGTAGGCCAACGCCCTTGAAGTTGGGCGATACCGACGTCTGTATAGGTATTTCCGTAAATACGGAAGGATTGTAACAAAATTAAAATGTGGCTGGTACATTTTGGTGTATTGCGAAAGAAAATAAAATTAATAATTATGGTTAGCATTTTAGGGGTAAGAAGTATCAAAATAAAATATATTACATGTTGTATATAATTTCACCTATAATTGTATCTGTCTGTCTGTCTGCCATGAAATTTAGCAAGGTAAATTTGACCTACTCCTGACGTTTGAATGGGTTGAAGTTTTGTTAAAGAAAAATATTCAGATTAGAAATAAGCCGATTCATATTTCTTAACCTTTAAAGCGCCTTCGTCTATATATCAAAATCATTCCATGTCACAATCATTATTTTCAAACTCTGTAACTTAATATCGATTATTATTTTATTTACTTATTTTTTTAAATAGGGTTTACAGCTGTCAAAAACACAGTAAATTACGAAGGATGTTACGTCGTAATTTACTGTGTTTGTGTTAAAGCAAATTAATAATTAATTAAATCTTTTACTTGACATGATGATGATGATGATGATACTTGACTCTGTCTCAAGCTTTCAAATAAAAACCTGTTACATTTTAATAAGCGAAAAGAGAGAAACAAAAACAAAAAACGGCCAACATCTTGACCATTTGTATTTTTTTACATTGTGTTAAGAACGGTTTTCTTGTCAAAATAGTACAAAAACCGAGTTTTATCAAAATCGGCTTACAAACAAAAAATTTGGCCACCATCTTGAATTTTTATATTTTTAACATTGCGTTGCTGTTTTCTTGTCAAAATAGAACCAGAAACTGAGTTTCATTGAAATCGGCCTGCTAACAAAAAAGTTGGCCGCCATCTTGGATTTTTAATACTTTTAACATTGCGTTGCTGTTTTCTTGTCAAAATAGGTACCAGAAACTATTGCCGCCATCTTCGATTTTTTTACATTTTTAACACTGCGTTGCTGTTTTCTTGTCAAAATAGTACCAGAAACAAATCGGCTTACAAAAAAAAAAGTTGGACGCCATCTTGTATTTCTTTAAATTTTTTACATTGCGTTGCTGTTTTCTTGTCAACATAGTACCATAAATCGAGTTTTATCGAAATCGGCCCACAAACTAAAAAGTTGACCGCCATCTTGGATTTTAAATTTTTTGACATTGCGTTGCTGTTTTCTTGTCAAAATAGTACCAAAAACCGAGTTTCATCGAAATTAACCCACAAACAAAAGTGTCGGCCGCCATCTTGAATTTTTTAATATTTTTTGACATTGCATTGCATTATTAAATTATTTTATTAATTTAATATCGCAATACCAATGTACCCACCCGGGGTCGTAAAAGGTCCACTGTCACATTTTAAAGTGACAACCCTTACGTACTTGCGTAAATATCTATACGGGCGTCGGTATCGTCCAACTTCAAGGGCGTCGACCAACTGTATACAAAGATTGGTTAAACTGTGGCATTAGTCAGCGTTCATACATTATTGAACACACAACCAAAAAGTATTTTCTAGATTAGAAATAGTATCTAAATGACTGTATGAACAATTGAACACATTATATTTAGAGACTTACACATTGGGCGCTTTAAAGCGCGCGCTTTGGTAACGCGCGGTTTGAAAACCTGTCAATCTCATACATTTTTTATGTTTCGTACACTATGAACCGCTTTTTGACAAGCGCGCATCTCTGTCAGTTTTAGCGTTAGCCAAGCGCTCTTAGATACATGGGCCACCTCGGAACTGAATATTGTGATCGCGCACTTTTGTGTAGAAAATTCTTGAGAAATTGACTCTCTTTTTTTATTACCCTTTATAGCTACTAAGCTATATATAATAAGCTTACTTTATGTAGAAATTAATCACATGATTTTAGAGTAAGTCCATGTTTTGATACAAGCCATGCGTCAGTCTATTTTGTCTCTTAGTATTGGGTGCATCCAACCAATGTTCTTTTTTCTCCGTCGTCGTCTTTTATAGCGATTGACAGAGTAGCGCCTCTTTCGGTCGTTTAAGGAACTAAAATCAACACCTATTTATCAGCGTCACTTTGCCAACTTTGGCAGCACTTTGAATTTTTTATTTCTTTTTAGGTTGATGGCGGTATGACGTCGAATGCACTAGTGATGCAGATGCAGGCCGATTTAATAGGGATCAACGTTATAAGGGCCGGTTTCACCGAGAGCACCGCTCTAGGCGCGGCCCTGGTCGCATACTGGGGGCTGGATCAGAATTCCCAAATAGTTCCAATCCCTATGACTAGTGGGACCACCTACACGCCCCAGATCAGCGACGACGAACGGGACATGAGGTACAAACAGTGGAAAATGGCTGTGGACAGATCCTTAGGGTGGGAACAAAACTAGATGTGATAATAGGGTATTTCACTGTTGTTGAAATGTTGATATTAAATGATGGAGTTGAAAAATATTACATTTAAGAATACCAAATGAGAAAAAAATATTTTGAGTCTGCTTTATAACAAGCTAATAAAATTATGAGCTGTTTAATTTTGACTACAGCTGTCTCTTTCTAAAACGGAATCTTCTATGGCGAAACTTTGACACTACTGACTAGGTGACGTCACAAATATAGTCGTTCTCTCCTTGTCTAATAAGAAAGTTTGATGTTCGTATAACTTTGAAAATATTCAAAATAATTCAATTAAAACTTGTTTTGTACAGATAATATAATACGAAAAACATTTTAAATAAATAAAAAAATATCAGTCAAATACCCTATACCTTCGCAGTCACATAACACAAAAAAGAAGTCAGTAGGAAAGTGTACGTCGGTGGGACTTTTCCATACGAAAACGCTACGTTCACGTCCCGCCTGTGTGGATGTCGCCATATTTCAATGCTATACAACTACCGGACGGCACGCCCAAGTCCCGCCGACGCTCCGTCGCGTTCGCTTTACAAACAAAGAAACTAGTGTTTGTTTGTAAAGCGTAGTAAAATACTGTAGATAAAGTGTGGCATCGAAACAGGTATAGTCAGGGACAAATTCGGTGAACCACTTCTCGCCATTTACGCGCAGACCCTCTTACTATTTGGTTATGTATTAATCACTTAAACCCCAAGCGGTCCTATTACTATTTGGTTATGTATTAAACTAGGGTAGTACAATGCATAAGCAATTAGGGATAGGGACTGCAAGTGAACGGTGAGACGCCAGCCACACAAAGAGAAGTAAGAGGCGGTTCATCGAATTTGCGCCTGTTTGTACGTTACCACAAAATTTATGGTGTGGTTGGTGGTGTTTCAAACAAAAAAGTTTTCCACGTGCGCCTCTCCCACTGCTTCTGACCTCTTTCTTGTGTTCTATAGTGGTAGTTGTTAGTCTCGTTTTAAGGTAATGGTGTTATGTCCGAATACTGAAATGTTTCTCAACTTTGGGAGCGTCTTAAGGTGTGAATTCGTACTCGGATGTAAACAACAACGTCGTAGGTTTTTTTTTGGATTTCGTACAACATAGCCTTCCGTCTACTCTAAGTAGATCCCCGTCGTGGGAACGTTTATAGCTTTTGTTGATTTGTTGGCAATCGATAATTTCATACGAGACGGTGCACCGTCCAGTATAATCTGACGTCTTCCTGTGGTTCAGGTATCATAGGTGAACTGTTACTGCTGCTTTCTGCTGCGGTCGGGTTTGAAATCATGGTAGCGTCATGACGCCGCGACGTGAAGTTACGACGTGAAGTTTGCAGACACGTTTAAACATCATGGCGCCTCTTTCATACCTTTGATATTCAATGCAACAGGGCGATGTTTGAGACGCTCCCAAAGTTGAATACCTAGCGTTCGAGTATTCGGGCGCTAGAGTTACAGTGTTCATATAGAGTTGTAGAATAGAAAATATTTTTATCTATCTACAACATATTTTAATGTTGATAAGTAAGTACATTATTTTTTATGTTGGTGAAACTGTAAATTGTTACTTTTTTATTATCGTTTACCTTAGTTAGACAATTATTTTACTGAAAAGACAAAGAAAAGACATAAGCTATTGGTTAGTCATCGTTTTGCTACACTTCATTCCATTTCTCATTCCACAGAAACATATGTTTATTTTTAATGTAAAGCATCAATGCATATGCCCCATATTATAGTTACTAGAAGTGAATTTAAACAATGTTTCTACTAACTTGCAGCAATTGTAAGTCCGATAGCTTCCAATAGTACAATTAAGACACCAAACTGGATACCAAGTAAGAATTATAGAGTAAGAAGTATGTAATTTGCCTTATAGTTTATATTGTTATAAAAATATAAATTTGCCTATAATTATTAGATGATTGTATAGAAGACTGATAATAATGACATTGTCTGCAAAACTGTAGTAAAAATTAAGGCATGACTTAAGTGAAGATGAACAGCAGAATTGAAATTAAAACACATAATTATAACTGCGTTATACATTTAAGGCCGTATCTTCATTAGGCTTACAGTAAGCGGTCTGTAAACTGTTAGTCCATAGTTTGTCTCCATTGTACGCAGTTTGCGGTGGACAGTTAGCCGCTTAGTGTTAACCTTATGGGGACACGGCCTGAAACTTATGACAAAGATGTAAACCTATAACTAAAATAGTTGTACAGCCTAATGGGGACACGGCCCGAAACTTATGACAAAGATGTAAACCTATAACTAAAATAGTTGTACATTATTATGAACCTTTAAGCCTAAAATCATTTAAAAAATATATGTTATACATTATGGCTACTCTAAGCTAATAATGCTAATATTCAGACCAACCGGCGCGCGCATCGGTCTGGTCCGGACGGCATTTTAAAATGAGGCAAAGAAAATTTAAATATAAACAAGTAGGTACTTACATACATAATGTTTTGTCTCACGACCGCGGGTGAGCCACGCTTTTGTGGGTGAGCCACTCTCGTGTGTGTAAATGTACATGCACACTGTGTTTGCTTGCGTAATCTCGGGAGCGCTCAGTTTTGGCCGAGTAGAGCGAGTGGAAAAAAGCTCCTGTAGAGTTTCAACGGCCTCTCGTGCAGTGTGAGGTCTTGCGTTGTCATGGACCAATAATGGTGAAGATCCATTCCCGAGTCGGGGCTCTTTCACTTCTAGTTTCGCCATTATTGTTCGAAGTTCGGCACAGTAAACATCTGCTGTTATGTTTTAGGGCACTGCTGCAGGGTTTAACCTGGGGTCAGTCATTGCATTACATTTACTATTGTAAAGTGGATCTTTTACAACAGTACTTAAAGTATCCACTTCTCGACACATTTCACAATTCGATAAATCTATCTTTCCCATATAAACTGAATAAAAAAACAATTGAAACTCGAAAATAGAATATTGCTCATTTTTAAAACAAGAACCCCATGGGTATCATGAAAAATTCCTTCGTTACCCACCTTACTACCAGGGGCCTATTTCTCAAAAGCTTGTAACTTGTAATACAAGCGGATGTCACTTTTTGACAGATATTGTTAGAAAGGGACTTTCACTTGTATTACAAGTTACAAGCTTTTCTCAAAAGCTTGTAACTTGTAATACAAGCGGATGTCACTTTTTGACAGATATTGTTAGAAAGGGACTTCCACTTGTATTACAAGCTACAAGCTTTTGAGAAACGGGCCCCAGACCTTACTACTGGTAGTAAGGGCGGGCAACTTTTATTACCCGCCTTTTTACTAACTGCTGTAGTAGTAACACGGGAGATTTTTTTCCCCCCACATTACTACTGATAAAGGATATGCATAAACTGTGTTTTACTTGTGGGTCCACGAATGAGTTCCCTTGGAAATTCCTGGCGTTTTTTCTTACCTATAGCCGTGGTTCTACCATTAGGACTACGCAGAAAGATTTTTTCTTTCACTTATCCCTACTGAGTCGAATGAAGTACTTGGCACTAGGCATAATTCAAATACCTATTGGAAAAACATTGAACAAAAAGTACCAGGACAGCCTAAGCAACCAGTAAGTCTAGGGGACTAGTCATAACAAGCGCCCGAGGCGCGCGCTCAGAACGCTGCGCCCTAAAAATTGTATGACTATGTATGCAACAAATCACATCAAGCGCTGCCGTTCATTCATAAAATTTTTAGGGCACACTACTCGGACGCGCGCCTCGGGCGCTTGTTATGACTAGTCCCTAGCATGAACACACCACCCAAAACGTGATATGTATCGCATGATAGAGCGACTTATCGACATTCAAACGTCAAAACCCATAGTCTTTTGACAGTTAAACCGGATAACTTATCATATCATATCGAATTTTGTTGGTCATGCTAGGGGGGCTGGAGTTATTACGAGTATACCTACTTCAAATGCTGCTGCCTATAAAAACTCAAAACGTATAAAGTAACTCATGCCGGCCTAGCATGAGCGGCTTTTATCGCGCGAATTATGATTAGCTATGCAACCCTGGTACTTTCAGCTAATAATATTTTAATATAATAAGTATTCTAACATTTCTAACTGTCGAGAATGACATTTCAAAGTTCTCTATGGAATTTCCAAGAGAACTTATTCGTGGAGCCGCAAGTAAAACACGGTTTATGTATATAATTTATCAGTAGTAATGTGGAGGAAAAAATATCCCGTGTTACTACCTACTACAGCAGTTAGTAGGAGGTAAGGCGGGTACTAAAAGTTGCCCCCCTTACTACCAGTAGTAAGGTCAACGAGGACCAATATAACCAACCCATTTCGGTTAAGCCGGATTCGGTGCCCGACCTAATGAAAACCCGCCAGTTGGTTTGCTTTGCTTCCAATGTAATTTGCTTTAAGAGCATATTGCCATACTGAAAGCGATGTCTTTTGATACTTGGGTATAAATTACGAACTATTAAGCTTCATACTTCGATTTAATGCAGAGCAAAACGTCTTCGCTTAGTTTCGCTCTTAGTGTCGACCCACACGAACCACAACCACACCACATCGCAGCGACAAAATGTGGTTACGTGTAAATAGTGTCGATGCAGCTTTTTGCATTTGCGTTGTGGTTGTGCGACAAAATGTCGTGATTTTTAGTAGTTGTGATGTGGTTATGTCGTATGCGATGTGGCCGGCCGCTAGTTCGCAGCGTCGTCGCTGGTGGTTGTGTTGTGGTTGCGTTTTGGACGGTATCACCCACGCGGTCGATAATGACTGCAAAATGTGGTACGTGTGAATTGTACTATTCATTTCTAAAACAAAATGCGCCCCGCCCACGTGTTGTGGTTGTGGTTCGCGTGGGTTGAGCTTTAGTGGGGACTGTGCTTAAATTTTAGAATTGATGGCCTCTTCTTCTTCTTCTTTGTTACTTTAGTAACATAGAAGAAAGCTCGCAATTCACAGCCTGTTGTAGTGTAGTACCTTCACCCAAAAACTGACCGACGAGTGTGAAATATTAAGTATGATTTTTTTACTAATGTCAAACCACATATTTCAGGGCGAACCGTAATCCGCAAGGCTAGCTAACAGATCAGTTCAACTGGTCATGAATGACGAGCTTACGCGTGTGAAATTATCTTACCTTCATGTAATGCTTGTAAAATGTTATTAAGAGGACTAGAAATAAACGAAGGAATGACAAATGCGAGCGTATACATACATTGTTATAATATTAAGCAATAAAATGTAGGTATGAGTATTTAATTTATACTAAGACCACCGAGAGATTTCCAGTTCGACAGCTGTCAAACCCATAGAAAACATACCTACCTCTCGTTTCATTCAAAATTAAACTTTATTCCAACGAAATAACTAAACAACAAATCGGAATTCTTTGAGTGGCCTTAGTATAGTTAGTAATGTTATTAGGTTATAAAATATTACAAATAATTATACAAGGTGAATAGCGTAATTATGATATTTATTGTTAAATTTTCAGAAATAATAAATTGTTTTAAAATATTTCAATTCTTTTTTGTTTAAAGTAATCGTACGTTCGTTTAACGGCTCGTTCACAAAATGAGTTAATCTTTTTTCACGATTCGTTTTTTTTTCAACTCTGTAACGCTTTTCAGGTGGTTATCACGCTGGCAACGCGACCCTGGCGACGCGCTGTTCTGCGCCGGGATCGCTGTGATCTGCGCCGCCTTAAATAGCCGTGTTCATATGATCACGAATCGTTAAAAACGATGGATACGTCTTCCTATACTTTTGAATTGCTTGTTTTTTGACGAACCGCTAATGACGGATTTCGTGTGAACGAGCCGTTAGACGATATCGAACCCAGTCACTTGCCTAAGGGTCAATTCTCACTGGAAGAACAGTGGCCTGTATAGGCAGCATATTACAAACCATTTTAAATTTTAGGTATGTGTGTATGTGTTTGAAGCGTTTATGCCCTTCAATCTCGTAGATCCGACGGCCAGATCCATGATGTATCTGGTAAGATTATTATCTCTCATAAGGTCCATATTTATTTTATAAAACGAGAAGTATAATGGATCTTATGAGACCTTCAATCTCAGATATCATTTAGTATAGATTCGTGTCTCTTTTTTCATTAGATCTACCCATCCTTATTGTATATGACAAACTAGTGGAACCCCGGTGAACTTCGTATCACCTAAAATAAAGATTTTCATTCACCAAAGGAGTTTTAAACACTGCCTGCCACAAATGTCACATATTAAGGCGCTGACATTGGCCCACTAGCGCCGCCAATTCATTTATTTTTATTATACGTACAGTGATTACAATCATACTCTTTGGAAGCGGCCATGGAATTAATGTCAGTTTTGTTAGCACGTCAGTTCTACGATTTTCTATACAATCCGATGGGATTGTGATATTTTTCACTCTCTAGCCCCCAAATTATCCCCATACCAAAAATCATGTCGATCCGTTGCTCCGTTTTGACGTGAAACTCGGACAAACAAACAAATAAACAAACACACTATCACATTTATAATATTAGTATAGATGGAAGTATGGATATACCTACTCATCAATATTTGCATTGTTCATAGTTTTTAAATTTCATCAGCCATACGACGCCCACTACTGGGCATAGGCCTCCCCCTAGGATCTCCATCTCCTGCGCTGCCCGCATCCAGCGGCTTCCCATGACCTTGACCAGATCGGTGGTCCACTTTGCAAGGAGCCTGCCCACAAAACGTTCGGTACGCGGTCGCTATTCAAGAACCTTTCCGCCCCAACGGCCATCGGTTCACCGCGCTATGTGTCCCGCCCACCTGCCACTTCAGCTGAGCACGATGTCGGTTGTTCTCCTGCGGATCTCATATGTTTTTATTAAGTATAACTGATGGGCAGGCATTTGACCACCATTCGATTGCGCAGGGAAATACCGAATCGTTCTCTCCATTGCTCGCTGGGTGACCTTGAGCCTTCTTATGAGACCCATAGTAAAAGATCACGTTTCCCTTCTATGTGGCATAACTGGCAACACACACTGGCCATAGACTTTAGTCTTGAGACATTGAGGAATTTTGGACACGTATACTTATATGCCGAAGCTTCCCGAACGCTGCCCATTCGAGCTGGATTCGACGAGAGATCTCTTTCTCGAAGTTCGACGTACCTAACTGGACTGTCTGTCCCAGGTAAACATAGTGGTCAACAACTTCAAGCGTAATGTTTCCAACATTAACTGGAATAGTTTCCAACATAGTTTATGGGTAGATATTATTGTATTTTTGCCGGTATCTCTGAGGTCACGACTTGAATTCTTGGTTGGGTAAATGTCAATAGCTAACTATTCGATATTTTCTCGCGTCGTCGGGGGGTGTATGTGGTAAGTATATCTATTTAGTCTAAGATATGAGAAGGTATTTCTACCCTCGTCTGTTATTTAATTCTAATGAAGTATAAGTAGATGCTACATAATGTCTAGATTGAAACAGCGTAGGTAGGTACATGGTTTTCCTGGCTAAATCCTGTGCCTATGATTTTAAATTCTAAAATGTTGAATCAACGGAAAATGTTCAATAAGAAACCAAAGCCCAGTGATTCGTCCCATACAAGCATGGTGGACAATATTATTTAAACCTTAAAATTAAGTTTATACGTTGCGTCTTTATGTGGATTATCGGAATAAATAACAATTTTTTTTTTATTTTTAAACTTTAATATACAATCAGTCGCCAGACGATAAGTAATTGTGTTGAGTGCTAGTCACGTTCAAGAGTGAAGAAAGCCAGTGTTTTCAGCCTCTCTTAATCATCAAATACTTTTCTTCGTTTAAGTCTTTTAGTGTCACTTCTATTGGTCTCCACCAGCGCTTTAGCAAGAGGATTCGGGTGAGCACAAAGGCGATCCTTGTGTTTATTATTGTATTTGGTTATCTCTTCGCTAACCGTCGGTACTTCCAAATATTCATGTATTTCAGTGTTCCTGGTGTACCATGTGGCACCACTGATAGTTCGAAGCATGTTGTTATGAGCTCTTTGAAGGCACTGGATGTTTGATTTGGAGGCGGTAGCCCACAGTTGGATACCATAGAGCCATATAGGCTTTAGAATTGCACAATAGACCATGATCTTATTATTCAGAGACAGGGTGGATTGTCGTCCTAAAAGCCAAAGCAGATTCCTGAATCTAAGATTTAACTCATCTCGCTTGTGTTTTATATGGTCTTTCCAGGTCATACGGCGGTCAAGGTGGAAGCCCAGGTATTTAACGCACGTGGTTTGTGGCAGTTCATCCTCTCCAAGTTTAACCGGTGAACAGTCCCCTTTTCTCCGTGTAAAAGTGATGTGGTGAGATTTGGTAGCACTCGCCTTGATCCGCCATTTCTTCAGCCATGCAGTAGTGTCATCTAATTGCTTCTGGAGTTGTACACTTGCCAAATCTGGGTCGGAACTACACGAAAGGAAGGCAGCATCGAATAAATCATCGAAATAACAAAAATAACAATACATGTTATTTATAACTACTTCATAAAAATATACCAACACAACTTGAACTCTCCTTACCTACTACTACTATGTAAACTGCTTATAGTGGGTTTTATTTTAAGCATAAATCATTAACTTCTAGTTATCTATATCTATACTAACTAATATTATAAAGAGGAAAGATTTGATTGTTTGTTTGTTTCTTAGTTAACCGACTTCAAAAAAAGGAGGAGGTTCTCAAGTCGTCTAATTTTTTTTATGTATGTTCCACGATATCTCCGCCAGTTATGAACCGATTTTGATACTTAACTATTTTTTTATCTGATAGACCGAAGTTTCAATTTAGTACCATGAAAAATTTACAGTAGTCGGACCAAAAGTTTCTTCAGAATCCTGAAAAAAAAAACACATTGATGTCGTCTGGTAGTTCCTTCTTTACGCTTCAATATCTTCGCGAACTATTAACCAATTTCGATGATTCTTTTTTCATTTGAAAGAGTATACTCCTGAGGTAGTTATTTTGTAGCCAAGTCTCCTGACTTCTGATGGTGGAATCCAGGGGAAATTGAGGAAAACTCGCAATTTATAGATATATTACGTGTTTTTTTTTTAGTTTTTCAAGTATTTGCATCATCTCATGATAATGAGCTTGTGATGGAAGCTACAACTCCTCAATGGTAAGAAGTTGGTGGATGTTTTTTTAAATATCATTAATAGGTACCTACGTAAAGATTTGTACTTAGTTGTAATATTTATGGTTATTTAGGCGAGCTGATGATGAAATGTAAAACTCCTTAACGCTTAGGAGTAAGAGCATGTTTTTAAGTACCACATGCACGAATAGACCTTTAGTTGTATTCTTTCTAGTAATTTAGGTAAGCTGATGGTGGAAGCCAGTGGAAGCTTAAACTGCATAACAGTTAAGAGTTGTAAGGCGGAGCTTGTCTTGGTGTTCTGATTTAGATGTGGACAACCATTGGACACAGTTATATCGTTGCACTTTACGGTACACTTGCTCATTATGTAGTTTCTTAAGGTAGATTTCTTACACTAAAAATGGAAAAATAAACAATTTTTTCAAAAAAATTAAACCGCTTTCAAAACAAAAAACTGCAAAAAAACTCACTTCCCAAAACACTTAAAAATGAAAAATTTATTGAATCTTTTAATTCATAGGACGAAAATGCTCTACTTTTTCTAACTAATCTTGGAACTTACTGATCTGTTTGAAGTCAAAGAAGGAAGGCTTCGAAACTACTGGACCGATTTCAAAAATTCTTTGACCATTAGTAAGCTACATTCTTTCCGAGTGTCCCGATATTCCCACGGGAACGGGTACCATGCGGGTAAAACCGCGAAAGTCCTACGCTGCTAAACTATGACGAGTTCATGAAATAACAAACATTGAACAAATAAAATTTGCTTTCCTAACACTGTAATAAGATAGATATACATTAATAGCATACATTTTGAAAGTAGAAACTCAAATAACCGTTAATTTTTATCAAATTTAGAATGTTTTATCCATTCTTTAAATAATTATTTTATTAAAAATTAAATTTTATGTTCTGAAAAAAAATTATTATGAACACCTTCCGCTTGAGTCCGCTGCTTGTAATTATTATTTTTATAAAGTACGTTAATGTAGCTACCATATATAAAAAATACAGCCTGGGTACATGAGGGTACATGTAAGTTCTAGTCCAACAAACATTAAAAATGTAGGAAAAACCTAGTATCTGTGGAGTTCGACTCTACATATCTCAATAACAAAACGCGTATTTGCTTTAGTGGTTTGTAAAAATACTACTTACCTACTACTTCACGATTCATAACTGATAATTTAACTTTCTCTTTTAATTTGACGTTGAGATGTTGACAAAGTGAAGATCAGAAATCAACTAATTTTGTAATTATTTACCCAACTTCTGACACTTAAAAAATTATATTTTAAAACTTGGCGGTATTTGAACAAAACTTTTATTTGATCCATGTTAGCTAGGATGTTAGGTATCGTTATAGCTAGCGCAACGGAAGAAACTCAATAACCCTTTTTGTCAACCATGATCGGGAAATCGAATCACAGTGGCCCGGCGCAAACAAAATGTTCCATGTTTATTGTAAAACATGAGTGATTAAACACTACATAGGGCTAATCATCGAAATCGTTGGCTGATTGTGAATTTTCCAGGTATAAACTTGTTAGTAAGCATAAGTTAGTGTACCTTTAAGTTATTGAATCGAGTTGTATTCCCAATCTAACCGGATTACTTAATTAACTTCAAAAAAGACAAAAATACAAAAAGTACATTTTAAATCTAGCCAACCATGGCTTTAAAACAGTTTTTAATTGGCATTCTATTATGGTTTGATTGGGAATAAATTAAGCTTTCATTTGATACCTATGTACATAGTTCGATTAAATAACTAATGAATGAGAGATATTAACAACGCAACAAGTAACAATTCAACTTGAACTCCAAACTAATTATCCATCGGTTTCAATGATTCCTTCTATGCTGTAAAATTAACAACTCGTTTGCGCTGGGCCTGGATTTTTTAAGAATTCTCTTTTGTTAAAACATTTAAGCAGGCAACCCATGTGCGATCTAGCACTCTAGGCATAGTATCTAGCAATTATTCTTTATAATCAATAAACAGATGAGGGTAGATATTTACCTAGATCTCGTACTAATTGGAACAATGTACCTAGGTTATCACTTACAAAAAAAGGTAGGTATATCGTGTCCCAATATTTAAGTAAGTACTTAAGTAAGTAGGTACTTTTAATTTATAAAATTTCTGTTTTTCTTTATTCTTAAATTAATCGTTCATTACAAACGTAGCCTGTGAATACAAACTGTTTAATGGTAACTTAAGCAAACCGTAATGAAAGAGGAGGGCTAAAAGAACTTCATTAGTAGCCCGAAGAGCAACACTCGTAAAAATGAAAAAGGGAGGAGGGAGGGATTTCACAAAGCCAAGCCCAATTTGGATTCAATGAGCCACGAATCGGTAATGCCAAACGCTTTGAGAGGGCTTAGATGTAATATACCTATTTGTATAAAGTGTACGCATGTTTGTTCATTACTTACTGCGAAGGTTCCAAGTAAAAAGGTTTTCTTTTTGATTTCATTATGTTTCGCCTAGGCCGTAAGGGCTCTATTCCATTGGGACTCGAACGGCCGACGTAAGTCAAAGCATGTCAAATTGTAATTAATCTCATTGCAAAAAAAGGGAACTTGCTTTATTTTCATACAGACATTCTCACTTCATGGATGGTCATTAAAATAGAGAACTGTCCGTAGGTGGATATGTCTCTATAATAGTTTTTATGTCAAATGTGTTAATTAAATGTTGAATTTTTCGATAATCAATGGAAATCTCTTCATATTCCCAAACATCCAAGAATGTAAAACATGAGTTTCATAGAGCAATGTATGGAACGTGAACAAGCTTTCAATCTTTTTCCGCAGTGGGGAAATGTGGAAGTGTTTGTTCTTATTTGAGGCTTTTATTGGAAAGACCCAGTCATTTTGCATTTTGACAATAGTGAGCACGTTTGTATGAAAATATAGCAAGAGCTTGTTTTTTTGCAAAGGAGTGTATTTAAAATTTCTTAGCTCTATCTTACTTCAGGGGGGGGGGGAGGGGGGTGGCGGACAATCTGAGCCTATTTCACGTGGTAAAATGATGAATGCAAAAAGGTAGGTAAGATTGTGTGCTGGGAAAGATTGCCCCCCCACCCCATTATATCCGCGCCTGGTCTCAAGTAATACCTCAATGTCTCAAGACAAAAGTCTTTGACCAGTGCTTGGTATTCAGGTTAAGCAGAAATAACGAGATCCGTTGGAGAACTAAAACGACCGACATCGCTCGAAGGATTGCTCAGCTGATGTGGCAGTGAGCGGAAAACATAGGCGCGGAGAACATAATATGGCCGTTAGGGCGGAAAGGTTCTCGAATCGCGACCGGTTGCCGGATGGCGGCTGCTTACGCTCCGTGGGCAGGCCCCCTACAAGGTGGACTGACGATCTGCTGAAGATGGCGGGAAGCCGCTGGATGCGGGCAGGCGCAGGACCGATTGTTGTCGATATCCATCGGGGAGGCCTAATGCTCAGCAGTGGGCGTCGTCCGGCTGATGATTTAACTTTTGTACTTAAGTTACGTATATTATTTTTTACTTACAGTACGACGTAGGACGTAGGTACCTACTGCTAGTAGTAAACAATATCTTGCCGACATTAAAAAAGTAAATCAGGAGTTGTAATAAGTTCTATAAGTATACATAAGTATATACATACAATGTAGGTAAATATCTATATACCTACCTACCTAATTATAAATGTAATAATGAAAGTCGTTAAAATTTTAAATCTATAGCAATTTACGTGGTAATTTTGAATTCGTAATAGCACTGAATGGTGGAATGGTCTATAAATACTAAGAATTGCAGCAATTAATGGACAATCAATTAGTGCAAAGCTGAGGCATTAAAAATTCAATTAAGCTTGGACGATTGCTTGCGTACTCGCAAACAATGGTTCAGTGGGTGTTTATGTGGTAAGCGAGTGTGTGTAAGGTGGACAGAAGCCTGTTCTCACATAACGAAAGTTACTGACGACTGGTATTCGACGTCAGCCGCAAAGACCTGTCATTTGTACTAAATGTCAGCATCATCAGCCATTAAATGTCTCAACTGCTGGGAACTGGCCTTCCTTTAGATGGATATGGAGAATGGGCCATGACCACGAGGGCCCAGTGTGGATTAGTGGTTATTAACGTCTGCAAATGCAGCTGGGACCAACACGGCTCTTAACGTGCCATCCGAAGCACGGATTGCACGTTAATATTGTACTTATTGCCATCCAAACCAAACCTGTATGCAAAGTTTCAGCTCAATCGGACACTGGGAAGTGGGTCAAACTTAGCTTGTAAGATTTGTCCCCCAATAACTAACTAACATGGCAAGTTAAATAAAAGCTTGTAATATAGGTACTGTGGCCACGGGCTCCTCAATATGTACCTACAGGACCTACAGTACAAGTAGGTACTATGTTGTACATGTGACAGGTCGGATATTTGGATGCGCGACTATAAAATCGCGCTATTTTCTTATCGCGTGCGAGTATCTACAACGGTTACAAAATGATACGATATAAAAAACGCACGATTTAAAATCATCGTGCGGGGCTTTGATGAACAGGGTGACGAATTAAAGTTGATCAATAGGTAGTAGGTACATCTTGCTATTTTATCTTATAACCAACGTTGAACGTGGAATCCCAAATTAACTTTAGTACAACCAACGAAGTTTATTGTGACTGACAATACATTAACTTAAAATGCGTAGAATTGTGTGCATGATGTCAGTACAGAGCTCGTGACGAATTGCACAGTCATGTTCACGACAGATTTCGTTGCAAGGGGAACTTTTAATATTTTGTAGTCTGTTTCTAATTGCCTCGACAACGCTCTCGGTTCATTTTAAAAAGCAGTATCCGCGCAGTTTAGTTTTAATTTTGACAGCGAAAGGGTGATAGTGAATAGGGTGAATACAATTTATGCAGGGTCACATTTGGCGATGCAATTGGACCATCATTGACAAATTTTGGTGTTCTACATATATTTTAATTAAACGATTAAATGAAGAGCAACCCTAATTTTAATAGCGAAAAAATGTTTATAGTCTTTTAACATTGGTTTATTGCTTTGCTGGGCGTTAGGTTTAGTAGGTAGGTAATTTGATAATAGGATCGGAATCGTTTTTAAGTTAGTTAAGGCTTCATTCAAGTATTACCTAAGTACCTACCAAGTTCTTCAGCAAAGAGCTCAGAAATGTCATCTAACTGTAGAAAGTAGGTATACAATCTAACCGTGATAAAAAAACGTTTTTAAAATAAAAAAACGGGTTGCACTCCGGGAGTGCCGACAGAAGTGAAGAAAAGACTCCCTAGACATTTTCCCAAAAATAGGAATATGACAAAAAAAGATAAAAAATACGGACTGGATTTGAACCGAGGTCTTCTGGCTTCAATGCCGCCCGTTTTCTACTAAGCTATTACTCTCATTACAAATCAAATCAAATCATATCAAATAAACTTTATTACACCAATAAATACACGGACAAGTGCAAAAAGAGAAGAAAAATTCCTTATTGCTACATAGCAATTTCTTCCAGGCAACCTTGGGTGAAAGAAATAAATAAAAATGATAATAGGGGAATGGGTGCTGAAAAAGAATATAAAATGATGGAGTAAAAGTATATACTTAAAATATTAATTACTAAAGGAGATAAATACTTAGATAATATTATAAGTTAGGAGAGGAAATTACTTTTAACTTGATTACCAAAGGACACCAGAGCCTTTGGAAACTTTGGCGAAATTTGCCTTCGTATTCTAATGACATTGTAACAGTTTTTTGATGGCAGGTCACGTGTCCGTCTTACGAATTTTCGATCTGAAGGACACGTGTCGAACTCCTGATGCGAGTTCAAAATTTTTTACCAATCACAAAAAGTGCACAACGCCGCTAATGACGTTTTCACTTCAAAATATTAAACCGCCTTCAAAAACTTCTTTAGACAAAAACTCTACCTAAACCTAAAAGGATTTTTAATTCAAAGGAAGCAAAGGTCCTTTTTCTGCGGAACAGAAAATAAACCGGTCAAGAGCGAGTCGGACTAGCGCTCCGAGGGTTCCGTACCATCATAAATTTAAATAAATATAACGTGAAAATGTTTTTATCGGCGAGGCTATATTCGTCAGAGTATTTGCGGTGTAGAATATTGCAGTTTTAAGTCAACGACAGCTCTTGACCGATAGTGGAACTAATATAATTTTTGTTGATGATTTCTGAAGAAGTTCTATCTAAAGACATCGTTTTATTTTTCCTGTAATCTATACATATAATAAAATCGTAGACTTTCCGTGTCTGTACATTGAAGATATTTGCAAAAAAAATACCAGAACATGTTAGAAATAAGCATTAGAGCGTAAAAATCTCTTTTTTATTTTTTTTGTCTGTTTGTCGATTTGTCGGTTTGTCGGTTTGTCTGTTTGTCTGATTGTTTGTGATCTTTATAAAATTCTGTACGAAGACAACTGGTTACTCTGGAAAATGTATAGGATACTTTTTGAAACGTAAAAATCCCTCATTCCTACGGGATAATACAAAAACTGATTCTTGCTGAAATAGATGTCGTCACATGATTTATGAAAATACGTTATATTTAATCGTTTTCTCAATTAATAATGAATTATGTTATTTTTTTTACCTCCTTTAAAACATAATATCAAATTAAAACCCATCCAGGCCCATAAAAACATAAAAAATATTTTTTTGTTATGGTCGTTATTACAACTACTACGCAATAGCAATAGATGGCGCAGGTAGTCAGTAAGAACGATACTTCTTGCAAAAGTACATTCGAATAATTATAGCTACCAGGTAGGGTGAAATCCCCTTCTGTTGCCACTTTAAGATGTTTCTCACTTTTTTCGCTTATGGCCATAAGTAGGTACTTACCTATAACCTATAAAAGAGAAAATTTATATCTAATTAATACTTACAACACAAAAAAAGGAATATAAAAAATTATCCGTGTTAAAAAAGTACCTGTTAACTAAAACGGAAAAATATTATCTTTAAAGTACCTAGCTTTTTGAGGTCGGTGCCTTTTTCTAGCTTTTCTTGATCCTGGCTAAAACCGAGAAATTCGTAGACAAACATATATACAAAATACTTACAAAATTTAGCACACGTGCTTGGAAGCCTAAATAAAACGATGATATAATCAAATGTTATCCAATTTCAATTACATCATGAGTACATACAGGTCAAACTAATAACCTTCTTTTTTTGAAGTCAGTTAAAAATCTGCTCTTTACACAAAATGTTCGAAGGGTGCCGATTGTTGTGTTTTTCGTTATAATTTTTTTTTAAGATACAGCGAGAATACAATACTTACTTAACTAAGATAAAAAAACGTCTAATTTGATTTGAACTAAATGTCATAGATAAAAAATTATATGAGTAAGCAAAAGTTATTAAATATTTTAAGCTAAGTGGCCACACTCGGGGCAGTAGTGGCTAAAACTGGGCCTTCCACCCTATGTATGAATGTAATATTTCTATTTCGTTCGCATTTATACTCGACGCTAGATGATGCAACAGTGGCACAAACATACTAATCTGAACCGGTGACAGTGGTGGTGGAAGAGCTACTAGCAATACAAAATGAACTATCAAAATGGACTGTCAACATTATTAATTTTGTTTAATACCAAAAAATTACCACCGTGTTTTAAGTTTGAAGGATGCACGCCAGATATGTCTGCGCGCGGTCAAAATCGAATACTAATCATTTACCTTAACCTTAGACTAAAAAATGTAGGTACAGTAACTTGCGCTAAAGGTCGTCACAGACGGTGAAGATACTATAATATTTTATCTTAACATAGAATATCGCTCGCCATACAATTCAATGGACCATCACACACGCCGAAGATAACATATATTTTCATATTAAGTATCTTAAGATGCTAGGCGATACGGCAAAATATATATTTCGTATGTTAAGATACGGAAAAATATATTTTGCATGTTAAGATACTATCTTAACATACGAAATATATATTTTGGATACGAAAAGATGTGTATACAGGTTGTCCCGTTTTCGGTGCTGGGCGTAGAGAGAACTAGCGGCCCGCCCCGGCTTCGCACGGGTGGACATTTATTTTTTAAACATTTTGGGATAAATACGAAAAAGTCAAAGCATTTGTAACGATGCCGTTTCGTTCCAGTCATTATGAATGGTTAGAAACTCCATAGTGGCTGGAAAGTTTTATAGTTTTACGTACTGGCCATCATATCTATGCTGTACCACTGTTCTTTCGTAATTCTTTCAGCATTTTGATTCAGTCCTACCAGAACAATCAAGCTGAACAGAGCTCGCGTGCGAGCTAGCGTACCAAAAATTTATAAGTGAAATGTAATAACTATTAAATAGCCAATAAATTAATTATAGTAACAGTTCCTATTCTTCATATTCTTTCATATTTCTAATTTACAATATTTGATAAAAAAACTCTCCAAGTGCTGAAACAATCTTATATTCTCTACAAAATCTTCTAATTGAATACTATGCGGTGACTTCCGACGTTCCGGCTAGTGTACCGCTGGCCGACGAGGGGGTCCCGTAACACATGCATCCCCTTATTAATAAACGAAGAGTAAGTTTACACCTAGTTTAACCAAAAGTTTGCTTAGAAATAATGACGCTTTGAAACGTCAAACGTAAGGAGTAGGTACCTACCTAATGATGATAGTATGATTTTCTATCCAAACTGACTTAGAGTTCGAATTAGCTATAGCAATATTTTATATCAAATTCCAGGTCAGAATCATATTCTGATGAACTGTCCAATAAGTCTAATAGCAAATCCGAATTGCTCATTTTTGATCACCCTGTATAAGATGGTTTACAGAATATTCGTCCGCTACCTAGGACGGATATCAAGAGAGTGAAAAGATTCCAAAATATATCGTATCTTAACCGTGTGTGATAGTTTAAGATGCTATAATATTTTATCTTACGATATCTTAAGATAAAATATTATAGCATCTTCACCGTATGTGACGCGCTTAAAACGCCCCAGTCGCGCGCAGTGTACAAAGGTACTTTGTGGTTGCAATGTAGACAAAATGTCACTAATGTCATTTTGCAAAATTTACTCATAAACGTAATGTGGCCAGCACGTAGATAACTACATTTTTTATGCAATTTGACCTGCCCTGGCTTCTTATGTCTTTAGCTGTAGGTACAGTGCCACAATCTTTTCTGTTCCGGTGACAGCGGCGGGGCTACGTCCGTTTTCTTTTTTTTGTAGCAATTTTACCGCCCCTGACACTGTACTTACCAAATAAATAAAATAAGGGTATGCTACAAATAAATAGTTTTTATTCTTTATGTCTCCATAAATATCAAAATACTAGCCTTCCGTCCGCGGCTTCGCCCTCGTGGACTACACGACGTTATCCCGCGGGAATGTATTATTTCTTAGAACAAAAATTGTACTGTAACTAGCGCCGGAAATGCACAAGTCGCACGCAGAGTTATCGGATACTACCTACGTAAGTAGGTATTTGTCAAGAAATTTGTATGTTGTTACAACATACAAGTTTCTTGGTTGTTCCATGGATATTTGTACGGCCAAAGCCATCTTCTATCTCACTCGTTGCACTTGTAACCAAGCAGCCGAGAAATAATAGCGGGCCATGGTACAGCACAATATGTTGTCAATCGACAAAGCATGATCTGACGGTCGCCTCATAGACAGTATCAAAGAGCATGTACAAATCACTACGTTTGACAGTATTATAGCGATCTGTGCAGTCGCCTAGCTTGCAAAGCGTTTGCAAAGATTTCAATAATTGATTTGCTCAAGTATTGATCATATTTTGTCTCAATAATTTGGTAGATTAAATATAAAAATGCCATTTAGATTTTATATTATTTTTATGCATTCACAATGCAATTTTGTAAGTATAGGAAAAATGTGTGATAGTAAAAAACCACGAGCCCTATAAGTAGCTTTCAGGCGGGATTCGAACCCGCGCCTCCGGGAATCTGGCCCGATGCTCTGACCAACTAAGCTACCGAAAGGCTTACACGACTCGTCGAATTTTGCTATCACTTGTTACGCTGTAGGCCAGCGTTGCTTCATCAATGTGAGGAAACCCTCGCATCGTTGGTCAGAGCATCGGGCCGGATTCCCGGAGGCGCTGGTTCGAATCCCGCCTGAAAGCTACTTATAGGGCTCGTGGTTTTTTACTATTACACATTTTTCCTATAAAAATGCCATCTAGAAGAAAATCCACAACATAGTAAAAGAGCTAAACGTATGAGGCTAAGTAGGTCTCAAGAAACTGAAGAAGAACATGAATCAAAACTCAGTGCAATTAGAGAAATTCAGGCCAGATCACGCGCATCGGAAACTTCTACAGATAGGGAGCTTCGCTTGAGTTCTCAAAGGGATCGATCAGTGGCTTCACGGTCTTTAGAAACCGAGGAGGAACGTAAAGTGCGTTTGTCAGCAGACAGTTTGCGTCTTACATTGTCGCGCACATCGGAAACCTTTACAGATAGAGAGTTTCGCTTGAGTTCTCAAAGGGTTCGATCAGCGGCTTCACGGTTCTTAGAAACTGAGGAGGAACGCGGACTGCGTATGTCCGCTGACAGATTGCGTCTTACATTGTCACGCACATCGGAAACCTTTACAGATATAGAGAGTTTTGCTTGAGTTCTCAAAGGGTTCGATCAGCGGCTTCACGGTCCTTAGAAACTGAGGAGGAACGCGAACTGCGTATGTCAGCTGACAGATTGCGTCTTACATTGTCGCGCAGATCGGAAACTTTTACAGATAGAGAGTTTCGCTTGAGTTCTCAAAGTACTCGAACAGTAGCTTCTAGAGAACTTGAAAATAGTGAAGAACGCGATGCACGCTTAACTAATGATCGTTAACGTCACAACGATAGTAGAGCTCTTGAAAATCATGAACAACATCAGCAGCGATTAGAATCGGCTAGAATTAATTATGATCGTAGCCGCCAAGAGAATGAAAATGTTTTATTAGTTGAAAGTGAAAGGGTACAAGAAATAAGACAAGCAGAAACGCCCGAAGAAGTCAGTTACGATTAGACGATGATCGTGTTCGTCAAAATGTCAATCAGACGATTTTGATGAGCCACAAGAATATGATGTTGCAGGTCATGATGTTCCGTGGATTACTCATAAAAGAAAAACTTTTTTGCCCTTCTTTGTGTCACATGTATAGCATTGAATGGCAGAAACGCGGATTACCACACGCTCACATTTTGCTGTGGCTTCGAGAAAAAATCCGCCCTGATGCTATAGATACAGTTATAAGTGCGGAATTTCCTGACCGAAACCATGACCAAATATTGCACGACATTATAAAAACTCACATGGTCCATGGGCCGTGCGGCACCCTAAATAGTAACTCTCCTTGCATGCAGGAAAATCGTTGCTCCAAAAGGTACCCTAGAGCTCTATCAAATTCAACAACATCAGGCGAAAACGGATACCCTTTGTATCGTCGAAGATCACCTCAACATGGCGGTTTTACAGCAACAAGTAAGGTACGTGGTCAGGATATAATTTTGGACAACAGATGGGTTGTATGTACCTTATTCTCCGGTGTTATCAAGAACATTCCAAGCTCACATCAACGTCGAAATCTGCAACAGTGTGGAATCTATTAAATATATATGAAAATATATTAATAAGGGAAGTGATCAAGCTACTTTTGCTTTGAGAAACGAACGTGATGAGGTTACAAGATTTCAATCTGGTCGATACATCAGTTCTTCGGAAGCGGCTTGGCGCCTCTTAAGTTTTCCCGTCCATGAGAGACATCCACCAGTCGTACACCTAGTTGTCCATCTTGAAGGTGGGCAAAGAGTTTACTTCAATCCTGATAATGTGGCACAAGGATTAGAAAACCCGAGGCAAACAACTTTGCTAGCATTTTTCCGATTATGTGGAACAGATTATTTCGCAAAATCGCTGTTATATGGCAAAGTGCCGTCATATTACACTTATAATAAGCAGCAAGGTACATTTAATCGTAGAAGACGTGGGACAGCTGTTGATGGCGAGCCTGGTATTTTGAAAGAACATGTCATTGGAAGAGTGTATGCAGTGCATCCAAACCACTCGGAATGCTATTATTTACGCTTACTTTTACATACAGTTCGAGGACCTACTTCTTTTGCTGACCTGCGAAACGTTGATGGTATCATGTATCCTACTTACCAAGCTGCTTGCAATGCGCGTCATTTGCTTGATGGAGATCAACACTGGGATAACGCAATGGCCAAAGCATGCATTAGCGACAGTCCACAACGCTTGCGACATTTGTTTGCAATTTTATTGGTATTTTGTGGCCTTACAAATGCTGCACAGTTATGGCAAAAGTATCAAGCAAAATTGGCAGAGAACTTTTTTAGAAATATTCAACTAAACAATCAAAGCGACGTTAACGATGAACAACGTGCTATAAATTTAAATCGATGCTTGCTTGATATCCAAGACAGAGTTACATCTATGGGGGGAAATCCTTTGTTGCAGTATGGCATGCCCAGTTCCAATTTAATTAGTGAACGAATCAACAGAGAATACACGGCGGAAACAAATTAGGTATAATAATTTGGAACTAGCTGAAATACTGCAGAATGATCTAACAAAATTGACAGTAGAACAACGACCAATATTCGAGCGCGTATGTCATAGCGTAGTTTCTGATTTGGAGGAAACCCTGTTTATAGATGCACCCGGTGGTACAGGAAAAACCTTTCTGACCAAAGTCATCTTAGCTCAAATACGCCATCAATCCAAAATTGCTCCTGCTGTTGCATCATCGGGCATAGCAGCCACTTTATTAACCGAAGGAAAAACCGCTCATACTTTGTTCAAAATACCACTCAATTTGGACAGCACCGAAAGCCCGGTTTGCAACATTTCCAGAAATAGTGACAAAGCAAAGGTTTTGCGAGATTGTTGCTTAGTATATGGAATGAGTGCACAATGGCAAACCGTAAAGCAGTTGAAGCTGTCGACAGAACTTTTCGAGATATTAGACAAGATGTTCGGCCAATGGGTGGCATCACAATGCTCTTTTGTTGCGATTTTAGACAAACATTACCGGTAATAATAATACATAATATTATGGGTTAAGGTATCAAATTGCCATTTTGTATGTAGATTTTCGTAATTTTTTTCCCATACTAGCGTTTTACTATTTTATTTAACGCCTAATACCTATAATCTAACTTAACAAAATTTTACATACGT
The DNA here is from genome assembly GCA_949710035.1 of Crambus lathoniellus. Classification (NCBI taxonomy): domain Eukaryota; kingdom Metazoa; phylum Arthropoda; class Insecta; order Lepidoptera; family Crambidae; genus Crambus; species Crambus lathoniellus. The sequence continues at coordinate 38,485,348 of OX453296.1, forward strand.
ATAAAATGACATTTTAACTACGAAATGACACATTAGATAAGAGCAATAGAATAAATTTCACTTAGTTACAACTGATAAAATTTGTCGTAACTTCCGAGATAATTTTCTTCTGTATAAATAATCAAATATCGTAGTTATTAAATTATCAAGAATTGCTCGATGCTGTCTTAATGTAAGGCAATATCAAAAAAATATAATATATATTTCTAAAGAAAAAAATGCCAATTTCATACTTTAACCCCAATTAATAAAACATTTATTTCAGATTATATCTTTATTGCATTAAATTTAAATGAAGTCATCTTATTACAATTAATCCTAAATATTATTATGTTTAACGTAATACCGCGAGGAACGAGTGCTGATGAAGTTAGAGCATGTCTTAAAAGCTCGAATCTCTGGCGTTTCATAATACCGATGCATCTAACTCTTAATATGCGGGCACACACAGGAGGTCACCCAAATCCACAAGAATTTTCGAACTTTTTATTAAAAATTGGTGAAGGAACATATCCAGAAGAGGATGGAAAAGTAATCTTACCGGCAAATGTATTAAATACTGTTTCATCACTCCAGGACCTTATTTTAAATGTGTATGGTGACCCAACATCATTAACAAATCAATCAAACACATGGCTGTGCGGAAGAGCAATTCTTACTCCACGAAATGATCAAGCCCCGCAATCCATTTCACATTGACGAGCATCCCAGGAGAAAGCATTGAATATCACTCCATTAACAGAGTTATTGAAGAAGAAGACGTTACCAATTACCCTGTCGAATTTTTAGAATCACTGAGTGTCCCTGGTCTGCTTTTGCTGCTGTGATAGCAATCACACAACATTAAATTAAAAGTTGGAGTACCCATAATGCTTTTAAGAAATCTAAGTCCTCCCAAACTATGTAATGGCACCAGATTAAAAGTCAAGAGTTTACAACCAAATGTTATTGAAGCAGACATTTTGACGGGTTGTGGCACAGGAGAAAGCGTTTTCGTACCTCGAATTCCTCTAATAACCAATAATTTCCCGTTTCGATTTAAACGCGTGCAATTTCCGGTGAGCTTATGTTACGCGATGACAATAAACAAAGCACAAGGACAAACTCTATTTGAGTGTGAGTTGCTTTTCGCATGGTCAGTTATACGTGGCTCTTTCCCGCATTAGTAATTCTAATAATTTATATGTACACATTTCGGGAAATTCTACTTCAAATATAGTATACAGAGAAGCGTTATTGTAACTTTAAGAGGTATATTAATTAGCATTGATAGTCGCTTTTACCTGCGTACCATCGAGCAACTTTCCCGTCGACCACTTTTGCAATAGGGTATTTTACTGTTGTTGAATTGTAGATATTTAATGATGACGTTAAAAAATATTGCAATTAAGAATACGAAATGTGAAAAAATAATTTGAATCTGTTTTATAATAAAAGAATTATAGTCTGTTTGATTTTGACTATAGCTGTCTCTTTCTAAAACGAAATCTTCTATGGCGTGACTATGACGCTACTAACCCACTGACGTCACTAAGATAGCGTCCTGTCCTTGTCTAATTATAAAGTTTGAAGTCCTATATCTTTGAAAATATTCAAGATAATTCAAAATGAAAACTTGTTTTGTGTAGCTAATATTTCGAAAAACATTTAAAAGAAATAAAAAAAAACAGTAAAATACCGTATTCACGCGTGCGGTTCATTCCTGACCGCGCGTGTGCAAGCGAATATTGTCGAAGAATGGTCAACCGGGGAGTTTTGATCATGCCTAGGCCGGTCATTAACGCATCAAGTAACTATGTTACTTCGAAATCCCATCCATTAAACTTATCCCATACCTACTGAGTTCTTTTCGTTATAAATTTGTAAATATTTTGTTATGCTATAGATCATTATTGAATATTTTAATTGAGTATTTTAAAATTGTTTTTAATGATTAGGTTATGTAATTTCTGTTACTACTTACTTAACTTCCTTAACATCTATTTAAAAATGTATATAATAGTAACTTTAATATATAATGACCAAAATATTACTCCGAAATCCTATCCATTAATACTTACCTCTTAGGTAGGTACTAAGAGTTGTTTTCGTTATAAATTTGTAAATGTTCTGTTATTCCATACATTACTATTGAGTATTTTAATGTTTTTAATGATTAGGTTATGTAATTTCTGTTGCTTATCTGTCTGCTTATTAAATTCCTTATGATCTATAAAACATGACAATGTAACTTTAATATAATTACCCAAACACTACTCGGAAATCCTAGGTATCCATTTGTTCAGTACACCCCTGCCTATACCGCGGAGTCAGCTAGCGCAGTGGAAGCTGGTATTACTAATATAGACTCCGGACAAAAACTTGGTTTCAGCCGGGATGTAACTGAACAATTGGACTGCGATACACAGCGGATAGAATTTGTGAAGTTAGGTGATTTTACATACGGTCTGTGCTGTAGAAAGTCCCTGGGCAGCGTGGGGAGAGGGGAGCGCGCGCGCCCCCTGGTAAATCTTCTTCTTCTGCAGACCTTACCAATTAGTCACCTCACTCATAACACAAACAACAGCGTTCACAAGACACTGGGCGTTTCAACAATAGATACACAAAGACACACACGTGGGAGCCTTTTTTATTACGATAGATTGTCCCGACAACAAGCGCGTGTGGTAGAAAAGGTTATCTTTCAAAGCATCCGCGACCGGCCACTCCAGAGATGGCATCAAAACCTTGGTCGTACAAAACGGGATCACATAGATAATTTAAGATGTATTCAAACTCGATATGCCAGGCACATTCAACGCGAGCGATTTTTAACAAATTCAGCAAAATTAATCCGACATTTTCGCCACGAGAATTTCAATCAAGTGTCACTGTCAACTTCAAGAGACAGCCAATGTCAATTTGACGTGACATTAGAGTTGCGTTCAGAAACGTCGATCTTTTCCGAACATCCCCCCGCCCCGGACCGTTAAGAACGGTACGTCAATCTACGGGTAATCGGGAGAGCCCACTAACGGCTCTCTTCAAAACCGAATCTCGAACCAAAACCTCAGCAAAACGAGGAACTCCGTCAGTTCCGGGGTAGAGTTTAACAATGCGCCCCCTTCGCCAACATAGGGGCGGCAGGTTAGCATCCTTAATCAACACGAGGTCGCCAGTCTGGGGTGGGGTGGTTTTATCTGTACACTTCACGCGCTGTTGTAGGATATGCAAATACTCCATCGACCAACGTGCCCAGAAGTTTTGGGACATCTGTTTCAAAAGTTGGTATCGCGACAAACGATGGGATCCTACATCCTGAATCGGATATTCAGGCAACGCCAAAAGGGGCTGTCCGATCAAGAAATGACCTGGCGTCAACGCTTCCAGGTCATTCGGGTCCGAAGACAACGGGCACAAGGGTCGCGAGTTGAGGACGGCCTCAATTTTACAAAATACCGTATCAAGTTCCTCAAACGTGAGAATAGTTTCTCCAATCACGCGACGCAAGTGTGTCTTGGCAGCCTTTACACAAGCTTCAAAAATTCCTCCCCAGGTCGGACAAGCTGGAGGGCTAAACTTCCAGATTATCCCACGCCGGGAGAGGGTGGTTCCAATGTCTATTTTATTATCAACAAAAAACTTAACTACTTCCTTAAGATAATTACACCTTCCCTTATAATTAGTACCACAATCGGAACGTATCAATGTCGGCAGTCCTCTACGGGAAACAAATCTGCTCAAGGCGGCGACAAAGGCTTCGGTAGACAATTCCGAGACAATTTCCAAATGGACAGCCTTGGTGGACAAACACACAAACACGCACAAGTACGCCTTATAGGTTTTAGCATTACGCAGTCTCGACGCCTTTACAGTAAAGGGACCGGCGAAGTCGGTGGCGACTCCGGCAAAAGCTCTACATTCCGTGACGCGATCAGCAGGCAAATCACCCATCTGGGGCTGCATGGTCGCGGCCTTCAATCGATAACAAGGCAGGCAACGGAAAACCACAGTGCGAATGGCTCGACGAGCAGACAAAATCCAAAATTCACGCTGCAAAATGGCCAACAAAGCATTACAGCCAGCATGTTGTGCATTCACATGGCGATCTGTTATTATCAGTTGAGTCAAATGTCCGGCTTTAGGTAACAAAAGGGGGTGACGAGCTCCATACGGCAGGTTCGCATTTCGAAGTCTTCCGCCGACTCGCAAAAGCCCACTCTCGTCCAGGAAGGGATTTAATCGCGATACCGCGCCCTTCAACTTGCGACGGCCTAAACGCAAAATTTCAATCTCGGACTCAAAACTATCAGCTTGTACTCTCCGGACCCAAAACAAGAGCGCGTCCCTACGCTCGTCCGGAGTGAGAACCGACGAATCACGCCTCGCGCGTGGGTTTCTGCAATTGTACACAAAACGTCTGATCCAAGCGGTAACACCAAGCAGCTTCTGTAAGGAGCTGTACCGATCCAACAACAAATCCTTTTCCCCGGCGGGGTTAGTCTCCAGGACGCATGCCCGCATATCAGGAACGGCCACGTTCGACAACGCTGGAGAGGGCGGCCACTCCGACTCAGGCCGCATCAACCACTGTGGGCCCCACCAGAGGGGGTGGTTAATTAGGGTTGGGGCTACACAACCCCGAGACGCACAATCCGCGGGATTCATGGTTCCCGGCACGTGTCTCCAAATCAACTCGATGTCGGAATTACAAATCTGCGACACTCGATTGGCCACAAACACGTCCAAGGTGTGCGCCGGAGCCTTCAACCAACAAAGGACGACCTGACTGTCCGTCCAAGCATAAACCTCTTGTATCTTAATAGATCGACCTAATGTGAGCCATACGTGGTTCAACAAACGCATTAGGAGGGCAGCTCCACACAATTCCAACCTCGGGATCGTATGACGAGTCCGAAGGGGAGCGACTTTGCTTTTCGCTATCACCAGATGCACAGCAACAACTCCGTCAACAGTAACGGTGCGGAGGTACACGGCCGCAGCAAATCCACGTTCGGAGGCATCGGAAAAGCCGTGAAGAGTAACTTTACAATTTTCAGAAGGGAGGAATAGCCTCGGCAAATGCACTTCATTAATCTCGGGGAGGGATGAAACGAAGCTCGACCAATCTCGGAGTAACTCGTCCGAGAGGGGTTCATCCCACGACACACCCGAAGCCCATAACCGTTGCAAGAAACACTTGGCCATAAACAGCACGGGGCAAATCCACCCATTGGGGTCAAAGGTACGTGCGACAGTAGACAATACTAAACGCTTGGTCCAGACTTTCGGTGGTCGTAGATCCACACAATACGTGAAAGTGTCAGAGACCGGTTTGTACTGTACGCCAAGGACGGTCACCACATGGGGATTATCAACATTTTCGAATAGGTGGGGGTCCTGCTGGTGCTCTTCGGGCAAACCTACCAGTACATCAGGCGAGTTGGATATCCATTTCCTCAACTCGTAACCTCCCGACTTCAAAAGGGCGGTGAGTTCGTCTCTCAGGACAATCGCCTCTGAGACAGATGAGGCGCCCGTGCAAATGTCATCCACATAGACGTCACTGGCCAAAATGGCGGAGGCGCGAGGGTATCTCAAGCGCTCCTTCTCGGCCAACTCCAACAAAGAACGAATCGCAACAAACGGGCTCGAAGCCAAACCGTACGTATTCGTATTCAATTCATAAATCAACAAGGGGTCCCTAGGACTCTCTCTCCACAAAATCAATTGGTACCTCCTATCCTCTGGATGGATGACCGTTTGTCTGAACATCATCCGGATGTCAGTCATAAATACAATTTGGTGCCGCCGGAAGTTGGTCAAAATGTCTGAGATCTCCGTGTGCAGCTTGGGACCTACATGCAGACACTGGTTCAAGGACGCTCCAGTAGAGGTGGGAGCCGAACCGTCAAAGACCACCCGAATCTTTCCGGATTTCAAAACGGCGTGGTGCGGCAAAAAGAAGTGCTCAACGGAGCGCCAATCCAAATCGCTCACGGACATGTGCCCTAACTCCTCATACTCCCGCATGAATTCAACATACTTCTGGCGGAAGACCGGATCCTTGCTCATGCGACGCTCCATCGCCACTAGCCTACGTTCCGCTAGCGGTCGGGATTCGCCCAGAGGAGGTCGGCCGGCACGAAAGGGGAGACGGGTGATCAAACGACCAGAGCGGAGGCGACCAGTGTTATTCTGGTAATACAACTCGCATTCATCCGCTACTGGGTCTACCCGCGGGGCTGGTGGAGGTTCCTCAACCTCCCAAAACTTCTGCACCACTTCGGAGAGAGACACATTAAAAACAAGACCGCGATCCTCATCAAGGGAATCCAAAACGCGGCGAGCAGGGCCCATCACAACTGTACCGAGTGTCGTCTGCAGAGCTACCAAGCCATCTGGCTGCAAAACTCGCTTCCCCGTCAACAAAACTCGCCCCAGGACATCGGCTCCAAGGAGAGCATCAATCGGGCCTGGGCGGAAGAAATTTGGATCGGCGAGTGGGGAATCAGACACCAAAGACAACATACTCGGTCCCAAGTCAACTGAAGGTTGACGGCCAACAACTGTGTCCAACACAATCGCCGAGGTCTTAATGCCTGGCGTGGACTTATTACGTGAGGTAAATGTGAAGTCAACATGCCCTAACAACCCGGGGACTTTCACATCGCCAACACCTCTCACGCCTTCCGTGTGGGGGTGCACCTTGAGGCCCAACCGCCTAACTAACCAAGATGACACAACACACCCCTGAGCACCGGAATCCAACAAGGCGCGAACTTCCACAAGGTCGCCATTCAATCCCCTGACAAGCACAGAGGCCGTGGGCAACAAAACGGTCTCTGGAGGGGTGGCTACAATCGACCGTAAACACGTTGATTGCTAGTATGTGGGGTCCCCAGACGTCCCCCCATGGTAAGGGGGCCGCTCATAGCGATCCAGTGGGTCCCAATCTCCCACATACTGCCTACGTCCAATTCGCCCGGTATCAGGCGGGTTATATCTCCCGGCCCCTTGAAGACGGGGCGGGCGCCGCTCCAAACGCGGGTATTCGGCGAGCGGCGGCGAGAATCGGTGCCTATCATCCACCGTGTACGTCGCCCCATAGTCGCGGGGGCACGGTGACCGATTTTCAGAGGGGGGGTCCCGGGGACCCCCGGCTGTGCGAGGCTCAACACGTTGCGGGGGGCTTCTACGACCTCCCGCAACGCTCGCAAAATCGAACCCCCTAGTTGGGGACCGATTTCCCATGGGGGGGTCCGTGGGACCCCCGCCCGTGCGAGGCTCAAAACGTCGCGGGGGGCCTCTACGACCTCCGGCAACGCCCGCATAACTCATCCCCATCCTTGGGGATCGGTTTCCCATGGGGGGGTCCGTGGGACCCCCGCCCGTGCGAGGCTCAAAACGTCGCGGGGGGCCTCTACGACCTCCGGCAACGCTCGCGTAACTCATCCCCATCCTTGGGGATCGGTTTCCCATGGGGGGGTCCCTGGGACCCCCACCCGTTTGAGGGTCCAAACGTGGCGGAGAGCGTCTGGGGCCACTCTGGTGGCCACTAGAACTGCTGCGGGATGCAAACACCGCGGGGGGTCCGAGACCCCCACCCATACGCGGTGATCCTGCAGCGACGCGCTGCGGCGCTCCGCCGCCCTCTGGGCTGTTCATGCAGAGGAGGGGATGGTGGTTGCCCTTACAAAAGCGGCATGGGTGCGCTTGGGTACATTCGCGCTGCATGTGCAGGCCCAAGCACGAGTAGCACCATGTCCGTTGTCGCGCGATCGCTCGACGGCCTTGGACGCGCTGGTCGAGGAACTTATCACAACGGGTCGTGCTGTGACCCGGTTCCCGACAGTACAAGCAGCGGGCGGTCTCCTGGACGGCGGCATAGCGGCCGGGCGCGCGAGGGGCCATACGCCCCCTACGGGGGGGTCCGGTGGGGGATCTACTCTGTGGCACAGGTCGTTCGGGTCCCATAGGACCGGCCAGAGAGGAATTATCTGCCAGTCTACTTTCTCCTTCCAGGAACGTCAAGAGGTCCGAGAAGGGTGGCAGATAAGTCGCACTATCCCCACCATACTGCTGCTCAAAACGGACCTTAACAGAGTCCGGCAACTTTCCCAGGACAATGTGCAGTAACAAAAACGACCACTGCTCCACTGGGAGTTTTAAGTTTTTTAATGCGTTGTAGGCAACCAACAGCGGATTCAACAAAGCCACTCTCAAGTGCATCACGCTGGCAACGCGGGGTAAATTCAAAATGGCGGCAACATGGTTGTCCGCCAGACGTCGTACGTTCTGGTACCGACGGGCAATCAAATCCCTAGCAATAGGGTAGTTTTCATCCGAGGGGGCCAAATGTTGAACCGATTCAAGGGCCTCCCCTTCCAACACGGATAATAAATAAGCTAACTTCTGGCCCTGGGTCAAATCATCCCGGGCATGTACCAGACTATCAAAAATATTAATAAAGCCCTCCCAGTCCTCTAGACGACCAGCAAAACGCCTTAAGTCTAAGGGGGCCAATCTAGCAAAGAGAGGGGGCATACTTTTAGATGTGACCGGGGACGGGCTCGGTTCATTCTCTCTTGCCACTTGCAAAGGTCGAGCCACCTGGGTAATTCTGTCCGCAAAATCATAACACTGGTCCACATCCAAATCGACTTCTTGTCGCATTTCCACCTCGGCCTCAACAGTCCTTTCCAAAAATAAGGCATACTGCTCATCAACAACAGCCAAACGTATGGGCAGATCTACGTATCTGTTCAACAAGGCCTCCGTTCTATCCGGTCGATCCAACAACGCGACCGCAGAAGCTAACCACCGTAACTCAGAACGTATTTTGGCTTTAGCAGAGGAGGCCGTCATTGTAACGTCACAAATTTATCAACAAAAACAACAAATTCAAAATATTCACTATAACACAAAATCTCCAATATTTGGAGGTTATTACTAACCACAAAATTCCAATATTACAACAACAAAGTATTTATAATGATACAAACTCTTAAATATCTGGAGGTTATCAGAAAACAACAAAACTCACTGACTATTGAAATTCACTCAAAATCACTGACTATTGAAATTCACTTGGATATCAACACAACATACTGTTACACAACAACAAGTTAATTTTAATTATTTCAAAGCACAAGTTTCAATGAGTTTCAATGTGTAAACAATGTCCCAAATCATTTAAGTTTCACTAAGTATTGAGTGCAAACTTATTAGCTAACCTTTTATTAGCTATTATTTTAGCAACAAACTTGTCAATATTCACAACTCAAATTTGCTGACAAAACTAAATAATAATTATTATGAACAAAGAAAGGTATCTGTTTACATTTTGGAACTTCAATACATGACAATTAATTACAAGACATGGAACCAATAACAGAAGGAATGCCCTTTACTTTTCAAATGCAAGTTAATTACCCTTTACAAGTACAAATTAATCTAGTCCGGACCAGACTGGGTCATCAACACGGCACTGATTAATACAAAGTTTTGGCGTGGGCCTCTCAGGCCTTCAAGCTACGCTCTTGGCTACCAAGAAATGTTCAGTACACCCCTGCCTATACCGCGGAGTCAGCTAGCGCAGTGGAAGCTGGTATTACTAATATAGACTCCGGACAAAAACTTGGTTTCAGCCGGGATGTAACTGAACAATTGGACTGCGATACACAGCGGATAGAATTTGTGAAGTTAGGTGATTTTACATACGGTCTGTGCTGTAGAAAGTCCCTGGGCAGCGTGGGGAGAGGGGAGCGCGCGCGCCCCCTGGTAAATCTTCTTCTTCTGCAGACCTTACCAATTAGTCACCTCACTCATAACACAAACAACAGCGTTCACAAGACACTGGGCGTTTCAACAATAGATACACAAAGACACACACGTGGGAGCCTTTTTTATTACGATAGATTGTCCCGACAACAAGCGCGTGTGGTAGAAAAGGTTATCTTTCAAAGCATCCGCGACCGGCCACTCCAGAGATGGCATCAAAACCTTGGTCGTACAAAACGGGATCACATAGATAATTTAAGATGTATTCAAACTCGATATGCCAGGCACATTCAACGCGAGCGATTTTTAACAAATTCAGCAAAATTAATCCGACATTTTCGCCACGAGAATTTCAATCAAGTGTCACTGTCAACTTCAAGAGACAGCCAATGTCAATTTGACGTGACATTAGAGTTGCGTTCAGAAACGTCGATCTTTTCCGAACACCATTAATATACCTATCTCATACCGAGTTGGTTTCGTTTTAAATTTGTAAATATTCAGTCATTCTATAGGTTATTATTGAATATTTTAATTGAGTATTTCAAGATTGTTTTTAATGACTAGGTTATGTAATTTCTGTTGCTACTTACTTAACGTCCTTATCATCTAGATATTAAAAAAGTATGTAATTTTTATATAATGACCCAAATTTGTATGCCTTTTCTATTGGTCAAACATACGTGATCTTTTCACGCCTAAACTAAAAAACTAACTTTGATGAAGCTTAGCATTGATAGATTAGACATCGGAAAAGGACGCAGGCTACTTTTTGAAATGAAGTGTCGCATTACCAAATTCACTATCAAATATAAAGTTAAAATAGTACTACCTAACCGGATCCTATTCAAGACAATTAAAGTGGGTATATTCTAGTATTTAAATAAAAAAATAGTGGGTAAGTAGTTTCCTTGACCACGGCCCCTGGAAAGATGCCGAAACGTCGGAAAAAACAAATCATTTAAAAACATTTAACTTAACTTAATGTGTTAATAAAAGCGTGATATATTCCGTAAAAAGTTGTTTTATCTTAATGTACCTTCTTAAATAAGGTATTTGTAGTAACATAATAAAAAAGCCTAAAAAATTTAAAATGCTGCAGAAAATCACTATTCTACGCGGACGAAGTCGCGGGCACAGCTAGCCTTTACATAAACTTCTATCACATAAAATAATTTCAGATTTTTCTGTATGCAAACTTCGGAGATAAGGCAAGGCATGCATAACCATGTATTTTTCCGCAATGAAATGTGTAACCAACGTTGTGCTTTAATTGCTTAGAAGTAATGTCGCTAAGACGCACCGTTTACGAGTTTCGAGCGAGAAGCTGAAAAAAGGGACCTTTAACCCCCCCTCCACCTCCCCGCAGCAGCGCGTGTAATCGAGAGAAATTTATTAGACTTTGCTGGAGACCTAAGTACCCTTAGATAATCCTAAAACTATTGGAACTACATAGGTTAGTTCCTCTAATTTTTCTACTCTGCTCGGGCTAAAAGAAGCATTAGGTTTTAACTTCACCGCAACCACCAACAAACATTAAAGCATCATACCCTACAGCTAATGGAAAATGATAATGCCGTGATCATGCACACTCGACGCACCGACTGTGTACATTCGCCTTTAATGTCGTATGATTAAACATGAACTGAGGACTTTATCAAATTTTGGCACGCGTTTGCCCGGGTGGGGCGATGTTTGCAGACCTGCTGCATCGGCCGCTTGATATAGCCGTCAATACGTCGGCTTGCGACAACTTTGACTGATTGCTCGACAAACACACGTCATGACGAAACATTTTTAGATCAGTCTCATTTTAATTCTGATCACGCGAGTAAACAGTGGCGATTCGCGATGGAAAGAAACATAAGATGGCGAAAGCTATGCTTTTATGGAAATGCTTGTAGGTTGTAGGTATATAATAGGGTAAAGAACTTAGTAAAATGTTGATTTGCAGCGACAGCGACTGGAGTGTAATCAAAAAATAAATGTGATCAGCTGCCAATTTTGACTGATTGCTCGACAAACAAACATGATGAAACATTTTCAGAAACCCGTTTCGTACCATCCGATCCGTTTGGCTTAAGGTTGCTTAAGGTGCCACTGGAATGTTCCTCCCTTGCCGCTGTCCTTGTAACAAACATTTATTTTTTACTTCGAGTTTTTCTCTGAGTTTTCGTAGTGTACCTACTTACCTACTCACTATAGTATAGATACATATCACTGTTATTGTTTGAAGACTTTTTGCAGTTATCCTTTACGGGCCAGCCAAGCAAACGTCGGATTATGCAGTGTGGTGTGGGCAAGGCATCAAGCTATGTCACACTGAGTCACATATTGCGACACTTCAGGCGCGGGGGGCCGTGAGCGAGCTGGATATTACAGACACCCAACGAGCCATAAACAGGCTGCTGAAGATGCGACACATTGAAGATTTCTAATAGGTAATAGAATTTGGAAGTAGATAATCGTTTTCATATTATTCTTCTTCTTCGTCAAGCTCAATGCACCTACATATAATTGTTGGCTATGTATCTACTTTTTTATCTTCCTGGTTGAGTTACCTGAAAGTGATGATAAGCCTGAAGGTGGAAGCGCACTCCTCCCGGAATCCTCAATTACTGAGGGACTGGCTATCTTATTTCTAACTGCCGTATCACAACAATGCTGAAAACATTTGTTATGGCGTCGGACTTAAATAAGATGGTGGTAGCTAGCCAGGCGAACTCTGAGCAAGCACCAACAGAGCCCTACCACCACGAATACAACTTGTACCTATCCTCACTGGGAATCGGACCCGGGACCTCTGGGTCGGTAGTGTGTACCACTAGACTACAGAGGCAGTTTACACGTCTACTTCGCCGTTTAGTTCGATATTGAGCTACTTGCATCTGGTCCTTTCCACTAAAACAAGCAATTAAGTATTTTTCTTTCAATTTATTTTTACAATTATCAGAACAAGCTTTTAATCTGGCCGAATTTGCGGGTCAGCCAAGCAAAGGTGGGATTATGCGGTGTGGGCAGGGTATCAAGCTATGTCACACATTGCGCCACTTCGGGCGCGGGGGACCGTGAGCGAGCTGGATATTACGGACACTCGACGAGCCATGAACGGGCTGCTGAGGATGCGACACATTGTAGATTCTCACTTACCGTCGATCATGTAATAAGGGAAGCTATAACTTTAACGAGATCATTTTTTGATCGATTTCACAAATTCGTAGAGCCTGAATGTAGTCACAATGAAATACAGTGGTATCGGAAATCGACGTAGATACGTACCTACCTATGTACCTACTCGGATATACAACGTGTTAAAGAATAAGCGCAAAACCTCTTAGGTGGTGATTGTGCTCATGAATATGAACAACTTTTACTATGGGCCAACTCTGCAACTTAACAAAAAAAATTGCTTTTTCATACAAATTGTCACTACCTACTCGACCAGAATGTATGGAACAGCTGTTTTTTTTTTGTTGAATTGCTGAGTTGGCCCCATCGTAGAAGTTGTTCATATTCATGAGCACAATCACCACCTAAGACGTGTTGCGCTTTTCTTTAACACGTTGTATCCCCTTGACACATATCTACATTCCACATATCTACATTAATTTCAATATACAGAACAACAATGACTAGGTTCTTTAAACTTTGTTAAACACCAAGGAAAAATGATAGAATAAGTACATTTTAAAGCAGTAGTTAAGCAACAAAGAATCATCGCAATCAGAAGTTATTAGAGCACATCCGAAATCACCCTAATCAAGATTTGATAGTGTAACTACATCCGAACTCATTCTCCTCGATATTATCAACTTAATAACCTCGGACAGTCATCGACAATCACCTCTTCATGTAGTGCATCACCCCATTCCATGCCACTTTAATTCCCGCAACAATATGCGACTCAAATCCCATTAGCAGCATTTCGTAGCTGGGAGCTACCACACGGGCCGTAAGATGTGGCGGCCCTATCCGTCAGGCTGTCGTTACATGGCTCTGCACTTAACTTGGCCAAGCTACACATGTGTATGGTTAGGGGCTAACTTGCTACTTGTTTGTAGTTATGAAGGGCGCTGGACGTCTCGTACGCGTCCAATTATGAGATCATGATGACAGATAGACTTGATTCGACATCGGTGTCTATTGGTTTAAATGAGCTTTGTGCATTTGTGCATAGTAACTGCACTAAATTATGAAGGTAGTAACTTAAGAAGGCTATTTTCGGAAATAAATTTTGTAGCAATCAAATACTGTATTTCACGGTTTATTAAAAAACATGGATAAAATATCACGCGGAAGACGATTCGCAAAGCGAAGCCATTACTTTATTCCTATGACTAGTCGCACTATTAGTAGTAGTACCTACCTACTTAGCTATTCATAATTAATATTATAAAATGTGAAAGTGTGTTTGTTTGTTTATTTGTTTGTCTATCTTTCACGACAAAACGGAGCGGAGCAACGGATAGACGTGATTTTTGGTGTGGGGATAGTTAGGGAGCTGGAGAGTGACACAGGCTGAGTACTTTTAATCCCGGTAAAACATCCCACGGATCAATTTATTTGATTGCAAGCGTTTAGACGCGTCAAAGTATTTCGTATACCTACCTACATAATAATATAATCCAAGTACTTACATGAAACAATTGCCAACCTTGCGGCTAAGATTAAAGTACCTAGTACCTACCTACCTCCCTTATTAGTACCTACATTTAGGGGATCTCTCAAAACTTCAAGTACAAACCGGGCCTATGAGTGAGCGCTGTTTACAGAGTGTCACGACTGGAGTGGTGGCAGCTATATAAAGATGATCGGTCGACATGTAGCCTCATGTATAATGTGCATACAAATTTAAGTGGGGCCGGGGTGGTAGCAGACACGCCGCTGACGACTCCAATAGCACGTGTAAGTGTGATAAGTACCTATATGTACGTGTAGGTGTAAGTATTGCGATTTGCGAATGTCTGTATGGAGGGAGACATGACATATCAAAATGATTAAGAAACATGGATATGAAATTTGGATGCTTGAGATTGAATTGGGTTTGATATAATTATTGGTATAAAGCTTTCCGCCAGCGGCTTCGCCAGCGTAGACTACACGACGTTATCCCGCGGGATGTTGATATTTTTCCGGGATAAAAAGGACCCAAGTATGTCACACTCTCCAGCATCCAAACTATCATCATACCAAAACGACGATCCGTTGCTCCGTTTTGACGTGAAAGACGGATAAACTATCCATACTATCTATAGGATACTAATTAGGTACTAGCGCTCCTCCCGGCACTTAGTCCTCGTGGAATTGATATTCACAGAAATGTTATATTAAACCTTGAACCCCTTTTTAACCCCTTAGGAAGAGAATTTCCAAAAAAACCTCTCTTGGTGCTCCCTTAGTCGTGGGCCACACTGGAGCGGCGCGTCTTGCGTCCGCGTTGAGCGAGAAAAACAAATATATTGAGACGGACGGGAGGGGCCACACTGGCGCGTCCAGCGGTCGCCGCGACCGGCCGAGGGAATAGTATAGTACGTGTTTGCGCGTCCTGCGGATCCGCAGGTCGCCTCCGCGCCCCGCGGTCGCTCCAGTGTGGCCCTCGACTTAGGTCGTTTGTGCACTACACTGAATTTTACCGATCTGGAAAAAAACGGATGCTTGTATTTTAATAATACCATACCAAGCATACTACTTAACTTACCCATTGCAGTTCAATTGTCGAATTTCAAAACTCTTTTATAAGCTCTGCACACACTAACCGGATATCTAACGACGCCAACCCGGTTTCTTCAAGAATTCTCGAACAAAAGATAGTTAAGGCGGAAACTCACTGCTGCGCACGGAGAGGTTATGCACGTGCGTCAAGCTTCGAGCAGTTTTCAGGCTAAGCTTTTCCTAACTCTCGAGAGATAGCGCTAGTTAAGATTTGTCAATTTTCTTTTTATTGAAATTAAGCCGACCGTGGCTTTTAAGGCGTTATTAGGAATTTATAACAAAGACTATAAAAAAAAAACAACGTTAATATTATTCATTTGCCACTTTATTATTAGTGCAAGTGGCGCCTGATTCAATCAAATACTAATAATATTAGGATATTTTTATTTAAGCTCCAGGAGCACGAACCACCACAAACGTTGCTACGTTCTAATGTAGGTATGTACGGTATCTTATCGCCTACTACGAGGTGCACGCCCGCCGGCCGTACAAGGATGCGAGCCATTTTTTAACCGTCGACGCAAAAAAGTGGTGTTATAAGTTTGACGTGTGTGTGTATCTGTCTGTCTGTCTGGGGCAACGTAGCTCCTAAACGACTGGACTGATTATGATGCGTTTTTTTTTATTGAAAGCTAAATTAATCGTGATGGTTTTAGCCACGTTTGATGAAAATCCATCCGGCCATTTATGAAAATAACTGCCTGCCGATGCCGAAACGGTATGAGATATAGAGGTGGTGCTTTCACTAAAATAATGTACACCCTGGGCAAATTTTGGTACCTACAATAAAAAAAATGGGGGCAAAAAAATTTATGTCTGTCGTAGTAAGTACGGATCAAGCGATTTCAATGCAGTTTTTTTTTCTTTGTGTGTAATTTAAAAAGGAAACCTCAAAAATGAAAAAAATATCTCTCGGTCGGGGGACCGAGAGAGAAATTTTATTTTTTTTACATTATTGAAGTTTTTTGAGTTGGGGGTTTCAAAATATTTTTTTAAGTTGTGCACTTTGACGTTGCCAAACAAATGAACCCATGCATCTTAGCCTGGCCCACACCGGCCACCGACCACAAGCACAAAATGCCGCCACCGACCTATTTCCTGTATAGTCCTGTATCCATACTAATATTATAAATGTGAAAGTGTGTTTGTTTGTTTGTTTATTTGTTTGTTTGTTTGTTGGTTTGTTTGTCCGTCTTTCACGTCAAAACGGAGCAACGGATCGACGAGATTTTCGGTATGGAGATAATTTGAGAGCTGGAGAGTAACATAGGCTACTTTTTATCCAGGAAAACTATAAAATAAAAATGGTAATTTTGTATAGAAAACCGTTAAACTGTCATACTTCACACAACTGTCATTTCTTAGCCGCTTCCAAAGAGAAGGTATGTCAAAGCAAAGAGTATGTAATCACTGACATTTTTGCCGCTTAGGATTTCTTTTTTTTTAATAAGTGACATTGTGTCAGGCAGTTGATACGAAGTTCGTGTCCATGAAGTTCGACTTAATACTGAGGTAACTGGAGAGTGCAGTACGAACAATTTTTTGAATACCACAAATAACACAGTGGCTGTCTTCCGTCTCACCTACACTTTAAAAAAATACGTATGGTCATATGAGACAGCTGACAGCCACTCACAGCCACTACATACATAAATGTCAAATTTGCTGGCGACACTTTTTTATTCAGGGTGAGAGCTCCAGTTACCTCAGAGTATTAAGTCAAACTTCATGTTCGTGTCCAATAAAATTTATATGGCAAAACAACGTTTGCCGGGTCAGCTAGTAATAATATAAGTTAGTCGTCACTTGTTTCTTCTTCTAGCTTCAACTGGCGGTGTTTGTGGCTGTCGCGTGTGGCTCGTGTGCGGCGACGGTAAAACGTGCCCGCGCTCACCATGCGGCGCGGTGGGTTACCGCCTTTATACTCGTCTTTATACCGCCTGTACTCGTATGAGTACTAGGAGGAGGTTACGGCGACATGTGTCCGCCCAGCCCCCTCCCGACACATGTAGCTGGATGCTGACGCCTGCTAGCAGCGTCAGAAACTCACTTTGTTCCGCTCCATATTTACATGAGATGAGAGAGATTTTGTAAGTATTTGGCGAAGGCGCACCCCCTGTTACCGCTCCGTTGTTATAGGAACATTCTCGTAGAACCAACACTCCATTATGAAAAGCATCGTAAGTGATTTTTCAGTAAGTAGTCAATTGATAAGCTTGAGGCTGTAATGAGGTATTTGCTTATGTTGGAGCTATTTGTCAGTTGGAAAAGGCAAAGTAAAATTGTGTCACAATCGTAATTAAATAAGAATAGTGTTATATATAAGTAGGTATGTATACGCAAATCTTAAGTCTTATCCCGTACCTGCTGTTTATTAATATTAAAAAACTTTTTATGGATAAAAGTAGGTCGGGGAGACTGGGTACGGTTGAAAGAACGCTTAAACTCGTGAAATATTATTGGTGTGACGATGGTTACAAGGTGAAAAAGACGCGGAATAACGTATTAACCGTGGCCCCACCGTTTTGCCCCACTGGTGGGTCTACAGTTTTTTTCCCCGTAGACCCACTGCAGTAGAGTTTTAAATTATGCTTTTCAATGTGTCAGTTTCCGTGGGACCACGGGTAATCGCCTCAGGTACCCAATTTCTTTTCCCGTAGACCCACTGCACTAGGCATATGCCAAATTTGCATATAATATCCTTATATTTTTTTACTGTAGTCCCACCGCAACGCCCCACTTGACATAAAATTAAATAAAAACTAAAATATAAAAATTTACTTTATTAAATAAAATATAGGTTCTCTTTAGTCCAAAGAAAGAATTAAAAATAAAAATATTATAATTATAAATAATAGGAAAAAATCTTCAATTTCATAGGTAAAGACATATTACAAATTAAAATAAATATACAAATTATTATTATTATTCATACTTTTCCAAACATAAAAGCACTTCGACCGAACAGTAGGACTAAAACTGAAAACTCTATAACAAATAATAAAAGTAGCTATTTTCCAGTTAAAAATTATATTCAGTTCACGGTTCACACAAAACATAAAACAATCTGAGAGATGTCAAAAAATGTACATCTTTTTTCCTTCTAATCTCCTTATCTCGTACACAACAAAGAGATTACAACATCCTCCCACCGCGGAGTTGCGCACGCGCATACATAAAATAGGTACCTACATCTAGAAATATAACCTAACAGGTGACTTAACGTGTCGCCCAGAACGTGTGGTAATGCCGATGGCATCTTTAGCCACGTCTTGCGATGCGGCACGTATCTATGCGTCGTCGGCCATAGACATTTCAAGAGGGTAGATGCACTGCAAAGCCCTCAGTCGGATACCCGAGCTCGTTTTCACTTTCGCGACTCTACTGAAACCGTCAGCGCCTTCAAAGGTTTCCACCACAATGCCAAGTGGCCATTCTGCACGCTTCTTTTCTGTCGCAACAATTACAACGTCTCCTGGTTTTATCGCGGAAATACGTTTAGTACCCTGTCTCTGGGTAAGTAAGCTCAGATACTCGCTCCTAAAACGTTGTTTTAAGTCGGCGCATAGTTTAACAAGATAACGCCACCGAGAACTTAAAATAAGACCGTCAATTAATTCGATGTCTATATTATTTTTTGGAACATTAAATTGCAAAAAATGAGAGGGTGTAAGTGGGACTAAATTCTCTGTACTATCTGCACAGTACGTAAGAGGACGAGAATTAACAATAGACTCTACTTCATACATAACGGTAACTAGCTCTTGGAAACCTAAAGACGCTTTACCTAAAACCCTACGCAAAATTTCTTTAACCGTTCTCACCATGCGTTCCCAAAACCCTCCCCACCAAGGCGCGGCAGGGGGTATGAAATGCCAAACAATTTTGCGTGTATTTTCAGTCACTTCGTCCCAATTAATACTATTCAAAATATTCCAAGCCCCATGAAAATTAGTTCCATTGTCGGAATAAATAGTTTCGACTGTACCCCTTCTAGCTAAAAACCTACGAAGTGCTAATAGAAACTCCTCCGTAGACAAGGATAAACACAATTCTAAATGCACCGCACGATAAACTGCACACGTAAAGAGAGCGATCCAGCATTTTTCTCCCGATCTAAGAATCAAAGGACCGGCAAAATCCACACCAGTAACTTGAAAGGGAGAACCGCATCGAACTCGATCGGCAGGCAAAGGTGGTATAGAAGCTGCACTCGCCTTAACGCTGTATCGCTTACAGACTACACAATTACGAACGGTATCTCGAACTAACTTACGGGACCCAACTATCCAATAGTTTTCTCGCAACTTACATAATAGAGTTTGAGACCCCATATGACAACCTTCTTTATGCGTTTGACATACTAAACGTACAACGACTTTTGAAGAGCTTGGTAACAAAATTGGAGTTATAAAATTATCTGTATCTCCGCTAAGAGCCAAACGCGTCTTAATACACAAAAGATCATCATTGCCTTGAACAGTTTCTAACTTCAATCTTTTCTGAATATCTTCTGTGCTAAAATAGTCAGCTTGGATTACTCTAAATAATCGTCGCTCTGCAACTCTACATTCATCTGTAGACAGATTACCGTGCAATCGCAACTGTACAGACTCGCGACAATTTGAAATAAACCGCAGGCACCAACCTACCAACCGCACTATCTTATTATAGTTCCCAAAATATTCAAACCGCGTAGAAAACAGTTCTGCCTTCTCAGACGTAGATTGTGAACATAAAGATACTTCTGTCGGACTGTTGATAGATTTTAACCACTGCCACCCATATAACCATTTGGGTCCAGCCCACCATTGACCTTTCAAAAGTTCTTCTGGGGAACAACCGCGAGAGGGTAAATCAGCCGGATTAAATTCGCCTGGGACGTGATGCCAATCAACAACATTCGTTCTTCTAACTATCTCGTTAACTCTGTTTTGAACGAAAACATCGAGGCCACTTTGTTTCCTTAACCACGCTAAAACAATACTGGAGTCGGTCCAATAGTATACTTTACATTGTAAATTCAAGCTATCTATAACCTCGCTCGCTAACCTTGATGCAATGAGAGCAGACAAAAGCTCTACTCTGGGAATGGTCATGCGCTTAGTAGGTGCAACTCTAGTTTTAGCAAATAATAGACGGACGGAAACTTCGTGATTATATTCCGTACGTAAAAATATACAGCAAGCATAGGCAGCCTGACTGCCATCACAAAATACGTGCAAACTATTATTGCTGCTATCTATATCGAACGGACTCATCCTACGTGGTATAGAACATGCTTTAAAAACATCAATTTGACTATACCACTTCATAAAACTGTCCTTAAGTTCTACGGGTAATTCCTGATCCCAGTCTATGTTCAACAGCCAACATTTCTGAATAATAAGTTTAGGTACAATGGTAGCCGGGCTAAGAAAACCTAAGGGATCAAAGATACTTTGAGCAACAGATAAAATAAAGCGTTTCGTAATTTTTTCTACTTTAAAAGAAGGCACGTTACACTGTAAAAGATCATGTCGTGGATCCCATTTAAGACCTAACACAGACGTCGAAACAACATCTTCATCCACAAGGCTAGGACCAGTCACCCAACACCTTAACTCAAACTTCCCATCCAACATAATACTCCTTGCTTCTCTAACAAGGTCGTGCATCTCATTCTCGTTCTTTACGCTTAAAACACAGTTGTCTACATAGAACGAGTTTCGAAGCATGTAAGCAGTCGTACAACTATACTTTTGTAGATGGTAAAGAATCGTCGCGGCCAGAAGGTACGGGCTTGTAGTTACTCCGAATACAACACGCCTATGACGAAAAACCTTGATTACTTTAGGAGACTCCTTCACATCTCGCCACCAAAGGAATTTTAAAAAGTCTCTATCCTCATTATATAGAGATATCTGTAAAAAAGCCTTTTTAATATCCGCGGTAACTCCTATTTCATATTTTCGAAATTGGATTAATAAACGTGGGATCAATTCAATTAAATTAACTCCCTTCTCAAGACACGAGTTTAAAGAAAAGCCATTCGCATCTGCTGCGGAAGCGTCAAAAACAGGCCGAATTTTGGTAGTGGCGCTCGACTCCTTAACCACAGCGTGGTGTGATAAATAATGGCCCGCGCAATTATTATCATCATTGACCTCTTCAATAATCCCACTCTCCAACCATTCATTGAAAACATCATCGTAATCTTCTACAATGCCCATACGCGTTAATCGGCTAGTCGTTGATTGCAAACGTTTGAAAGCTAAATTATAGTTAGGACTTAGATCTTTAGTTTTCCAAGGCAACCTGACTTCGTACCTACCTTCCTCGTCTATGCAAATAGTATTCAGGAAAAATTGCTCTACCTCTGATTCGACTGATTTTTGTGCTTTATACTGTGCATCTTCCTTGATACCTAATGTTTCTAGATTCCAAAATTGTTCTACATTACCCAGGCTTAAAGAAGCGTGCAGAGTATTGACGGTATCTCTAGCGCAGTATACACCCACAGATGGCCCTTGAATTGTCCATCCGAGTTTTGTTTCAATCGCCAAAAGATCCTCATCCACACGTTCTATGCGGCCGGTAAGAAGCTTTCCTAGAAAATCAGAACCGATTAATAAACTAACATCAGTATGGTCATCAATACAATCAGTCAAAGTTATTCCTTTTCTTATAAAAAAATCAATAATACTGCCCTGTCTAAGTTTTGGTAGATATCCACAGAGCACAGGCTGTTCTAAAACATTAAGGGCAGGCGGTAAGTGAAACGCGTAAAACAGCTTTCGGGGTTTTAAACTTGTAACATAGAATTATCGACAGAAATAACTTTAAAAAATATAATAGTGAACAGGAAAAGTTACTTTACAATAACACCGTGGAAAATTTTAAATATTTAACTCACGTTAATGGCAAAAAAATCGCAAACTTCACTAAAAACAGCGAAATCAACGTTTTCTGTTTTAAAGATATTGTTAAAGAATAAAAATATTTTTAATAATATTTAATGTTAAATCAAATGGCAATGAAACATAGAATTGATTCACCGCACGATATTTGCCGTTTTTTATTTTATATTGGGAACAATCTGGCTTCAAACATTGTCAATATTAAAGCGCGAATTGCTCATACATTTTCGTATGGAACGCGGAGATAAATAAAATATTGTATAAATACAAGCCACACCGGGGGTAAAATTCAGTAAGCCCGCTGATTTCAAGGTGAGAGCACGTCGCTTTTTCCCAGCTCCTGAGCTACGAAAATTACGAAATCAGACTATCTGTACGCAAACTCTTTGAGCGGTGGTAAAGAAAAGGTAGGTAAAGTCAAATTTTCAAAAATCCGGCGATACCTACCAATATCGGAAGATAATTAGTTTTCCACTCAACAATTTATTTGGTACGTCATCACAACAGATATCTGGTCAAATGCTGGAGCCAGGAAGTGGCTGATGGAACTACTCACCAATTTAATGTAACCACTTCGAGTTTGGGCTTGTTTGAATCGTCTTGATAGAAACTCTAGTGCCAAACAGTTTCGAAGGTCATGCTGGAGTCAGGAGGTGGTTGATGGAACTCTTCAACGACTCAATGTAACCACTTCGAGTTTGGGCTCTTTTGAATCGTCTTGATGAAAACTCTTGTGCCAAGTAATTTCCAAGGTCAAATTCTGGAGCCAGTAAGTGGCTGATGGAACTCTTCATAAATTCAACGTAACCACTTTGAGTTTGGGCTCGTTTGAATTGTCTTGATAAGAACTCTTGAGCCAAGTTGTTTCCAAGGTCTATTGCTGGAGCCAGGAAGTGGCTGATGGAACTCTTCAATGATTCAACGTAACCAGTTTGAATTGTCTTGATGTGAACTCTTGACAAGAAAATAACAACGCAATATTAAAAATATCAAAAAATCCAAGATGGCGGCCAACTTTTTTGTTTATGGGCCGATTTTGATCAAACGCGGTTTATGGTACTATTTTGATAAGAAAACAGCAACGCAATATTAAAAATATTAAAAAATCCAAGATGGCGGCCAACTTTTTTGTTTATGGGCCGATTTTGATGAAACGCGGTTTACGGTACTATTTTGATAAGAAAACAGCAACGCAATATTAAAAATATTAAAAAATCCAAGATGGCGGCCAACTTTTTTGTTTATGAGCCGATTTTGATCAAACGCGGTTTATGGTACTATTTTGATAAGAAAACAGCAACGCGATATTAAAAATATTAAAAAATCCAAGATGGCGGCCAACTTTTTTGTTTATGGGCCGATTTTGATGAAACGCGGTTTACGGTACTATTTTGATAAGAAAACAGCAACGCAATATTAAAAATATTAAAAAATCCAAGATGGCGGCCCACTTTTTTGTTTTTGGGCCGATTTTGATGAAACTCGGGTTTCGGTACTGTTTTGTCAAGAAAACAGCAACGCAATATAAAAAATATTAAAAAATCCAAGATGGCGGCCAACTTTTTTGTTTGTGGGCCGATTTTGATGAAACGCGGTTTACGGTACTATTTTGATAAGAAAACAGCAACGCAATATCAAAAATATTAAAAAATCCAAGATGGCCGCCCACTTTTTTGTTTTTGGGCCGATTTTGATGAAACTCGGGTTTCGGTACTGTTTTGTCAAGAAAACAGCAACGCAATATTGAAAATATTAAAAAATCCAAGATGGCGGCCAATTTTTTTGTTTGTGGGCCGATTTCGATGAAACTCGGGTTTTGGTACTATTGTGTCAAGAAAACAGCAACGCAATATTAAAAATATTAAAAAATCCAAGATGGCGGGCAACTTTTTTGTTTATGGGCCGATTTTGATCAAACGCGGTTTATGGTACTATTTTGATAAGAAAACAGCAACGCGATATTAAAAATATTAAAAAATCCAAGATGGCGGCCAACTTTTTTGTTTATGGGCCGATTTTGATGAAACGCGGTTTACGGTACTATTTTGATAAGAAAACAGCAACGCAATATTAAAAATATTAAAAAATCCAAGATGGCGGCCAACTTTTTTGATTATGGGCCGATTTTGATGAAACGTGGTTTACGGTATTATTTTGATAAGAAAACAGCGACGCAATATTAAAAATATTAAAAAATCCAAGATGGCGGCCGACTTTTTTGTTTGTGGGCCGATTTTGATAAAACTCGGTTTTTTCAATACTCCCTTTAATTCGCAGTGTTGTCCCTCAACAACATATCAAACAAAAAAATATGGCTTAAGCGTCGTATTTTTTAAAAATTATTATACTTGTTTACATTATGGTTGAAACGAAGGGAAACATGTAAAAAAATCTAATTGTCACTTAATGCGCTCAAAGTGACTTTTATTGTAATTCTTAGTCATGATGGCGTCTAGAAATTCTGTTCAAAGGTAAATTATTTTAATTTTAATGGTTTTTATTTCTCAAAATGCGGAATGTACACTGTTTTTCTAAAATAGTGTCCTTACTGAATTTTTTTATGTGTTAATATGTGTTACTTACATTTATAATCACGACTTATGATGTTGAGAACAGGTATGTTGTTCATGAACAACACTGCGAAGTATACAGCAACTTACAAAATGCTTTGTTAGTTGTTCTCTAACGACACTGCCCGTTAGCTAGCGAAAATGTTTTAATAGTATATAACTAAGTTTTTTTGGTTTCCTGAATGTTTTATAGCTCATTTTGCATGATAATCGATTAAGCTTGAGAAAATGTTTAATAATGTTTGTTTATCGATAGCAATTTTGACCGTAGAGAGAATGCTTGTTATTATTCTCCTGTTTGAGTTTCCCTACGGTACAGGCTATCTCTTAGCGAACTGCAGAAGGAGGTTTGTCTGAAAGTGCGCACAGCATTCATTTTTATGGGTTTTAGGCACATTCCTATGATGCGACAGGTCTTATTCAGGGTTAGATTTACCTTCTTTGTATGCGTGAAGCGGTGCCAAACTGGACGCGCATATTCACCCGACGAAATCATAGTGAGAACCCTGTTATTGGGAGGACCTGTGAAAAAGTGCCCCATGATGCTGAAATGAGTCGAAAAAGCAGGTTGTCCTTCAAGCCAAAGATGTACTAATTCTTTGCTTCAAGCTAACTTCTTACTTTGAGTTTTGGCAGTGGTTTTGGTACGATAGAGTCATATTCTGGGAGCAGGCCCCGAGATTACTTATAGTAGTTTTATGTTTGACATTATAGGCAACACATCACAAAACGAGATGTTTCACGCTTTCTTATATAAAATATCAAAACTTGATTCAGTCTTTGATGGATTAGGTCGAAGTGCGTTGTCCTCATAGTCCTCAGACAACATCAGTCTAGCATCTTCGATAGTCTCTGCTAGAGCGGCTTATGCTAGGGCATCAACATATAGAAAGTGAACAGTACCGGAAAGGGTAGTATTTTTTATATTGTCATGGATAATGAATGAGTATTCTTTGATTTTGTTAAGTTATGATAATAAAAGATTAACGAAACAGTAATTTATGTTCCTAATTTCCTTCCTAGAGAAAGGCGCAGTGTTGGTGGTGAACGACATACATTATTCAACCTACATCTTTGAGGGATGCGCAATATCGTTCCTCAACGACATATATTTTCTCGAAAATGGCACATAATATATATATTTTTTTATTTTTCTAGATAGGTTTAATCCATAAATAAAGCGCCTAAATAGAAAAAGTGACGAATTTTGAGATTTTTTTTTCTGCGAACTAAAGGGTTAATACTCAATACTCAATCATTTTATTGCATACCACAATGTAAATTAAGATGTGACGATTTTGTACTATTTTGACAAAAAAACCGTTCTTAACACAATGTAAAAAAATACAAATGGTCAAGATGGTGGCCGTTTTTTGTTTTTGTTTCTCTCTTTTCGCTTATTAAAATGTAACAGGTTTTTATTTGAAAGCTTGAGACAGAGTCAAGTATCATCATCATCATCATGTCAAGTAAAAGATTTAATTATTTATTAATTTGCTTTAACACAAGCACAGTAAATTACGACGTAACATCCTTCGTAATTTACTGTGTTTTTGACAGCTGTAAACTCTATTTAAAAAAAAAAAAAGTAAATAAAATAATAATTGATATTAAGTTACAGAGTTTGAAAATAATGATTGTGACATGGGATGATTTTGATATATAGACGAAGGCGCTTTAAAGGTAAAGAAATATGAATCGGCTTATTTCCAATCTGAATATTTTTCTTTAACAAAACTTCAACCCATTCAAACGTCAGGAGTAGGTTAAATTTACCTTGCAAAATTTCATGGCAGACAGACAGACAGATACAATTATAGCTGCAACTAAATAAAACATGTAATATATTTTATTTTGATACTTCTAAAATGCTAACCATAGTGAAAAATAAATATATGTAGCTTTCTTCCGCAAATAATCGCAAAACTTGCACCTTCACCGATCACACTACTCTACACGTGTTTCGCCCCAACCCGGGGCATCCTCAGGAGATGTTTGTCCGTATGCAATCCAGCACCGAATGGTTAGGGACTTCCGCCAAGTGACGCCTGATTCAATCAAATGCTAACCATAATTATTTATTTTATTTTATTTCGCAATACACCAAAATGTACCTGCCACATTTTAATTTTGTTACAACCCTTCCGTAATTACGGAAATACCTATGCAGACGTCGGTATCAACTAACTTCAAGGGCGTTGGCCTACTATATAAAAAATGGTTATACTGTGGTAATTGTAACATTTATGTATATATAAATGCGTTGCTGTTTTCTTGTCAAAATAAAACCAGAAACTGAGTTTCATTGAAATCGGCCTGCAAACAAAAAAGTTGGCCGCCATCTTAGATTTTTTATACTTTTAACATTGCGTTGTTGTTTTCTTGTCAAAATAGTACCAGAAACCAAGTTTCATCAAAATCGGCTCACAAACAAAAAAGTTGGCCGCCATCTTGGATTTTTAATATTTTTAACATTGCGTTGCTGTTTTCTTGTTAAAATAGTACCAGAAACTGAATTTAATCGAAATCGGCCAGCAAACAAAAAATTTGGCCGCCATCTTGAATTTTTATATTTTTAACATTGCGTTGCTGTTTTCTTGTCAAAATAAAACCAGAAACTGAGTTCCATTGAAATCGGCCTGCAAACAAAAAAGTTGGCAGCCATCTTGGATTTTTTAATACTTTTGTTCAGTACACCCCTGCCTATACCGCGGAATCAGCTAGCGCAGTGGAAGCTGGTATTACTAATATAGACTCCGGACAAAAAACTAGGTTTCAGCGGGGATGTAAACTGAACAATTGGACTGCGATACACAGCGGAGAGAATGTCAAGTAAGGTGAGGTTACATACGGGTCTGTGTGTCGAACGTCTCCAAGGCAGAAGTGGTGTAAGGGAGCGCGCGCGCCCCTGGGGTCCTTTCTTCTGCAGACCTTACCAATTAGTCACCTTACTCACAACACAAATAACAGCGTTCCCAAGGCACTGGGCGCTTCAGCAATAGATACACAATGACACACACGGGGGAGCCTCTTTTATTACGATTTACAGTCCCGACAAAAAGCGCGTGGTGGACAATTATCCTTCTTTCAAAACTCCGCGACCAGCCCGATGGATGGCGTCAAAACCTTGGTCGTACAAAACGGGATCACATAGATAATTTAAGATTCAATTCAAATTCGATATGCCAGGCATATTCAACGCGAGCGATTTTTAACAAATTCAGCAAAATTAATCCGACATCTTGTCACAAGAATTTCAATCAAGTGTCACTGTCAACTTCAAGTGACAGCCAAATGTCAATTTGACGTGACATTAGAGACGCGTTCAGAAACGTCGATCTTTTCCGAACAACTTTTAATATTGTGTTGTTGTTTTCTTGTCAAAATTGTACTAAAAACCGAGTTTCATCAAAATCGGCTCACAAACAAAAAAGTTGGCCGCCATCTTGGATTTCTAATATTTTTAACATTGCGTTGCTGTTTTCTTGTCAAAATAGTACCAGAAACTGAGTTTCATCGAAATCGGCCTGCTAACAAAAAAGTTGGCCGCCATCTTGGAATTTTTTATTTTTGACATTGTGTTGTTGTTTTCTTATCAAAATTGTACCAAAAACCAAGTTTCATCAAAGTCGGCCCGCAAACAAAAAAGTTGGCCGCCATCTTGGATTTTTTAATATTTTGAACATTGCGTTGCTGTTTTCTTGTCAAGAGCTCTCATGAAGACAATTCAAACGAGCCCAAAAATGAACTGGTTACGTTAAATCGTTGAAGAGTTCCATCAAACACTTCCTGACTTGAGCATCAGATCTTGGAAACTACTTGGCACAAGAGTTCTTATCAAGACAATTCAAACGAGCCTAAACGCGAAGTGTTTATGTTGAATTGGTGAAGAGTTCCATCAACCACTTCCTGACTCCAGCATCAGACCTTCGAAACTACTTGGCACAAGAGTTCTCATCAAGACTATTCAAACAAGCCCAAACTCGAAATGTTTACGTTGA
This sequence comes from Crambus lathoniellus, assembly GCA_949710035.1. Lineage (NCBI taxonomy): Eukaryota > Metazoa > Arthropoda > Insecta > Lepidoptera > Crambidae > Crambus > Crambus lathoniellus. The sequence goes on from OX453296.1 coordinate 38,514,292, forward strand.
ATTGATGAAGAGTTCCATCAGCCACTTACTGGCTTCAGAATTTGACCTTGGAAACTGCTTGGCACAAGATTTCTCATCAAGACGATTCAAATAAGCCCAAACTCGAAGTGTTTACGTTGGATCGTTGAAGAGTTTCATCAACCACCTCCTGACTCCAGCATCAGACTTTCGAAACTACTTAGCAGAAGAGTTCTCATCAAGACTATTCAAAGAAGCCCAGACTAGAAGTGTTTACGTTGAATTGATGAAGAGTTCTATCAGCCACTTACTGGCTCCAGAACTGGACCTTGGAAACTACTTGGCACCAAAGTTTTTATCAAGACCATTCAAATGAGCCCAAGCTCAAAGTGGTTACGTTGAATTGATGAAGAGTTCTATCAACCACTTCCTGATTCCAGCATCAGACCTTCGAAACATTTTGGCACAAAAGTTATCATCAAGACGATTCAAACGAGCCCAAAATCGAAATGGTACGTTGAATTGTTGAAAAGTTCCATCAACCACCTCCTGATGACTCCAGCATCAGACATAGGAAACTACTTGGCACAAGAGTTCTCATCAAGACTATTCAAATGAGCCCAAACTCCAACTGGTTACGTTGAAATGCTGACGAGTTCCTTCGACTGTCTGTAAGATGCTGCATCAGCCCCCAGATGGCAAACATGGCAAATCAAACGCATCAAATACGTAAAGTTACTTTCTGACAAAAAAAAAGTTATTAATTTTTTTAATTTTCTGAATTACATTTTTTCGTGCTAGGGCGGAGATGTTTGTGTGCGTGAAGGCACACATATACAGATTAGCTTCGTCAATACCTACGCGCTGGCTTACAGCCGGCCCTTAAGCGTGCAACTAAATACTTTGTCCAAGCTAGAAACATTAACTTTGTACTCTTTGTAAAGACGTTCCTTAGTTGCAGCTCCACTAAACAAGTTTTGACTCATAATTTGCTCGTTTATAGGTTCCAAATTCAAACGATTTACCACATCGGACTTTATAAAGGACCTCTGAGCACCTGAGTCAAGCAAAGCTCGAATTGGTATAACTTGGTCACCGCAGGAAATATTTAATTTCAGAGTTTGCAGCAAAACAGTTCTTTTTGCGCTAGCTTGACATAAAATCGTGTCTGCACCCCTGCCGCTTGCAATCTCTTTATTTTCCTTGGGAACTGAGTCTTTCGCCTTCGAAATTTCGTTACACATTATAGTATAATGCCGTTTTTCACATAAAACACATTTCGGATACTTCCTACAAGTTTTAGCAATGTGACCTTTTCTAAGGCAAATCACACACGCACGATGCTTCTTTAGAAAGTCTTTCCGCTCATCTAAACTCATTTTCATGGCCATCGTGCACTCTGAACTTGCATGAAAGTCTTTATCGCACCATACGCAAGTCTGTGGTTGTTCCTTACTCTTACTGTCACTCTTTTCCTTAACAGAAGCTGTCAAACAAGAAGAACTAGGTACATTCGGATTACCGAGAGTGGAGTCGAAATGAGCTATGCGAATCCTTTCCTCTGACTCAACTTCAAATTTTAGAAAATCCAAAAGTTGCGATAACGGCTTTTCTTTTCTTTCGGTGCGAAAATTCGAACGGTTCCAAGCTCGCAGCGTTTCATCCGGCAGAGCTGATTCAACCATAGGGTATAATAAAGCCGCATACCGATTCTCCGTTAATCCAAGAGACTCAAGAGCTAAAATCTGCGTCATCAACTTGTCATATAAAGATCTTGTCGACACCTTAGATGCACCTTTCGAAATAACTAATTGGAGCAGTTCTCGAACGTAGTAATCTATTATCACATCATCCCTTGCAAATCTTTCGCGTAATTGACCGATGGCTTTTTCATAATTTTCACCACAGGGTGGGAAACTCTGTACCAATTCTCTAGCTGGGGAGCCCCGTTCCATAGCTTGTAATAAAAAGTGCATCTTGTCATCATTGTTTAATTCCTGTTCCTCTTCATGAATTTTTCGGAATTGAGCCCAAAACCCAAGCCAATTTTTAATTTGACCGTCAAAGGTAGGTAGTTCAAATTTCGGTAACTTCAAAAATCTATGATGTGGCTTAGATGCCGACCCACACCCACCTGAAAATGAGGCGTCACCAACTCTTCTGACCGTTTCGCTAGATTTGACATCGGGAGAGTCAGGACGATAAGGGTTAATAAAAACATCACCCGCTGACGTATCACGTACCACGTTTTATTGTATGCGTCAGCACCTTCAATGTCTCTGTCCATGGCGGCCTCATCCCGATCTTCGTTGTCGAGCCATAGGGTCAAGATGTTATTGTCAATTCGCTCCAAATCGGTATGATGTTTACTTAATTTTTCGTAAGGAGCCGATATTAGATTTTTTTCATCGGCGTCCATTGCTGCTTCCAACTCTTGGGCGCAAATAGTGAACAGGCGCCTTAAAATTTTCCGTTCTGTTTTGCACCGATCCATTGCAGTTCGTAAATAAAAACGGTCGCCACAATAAAACTGAAAACTCTATAACAAATAATAAAAGTAGCTATTTTCCAGTTAAAAATTATATTCAGTTCACGGTTCACACAAAACATAAAACAATCTGAGAGATGTCAAAAAATGTACATCTTTTTTCCTTCTAATCTCCTTATCTCGTACACAACAAAGAGATTACAACAAGGACCACGGTTAAAGTCAGTTTTGTTTCAATTCCCCGTAGTCCCACTGTGAAACAGTGAGTCTAAGGGGAATAAAAATTACCTATGAACCCACCAGTGGGTCATAGCGGTGGGGCCACGGGTAATACCCGGGAATTCTACTCCCGCATTCTACACACGTATGACAGAAAAAATATTAATCATGCAATTATCTACCAATATCGCTTTTTCAGAAATGGTTAATCTTGGAATAAAAATGTAAGATCAATCCTTACACTTTTATTCCTAATAACCATTTCAGAAAAAGTGAGATTTTCTTATCTTCCATAGTTTGACTGAGTTCGGGTTCTGCATCGGATACTCCAAATCTTGATTTTTTAGATATCAAAAGAAAGGGCCAACCACGCTGAATATATTTTTAAAGACAACATACAAATAACTTAGAGTTTGGCTGGTCTCTTATGGTTTCTGCACAGAATTATCAGGTGATTAGTTATCCTACTCAGCACTGATATTTCAAGATTCTAGTTTTGATAGTTTTCCTTAATATGGGAATTAAACCCTCCAAATTTCAGGTCTCGAGGTTGAGTCCTATCTGACGTTTAGACGAATAATGAATGACTAATTCGCGAAATGACTACATAGTCAACAAATGACCAATTCTCGAAATGTACAATTCTATAAACGACCGATTCTACTATTACGGATTTCTTTATTGAATGAAAATAGTACTTTTGTTAGGAAATTTAGAAATACAAAAAATGAAATGCAATACCTACCATTAACAAAACAATACCTAAGTATTTTGTAAAAACTTCGTTTTTATGACAAGCTTTGTTGTTGATTGTAGGTACTTTAATATTGTATTATCATCCAAACCAAACCTGTGTGCAAAGTTTCAGCTCAATCCGACACTTGGAAGTGGGTCAAATTTAGCTTGCAATATTTCACCCGAACGGACATACATACATACATACACTGCAAGTTAAATAAAAAAACTTGTAAAAAAGCAGTCATTTGTAGAATCGGTCGTTTATAGAATTGTAGATACCTAAGACATTCCGAGAATTGGTAATTTGTAGACTATGATTGTAGTCATTTCGCAAATTAGTAATTAGTCGACTAAACGCTGAGTGTCTATCTGATGACTCTGAGGAGAAACCGCAAGAGAACGCAGCAGAGATAGCAGTGCTATAGGCGTTTATCTTGAAATTGTGTCAACCGTACCCAGTCTCCCGTACCTACCTACACGGGTATCATATTATTTAAAACTTACACTTATAATAGCTACCTACTCCTCCCGTTCCCAGTCACCGACAAGAGGAAATTCAAGGAAAACCTTATAAAACCCGAAAACTGTAATTTTCATTGATTTGAAATATGTTACACGAACTGTGATCCGTAAAAAACATTGTTAGTAGGTAATTTAATCATTTGATCATAATTTGTAAAGTTAAAACTCAATTGATCTTCACGGTGACTGATACATATGCCTAGATGCATAATAGTTCCTGGTCCACGACACTTAAGGGCCCCACATGCGATCAGTCCGCTTGCCGTCCTAGATCGGATCGGCCGTCTGACGTTTGAGACCTCCATCGGCCGCACATCGTAAACTTTGACAATTACTATACTTTTAAACATGGTGCTGGAAAATTTCAGCCAACCCTCTCGCGATTAATTTAATTAACACATAGAAAGTACGAATGTTATTTAAAATACCTACCTACTTATTACTGATCCGTTAAATAGATTGGTGAAAGTCGACCCTAATTCGTATCATATACTTTAGCAATATGAAAATAAGTATATTAAGACCACAACTTGACATAGAAAATAATTAATCAAAACTTTGAGTAAAAAACTAAACCTGTAAAAAAAAGTAAATTACTTACCCACTTAATACCTAGGTACTAACATACAAAAATAATAAAAAACGGAGTTCAATTATCTCTTTATCACAAATGAATCTCTTTATCACATTAATACTTTATCACAAATGTTCACGCTACAAGAAAGCGTAAAATAAATCGCATAAAAGGTAAGTAAGTATACCAATATAAAGGAAAAATTCAGTCTAAATAAAAATGCAAAAAAAACATACTTATATTGGACACCATCACACACATTGATCCAATACCAAAGGCACTAGTATTATGGAAATTGAAAACAACGATTTCCACATATACCCAGATCCGAGGAAATATTGAAAAGTTCGTTTTCAATATTTACCCGACAGACCTCTATAGATAACGGCACACCTTGAAAACCGGTGCGTACACCACTCGGCACACTGAGATCGTTAGTTCAGTATGGTTTAGTCGAATCTTCAAGTTTTTTTTAATTCCCCTGTTTTAAGAAAATCGCTCGCAATAATCAACAGCTTTGTTCACTTACATTACAGCAATAAATGTGTTACCTCAATAACATCGCTTGGCAACAGAGCGCCATACACCCCGCCAAAGCTCCTGTGCGTGACCCCAAACAAATCATACCGGTTTATATAACAACAATGCTTTCAGTACATTGGATATTTCGATGTTCGCCATGAAGCCTACATGAGTGTTTATATTAACATACAAAGTTTAGATGCGAAAGGAACCACCCTTTTAGGGGTTGTGTTATTAGTATAAGCAAAAGGCATAAAGTTCCCCCTTGTGAGACGACGTGGTGTGCATACAATGGAGTTCGCGCATTGATTTTGAGTTAAATATCACCCCTTTGCCTCCTTGCATTGTTGGAGATTGGACGTGTACAAACATAGTGACATAAATTATTGTTACCGGTTCTTTTATCGCACTATGATTATCATTAGTCAGTTGCAGGGCCTTGTAAATGCTCTTTACAGCAGTGTAACTTGAACATCTTGTAGGTACTTGCGTTCGTCGGAAGATTTAATAAAATACATTGTACAAACAAGTTCTACATCATGACCTTGGGCGCGCAATTATCTTGTATGTAATTACAAATTGTTAGGTTGATATGCTGGCATCTACACTTAATTTCATTTTAACCGCTTCTACACAAATAGATGTTTTCTGAAATAATATTGTAGAATCTGATTGTCGTTCATAATAATGTTTAACGTTTTTGCAACGAACAAAGATTTGAATTCCACATCAAAAATCTGCAGAAAAACCACTATAAGTAAGTAGGTACCTATACCTAATTGACTGTCTCTTTTGTATAAATTCTACCAATTTTAGAAACGGTCGCAGACTGTGATGATATCCCAACAAAATAGTCGAATAAAACTCATTCATATAATTGAATTATAGATTATAGTGACAACTGACGAAAGAGTTAACGTTCGAATAAGTTTTAAAGAAAACTTTTCCAAATTATGATTTCACGAGTGGTCACGTAAAATATATTTAGGGACAGATCACTCCGCCGTACATCCGGTGGGTATTATTCAAATAGCATTAATGTCGTGTACCAAATTACCTGCTTTGAACTTTGTTTGTCAATAGGGTAATCTGTAAACACAAACTGTTAAAATCCGCTCTTTGACGGTGATCGAGAGCGAAGTTTGTTCAGGTGCACCCTTTCACAATAACGATCTCCGTTTTAAACCTCTTCAATTTTATTTCTTTACCTAGGTTAGGTACAGTCACGAGCAATATCATGCTCGTGAACGGGTGCCACCAGTGAGATGGGTCTGTTCCTGACTGCTTGTCTCAAAATAGGCTCATCTGTTTTATGTTTTATTGGCTTGTATGGCACTGCTTATTACTAACTCTGTGTTCTTAAACTATTCAAAGTTTCATTACCTTTGTTAAGTATTCATTTTAATATTTTATTCGCTACTTTTAAATACTTTTAAAGTTTGTTGGTGTGTATTATAAAGAAACTACCTTTTAGATGTCTAGTTCCTAAGTTATTGAAAATTATTTACTGCTATGATTACTGGATTCTTTATTTTGTTTCTTTATTTAAGAGTGATGGAAAGTGACCTTACATAATATATTACTTATGTTATAGTCACTTTTTAATTTGTCGACTCTATATGAAATATGACAGGGAGAAAAAAATTGCCCTTGGCGAGTTTCTTGCCGGTTCTTCTCGTTATAATTACAAGGCCTCCCGCCCGTAGGATTTGCGAACCGATTGCTTAGCTTCATTGACGTTCACAAGCGCTGTGCCTAAAATGAATAAATGATTTGAATTATTGAATAATAATATGTAAACAACATAGGACCATGTCTTATTATACGATATTAATAATTAATTATTCTACTTAAGACAGATAGTTTTGTTTCAGAACACGGCAATGTGCCAAAGTTCTATGAATTATTTTTGCTTGTAACTGTACAACCATTTCTTTTGTCGATTACCTAAGACATCTGTTTCGGTTATGAAATGTACCTTTCAACATAAAATCAACATCACCTTTGAATTTTGATTGGTAAGTACCTACATTTTAATTGTCTGGATAAACCCAAAATTATTGTGTGAAATTCATTATTGTAAACATGTACACGACCAGCAATGCTGCATGTATTTAAAAAACCTTTATTTTGAAAAGTAGACCATTAAAAATACTTAACGACGCGTCGCATGGAGCAACGCCGCAACGGCAAAATCCCATAGGCTTAGTAAGAGTCAACTCCACTGAAAAAAATACAATATGCTCGCTCACATTGCTTTGTCCTTTTATTCATATTTAATCTCCAAAGCGTCTACAAAAAACAATGATTTCACGGTACAGCATTAACGCATGTAGGCATAACAGAGAGCCGAGAGAACCCAAAGCAAACATAAGGCCATATATTAAAATGTTGTCAATCCTATTTACAGACATTTTACTCTGTGTTTATCTTATAAATCTATTGTGTGCAGTGCGGTCGAAATTATGGGATTTTGTGTCAATATTGACGCTCAGCGGGTTTGTCGGTCGTTGCATTTAACACGTCCCACCGGCCTGTAAGTAAAAAGGAGTTTGCATACCGTGGACGCTAGATGGCGCTACGTGGGGCGTTACAGCTTTGTATCGTGGCTACTTCAATGACTTCAATGAGTGTAACGCAGATTACGCTTCCCACGTTTAATTCAAACTGAGGCGATAGATGGCGTTACGGCCCACGCTGCTCTACATGGAATTCGGTGTAACAATAATATTCGAGAAATAGTACCTACTTTGTCACGAAGACTAAATAAAACTTACCTTAATCCTCCTTTACTTATCTTACGCTTCACATTTGATAATATTTCTCGAATATGATAATATATTCGATAATATGCATTAATCGATAATATTTCATCCTGAGAGTTTTTATTATAATATTATAAAAATATAAAATTAATAAGCAAGTAGGTACTCTTATTTCAAGAATTGTAAACTAATAATACCTTTGTCATCTGTCTGTCTGCGCCATGGGTCATGGCTCATTCTTCTTATTCATCCATAGGTATAGACAGGCCAGTGCCCCAGCAGTGGGGACATTAAATGGCTGATGATGATGAAGATGAATACCTCTGTCTCGACATAAGTGTTTACAATCAAAACGAACGTGTGGTTGTTTGGCTGTCATGATAAATTAATTCGTACAGTAGCGGGTTCGATTTAATTTGTTTCAGAGGTAAGGATAAGGACCTAAGTATTGATTAAGTTTATTTTTTTGTCAAAAAGAGATTAAATCTCTTTTTTGCCAAAATAATTTTGTCTTTGGTATGACACAAATTTTATCTGTACGACGATTTTCTTTCGAAAAGTAAGGTGTTTTAAGCGGTAGGTTAAAATGAAATTTTCTGTCAAGGATATTCCAATTTCAAAATTTTGTATGACTGGTTATAGTAGGATAGGCTGTGGTGTAGGTTTAAAAGTGGCTACGTGGTTGAGCCAAGAATACTCCCTTGAGGAACTCCATGCGAGATTGAAAGTACATCACTGCTATAATGACCTATTTTAGGAAATCAAGTTCTTCAGATCTCTCTGTAATAATGCAAGGCAAGATGGTTTGAGGTTTGAGGAATCGTACCAAACGTCTTGGCGAGATCTAAAATGATTGTGTGAACCTTTTTATGATTATTTAGTTATTTTACAGTGAATTGCATCCGATGTGCACTTCTTCTGTTGGAAACGAAATTGTTGTTGCTGACATAAAACGGTCTTGGGTGGGTTTTTATTACTCTGATATTAACTAGCCGTTCCAAAAATATATCTAAGTAGGGCAGGCGTACCGGTTTTGGCCACTGTACCGGTTTTGGCCACTGTACCGGTTTTAGCCATTTTTGATAAAGGCAATTAAAATAAGGTATTTTAAGGTAATAATAACAACCGTTAGAATTCCTTATGTCATACGATTTTTTGTATGAAAATTTTAAGAAATTTCTTTTGGATGAAATACTTTATAAACCTTTGTTTTTTACAATTAAATTGTTGTTTTGCAATTGTCTGGTTTCTAGCGCATTAGAATATATTGATTTTACCTAGGTTAGGTTTTGATTTTTCGCAATACTTACAAAAGTTTAACTATCAGTAAGTGGCCAAAACCGGTACATTTGGCACCTCTCACACATTGTGTGTAATATAAAAAAACTATTTTACTTTTATAAATTTGAAAAATGTACCTTTAAAGGTAGATAAATTATCTATAATTTAAGATATAATTTGTGTCTTAAATACCTAAGACCATTTAGTACTTAGTGCTTAAAAGTCAAAAAATCCTTAAAGTGGCCACAAAGGGTACCTCTGCCCTATATCTTATGTAGAATTTACGTAGAAATGTTTTCCAGCTAATTAAGTTAAGTATTAATTGTTGATCGAATCTTTAAAAGATTTTAATACGATATTTCTTTACATCATTAAGTGGCCGATTTTTATCGCCTGGATAAAATGATTCGTCTGAAAAGCAATTATTGTCATTCATATCTCTCTTGTTTTGAGAGTGACATTTACTTTGGTTGGTTATTAATTTAACTGACTGATAGTTTTATATGAGGATTGAAAAATCAGCTCTTAAATAATGCGGACGTAGTTAATTTTCAATATTGACAGTTTTCATAAATTAACATAACGAAAAATTGACATTCTATGTATTAAAGTTGTAGATTTAGATTTCGCAAATATCTTTAAAAAGAAGAGATACTTCTTCGAAATTACGTAATTTTAAGTTAAAAAATAAATGGTTCAGTACATTAGTATTTCTAATAAATTAGAGATTGGAAGAAATAAAATCTTACAGAAATAGATATTGGTCTTTTGTTCACATCTTCACACTATATTATAACCTTTTTATTTAGTTTCACCTGTTGTATGGGAGCACCCCCTTAAATATTTATTTTATTTTATTATTTATTTTAAAAGTGAATATACAACTAAATTCAAGCGTCTTCCTGTTACCGTTATTAATATGGAGCAAAAAACGGCAATACTTTGCTGTATGGGAGTCTCCCTTAATTTATTTATTTTATTCTGTTTTTAGTACAGGGTGTCTCATAAATACCCAACTATTTCAAGGTACAAAAAAATATAAACAACAGTTGTTTTAAAGATTTTATTAGTAAAAGTCAAAACGAAAATATTTTTTGTTTTAAATATTGTCGTACAGATGACGTCCGTTGCATTCTCGGCATTCCTCTAATCTCAGATGTAATGTAATCGGTTTCCGTAAACTTTCTGCAGAAGAGGTCTGGAAATAGACGCGTTTTTTTCTGTAATGCTGCTTCTTAATTCTAACAAAGTATGTGGGGCATTGTCTTACACATTCGCTTAAAGGTAACACCCAAAAAATCGCATTGAGTAAGGCCCGGGCTCCTAGGTGGCCATGCGATGTCTGGCACCCCTCCTCGAAATGACTTTTTCTGTGAACAATTCGTGTATAGCTTCTATCGAGTTGTTGGTTGTATGGGACGTGGCTCCATCTTGTTGAAACCAAGCCCCCCGGTTGTAATGTGAACATTCTTAAAGCTCGGAATGAAGGAAGTTGTGGATCATGTCTACATAACGCGCCGAAGTTACAGTTACTGATCTGCCCCTTGCGTCTTCAAAAAAGTATGGTCCAATGATGCATTTTGCCGACATAACCGCTTTGGGTCTATGCAATGGACGTTGGTGAAGCACGGTTGTATTAGACTCTCCCCAGAACACAGATAAGATAATAGTTACTACGTAACAGATAAATCACTCCTATACAAAAGCTAAAATACCTTATATTAGCCTACAAAAGACGCAGCAGGAAGAAATGTATCCTACGGACGCGCGTCGAGAGTCGAGATTCCCGCGTACACCGCGTGAGTACGTCATTGAGCGAATTGTTAGGGTTATACAAAGAAAATAAATTAAACAAAGTGGCTGAAGTGAAACTAAAATTTTACTATTTGTGAAAAATGCAATAAAGTAAATGTGAGGTAATCGATAGAATTAAATTTGCTTTAATTTTATACAGTGATCTAAGATACTTAGCGGTAGGCACATAGCATAGCGCGTAATCTTGAACGAGTGACGGGAGCCTGCCCAGAAACGGCAAATTTGTCGATTCAAATACCCGTCTATGTGGAAATGAGCTTCATCAGCATCAGTGAAGAAGATGTTCTCGTAATTAACGAATCTCTCTAACATTGTCTTGGCAAAATTCAGTCTTAAAACATAATCAGATTCATTTAGTGACTGCACGACCTGAACTTTGTATGCCTTTAGATGCAAATGTACGGTTGCTCTGGATAGTCCTAATTGAGCTCGACGTTTCCTAATGCTCAATCGAGGTTGACGGCGCACGGAGTTTGCCACAAACTCAATGTTGTCTGACGTTCTTGCACTTCTAGGACGTCCAGATGGCTTACTTCCTACTCCTCGCCAATATTCCGCAAATGATAGTGGAGTCGAAAAAAAAGTCGCGCGCGAATGAGAGAGTGACCGTTCTCAAAAAACGCGCGCACGCTAAAAGCGCGGTGCTCTCCCGTGTACGGCATGATAGCTTCGATCATAATAATATAAACCCATGATGGCAATAAAAAATGTAAGGACCGAACTTACAAATGACACTAGTTTAATTTTGTTCCCGCGCTTTTTATGCGTTCCGTTTCACGCTCAAAATTTGTTGGATTTTTATGAGACACCCTGTATTTATTGTTATAGCGGCAACAGAAACACTAGAGCATCTGTGAAAATTTCAACTATCTAGCTATACTATCACGGTTCCTGAGATACAACCAGCACGCGTAGCATGACCAACCCGAGAAGAGTTTTGTCTACCTCGAAAGGCTAGAGTCGAACAATAATAGGTTTGTCTACGATGAAATGTCAGTTTTCGTTTCGATTCGATGTAGACAAAACCTTTCTCGAGTGCGTCATGCTACCCGTGCTGGTGACAGACAGGCAAACGGACAGTGGAGTCTTAGTAATAGGGTCCCGTTTTTACCTTTTGGGTACGGAACCCTAAAAACATAAAATGTATTTTGTTATAGGTACCTACCCTACCTAACTAAAACTCCACTTTGCCATTTCGCTACAAACAATAATCTTTCTTTGTACCTATCACTAAATATCTTGCCATTGAAATTCTCAAAGTTTCGTTGGAGCTTTTTTTTATAGAACTAGGTATCTAAAATATCATTTAATAAATTACAAACAAACACTATACCTATTCTTGCTCTCTACCACTATTATGCTTCGGAAATTCTCTTTTAAGTTTCTTTGGAGCTTTTGTGCGATTTTAATGTGCGGAGGGTAAATTGGAAGTCGTTTCGAACAAAGAGTTATTCGGTAAAAATGTGGTACGTTCGAAGAACTTTCCGGTCGACCATATTTCGGTGACATTAGCTTGCCAACAACCTTTGCTGAAATGCTGACGCTAATGTTCGTACGTGCGGTAAAAAACCGCTAGCAATTATCGCCTTTAATTGGTCAGTTGGGAAATTCCCCAATTGTTCGTAGGTATATGCTGGCTCTGCTGGGATGTCATTAGTGAACCCAAGCCTTTCTAATGCCTAACCATTGTACAGCTGGTAATGAGCAAGCAAATGACTTCGCCACTGTTCGTATTATTGAATAGTCAGATTCTGGTATTAATGGTATTAAGGTGGCATTCTTTTATGACTATAAATAGGTAATTTTAGGAGTTTATCTAGAATACTTATTACCGTTTTTACAAACGTTCTTGTTAAAATAGTTTTCTGAAACAAACATTTTTTTTTCTTATACAAAAATAATTAAATTATTCTGTGGAACCTTCGATCAACAATAACACATGTTCTGATCGAAGTGTGTAACTCGATTTTGTTCAGTAAATTTTTCTCGAGAACTGTTTGACAGTGGTTCAGGCACCGTTTTAAAGTGCGGCCAGACATTGTAAAAGAAGGCGTTTAATCTAATGCGAAAGAACTCGAGGACAACAGCTAGTTATTTATCATACCACCGACATTTAGGTACATTTCACCACCGACATTTGACGTGTTCCTGTGGAGACCAAGACGTCAATGAGAAGGTCAAAGAGTTACGCGACGTTGTTTCATGAGCTAACGTTATTAAGCAAATAAACTAAATAAAAAAAAATTAAAAACCCTATACAAAAAAAAGGTAAAAATAACCCACTGCAAGGTATAGGTAGATCCCTTGGCTGCAATGATAAATAAAAGAGCTTGTTTTTCCCGTTTTAGTGGTAATTTTTTTGCAGTCGGGTTTTTATGATTTTGTAATAATGTTTAATTATTTTAGACTTTTTACCGTTCATAATCAATATATATCACCTTTCTTTAGTAAGAACTTACTAACTTAAAAATTAGTAAGTTCTTTTTACCCAACTGCGGCGAAGCCCAAAAGGAGGGTAATGTATTTGACCTGCATGCATTTTTTGATATTGTAATAAAAAAAATCACGCCGAGACGAGAATATGCCATCCAAAAACCGCCTTCTGATTTTTTTTATGTAAGTACCCAGTGGCACTCGCGCTATCAAGACGTATCTAACTACTTAATACGTTAAAATTCTTCAGATCGTTTAGGCTGTAGAAAGAAACATAAATTTACACAATTACGAACATACTCTCGAAAAAATCATAACTGTCTTTTTGTCGCAGTCGGGTAAAAATAAAACATCCAAAAGCAAGCACGTTTCAAGGTTTGTATTAGGGGACTATTCGTCGTGTATGCAGTCATCTCGCCCCCAGTTGTTTGCAATCGTGTGATTTATCAAAGTTGTCGGATCAGTACTGTCAAAAGGTTTTGAGGTCATCCCATCACCGATACAGGAGAGATGAACAAACATTACGCTGTTCCCTAAACATCTTTAACGAGAATTTTTCATTTTTATTGAGCAAACATAAGTTTTCGTACTGATTTTTGTAATTTCATTATGTATTTGTTGTATAGTGGGTAGGTAGTTACCTATCTAACTTTAAAAAAATGAGTTTTTATTTATTTCAGAAATGTTAAAAAATTAAGGGAATCACAAGTAATAAATAGAAATGTATGAACATTGTAAAAGTCAAAGAACTAGGTAGTATAAGTTAATAGAATGGGAATCCTTACTAATTTATAAAATGCGAAAGTTTGTGAGTATGGATGTTTGTAACTATTTCACGCAGAAATTACTAAACGGATTTACTTGAAATTTTCGACACAGATAGTAGATAGCCTGGATTAAATCACAGGATTAAAATAAAACTGGCCATCTCTGGCTGGAGAGATTTATAAAAAGTGATGAAATCTCTCAGTAAAGCCAAGCCATAGATATATAGATTATTGATATAGCTAGGTTTTATAATGACTTGGTCGTTGACGTGTGTCCACCAACATGATCAACAAAATGATCAACGTCCAAGTCACATAAAATCTAAACTATATGAATAAAGAAATCGCAGTAAGGAACATTAGAGTTGGCTTGCTGTACTGAGAGATTTCATCACTTTTTATAAAGAAAATAAGCAGCTCCAGCGAGAGTTGGCCAGTTTTAACATTGAAAATGTTTTTTCGATCGCTCCGGTAGGACCCCATTTTCGCTGAAAGTGTGTTTGCCCCGTGGTATAAAGTGGTTTAGGGCCATGAGAACGTATGAGGGCTCAAAAGACGCAGAATTTGAATGGCTTTCAGATGGTGAATTTTTTTTTTGTAAAGGCCTTAACTTTTTTTGACTATTGAAAAAAAAAACAATGATTTTTCAACACCTTCCCTCGGAATATCTTGGATATCTCGTTAACGAGGTCGAAAATCGAAAAACTGAGAGAAACGCCTAGAGATATTAAGACGGGGAACATTTTATGTCTTATACTTTTTTTTGTGGGAGTGATAGGGGGGCGGTATGCTCCCCCTTAGCGGCGCGTGGAGCGTTGCCGTGCGGTATTACTCGGGCGTCATAGCCCTGTGGAACTTCGCAGCTTTGAGATACGAAGATCTATTAGGACTTAATAGACGCGGAAAATTAAGGGCCTTATTAATTTTTATTAATTTTTAATTAATTTAAATTTTAAATTAATTAAAATAAAGGATAGTATAAACACAAATATGATTTTCTTTATTTTTTTTCATTAATAATCTATAATAGCTAGGTTCATTTTCATTTTTTTAAGGGATGTTTTTGGTGGGATTTCATATCTTTTTTGCAGAAAACTTCAGTTTTTTAAACATCAATAGAAAGGGTTGTTCACACTGAATAACTTCTGTTAAGACGACATTTAGCTCAAAGGGTACTTGATCAGATTTGTATCTCAAGAGAAATGTCCATCCACGCCGAATAAGTATATTATGAGAAGACAATATGCCAATAACTTTAGTAGGTGGCTGGTCTGTTAAGATTTCTTCTCAGGGTCATTAGGTACTCAGGATCTTCCATGATCAATGTTGTATCTCAAGAGAAAGGTCCAACCTCGCCAAATATATTTTGTGAAGAGAATATGCCAATAACTTTAGGAGCTTGGCTGGTCTGTTAAGATTTCTCCTCAGGGTCATCAGGTACTCAGGATCTTTGATAGTTTTTCTTTATGTGGGCGTTAAACCCTACCCGTGTGCCAAATTTCAGGTCTATAGGTTGAGTCCTATCTGACGTTTAGTCGACTAGTGAACTAGTACTAGTTCTATTTTAATGATCGGTGAGGTGAGTAAGTCAGTGTCAAAATAGCAAAACTTTGCTTTCGTATAACTTCAGAAATAATTCAGCTACAAACTTGAAATTGTGGGGCCCTGTTGTGTGATACTTTATGACGATAATTTCAGCGCTCTAAACGTATCCGAAGGTCTTGAAATAGAGGCTTGAAAATACGCTGAAATGGTTAATAGTAAAGGATGGTATGAAAATAGTTAATAAGTATCATTTTGTCCTTATCCATCCATAAAAGGAAGGCCTGTAACCCAGCAGTAGGGACTTATAATGGCTATTGATGATGGATGATGATCGTTTTAAATACTCTTGTTTTTGCATTTAGTATTTATTTACTGGTATGTAAAACTTATATTTAGAAAATGTTTAGTTGGTGTGGTAGGACTTGTTCTTAGTCCGCCTGGCTAGCTACCACCATCTTATGGTAGCTAGCCAGGTGGACTTAGATAACTAAGTCTGACGCCATAAAAATGATGTTTTCAGCATTATTGTGGACCAGCAGTTAGAGATAAGATAGCCAGTTCCTCAGTGATTGAGAAATCCGGGAGCAGTGCGATTTTACCTTCAGTCTTATCATCACTTAACATCAGGTGTATTGAAGGTTAAGTGCTAGGCCGTTGTGCATAAAATAAAAGAACTTAAACACATTTTTTAAATAAGCACATCGTAGATTCCTGCGCAAACTGTTCACCGTAACAAATCCACTATTTACGGATTCTTATTATGCCAGCGATTTTTTGACATACATGTGTACAATTAACGCGTGATAAAGAGGCTGGTATCTTGTTTGTTTGTTCGTCTTTCACGTGATTTTTGCTATGGGGATAGTTTGAGAGCTGGAGAGGGACATAGGCTTCCTATTATCCGGGAAAAATATCACATTAGGGCGATAGGAAAATGTTGAAGATTCATAAGTACAATTTATTATTTATTCTATTTATTATTTCTAAGTGAACAAATATTTTTTTCATTTCATTTTATTCCAGCGGATGAACGTCCTGTGGTCCACGCGGGCGAAGGCTAGTTATTCATAAATGACAAATACCAAACAGAGATACCTACTAGCCTTTCCATTCGTCAGTTGTAGTAACATAAGTAACCGGCGAGTATTTAATCGCCTAGTAACCAAGACAGGAATATCACGCATGAAATCCAGTGCATTTACTAACCGTAAAGGCTTAGCATATGCTTGGAGGCTAACACATTATTATGGTTGGATCCACCCACACCACAGTTGCTTTTGGTTGACGGGTCCGTCCGCAGAGTGGGCACCAGGGGTCAGGGGTTCGTTCCTCACCCATACAAACTTTTATGTGATGAATTTGTGTTTGTTCTGTGTCTGGGTGTTATATAAGTATACTTGGCGTCCCAGATTTATGGGACATGAAGGGAAAGTACTCTAAAAAATGGAGATAGTCAATTACACTGAAAAGAATAATTCCTTTTTTTTGACAAGAAACTAAATAATTCGTTAAATAATAGTATATTATGATACAAGTGAGCTTAGGTTGCTCATTATACACGAGGCTGTGGGTTGCAGCCCGAGCCGCAGGCGAGGGCGTAAATCAGCCGAGTGTCTAGTGAGTAAGTTGCTCACGAGTTTCATACGCACTTTTTCAACACACTTGCGAGGAAAAACAAACATTTATTGCATACATATTGTATTAGCCTAATATTAACTAAGGGAAAAAGCGCGCAAGTTTTTTTTTTGCACGCGCCAAATGTGAGGTGATTGATTACATACAGCCATACAGCCTACTTCAAAATAATTAAGTATAATAATAGTGATAAAATGCAAATGTTTTATAACAAATTATTGTGAATTATAAATAATTTGATAATAATATACTTAATTATGTTTTTTGTCTTAATTAGGGACACATTTATTTATTCTAAAAACGTAAATGGATTTTCAGCCGTATAAAACCTCTTTGTTGTTACAAAAAAAGAACTGTATCTATTACCCGCTGAAATTGAAAATGCTCTGTTGACTCGCATATAACTTGCAGTTAGGTACTAACTTAACTTTGTAGGGATACTATATTACCCGGTTAAATTGAAAAGTCTCTGTTTGCTCGCATATAATTTGCAGTTAGGTACTTTACGTTAGGTACGTTACTTAACTTTGTAGGGATAATTCTATTACGCAACTAGTACTGTAATATTATTATGCACGCGTGGGTTATAGTTCGGTTTATGGCCCTAAGATCGATGTAATAAGGCTCACTTTATGAGCAAGTGTGTTGAAAATCTTATTAATAAATCTCTCTGAGAAATATGATCAATTAAATGAACGTAAAACAATGAATAATAGCATATCGGTTTAGTTGTTGAGTCGATTAGATGTTGTACTTTTATATGGAAAAGGCGATTTATTAAAATAAAACTGTGAGTGCAGTTTTATTGCTTGTTTAAAGTATAAGTATAAGTCACTGGTTCGTTTGTGTAAACTTTGCAATTTCCATTTCCCTTCATGCTCCATAACTCTGGGGTGTCCTCTATATTTTGTAAAATCACACAGATTTCGCCTCGAAACATTCGCATCAATTAAAATTGGTATGTAGGTGGTTTAAGATGGATTTTACTATACTCTTATGTCTCTTATATACTTACTCTTTAGCTCAAATATCGACAATCTGGTACAAACCAAGACGATTTCGAGCAATTTTTGAATTGTACTGTGGGAGAGAACGCATAAAATTTCATTACCTAGGTTAGTTAAAGTTTAGAGAGTCCTTCTAAGCAATCCACTTAAATATATGAAGATATCTTTATTGTTGAAAATTGGAAAATGAAGTATTTAGAAAAAATCGACCCGTCTCACAACCAGCTCCGATGGGACTCGAACCCACGACCTTTCGCTATCCGGGCGACTGCTGTAACCACTGAGCTACGGAGTCGTCGGTCGTGGGTTCGAGTCCCATCGGAGCTGGTTGTGAGACGGGTCGATTTTTTCTAAATACTTCATTTTCCATTTTTCAACAATAAAGATATCTTTATATATTTAAGTAGATTGCTTAATTTTTCAACCATAAAAATTGCATTGTAAATGCAAAAAAGTAAAAATTTAAATAGATATCTTTATTTCTAACTTTTCAGTTGCTTGTAACTGGACAGACGAGATCGTGAAAGAGAACATTAATAAATTGTTATTGTCATTATTTACAAAATAATAAAATACATAAAAAATGAGATATCCTTAGGTAATATATTTGTTCTGTACGAGTGTTTCTCACTTACTCTTAAACGACTGGACCGATTTGGTTGAAATTTTTTCAATGTGTTCCTGGATGGTTTGCCGGTAGGTGGTACTGCTGTCGGGCGGTATGAAGTTTGCCGGGTCAGCTACTAATAATAATATATATTTTATAAAATTTTATTAATTTTATAAATAAGTTTGTTTTTAGATATATTTTCTTATAAAGTTAAGTGTATATTTTCTAATTTTTTTTCTTTTCTTTAATAATGTAGGTATTGTATTTTTATTGTATGTGCTTTATGGGCCAAGAACCAATTGAATCGTGACCCACCATAATGTTGAAATTCAATCTTATTGAAATAGACACTGACCTTTATAGTTTTGACACTTTCAAACAAATTGTAAGCAAAATGGGTCATAAATTGATTCAATTGGTCCGACTGAACATAGATAGCCCCCGCTAACACTACTAACTTCACATTTACCATATCGAACTTATATCAGCCCCAAACGTCATCACTAAAAGTAAAGTAAAAAGTAAGTTTTTCCTATTTTAAATTAACAATAAGTTCATTACATATTGTTCTACCAATGATATACTTGACAAGAGCACAGAATAGATAGGCGTCCGCTCGCATGTTTGTGAATCACTCTGCTTTTGTAACGACTAACCAACACAAACAGTCGCGGGGCAGTAACAGTATACATAGAAAAGCCCCAGTGTTTGTTTTCGTGTGATTTATTGGCTTCGTTGGATTTTGAGGCACGCAGGGACCGACGGTGTTGCGTTACGGATGGCTATTAGGAACACCCCACCCTTGCAATATTGGATCAGTGCCGTCTAAAACCTGATAATCAAACCCTAATAAACATGCTCATGGCTTTTAATGGCTGACTGTTACTTTGGTTGACTAAATTCGATATTGAAACTGAAGTTTGCATTCCAAAATTTCTGTTGGCATATAGAATTGGAGAGTTTAACCCTTTAATCGCACGTCGGGTTTATCCGACAAGTGTTTTCTCGGATGCACCAACTACCATTTTTTTTACGTTTTTCTCCAAAAAAAATGGACGTATGTAGGTAGGGGTAGGTTGATTTCCAACAACAGATAAACATGACAAGTAAAAATTCAAGAAGTTTTCGCTAACGGAAATGCTTGTCTGATAAATACGACTTCAGCAAGACTTCAGCGGTTATTTTTAAGCGAAAAACACTGTGTAAGTTATTAATTTCTAGGTAGGGCAGGCGTACCGGTTTTGGCCACTTTAAGGATTTTTTCACTTTTAACCGCTTAGTGCTTAATGATCTTAAGTATTTTAGAGAAAATTTATAATGTAGAGTTATAGATAATTTATCGACCTTTAAGGGTACAATCTACAAAGTAAAAAAAATATATTTAGAACAAATTCTGCGGAGGGGGCCAAATACACCGTTTGCATTGGTTTTGGCTACTTTCATAAAATTACTATGTTTATAAGTTGAGTTTATGCTTAATTGATGTCTTATTAGAGTTCTGAACTAAAACACTACATGAAATAGTATTTCAATCACAGCTAGCTCCTTACTACAATTTTATAAGTATACCTTTATCACTTGATTAAAAGAAAATTAGCGGATTGAGTCTAGTGTAGGCTAGTGCCTACACTAGCCTCAATCCGCTAATTTAATCAAATTTCTAGCACGTTAGCTAACAAAAGTGAGTTGTGATGTGAGTCTTTTAAAATAAATGAACTTTATGATAGGTTGGAAACTTTCTACTAATGCCAAAGTGGCCAAAGATGGCACAATGCTAAAATTTCTAGCCCCACTTTTGGCCACTTATTGTTTCCCAACTTTTTGTAAGAACAGTGAAAAAACAACACTTAATCCATCTAGAAGAAACATATTCCAATATGATATAAAATATTATAATAGAGTTTAAAGTAATTAAACAATAATGAGGAAAATACTGTGTTAATTAAGTAGTCAGGTATCTACATAAAAACAACAAAATACAAACTTTATGTCACTTCTACTCCATTTTGTAAAGAATTTACTTTAAGTAAGTACATGTCCTAGAAATACATGAATGTTTCAACTCTTCCTCGAGGATGTTTGAAATCACAGTTCAACAATAAATTAGCACTTGTATCATACATAATCTCAAGCTAAGTAGCTCCTGTGTTATGGCAATTACAAACAACGACGGGTTGAAAAGATAACACTCATGAAAAATACCTTAGATATTTTTGCGTGTCTGAGTGTATGTTGTTGAAAGGGCTGAGAGAACGTGACTGTAGAATTATGATGATTTAGCGGCCGCCTGCGGTTTCACCCGCGTGATTCCCGTTCCCGTGGGAATATCGGGATAATAAGTATCCTATGTATTATTCCAGATCTATCTCTGGTGCAAATTTCATCCAGATCCGTTCAGTAGTTTTTGCGTGTAAGAGTAACAACAATCCATACATCCATACTCGCAAACTTTCGCATTTAGAATACTAGTAGGTATAGGTGTTCCAATCCAGTCCCGATTCGAGTGCCTTCTCTATGCTGACGACCAGGGCCACGATCGCGGTCTTTCTATGACGCATTAGTCAAGTGTACGTGCAGTTGAAGTGCAGTTGACGTGCAAAACCGTTTTTGATAACGCGCGGCTTTGACAGTGCGACGTTTTCTGTTCCGGTGATAATCTTTGGAACTAAGACAGTTTTCATACGACAGTCTATTTTGAAAGCTAATTTCGTATTGCAAGTGGTTCCTCTGTCACGGATGTCACCGTATCATACAGGATTGTAGGACTATAGGTTTGCGTGACGTGTGCGTCGTTATGTCATTATCCTACGGCTTTCGAGCAACGCGGGTCTTCCGTTCCGAGACGGAAGGCCCGCGTTGCTCGAAGTCTACGGCAATACGAAGTCAAATGTCAAGACCCAAACGCGATAAAGACGCGCTGCATAGAATTACGGCGATTGGCCAGCAGCTAATAATTGCGTCTTCTGCGGGGTAGTTGCAGGAGTTAATATCCGTTATGAATGATGGTTTTGTGAGGAAAGTAAATGTATTTAAGAAAAAGGGATGGTGTTCGAGAGAGATGAAGAAATGACTAACTGTACGGTAAAACAATAAAACTGCCTTCAAAAAAATTACATCAAAATGTAAGAAATAATCCCTCACCAAATAACGTAAGTACTTTAAAGTTGGGCGTGAAACATGTACAACTTTTTGTTGTTTTTGTTAAAACCCGCCCGACTTCAAAGTACTTACGTTATTTGGTGAGGGATTATTTCTTACTTTTTGATGTCATTTTTTTGAAGGCGGTTTTATTTTTTTATAAAAATAATTTTTATTTTACTCTTTTTAGTGCATCTTGCAGGCAATTTACGTGTATTCTGATAAATAGGTATGTGATCAAACTGAGAACCTCCTTTTTTAAGTCGGTTAAAATACCTTGAGGTATCCCCTTTTCAACAAAACAAGAATCATCTAAATCGGTTTATAAACAAAGAAGTTATGCCTAAAGATAGGTAATAAATTCACATAAAGTGGTAATGAAAACGACAGTATTTTTAAGATTTCCTGAAAACTACTGAACCGATTTCAAAATGTTACCAACCAACCGACCAACTTGGGATAGAACCTGATGTTATAGCGTTTGAATCATTTCAATCGGTTCAGCCATCTTCGAGTAATCGGTGTACATACATATAAAAATAAAATATACGCGACGAATAGATAACCTCCTCCTTTTAAATTTTTTAAGTCGGTTAAAAATAGGCGGTGAGAAAGTGAAACGAGTGGAACAATATTTTCTAATAGCAGTGGTGGGGAGCACCAGAGCTATAATCTCGTTAGGATGCCATTGACGCGCCCGCCGGCTGCCATCGCCAATAGGTAATAAAATAAAAAAATTGTATAACGACTAACGCAATCATGTCACTTAATGCAACTTGGCGTTTCACGGATAAAAAGAATAGCCACAGGAGCTCTGCAGCCGGCCTAGCATGAGCGGCTTATAACGCGCGATATGATATGGTACGGCAAGTTGTCTTGCTTACCCCACTAAGGTGTAAGCAAGACGGCATGCCGTACCATATCATATCGCGCGTTATAAGCCGCTCATGCTAGGCCGGCTGGCGTCTCTGCCTTCCATGCCCATGGCATTCCATGAAATAGACACGCGCTCCGTGCTTAAATAAATCAAATTCTCGTGATATTAACGTAACGAAACCTAACATCATAGTGCTTATATTAAAACTCTTAAAATTGAGCCTGCCGATTTGTATGGAAACATCGGACAAGAAGAAAACCATTTACGAATTTAGAAATTTTAATTAACATTTATTAAAAATCAAAAGCACCCACGACATCCGCATTGTTGATGTCTTTAGACCTTTATCAAAATAGCCAATTATTAAAAAAATATCGACTACTTGAGAACCTACTCTTTTTTTAAGTCGGTTAAAAAAGAAGCAGATAATCCTCTTAAAATGTCTGAATTGTTTAGGAAGAGTTACTTTTCTCTAGTTATGTGCAATAATAAAAGAGAACTCAATATTACATTGCACTTATCAATATCGCACAAAATAATACAAAATACCGCAACCACAGTAAAGGCATTATCTAAAAATGTCAACAAGCCCTCATTGGAGGTACAATGAAGAGGAGGGAACCCTGTGTCATCTGCTTTCAACATAATTAAAATCACTTTAAATAATGCCACTAAGCACCCAACCCTGCCGAGGTTTTATTTTAAAAAGTGCTATTAGCATTAAATTTAGTTTTGCGGATGATTATACGTCGCGCTCAGGCTTGGGCCGGCATTAACGGCCCACAATTTTTGTGAATTATTGTTCCGACCACACTCCCTCGCCTTTTATTACAAGCTTATTCCAATTTTCGGCTACTTAGCCTGATATGCGCTCTGTAAAGATTAATTCTTGCGTAGCTGGATATTTTACTTGGATATTTTAGGGTTGAGGGACAGTTGAGGGTTATATTATAACAAAAACTTTGTTTTACATTAAAAATATGTGTAAAGAGTTTTTGTTTTCTTGGTTAATATAAACTGTTATGCAACGAACACTATTAAATATAAAAGATTGGTTAGCTACCTAGTCCTCGATTTATTATTTTAGACGGATATAGGTAACGATTTTATAAATTAAACAATTCTCGAAAAAAATTTGCTGTAGGTACGTTTATGTCTAACCTAGTTCTTTTTACCGCAAGATTTGTCATTAAGTATAAGTACTTATTAGTCGAATGGATGTCTATACACTTAATATTTATAGTCTTTAATGTATCATCAATGATATCCGATCTTGATTTTTATCGCATTTATTTAAGACGCCTAACGTGAGAGATTTAAACGAACATCTTGTATTTTTTAATTAAAGTACTCGACAAAGCGTACGGCACAGCCACCTACACAACAACGGCGCGTACATTCACAACTTGAAGTGCGCTCAGAACAAGCTTATCGGGTTTAATCGGAGACTAAGAATCGGAAAGAAAAACAATCGTCCCCTGAATTCTTTTAATTTATCCGTCGCAGTTTTAAATCGGTGTTAAGATTCAGGAGTCGTAACGTTTTTTCAATTATCGGCGTCGATCTCTACGCGGGCTTACGAGCGCTACCGAGCCTCAGCCCAACACGCCAAGACCGGGTCCCCGTTAAAAGGAAGAAAAAAAACCTAAAACTTACGCTTCGTTTTCCTCTCGAACATCGACCAGTCAATGAGTCCAATTCGGGCCGAAACTTTTGTTGAAATAAATTAAAACGTGATGGTCCCTTTTTCACGCAAATAAATGGAAAAGTTAGATAAGATGGATGCGATTAAATGTGGATTAGATGAATACCTTTTATTTAAGATTGTTATATTGGGTGTATCCATACTTATATTATAAAGAGAAAACATATTTTGTGTTTTTGTTTGTAAAAAATAAACTCAAAAATTACTGGACTGATTTAGAAAAACATTTCACCAGTAGAAAACTACATTCTTCCCGAGTGACATAGGTTATATTTTATACCGATATTCCCACGAGAACGGGTAGATACCACGCGGGTAAAACCGCGAGAAGCAATTTTTTTAATAAAATTAATAAAGTATGTACTTACTTGGATTAGATGTGTTGTAAAGTATCTTATGTAAATTGATAAACCATAATTATAAAATGACTGATAATAATAATTTACATTAAATAATAAGCCATTAAAGTTATAATTAAATCAAGGTGACACGTGGTAAACTTAATTAATAATATACTGTTTGATTGTATTTTATACAGAAATGAACCATAAGAACTGAGTCATTTCATTACTGATTAGTTTATACCTAACCACATGAGTTCTTATAGGTGCTCCGATGAAGTTTTATTTTACAATTTCACTAAACGCATATACTAGGAAATGTATTTACAAACAGGCTGACTTACACAGATGACTAACTTCTCGTTCGTGAATTTTTATATTACACACCAGCTGATGTTAACTGGTGATAAGGCTGAAGGTGAAAGCACACTACTCCCGGAATCCTCAATCACTGAGGAACTGGCTTCTTATCTCTAACTGCCGTAACACAATAATGCTGAAAATATCATTGTTATAGCGCCAGACTTAATAAGACCATAGCTACCACCAAGCTAGCCAGGCGGACTCAGAACAAGTCCTACCACCAACCAATCCAACTACAATATGTACACCCCCACTGGGAATCGAACCCGGGACCTCTGAGTCTGATACCGGTCGTGTCTAGACCACAGCGGCGGCTCGTATTTAGCCGCCTCTGTGGTCTAGTGGTGCCTACACACGACCGGTATCAGACTCAGAGAGTTGATACTCTGGAGGACGAAGTGAATGAGAAAACTATGAATTTTAGGCAATTCTGGGCTGGGAGGGGCAGCTTCCCCCTGCTTCCTGGTGGCGCGTTTGCGAAGTATATTAACTTTTTACTCTCATCTTATATGCCTGATATATACGGGTAGAGTAAACGGTGGTAGACTTGCAAGGTAGAATAGCGTGCTAAAAACTTATCTCATCCGGTGACAGAAGTAGTGGAGGAGCCACTCGCAACCTTCGATCAACAGGCCTAGGTGTTATTGTTGATCTAAGCTCGCAACACACAAACTTGGCTGTCAAAATTGAACTGTTAGCTGTATAATAAACTTTTTAGTTCACAAAAATGACCACCGGCTCCTATTTATAAGCACTCTACTCTACCGTGCTCATATAGATACCGTTAACTCTGCCTGTGTACAGGAGCCTTTAAAGAGGAATGGTCTAAGGTACGAACAGGGATCGACCTTCATATATATCTGTTTAATCAATGAAAATGTGTTTCATATCAAATCAAGTATGAATAAAAAAAAATATTACCTATCGCGAGTGGTTGGCAAAAAATTTACTGACAGAGATTTTATTTTTATTTTTTCATAGCTTTTTCTTGAAAATTGCACATTACAACTGTACGGGTAGCATGACGAACTCGTGAAAGTTTTGTCTATACCGAAACGTCAAAAATTACATTTCATTGTAGACAAACCTATTGTTCGGCTGTCAATTATAGACTTTCGAGGTAGAGAAAACTCTTCTCGGGTTTGTCATGCTACGCGTGCTGGTTTTTAACTTTCCATCGCTGCCAGCCCTATGTTCTGCCAGGAAAAACGTAACCAACCCAACGTTATTACATTCGACTCTATACTATTAATTGATAGAAAAACTTTCAGTAAACAGATCGTTGCAATGCAAAATTTGCATAGGTATCTGTCCAGGAGAATTTTAGCCCGCAATACACACTTGATAACTTAATATTATAAATGCGAAAGTTTGTGAGTATGGATGGATGTGTGGATGTTTGTTAGACGTACTCTTTCACACAAAAACTACTTAACGGATTTGGTTGAAATTTGGCACACTGATAGTAGATAGCCTGCATTAAAAAAAAGAACGGGAAGCACGCGGGTGAAACCGCGGGCGGGCGCTAGTTTCGCATAAAATACTGCGCGGATTTTAGGGTCAATTCTATTAGATCGCCAGCGACGATGCTAGTGTCCCGGTGGAATAGAGCCCTTTTACAGAGTTAAGTCCTTCAGCTGCTTAGGTTTTAGGAACCTACCTATGTATTTAGAAATTAAGAACTCAACAATAAATATTGTTTCAAAAATGTAAATGGGCAGTAATTAGCTTACTATTTGCGTAGGTAAGCATGTCTATCCCAAACGTACGTTTTATATATGTACTTTTTCCGGTACCTATATCCTCGTGTCGTAGATTACCTACTGAAGCAGTTTCTATAATTAAACAATGTTTTCAACGTTTCAATTTTATTTTGCACCAACCCTTTCCAAAATTTTTACTTAAGTAGAGAGTCTACGCAGACGACAGATGATATTTTCTTTTTAGAAGAATTTTAACTTCACTTTCTTGGTTAAAGAGAAGAATCGTTCCCGATTTGAGCGGACCAAGAGTCGTCAACTGCTTGGG
Source organism: Crambus lathoniellus (assembly GCA_949710035.1). Lineage (NCBI taxonomy): Eukaryota > Metazoa > Arthropoda > Insecta > Lepidoptera > Crambidae > Crambus > Crambus lathoniellus. Next base: position 38,541,623 of record OX453296.1, read on the forward strand.
CTTTATAGCATTTAATTATAATATAAGAGCTCGAAAAATCTTATAATAAGAACTTATTTAATTATTAAAAATCTAAACGAATATTATTATCATTTGCGATTCGAATGGTTAATCATGTTTATCTCAAACTATTAATACCATCAAATCCTAGCCGTATAAACGTAAATTTTCCGGTATAACCTCGCGTCGTGGCTTACGCCGAGCACTATCTATAATTAACAATGGGCCTGACGGTCTGACCCACACCCTTCCATTACATCCCAACAGTGACGTTTAACACATTCAGATAATCTCACTAAATCGCCATAATCTCCATTTGGGACGAAACCGAATTCAATTCGCGTTAATTTACTTATTTGAAAATGAGCAGCGATACAGTTATCAGGGCGCGCCCATGGGAGTTTTAGGCTTAGAGATTATCTGTATTATTGTGCTTTTTATGAATTCGTTTACTTAAAGCTCTTTTCATTTTACTAATTAAGTACTTTGGATTTGAAGTTAACTTTTGTATTAATGTTCATGATTTTTCATTCACTTTGTTTAAATGTTTGCACCATTTTCATTGTAATCCAACTTTCAGACTATTTTTGTCAGCCATGAGTACCAAAATACCTTGCTTATAAGTTTAAATGCGAAACGAATTTGAATTTAAGTCTTTGTTACCAATCACAAGATAAACAGTTAAGTACTAGAACCACGTGGGCGTCAAATTACTTAAGTTGACAAACCGTCATGATCATCTGTTATTAATGTACCATCCGAGATTTTGTGGGAATTTAATGGCAAAGCGGATAAAGCAGATATTGGGCGGCGGCGGAGGAAGTAAATTATTATCGCTACTTTAGACGGTAGCCGTATTAAAAACTTAAATAATAGAACGATTCGAGATAGGTAATAATTTTATGTGTTTGTGTGCCCACTGATGATAAATCTCATTATTTAAATCAGTACAACAGATAGTGGTGGAGCTGCGCGGTGTATTTTTGGGTTAAGTCAGATCGGTCGTTAGGTAGAGATACGTTATGTCGGCGTGTCGCGGGCGCACCAAACGCCCGTTTGACATTAACAAATTACATTGGCTGTCAACTTTCTGAAACAATATACCAGTTGGCGTTTAACTTATCTTAGAACTTTTCGTCTCGTGTAGATAAAATGTTGTAATACTAAAATATCATTATGCTCAGTTGAGGCGGGTACTCGTAAGTCACAAGGCAGATAATATTTCTGTGGGTGAGGCGGCCACCGGTCGGCGCTATCGACGTCTGGTATCGCCGTACGAAGCGATCTGTTATTTTATCTTCGCTACTCCGTTTAAAGTTGATAGGTCAACTTTAAGGTAACGTTTCCGTTATCGGTAAATTCAAAACATTGCACAATGTTCTTCATCTGGAAAGCGTGAACTGGCGAATAGTTTTCTTCCAGTCTATTAATTAGATATCTTTAAAAAAATTATAACATTTTACTGAGTATTCTTGGGATGTTATACCTACCTAATAATAATCTTAGAAAAAAAAAATCATTCATGATGAATGTAAAGTTATCTCTTTGCTCAGTTTCGAGCCAAGTTCTGAGAACTACGAATACCGTACCTACCGTTGTTGGTACGAAAAGCGTATAATTTAGTAATACCAAGTTGATAGTTCCCATACTTATTTTAACCATTTAGGTAAATAAGCTCTATTATTGAATAAACCATACTTACAGACTTGGAACGTAGACTGTAACTACTTAATTAACTGTACTTAGTTAATTATTATTCATCATCATCATCAGCCATTCACCTAATGTCCCCACTGCTATGATGGATCCCTTATGGATGGATAAGGAGAATGGGTCATGACTCATGAATGACCCACCACGCGGGCCCAGAGCAGATTGGTGGGTATTAACGACTGCAAACGCAGTCGGGACCAGCGGCTTAGCGTGCCTTCTGAAGCACTGAGGAGCTCGTGATGAAAGTTTTTGGTCACCCGTCCCGTGACCGACCATGGCGAAAGTTGCTTAACCTTTTTCTTTGCCACGGGCACCTCAATTATCTGTACCTACTTTAAGTTACAGACAATTCAAGCAGTTAAAATCAAACATGACAACGTACGTACGAATTGCAGAAAACCGAACTTAAATTTGTGCCGCATATTTTTTTGAAGCATCCATATTCAAACATAATCAACAAAATGTTAAAGCTAGCGAGCCGCGCGCTGTAATAAATTCAAGAACACTCCAGTTAGCAAGTTCGTAATTAGAAGAGCGACTACTTACTAAACACTTCGCTAACTTAGCGGCACATTACGATAGCCATCTGATACTTATTCATGGTGGATAAATAACAAACATGAGATTATTCACCGAAAAAAACACAACTTAAAAAAAACAACGCGTTTTACTGTGTGTAATTTTGAATGGGATTTTACTAATCTGACAGAAGTCTACGGGAGATAGAATCTTTGGAAACTCGCCTTTAAAAGTAACATATTGCCTTTTTAGACAAGCGGAGTCGGCCCACGTTCTGTGACAATCGGTGGGCCGTCTTAAAAAACTAATCACACCAGGTTTTTTTATTGGTGACGGGGAGTGGGGCTAGAAGTGATTTGTCCAGAGCAATCTATCATTCAAACACTATGGGAATAATTAGTGTCAGCGAGAGCATCCGGACGCAGCGCGCCAACAATGAACCGCGTGACGTACCATTCAAACAAACCATTAATAATTTTGAACGCTAGTTTTTTCAAGACGGATTCACTCTTGTAAATAAATGGTACAGCGGATTCTTAACTACCTACTTACGAAGACACTTTTTACTGACGACCCGTTATGCGTTAGCTAATGTCGTCGGCGGCGTTTCGGACTTCTATGAAAAGACTTGCGCTCATTGCAGCAGCCACCATTTGCATGCGCGAAAGCTAAATAAACATTAAAAAGTATTTAACGACTATGAGCAGCGGGGCGTCGAACAGTCGAGACTCGAGAGATGTTGCGACTTTCGTTGTTCAAATACTTAACACAGAAAATATGTTAAAAATGGTCGAGGGAGCGCGCGGTCACGGTCGCACACCACGATTTGTATGAACCGACACAGTGTGAACGACCTCAGTTTCATTCCAAGATATGTTTTAATACGCATTTTAATAAAGCTCGTATTGTTTAGACTATGTTGGAATACATTAAGTTATGTCGTTACGAGTGAACCGCTCGAAACATCCGGAATTTTAAATCTAATTAAACATGCAGCCGCAACAGCGTTACAATTGTTTCTGTCCATGAGAAGCCTCATCACATTGTTCTTAGTGTGACAATTGCGCTGTTTGTCATTATTACCTACTTACTTTATATTGGAACTGTTGTCCATAAACATTTAAGCTTAATCGTCTTCGCACCGCTACTTAGCAGTAACCTGAGCATTCATCTTATATGTATTATACTTAGGTAGGAAAGTGCGAAACAGAAGTCAAGGATTCTTAATCCTGTGACGAACTCCCTGGCCGAGTGCCGTACGCACGCTAGGTACTTCTGAGGTCCCCGGTTTGATACCCGGATGAGTAAATAAAGAAAACATCATCATAATCAGTCATTTAATGTCTCTACTGCTAGGGCACAGTCCTACCTTATGGATGGATATAAGGAGAATGAGCCATGACCCAACACGCCGGCTCAATGCGGATTGGTAGGTATTAACGACTGCAAACGCAGCCGGGACCGACGGCTTAACGTGCCTTCCGAAACACGGAGGAGCTCGAGATAGAAAACTTTGGTCACCCATCCCGTGACTGACCATTGCGAAAGTATGTATGGTAAGTTTTGTATGGTACAGCAGATTTTTTTTTCACGATTTCAGAGTTGTTCCCATAGTAAAAGTTGTTTTATTGATGAGTAGGTACTTACCTACGTCAAGTTATTTTCGGGAAGTCGACAAGTAAAATTTCACGGTGTACGTACATACTATTATAACAGAGTATTAAAAATAAAATAAAATATGCGTAAGCTAGTTTGATAGTAAATGCAAGACTAAAAAGCAAGAAAAAAATGAGTACTTACTTACATAAAAAAGCTTGTTTTTCAGCAGCTTTTGCAATAACGTGATAGGTGACCAAAAATTTTATATCTCTAGTTCCTTCGTGCTTAAGAAGGCACGGTCGTTGGCTCCGGATGCGTTTGCAGTCGCGAGCACCTTCAACCCGCATTGGACCCGCCCCGCGTGGTGGGTCATGGCCCATTCTCCTTATCCCTATAAGTAGAAAGTTTGCGTCCCAGCAGTGGGGGCATTAATGGCTGATGATGACAATACCTACAAACATATTTTAAATATTATTTATTTAAGTATAAACATACAGCAACAACTATTTACCTTGAAAGACAGTTGTCATATCATAAATTCTGCAGAGTTTGACCATTTTCACCAGACCTATACTCTAATTATAAAAAAAGTTTCGTCCATTTTTTGCAAGTACGTAAAGAAAATTTATGAGCCGAGATAAGTCTGCAGCAAACCTTATTACGGGAAACGAAAAAAACAAAAACTAGAAATCATAACTGTTGCATTGTGTTCGCTGGTGTTATAAGCAAATAATAATTAACAAGACACTGTACACACGTCATTTAACCTAAAATAAAAAAAATACACTAAATATGTACACTTACTTAGCATCATAATTTATGCTAATGAATCCGTTTTTTTAACACAGCGAAGAATTACGTTATTGGTCAAAGGTTCCGTATTAAGCGGGAGATGGAGTAAGTAATTCATACATTGAAAAGATCCAAAAATGTATTGCTTTTTAGGACGTATTTCTTAAAAATGCCTATCCTGATATTATATTTAATTTGAAATTAAGAAAGATAACATAAATATTTTTTTTATTTATTGTATACCAAGCTCATAAGTGTTAAAGCTGTTATTTGTTTAAGGTGATTCTGATACTTAAATTAAAAAATATAAAAATATATGAACTAGTAAGTATCGCTCATTGCCTCCCAGCGTATTTGCCTGAAACACTGGAAATTCTAGTTCAGGCTCATGTATGTATGTATTTCATATATGTAGGTACTTAACATACCTACCTAATTTAGGTAGATAAGTCTTAAATTATACATTTCGTAATGTATGTTTGTTCAATAAAAGTTTTCATTATTATTTTTAACTGCAAAACTCGGCATAATGCCTTCGATTTATTACTGTCTCTATTCAGGCCTCAGAGGGCTGAGTATAGGTAAGTTATTTAATTCGCATACAATACAGTACGACAACGTTTTCTGTTTTTAGAAGCTGGACCTCACGTGTTTATTATTGTCATTTTGCTGTCAAGTTGGTGTCTGACCATAGCGCTGCTGCCGGCTGAAAGTCTTGGAGGTCTTGGAAGGGCAGGTTAAATTTGCTACAAAAAGAAGAAAAACATACATAGCGTCTTTGTCACCGGAACAGAAAAGTTTGTCGAGCTACTATCGCGTTTGAGGAAAATTTTGACAGATAGATTGTACTTTATTGTAAAGAAATAAGATCTAGAATAGAATTCCTAATTCAAACTAATAAGATCTAGAATGGAATTCGTAATTCAAACTCGGTTTGCACATTGACAAACACACACTCGGGGTACAGATCCCTAAAAATAGGTAAAAAACTTAACAATGGCGATCAACCTCTTCCCAACTGAACGGGGCCTTCTCTCATTGTAATAAAGAACTCGCTCATAATTAGCGCTGTATATTAAATATAATGTCTAAAACGTGATAATAAGGAAGTAATGTAAGCAACATCGTTATAATAAAAATAGAGATTTCTTTATGTGTACAACTAAGTGAGTGAACGTCGTATTAATTGCTTTACAGCGGCTGTTAACGTGAATGAAATACAGCTAGCTTCGCACCAGGGGGCATGTTATTATTTTACTAGCCTTCTGTCCGCGGCTTCGCCCGGGTGGACTCAACGACTTTATCTCGCGGAAATGTGATATTTTTCGAGGTAAACACAACCTATGTCACTTTCTAGCTCACAAACTAAGCTCATACCAAAAATTACGTCGATCTGTTGCTCAATTTTGATTTGAAAGACGGGTGAAAAAACAAACCCTTTTCACTTTTATAACTACCATTACCGTCCCCGTGGACTAAATTACAATATCCTTTGGAAATTTGATATTTTTCGGAAAAAAAGTAGCCTATGTCAGTGTCGCTCCCCAGTTCCCAAACTATCCTTTTAATGTATTAGGTTAAGCAGTTGGTTTTCCAATAAATAAATAAATAAATATTTATTATATTAGTATCGATGGATTTTGTCTGGAGAGACTTATAACGCTCGTGATTATTTTGAGATATTTTTAATATCGATACCGATACTCATCATCATTAGGTATTTTGATCTCGCTCGGCACTGAAGCACAGCACCAAGGCCTTTCTTACGAATGGGTAGGTTAGGAGAAATGAGTGATGCATGATCCATCACGCAAGCCACCAAATTGGTTACTGTTAAATACTGCAAATACAACCGGGACCAACAGTTTACCTAGCTACCACCAGATGGTGGTGGTTGAATAAGATGACTTAATAAGATTATTAAGTCATCTTATTCAAGTTTTCAGCATTGTTGTGTTCCGGCAGTTATATATACTTATGAAGAGATAAGAGCTCATTTCTTTCATCAGCTCATCTCTCATCTCATCTTATATCTTTCTATATTTTTCGACTCCGGGAGTAGCGCGCTTCCACCTTCAGCCATATCGTTACTTAAAATCAGATGTGATATAGGCTAAGCGCTTAATCGTTATGGTTTGAAAAATAATACTTCTCCTGTTTTGCATAGTTTATAAAATGTGTTTACACAATATATTTTAAATCTACTTTTTCGATATATTTTTCTTACTGAAACTCAGATGTATCTAAACGTACTTCTAGTTCGAAAAACTTTCATTTTAATCTGATCGACACAAGAAAATAATGATTTCCAAAACCGCCGAATTAGAAACATTGAGCACGATGCTGACGATGCGACGAAAACGATTTACGTTCTTAAAACGCGAGGGTTCCCGACTCTCACGTCTTCATCTTTAAATAAAAGTATTGTGATGGCTAATTAAGACATCCTTCAGTGGTGTATAGAGATCATTAATTAAATCATTCTGTTTTTTATTTTTATCTATTAAGATTGGTAAGTATACAGTTCTATTTCTAGATTTAGTTGTTTGTAAATGTACTTTCCATGTTTTTCTCTCTCTCTCTTTGATTTAAGAGCTTCGCTTTTATCAGCGGGCTATTTTCCACTCTTCTCTTTTTTTGTCCATGCCTTCACCTCTTGATACGATACAACATTACCTTTGTAAGTCTAATTTAAGAAAAATGTTTACACTATCGTGTAATATAATTTCACAAGAAAACAGGATTGCCGGAGTTATGTAGAGTAGCCAATAAAACAAAACTAAATGAAGTTAGGTAGGTACTAATATAGTTTTGATATCTTTTTGTTACTTATAAATGAAGACATAAATAAATTTTCAACACACTTGCTCATAAAGTGAGCCTTATAACATCGATCTTAGGGCCATAAACCGAACTATAACACACGCGTGCATAATAAAATTACAGTACTAGTTGCGTAATAGAATTATCCCTACAAAACTAAGTACGTACCTAACTGCAAATTATATGCGAGTCAACAGAGCATTTTCGATTTCACCGGGTAATAGATACATACAGTTCTTTTTTTGTAACAACAAAGAGGTTTTATACGGCTGAAAATCCATTTATGATTTTAGAATAAATAAATGTGTCCCTAATTAAGACAACAGACTAAGTTGTATCATAATGGTCATTATGATACAACCGGATACAGCTTTCAATCATTATTAAACACTTTTATTTCTTAATTTTTCAGTCTCCATGGCAACCGTAGGATTTACCGGCCCTGACTTCCAACTCTTTCAAGCCCTTCTTTTAGCCGGCAACAATGAGAAACTTTTTTAAAATTAGTATTTTGAATTTAGAAGGTATAGACCGTATAGACTCCTATCAGTGGGGTTTGGCGCCAATCCACATTTTATAATTAATATTTTTTTGCTTAATTTTTTAAATATATGATAAATGTAATGAGTGTAGATAAAGTAGTGTATGAGACTGCACATAACTCGGTATTAAAACACTCGTGGAATACTATTAAAAAACTCGCCAAGGCTCGTTTTTTAAACTCCCACCCGTGTTTTAATACCCCTCATTATGCGACAGGCACATAAACTACTAATCTTTCTTCTTCTAAAAAAATCCTTGATTGGAAAGCCACATTATTCCCGAGTAAGTACCTATTTATTTAATTTTGACAACTAATACGCAGACGAAGGTTTATTAAAATCTTTCAGTTATATAGTGGTCTGCTACTTAACGCAATTTGTGTGGAATAAAACGAGGTTATTAATAATTGTTATTCCTTCTTTGAAAACGAATATCAAAGCAATGAGATCCGGGCAGATTTTTCGGTATCATTGGCGCGATTATACAGAAGACCGAGGCCTGTCGACAGATTTAACGAGTCAGCCAAACAACGCCCTCACAGAAATCTTTCACCTGAATATTTAGCTCTTTGAGTAAAAATAAATCTTCCGTTTCTCAGAATAACAACAGTGTCAAGTCAACTCGCCTTAGAGTAAAGATTATATTTGTCATCGACGGGCGCATTAAGCTCGTTTACGGGGTGTCGCGGACGCGGTAAACGATTTGGTTTGAATATCGTCTGAACAATCCCACACATACGCCACGCTACGCTATCTATACGGAATACGGAACAGATGTTTTGTCATCGCATCACCTTCTACGAATACGTTCTCTTTTCTACTCAACACAACTTTAAATAAACAAAAAATTTACACTTAAAGCGCTCCCGTCCACTATTTATAGAGCTGTCATCTCAGCTTAAATACCTAATGAGCCGTTTCTAATATCGTTTTGTGGTTCTCATTTAGTTTCCCTGTTTGTTCTGGTAATTACAAACCTCACGCTGCTGAGCGCATCCAAATACTCTTAATCAAGAGTGAACTTAACAAAACTCGGTTTAGAATAAAGATATTTTTAACAAAGCTATTGCAAGATTTTAAATGATTAAAACAACAAGTAACTACTTTATTTCTAAAGATAAACGTAAAAAATGTTGGCATAAATAATCATTCAAATAACCAGAGGATCTTATAGGCCTTTATAACCTTCATCATTATCTGCTCCTTAGGTATCCCAGTTCATTTGGGGTCGGGGCTGTACGTCCTTCTCCTCCACTCCACTCTGTAACCCTATACTAATACCTTCTACCACTCCGTGTGAATGAGGAGATGATCTCCTCATTCACTCCTTTCTCATTCATATCATTACGCATACAACCTATTCATCTTTTAAGCGGTCTTCCTCTCCTCCATCCATCCATTATGAAAAAAAACCGGTCAGCTTAATAATTAATTAGACTCTAACGACAGTATGCGCTATTTTATCTCTTAATTATAGAGTAGTGTAAGTTAAATCTAAACAAGATTCGTGTGAGTTATCAACGTTCAAAAAGAACAATATTTTAAAATTTTATTTTATCCTACCTACTCGAAAAACAACACGTGTCAATTTGGAGACTGGTTATTTCTTTCTAGTATTTTATAGTTATTCAAACTTTTATAAGGCAAACAGTTGGAAACGGAAGCCATCTCGAGTGTGACTGAATACCGTCACCATATCAATAAGCCCCTAAGCGCGGCCGAATCGGAAAATATTCCGGCATTAGCCGCCCGAGCCACCTGTCCGTTCACACTCGACCTCCGGACATTTTTCGGTATTGCCGATGCAAAGTTTCTCGTTAATATGTAAATTAAGAGTTATCTGAACAGTACGAGGATTTAGGCCCTTTACACACTATACGACCGTTTGATGTGATACAGTATGGAAACAAACTGTAATACTAATTATTCTTATATCTAGTATTTCTTGCTATTCTTAAATATGTAAGTTTTTATGAAAACTGGTATTTACATGTAAAGGCATACCATTTAATTGTAATTGTTTTTTTATCTATACACTAATATTTTAAAGACGATTTATAAATTTTTTGTTTGTTTATTTGTTTGTTTGTAATGGATAAACGTAAAAGCTACTAAACCGATTAAAAAAATTGTTTAACTAATAGAAAGCTACATTATTCCTGAGTGACTAAGGCTATACTTTATCCTGGGTGCCTACCATCAACTTTAAGACAGCGATTCAAAAATAGCGCGATGCAGAATAGGTTCCTAAAATGAATTGCTTTCTTTCGTACTCTGACCTTCTAAAAACTGGATCGCAAATGAATTGCTAAATGTTAATGACCGAACGATTTGTGTCCTTTTTCTTCTACCCGTCTCTTTCACTCGATTCTGTTATGCCCGGAGAGTGAGAGGGACGGGTATAACCTGCAGGTGACATGTTAAATCGACCGGGTTATAAATCAAATAAGAGTTCCTGACAGCTTAGCGGCTGTGAAATGTCATTGATCGATCACTGAATCGCTGTCATTGATAATTAGCTGTCGTGGTACGAATAAGCGAAGCAGATCAGTTTAGGTCCTATAAACAAAACAGCAATAAGAGTTGATGGTAAGCACCCAGGTATTCCCAGGGAAGCGGAGTCTCTGGTGTTTCATGTTAATTGTGTTATGATAATGTTGCTGGTAAATCTATCTCAATAAAAAATAAACAACTCGATTCGATACAGCGTTTATACTACAGAACGCGTAGCGGGCGGGGCAAACGTATAAAAACCCTAGCTTTGTTCAAAATTTTAATAGCAAAACCTCCATACATGTTATAATTCATAAGAAAATGCGTGAAATTGTTCCTTCTAACTTCTTTCTTTTGCTATAAAGTTCATATTACAGTTGCAGAACGTCCACGCAGCCTACAAGCAGCGACACAATTGAGAATATCGCGAATCGCGATGCAATCGCGCGGCTGTCGACCGCACATTTTTATTCGCGGCGTCCATCACCACGAGATCCTACCGCCTTTCAAGGGTCCCACACACTGCCAGTCCGCCTGCAGACAACGGCCTGTCAATAAGCAGCAACTGGCCACATACTCTCAGTTTTACAAAAAAAAACAAAACGTCAGACGGTCTTTCGATCGGGGACTGCCGGCGGCGGAGTTATAGTGTGTGGGATGACACTCGACTTTTAGCACCGATAAAAACTTGCGTACTACAGTACAGCGATGCGACTGCATCCCTGCTTAAAGTAGCGCTTTTGGATGTTTTGGGTTGCGACTATATCCAGCGATATTCACATTGATGATGTACGGCTGCAAAAAGCAGCAGTGTGTGTAAAGGGCTTTAGGGTCACGTGGTAACTCCGCGCTCCTAAATGAACTTCACGCCCTGATTCTGCTCCCGTTTAGAGATTTAGCATAGTTAAGATATTATAATACTTTTGCTGTATGTATGTTTATCGCGGTTATTATATATTTACATTATAATTAAGCTATTAATTCGTTATGCTAAAATGTAAGCGCTGAAGGTAAATTTTAATATTCTGTAAGTGTGAGTTAATTTGAATGTAGGTAAATGGAGAGTCAGATAATCATTATGATTATACTGTTATGATGAATATGAGTACTTATACAAACTGTTTATGAAAGAAAAACAAGTAGAAATAAAAAAACCTATGCATGGTGCTCATAATTTAAGTATAATTCGTTCAGCTCTTGTGGAAATTTATGCCCTTAGCAAAACATTTTGCAAAAAGTATCTAACTTAGATAATTATGTTTTATCTAACGTTTTCATTCAAGGAGTGCTCAATAGTCTTGGTAAACTATAACAAACAGAAACATTACTCTAGCATTTTGAGTTAAAGATTCACTTTTGATTTAATATTGTTAAAATAGAAATCAAATCTTCAAACTCAGATCAGATCAGACTCGTAAGAAACATAAATATTTAGAAAATAATTTAAATGTTATCTAAACGATAAAAGCGACCGGGCCGATCGCCGTAATTCTATGCAGCGCGCCTTGATCACGTTTGCGTTTTGACGTTTGACTTCGTATTGCCGTAATGACATAACGACGCACACGTCACGCAAACCTATAGTCCCACAATCCTGTCTGTTCCGGTGACATCCGTGACAGAGAGGAGCCACTTACAATACGAAATTAGCTGTCAAAATAGACTGTCGTATGAAAACTGATTTAGTTCCAAAGATTATCACAAGAACAAAAAACGTTGTCGCACTGTCAACGCCGCGCGTTATCAAAAACGGTTTTGCACGTCAATTGCACGTCAACTGCACGTACACCTGACTGATGCATCATAGGATTACCACGATCGGGGCGCACATGGCCGTCACAAATTGCATGGTAGTTAGGTACCTAATCGTCCACGGGTTCATACATTTTGTACCAGCGTTGCCATAGGTACATTGAGAGTTATATTGCGAATATTTCTTTTGATTTTAGCTTATATCAAATATATTTTTCTAACGGAAGGAAACTTTACTAAATACCATGTTTGCTGAAAAAGATTACTCTCGTAAAAATTGCCAAAATTAACTAAAAGTAATTACCTAACCGAAAGGCTAACACAACCTCAAAGACATAACTAAGCATTATAATGTAAAATGACCATATCACTGCATCTCACAGCCCTGCAGCAAAATCATCATTCGCTGCACAGTAAACAATATTCAAACCTATAAAGTTAATTCAATAAAAAGCCTACCGAATACTGCCAATCAGACGCAAGCGGAACATACCGCAGTCAGTATAAGTACATATTTCGAGTGTAAGCAGCCGGGCAGCAACGCGGCTGTAGCAAATTGCCGGCTGACCGCATAAAGACTCGCAGCCCTGCGTAGTGTCGCCATTCATTGCGCAATTAAATCCCATGCGTGCTGAAAAAGATTTATCACAAGCCACTTGTACGGATTCCCCACATAAAACCATTGATCCGCTCTCCTCACGACCCCCCTCCCAAGCCCAACATTCATCAAAGAAACCACCAATAAACATACAAAGATTTAAACCCCCTTAATTGTTTAAATTATTGCGTACAAATTAACTTGTATCGGACAAAGAAATAATTCGACTGTTTTAATTCATGAGCTTTCTTAATATTTCAATAGGAGATCTCGTCAGCACTGATTGAAGATACGAATTAAATTATATTATGAATAATACGTATGGAAAAAAGTCTACAATTGTAAATTTGAAATTCCAAACAAAATAACATTTAGCCGGTATTACAAAACCAACGCTGGACAGGATTGTTGGCAGAATACTAATATGGCTTAAAGAAGAAATAAAGAATCGCATAATGTTGTGTCGTATTTGTAATATGGACATCGATAAATCATAGGGAACGAGCACAATCGTTCCGATGACATGGCATTCTTACAAAAAATAATACAAGCCGTCATTCAGATGCGCCGTACAATTGGGTGGGACCTTAGATTGCGATAGGGTTGGAAGTTTGCAAGTTTCTGGAATAACGTGTGTGTAATTAATATATTTTATTTTCACAAGATTTAAAAACAGTGTGAGGTCCTGTCCAGATAGGGCTCACAGTGATCTGCTGACTCTGAGCGGCCTATTGGTCAGTAACTCAATTTTATTTCATTGTAGCGTAGCGTACGTCAAGCTTCGCTTTGCAAGAAAAATGTACCAATGTGATTGTGTCCACTGCAACCCACGGGCACGCTAAGGCAGCCATACACGATTAAGACTGCCGTCAAGCCTATCGTCAAGTTTGCTTGATTAAAGCAAAATATTAATGTATGCTTCAAGTAGGCTTGCTTTGCACGCACATAGCCACACACCGTCAAGCTTGCTTGTATGCACTGTTTCTGTCAGTCACTATAGAATAGACAAAGACAAAGCATATAATTCGAATACGATTTCGTTTTCGACGGTTTGTCATCAGGAGGCTGATCCAGCGCGACTGAGCCGCAGATCGCCAGCATCGTTCGCTGCAACTCACCCGCTCACTGAATGAGTCGGCAAGCGTAACCCAACGAACTGAATATGCGCTGTATGGACATTTTTCAAATATATATGGAAGCCAACTAGAGACAAACAGGTCAAGCACGTGACCCTATTTTGGATACGGCCTAAAACAGCACCTATAGACCTCGCTGGCTCAACGTTATCCTTATAGACAATAGAAATGAAACCACGCGTTCGTAAGGGCATGCATTCGCCAAGATTAGGCAGTGATGCTGCATAAGACCCGACCAATCTCCTTATTAAATTGGTTGAATGATTTAAACGGTAAAATTTAATTGGCTAATTTTAACGGAAAATTTGAACAGCCAATCAGAACCAGCCTCCCTCCCTCAGACCTCAGTTTCGGTATATAGCTTAAAATTAAAATGTACTAGTGGCTTCCCGTGGTTTTTATAAACGGGATAAAATAAAAAATAAACCAAATATCACTCAGAAAGAATGTAGCTTTGCAATGGTGAAAGAATTTTTAAAATCGGTCTAGTAGTTTGTGAGTTTACCCATTACAAAGTTATACGAACAAACAAAAATCAAATTTTCTTCTCTATAAGTATAGGTATAATATTAGAACCTACATAGATTAAAACGACATTGTTTACACCCTGCTTATATTATAAATGCGAAAGTTTGTGCGTATGGATGTTTATTACTCTATCACGCAAAAACGGATTTGGTTGAAAGGTGATGTCTAAAAATGTATGAGTTCTGGGCCACGTCTTTGTACAGTATACCAAAAATAGATAAAAATACGATAAACAGTTTCTAATCATTCAATTTATTTAAAATCGCTTTGTTTTCTGGAAAGCACATTAAATAAAATGCAAAAACACATCAACAATTCATCATGGCGGAAGAATGAAGATGTCATTTTTATGTTGTTTGTCTGGCTGTCTTGTGCAGCTGTCACTGTCAGATGTCAGTCAATTGAATAATGACAACAACCCACAGCAGAGCACAGAGCAGAGTAGAATAGAACTCAACTCAATGACAGTGACACTGACAGTTTCTTTTACGAAGAGTTGCCATATTTGACGCCTTATTTCGAGTAAATTTTTTTGTTTTTTTTTATTAATAATAACCGTACATTCTATAAGATTATTATTATTTTTCTCAGAATCCGTAATTTTTTCTCCATCTTTGGGGATGGTGTACGTACTACATAGACGTGGCCCATATTGGGACATGTCCTTTGGCACGCCGATAGTAGATAGCTTAGATTAATACAAAGGATACTTTTATCCTGATATTCCCACGGGAACGGGTACCACGCAGGTGAAACCGCGGGCGGCCGCTTGTGAAAAATACCTCTAATCTTGCTTTCTTTGTATTGCATTTAGAAGCATCTTAACAGTAATTTGGAAGACTTAGATTTTTCATAACTTTTGTAGGTACTTACATGAATGATGTTTTAGTATTATTTCCTGATAAGATGAAACACGAGCTAATTGACAAAGTTTCTCTTAAATGTTAGCGAACAAGTAACATTTTGTTGCTTTAATAAGACAAATATCTTAAAAATTATTTAGAAAAAATCATTTTGGACGTTGTTTCTGCCAACCTTAGCAAAGGAACCTTTCAAATATGAGCAAAAGACAACTTTATGTTAAATGTTAATACGAAGCTTGCCCTAATTTATATATCTATTGTATTAGAATCTTAAAATTTATTAGAAAGTTGATAGGGAACAAATAAAAATCAGGACACAATTTAATACTTCGCCTGAGAAAATTCTCAGATGGTATTGTAAAAAAATAAAATTTGTCGAATTGCGCCTACACTATAGCTTACTAGGTGAAATGATAGCCACGTGGACGCACGTTTTACGTATTTTAAGTATGCATACATTCCCTTGACGATCCCGACTCATTGTTTCCGAGCAAAGAAAGAGCAAAACACCAACCAAGATGGAGATGTCCAATATTTTAGATGGCATAGCAGTCGCCGCAACGAAATCGGAATTCCTGCTTCAAGGATTCTCTCTAAACCCGGCACGAAAAAAGATCTGTAAACCAGTATCGGTAAAGTCTCTAATTGATTGTACTTAGATTGCACAATGAGACAGTGTCGAACGTTTGAACAACGTTTTAGTGAGCAGGTATGCAATAGATAACCATGTTTTATGCTAATCCTTTAAACAGAAACATAACTTACAAATTTTCGAGAGCCTCGGTGAGCCTGCCGAGGGTTTATTACACACGTCTGAGTGTACACATGGTATTAAGAGCAATCAAGCTTCAGATTGTTATGTTGACTCTGGCCCGTCATCGGCTATTAAGATTTCTTTGTTATAGAAACATGTTGGACTATTTACACAACACGTTGCCCTCTGAGCGCCTTTGTGAAAATATCTTGAGGTTTTTTTACGGCCGGTCTCGTTGGTCAGCGCATATCGCTCTCACGTTTATGAATAAAATCTTCAAGTCACTAAGCGCGACGTTAGAATTTGCTTTCAATATATGAATCACTTGGATAGCTTTATTAGTGGTACAAACTGAATGACAGCGATATAGATTGGTACCTCTACCAACAATGTAAGCATCTTTAGGTGACAATGACTCGTGATTGCCGTGTGAGAGTTTGTACATAATTGAATTGTGAAGCTAAATAGTTTAACCTGACTCACCGATAAAAATCTTAATTGGCTTTGAGAATGTCGCCGCTGTGACTGTCGATGATTGACTGTATGGAAACTTTGAGCAAAGTTTTCATTGCAAGTAGAGTTACGATAAAGGAGCTTTGAGTTTTATCGGACTAATTTTAGATAAATATTACTTTTTGTACATATTTGAAATGCGATTTCTATTTCACAAATCGATCGTGAAAATATTTAATGGAAAGTAAGGACGCGAAAATTAGTGTTCGGAAGTTCGTGTGCCTACGTTTAATAAAAACCATGTAAACGACGAGATAGACGTTGTCACGTTTTAATAACTAAGTATAGCCTTGAATCGAATCCTTGCAACATTTGACGTGCAACACGTGAAGCTCAACAATTTAAGGCTGCCACACACCAAAAAGTATCGCAGTCGTGCTGCATTGCATCTGCGTGCGTCATGATTTGTAATATTTGAACTTGTACGCGTAGATTCACACCGACGTCTGCGACACTTTTTGGTGAGTGTCAGGGAGTCTGCACACTAGCGCCACCATTAAAAAAATCATAGTGCTTAAATAAAGACGAAATTGTAAATTATCTCTCTGCAGTGCACTCCGAAGAAGCTTTGTAGTACTTTTTATCGCTTAAAGGATATTTTTTAGCCTTTCGTATAGTTTAAATAGCCACTTTTGAGCAATAAAACTCCATTAAGTTAAACGACAAGCTAAAAATATAGAAAAAGCAATAGAAAGTACCACAAAGCTTCTTCGGAGTGCACTGCAGAGAGATAACTTACAATTTCGTCTTTATTTAAGCACTATGATTTTTTTTCAATAGCGGCGCTAGTGTGCATACTGCACAGCCTCATGTTAGGCAACATTTGCACAACATCGCGCGACGTTGCCAGCTGGTGCTCCACATGATGGGCCTACACAAAAAGTACCTCAACATGTTGCTTTTCATGTTGCGCGTCAAATGTCACCTAATTGATACGAGACTTAACTTTCAACTTTTTGAGCTCCACCGGTTTCCATAGCTAATTGATATTATGCAACGACGGCAAAGGCAAAATGCAAGTTTAACCTGGTGGCCTTTCGCCTGACAAAGGTTATAAGGTATTTTGCACCGAAACTGGGTTCAAAAGAAGTGAATAAATGTTCAGAATTTAATTAGTCACGTTACCTATATAAAATTTTACGTATTTAGTATATTACGTTAGTACGTAACTTAAATAAATTAGCGTAACCGTTGGTATTAATTAAGTACTTATACCAATTTTAAGCAAGTTTTCGCATGTTTATTTATTGAAGAAAAATGCTAAGAACTTTGTATTTAAAAATAATATTGCAAAAATATTAAAAATTAAGTACTTATTAGAAAATATCGAGCCATATACAATTAGCGTTCTTACGCTTTGCCTCCCTAAGGTCTTCAGAAGCCGAAGCACGAAAGCTGTCGCTATGGTAATCGTAAGAGTAAACAATACTATCCGTCGAAAGCTGCCTAAATGCTGCTGTCAAATATCTTTTGAATTTTTGTTCCTAGAGCTAGGACACACTTTCAAATTAATTGCTGTGCGATAGTTGTATACGGACCTCAAGAAAGTATTAATATTTGTATTGTACGCCCGAACTTGTGATAGTTTCAAAACGATTTGTCTGTAACTTTTAAATTGCATGGGCCTGCAATTTTAGTGTAACGCGATAGTTGCACGGGATTTGTTTTCTACGCGCACATTGAACGATAGTTGCGAGCAACAATTCATACCACAACGATATCCATATTTAAACAAAAAGTTGCAATTGCAATCGCCTAAAGTGTTACGTCTAAGCAATAGTTGTACGACGACGTGATTATCGCAGAACGATTAATTGCAAGTGTTTTCTTTAGACAACCGAAAACGACGCTACTCGGTTTTCATAAGTAGGTACAAAGTTATACGATCAAGATAACGATATTTTTTCGTGCTAGGGGTACACCTACTGTTTCTTTTTTCATAGTGCCAAAACCTTGCCTTTTCTACGCTTACTTGAAATATCATATCTACCTTACCTACACGACATATTTTAATTTTCTGTTCTTCCATTGCATTACACTAAGTAAAACTACTTAACCTTTTGATTACTTATCATATTTCCCTCAAGTTTTTGTTTAACAATTAAAATATTAACATTAACTTTAAGTAAGGTATACCTATAGCTATTTTGCTGACGATACCAATATCAAAAAAATATTTATTACATATATTGTCAATATGTATCTCAACTTTTCTGAAAGATTTGCGTAAAACCGGAGTGCAACATTCAATAGTGCGAATAAACTGATACCAAAATTTTTAGAACATTAGATAATTACAAGATGATTTAAATACTGATGAATGATAAGAAGACGCACGGTATCCGATTAACCACTACAAATGATTTAATAGCAGATAATCAAGTTGATTTAAAGATATTTTGTGAAAAGAATGCCGTCCTATTGTTCGCTGAAGTTCTTTGTCTTATTTTAAAACCTTGTTTGTTGTTTTGCGTCGGATAGGTTTAATATGTGCAACTTTTATTTAAATTCATTTAGCATTAAGATAAGTTATATTTTAGTTTTATGTTTACTAACCTTCCGGACTTTTCGACGTTATCCCGCGGAAATGTGTTAGTTTTCCGGGAAAAAAAAGTAGCCAATGTCAGTCTGCAGCTTCCAAACTACCCCCATCCCCATACGTGCTTCGTTTCGATGTGAAAGACGGACAAACAAAGAAACCAACACACTTTCACACTTATAAATTTTAATATGGATTGCAAAAGTGTATTTGATTTTTTTTATTTATTTAAATTGTTTTACTAAATATTAGCAAAACAATTTAAGTAATCATTTTGAATTACCTTGAATATTTCCAGAGCTAGATAGAGAGCAACAAACTTTCTAATTAAACAAGGAGAGAATGACTATCTTTTAGACGTCACAGTCACAAGTCAGGATCATCATAGCTAGACTAATAGAAAATTTCGATTTAAAAAAATAGCTATAGTCACAACACTATTAAACAGCTTATAATTCTTTGTTATATTAAACATATTCGAATTGTATTTACTTATTTGGTATTCTTGAATGTTATATTTTTTTTAATTTCATCATTAAATATCTACATTTTAACAACAGTCGTGAAATACCGTAGTGGCCATTGGGTAGCAAGCTACGAAAAAGCCATTGTAGGAATAAGCTTCATATAAAACCAATCAATAAAATGATAATGATATGACTGCTCCTACGATAAATTTCAGATCATTATACTCTTAACACTGAAAGGTAAATGACAGTATAGTATATTAATTTAAAAACGGCTAAAGAAGAAACTTAAATTCTGAGCAAAGATAAACCTTTCTTCCTACATTAACTTGGAAATATCGGCTCAGAGCTCTGCACTCTGAGAGTAAGTTTGTCAATGTGCAATCAGATCTTATTTCCTTACAATAGGGTACAATCTATATATGAAACTTAAACGCGATAGTATTCGTATTTACTAACTAACTTACGAGTTAACGTAAATATATTAAACTATGCCGAGAACAAACATCAAAAGGCTTATAAATCATTCATTGGCTAAGATTCATAAAAATGGCTCTGTTATCACAGGATGGATGAAAGCAATTGAGTAGTTCTCATGAATTCCAATATATACCGTCATGCGTCCTCAACGTTGTCGTAGACTGTGCTTCACACGATTTGTTTATTTATACTGTGGACGCCTTTCATCTACTATACGTGAGCAAATAATGAATGTATGACATATCACGAGGCGGTGACGTCACTCCGGACACGGTCACATCAAAGCACTCAAACTCCATGATTTATTGTATTTTGTTAGGAGTTCGGCCCAATTACGTATCGTGAAAATTTTGTGTTACTCCCCAGTAATAAAGCGTTTACCTCCGAACTACTTTGATGTCTAATTAAGCGACGGCGAAATAAGCTAGATTTAATCACAAATATGGTAATTGTTGACTGATTTAAGATGACGTGGAAGATATATTTATTTGGAAAATGTCACCGTAATGATGTTCGTACTGTAATGTGTGTGTGTATTACGGAAAGTTTTGTCTTTGCGTCCTATTTGTTTTGTATGCAATTCTGTGAACTCTTTTGCTGCATTTCTTACCTGCTGTAAGTAGATGGGTCTGAAATGCAGGAGCTTTTGATTATAAAGCCTCGTATCGATTAGCCTACTTAAAGATGCAGTTATATGTGTGTTACGGAAAGTTTTGTCTTTGCGTTTTGTCCTATTTGTTTTGTATGGAATAGGGTATTTCACTGTTGAAATGTAGACATTTAATGATGATGATGAAGTTAAAGAATATAACATTTAAGAATACCAAATGTGAAAAATAATTCGAATCTGTTTTATAGCAGTCAATATAAGCTGTATAATTTTGTTTATAGCTGTCTTTCTAGAACGAAATCTTCTATGGCGAGACTATGAGACGCTACTGACTTGATGATGTCACAAAGATAGTCGTTCGCTCCTTGTCTAATTAGAATGTTTGATGTCCTGACTCCGGGAATTGAATCCGGGACCTTAAAGATAGCGGTACCTTGTAAACTAGGAGTTGTGGGTTCCCAGGGACTAGCATTTATGTGATGCGCGATTTGTGCCGTTCTGTGTCTGTCCGACTAGTCCGACTCATACTTCTGTTGTTTCTTATCCGCATCCGTAAAGGCGCGCTTACACGGGCAACTAAAATTGCGCAATTCCTGTTAAATCCCAATATGACGTCATGACACGACCAATGGCAAAATCCAGATTGATCAGTTACAGCTGCCAGGCAATTAATGCCAAAAAATTGCCCGTGTACGTGCGCCTTAATACAAGTGCAAAAGCTACTATTATCTCGGAATCAGATAAATAAATAAAAAATAAGTAAATATATTTCTAACAATCAGATGTGTGATGTTGTTAGATTATTGCCCATTTTTGAAAGAAATATAATTTTATTATTGACTCGTCACCATCGTCACTATCAAGCACCACAATCATAGAGCAGATGTTTTTATATAACATAATTAGTGAAATAAAACTACCACCTATTATTTCTGTATTAAATTTTATTGCATCTATTCACACACCTTTTCGGAAACGGTCAAAAGACGTTTGTGATATCAATAACAATACGAGTTTCTATGAAATAAATACAAATTAATAAAACAGGAACGTCAATTTTATACATTAAATGAAAATAAATGTACATTACTCCAACAATCTACATCAGATGACTCGTACTGGATAATAATAACTGGTTATTTGTCTAAGACGGGTTCCTTACAGTACCCATAAAGAAAATAATGAATATTTCGTTGATTAATAACATCAAAAGGAGTCTCTCATCCGCACTTTATTTACATCATTGGACTGCTAATACAGAAAATTTATTGCATTTACCTCTCTTATATATTCAAGTTATTATTACATTATATAGTTACAACAGTGATATATGTACAAACTATAGACTCAATTTTGGACTTTCAGTCTCTACAATATAGAAAAAAATGTACAAAGTCGGGAAAATGAATAATGATGATAAACTTTACGTTAACTTTTACGATTATACAAGGCCATTTTATATCTGATTACGATTGGATTTGCTTCCGAGTGACGGTACCTATTTAGGACTACTGTAAATGTATGATCACAGGGCTGACACAATCTTTTGTGATACAAAATCATTTTTTAAATAAATTACCAACTTACTTAGCTTCTCATATGTCCCAAAGCCTTATAAGGCTTTTTCTTAACAGGCCGCATCTGTCAAAAGCCTTATAAGGCTTCGGGGCGATGGAACATTTTGGTACGTTTGTACTCTACTCTGCTTCTCCTATCTGTGTTTTACTTGTTTATTGTCTGTTATTATCTGTGGGATTTGACACTGAAGCGATAAAACGTCACAGTTTTAACCAATCACCATTCTTTGGGGCTTTTTTATTTGTCTCAAGCTGACCTTATGTCACCCCGCGCCATTCCCGTGACAGATACCCGCTGATTTGAAAAAATGGCCGGACATATCAGTTCGGCTTGGCAGTTGCAATACACACTTTCCGCATTAATAATTGAAAATTAACTGCCTAATCAAATGATGTGTCGACCTGAATGAACTACCCGATCGACCCAAGCAGACCAAAGGTCGGCTTTGTTGTTCGACAAAAGACTGCCGAACCGACCGAGTAGGTATGTATGTAGCAACCTTTAATTTGCAACTTCTGTCTCTTTAACGATTGCTTTCAGTTTTACGTAGACCATGCGCGAGGAAATACGAATCAGGGTAGCACAGCAAACCATGTAAATATTTAAATAGCTTTACATTCTGAAAGCGATTGCGATAGATGTGGAGAAACAGACACAGTAGAGTTTTATAGATAAAACAGTTGCTACAATATTTTATTTTTCAAAATTGATAGTATTTAGTTATTAATAAATAGGAATGAATGCTTGTTGGTCCCAAGATCTGATTAGTCGAAAAGTTATTTTTAAATATATAAAGAAAGTACAATATTCCTTACGCGTAGTAAAAATCAGTTTTATTGACATTTCCAACAGCATATTTGAGTATTTTCATTAAAATATTTATTTTTATTTCTGTCAGCCCTATATACACATAGTTATATTGACTCGTCCAAGTACGATAAAGAATTATAAATGGATTATTTCGGTACCTATATTTAGTGAATCTAATGACACTCAAAAGTAATAAGGCATTTTATTGTTTAACACAGACAAAGGTAGTCTTCTGACTAGAAAATATACAGATTTTTCATCATTATCAACAAATCTGGTATCGATGAAGTTGTAGACTTAACTTACTAAGAAGCTTGTTAAAACTACTGACCTCGTATGAATAAATATTAAAATTCGATTGACAGATATATTGAAGAAACTATCAAACAATAGAAAACACTGGACGTAGTTAGGCACTAAATATAAAAATGATATTCTGAAATAATAATTTACAATCTACATACAAATAATAAATCTAAAACAGTGTTGTTTTTTTTTCTATAGAAACGTAACACGTATTAATACCTATTTTTGAGTTAAACCACTTCATTTAACCATTTTCAATAAAAACTACAGCAATATGTCGCAAGGTCCAACTTGTATTAGCACCTAGTATTGTCGGTCGGTCGGCGCGAGCGCAGCGCCAACGTCTTTGCGAGATGTCAACCTCACGGCAGGCGGCCCTCTGCACCGCGCTCATGTGTCCACTATCACAAATCTAAGCTTTTCTACCGGTGCATAATCATTATCACGTATATATACGTATGTATACATATTTATATAATTTATAAATCACTATTTACAAGTGAAAGACCCTCGCGGCACTCGTCGGGCGTGATCGCGGTTATTGTCGATGCGCCAGAGGCGGGCGAGGAGCGGGCGGTCAGGCGCGCGGCGGCGGCGGCGGCTCGGCCAGCGAAGACGTCGACGAGGAGGACGGAGAGGGCGCGGGCGGCGCGGGCGCCGGCCCGGACAGCGCCAGCGACCGCGAGTACTCCAGCAGCGCCACGTCGGCCACGTGCGTCGGCGGGTACAGCCCCCGGTACAGCTCCGGCCGCCCGTACGGGTGCGCCAGCCGGGCCGCGGCAGCCGCAGCAGCCGTCTGGTAGAACGCAGAGGCCGATGACGGAGGTGTCGGGGCCTCCCCCTCCTTGCTCGCCATGTCCGCCAGCGACCATATTCTCGGCTTAGCGGACGCGGGCGTGCTCCCCGGGGGAGCTCGAGATGGAAGATGCTGATAAGCGGGGTGCAACGGTCTCTCGTACGGCTCCGGTGACTCTGGTCCACTGTCAGCTCGAGACTCGGACCATTCGGACTCAGTTCTTTGGCCCAGCAAGTCTAACCTTTGTTGTGGTCTATCGCCGTCCTCGCTGGAACCGGTTCCGGAATCTTTACCATCTAAAAATAAATGTTGTTCTTTTTAATAAAAATTGCACAAGAAAAATATTTCCTCGCGAGCGACATTGCGAGCAGTTAGGTCTACAGTTAAGTGATCTACATACCTAGAGCATCTTTGCCGTCGTTACTCTTGTGGTCGTCGTCGTCGTTGTTGTTGTCGTCGTCGTCGACCCTGTTCCTGGGCTCCCAGGTCATTTTGTTTTCCTTTTTGAGGCGCCGACGCGCGTTGGCGAACCACGTGGAGACTTGCGTCAGCGTCATTTTAGTGATGATCGCTAACATTATTTTTTCACCCTTCGTCGGGTAAGGGTTCTTCTTGTGCTCATTGAGCCAAGCCTTGAGTGTGCTCGTTGTCTCGCGAGTGGCGTTTTTTCTTCTCGCGCCGTTAAGATCCATTCCATATCTGTGTACAAAACATCATTGATTATTATAACGATTACCATTATTACTATTCATTCCTCTCAACAACCTACTGCGCTAACTAATTACTTTGAAGCTGTATTTGTGAAAAAAATTCAGGCGACGCAAAGTGAAAAAGTCTCGAATTGCGGAGTGTGATTTGGGCGAGATTTGTGATAACGCGAATCGAGACCGCCCCAATCCGCAGCGCGTCCCGTGATCACCGGCGGCCAGCCAATGAAAACGTCAGCATAATAATTGAAATCGAGATAAGCCATCAACTGCGCTAAGCTCAGCTTATCTCACACGTAGGTACATACATTGGGCCGGACCACGCGCCGATATTTGAATTGTCCTATCTTTATTAAGATGCAGTCCCCGTATCGCATTTCTATTAAGCCGGCTGAATGGTTCACTTAGTTTGGGCGCGATATTACGAAATGGTTTTGTTTTGTTAGGGGTTCCTGTTTCCGATTGTGGATGCTGCGAATGTTTGCTTTGTCAATAAAGTCTGTAGTTACAATGGCGTTAACATTAGAAACGTTAAAAAGTATCTAGATTTTAAGAAACTTTAATTTACTCTTTAATATAAAGAAACAGTTTCATCATGTTAAAATATATTGTAAGAGAGGTAGGTAGTCTTTTACGTATGTAGTCTTCTATAGACGACGACAAAAAGATGTCGGTCGCACTTTGCGAGGAAACCTTAGAAATATAAGTTCCGTCGCACATCTTACAAAAAATAGACTAGGTACTGGAAATTTTATCTTTGAGGGTGAAAGCGAAATAATAATAATAATAAGTTGTAATATTTAGTTACAGAAATTGTATATCCAGTAAAACAATGGTTTATTATCACGTAAATGGAAGTCTTACGAAATCATCTATTATTTTGCGCAGGAAATGGCTAAGTTGGTTCCATATGTTGCCAATGCAGTTATCTCGAGCACCAACAAGGGTGGAAAACAAGGATGGGTAGTATGGGAAATTAATAAAACTGTCACTTAAATCGCAAAAGTGACGGGCAGCGCCCCTAAAAGGAAACATCGCAATCCATTCTGAGTCTTACGACTAGCCATTACAGTTACAATTCAATCCATATTTCCCACGAAGAACTCACCATTGTTAAGTGAAATGTTGACTTAATTCTGTTTGCACCCTATCAGATGAGTTATAAATAACAATACGCAATTATCATTCGTTCGCTGATATAAAATTGTCTAACTTACGCTGCCGCCGTTCAGGATTGAACTGTGCGACAATTTGTGGATAAAAACGTTGTTTAAAGACGACATAATTTAATGACGTTCGCTGGCGACGGGCTCTATGAATGAACTAACATCCATAGAATTCGAACAACAATACGAAAGTGGAGCGACGCGAAGCCGAGCTTAGGCGTATTCCACAAACAAAAAAGCTTCATTTATCCACGGCGTGCCACTTTCACAGTATCCGAGCCGCGGGGATAGCTGCGGCATCATTTTTTTTATTATTTCACTTCCCCCAGTGTGGCCGCGCCCCGGCCCGCGCCCCGTGCCGCGGGCCCCGGCCGCCCCTCCGCCACCTCGCCTTCAATTAAATCTCTATTTCTCGCACCACCTCATGCTTCCTACTTAAAGTCATAAAAATGAGATAAACACAAAAATATTGCTCGTACTCACTATCGTTCTTATTAAGAGCAATCGTTATCGCTACTTATTCAGCGGTTGCGAAAGTCATTTATTTAAATGCTAGTATATTTTTTGGCGTTTTAATTAACGAGTTTATTTGTGTAGTGGCTTGATACATAGGTGTGTCTGTTCCAGGCAATAAAAGCGGGCGGTATAGGGGCGGGGTGAACGAGCCTCATAATAATGAAATAAAGGTGATAGAATGAACGATTCTGGAGTAGAGAGCTTGTCGGATATATCTCAGCGACGCACCTCGACTGACCGAAACATTTTTCTGTAATAACCAGCAATAACAATTTGTTCTACCAATAAAAATATAACGTATGTAGGTTGTCGAAATTATATAACACAGTAATTGATACTTAACTTACTAAAACAAAACAAAAATGTTCGACATTTATTATTAAGTTTAATATCATCCATCTTTGCATTCAAATGCGTTAAAAGTTATGTTCAGTCAGTCGTAAAAGCCGTAAGAATATGGGATTTTATGTATGAATTGTTGGAATTGAAAGATAACCACATGCCATATTAGTTTGATAAAGCTTTCAACTTTAAACAAGTTTGAGTTTAGTTTTGATGTCGGTAGGTATTTTGCACAGCACAATGTCCGTGTCTCTGCTAATTACGTAGGTATCATATTTTAGATCATTCATTATAAAATCAAATTTTTTCAAAAAAAATTAACCGCCTTCAGATCAAAAAACTGCAAGCAAAAACTCACTTCCCAAAACACGTAAAAATGAAAAATAAATTGAATCATTCAATTCAAATTATGACGAAAATTTGTGACGCCGACTTCAAACAGATCAGTAAGTTCCAAGATTAGTTAGAAAAAGGTCGCGCATTTTCGTCATATGAATTGAATGATTAAATTTATTTTTCATTTTTACGTGTTTTGGGAAGTGAGATTTGGTTTGCAGTTTTTGTTTTGAAGGCGGTTAAATGTTTTTGAAAAAAATTGTGTATTTTTCCATTTTTAGTGTAAAAAATGCACTGGTTTCCACTGACTACCTGGCTTACCTAAATTACTTGAAATAATACAACTAAAGGTCTATTCATGCATGTGGTACTTAAGAACATGCTCTTACTCCTAAGCGTTAAGGAGTTTTACCTTCCATCATCAGCTCACCTAAATAAACTGAAATATCACAACTACAAATCTTAACGTATTAAAATAAAAAAATAATAATAGCGATATTTAAAAAATTACCCTCCAACTCCTAACCATTGAGTAGTTGTACCTTCCATCACCAGCTCATCAGCATGAGATCATGATTAGCAGATGCAAATACTTGAAAAATATATAAAACACGTAAAATACTTATAAAATTTGCAAGTTTTTCTCATTTTCCCTTGGATTCCACCTTCAACTCCTAACTTGGTTACAATGGAACCACCTCAGGAGTATACTCTTTCGAATAAAAAAAGAATTATCGAAATTGGTTAATAGTTCCCGAAGATGTTGAAGCGTAAAGCAAGAACTACTAGACGTAAACAATGTGTTTTTTCAGGATGCTGAAGAAACTTCTGAACCGAATACTGTAAATTTTTCATGGGGCCAAATTGAAACTTTGGTCTATCAGTTAAAAAAAGAATTTATCAGAATCGGTTTACGATTGGCGGAGATATCGTGGAACATACATTAAAAAAAACATTCACACGACTGAGAACCTCCTCCTATTTTTGAAGTCGGTTAAACCAGTAATGTGACCATTGAATTAAAACGGTGTTTGAAAGTACATTTATTATTTTTTTTAAACGTTTATCATTTTTTTTAATCATAGAATATGTTTAATGCCGAATTAGGAAATCAAAGAGACTGGAAATGACTCAGCAGAGTTTCTAGTGGCTATTATAATTTTCTACGAATTTGTCAGCATTTTGATAGTTTGTAATATTTTTATTACTAAGTACTTCATAATAACGGTCTGTTTCAATAAACCTATTTAAAAAACTATTTTAAGTTTTCTAGATTTTTAATGACCAATTTTTACCACCAGGTGGCGAGTCATAATAGATCTTTTTGGTCAGTGACTAAAAATCCTACGAGAGCTGCGCTGCCCCTTATATCCAGATAATACTATTATTAGGCCTATTAAGATAAGATAGTACTACCATACTATTAAGGGCTGATAAACATTATCTAGATAGTTAAGTAATTTCTAGAAAGGCCTACACTTTTATCGAGGAAACCTCCATGGTAAGCTTGTTTGATTATATATGTACTTATACAGTGATTTCGGTTGCCATTATGTAGTTATTAATCGTAATCGTAGATATGACCCTTTGAAAATACTGGTTAATACTGTTCGATAAAAACCTTTGAGAACAGTAAACAAAAAAATATCGTACAGTTAAGTAATGAAACCAATACGAATCTGTCTGTCAGCTCAAAAGAACTTACGCCCGATTACTCAAACGGTACTCAGTTTTCTCTTTCATACCTTTGACTCTTAATGCGACGACGGGGCGATGTTTGAGAAGCTCCTAAGCTTGAGTAGCGTACGAGAATTCGGGGGTTTCCCTAATAGAGAGCTACGGGCCGGACGGATAAGGGATATGTTCAAACAACCAATAGAATTCCGCCATTTAAGCTTAACGGTATCTGACCCAGAGGTCCCGGGTTCGATTCCCAGTAGGAATACATGTTGTATTCGGTTTGGTTGGTGGTAAGGCTTGTTCAAAGTCCGCCTGGCTAGCTACCACCATCTTATCAAGTCTGACGCCATAACAACGATGTTTGTAGAATTGTTGTGTACCGGCGCGGCAGTTAGAGATAAGATCCTCAGTAATTGAGGGTTCCGGAAGTAGTGCGCTTCCACCTTCAGCCTTATCACCACATAACATCACATGTGATGAAGGCTAAGTGCTAGTTGTGGATAAAAAATGCGGAACGGTGATCTGTAAATATCGAAGTACTATCTTTATTATTATTATTCATAACGGAGTAGCACTTAGCCTTTATCACACCTGATGTCAAGTGGTGATAAGGCTGAAGGTGGAAGCGCACTGAGTAGTGCGCCGGAATCCTCAAACACTGAGGAAGGGCGTTTGTGCACTACCACTGAATTTAACCGATCCGGAAAAAAACGGATGCTTGTATTTAATTAATTACTAATATAAATGATTAATAATTAAAATACAAGCATCCGTTTTTTTGCACAAACGCCCGAACTGGCTATCTTTTCTCTAACTGCCGGAACACAATAATGCTGAAAGCATCATTGTTATGGCGTCAGACAGATAAGATGGTGGTATCTAGCCAGGCGAACTAAGAACAAGTCCTACCACAACCGAATAGAATATGTACCCCCACTGGGAATCGAACTCGGGACCTCTTAGTCTGAAATCGGTGATATGAACCACTAGACCACAGAGGCGGTTATTGCTTTGGTGGAGTCCGGTTCTTAATGTGTATAGCAGGTTATACACCTAAAACAATTCGATGTTAAATGACAGCGTATCCCACTACTGACGTCAAGCTAGGCTGCTCGAAAAGCACTGACCGAGTGGTTGTAATCGTATACCCATTTTTGTGTGAACGATCGCGCCGCTGACTCGGGCTTAAAGAAGAGCTATAGAGTTTCACTACACTTCGAATACACCAATGACATCCCCGGCACCCATATAAAATTACACGGTGCGATATTTTGTAAGGTAATAGATGTACATTTTTTTCTTACGCTCCAACGAGTCATCTACACGACAAACCATGCTCTATGAAATCTTCAAGAGGTTAATACCCAGTGACAGTTTTGTGTAAAAATGCTTTGAGGACCGTCTCTTGTGGCGTAAGTATCGGGTTCCGTGTGTCATCTTAATCGCATTTCACACTCAGCTAACATCATAAAGAAAGTCGACAACAATGTTGAGGCCGACGCCTACTAAGTGTTCGGTTTAGTTGCGCTATATTTGACCAACATAGTACGTACACCTATCGATTTAAATACCAACAACTACTCGGAATTTGTGTTATGGAAAAGTCGCGTTTTCAACACGAACTCGCCTTCCATGATACAAGTAAATTACCATGTTCGTAAAAGTGATCTCAGATAAAGCTAATTATTCGTCGTCGTATTACGGCAACGGGCGCACGCAACTACCAATCTCTGGTTATAGTCGGAGTTTTAAAAGGTACGATATAGGGACACAGGTCCTAAATATCGGTGGGCAGTGGGCAGATAGGGGGCGAGGGCGCGGCACGCCAAAAACACATTACCACCGGCAACGCGCATTACGGGCAACCGCACGCGCCGCCCGCGCGATAGCCGCCACCCTAACATGCTATCCGACGACTAATTGGTCAACTCCATGCATAAAAAACCCTAATAGAAACAACTGTGGCACGGGAAGCCCGCTTCGCAGCTCGAAACGTAAATATTCGACGATCACTTTCAGTTTACTTCGAAAGTTTTCGTTAAATGAAGGGCCAATCGTTAGGTGGGTAAGGTGGCAAGAAGGGCGTGTTATCTGCAGGTTTGGGCGGCGCATGTCACGTGACAAACGAACCGTTAACACACCACCGGTGGTTCTGCCGCGCCATCTTTGTTTTTGTTTCAAGGGGTTGCTACGAAAGTTTTTAAATGCGTATAGAATTACGTGCGTCACCTTTACACTTAAATGCGGCTATGTACATACGTTAGAGATACGAACGTAATACAGACACGACCACACATAAATCAATGTCATTATTGTTTTGAATCGGTAAGAGTTAATCTTTTTACTTGTATCTGTTTTGAAACTTAACGAAAACAATACATAAATTGTCCGCCTTATCAGTGGCAAATTATTTTTCTGTTAAACTTGTGGCTTGACCCAGTCTCAATGTGGCAGATAAGGGAAGTACATGGAGCAGTTTTAATTAATTTAAGCAATTATGTCGCAGTCGGGGAGACGTCTTAATTTATTAAAACTACTTACTTACATTTTTTTTCTTATCAAACATGATTAAATACAACCTCAATGTTCACATTTATTTAGAAAAGGTTTGGTAAATACGAATGACGTGATTGTAAAATTAAGGTAAGTATTAGAATTTTCTAAGATAATATAGAGGTGTTTCAATGAAGATTTGAACTGGTAAAAAACTTAGGTACATTTATTTACTTGCTAGAGTTATTAAACTAGGCTTACCTACTTGCACGTACGGTTAGTAATATAAATTTCAAAACTATCAATTCATACTACTTACACTTAAAACAATGAATTAAGCGCACAGATATCTTATAACTTAAATCTTTGTTTCACATTCACAAGCGTAACAAAAAACCATAATTTCAATATTATCTATCAGCTAAATGTTCTGTTAGAATGAGAAAGTTTCTCAGTAAAGCTGATACCCCTATTGTTATGTCAATTATTTGATTGCGTTGATCAATCAAGCTAAAAAAACGTTATTCGTTTTATAATAAAAAATATTAACGCTTTGCTAACGGTTTACGTGAACTTTTGGTCTCTTGTTAATGTTTTATAGATGTTGAAGAAGTTATGCTCTTAATTTAAAATTATTCGTAAGTCTCTTTGAGTAATTTCTTAAGAAAATGTTAGGTCTTTTGTTTTTCACCTCTCCAGTTTTTTTTTAAAGTAAGTAAGAAAAAGAGCCAGGAATATTTAAATGTTGGTATTGCGAATACCAGATTTTAAAACTCGACGACGACAGTAAGAAATTGGTCTAAATCTCACTACTTATTGCCTAGCGATTTCAATGTTAGGCAGAAAACTTTGTACCCATGTTCTTGAAATTAAATCATCATATATAAACATTGCTACTGCCATTTTGAAGAAAATATATTCCAGTAACGTCATGTTAATACCTACCTTAAAAATACAATGTTTAGTTTTCATAACTAAATATTTTCAATGCAGTTTCGGAACGCCCATTTTAATAAAACAAATAAACAAACGACTCTTGGATAATATTAGCACCGATTACTAAATAATAAATATTATGGCCGTCCTAAGCACGACAAACTATGGTTATCTGGATTGTTTCGATTATGTATGAAAATCAGAGCAGCACACTCTTTCAGTCATAACGAAAATTCAATAGAATATTTGACAACAGCACTTTGACAGAAATTACGCCTTTGTTAAAAACCTTTAAAACTTTTGCTGTCTCGGTTAAAAGTTGTATGTTAAGAGGGGGTATAAAGGAAAATCGCCAGTCTTAGATTTGATTATTACAAAACAAATTAAACCACGAATTATTTGGAAAAATGTTTAAAGATATTACAACATACTTGAAAGGGACTAGACTAAGTGAAAACATAAAATAATAACATTTTATCGATAAAAAATCACAAAGTTCTGCTCTAATTTTCAGCTTTAATCAATTTATTTTCATTATGACGCATATTACTGAGCCAATATTTAATACATAATATTAAACTATGTTATCTAGCGACCCTATTAACGATTTGCAAAAATAATGTTTATTTTACGAGTAGTTCAAATAAAACTAATTCGGCGTTTACTGTTTCTGGGATTTTTTTGTAGGTAAGTATGTGGTTTTTTTTTCTAGGTTTATACTCCCTATTCATGGCTTTTAATTCAACACTCGTATCCAATTAATAATTTTGCTCTAATATTGCATAAATTTCTTAATAATGACACTGAAAGCATCGAATTACTTACATTTATTTAAGTAAGCAAGCACCTACTTTGTTGTTATTTATACTTACTTAGCTGTGCACCTGGTAAAATATGTTTGATTAAATAAAATCAGTTTCGAAAAATTAACAAGATTAAGATTATAAAGGTATCACGGTAAAGATTATAAAGGTTATTATGCCCATTTTTTAATTTTTTTTTAATGTAATATCGTAGATATTTTTTGTAAAGAAATCAGATCAGCTCTTTAGTCAAGTAGGAAGGACCTACTTACTGCCGTGTGGATGTCATAAAACAATAATCTATTCAGTATTTTGAACCTTTCGTATATTTGATTTATGACTCCATTGCCCAGTTGGGGCAGTTTAGGTAATATTTTAGGGGAATTCCCAACTGACCCGAAATACCTGCTGAAAGTATGCTCCATTTCTCCGAAAGGTTCATCATTTCAGCCGTACTACGCCCACTGCTGGGCATAGGCCTCCCACAAGGATCTTCACAACGATCGGTCTTGCGCTGCCCGCATCCAGCGGCTTCCCGCGACCTTGACCAGATCGTCGGTCCACCTTGTAGGGGGCCTGCCCACGGAACGTCGTCCGGTTCGCGGTCGCCATTCGAGATCCTTTCCGCCCCAACGGCCATCGGTTCTCCGCGCTATGAGTCCCGCCCACTGCCACTTCAATTGAGCAATACTTCGAGCAATGTCGGTTTTTTTAGTTCTCCTGCGGATCTCATCATTTCCAATTCGATCGAGCAGGGAAATACCAAGCATCGCTCTCTCCATTGCTCGCTGGGTGGCCTTGAGCCTTCTTATGAGACCCATAGTAAAAGACCACGTCTCGCTTCCATAAGTCATAACTGGCAACACATACTGGTCAAAGTCCTTAGTCTTAAGACATTAAGGAATTTTGGACGCGAATATATGCCGGAGCTTCCCAAACGCTGCCCATCCGAACTGGATTCGACGAGAGATCTCTTTCTCAAAGTTGGACTTACCTAACTGGACCGTCTGTCCTAGGTAAACATAGTGGTCAACAACTTCGAGTGTAATGTTCCCAACATTAACTGGAGCGGATGCAACATGGGCATTGGACATGATTTTCGTCTTATCCATGTTCATCTTCAGACCCACTCTTTGAGAAGCATTACTGAGATCTTCGAGCATTATGTTCCAAGGTCTCAGCCATGAGAACCACATCATCGGCAAACCACAGGTATATTAGGTACTCGCCATTGATGTTGATGCCGCATCCTTTCCAGTCCAGGAGCTTGAAATATCCTCCAACGCAGCTGTGAACAGTTTCGGAGAAATGACATCTCTCTGTCTCACACCTCGATTTAGTTGGATAGGATTAGAGCTCTGGTTCTGTAATCGGACCGACATGGTGGCGTTTTGGTATAAGTACCTCAGCACCTCGATCTACCTGTAGTCTATTTGGCACCTCTGGAGAGACTGCAGCACTGCCCAGGTACTACGAAAGGTTAAGTCAATATAAAAGGTAGTCAATCAGTAAATTGAAGTTAGTATATTTTTTATTCATGTCAAAAACTTAAAAAGTATTTAAAAATCTGACGATAATTAAATATCGTTTTGCAAATAAAGAATTAAAAAGTAAGTGATTTTTTCAATCTACAAACTACGAGTATACTGAAAAACTACAAATAAAAGCAAAAACATTTAATTAAATCTACCAGGGTATATTGATCAAGCAGGAGTTATCAAGATTGATTGAAAAGTTTAAAAACAAAATTTAATAATAATTTTTGATAATATCTTAATTGAAAAATAAAATTTGTAGGTACATGACTGTACAAAACTCTTGTTTTGAAAAAACCGGAGCAATGTAGATTATTAATTAGGAGGAGTTGTGAAAAATATAATTTGGTTCTTTCGGGGATCAGAAAGGAATAAAAGAAACCGGGGGTAATGAAGCATAAATCTTATGTATATTTCTGTATAAGTACAGTCAGCTTCAAAATGATCTGAGCTTTCAAACCTACCAAAAATATCTGAGCATTTGACAAAAATCGCTCTTAGCACAATACTTTAAAGTTTACTTTCATTTGTTGTCATTTGTTCTCAAAAAACAAATGAAAAAGTACCTTTACGTCTTGAAATAAGGTTAATTTTTAGAAAAAGTTCAGATATTTTTGGTGACTTTGAACGCTCAGATAATTTTGAAGCTGACTATACTTACATCACTACGCTAGACATTTTAAACCATTTCAAAGAGCTTTTTTAACTTGATATAATTGAAAATACGTTAAATAACCACTACCTAGATCTAGAAAATCAAGTGCGATATCCGTACTAATAATATTTATACAATATGTGAAAATGTATTTGTTTGTCGGATGGACGTGATTTTTGGTATGGGGCTGGAGAGTGACAAAGGCTACTTTTTTCCCGGAAATATATCACATACCCATCACGTAGTCATCACGTAGGAAAAGCTAGTTAAAAATATCTATGACATTGTTTTGAAAGATTGTTTTGAAAATGATAACCGTAATTTTTAAACTACTTGCAATGCAATTACTTTCTAAACAGCATTACCTGCCTATATCATGTTTTATGTTTTATTGTTATGCAGTCTCGATCATTAACTATTTTGAAACAGTTGTGGCTTACAGCGTAGGTATGAGTGAAAAATTGTGATAGAAAAAAAAACCACAAACCCCGTAAGTATTTTTCTATAACAATTTTTTCTATACAGCTGCACTGTGAATGCAAAAATATATAATTTTGAAATCTTACTGTATGTATGAGTGAATTTAAAATTAAAAAATAACCTGACTGATCGATTTTGTCCTGTGAAGGCACAGATGAGAATCAATTACAATAAATAGTCGGAAAAATTAGAAAAGACGTTTTAGGTTTTGAGGATAACGTGTAATTGAACGGGTTTTCTACGAACAACATCAATTACGGAGTTAAACAATAAAATTGAAACCAAGTATAATCTCAACATTTTTTTTTTTGATAAGATTTAATATTATAAAATAACGCCAATATAATAAATAGTAATGCCACCGATAAGATAAAATTTTATAATGTAAAATATCATTTTGCTTACTATGCCAATGAACAATGTAAATAATCTATAAAAATAAAATTACATGACGGTTACACTACTTATATTAATAAAAACTTCGATTTATTTTTATAATAAGTTTATTATATTATGTAATATAATAAAATAATATAGTTACAGCCGGCTGACATGATGATGATGATGATGAATATAGTTACATATTAAAAGTGGAAAACTAAAAGAGAATTAAAGTCTCTATGAAGACTTTTGTGGTAAATAAATCGCACAGTCGAAGTTACAACACGCTATAAAATTTAAACCTTACTATTGTGCTGATATACATTGTGGTCAATAGTAGGTAACGAAATTTCAGCCTGTGGTCAGTGTTGTAATAGCAAACTGTCGTGCGTCTACCTGCACATTAGAGTTTGTTCTAGTGAAAATACGAAATTATTCCATATTTTTCTGCAGATTCCCCAATAGTATCTACATGTAAAATAGCATATTTTGGCGACAAAATATGTACATCAATGAAACTTTGTTTATAACTCTATCTTGGTACTCGAAATGAGGATCTGCCGAGTCCTACCAAAATTTAGGGGGTCCTACCATTATTTACTACCTGCCTGTACCTGTACCTGCCCATATCCCCTGGGAGGAGATGTGGGTGTAATGGTAACATTAATTGATCTCAATGATCCTGAGAAACCTATATTTTTGCTTAAACTCAAAATTTGTCGAATTAAAAGAGAAATATTGAAATGTTTCTTCTTTTCATTTGTTCCAACAAAAACCCTTCATATTTCGCAAAATATTAATCCTATAAGTATGGGTATAGTCTCATTCGATTAATAAATACATATAAAAAGTCACCTGACTTGCCTAGTTTGTAAAATTTGCATTTTTTTAATGTTTTGCTTGCCCGTATCTCCTGGGAGGGGGTAGGACCCCAAAATTTTGGTAGGACTCGGCAGATCCTCACTAGTGCCAAGACAAAGTTATAAACAAAGTTTCATTGATGTACATATTTTGCCGCCAAACGGTCATATTTAGTCTTATTTTACCTGTTCTACAATCCAAAGTAGGTTTTACAAAAATTGGCCAAGTGCGAGTCGGTTGTCCGTGAAAGGTTCCATTACCTATACCAGCCAATTTTTCGCTCGCAAAAAATTACTATGATATTCAGTATATTATGAATGGCAAAGATACATTTGCGTTATCCTATCTGAAAAACTGTTGACTTCGAGTATGTTTCATTATAACTACGGTCGTTTCGACTATGTTCGAAATAACTACGGTCGATTCACATATTTCCATAATGACTATTGAACAACCCAACTACTAGTCATTTCACCTACGATTGATTCAACTACAGTTGATTTTGTTGTCAATCAAACAAAACTAAGTTTCTTTGTAACAAAAGATTTATTTTGTTTATTTTACATATTATTATGATTCACATGAAATAAGTGCTATAACAAAACCTTACATACCTGTAAGAAAAGAAACGACATTTAATGTTATCAATCTCAATGTCAGTTCCTAAATCACAGTTTTATGATATTATCTTTCTACGCAATTAATTAACAATGGTATAAATTGTTTTGTCGCAACGATGACGAGACGCTTTTTAGGTTATCTCTTTTCCATAGATTAGGTACCATATTCATTCAATTGTCATGTTGTGGTCCGACGCGATGACGTTTTATTGCGCGGGAAATTTAAATTGAAGAAAATTATATTTTCTTTTTTAGGGGGAAGTCCCCTAGTGGCGGTCACTTAAGGATTTTCGAAAATAAAATCAAAACTACTTCGAGAAATATGTAAGTAAGTACCTATTTATTCATGAATTATTTAAATAAACAAAATATAAAATCAAAATAAATTAACAAAAATACGACTTATACGTAAACATAAGTAGGAACATAAATAAATTTTTTGTTAGAAAAATTGAAGTCTTTGGCACTGGCACCTAGTACCGGACGGGTTAATCTTCATACCCCAAGCGCCGAACATTCTTAAGACATTGTGCATCTATCACATACATAGGCATCTCCACATTCTGGAACATCTGAACATGCTTCATAAGCCCATCCATGGCAGCTAGAGCATTGTATCCAGTTTTGCTTCTCTCAAGCTCATTTCTTTGGACAAAATCTTGTCTATTGCGGTTTTTAAACTTTGTTGGTCCCATTTTCCTTTATTTTTTGTTTCTTCCATTTTGAAATATTTTCTTCCTTCTAAAAAAAACGGTAAACAACAAACAATCATTTTTATAAAAAAGTAAATTCTTAGTTAATAAGGCAGCCTATAAACTGTCCGGTGTTAGGGAATATCATTGTGTCTAAAATTACGTATTTCATACTAAAACTGTTTAGATAATTAATAAAAAATCACAATTTACGAATTATAATGGAACACTGTCTTCATTAACAAATAACATTAACAACTAAACACAAAACCATAGCATTAATACTCACTTGAAATTTACGTGACGCAACGCTTTCCCGCCAAAAACAGCAATCGACCGCTCCCACCGCGGCTATGCGCCTGGCAAACCGCGTCACTCAACGGATATTGTCTAGCTTCGTTCCCCCGCGCCCCTTTCACCAACATTGGAAATGATCACATTGTGGTTTCTCGAGATAGTACGAGTGTCCGACGCTAGGTGCCGTCCGGCGTTACGGGACTTCCCCCTACATCTCCTCTCCCGGAGATGAAAAAACAAAGCGTTTGCTCATGCATACTCCTCAAGCGCAGGCAGGAGCTGGTGTTAGCTTCGAGATGTGGAAAAAGTTTGACTCTGATTTCTTATGGTCAGTGTTTATCTTGTAAATTGAGTTTGATATTTTTTCTATAATTTTATAAGGTCCGAGTTTCAATTCATCGAGCTTCTTCCTATTCCGTTTGTTTCCATGCTCCACAAAAACGGTATCACCAACTTTGAAGTCTATATGTCTTCGATTTTTATCATAAACTGTCTTGTTGTAATTATGTGATCTGATTGTATTTTCCAGAGCTGTCTTCCTAGCCTGGATTAAATCATATTCGGTTTTCTCTTGTTTCAGCGCATTCGGCAAGATTGTAACATCTGTGCCATAAAGTGGGTACTTTGGAACATACCTATGCAGTAACAGTGTGTTCCGTTTCATTGTATTTTTTTACACAGTTGTGTGCTTTAGTTGTCCATGCTATGTTTGTGTCCTGTTCATTTATTTTGCATCTGATTTTATTGACCAATGTTTGATTCATTCTCTCGTTTAATCCATTTGAGAAAGAAGAGTTTACTGCTGTAAAAATTAATGGAAAATTCTTTTCATCCAAAAATCTCTTGAATTCCTTAGAATTGATATGGGTATTGGTCTGAGAGTATCAAGTCAATATACTATTGCGTACCTAGTGAAATGATCTGATAGAAGGTGTAAATATCTCTTCGTTGATCTGGAACCTCCGAAGCCTCCAATGGTTTCAATAGAGCATATCTGAAAAGGTTTTGTGGCGGGGCCCAAGTGGGACATCAATCCATATTTAATTTGTCCTCTTGATTAATTTTTAAACATACTATACAGCTTTCACAGATTCTTTTTATGTTCTTCGCCATGTTTTCTGCTGTATACACTGAGCTAATCATTCTTTGCATCTGTTTGATTCCTATGTGACTTAGATCTGTATGAACCCGTTTCATGAACTCAATGCTGAATTTCTCTGATATAATTACTTTATCTTTTTTCTTTACTTTCTTGTAGTAAACATTGTTTTTTCTTAGTAGTTTGGCTTTTCTGCACTGTATATATTCATTTTTAACTTAATCGCTTAAGATATCTTCCAGTGTTATTTGTTAACCACTTTTAATTATTCCTCTAGGTTTTCAGTTGGTTCAAGGACTGGATTCCTGCTTAGGCAATCAGCTTCGATGTTGTATCTTCCTGGAGAATATTTAATTTGGAAATCATATTGCGATAAATAGTAGGTTAGATCGCTTAGTTCTTCATCTGTTCTAGACCTTATGTTTATATTCTCCAATGGCTTGTGATCTGAATAGACAATAAATTTCCTACCTATTAACAGGTGCTGCCAATACTTAACACATTCTTTAATTGCCAGACATTCCAGATATATAGTTTTTTCCTTTTTTGCACTTCATTAAATTTTTTTGAAAAGTATGTCACTGGTTTTTCTTCATTGTCTTCTTGTGGCTGTTTTAGGACTGCTCCTACTCCTAGTATACTAGCATCTGTGTATATGTAAATAAATAGGTTTGGATCAAAGATTGTTATTATAGGTTGAGAACATAATATTTGTTTCATTTTATCAAACGACTCTTGGCATGCTTCAGTCCAGTTAAAGATTTATCCTTTTCTTAAAAGGTTATGCAATGGTTCCAATTTTATTTCTATATTTGGCACATATTTATGATAAAATCATATTTTTTCCAAGAATTGTCACATATTTTTTAGAGTTTTTGGAGTCGGGAATTTTTTTATTGATATTCTGTATTATTACTCTGTATAACATGACCCAAGTTTTTAACTGTGTCTGCTGCAAACTGGCATTTAGAGAATTTTAGTTTAAGACCTTTACTTTTAATCGCTGGAAATAGTTGTTTCACATGTCTGACATGATCCGAGAAAGATATTGAAAATAACAAAATGTCATCGATGAAACATACTGTTAACTCTCCGAGCTTGTGCTTCCCTCCGTATTATATTACACATTTTTCTCTGGAATATAGCTGGGGAGGTTTTTAAGCCAAATGGTAAAGTGGTCCATTGATAATGTCCCTCTTGTGTCACAAATGCAGCTTTGGGTCTATCTGTGATACGCAAAGGTATAGACCAAAACGCAGAATTAAGGTCAAGTGTCGAGAAAAACTTGCAATCTCTTGTTTTTACTATTAGGTCCTCAATAAGAGGGAATGGCTGTGATTGAAGAACAACTATTTTGTTTGGGTCTCGAAAATCTATGCATAATCTTGATTTTTTATTTTCATCTCTTTTATATGCTAATGTGACTGGTGCTACGAATGGGCTTGGTATATGATTCTTCTATTATATTTTTTCCAATAATTTTGCAATCTGGTTTTCAATCTCCTTTTTGTCTTCCATTGTGCAACGATATGGTCTTTTACTGCAAAATTTTTCTGTTAGTAGATCAATGTGTGCTTCATAATCCGTTACTTTTCCAATGTCATATTTGTCCTTTGCCAACACAGATTTATTTTTCGATATTAATTCATCAATCACTGCCTATTTTTGATAGTCTAGATTCTGATGATTTATATTATTTATATAATATTATATATTATTTATATAATTTATATTATAAGTCTTCATTGAAGTTTACTAAATTATCAGATTTTATTTCCTTAGAATCTATATCTGTTTTATTTGTTTCTTTAAAAAGTATTATTTATTTTTCCTTTTTTTTATATATTTTTCTTTACAAATATATAAAAAAAACGATAGGTGCGAGGAGCGAAGCGAGGAGGAAAAAGCGCGAGCCGAGCGAGCGAAGCGAGCGTGTCGCGGCAGCGCCGGCGCCGGCTGAGCGCCAGAACCGACTTCATACTCTCCCCCTACCCTACCCTACTTTAATAATTTAATATGAAATGGGAATATAGGTATATAAAGTCGTTTCTGGCTGTTGGTTCATGTAAACCTAATATGCTCGTCGCTTCACTCCTTGCACCTATAAGGAGTACGTGACTCACTATTTTATACTTAACTAGGGGATCCTCGCAGTTTTACCCGCGTGGTGCCCGTTCCCGCGGGAATATCGGGATAAAATATACCCTATGTCACTCGGAAAAAATGTAGCTTTCTAATGGTAAAAGAATTTTCGAAATCGGTCCATTAGTTTCGGAACCTATTCGATGCAAACAAACAAACAAACAATCAAATCTTTCCTCTTTATAATATTAGTATAGATAAACCGTAGGGGGTTGACCGTAGGTGAAATTACCAGTAGTTCAAGCAACTGTACGTGAGATAACCGTAGATGAGATAACCGTAAGTGAGTTGACCGTAGGTGAGATGACCAGGGCCTGTACCCAAAGTAACATCGTTATGTGGCGAAACGACAAAATATATATTCGTTATCGTCTTTATGCTCCAACCATTGCGGTAAGACCACGTGATTTAGCGCAGCTTATGCCAATCCGTCAATCCTATACATTGAATTTCTTTCGAACTTCGATATCGTTTTTGAATTGAATGAGCTATGAGAGGACTGATTTTGAAATCTGTTTTTGAAAATAAATAATATAGTTTTTATTTATTTTACTTATTCTACTTAAGTATTTTATTTAATTTAAGTATATTTTATTTATTTTTTATTTTTATATAGGTATATAAATAAATAATATTTGGAAGTTATGTTTATTTATTTATGATTAAATAAAAGTGTATCCTCATACTACTCCCGACGTTCAGCTGTCAAAAAAAATAATAATAATACGGTGCCAATTGAAAATCAGCGTCAGGTCTCACAAACCTGACATCATGCTGACTGAATTGGTTTCCTAGTTTGACGCAGCCGTGAAATCTGTCTATATTTTTTTTAAGTTAAGTTCTAAAAATTGTATTTTGTCATGTGCTAGTGTCAATAAAAATAAACTTTCTTTCTTTCTTTTCTGTTACTCTGGCTAAGGCCCCAGTAGTGATTTCGTCCATTAGTTATGTAAAATAACTATAAGTAGGTGTAACGACCAGTAGTTATTTTGAACAGTAGGTCTTTTGACCGTAGTTATTTAGACCATAGTCGAAACGACCGTTGTTATTATGATACATACCACTTTGAGTAGGTATATCTCGTTATAACCAATTTTCGTTAAAAGTGTTTCGTTTATACACTTTCTTATTAAAAAAGTTAGAGAGGGGGCACACATTTTACCAGTTTGGAAGTGTCTATCTTTTTGATTGGCTGAGAAAAAATGGTATTAAAAATTTCAATGTAGGCTGATGAAACAATTTTTGTTAGTTTCAGTTTATGTATGGTTAGCCCCTTTTTTATTATTGTGTAAAAATCGTAAAGCTGTTTGCGCAATACACATACCTACCAAAGGACATGGCCTGTTTTACTATCTGCTAGGCCTAATAGCTTTGGAATAAAGTGGCTGTGACATACAGACGGTCGGACAGACAGACATATATGACGAATCTATAAGAGTTCCGTTTTTTGCCGATCACGTACGCCATCGTGCAAGTACACACATCATGCATCGTGTCGACGCACTTGCCGGCTACTCCTCTCCGTTTGCCCCCCCCGTTGCCCACAGACAGACTGTCAGTCCGCCGGCAGGCCGCCTGCAGTACTCGATCGAAAAGGCCGCCTGACATTTAGTTTTTATATGTAAAGGCCTCGCAGACTAGCAGTTCGCCAGCAGGCAACGGCCCGTCAGCAGGCCGCAATCGGCCATGGTATTCGGTTTATGTATGTAAAACTGTGCCTTTTACAGGCAAGTGCGCTACAGGCTACAGCTACACGCACCCTACAGCCGTCAGATTG
The DNA here is from genome assembly GCA_949710035.1 of Crambus lathoniellus. Lineage (NCBI taxonomy): Eukaryota > Metazoa > Arthropoda > Insecta > Lepidoptera > Crambidae > Crambus > Crambus lathoniellus. Next base: position 38,585,352 of record OX453296.1, read on the forward strand.
AAGATTCAGGTGGCGTAGTAGGTGTGCTACCGGTATCTCCCACTCATTGCATGGGTGCCGTAGGACTCAACTAAAGGAACACGGTTAAAAATATGGGAAACAGTATTTGCTAAAATCTGCGGCAACCCAAATAAGGTTGTTTTTTAACTTTCTGTTTTATTTCGCTAAATTATATTTAGATTTCTTATTCATAAGAATTCTTTCAAATTTGCTTAAGTAAGTACTTAAAGGAAAACAATCAAATTTTTTATTACTTATAAGTTATAAGTAATAAAAAATTTGATTGTTTTCCTTTTTAATTAACTCCATTTCCTCACTGCTTAGCTGTTCTTACTATTTTTACGCTGATGACCTCCAAGTTTATATGCAAGCACCAGCTGTTGGTATCGCCTCTGTAAACTTAACAATATCCTACAACTTATTAGCACTTGATCGATAGAGTTTCGTATTGCAGTGAACCCAGCAAAATGCCAGGCGATAATTGCTGGCGGTTCGAAACAGCTCGCTAAAATTGATACCTACCAGTTCGATCCAGTCTATACTGCTGGATAACACCGTCATCCCTTTTTGTTCCAGCGTCCAAAATTTGGCCTTTATATCGTTCCCTCTCTCAGCTGGACAACTCAAATGCCGAGGTGAGTCGAGCTGTTACTTCTTCTCTCCGCTTCTTTAGTCGATTAAAAAAAATTCTACAAGGTCACACTGTTACATCTCTTATTTTCCCTCTCCTTGATTGTGCTGATGTTTCTTACTGTGACTTGAATGAAGATCTTCTCAACAAGCTGGACTGGCTTCTAAACTATGCTATTCGTTTTAGTTTTTGCCTTCGTAAGTTTGATCACATTTCCTCCTACCGGTCGCAGATTTAATGGCTACCCATTCGTCAGCGCAGACAACTGAGGCTGTTGAGCACATTTTATACTCTTTTAAATAATCCCCTCTCACTTGAATACTTAAAATGCAAGTTTAAATATCTCTGTAATTCTAATGATTGTCACCTTCGCTCTTCCGATTCTCTTGCACTCTCAGCTCCCCTCTTCCATTCTGGCTATATTCTGGCTTTTTCACACTGCAAGCTATCCGTCTCTGAAAAAGTCTCCTTGATTCCATAAGAAGATCTCGATCCAAAAAGCTCGCATTTAAAAGGAATGTTCATGCGTTCCTTCTTGAAGGATCTCGGTTATGATGTGAAATGTAATTTTGATCATCTTTACTGTTTAAGTTAAAATATTATGTAAATTGGTATGTATTTATGTCTATATTTTATGTTATTTGTATGTAAGTATCGCATTTGAGCTTTCTCTGTTTTTCCGAAGATTGGCTGGTAGATAATGATTTTAGCGTTAAGCCCGCCTCTTGTAGTTTACTTTTTATTTTGTACAATAAAGAAATAAAATAAATAAATAAATTTTAAAAGAAATCTAACATAACTATTATATAATTTAGCAACATAACTATGTAGTGTTAGAGCTCTGCATGCGTGGTAGAAAGATCTTAAATTACTCGCAACTAACTATATTCGCTACATGATTTACCTACTGAAATCATATAGCGAATCTATATAGGTACTATTGATATTATATTAAAGTGAAAGTGTGTTCGTTTGTTTTTCCTTCGTGTGGATTAATGGGTTTTGTCCTTCCTTTGGTATGGGGATAGTTTGGGAGCTGAAGAGTGACATACAGGCTACTTTTTATCCCGTAACATCACTTTCTCACGGGATAACGTCGTGTAGTCAACGCGAGCGATTCTGCGGGCGGAAGGCTAGTAACACATAAAATACATTTTGTCACTATCTTAAGTTCTACAAAAAGTATTGTACTTATCTTATATTGACACAGTCTAGTTATCCATTCAAGTAAAAAGCTTGGCCAATTATTATGTTTTTAATTAAACTCTTTCAATTACTTTATTTGTGTTAACGATGAATGTAAGAAGTCATTCGTTTATTAGTCCATATTTTATTAAACGGCTGTAAGATAAAGTTCAATTTTATAGCTATCATGTCAACTTGTAGTATTTATCAAACATTTGTCAACTGCTGTGTTGTGAAGCATAAGGGTCACCGTTACATAGACTGTGTTGGAACAGCGAATAATTGATAATTAAGCATTCCGTTTTTAGTGATATTTAATTTGTCATATGTGTATATATTTATATATTTAATACGTATTCTATTTACAACTGAACCTGTCGACTAATCTTACAAAATTATTTAAACAAAGTTATTTTTAGATGCTCTTTTTAGAAAGTCTATTTAATGAATTTTTTACCTAAACCATGTTTCTATGAGTAGGTGCTTGACTTGACTAAACTCTTGTCTCATTTTCATTTACTTACCACGAACTTTGAGAAAGGGCCTTAAAAAGTGGTTTTGTTTTGGTAACTATAAAGGAGGTACAATTACGTACCTACCTATTTAAATATGTACACAGAGCCTATACCAGTTGCATTTTGTCACTTGTTTGTCATTGTCACGTGGTCTTGGGAAAGGAGTACATAAAATAATTATGTAAATATCAGAAATGTAACGAAAAATAAGCTCGCTCAAAAGTTGTTAACTCCTTCGATTGCGTTTGCGCCTTGTCAACGCTCTGTGACTTTAATTGAATCCACGTGTTGTAGGCGAAAGAACTTTAATAATGGAATTTGAAATGGCGCACGACTGACGACGACATGGCAGCCGTTACCAAAAGAAGGTCGCTTCGAAATCGTTCGCATTTTGTCTAGGCCTCGTAGCCGTTAAAATCGTTACGGTAATCGTAATAGTAAACTAATACTACCCGTCAAAAGCTGTCAGAGTGCTATAATTATCCAATATCATTTGAAAATTTGTTTTTTTATACGACTCAAAGAGGCTGCTTTAGTTTTCATACAATGTAGATAGTGGACTGATAGTTTTTTTATGCTAAGGGTACCGTTTCCGCTATCGTTTAACGCTCAAAACACTTGAAGAAAGGAGACCTAACACTGGTCGTCATTACCAGAGCTAAGACTGGCGCCAGAAGCGGGCTGATAGTGGCATCGGACCTCACAAGTCGTATGTAGAACGTATAAACTAGTGAAAATTAAGTGTCGCTGGTACGGAACTCTTATCTGGGGTCACGTCTCATTTTATTATTGACATATTATTATTCATATCGGAGGGAACATTGAATTAGACGGAGGGTGGTAGATAATTGTTTCGTAACGTCTTGTTTATGTTTTCGTTTTTTTCTGTAAGAGTACAAAGTTAATGACAGTGTTTGAATAGAGGTATTCCTTGTATCTTGATAAAACTACGGAACACATCAAATAGGTTAGAAGGAGAATGGCACGCATTAAGTACTGAATGAAGTGTGCAATCGAAAACACATACATACCTATTTATCTGAGTTGCCTTACCGTTATATCCTGAAAAAAAAACTAAATTGTACAAAAAAAAAATGTATGGTCCTTTTGCTCTTCCGAGCAAAGAGATTCCACGCGCGTCCCGCCCATTTAGTATACTGCTTACATATTTCTAGTTGTTTCCGTGGATAAAACGATCGGGTGTGTCACATCACATCACAATATAAGTGTATTCGTGTCGAGCACGGCCGCAGCCCGCCGCTGACCGATAGGAAAAAGGAAAAAGGAAGCTCCCAATGTGCTTAGAATGAAATTAGCTCGCCGGTCAATTACTCCGAACCCAGTGCGGGTTACCGATGGCACGCGCGCCGCCTGCATACGGCACCGCTCATTGATATGCCTCCGCGCGTTCTCTTTATTGTTCCATAGATCGGTAATACACGAGAGGACTGCCACTTTGTGCTGTAAATCGTCAACTGTACACGTATCCACGATTAACTGTGTGCTGTACCCATAGGCGGCGCGGGCGCGGTGTCAGTACAAGACGCCTGCGCGAGTGTGACGGTGACATCATGTCCGGAGCCCGGGCCGGCCACACAAACTGTACGACGTACGTGTCCGACAGTCTCTTGAGTGCACGTTCTACAAAGTTCCGCAGATGACGCATCGATGTTCAATCAGCTTTGCCGACTGCCCATCCCACCGTGTTATTGGACCAGATATTGCAAATTGTGCTATCGATCAAGTTTAATATTGAAAAGATCAGGGGTAGTGATAGCTTACAATATCAAGTTTAAGTTTTAACGTCTTGATAATTATGATGATGGATCAAATACCTATCATGATTTTGTTCTCTTATTTATTCTCGCCCAATTGCACAAAGTACAATCTAAGATTTGTCGTATTGGTAAATTATTGAACGTTTTTTCAATATCTACTGACACTAATGATACTAAAGATAGGAACATTGCTAGCCTAGAATGTTTACATTGTTGGTAACACAAATTGATAAACTCGTACAATTTCGGAATATCAATTTTCTATGTACCGAAAATTCGTGCATCTCATCGTGAAAGTATTTTGATTTCAAAAAATTTATACGCGCAGAAGAATCTCTACCGTAGTCACAGGTCGTAATATTGCTCGAACACTTCCAGTACCTATTCCTGAAAAAAGACCGACAGACATCAATAGAGAAATACGGAAAATGAAATTGATCACCCTTAGATGCATTCAACAAGGGATTCCTTTTCCTTTTGAGAACCCTACGATTCTTAATACGACCAACAATTCAGATACATATATCAGGTACGACGATCGGTGAAAAAAGTGTGTTTAACCATTTCCCTAGAGAGTGTGGCTGACAAATTGTGGATGTGAAACCGTCTTCCCTTGCTTCAGCGACCCTCGGCCCTCTGCATCCCCTGAGGATTTACCGGGAAGAGAAGATTTTTTCGGATTATACAGACACACCGTCTAGAAACTCAATTTATCTATATACAACTTATTAATAACCCCAACCGGTAATGGAGAAGCTCGAAGCGCAGTGGTTAGCGTGCTAGCTTACTGTTAGGTAAATTTTGCAATTGCCGGTGACGGGATGGGTGACCAAATTATATTTTCTTTAGTTCCGTGCTTCAGAAAGGCTCGTTGAGCAGTTTGAACTTGGCTGCATTTACAGTAGATATATCGTTAATAGAGGAGCCCGTGGCGCAGGTGGTTACCGCGCTAGGACTGCGATCGTTGAGGTTAAGCATCTTCGCAATGGTCGGTCACGGGATGGGTGACCAAAGAGCTTATCATCTTGAGCCCCTCCGTGCTTCGAAAGCGACGTTAATCTGTTGGTTCCGGCTGGATTTGCAGTCTTTAATACCTACCCACCAACCCGCATTGGGCCCGCGTGGTGACCCATTTTCCTCATCCATCCATGAGGAAGGCCAGTGTCCCAGCAGTGGGGACATTAAATGCCTGATGATGTGATGATGATGATGATATCGTTAGTACTCAACATACATGAGGCCTGCGTGGTGGATGGTCCATTCTCTTTAATCATCCATAAGAAAGGGTTAAGCCTCAGCAGTGGGCACATAAAAATGGCTGATGATAAATAACCCCAACAAACCGCTAGCAAGTTAAACAAGGAACAGCTCAAGCGGATGTGTTTCGTTCGATTCAAATAATTTTTCGTGCAAACAAGTGCCGACAGGCGTCGCATATTGGGAAGTTATCACCATTAACAGAATACAATCGCAATTTCTTCCCGTCGTAAATAAACTTCGTTCGGAATGAGTAATCGTTACTTTGTGTGCACAATCGGAGTCGAATCCAAATAGGTTGGTACGTGAGTCGCATCTTTCTTTGACCCTCGAAAACACTCGTATATATTTTGTCTTTTATATGGCGTTGGTTATTTTTTCTGTGGTAATTATGCTGTAAACAGCGGAAATGTCTAGTGTGGTTGTAACACCGGTCACGGGCGCCGCCACCGGCCGAGTAACGGACTTCGACGTGCTTCGACCACGTAAGGACAGCGACGCGACGCGACCATCTCATAAGGGACACTAATAATTCGTTTCAAGTGACTCATTAATAAGCCGCATCATTCGGAAAAGGATATAACAAATTACTTTGACACTTTCGTTCGTAGACTCTGACTTACTCGTAGAGTTGGTTTGTGAACGGCTCCCAAAAGGTGGTGCGCTTGTTGAAACTTTATCGAGTGTTAACTAAGTTATTCAGATTCAAAGTGATTTGTCTTTCCGGTAATGAGAAGTGCCATCAAGATAAATAATTAAGTATAATAAAAATACCTATTTAAATCTTATTGCACATAAGTACCTACCTACTCTGAAACTTTAAAAATTAAAATATTTTACAATAGTCAATATATACCTACATAACTTAGCGCTGTTCCTAAGTTATTTTTGGATAATTATTATTATTACGATTTTCTAATTACGTAACTACCTACCTACCTTACCTACCTACCTACTATTACAATAAGCGGAAGTCTCATCCTAATAACTTGTTCAACCTTAAAGTTATGTCAACGTTGCGTTATACAAAAAATATGTAATTAAGGGGCATGAAGCTTGTAGGTAATTGACCTCAGTTTCAGCGGTTTTCTTCAAAAGCTAGGTACTTATATTAAACTACAACATATAATACATGTCGTAGCTGTTTTAATTTTTAACCGACTTAAAAATAATGGAGGTTACCAGTTTTACTTGTATGTATGTGATATAGTTGGAATTGGCTAAGATTTGAATACCTACAGCATTCTATTTCCAAGCACGTGTGTTAAATTTCGTAAGTGTATGTACTACGTATGATTGTATGTTTGTCTGTAGGTATGCTTTTCCACGAATTTCTTGGAAACTTATGATAACTAAATGATTATATTTGATTTAATTCAGGTGTATTCCAACTAAGGGAACAGGTCTAAGTTTCATCAAAATTGGTTCAGAATTGTTTGAGGTATGGGTATTATAAGGTTCTATCTACACTAAAAGGACAAAATAATATCTTTATACCTCACTAGGTACCTGTACTACCTTTTTAAGGTCGGTGCCAGCCACGAGCATGCTGATGAAAAAGGCACCGATCCCAAAAAAGTATTATTGCTTACTTACTGCTTTAAAGGTATTATTTTATCCTTTCCTTACTAGGAAAGATAGATATTTGAGCAAAAAATGCCTTACTTATACCTAAAGTTGCAACGAAACTACAAAAATGAAAAACTCTGAGCAAAGAATTACTATTATTAATACCTACTTATTAAATTGGTTAAAATCAATAATTAAAATTAACAAACCATATTTCAACATTTATAATACAATTTGTAGTTTCATAAAATTACTGTGGGCAGTAACTTATGCCTATCTGGATTAAGTGGTCAGCTGACCGCAACGATGACAAGCGCAAGATGAATTAAACATAGATATCCAGTAGTTCTATAAGTTACCAGGAGAAAACGAAGAGAGGAAAGAGGGTTTAATTAGTTCCAGTCATATTAGGGACAACCCCGATGCCACTCTTAATTTACGAAACCTGCCCTCAGGCTAATTGTTGGTGAAATTTTCCCGGAAAACTCTTTATTGTTATAACTCAACTCGACTCAAGATTTGGTATGTCACTTAATCGCATTTCGATCTGTTTATCTTTCTCCTTCCTCTCACGAGCATGGTATTCCAATTGTCACCTAAAGTTATGGCCAGAACTCTTTGTGTTATCCAAATGAAAGAGTAACTCTAATTATTTTGCGGATTTCTAAATAATTAACATATTCCTAATGAAATCTAGTCTCACACGTTGTTTTCTAACAATTAACAATAAAATTGTTTTGTGCTCTGTATCACAAGACTTTTATGTTCTTTTTTTTCATCGTAACGTGTTTTTAACTTCTTATCTCTTTGTTGTCTTTTTATTCAGTTAAAAGTAAGTAGCCTAAGCAAAACTAATAATAATATTTTTATATCTTCATAAAGCCAGACATACACGATCCAGTATATCGTCAAGTCTGCTTGAAGCAAAAATTCTAAAGTAGACTTGTCATCTTCACATTGCACACTGATAGCCACAACCATCAAGCTTACCGAATACAGCTTCAAGCGTCATGCAAACTCAACGGCAGGCTTGATCGTGTATGGTGTTCTTTTTATAGTTTTCTAATAGGCATTTATACTGGTTGGTTCATATGAAAATTTTGTGATATAAGTACCCATCATTTTATTTAACAAAACAGAAATATCAGTGTATCAACACGAAACCACAATTTTATTTCAACGTTTGGCGTATAATATGTAGATCGTAGTGATAAACCCTCAGACCTCAACTCTCGCTAAACAAAAGCGTTTCAAAGCGTATTAAATATCCTAACACACTCTGTAACACAGTTAATTGCACTTAATGACGGTCCACTCTCGTGTTTATTAAGTAAATATCATTACGGATTGTTGCCGACGTGAATGATCAAGAGTCGAGATACCATCGCAAGACCCCTGCCACACCTGCCGACTAAGTATCGAAAACCTTCTATTACGTTATTAGCCGAGACGCCCTCTTTACAACATAAATTATGTTATTTAACGCCTGTTATTTTTGAAATGACGAAGATTTATTTGTGTTACTTTTTAAACGTTTCCCCACAAGTTTTTGGTATAATTTTGCAATTCTAAATGATGTATTGAGGTTTCAGTTTTTTTTTATTTTATTTAACAAAAACGGGTGTTTTTATTTCATTGTTTATTTCAAAGTTATAACAATATTTTTGGGGCATAAATGCATCTCTTTAAACAGAGTGTTTGTTTAAAGATGGGACATACTTCAGGGGGTGAAAGAACCTTTCAATACAATATTTTTTTACTATGGGACCAAGTGCGATACGATATCGCAAAAAAATCGGCTGTTTCATACAAAAGTGCAATACCGAATGGTCAAAAATGTATGGAACAGCTGATTTTTTCTCGCAATGTGCCACTTGGTCCCATCCCATCCCATAGTAATAAAAGTTACTTATTTTAAGTAGGTATATAAGTACCTTTTTTGAATTAGCAAACAAAACTTGATGTTACTTTTTAATTTTATTTTTACATAAACAACATCACTTTTTAATTATACCTACCTCTACATAATGGCCATCTTTATCTAACTTTCAATTTCAACACAGTACGTCTATACAAAGATTATTCGACTCATTTAATCTATATTCATTCGAAGTTAGCGGGCGTGCACTGTTGCAATTAAAAACGTATAAATCAAGCTCCCTTTTCTGTAACCGAAGAACCAGTGATCTATTAGTCTTGTTAAACGTATGATATATTAATAGAACTACGTGTTTCGTCAGCTTTCTTCTTCACATAATGTAACAATTAAGTAATTGCAAGAAACCTGTTCGTTTAGGGATATAATTAAGGGTTTTTACTTAGTAGGTAACTAATAATGAAGATAAAACTTATTAAAAAATATAACCTTGTGTTCGTTTCTTGTCGGGAGTATTTTTAGTTACTGGGCTTTTTCTTTAAATCAGTTGACCAAATAATTTTTATACTTAATCAATTCTATGTAGGGCCAATAAAAAAAAAACAATTTCGGATTTGCAAAACAAAAGTAAAAGAACCCGATATGATATAAATACTGAGATTGAGAACATAACTTTAATACATTATGTTTACAAAATTACAATACGTTTATTTACCATTTTTACACGTTTTTACAGTAGCTTTCGAACAAATTAGTAACCGAACCGACATCAAAACGTTTAAATCATTAACTCGCAACGTACCTATCTGATAAACATTAATTACGATTAACGTTAATATTGTTTCGATTGCGTTATTACGTCGGTGATCTTGTTTTGTGACATGCAGGCCGACAAACACAAATACAGTATCGATAATCTGATATTACAGGCGTAATTATCTAATAAACCCATGTTTTGTAACCTTTACATTTGCCGCCTTACGTTTTGCCGCTATCAATCTATACCTACATCTGTGCCGAAATGTAATCGTAAGTACATACGGATAACGATAAACTGTTCGTTGTATATGTGCCTGTAAACGACCGTGAAGAATAAGTTTAATTTTACAAAAATGTTATAAGATTGTGAATGTTTGGTACTAAGGGTCGGCCGCACTTGAATTTTTTTAATCGGCCGATAGTTCCGTTGCTGAGGCGGTTGAAACTATAGCTAGCTATATTTCGAAAGTTTTGTCAGTTATTTGAAAGAGTTCCTAAGAATATGAGTGTTTTTGTACACTCTCATTTAGAGGGTTGCGCAGATATACATAAGAAAATACGCAGATCGTATTTGAGTTATGTTTTAACAGATAGCTGTCAAATGTAAAAAAGTAGGTAGGTATATCAAGATCAGATACAGCATGTAAAACAAATTCGTTACTAACATTTGAATATTTATGCATTTTTATTATTTTAAATATATTTATTTATTTTTATTTAGGTAAATAAACAATACTTACACGATATTTTTTCAATACATATTGATCGTGTAGTACACGCGGGCGAAGCCGCGGGCGGAAAGCTAGTAGGTTTATAAAAATGCAATGCTCTTACGCTTAGGATTTGAATAAATTATTTGTTCGTCCTGGGATCAACTATCGATCTACTTAAATCATTTGTGGGTTCAGTCAGTCTTCAATTTTATTGTGTAGGTTTAGTATCAGGCAATAATTTTCAATATTTTCATCAGTCGATTTTGTTCGCCAATTTTAATGCGGTTACAGCCATATAATATGGCTTTATACTGATTACTGCGGACCGATCAAACTATCGTCTGATAAAAAATCAACCGAAACGCTCCTGACAATTCTCAATTGTTCAGAACGATTAGAAGCCAATGCGATTAAAATTGGTCTCCATACCCAGAGTTAAGAGAATATACCAATAAGCGTCGAAATTCAAAAATTCCCCTTTGAGCAACACAAAGAGTACCTACCCGACGTTCGTCGGTGGAAAATTAGAATGACAGTGCATAGGGAATTCCTGTCTAGCGTTTACAGTGATTTGTTCCCTTTTTAGAGATTTGCGCGTCTATCCTGCTGATATGGCTGACTGCAGCCGGGGACTATTTGTCAACTGCCGGGGCTCAATACAGACAGTTCGCCAGTTTAGCCGGCTAGCCACCTAGAGGGGACTTACGAGTATTGTAACTTTATTATGACCTAGCCGGCCACTTTGTTTCAGATAAACTAAGCAAGTTATTTTGGAAACAGTATTTCACTGTCAGTTAATGTTTTACAATATCTTTCTTCTTGCTGTTGCTTCTGTACACCTTTTTAGATGAACGCGAATAATCTATCCAATTATTTTTGAAAGTTCACTGGTATTGGAGGTTTCAAAAATTAGGTACTCTAATTGACATTAATTGATTAGATTATGATTGAAGGAATAATAAGCATATTCACAATGGATGTTAATCCGAAATCAAATATTATACTTAATGTTTCTCTTTACTCCCCTTTCCCATTTGAGCGGTGTGGACGCTAAACATTAGGGTCTTTTAATCAAACTCTCTTGAGAATTACCGATAACGTTAACATCTCCACCCTATGACTCAATCTTATCTATATAATAGTCGTATTAGTATCTAAGCTTAATTATTAGAAATCTATTATCGCCATTGTAGAATTTAGTAACAGTACATTTTATCAGCAAAAGATTAATGTCTGACCTAACTTCAAAGTTCAGTCATAAGTAACTTGTTGTGTTATGACTATTTTGACAAACGGGAGTCTCGTCATGTTTTACTGACGAGTCCACGTTATTAGCATGCGTCATGATCACGGAGTATGGTCATTGTGACAATACCGTTTTTCATAATTAAGTATATAGATCCCTACAACTGTTGTGTAAGAAACGGGCTTTTTACAACTTTTAATCAAATAATGACTATGGGTGTATAAGGTGTTATAAATTGTTCTGTTGTAAAAATTATGACTCACCCATTAAAAGGGTATCCAGCGAATGCTGCATCGTAGGGGTGATAAACTGTGGGATAAGGCCAGCTTGCTGCGCTCGCCGCCAGGTTCTCCTTCAGCTCGATACCAGCCGCCTGCATAATAAACAAACATATAATCACCTCTTAATATCACATTATTTCACTAGATTAAAAATCTTCATCTCAACATATGACTCGACTAAATAATTCGCATCATAAACCGTCTGACTTAAATCAGATCAGCTCCATAATACCCCATTCCCAGCTTCCGGTAGCTTTGACTTAATCTATTAAAAAAATTCTACCACGACGGATTGATTTTTTGATCGATCGCCTCAGTGGTTCGTCTTAACTATTATTATTTAATGGGCAGAGATACAAGGCGACTACATCAATCATCTTTCGGTCGACAAATGTATCTTTCTTGTCTCTCATAAGGATTGTTGAACTTTGCTTTCTTTATGTACTCGAGATAAACAAACTAATTTATTACTACAATTTGTAAAGTCTTAACTGTAACAAAAATTATTATGATGAATGTGTAGGATCAGATAGAGTTGATGTGGAATAGAGATTTGTCCTAAAAGCTTACCAAGATTGCACATTCGCAACAGATTTGTGTGTTATAATGGAAACGGTCAATTACTAACCAGCAGAGGATTAAAAAATTTATAGCAACGCATTAAAAATAACTCGGTGGCGACTCTTAATGCGGTCAACCAGGATAAATCTATCAGAAGATTTTGTTGTCCAACAACTTCATTGGTGGCCGAAACGAAAATCCGATAATAAATTTTACTCAAGTACGACAGCGTAATCCAGTCTCTCTGTCGCTCTTTGTTGCTTCGACCTTTCTGATAGGTATAATTCCAGTATTCTGTTACCTCAAATAATCTCACAAACCCATAACGCAAATATGCGGTTGGATTTATTACATTGACGTACAGACAGAATCGTGCAGTCTCAGAAAGTCGCAAAATTGAACATGTTTATTGCGTACCACTTAATAAAAATACATGTTAGGTACTTTATAAATGTAGGTTACGTAGGTACGTTACTTCTGTTAGTTTTAAATAATAATCAGAAGTCTATGGTTCTAAGTTATGATTAGGTACACCATTTAATGTCCAATCATCAAAATTTACGTGCAAAGTAGCAAACTATGCAAAGCTAGGTAAGCTAACATGAGTAGAATTTTGGAACTCTTTCGATAAAAAAGAATACTTTTGACCTTAATTTACTAATTGGAAATCGGGTTACCCCATCCATCACTTTATAACGTCAGAAAAACAACAATACGTATTAGTCAATGCATTATAGGTACCTACGATACTACTCTTTTCTCATATTTTTTACCCAATAATTCTTTAATCCTCTGGAAAGCGTCTTACACACGAAGGTGCAGGTAAAATTGTTAACTCTATCATCAGATGACGGCAAGTACAAAGCATGTGAAGTGTGTGAAAGGCTTAAAATATCTTTATTCACATATGTTTTTCTAACGCGTGTTTGTTTAGTGATTGTTTAAATATGTTTCAGAAAAAACATGATGTCAAATTTTGTGATTGTTTGGCACAATAAATTAGTAATTTAAATTGGATGGTGGCTAGAAATGTTGGCCATATATAGTTCCTACCTACCGCTTTTATGTAAGAAATCGAAAAAAAAATTAAACTAAGCAAGTATTTTGTTTTAAAATTGAATATTTTAATAGAACTGGCAACTGCCAAATGACGTTCCCGTTCTACCCCAGAAGCTTAAAATAAAATGTGAGTTCAAACAAAAAGTAGGCGTTAAAAAACTAAGGGTATCCCATTGATAGCGAGCACCGGCGCGGCGGCGTTTTGAGTTAACACTTTCGCCACTGATGATATATGATCATATCTTCATGAATGATTGAATCATCTGCCGAGACACGTTCACGGCCCCACCTTTTCACACCTTCCTCAAAAAGTTTTACTACACGTCATATATTACGTACCGTGGCTACTTTTATGTTATTATGATCATTATTATTCAAAGTCACTACCCACACACATGGCTTTCGGTGAATCTCCGTCCAACTCGTTTCTTTTTTTTTGGCGATTCGAATAGAAAACTTTTTTTGGTAAACTAAAACTTTGTTCTATTTTTAATGCTAATAATGAATACGAATGAAATTGCCTTCTTTTTGTCACAATATTTTGAATTCTCTTTCACGGGATAAGTGAAGCTCTAATGAATTAGATGTTTATGACAAAATAAAATTAACAATCGTGTCAAGAACATAATCCGACTCAGCACAGCTTCCCGTTGAATATTTTAATCTCCCAGAAAGAAATTGTTAAACGTATTAAGACCTTACCGAGGCACACAACAACGTTTTTTGTGGACTTGGACAAAAGAACATACATCATCGGATTATGATTTTAATTCATATGCATTCTTTAAATCATAAAGTTATTGTGGTGCCTACTTAACACTCACATATCGTATTCGTCTATGGTTCTATTTTGACAACATATCCTAATTATTTTATAGTAATTCCTTTGTTGCTTCTGTCAAAAAATTAACGATAGAAAAAAGTAATCTGCTTCGCTGTAGACGTCCCTAATCCTTTCAATTTATTTAATATCTCGTTCCGAGCGGTGATGCCATAAGCTCTTGTGAACTTAATTAATTTTAGCAGTTGTTTTATGCGATTAAAACAGTAGATATATTTTTGTTATAGATACTAAATCGCGTACATGTTTATTAATCAGTGTTCTTGCGACTATATTATTTGATATTTCCAAGTCAATGTGTGCGAAAGGAGAATTTTTTCACTTTTATAAGCCAACGCTTTTGTTTTTTTTGTCTGTAATTTTTACAACTCATTATACAACTGTATTATTCACGGTCTCGAGTTTATGTCCCTTTTAATGGTATTTCTGTTTCTGTTAATGTGCGTGTGTTAATTTTATTCTTAATTATGAATAACTTTAAAAATAGTTATTCGTAATTAAGTTTAGTATAAAAATGAACGATGTAAGTCGGTTACCTATATTATTTGTTTATGACATATACAAGTAGATAATAAAATAATTACTCTGCTCTAAACTCTGTATTTAGGTAGACTGCACGTCAGATAAGTCTGCGCGTAGTCAAAAATAAATAGGTACTAATCTTTTACCATAACCTTAGAACAAACATGTACTTTAACTATAGCGTCAAAAACGACGCAGTCGCGCGCGAAGAGTTTTCTGTAGAGTCCGTCTACATACTACTGTGAGTGAAATTTGTTTTAATATTTTCAGTTTTACCACAGATCTATTAACAGCTAGCGTTCCGCGGCTTGTAACAGTTGTGCATTTTATTGGCCGAAGATTATACTTATTATCAGTTTGGTGATTTTTCCATACGGTTATCATATCACAGAATAATATCAACAAAAAATTTATGCAAGTTAAAAAGGTGATAATAAGAAGATACTCGGCATCTTTTGAATTCGAAACATTATTACAGTTTACATCAGAATTTTAATGCCAACGTAAAAAGTTTGTTTACAAATTAATAAAAGCATTTAAGTACATCACATTTTGTCAACCTGAGTATGAGTCAACAAAACATTACCAAAAATAAAAATGCAGTACTCATTTCATTGCTATGTTTT
Source organism: Crambus lathoniellus (assembly GCA_949710035.1). Lineage (NCBI taxonomy): Eukaryota > Metazoa > Arthropoda > Insecta > Lepidoptera > Crambidae > Crambus > Crambus lathoniellus. The sequence goes on from OX453296.1 coordinate 38,600,771, forward strand.
CTTTTCGTGTTTCCTATCACCCGTAGATTAGGTTAGTCGGTTACAATGTATCATACCGACAGTGTTTGGATAGAAGGGCGGCTGGTTGGCCGCTAACAAGGGAAGTACGTCGCCTTGCCAGCCGCAGTGGCGACAGCCGCGTCCGAGGCGCTGCGTTCATAGAGAGAGCGGCACGTAGTAACTATTTAGTAATCTTTGGCGGCACGCAGACGCCAGCCGCTGGCTGTCCCATTGCCCATATTTACCTATAGTTGTTAGTCTATTAACTATCTATCATAATCATACTAACAGCGTTCGGATAGAAAGGCGGCTGGTCGGAAACCAGCGCGGGGAAGTACGCTGCCACGTCCGAGTAGGGGGCGCTGTACTGGATAGCGGCACGCTAACGCTAGCTACTGGCAGTTTCATTGCCCACAAGTACCTGGTTAGTCGGTTAACTGTCTATCATATCAAACGAACAGCGTTCGGATAGAAGGGCGGCTGGTCGAAGGCCAGCGCGGGGAAGTGTGCAGCCACATCCAAGTAGGGGGCACTGTACTTGGACAGCGGCACGCCGACGGTAGCTACTGGCAGTCTCATTGCCCACAAGTACCTGGTTAGTCGGTTAACTATCTATCATATCATACTAACAGCGTTCGGATAGAAGGGCGGCTGGTCGGCGGCTAGCGCGGGGAAGTACGCCGCCATGCCAGCCGCAGTGGCAGCAGCCGCGTCGGAGTAGGGGGCGCTGTACATAGACAGCGGCACGCCCGACGCCAGCCGCTGGTAGTTGAGGAACTCGTACTGGCACGAGCAGACCGTCTGGCCAGTGATCGGGTCTTGAAATATGGGGCGGCCGGTGTCGCAGCAGCGGGGCGCCGCCGCGGGCGAGCTTGGCCGCGCCGCGCCGCTCGCGCCCCCGCCCCCGCTCATCCCCGCCTGCGCCGGCGGCGGACTGTTGGAGGCTGTCGATATGGTGCTCTGTAAGTTGCAAATTTTGAAATGCCTTTATGGCGCGTTTTAACATTCGCCTGTGCAGACACAAAAGACAGGAGGCCTCCTTGCGCGCAGCAACGATCGCAAAGCAAACTCACACTACATTTACGAGGTCGCTATCAATCAGACTTTTCGACGGAGCGTTAACTAAACGAAAAAATGTATTAGCATAGTTAAACCTGATGGATAATAAACGAGCATTTGATGAATGTGTAAAAAGGGTTGCGCTTCTAATGAGGAAACCTTGGGCGTGTCTACGCCGTCAGTGAACGCGAATTGGATTCGCTTTACACTTATTTTAATATTTAAATGGGAAAAAAATCGGTGCACTAATATGATACGGTTGAGATATTTTAAATCAGATGACAAAGGGCTGTATGGTGAAGCGTATTGTTGTTATATTAGATTTATTCAGCGGCCTACCTGAATCGATCGACGGTCGCAGAATAAATATCCTCTAGTTGTCCGAACATAAAGCGAAAGATGCGAGCGAGGTCGTACGACCTTTTTTAATTGAGGACTGCAGTGTACGCAGATAAATAACTTTCTAAATATTTGTCATTGGAATGAAAAATGGTCCCCAGCCGTCCAGCGCTCATTGTGTTCTCTATGGGATTAGAAACCGAGAAATGCCACCCGAATGCTTATGATACAACTTTGTGAAAGAAAATAATAATTAATACCGCTTTTGTACTCGACGTGTTATTATAGGACGTTTCCGGAAAAAAAAGATATTTATCTGATCATTCCACTAATGCGATTCAATTTAAAATGCAAAGGTGTGATGTATTGCAATGTTAAACGGCTGACATTATAAAGAGGAGTATTGTGAAAAGGGTAGCGAAATTGTGATAGAATAAGAGTACCTAAGTGGTAGGTATAACCTTTGTGTGTGTGACTTAACCTTTAATTATGCAAAGAAGTGGTGTTGGGCTATCGTAAGCCAACTAAAGTCACGTCGGTTGACTGTGGCCTAAGCTGGTGCTTCGGGTGCGACCCGTCTGCAAACTATGGCTTCCCTGCCCTAAACACGCCACACTCGCTTGTATCTAACGCCCATCGGCAACATTTCAGTCTCTCACACATACACGATGCGAAAAACATTTGTTGTGTTGAGGGAATTATTAAGGTAATCCTGAAGCCGTTAAACGTCGAATCCCTGTATTACCTACATTACATACCCTGCATAGTTATTTAATCCTTGCTCGGTAACGCCGTATATATGTCGTTTCTGGCTGTAGCCATTTAGCTCAGGAATCATCGCTCATTCGACCTAATGACTATGGTAATAGGGATTATATCGATCAATGCGAGGGGGATGCGGCTGAAATCGACGCCGGTGCTTAAAAGGGATTCAATCCGTTCAAACGATACGAGTGATGAAACGACATTATTTCTGTACAACAACGTAACGTAAGTACCCTCTTTATTTCGTCGGCCATTGCGGACGACCGTTTTTACATTACATACGTTATTACGAATACCGATTTCACAAGTATGGGTTGCAATAAATAAGGACATTCGGTTATACATACATATAGTTAGACATAAAATGTTTTATTCGACAAAAGATGGACAGATTTAGGTTCATCGTTTTTTATGAAAAGGATTGCAAGTAGGTACTTGTTCAAAATAAGTATTCTTTTAATTATTATATAAATATTGATAAAAAAAAATTGATAAAGACTGTATTTTTAATTCATTTTAAATTTTGTTCTTTGCTAGGAAGTTACAAAAAAAATCATCAGTCACATCATAATACAATTTTGAAACTTTACCAGAACTCCTAAAGATTTAGCAGCAGATTGGGGTCTATCGATAAAACCCGAAAATAAATATGTGACACTTATTTTATCATCATGAACAAACTTTGTTAATAAGTAGGTACATGCTCGTCTTAAGTATTGGTTTATGTGCTTATTAGATAAAGAGCACAAAAAAGTTGTCATCATATCCTTTTCAAATATCGGACGGTCGGAGGATTAAAGTGCCGCAGGACCTTATCTACACCAGACATCTTTTAAAAAACAAACACGAGAAGTATTCTCTTTTTGTCGTCTTTTTTATCGTAACCCGCAGGATGTGTTAGAGTCGTTAAGCCCTTTTAAGTGTTAAACCATGTAACTGAATATTCGAGCGCATAAGGGTCCGATCTATTTGTTAAGTAATGTAAAAAAGTTAATCTTAGAGAAATCGAACCCAATGACATGTATTTCGTTAAAGACATCAGTTGAGCAAAAAAATATCGATGACACGAAACTCGCTTAGCTAACTGTGGGTGACGCGGAGCCGTTGCCTGCCCAGGTATATGAGGTTTTTATCAAAGTCGGACCTTTGGAGACATCATTAAAGTATTAAATTTACGATAAGACGAGCCGAATATAAAATTACAGAACGTTTCAACTGATAAGTGCATTATTTCAAAACTTGTAAGAACAGATTTTTTATCGTATCTTTGTTTGCGTGGAGATCTGCTATTTCGTCCCCTAGATGGGTTTAACCTACTTTAACATGTGAATTTAACTATTGGCTTAAAGTTAGCCATTACAATTAGGAAATCATCATTAATAAGCCTTTTAATGTCCCCGCTACACTATGAAGGCCGTCTTATAGATGAGTAAGGATATTGGATTTCTTAAGAAGTGCATAGTCCTAAAAATTCTACGAATATTACAAAACGAATACGGATGACTTCATTAGAAGTCTCTTAGCATTAGCTAAAGAACCAACGTTAACATCAAACGCCAAGTTATTAAAAAAAGAAGCTACTGTTAAATTGAGTTTTTATTAACATGCCAGTTTCGCTTGATCCTTCTAATCTGGTAAAGAAAAATCAGCGTGGTTTGATAGATCAAGGGGATAAGGCGTCACGGCATTGAACGCTTCTTGAGAAAAGCGCGTGCGAATAACTCCGAAGTGGTATGTTTTTTATAACGCAAACCAGAGTAATTGTTAGATTGGTATCACATATAAAATCATTTGTTTTACAGTAACGAGTTACGCTGTTCTCCCGGTATTATATCGGTATTATACATAATTCAGTTTGAATTTTTAATTGGTATAATAACTTCCGGTTTAATACTGTTTTTTTTCATGTTCCTTTTCGTTTCCCGAAAAAGTTACAGTTTTACAATTAGGTGAAGTACTTAGTAGATCTTGACTTTTAACAACGCTCTTTTGGAATATTTATCCGTTAATCAAGTTAAGTGAGCTACGTTTGGGTTGAACGGACATAACTTTACGTAAGTATCTTTCTCATATTAAGTGACTAGACGCGATAACAGATATTCTGCGATACTTAAAATGAAAACCAAAGATAAAATAAAGGAAAAAAGAACGAAACCCACAAACACCTTGCGCATAAAATGAAATTGAAACCATTCCGCCTCACTCGGAGCGACTGTAGTTTTTGACAAGTTTTTTTGTTTTGTTCCAGATTTTTATCGCTTCTTTGTATTTTCTTACTATTAATTGTATTTTGGATTTTTTTTTATTTAGTTTATCTTTTACAAAGTGGTTGAATTGTGAATTGAAACCATTTTACAAGTCGGGACAATTTTTTTTTTCAAAGGACATCCCCAGTTTTGACCCCATTAGTTAAGTACACAGATGAATTAAGTAGGTAAGGTACCTATACCAAAAAATCCTTCTAAATAAGTTATTTAACTGGCCAAAATATAAATCTTCTAAGCATTGGCCAAAAGTAGATAATTTCATTTCCCCATTTAACACTAGACGATTTACTTTTTAAACATAATATTTTATTAAGATTTTTTAATTAAAAAAACTCATTAGTTCCTAACGTACACTTGCAGCAAATTAGTTAAATCTCGATTTAACTAAAACTAGATTTAACCCATACAAAAATGTCAAAATGTTAATCTAGATTTAAAAAATTGACATTCCTGTATGGGCTAATTCTAGTTTTAGTAAAATCGAGATTTAGCAAATTTGCTGCATTAGTCTGGTTTTACAGTCACGCTTTTGCCAGCGCGTGTGGTTGAGTGTCTTGCACTGTTACATTTTAAACTTACTCGCGCGGATGACCTGCGCTTTTCAACTGTCTAGTGAGCAAGTAGTGCGTTACATAGTCTCGCTGGTTGGACAAGCGCATGCGTACCTACTGTTGCCGCAAAAATGAAGGTGGCAACCCGCCCTGCACTAAACTTATTTCATTGTTTCGTGCGGATCATCCTCGCCCTTGCCAGCCGCGCTGACAGTAAGCGTGACTATAAAACCAGCCTAAAGGCGCTTGTGCACTACATTGAATTTTACCGTCCCGGAAAAAAACGGATGATTGTATTTCAATAATAAATCATTTAAAATAGTAAGAATTTATTTATTTCGTGTAGTTTGAATGTTTCAAACCCTAAACTACACGAAATAAATAAATTCTATAATATATTATTAAAATACAAGCATCCGTTTTTTCCGGGACGGTAAAATTCAGTGAAGTGCACAAGGTTTTTAAAAACCATTTTTTTTAAATTGGCCATGCAGATCGCTGTGAAAAATAATTATGTTAAGATGTAGGTAATACTGACCAATGTTTAGGCTTGTACGGTGGGGCCGCAGTTTGTATGGGATTCGGGAGATGTCCTTTGGTTGGTTTTTTGGAACGGATTCTTATAATAATTATCATTGGTCTTGGTATTGAGTATTATTTAAAGTGTTTTTTCATTTGAGTATACCTAAACCAATGCAAAATATAATTGCTCACATTGCATCGTATAAAAATTTCTAAATACCATTTCAAAAGTTGAACGCAAAAAATTGCCATTATTGGTAGGTATGTTCAGTAGAACGAATGATTATTATCATTGATCTATATTAGAGAATGAATTGCTAACATATCGTGTGATCCAGCCTTAATTAGTGACGTGCTCAGTTCGCGTGAATAGGAAAACCAATTAATTAACTATGTAGTTGGTAGTTTTTTCGATCGTATTTTCATCGATCTTAGATATTGCTGTTGGAGGCAAGCATTCAAGTAGCGTTATTTTTTGTGAGCTGAGAATAAAGGAGGAGAAAGAATATAGGAAAGGAAAAAGAGGAGAGAGGAGCTTCGTCTTCATTTAGTTATTTATAGAATTCGTGTGGTTGAAAATTACTTTGCTCTTAGCTTTAGAAAATAATTTTAACTCTTCTTTCGCAGAACATTCTGATTCATTCAGAGCAGTCGCCCCGACAGTGAAAGGACCTGGGTTCGAGACCCATCGGTGCTGGTCGTCAGACAGATGGGCTTTTTTTATACTTCATTTTCAATAATAAGAATTTCATTGTGAATGCAAATAACTAAAAATAATTTTTAAGCGACAAATTTTTAAGTTTTGAAAAATATTGGAAATAAAGTACCCGCCTCACAATTAACTAGCTCCGATGGGACTTAAACCCACGACCTTTTACTATCAGGGCGAATGCTTTTACCACTGACCTACGGAGTTGTTAGTGGCTCGCTTAGTAGTATGAGTATGCGCCCGGACAGTGAAATGTAGGGTTCGAGGTTTTTTCTAATACGTCATTGTTATTTTTTTTCAATAATAATAATTGCATTGTGTCTGCAAAAAGTTTAAAATATAATTTTCAAGCTTTGTATTTCTGGAACTGATTTTCAAAACTTTTATGTCTTTGCTTCGTGAAGAATCAAAATGTTTGCGGATAAGAGAACGCATTTTTCGAAAATTGAGAGACCGTCGAACAGTTTTTTATAATCCAAGATTGCACTTGTAACTATAAATATACAAAAAAGGTGTCGCAAACACATTATAACTGCTGAAATAACACACGATCAATTCCTGTAATAGTCACCAAAATAAAATAAAATTAAAAGAATATTCCTACATTATACCTGCCCACATTAAAATTTTAATAAGAACAATTACCTATACAACAAAAAATGTTTATCAATCATGTGATTAATCGAAGTCCATCTGTGAAATTATACCTACCTAGTCGTTTTTAGACTATAAATTCAAATTCAAAGTTTGGAAGAAACGTTTACACATATTTACATAAAATTATGTCTTTAATTGGACAATTACATGGTGTATCGTATGTTGAGGTAGGTGTCTATTCCGACCACTTCCTGTGTCAAGATATCTCTGATGATAAGAGGCCACCCTCAAAAATCTATAATACCCCTTAAAGAAATTCACACCTCCGTAATTAGGGTGAAATTAGGGAAGAAAATATATTGAGAAGGAACCGTCGCGGCGACGCCGACGCAACGGTATAATTCTAATGGCGTAATGTATAGATAAATACGTGATAATGATGCAGTGATAATACCGGTAATGTTATTTAAGTTTATTATCTTTATTAGGAGAACTACAATAGGGTGTTACTGATATAATTTTTTATTTTTTTTGACGTATTTGCAACAAAAAACATGTCATTATTTTAAATTATCTTGTATATATTTTCAAAATTATAGGGCTTCAAACTTTCTAATTAGACAGAGAGAAAACGACTATCTTTGTGACGTCACTAAGTCAGTAGCGTCATAGCATAGTCTCGCCATAAAAGATTTCGATTAGAATGAGACCGCCATAAAAGATTTCGTTTAGAATGAGACCGCCATGTCTAATCTAAACAGCTCATAATTCGCTTCTTTTAAAACAGATTCAAATTATTTTTCTACATTTGGTAGTCTTAAATATTATAGGTATAGGTATAGCTTCATCATTTAATTATCTTCATATCAACAAACAGTGAAATACCCTATTGAAAAATTGTCTTACAACTTCAGTTGTGATTTTCTTTAATTTAGAAGTCACACATTTGCACATTTTCTAATTATAAACATTGCATACTTAAATCTATATTATAATTATGAAAAACTGGTGAGAAAATTGTATGTATTGACATTTTTTTTACCATACAATACCTAGGTACTGCATTCAGACTTAAAATCTGAAAGTAACAACGCGAAAACAAACCAGATAAAAAGAAATCTACAAACCTGTAGTGAAAATTGATCTGAATTATTATTAAGTGTTTTACGATCAGGTGAAATCATAATGTCAGAACGACTAACAATTTTTAAAGGGCGATCCAGACACATGCGCTTTCGTTTTCCGCGTCGTTTCGCATTCGCCGCCATATTATTATTGTGTTTCATTCAAACAACTCATTCATAAAATTGCAACTCTTTTCCGAGCAACTGGAGAACCTGCCGACACACTCCATCGAACTCACAAATGCCCGAAAGAACTTTTTATTGTTCCCTTTTCGACAGGCGCACGATTTGTAAACGTATTCGATCTAAAACTGAAATACTTAATTTTGATCGCCACTGAATAATGAAACAGCAGTAATTAATGCAACATTACTCCGAAATGAAGTCCCTGTAAATTGTTCGTCGAGATTTATAGGCTAACATTACGGAATATACATGTGCTGGTACCTTAGTAGCTGCCTAATAATAACCGAACTATTATTCTGTTTAATACTCTTGTGACGCGGTTGCAAACATTCCTACATCGGAATTAGATTGTAACGTTGATCATTTTACGTAGGGTAGAAGCCCCGGTTTTGGCCACTGTACCGGCTTTGGCCACGTTTTGCTCTAAAAGTTTTCTAAATAACTTTTCGTAATTTTTGCCAAAAGCAATTAAAATAAGGTATTTCAAGGTAATAATAATAATCGTTAGAATTCGTTATGTCATACGATTTTTTTTCAATAAACGTCATTTTCTGTTTAAAAAATTTATTCGAATATTTTTAAATTTTTTTAGATTTGTTATGGATGATATTTATTATAAAGCTTTGCTTTTTACAATTTAATTATTGTTTTGCAATTGATTGGTTTCTAGCACATAAGAATATTTTGATTTAACCTGGCTTTTGTTTTGATTTTTCGCTGTACTTACAAAAGTTTGACTATCAATAAGTGGCCAAAACCTGGGTATTTGGCACCTCTCACACATTTTGTGTTATAAACAAAAACTATTTTACTTTTTTAAATTTGAAAAATGTATATACCTAATTTTTAAGGTAGATAAATTCTCTATAATTTAAGATATTTATAATTTGTGTCTTAAATACTAAGACCATTTAGTAGAAACTTAGTGCTTGCAAGTGAAAAAATCCTTAAAGTGGCCACGAAGGGTCTCCTGCCTCACTAAAAAGGACTTTTTGTAAAATTAAAAAAGGGCAAAAGTCAAAAACATTTTATTTATATCACCATCATTTATGACGCCCACTGCTGGGCAAAGGCCTCCCCAAGGATCTCAACAGCGACAGGTCCTAAGCTGATTTATATACTTAGGTACCTAGATTAAATAAAGTTGATGCTTATGAATTGTCAAATTTTTTTTACCTATTACCTACACCTTGTTGGAAACATTAAATAATTGATACTAATTTTGAGTTTCACCAACTGGACACACGTGTGCCCAGTCTCTCGTGTCGAGTTGGTGAAAAACCCAAAATAATCTATGTTTTGGCTCGGTATTGTCTATGAATCGAATGACTCATGTTGCTCTCTCTCGAATACAACTCACCATTTTTAGGGTTCCGTAGCCGAATGGCAAAAAACCAAACCCTTATAGATACTTCATATCCTTCCTTCATGTCCTGCTCCGATGCCGGGAATTGGAAACTGAAACTGGTGAGGATCTTTGGTGTTGTGTTGACTGGCATGGACGGCAGTTTTACATCTGTGTTGTTTATATAAAGCCCACAGCTAGTGACAGTGAGTACATGCAATGGTTTTATTCTATTGAACATTCTATAGACATGTTAAAAGCACCGGTCTTAATCATGGGCGATCTTAATCTGAATAGTGCTTCCTTAACTGTTTCTAATTACTACTGCTATTTTCTATCATACTGTAATTTGTTAGATAAGAATAATATTGTCAACTCTCATGGGGGGATATTAGACGTAGTCCTTGTTAGGGAGAGCAATGATTTGTGTGAGGTTGGTGTCACTGCTACTGAGGGGTTGGTCTTTCCCGATAAATATCATCCGCCTTTAGACGTGGTAGTTAAAATCAGTGTCGCTCATCATCTTGACCGCTTAAAACCATCAAATATTGATCCATCTAAAGACTGGAACTTTAACAGGTGCAATTATGAACATTTATTTGAGCTGCTTTCCGCTTGTTCCTGGGAAAATGTCCTTAACAAAAAAGATGTTTACGCTGCTACTAACTCTTTCTATGAAATTATTTACGGATACTTTGACGAGTGCATACCAAAAAAATCGCGCAAACATATAGCCAAGCGTTATCCCGTCTGGTTCTCCAGTGATATTATAAGTGATGTTAAGCGGAAAACTAAATTGCACGCCCAATGGAAAAGAGATAAGAGTAATGAGACATACAAGTTGTTCTCTCAGCTTAGGGCCGATCTGAAATGTCGCACTGAAGCCGCTTACAGTCACCACATGAGCCGGATTGAAAACATTATAAAATCCAATCCACGAGAGTTTTGGCAGCACGTCTCTAGTCTACGCTCAAAGGGTGGTTTTGAGCCAAATGTAACCTACAATGGCATAGCCTATTCAGGCGTAGAGGCAGCACAGGCCTTTGCAAATTTTTTTGCAAGTGTTTTCTTAACTGATATTCCCTACTTGAATGCAGACAATGTATCTAGCTCTGAGATGAACGGCAACGCCAATTATGTCAATATAAGTCGAATTACTCCAACTGACGTCTTACAGGGTATAAACAAATTAAAGCCACAAAGTTCTATGGGACCTGACTCCATCCCCCCTGCACTACTCAAACAGGTAAATAACTCCATTTGTAAACCGCTGTGTCATATCTTCAATGTAGCCCTGGAGACTGGGAAATATCCCCCTCAATGGAAACTGTCTAGAGTCAGCCCGATACCTAAAACCTCGAATAAGTCTAAGGTAGAAGAACACAGGCCGGTTGCGGTTCTCTCTTCCCCAGCAAAGGTACTTGAGAACGTATTGCACAAACATATATATTCACAGGTGGACAAGTATCTTTGCAATGAACAACACGGATTCAGAGCTAAAAGATCAGTGGAGACGAATTTGTTGACTTTGGTCGAGTACATTTCTGCTAAATTAGACGGTCGCTCCCAGGTTGATGTACTCTATTTTGATTTCCGCAAGGCATTCGACCGGGTAAACAACGATGTTTTACTAACAAAACTCTGTGCTTTAGGTTTTTCCCCAAAACTGCTTCGCCTTATTGCGGACTATCTTCGAGACAGACAGCAGTTTGTCAGACTTGGCTTGTACGCATCTAATCCGTACCATACACGTTCCGGAGTAAGCCAGGGCTCTATACTTGGACCCCTTCTATTTTTGCTTATGGTGAATGATCTCCCTGAGGTTTTGAGCAACGCACGATGTCTAATGTATGCAGATGACTTAAAACTCTTTAAAGAAATAAGATCAAATGAGGACTGCAGCGATCTACAGAGTGAGGTAGATGCAATTAGCCTTTGGGCTAAGCAGAACGGATTGGAGTTTAATACTGCCAAATGCTCAGCCATGACGTTTACTCGACAGAGAATACCAATAGAGTATAGTTATAAACTGAACGGCCAATTACTGCCCAGGGAATTTAGCGTGCGGGATTTAGGAGTCACGTTTGATCGAAACCTGACATTTCATGATCATATTATTACACTTGCCAAAGAGTCCTTTATGCGATTGGGTTTCGTTCTACGAAATTCCCGTGACTTCCAAAATCACAATGTGATACGCCTTGTATTTGCTGCATTGGTCCGATCAAAACTGGAATGTGCCATGTGCGTGTGGAATCCTCACGAAAGTAAATATGCACTATTACTTGAAAAGGTGCAAAAAGCCTTCCTCAGGTATCTGTACAAGCGCATTTATGGATACTATCCGTACATGTATCCCACTAAATTTCTTCTTGGTTGCCTAGGATACAACTCGCTGGAGGTTAGACGGGAGAAGCACCAAATGGTTGTAATGTGCAAAATACTTAGCGGCAAAATTGATGCTTCGGATCTACACGCTGACTTGTCTCGTTTCTTCGTCCCAAACAGATACAATCGAAGCAGAAGGCATAATTTGTTTGCGGTTCCGTCGAGTCGCACAGTAGCCCGTGCTCAGTCGCCGATACCGCGCAGCCTTTCATCACTCAATGCTCTCCTTAATAATAATCCCGAGTGCGATCTGTTTGCTGGATTCATGGTCGAAGATATTGTCCGAGTGTCTGCGTTTTTGTGAGAGGATATGTTGAATGCAAGGGAATGTAGATTAATATATTAATTTTGTGTTTTTTTTTAAATTATTATTGTAATAGTAACGCCTAATTGAATTGAATGATGTCTTTAATTAATGTTATTGGTGTATGTAACCGTTTTAATTAAAGTAAATAAATAAATAAATAAATAAATAAATATCTGTCTGTCTGTCCGTCTTTCTGTATGTCCGTCCGTCCGTATGTCACAGCCACTTTGTTCCAAAACTATTAAGACTACACAGTTGAAACTTGGTAGGTAGATGTATTCGGTAAACCGCTTTACAATTTTTGAACGAAAATATAAATAATAATAAATTAAGGAGAGGCTCTACATACACGGAACTAAAACAAAAAAAAAATAATTCATCAAACCTATTATAAAGGTTCCTTTAGTCATTTTCTCTCTTAGTCAATATTTTTAAAGATAGACCCTTCCAAAGTGGTAAAATGTGGGTCTCCCCCTCACTACCTTTTAATGTACGAGAGTGAAAAATCTAAAATAAATATATGTTGTAGACCACAAAAAAAAAGTTTTTCGAGACCCCCTTTTTCAGTCTTCAACGTCAACTATCTAAATAACAATTTGAGTTAAGGCTGCGATTCCCCAAAATAGGGTATTTTAATATGGATTACTTGCAAATCACTAGTACTTAAAACTTGGAAAAAATATATGTTATTTTACAGTTATTTATCTAGTGCTTCCGGCCGTTTTTTTTTTCGATTGGTGATATTTTACTGTGTCAAATAAATACCAAAACATCTGTCTAATCGTAATCCAAATATCGTATTACTTGCAGTATACTTGGTGTCATAATTAAAAAAAATATTATTTAATTTTTAATTGAATTTTAAGTGATTTTTGATTCGCGGGGCGCTCGCGAGTTCACAGTTCACTGCCGGCTGCCGCTGCGTCCGCGTGAAGTGTATCGCGCGCGGCCGAGCAAGCGTTAGCGTGCCTATTTCGGTCGGGAATCATCGCCTTAACTGACAAGAAAAACGGGCGAAAAAACTCATCAGCTTCAACAGAATCAACGCATTTACAAAATGGTACAATTAAAAGAAATATCCATAAAGCTAATGCTGAAGGAAAATTAAAGACTTATTACAACGCTCTTCTTATTATGGTGGGTGTCATTGTGGTAACTTCTTATTATGGTAACTTCGAATAAGTTTCTGGTAAGATTTTTAATTTATGCAAATAAATAAAGTGTTAATTTTTCGTGAACCAAGTGAGTCTTCTGCAAAATAAACTACATTTCTGGTTTTTCATTGAAAACTTTTTAGTGATTGTTCCATCAGCTATTAATTAAGCATATTGTATCTCCTAGACATGTTTTTTTTTTATAATACATAATGTATTGAAATCCTAAGTACTGTTACTCATATCGTCAACCATGACACTGATCAAAAGACGGTCCACAACATTATTCCTCTCCCCATCTAGGCTCAAAAACGCGTATTTCGATTAGAGGGTGTACAGCATCAGGAGTATGAATTATCGGTTAATATAGGTGGCGTAAAACGGTGGCGATTCAAAACATCCCGTGTCGCAACCGTCCGGTCTTTATTGCCCACTCTCTGTTGCCCACTAATCGACGGTATCACGAAAATAACTCTGTATTATAGTCAGATTGGCCACTGGAACCGTGGTTATCGGATTTGATTATTTGCGGTTGTGTGTAGCCTAAGAGGATTTGTGTAATGCTTTTGATGATAATTTTTTTATGTACGCGAATGTGAGTAATTTGAGGCAATTCATTAATTTAATGTTATTCATTTGATCAATTTATACTGCAACTTTCCTAGTAAAAGTTTTTACAAATGTAATAAAAATATAGCTTTTTCCAGTATCCTAGCAATCAAATTAAGAAGTAATAAGCCACAACTATTAATAAGCTAATAGATAGTTCAATAGACTCCTCAAAGCGTGTTGAGGGCAAATGGCCTCTACTACAGTCGAGTTGTTTACATTAAACTCTCAACTTCACAACTAACGTCTCAATGTTTCAACGAGAGCCAAATTGCCGTTACTCGCAACCACCTCGCAGCTCTTCCGGAATTTCGGCTGTCTCGAATAATTTCGGTCGTCACGAACGCAAAGTGAGGTGACAACTAATGATATTCGAACACCTCGTTTCTCACCGTGGGTGTAACACTGGCCGTAATTGTCATACATGTGTATTTCGAGATTTTCGAATTCACAATGCAATAAACTTTCACGACCTCGCCGTCTGATTAGGAGCGTTCATGAAAGATCTGTGTTACGAACTACAAAGAAAGGGTGTTTATTTGTGTGTTACAGCTGCGTTGACTACGTTATGGGGGAAGTTTGGAAATACTCTGATTTTGGGAGAAAGAATAAAATTATCTTAAGCTTTAGTTTCTTTTTTCATTGAAAACGATTTTTATGAATGGCATTCCAATATAACCCTTTTTATATAAAACTGCAGATTTAACAGTTTTTGCAAAAGAGGTAGGTACAGTTTAGATTTCATAATATATAAGTAATTACCGTGTACAAAAGCAGCGATTTCTCACAAATACACACCTAAAAACCGGTTATGTCCGCTTAACACCCGCCACCGTGACTAAAAATCCCTGGATCAAGGATTCCGGGAAAATAAATTTAGTTTCTGAGAAGCGATTCATTCACCTATCTCTTTCGTGGCTCACTTTTCATTTAGCGGCTGCTGAGTACAACCGGTGTCAGGTTTATTGAACGAGCGCTATAAGACATCAAAGTGATAAAACCAGTTTGGGATTGTGATAAATAAATAATAAAACTATAAGTGACTTATTCAGCGATTTTTAAGTGACAGTGTACTAACAGGCTTTGAACCAAAATGACTGATAATTGTAAAGATAACAGAATAACGAGAAAAAATTATATTATATGCTGTTCTGGTAAAAATGAGGTGGTGTGTTTTTATAAGTTTATTCTTTATGTATTTCGTAATACCACTGTAGTTTACCGAAAGTGCATAACAATTATTATTATCAGCTGCTCAGTGCATGTATGTGGTTATCTACATTTATTATTTGTTAAGATTAGTGCACATGGAACGGTGGGATAAGGAAGCCATATTGGATTCAATAAAGAAGTGGTTAGACCTAGTGTGGTCTATGCTCAGTTTTATGTATTAGTGTGATAGTGGCCATCTCTAACTCTGCAACACTTTTCTAAAGGTGTAGGTAACTTTGCGATACTTTACCAAAGGTCTTGAGGTGGCATTATTTATTACCTGATAAAAAAAATTTTACATCTATTTGTTATCATTGTTGTGTAGCTTGCAAAGTTGAGCTACGCCTCCCAAACATAAGTATTTTTTAATGACCCAGCTTGACGGTTTCTCTCTAAGTTTATTACAAAACTTAGGTATTATTAATAAAGCACTTTTAAAAATATTGTAGTAGGTACGTTGTGCATTAATACCTAAAAGTTTTTACGAGTTATTATAATTACCAATGCCTTCCAATTTTCAACAAGATTAGTCAGCAACATGAGGATTTGTTTTTTTTTCTTGGAAAAAATATTTTGTGTCTTATGATAACTGTATTGAAAAGCCCTACGAAGACCACCCTAAGAAGGTGAGCAGATTGAAAAACACTTCATCGATCGAGCGAAGAAGAATGAGTAATTTCATAGTTTTGAAAATTCTTTTACCAGTAAAAAACTACTACTAGGGGGGGGGGATGGAGATAAAATATATGAAAACTATGAATTTTAGGAAATTTTAAGTCTGTATGGGCTGGGCAGGCACTTGTGATGCCCCCAAGGGCATGCACGAGCAGTATAGATGACGGCTCGATAGCTCCATTGACAAAAGCGGACATTTATTTCTCCAGCCTATTTTAAAATTGGCACTTACAATAAGAAACTGAGTATTTCATACTCGTTTACAAGATAAGCATAAGCAGCTTCTAATAAGTAGGTAGTGTATTTTCTTATAAGTAACAATGTTCTTATTAGATCAATTTTATTCAAATATACCAAATACGATACCCTATTGACTTCTTAAACGAGACTTTCCATTTTATCATTGAACTGGGTCGAAACTGTCTGAGGAATTCAAAAAGTAAATAAAATTATAATCCAACAATGGCCGTACGGACGGACTAGTTAATACAAGTTCAAGTTTCAACGAGTATCAAGTTACGTACAACTTAAGAGTGGAGTTAACATTTGACTCATTATCAAGAACAATAGCTCACCAGACGACGGCGACGTTAACTTAATCACAGCTCTTTATTATGCATTATTAAACACTAAAAAGAGAATGTCAAAAACGTTAAATTGCGCGCGCGAAGAAAACAGGTCAGAAAATCAGTCCCGCAGTCGCGTATTTCAAAAATGACGAAGATTGTTCATGGCTTATTATGGAGTTAAATGAATGGTGTTCGTTTTGCGTACAGTTCGTTTGAAAGCATATGGGTGTTACTTGTGTTTCTGGATGGAAACGAAACCACGATTGCGGCGCGGCGGTGTGTAACGTTCACAAAATCTTAATCTGGAATATGAAACTTCAGCGGTAGCTTGACGAAAGAGGACCGACCTAAATAAGAAAGACTTTGTCGTCTTTTGTTCCAGCTCGTTTGTGTACCTCATAATGTAAGTAAATTAACGAGTAAAGCTACATTTGAAGGGTGGTATCACTATGCAGTGTGCACAGTGCGCACATGTTTATTATAACGGCTGGTCATAAATTCCTCTGTTCAAAATGGATTTGTAAAAAGTTGCGATCGTAAACGGTAAACCGGTGTTCACAAAGTCGAAGTTACCCTTCTATCTGCATTATGTATAACGCCATCATGCATAGTCGTATTAGATATAAAAACGACTTCCCAACGCGATTCAATTTCGACCCCCTCTGCTCCAAATTCGTACATAAATTTAATAATATTGTGATTCAGAAAACGTGTGAGGATTAGTTGGCTACTCGGCTTTTGAAAGTTTGATGTAATAAACTTATTAGTTATTCCAAAACATTTTATTTACCACACACATTACTTTTTATCAAATAGTATAGGTATCTTTAATATAAGTAGTTTTTAACATAAAACGAAGTATTTATTTAATCGTTTTGTTTGTAAAAGTAAAATGATGCCACTCGAGTTTTAGTGACGCGGAGCTCTTAAACGTAGGTTACAACGCAGCGTAAACGTTTACTGCCCATTCTTGCATTTAATTGCTATTTAAATAAAACACACCATGAAAGCAATAGGACCCTGTTGGTTTGCGAGAAAAAAAAATGTTTTGCATTCTTTTTAACTAAGCGTGTTAAAACGGGTTTCAATTTTATTTTAAGAGTAAAATAACTAGATTGTTTGATCTGACGAAACGTGTGGAGTAGATATAGTAAGTTAATTAAGAGGCGATTGACCAGTGAGCAGATGGTAGGGACTTGTAGGGCTTTTCCAAAAGTGAGAAATAATGAGGATAATCTCTTCAGTGTGAGGGTTGCTCTTTATCTTTGTGATAGCGAAAGTATACCTACTTAGTGGCGCACGCACGAACCGGTGACCGAATCACTCCAAATTATCTTTATTGACATTGATCTACTTACTTACGATTCACTATTTTAATTAGGCCTTACTAAAGGAACTAAATTGAAAGATAAGTACAACAATATTCATACAACACCGCTGAAATTTAATAAAGCCGTATCTGATAATATAAGAGTGCTACTTAATATATAACTTTATTAACAAATCAAAATACTGTTTGCAAAGGACTGATAAAGAATTAATCATTGTTTTATTACTCTCTTGATATAAATTTATTATCTCTGCGTAAGCGTTTAGAATCAAATAATTTAATATATTGCATTCTTTTAAATATAATTTTATCGAGTTTCACGCGAAATTTGGCTATATTAACCAAATGTAAAAACTACATAATTTATAAATATTGTTTCACATTACATTCTTGAATTTAACCCTAAACATCATGGACAGTTTGACTCTTAAATTATACTTTTTGATGTAAGTATTTTAGCAGATTGAGTATTAGGTATTTTTTGTTTTAATTAACTTAGAAGTTAGAATAGAAACAAGGAGTTAAAACATCTGATCAAAGTATTGGAATATAAAGAACAAGAAGTTGAATATTAAAATGTCGCGTCTTCGCATGATCTGAAAAAGAAAGGCTTCGTAGACAAACTAATCCCACTAAAAACATCTTGTAAAAAAGCTAGCTAAATCTCGCTGGAGCTGCTTATTTCTCTGTAAAAAGTTTTAAAATATCTCATAAAGCCAAGCCAACTCTAATGTTCCTTACTAGAATTTCTTTATTATTAAAGTCGGATTTTATGTGGCTTGGCCGTTGAAAATTCTTTAAGCATAGGTCCACGCGATGGTGGACTGGACACAAGTCAACGGCCAAGCCACATAAAATCTAACTTTAATAATAAAGAAATCCCAGTAAGGAACATTATAGTTGGCTGGCTATAGAAATAAGCAGCTCCAGCGAGATTTGGTTAGTTTTCTTACAGGCTTTTTTGGTGGAATTTCACTTCTCTTGCATAAAGCTTCAGTATCTTAAACATCAGTAGAAGTGGCTAATAACACTGAACACCTTTTGTTAAGGCGACATTTCCGTATCTCCCATAGTTTAACTGAGCTCTGAGGGTTCTTAATCAGATACTGCAGACCTTAATTTTTTTGATATTATGATATCCAACCACATTTAATACATTTTGTGAATACAGCATGCCATTAACTTTAATAGTTTGGCTAGTCTGTTACGGTTTCTCCTCAGAGTCATCATGTAGGTACTCATGGTCTTCCATGGCCATAGTTTTGATAGTTTTTCCTTTTATGTGCACATTAAACCTTATCCTTGTACCTTCCAGGTCTCTAGATTTATGGGAAGTACTAGTTGTATTTTGATGATCAGTGAGTCAGTGTCGAATTAGCACAACTTTGCTTTCGTATGACTAGGTAGTAGGTAACGTACGTAGGTAACGTAATTATTTAAGGATGGACAAAATAATGTTATAAAAAATACAAATTAATTACTTAGATAGATTACTGCTTAAGTAAACATTGTTAATATTAAATATACAAAGCAAAAATTCTATGCTTATTTTTATAAATACCCAGGTACTTATGACATATTTTGTTAAGTATATGTTAAGTAGAATTAGATGTTGGAAAATCTTTTTTTTAATGAATTCAATATAAGTATAAGTAACGTTAATTACTTAACTAAAAATGCATCTGTATATTTTAATAACCGATGATCATTCATAATACTTATTAGTGGCAGTGTTTTTAATTTTTTTTATGCCATTTCTTAAAAACATATTTTACATAACTAACATATATTTATTTTAACTTGCCATGTTAGTTAGTTAGTTAGTGGGGGGCAAATCTTGCAAGCTTAATTTGACCCACTTCCCAGTGTCCGATTGAGCTGAAATTTTATATATAGGCTTGGTTTAGATGACAATGCATTATTTAAGTCAGTACAGTCAGCAAAAAAGCTTGTCATGAAAATGAATTTTTTACTAAAAACTTATTTCAAATATGTCCAACTAAAGCTAAATCTAGAATCAGTTTTCTAATGTATTTTCCGACTAAACAGTTATTCTTGAAAAATAATAGCACACTACCGTACCGTCCTGAAAAATAATAGGAAACATTTTGATAGTGAAAAACCACCAGGCAAGTATCTTTCAGGTGGGATACAAACCAGATTCTCCGGGAATCCGGCCTGATGTTCTGATCAACTAAGCTACCGAAAGGTTTACAGGCCTCGTCGAATTTGTAATTTAATATTTTTGTCAAAACTGTATCTATATTATAATTAAATAAAATAACATCAATGTCCATCATTTAACTTTTTAGTTAAAATCCAAATCTGGAAATTGACTTACATACATACATTAGACGTAGGTATCAAAATAACAATAAAGTTTAACCTTTTCCCTAACGGGTGGCATCATCATCATCATCATCATCATGTCAGCCGAACGACGCCCACTGCTGGGCATAGGCCTCCCCCAAGGATCTCCACAACGATCGGTCCTGCGCTGCCCGCATCCAGCGGCTTCCCGCGACCTTGACCAGATCGTCGGTCCACCTTGTAGGGGGCCTGCCCACGGAACGTCGTCCGTTAGTAATTTGATGAGACACATGCTTATGCTTACCCAAAAATAAATCGAATTTCTACTTGAAGACACGGAAAGAATAAGAACTTATTTCAAAATCTATAAAGTCAGACATAGGGTAAACGATATAGTGATTGCCCGGTTAGCGGAATGATACTCGTTTTTTGTCAATAGAATCATCTATTGAAGAAAAAAATAAATGAGTTTTGTCTCTTTGGTAACTCAAAAGTCTTGTTTGTAGGAACAATTAACCAAATTTATAAAATGTTAAGAAAATTAACGTTAAAACACGATACGATTTTTTTTCTCTAGAAACATAGTGATTGCCTAGGTGTTTCAGTAATTGCCCTCAGCCTAGTACAGTAATTGACAAGGAAAAATAGACCTAAATAAAAAAAATACATCTCTTTCGCTTTTTGGACATTTGCCAATATTTACAAACAATCCGTATTATCGTCATTTGAAACATTGTCAGACAGAATCATCAATTTTTTGGGTATTTCGTGAACTGACAAGAGTTGTTCACTGTTTTGTATGTCGGCAATTGCCTTATTCTAGATCTTCTCGCTCGTATTTTACTTTGGCAACCTTCAGCATTCTGTAAATTAAGGATGTAAGTAGGTAATTTAAACTCAATAATAATAAATGCAGTTTTATAAACAATGCTTTGTCTATTGGACAAACGGGTGGCATAGATAGAGATATTGTGTAGAATAGATTGTCGATATATTCATCTGCAAAAGGGCATCACTAAAACGCAGCTGAAAATTTTGGGAATTTTAATAACTTTCAGAAGATTACTTAGACCTGGGGTCCACTTCTAGTATTGGGTAAGTGTATAATAAGTTTTTAGTAAAAATTTCATGTTCATGAAAAGCTTTCTTGTCGACTGTACTTCAATATTGTATTGTCATCTAAACCAAACCCGTATACAAAATGTCAGCTCCATCGGACACTGGGAAGTGGGTCAAATTAAGCTTGCAAGATTTGTCCCCCCACTAATAACTAAAAAAGCTTTGTAAAATACCTATAGTCGTTATATATAATTAATAAAATCATGCGTTAAATTATTAATTTTATTTCATTATCATCCTCTAAGTATCTTGACTACCTTATTTCTGTGCTTATAAGAAATTTTGAAATGCTATATTTTTTATCTGTAATAAAATATCTAGTTTTTTATTATATATGAAAGTCTATGGTACATATTAAGGTACCTTAATTTGGGTTAGAAAATTAAGAAACTAATTAGTTCGTCGGGAGTTTGTTCCAGAACTATGCAAGTTTAACGGAGCAGTTGGTGTTGCTTCTAGGTAGCTCAAACATCTTGAGGATGAGGCCACCTAGAGCGTGTGGGGGGAGGAAGCATTTGGAAGCGGGAGAAAAGATACTGGGGCGAGTTCGGGTCCTTGAGGATTTTAAGGGACAGTATTGTATCTCGTAATTGACATGAGTTGAAATGGAATTTCTCAGTAAAGTATTCAAGAAATATCGGTCAATAAATTATATCTTAGGTAAACTAAAACAAACCACGTGTCTTGGTTGTTTTTTTTTTAAGATAAGTAGTTAATAAAAAATCATGAATGAAGCTCTTATTTGCATTTAAAACTGTTTCTTCGGTGAGTGTTTGATATAAACTTCTCATTTTCTGTAACACAATATTCTACTCTACAACGCGAATGTCGAGGTTCTTTTAGATTTCCGATGAGTGTGAAATCAAATCTGCCAAAGTCTATTTTAACCCATTTTGAGCCCTCTCGATCCTTCCTTCTTGTCCAACGTTACCATACTAATCGGCAGGCCCTAGTATAAGAGGCTTAATTATGGTGCAAAGAATGTTCATATTGCGGTGTCGTACTGGCAGTAATTTGATGAGACACATGCTTATGCTTACCCAAAAATAAATCGAATTTCTACTTGAAGACACGGAAAGAATAAGAACTTATTTCAAAATCTATAAAGTCAGACATAGGGTAAACGATATAGTGATTGCCCGGTTAGCGGAATGATACTCGTTTTTTGTCAATAGAATCATCTATTGAAGAAAAAAATAAATGAGTTTTGTCTCTTTGGTAACTCAAAAGTCTTGTTTGTAGGAACAATTAACCAAATTTATAAAATGTTAAGAAAATTAACGTTAAAACACGATACGATTTTTTTTCTCTAGAAACATAGTGATTGCCTAGGTGTTTCAGTAATTGCCCTCAGCCTAGTACAGTAATTGACAAGGAAAAATAGACCTAAATAAAAAAAATAGATCTCTTTCGCTTTTTGGACATTTGCCAATATTTACAAACAATCCGTATTATCGTCATTTGAAACATTGTCAGACAGAATCATCAATTTTTTGGGTATTTCGTGAACTGACAAGAGTTGTTCACTGTTTTGTATGTCGGCAATTGCCTTATTCTAGATCTTCTCGCTCGTATTTTACTTTGGCAACCTTCAGCATTCTGTAAATTAAGGATGTAAGTAGGTAATTTAAACTCAATAATAATAAATGCAGTTTTATAAACAATGCTTTGTCTATTGGAATACAGTCATTGCCCTGGCAATCTGTACTTATTGATACTGGCAATAACTATATTTTGATATGGCAATCACTAAAATTTTCTAAAATTGTCATCAGTGATTGCCCAGCCCTCGTAAATCTTAAACCAGGTTATCTGTTGAATTTTAAGTGATTTTACGATTCGCGGGGCGCTCGCGAGTTCACAGTTCACTGCCGGCTGCCGCTGGGTCCGCGCGAAGTGTATCGAGCGCAACCGAGCAAGCGAGCGTGCCTATTTCGGTCGGGAATCATTTCGCCTTAAGTTATATCGTACAATCGTGAGCAGCAGTTAGTAGTAGCGGTAATAGGCCGTAATGGCTTAGGTAGGTTTTTTATAAGCGAAATTAAAAACAATTGTTAACCCTTAAGAGTTGCGTGGGGTGTTTAACACCCCAATGATTTTTTCAAGCTAATAACTTTTTAAAGTTCTTCTAGAGCTCAACACACTCAATAACGTGTGCAATGATGATTTAGAAAGCAATGATTATAGTCTGACAAAATTGTAACCAATAAAACTAGTAAGTATTATAAAAGTTATGGTCTTATGTTTTTATAATTATTATTTGGTTTCAAAGTTGATTTATATGTAAGAGGAAATGTATTCAGTATTTACTTTATTAAATAGTTGATTTTCAAATTCTGGATATAAGACGCCCCACGCGAATGCTTCAACTTTTAAGGCTCGCTCAATTAAAGGTTAATTAGGTACTTTTGTAAGCCAGGTCTTAATTTATTAATATTTTTGTTGATTTTGCTTTGAAAACAGGGTAACTCGAATTTTACGTATGATAAGTACGTAAAATTTGAGTATTTCGTATATATCCTTAGTATATATCCCATTTTATTTTACGTATGATAGGTACTTAAAATTTGAGTATTTCGTATATATCCTTGGTATATATCCCATTTTATTTTACGTATGATAGGTACGTAAAATTTGAGTATACTCGTATACAGGGTGTTAGGGGCACCGTTGCAAAAAACTTTAACCATTGCTTCAGACCATCATGGTGAACAACGTACAGCAAGACTTTTTAGTCTGAAATGAAAAAAACGACTTTTCATACAAATCTAGCAACTAATTCGAACATTTTGTATGGAGAGTCAAAATATATCTTTCATATCCGACAAAAAAATCTCGTTGTACGTTGTTCAGCATGATGGTCTGAAGCCATGGTTAAAGCTTTTGCAACGGTGCCCCTAACACTCTGTACCTATATCCTTTTTTATTTGTAGGAGCTCGATTTGCCACGTAGTCGTCGTGTGTATGAGTAGAAATGTGGTTCTGGCACCATTTTAAAAAACCTTTGAATTGCTCAAAATTAAGTATTTTATTTATTATTTTAGCAGTGGGCGTTGTTCGGCTGACATGATGATGATGATGATGATGATGATGAAGTATTTTATGAGTCAATACACAGTCAAAGTCACAGGCATTCACAAGTAATGTCCATTATGTTCAAATCGAAAAACACGCAATCACTTTGTTCAGTTCTCAATCGATATCGAAAATAAATAAAGTGATAACTGATAATAATATATAAGTAGTTAGATTTTTATAGCCTACTTTTTAAACAATATTGTTTCCCGTGGCTTAACTTACAATATCTGATCGATATACATATAGCGTGACGTTAATTAATCTGAAAGTTTCACAACAATAAAATTTTCTCAAAGCCAAACAAGTAAGTAGGTACTCTGCCGTTTCTGAGTTTTTACCATCCACCATTTGAGTAGGTAGCGCAGTTGCATTGACATGCACTTACTTAAATGCAAACCGATCATGGTTACAAATACAGAGCGACATTCTACAAGGTGTTAATAAGATCAGTTTTATTTAGAAGAATGTTAAAACTGTAAAGAAAGTATAAACATGTCTTAATTATTTCCGTCGTCAATATTAAAATTTAATGTGACTCATAAGCTTGCAGTTGCATCATTTTGTACCCTTATATTTATTATTATGTTTCTGGTCTAAATAAAGTTGTTATTAAGAACATTAAAGCTATAATTTTTAGTGTCCCTGTCATTACTGTTTGTACTTTAAGTATCTGTCCTTTCACAATGTTTTTTTCTTTCTCTTCTATTTTGTAATTGTTTCATCCTGTAGGTATTTTCTTTTGTGTGCAAATAAATAATGTATTACTTATATTATTATTTCTTAATATTTTCACAGTAACTTGGTATGTTCAGCTTTTGTGGGATCGAAGTGAACACAAAGAGGTTTACTAAGGTATGCTAGTGCTAAGGTATCTAATTTATTATTTTTTTTAATAATAAGAAGTTCTTTATGTTACTCTCTACCTGCATTTCATATTTCCACTAGTTAGGTAGGTCTATTTTTTCAGTAAAGTCTTTGTTATAAAGGAAAGAATTCCGAATTGATTAAATTGAATTAGAAAGCTTTTTCACTTTTATTTTGATGTTTCATCATCATCGTGTCAGCCGAACGACGCCCACTGCTTGGCATTTTATTGTTTAAATGGTAATTAATAAAAAATAAGTTAAATTCAATAAAATATGCAATAATAATGCAAAAAACTTAAAAAAAACAATTGGTTTATAAATTAAGGTACCGTGGTATGATAGTTTAAAAAATCAATCGGTTAGTTAGATAAAAACTATGGCACTTAGTTCATTTCAAAGGTTTAGCCAGTAAACCTAAACAAAAAGCTAAGAATAGTAAATATTAAGGTAGGTAGGTTAAATTTCTTGTCTGAAAATGCGTAATAACTAAATTTATAATTCAATATAAACTGATATAAAAGCAACTTAAATAAAAAAAATTGGATTAAGTAAGTCAAGAAATACAAGAGAACGCTTCAATTATAGTTTAGCTTCAATGAATGAACTTGAGCCTTCAATTCAATTCATTGGTTCACAAATATTTCTGTTAAATTAAGTTAGTTTTATATTAAACTCAGTAGCTCTATTGCTCTAGGTACCTACTGCTTAAATACAGCTAACTAATGATAACTGATACATAATTAATTTTTATTAAACATTTAAATATATAGAGTTTTTACAATCATTGTAACCAGGTCTCTACAATTTTACTTTCGCTCTACATTATTCCTATTAATCGTTTTTAAGCAAATTGTAATTTATATAAAATATGTTATATATAAGTTATTTGGGAATTAACGTAATGCGTTGGTTACCTATCAAACGATCGTCAAACTTAATGTTGTGTTGATTATATTCTTGTACGGTTAATCAATTTAGCCACAGATTCGATAAGCTTCACTTCCATGAGTCCTCCAGTATCGATAAGTGTTATGTATTTAAATGAATTATTCTATGATTCACAATTAAAACGTCGCGAAGTTATAACTCTACCTTTAGAAAACACAACCACATTTTACACTTCGTCTCTACTAAGATTTTCAAATCTATAATGAACAGCAACGAAACTTTCAAAAACTTTTTGTATGACGTGTAGAGTCCGAGGAAACTTTGAAAAGGTTAAAATAAGTCTGAAATAATTAGCGACCACGAAAATGTAACACTTTACAAATATTGAAACAACAACAACAATAATACAAGTTTGACAAGTTAAATCGCTTAGCAAAAGTTGTTAAATATAAATTCTGAACTTCATCGTAACTTTCGAACAGTAAAAAGCTTACCTGATTCGGTGGAGATCCTCTGAACGCGAATTGCGATGTCATTTTTC
Source organism: Crambus lathoniellus (assembly GCA_949710035.1). Classification (NCBI taxonomy): domain Eukaryota; kingdom Metazoa; phylum Arthropoda; class Insecta; order Lepidoptera; family Crambidae; genus Crambus; species Crambus lathoniellus. The sequence goes on from OX453296.1 coordinate 38,627,281, forward strand.
ACTTTGAATGTTGTTAAAACTTGTAAATAAGCACGTCTAGTTAAATGTCTGTGTCACTGTCCACACTTCACAGTCGCATGTTGTCGCGGGGCACTGTTCGCACTAGGCCGCGTTCGCGGTGCATTCCCGAGGCGTCGGGTGCAGGCGCCGGTAGCCGGCCGTCGGTGCGAATATCGATTGAAGTGCAAGTGAAGCGTCACAGGAGCGGAGCGAGCAGTCAGCAGCGAGCGGAGGAGCGGCCGCGTGGTGCAGCGGGCGCGTGGTTCCGCGCGCGGCGGCAGTGGGTAATGCGGTAGCTGCCCGCCAGGTGATAGTAATTGGCGCCGCCGTCCTGCTCTCGCGCGCCGTCCCGCTCGGCGCGCACACGCACGCACGCCGGCGCCGCAGTGTGCGTGGTGCACACCGCTCCTTCTTTTCACGCTGGCGTCGCCGTTTGACCCCGCGCGCCGTCGACGCTCTCGATTTTTGCGGTGCGGTGGGTGGCGCCCGCTAGGGGCGGCCCCGCCGGGGGGACGGAGGTGGGGGTAGATGCACTCCTTTCTTTTTTAAAGCTTCTCTTTCTTTTCTCGTATTTTTATGCCAGTATCGGTACGTAGCGGTCTCTTATTTTATTTTATACATATATATTAAGATAATTAACGATGACGATGGGCACGACGAGCGAGTTTGCCGAAGCGCCGACTTAATGATAGCTTTGCATTTGATTAAAGGTAACTACAACATTTGTAGTTTTTATTTGCCTGCAATATGAAACCGAGATACGTATAAGAAGCCAGACTGTGAAGTCCGTGGTTATGGCCTGTTGTGTACTCGATAGCTTATATTACTGTAGACATTTCAGCGGTGGAAATAATGTTAGCAGCGACATTATTAGGTAAATAATCTTTAGAATATGTTCACTTTAATTTTGTTTGTGTAACAGAGTAGGAGAATTTTACGGGCTGTAAGTTCTAGGATTTTGTGCATTGCCAGCGCAATTGAATCAAAAGTTATCGCCAAAAAACGTAATGTAGAGTTTCTTTATACTTAACGAATTCAAATTGAGAATACTTAAGGTATGTTAAATAATTAAATGAAACGAATATTTAAATTATACGTTTAATCATCAAAAGTATGAACAAAAGATTCTGTTACCACAAATTTTAATGATCAGTATATATGAGCTTTCGTAAATTAAGCATTCCTTCAGAGATTTAATTTCATTTGAAAAAAGGCATATAGGTACCCGAAATGTCAGCAACTTGTTTCTAAACAAACTTCGGTGTTCAATATTCAAATTATCGGCGAACAAATAAAAGAGCGACTACCACAAACATTAACGAACTCACAATTAAGCTATGACTAGCATCGTCAAGTATCGAAATAAAAAAAACGCAACGTCCCCGATCGATCTATTCCCCTCTTCTTTCTTATCGCGCGAATATTTCACACTGAACGCATACCGACCGAAAAAACTCACACAGATATAAAATATTCAAACGGTATAACATAAAATAAATTTATCATTATCTTAGGTGTGTTTGTGAGTGTGTGCGTTGCCCCCTCCCCTGGGCGGGCCGGCCGGCCGACCAATGGCGCACGCCGGCGCGCGACGTCGATCCAAAGTCACTTGATGCGGTGAGTTTGCCGCGGACGCACGCTCGCCCGCTCCTGTCACTATGACATGACCTTAATCGTTTAGGAATCTTATTACGCTCATTTATAAATAATGCAACGCAACACAACTAATTGTTGTTTTAGTTTTATCAAGGTGTACTTAGCAGTCTTTTTGCGAATCGATTATAGTACTTATCTTGAAAAGTTTTAGGAATTTTTATGACAAAAACGTAGAGTTACATTTTCTATAGGTAGGTACCGATTTGTTTTGTGATTGTGATACACAAACAAATATTATTATTAGTTCTAATAACGGAACCAATAGATTTGTTACTGTAAAAAATTCCAATAAAAAGCTGGTCCAACTCATACAAGTTATTAAAGTTCTAACAATTCATTTAAATTTAAAAAGATTGTGATAAAACGCAACCGATCACTTATTATGTGGTTATAAGGCCACCACCGGGCGTCAGACCCTGATTCTAGGATAAATCATTCTTGATATTTTCTTGATTACGGTATCTATTAACAACTAAAAAACTATTTTTCATAGTGAGATATGTACCTAATGAAATATTAAATACATATTAATTTCTATAGATATTAAAGGATATATCTCAATTTTAATTTCTTTAAGATTAGATCATCATCATCTGCCATTTCATGTCCCCACTGCTGAGGGCATGGGCTTTTCATTTGGATGTACTATACCTATGGCCCGCGCAAAAAATTACAGCAAATTCAGCCGAAACTAACGGGTTAAGGTGCCTTCCGAGACATAAGGGAGCTCAAGATAACTAACTTATGGTCACCCGTCCTGTGATTGACCTTTGCAAAATTTGCTTAAGCTCAACTATTACAGGCCGAGTGTGCCAACCACTGCATTACGGGTTAAGAAAAATAGTTTTAATTTGTTATAAAATATATTATATATATATTAAGAACTCAACCAATATTTAGGCTGCCTTGATTTCAAGCAGAAATATAGCACGAGAAAAATATGAAAAAGTTAATGTCTTAGATAATTGCTAATTTCAAAGATCAACACTACAGCTGATAATTATTATAAACATTTTTTTTTTAATTTAAGATAAAATTATAGTTAACTTGAAATAGCGACTGCAAAAATGTTACCTATGATACAAATTAAAAAATAAAAAGGTTTCAAATAAATGCAAAAATCCGATCACCGTATCCGTATCGCCGACACGTATCACGATCACGAGCATATTACGGGTCATGGTATGCGTACGATTACCTACGATACGTTGTCGTGATACGGCACTCTGTCAAAATACCGTCCAAATATGGGAACATGCTACGCGTCGGCTATACGGATACAGTGATCGGATCGGGCAAGTGATACATAGCTAGACCCCCAATAACCTGCTTTTGCAAACAATGGTACTTGAATAATAAATTGATTGAAGGCAATTAGTTATGACTAATATTGTCTTCAATCAATTCGACCTAATCAAAATGACCGTTTTTACTATAGATAAAATAATAGTGCAGTTGAAAATGTGATGAGTTGAATTTAAACATACCACATAAGTTGAGTCTTTTTTACTAATTAACTAATTTTTTACTGCATCCCTATATATTATTAATGGAAGCGATGTGTAATGTAGAGCAATTGCTCTAATTAAGAGGAGCGAGTTTAGAACCAAGAATTCTGGTAGATACTGGTATTGCTTTCAACGTCTCAAAAAGGAGTGTAGGTCAGAAATAAAGCTGACGATTAAAGGCGGGTCGGCCCGATCCCCGTATCCGTATCACCGATGCGTATCATGATCGTATATTTGAACGGGTCTGATTCGTGATCATGGTGATTACCATTCTTGACACATCATCGTTGCGTCCAAATATGCAATTATGATATGATACACGTCGGCCGTATCCGTATGATACGGGGATCGGATCGACTAAGTGATACATATCAGAGGGCCTGGACAAGTGGCTTTCTATTATCGATATCGCTAGTAGAATAGAAAGAAAATGTATGGGATTGACATTAGCGGTCACGTGACATTTCGATCGGCCGGCTGGCTGGACCCTCCTTAAATGTAGAAGGAGTATCTATCAGTGACCCACTGTTATACCAGTACCACAATGTTATCAATGCTACATTAAAAACTGCTAATGTGGTCAAAACGAGTTTAATACATGTTTTAAAAACATGTATAAATATAGATACTTAGTCTAGAAATATTCTATGAATAACATTATTTAACCGCCTCTGTGGTCTAGTAGTTCACACCTCCGATTTCAGACACAGAGGTCCCGGGTTCGATTCCCAATGGGGGTACATATTTGTATTCGGTTTGGTTGGTGGTAGGACCTGTTTTTAGTCCACCTGGCTAGCTACTACCTACCATCTTATCTAAGTCTGACACCATAACAATGATGTTTTCAGCATTATTATGTTCAGACAGTCGGAGATAAGATTCCTTAGTAGGAGTAGTGCGCTTCCACTTTCAGCCTTATCACCACTTAACATCAGGTTATGATGATGAGGTGATGAAGGCTAAGTGCTATCCCGTTTCGGATAAAAAATCATTGGGGTGTGAAACACCCCACGCGACCAATTCAGGGTTAAGTATGTTTCACAAATTGTGCCTACCTATGAGCATTGTTGTATATAGCTGCACTTACTAGATCATAACGTTTTATACTAAATAAATAAATAAATAACTTTTTACATTCACACCAATTATCTAAGCCCATTTTAATTTCATTAAGAAACTATGTCATGGAAAACTTGATAACGGATAAATATACCTATACTTAAATACTTTTTTGTGTGTACTTAATACTTACAACAACATACTTAATATACATAGTTAACACCCAGACCAAGACAAATAGACATGTTCATGCACACAAATACTTGTCTTGTTCGGGAATCGAACCCGAGACCACTGGCGCAGAAGGTGGGTAGCATACCCCTGCGCCAAATCGGTCGTCAAACTACTAAAAACTACAAAAGTGTCGAAACGTCGGAAAAACAAAAAATCAATTACTTAGGTAGGTAAGTCAGTACGTACTTACCTACCTACTTGATTTATGAGTAGGTACTCATTCATACGGCCGGCGTCGTTTGACGAATGGTCTTTTGATCGTATCGTATCGTATTTCGACGATACGTTTTTTACAGTGGTAATAAGTGGTTAGTAATTGTTAGCAGTTAGCATGATTGTGTTGCCACGCATCACAATCACACTGATTGAAAATTGGCGGATACTTCTCAAACCACGTTAGTACCTACTTCTTTTGCAAATCTTATTCTTCAAAAACACGAATTGTGAATTTTTCCGCGGCAAGATTCATCCAAAATTAAACTCTGTATCTCAAAACTGATCATCATCATCTTCTCCTTATCCCAACTCCATTGGGGTAGGGCAGTACGACCTTCTCCTCCACTCCACTCTGTTACCCGTCAGCTCCTCATTCATATCAATCTAATCATCTTTAAGTAGTATTCTTCTCCCTCTCCATCCATCCACCCACATTCATGTCCATCACCTTTCTAGTGGCATGCCTATCATCTTCTCATTGCATCTTCATACCAAGCCAAACGGTTCCCTCACAACTTTTCTGTCACTGGTGGGGGCCACTTTAAAACATCCTCTCACATACTCATTTTGTCCCTTCGCGTCACTCCACTCATTTATCTCAGCACTCTCATCACAGCCACAAGCAATTCCTTTCATCCATCTTTTAATTGCCCACCATTCTGATTGTAAACATCAGATTTTTTGACGAATCGTGATAAAACACGATTGCATAAGCAATGTCTACGTCCAGCCGTCATGACAAATCGTCAATGAAGGATCCCGTATGAATGAGCACTTACACAAAAGTTTACAAGCCCGATTTATGGTAACAAACAAACTGCATAAGTAGATATTTAAATTTGTTAATAAACAGGGAAAATGTTTATTTGCTAAAAGTTTTGAACTATACTAATATTATAGAGAGTAAAGATTTAATTTTTTGTTCCTGAAAAATCTTGAAAAATCAAGACAAACTTGATATTGTTATTGTCTACCTACAGCACCAGGTACCCATAAATTGTCCGTCTGCCCAAGTTAGCTACTATGCTTAGGTACTCTTAAAAGGTGCATAAAAACTACCTAATCCAACAACTTTTAGTCGCCAAAAGTTTATGTAATGTCTGGCGGGGCTGGGATCTTGGACTAATAAGAATAATGAAAATACGTTTACTACGGACGGACCCTTTCTACTTCTTGAACCATAAGTACAAAAACGAAGTATCTATAGAGTCTTAACAGTATAGATTGACAGAATCAATTGACATACATTGAGACTTTAAAACCAATTATTTTTTAAAACTTTTTTCGCTTCATTTGCATTTAGGTACAATGCTCTTTCTTTTATTGAAAATGAAGTACATATTAGAGTTTTGACTTCAAAGAGCGTGCAAAATTTCGGTAGAGTTGTTACAAGAAGTTAAAATTGTTAGCCTTCTATTAGGTATTATGAAATATTTATTTACAAATAACTTATGCCCGTTTGCACTAAACTCGGGTTGAGCGTGTCATAGATAAGATATATCTTAGCTTAGAAACAGCCTAAAACAGCCGAGCTAAAATTTTTGTTTGCACTGACAGACTACGTCGTAAATTAGTCATCACCTTGCTAAAAGAATGAATGAATGAATTCAAATATTCCTTGTTTATGGATTTTAAACCTGGCGAGGTAAAGTAGGTCACTGGGTATTGTTTTTGGTTGAAACTTCTCATTGATTCCTTCGTAAGTTAAAAGGAGACAAAAGCTAAGGCGTTGTCTATTTTATTTGGTAGGAGTAATTCACCGAGAAAAGAAAAATTCAACTGAGCTCAACTGTCAGGAAAAACATAAATACAGTGCGCAACCTTTTCTGTTCCGGTGGCCAAAACTAGAACTAACGAGTTTTGTTTTTAATGTCATTTTGCTAATACTTTCATGTTTTGCTGCTAAACATAAGCGCCGCTGTCATGGGAACAGAAAAGATTGTCGATCTGTAATGTTTTTTTTAAATAAATGATGAATGACGTATGTCACATGTGTTGTGTCTCTATCTAGCAAAGAAGAATACAAAAGCCACATGCTTTTCTGTTCCGGTGACAGCCGTGACACAGGAGTCACTTGCAATACGAAATTAGCTGTCAAAATGGACTGTCGTATGAAAACTGTTTAAGTTCCAAAGATAATCACCGGAACAGAAAAGCTTGTCGCACTACTCTTTGCTCACAATGCCACAGACAATAATCACTGATATAGGTAGATATTTCTTAAGCCTTAGGTGCTCGATATTGGGCCCGTAAGTTAAGAATAGCCAAAAGTGCATTTAAGAATGTCCTAAGGTTAGTGCAAAGCAATTTTTTGTTAAGAATGTCTTAAGTTAGCTAGGAAAAGACTTAGGCGATTTTTAAGTTTAGTGCATCATCATCATCATCATGTCAGCCGAACGACGCCCACTGCTGGGCATAGGCCTCCCCCAAGGATCTCCACAACGATCGGTCCTGCGCTGCCCGCATCCAGCGGCTTCCCGCGATCTTGACCAGATCGTCGGTCCACCTTGTAGGGGGCCTGCCCACGGAACGTCGTCCGGTACGCGGTCGCCATTCGAGAACCTTTCCGCCCCAACGGCCATCGGTTCTCCGCGCTATGTGTCCCGCCCACTGCCACTTCAATGATGCAATCCTTCGAGCTATGTCGGTTGTTTTAGTTCTCCTGCGGATCTCATCATTTCTGATTCGATCGAGCAGGGAAATACCAAGCATCGCTCTCTCCATTGCTCGCTGGGTGACTTTGAGCCTTCTTATGAGACCCATAGTAAAAGACCACGTCTCACTTCCATAGGTCATTACTGGCAACACACACTGGTCAAAGACTTTCGTCTTGAGACATTGAGGTATTTCGGACGCGAATATATGTCGGAGCTTCCCAAACGCTGCCCATCCGAGCTGGATTCGACGAGAGATCTCTTTCTCAAAGTTGGACTTACCTAACTGGACCGTCTGTCCTAGGTAAACATAGTAGTCAACAACTTCAAGTGTAATGTTCCCAACATTAACTGGAGCGGGTGCAACATGGGCATTGAACATGATTTTCGTCTTGTCCATGTTCATCTTAAGACCCACTCTTTGAGAAGCATTACCGAGATTAGTGCAAACGGGTGTTATTTTAGTAAGTTTCTTTTTATAAATTTTATTTTTATAATTAATTTTTTTGTACTATTTTAATAGAAAAAAGCAACGCAATGTTAAAAATATTAAAAAATTCAATGTGTCGGCCAACTTTTTTGTTTGTGGGCCGATTTCGATGTAACTTGGTTTTTAGTACTATTTTGACAAGAAAATAGCAACGCAATGTCAAAAATGTAAAAAAATCCAAGATGGCGCCCAAATTATTTGTTTGTGGGCCGATTTCGATGGAACTCGATTTCTAGTACTATTTTGACAAGAAAATAGCAACGCAATGTCAAAAATGTAAAAAAATCCAAGATGGCGCCCAATTTTTTTATTTGTTGGCCGATTTCGATGAAACTCGATTTTTAGTATTATTTTGACAAGAAAACAGCAATGCAATGTTAAAAATATTAAAAAATCCAAGATGGCGGCCAACTTTTTTGATTGTGGGCCGATTTTGATGAAACTCGGTTCTTGGTACTATTTTGACAAGAAAATAGCAAAGCAATGTCAAGAATGTAAAAAATCTAAGATGCAGGCGAAAGGACATTGCTGAGCCTCTACACATTGATGGTCCCAAGAATACACAGCTATGAAAAAATGCTCGTTGTATTATGAATAAGTCATTCATATTCAGCTGACATTTGTTAAAACACGGACAAGTATAAATATCGTAGAATCACGCAAAGTGTATCACATTTTGAGGTTATAATATGTTTTCTTTTCTAATACGTAAGTATTAAATTATTACCTTTTCGGAAGATTTAATTCATATAACATTGTATCAAAAATCAAAAAGGCAATAGTTACAAGTAATAGTAAATAGTAATTACGTACTCATTGATTAATTTTGAACTTTTTCATACAAGCCAAAGCAGCGCCATCTGTCACAACCCAATCAAACTACTTGTATATTAGAGGCGGGCAAACAGAGTACGTAGTAATCAAATTGTAAAATCGAGACGGCAAATTGAACTACCGAATCGAATATCAAAGTCGTTCAATACCAATCAACGCGATTATTCCGCTATTAATATATCGATTGTGATAAATCTATATTATTCTGATGCCAACTAAACATGGTTCGAAAAACGACCGAAATTAAATTACAATTGAATCAATCGATTTCTTTAAAAACAAGTGAAACATCTCTAAAGCTTTTGACTATGACATGGTAGTAATGTAGAGGGCAGACAGATTGTATTGTAGTTACAAAACTTTTATTAATTCGTTTGCAACCACAGGTTGTCCGTTAAATATGGATAATTGCTAATAATGTAAAAAATTAAAAGAAAAATGATAATGTGGGACATTTGTTTGTGCATGCTTGGGGCCAATTTCGTCGATGTCCTTTTAGTTTGTGGGCCGATTTTGATGAAACTCGATTTCTAGTACTATTTTGACAAGAAAACAGCAACGCAATGTTAAAATATTAAACAATTCAAGATGGCGGCCTACTTTTTTGTTTGTGGGCCGATTTAGATGAAACTTAGTTTTTCAATCTTGGATAATTTAATGTTTTTAACATTGCGTTGCTATTTCCTTGTCAAACTAGTACCAAAAACCGAGCTTCATGAAAATCAGCAAACAAACAAAAAAGTTGGCCGCTATTTTGTTATTTTTAAATATTTTAACATTGCGTTGATGTTTTCTTGTCAAAATAGTACTTACTAGAAATCGAGTTTCATCGAAATCAGAGAACAAACAAAAAAATTGGACGCCATGTTGGATTTTTTTATAATTTTGACATTGCGTTGCAATTTTCTTGTCAAAATAGTACCAAAACCGAGTTCCATCAAAATCGGCCCACAATCAAAAAGTTGGCCGCCATCTTGGATTTTTAATAAAGATTGGTTAAATTCAAAATATATTTCTCAAATTTTAAGTAGCGCCATCTTTCGAGAGTTAAAGAAAAGGCGTAGCCTGAAAACTGCTCATACGTGCTTCGTGTTGACCCTGAGCTTGTCCACTGGCTTAGCTGTCGTAAACCGGTTTTTTCCAGTCACGCCATGTACGTGACACGCCAGTGACAAGCAGCCAGCGAACACGCACACATGCCCAGCATGCTTGTAGTAGTGTATTCAGTTCGCCCCGTTCTATGAAGTTGTTTCTCTGTAATACCAAAGAAAATATACACTTACGCGAAGTCATACGTACCTAGTAGTATTTTTTTTTACCCTGTGCAACAGAGTCGTTAGTGCATTCGTCCGGACAGTGAAAGGTCATGGGTTCGAGCCTCATTGGACCTAGTTGTAAGGCTGGTCGATTTTTTCTAATATTTCAGTTTTAATAATAACTTTTCACTGTTTATTTTTAAGAATTCGCTTTATCTGGTGAGCGAGATTATGTAGTGAGGATTTTCCAGTTATTGTCAACAAACAATAATAATTAAATTGATGAATTAATATATTTACTATCAAAAAGAATGAATTTATCAGAAGCACCAATATGCAGCATACTCATAAATACCTACAACAAAACAAAAGTGTTGATTGCAAGCTCATCGATCGGCAGCATAGTTCAATTTTCGCAATCGGTCTCAACTAATTTTCTTCTATTGTATCGCTTTATTGATTCAAGGCTTATCCCTTTGCCCGACGTATAGTTTCATAGGTAGCTCCGAAAACTATCAGGTAACGCCATCAAAGGTTTATAATGGTAAATTGTTGAATTGAAAATTTCTGTGGAAACTTGTAAATGGCCTTCAGTAATATAAAATAAAATTGAAAATAGGGTATGAGTATGATATTATAACACAACTAATAGGGCTTCTATAGAAGAACTAGAAAATCAAAAACAAATTTTCTCCGAAACTATTGAGGTTAGAATTAAATATATTATTTCTTAAATATGACAGAAAAACCTATAACAATCAATCGTCTTAAAAGAAAACTGTAAATCCCTCGATATTGCAATGTCATGCGAACAAACTTGCCTACATTTTCATTTGGTAAACATATTTCCCCATCATACATCACGCATGGGAGGACATGTTTTTCGTTTTCAGTGTTTTAGACTTTTTTAGTACTTCAACTTTGGGTTAGCTTTAGTACGACTTATATGGGCGTAGAAAATTAACGTAGGTACCTACCCGTTTATTTTTTGTAATACTTATACGTACTTAAACTCGTTTTTGCGAGCTTAAATTCAAACCTTACTAGACAAAACACTGTATGTATGTCGAAGTTTTAATATTTCTCGAAAATCATAGGGATTTTGCAAAAACACGTTAGTACATACATTTTCTAATTTTCTCCTTTGTTCATGTTTTGTGTAATATATGATTAAAATCAGAATTGACGAAAAAATTTCTGCCTTACAGGCTTTATAATCAAAATAAAATGTACCCATTCACTCAATTTAATAAATGATTTTATTTTTGTCATAGGTATTCTAATTCCCTTTCAAGTGATGAAGCACGTAATAGTACATTACAGCCTAGAACGGGAAGTTTTCGAGGCAATGTAATTGCTCCCCGTTCAAGACTTGTATAAAACTTTTCTCACGAAATGCGAGGAAATACAATTTTCTTAGTAAATGTGAGTTTTTAAATTGGTTCGTGCTGCCATTTGTTTGGTGTCATGTGTCATTCAATGGGTCTGTTCCATTGCTGACTAAAATTCGTCGTTTTGGTAAAGTGGTTAAGAAATTAAAATTTTTCTTTAGTAATTCTTGCATGAACAAAAAATCTCAACGTAATATTCGGTTTTATCGAATTTTAAATGGCCAGTCATGTATGCACAAGTGCGGGAAGTAAGCATTGAAATTCATTTCCGCACTGATTTTCAAATTAAGAATTTTACCGCATTCTTTTTTCAAATGGAATCTTAACATTTCAGAGCATGAGTAAGAATAGTTATTTGTTATACAAGAGAGCAAATAGTATATTTCATTACAAGTGCGGAAAGCCTGTCATTGCAAAGAGTTCCGACAAATGTGTACCCGAGCCGAGGCGCAGCCGAAGGTGAGGGTTGACAGTCGGAACAAGTTGCAATGACGGTTCCGCAAGTGTACTGAACAACTATTTTTAATACAGTTGCGAAAAAATGAAGCAATTTAATAAAATAATTAAACACAATAAACTCAACTAACTAATCGTAAAAGAATGCAGAGACTTTTTTTTTGTTTTCTTCACCCATTCTGGGTTGGCAAAGGAAACTATGATCATACAGCCAAGGCTTCAGTAGTTTTTTTTTATTGATATGAAATGAAAATAAAATTAAATGAGATGAAATTAAATGAAACCTAACAAAAGCAATCCGAATGCTACAGGAGCGCCTTTCCTTATTTCTCTCTTTTACCACATCGTTTTCCATTAAAGCCACATTATTGCACTAATTCCAGCATACTAAGTACCTACCACAATAAAAACCAGAAAAAATGATTTAGAAAATTAAGAAATAAGGTCCCTCATTTTCTTTTCACTTGCGCAAACTCCTATAAGCAGATACTATGGTAAATAGTGCACGTCATACCATATTTAGTAATCTGTAGTCATACAGCCAATTTTATATATTTTTTATATTCATAAATTTAATTTGGCCGATACTAATATTAATTTAATGTATAATTAAAATTAAGTACTTTTAAATATGATATTGAAACAAATTAGTAGCTTCTTTTTAGAAATATTTTCATGAATCATAAAAACTTCTATGAATTTTATTGTAGTAAAAACTTCGTGGTTGGTTTTTTCTTTTTAATAGACAATATTTTGACAGTTGGAAAAGAAAACGCACGAGTTCGGGAAAGGTAAAGAAAAAGTTCTAGTGTGTAATAGCCCACATCCCGAACGCTATACGTCCCTGCAATACGCCACTTTTTGAGCAACTGTATTAAAAATCATTTTTCGCTGCGAGTGCTGAATTTAAATCACGAACTAGCGAAGTAGTCTAAAATTGAATCACGAGCGTAGCGAGTGATTCAAATATAGACCACTGAGCACAGTGAGTGATTTAAAGGCACGAGACATCAGAAAATTTTGCTCTCGTGTTAAACATACAACTTTTCACCTCTACCAGCGAGAAAAGTGATACAGGTCAGAAAAACAACATTGAAGGCAACATTTAACAATAAAGAAAACATTAAAATTACAAAATTAATAATTAAGAGTAAAATTAATTGGTGCAATTATGCAAGTTGAAGGTAACTGTTTGCATTGCGTTCAAAAACTGCACTGCATGTAATTTTTATGAAAACCAAACATGATATTAGTAAGCGATATAATGTTCACTTCATATTATTTATTTTAAATATTGCGTGTTTAATAAAAGCAATAGTATTACAATCGTATTTATATAATTTGTTATTAGAATTTCTTATTTTATATTTATATCATGCATGCGACCTCATTTCGTCAATACTCTTTATTTCGAACCTTTGGTATCCGTGTATTTATTTTTTAAGCTTTTTATTTCATGTCCATCGACATAAAGCTATCTATCTATCCTTTTTGCTCATATTAATTTTAGAGATTTTAAAAGTCTCATCCTTGTCACTCTATTTCTTTTTTCTTAATTATTTCAAAAGTTGGTGTAAGAAATTAAAAAAGCACTTTGCCTCACGCTCGCAGCAAAAATCGATTTTGCTGCGAGTTTTTAGGCGCCAAAAGCGCCCTTTTCGAGCTGGAGAGGTGAAAACATATTTACCTACTCATATGTTGGTACTTTTGTGTATGTTGTTAGTACTTTTTTGTTGATATTTTATTATTAATAATGGATATAATTTTGAATGTCATGTCGTCGCGTAGACACGTCTACGCTAGGGTACATTTGCCCCAGTCACTTTGTCACTAAAATGTCTTGTGACGTCACGCGACGTCGCGCGATATTTTTCTTTTATACGCATATTTTATAAGGTGTCCTAAGTCTTTTTTGGTATTAACTTGAGATAATTTTCTTATCTCAGATGAAATAATAATGATAATTATTGTTCCGGTAGTCATATCTGCCCATGGTCTGATAGCCAAGAGCCTCGATAAACACCTTAAGAGGCTTGCGTTAGATGGATGGATCGGAAGTCAGATGCAGAAGGCAGTACTTCTGGACACGGCCCGTATAGTGAGAAGGTTCCTTTCTCTGGATCCTTAACCATCGGTAGCCGGGACCCTGATCTTGCTACCGTTGGGGAACTGCATTTTTGTATTTTTAAATGTTATATTTTTTAGTGTTATACATTGTAAAAATTTAATGTTTAGAAATATAATTTTGTAAGTATTTTAAATGTTATAAAGGGAATAATAATAATAAGACTATAAATATTTCTTTGCTCTTCGAAACTCAATCCTGTTCAATGGTTTATTTGTTTGTCTGTCAAATGGTAAATTTATTTTTTAGTTGTATGATGGTTGGAAAGTAAAACAAATAAGCAAACACATTTTTTGTATTTTTTAGAAAGTCAACCCCTTAAAAGTTAAATTGGATAAATAAACCTAAAAATCGATATGGATGTCGTTATTGAGGTTTAATGAGATGGCGATTGCAAAAATGGCATATGATTCAACCCCTAAAAAGTTGAAATAGGGGTGAAATTTTGAATGAAAAATCATGAAGTATATAGGCATTTTAACTTGAAACGTTGTAGGCGTACTTCTAAAAACAAAAAGGCAATCCTAAAATTTTCTGAAAATCAAACCCAGGGGGTAAATAGGGTACCTAAATAAACCTAAAGCATCTAAAAGTACCTAAAAGTTCTTGGTACCTAAGCTACTCTGAACTAACTTTTTGATTGTGAAGCAGGCACTTATTATTTACTAGCTTCCGCCCGCGACTTCGTCCGCGTGGACATTCGAGAAAATCCTTGCACGTGGCAAACTTTCTGCCTCGCGCAGGCAGCGCGCTTGGTGAGGACCCGCCTAATCACGTAAAAACGGCTGATCGGATTTTGATGAAATTAAAACATAGAATATTTTTTATCCTGGTTATTGGTCCCCTAAGGATTTTCTCGAATGTCCACGCGGACGAAGTCGCGGGCGGAGGCTAGTGTTATTTAAATGGTAAAGTGTGCCTGTGTATTTGTACGTCTTTCACGTGAAAACGGGGCAACGGATCAACGTGATTTTTGTGAGTTTGAGTGATATAGGTAGGTTACTTTTTATTCCGGAAAAATATCACATTCCCGCGGGATAATGATGTGTAGTCCACGCGAGGCTAGTTCTAAATAATCTTCATTAACTCTTCATAAGAATTCATTAGAATTACCGGTAGGTACCCAGGGTATACCCTGTATTTCTTTGAAGGGTTTTTTCTGTTTATAAATGACTTTTATTATTAACACCAGTTTTTCTTTCTGGACCATTGCCTTGAAAATGCATAGTCTGAATGATCTGACGGCTGAAAACTTGGTCAAGTTCATCTAAGGGTGACTCTAGAATTTAGCGTAGCAAAGTTCTAGCAGCTAGACCAACCTGCCTAGCACACCCACTTATAACAAGATATATAGACTAAATTAAACGTTAGTCTAAGCCGATTGAAATCCTAGCAAGAGATCTGATGTAAAAATAAAATTAATATCTGAGTTTTTTAAATAAAATTCCGCTGTTTTGATAGAAAGTGTTCGTTAAAATCGTAACCTAATTGAGATTAGATTTCCCGTTTAGTTAAACACAAAATATCTCTATCTCAATTTGTTCTTTTTATTATAACTACTTTTTTTTAATCAACTTTTTCAATTTTCATGTTCGCAAAATTTAAAAGCTTTTATTTACGAAGGTATTTTCTGTTTTCTCCCTACTTTTCTCTTTTCAATAAACATTCATTTAACCTCCTAACGACACATTGGAAAAAAATATCGGAAGACGCATCGGCATCTTAAAAGGCGAACGCGTAAGAAAATAAAAAGAAAGTAAACGTTATTTGTTTTAGTCAAATGAGTTTCTTAGCTCGGTCCTCATACATATAGAATTCTTGGAAGTCGGGCGTTTATTAGCGCTGCTCAAAGACACAGAGCATTTAAATATCACACTAAAAGCGTCAATCTACATACGTCCTACTGAGCAAATCCTAAAAGTGATTTAAACTGAGACCCTATTCGATTGAAGGAGATTACAAATAATGAATAAAATTGCATACCAAATGAGTAGACCGAGTCCGCGGGTGTACGTTGTTTGAGGGGGGAGGGGGGGGTCTTATTGCTGGTAAATATTCGGATGGTATAGATATCCTAATATCATGGGGATACGTCAAACATCATTCACGTTTTTGATCTCCTCTTTGACTTAGGGTATGGAATTCGCTTTTCGACGTTTTACGTTGACGTTATGTTTGAAAAGAAATGCAATATATTATTATATCTTGGTTTTATTTTAGTCGATACCTATTCTAAATGTTTAATGACTTAATGTATAAAATTTCAGTCTTTTAAATATATATGACTAGAAATGGTTCGCTTATATTGTTTCCAAGAAAAAACCGTTTTTATTGTTTGGCAAAAATTATCAAACTACTAGTTGGAGTTATCGAATAACCAAAAAACTTGTTCTGAGAAGGTAAGTTTAATTTTTAAACTTGATGAAAATTTACCTGTACGCACGAATAAAATAATTGCTTAATTATTACCTTTTTTATTATAAATAAGTAAATATATAAGTACTTAAATTAAATAAAAAATAATAAAGAATAATAGACAAATTAAATCTTTATGTAAGTATTAATTATAAATATTTAATCAACACTCGTCGTATTCTTGTGCTTTCGTTACCTAAATACCTACAGTCAAATTGCAACCACAACAGAAGGATACAAAACAATTTCGATGCAACCCCAAGCGAAGTTAGCTTACGGACGCACTCCGAATCAGTGATATAAGTAAACATTTTCTTGGAAGAGAGAGAGGACAACTTACAAAAACAGTTTAAGACAAAAGAGTAGCGAAAACCAGAAATGAATCCGGGCGGGCGGAGTGTTTCCGCCCGCCGGGCGAGGGCGAATCGGCAGGGTCGCGCCATAGATTGTTAAACGACTAGACATAGCAGAAGGGAAAACCCAGTTACAATTTATTTCTTTTAATGTCATTTCTGCAAGAGCATGTTCAATGGTAAACAAAACACCCTTTTTATGTGTCACAAGACTAGATTTTTATTTTAATAATTTGAAAGTTTGATTCGAAATTTTGTGGCAAGAGTTTTCATTATAATGACTCGTCAAATTTCAAAGTTATTTACGGGATATTATACCAAAGCACATTCAAAAGTAAATATACAAAATTCTCAGTCGTAGGAACATTATGTATCTACACAATGTTACTATGCAAAAACATATAGTTTAGCAATTAACTGAGGCTTCATTTAATATAAGCTATAAATTTTCTTAAAGCTGGGATTCCCGAAATTTCATTAACTAAAATACCCTATGTATTTTAAATTATGGATTACTCGCAAATCACAAGTACTTGAAATTTGGAAACAATATATGTTATTTATCTAGTGCCTCCGGCCGTTTTTTTTCGATTGGTGATATTTTACTGTATTCAATAAAATCCCAAACATCCGTATAATCGTAATCCAAATATCCTATTACTTGCAGTGTACTTGGTTTCAGTTAATGAAAAACATATGAAAATAATTGTTTTTGAATAGCCGAGGGATTCCGGCCTTCAAAACTTTAAAATGTTTATTATTTAATTTTTAATTAAATTTTAAGTGTTTTTCGATTCGCGGGGCGCTCGCGAGTCCACAGTTCACTGCCGGCTACCGCTGCGTCCGTGTGAAGTGTATCACGCGGCCGAGCAAGCGTTAGCGTGCCCATTTCGGTCGGGAATCATCGCCTTAAAGTAAAGCTTAAAAATACTTCAAAAGAATGTGCATGTAGAAGATTTTTTGGGCACGTTTTCCGAGAAAACTGTTTGTGAATACGGTGGTACGGGCTAACTGAGGAGAAGGATGATCATTTTGTGGAAGTTATCCCTCTACAGCCATATCTGCCGCACAGATGGATTGAACGACGCTTTGTCTGCCTTTAGAGTTGTTCGTTTTCCTGCTTGTCAATACTATGCCTCAGTTAAAAGCATTAATAAATAATAATAAATAATAAATAAATAACTTCTTACATTCACACCAATTATCTAAGCCCATTTTAATTTCATTAAGAAACTGTATCATGGAAAACTTGATAACGGTTAAATATATACTTAAATACTTTTTGTTTGTAAATACATACTTAATATACACAGTACAAAACTATATAGCCGAAAATTAAAAGAACCTTTACTTTGCGGAAAATAAATTAATAACTATCATAAATTGAATGAAACCAAGCCTTAATTTTGCTCGTGATAAAGAATGAGTAAAAATGGTTTAAAAAAAACCGTGCCTGTCTAGTAGATTCCTAAGGAACGTTGTTTGCCGCACTTACCAAGTATACTGTTTGTGGATACGGTGGCACGGGTTAACAGAGGAGAGGGATGGTCATTTAGTGGAAGGTATCCCTCCCCAGCCATGTCTGCCGCATAGACTGATTAAGCGATGCTCTGTCTGCCTTTAGAGTTGTTCGTTCTCTCGCTCGTCAATACTCTTCCACAGTTAAAAGTACCAGTCGGTACCCCTAATGAATTACGTAGCTGTTTGCTCGGTTCTTCTACTGCAGATATGATCGCAGTTTTAGGGTTCCTCAATTAAAAACCACGCTTCATAAAACCAAAACTCTGAAAAACTGCACTTTTACGGAAAACTTGTTTTGAGTTCATTGATAGTAGGTACGCGGAAAAATTTCAAACACGCTATAGAATGAAACAATTAGTATCTTTATACATTATCATTGTACTCTTTTACAAAATCATAACTGTTTTTATTACGGAGTTCGATATTTGTTATTTATTGGGTAGCATAGCAATATAGGTACCTGTAGGGTATTAATAGCAATTAACAGGCAGTAGGCAGTTTGAGACCTACAGTTAGAACAGAGTTAGAACCTACAATGGATTTTTTTATGTTCATTTAGATAATATTTCCCACATAAATCTTAAAATATTATGCTATATTTTAATATTAAACAGATATCAAGTACTATTCGGACACTAAAGAAATCAAATTTTTTGTTAGGTATATTTTTCTTTGGTCGAGAACAGTAGTGGGCAAACTTTTTCAATGGGGGGCCGGAAAGTGTAACAAATTATGGGTTGAAACTTTATACTATCATATCAGCCGAACGACGCCCACTGCTGGGCATAGGCCTCCCCCAAGGATCTCCACAACGATCGGTCCATATGTGCTAATAATTTCGAAGGACCGTTCGTCGACGTCGGGCGGTTCTTATTCACTGTTTTCGCAGGCCGAAGCTGGCCCGCGATTCGTGTATTCCCTACCATAGATCCAGAATAACTTAAGAAAAAGTTAAGTTAAAATATTTTAACTTTCTTTTCAAATGATATTTTAAAATGTACGGAACCTACAAAGCACGCCTGAAACATGAATTTGTCCCGATTTTCAGTTCCACAAACCAGTTAAGAGTGGACAGAATATGAATGTTTTTATTGCTCCGTTTGCAAAGAGCCGCCTCAAAAGCTATGCCAAAGTTACAGTTAGAGTGTTTCCGCAGAACTTAATATTGGTAATTAAGGACTTTTGCAGTATACAAAGAGTAGAGGAAGAGTTCATAGGAATTCTAAAACTACCTATGTCGCTATTATAGAGAAAATAAAAACATTAGACAAAATCGTCCCGTCTCCCAACTATAGTTCGGTCCGGACTTTGAGATTTCAATATAACCGTGAAATAAGAATAACATTGTAAATACCAAAAATAATAAATTGAAGACTATTATAATTACACTCAACCAACTGTTTTTTTAAAGCAACGATAATGCAATAAATTGAGAATAATTCTTATGGCTTCAGTCAGCATAGCGCGTACGTTATGGGATAAGTGGCATCATGATCCCTCCGGCCGTTTCACAACTGCGATTCGCAACTAGTTGCGAATTAAGAGTCTTTATTCTTTGTTCGCAATCAGTTACAAGGTATAAATAAATTATTTTTTAGCAACCAGTTTCTTGATCAGGTTGTCTTTCGACATAGGCCTCCCCCAGTTTCTTCCACTCATCTCTGTCTCGAGCTAACTTTCTCCATCCTTTCGGTAGAACCGCAACTTAGTTGCGAACAAAGAATAAGAACTTTCCAAACATACATAGTTGCGATGGGAGAAAAGCATTTCTTCATTCTCAACCAGTAACTAAGATACTGAATAAAATAAAGTGGAGTTAAAACCAAAATTCGCAATGAAAATCTACGTATTTTAATTAACAAAAACAATAAACAAATGAAACAAAGCATTCTTCTCTCTGAGCTACAAAATAAAATAAAAAAACTAAAAATTCTTCTATTCAGATTGCATATGGACAAATTATTTCTACACAGTGCCCCACACTCGCTTATTTTCTCGGATTTCAATTCGTTTATTGCAGAATTGATTTCGTCGTCTAATTCTATGTATTCTTTTTTCTTTTTGTTGCTTACTTTTCTTAAGTCAAAGAACGTAGACACTAAGACACATCAAGTAAGTGAGCTAGATTTGGATTTTTGCGGCCTATGTATTTATTTATTTTTGCGTGCCAGCCTTCAACATTATTGTTCGTCCTTATTTTCTTATTTTCACGACAACAATAATTCAGTAAGTATTTCGTCCTTTTTAACCCATTGCTTTTTGAAATAATTATTAAATTATCTTATTTCTTCACCACCTGGACTTTGGCCTCTTCGTATTGGTATCCAGCAGTAATAAAATTTTTAGGCAACCGTGCAAGTTCAACAAACCTTGCGACGTGTCTTTTCTTTCCCTGTTTTTATTTGAAGGGCCTTAGCTTTTCTCCAGAGGCTACGGTTTAAATGGTAGTAACACCCTCAAAATAGATTTTTTGGAAACACTTTCTTGATCGCTTGAATAGTGACCACGTAGGCAGAGCGTGGTCTTAATCAAGTTGAACAATATTTCGAAGCCCTGCATTTTCTTACTACACATCAGACAAAATATTAATGGTTTTATGCTCGGGCGCCTTTCATCGAATGCATGAATCGTGTAGAGTTGTTGTAACTCCTTTAGACAGCTCTTAAAAGTGCCATAGCAAAAAAGTGACGATACTCATTTATTTTTTCTCTATATTCAGTAGAGCAAAATGCGATAATCCTATCACTATCATCTACATAGTCGGCAAGAAATGCTGATATTTGTAGGGACAACTACGTCCGTCGGCAGGATTTTGAAAACGTATCTTGGTGGAACCTAGTATTTTATTTCTTTCGTTGAAGAGTCCTGTTTTAACACTTTCAAATTTTGGTATCTCTTCGAGATGTCGGAGACTACAGCCATTTACACGCTGAACTGTTTTGTCATATTCTTGTTGAATGGAGTTGAAATTACAGCTGCTTGTTCGTTTGAGATTATCGAATTCTTTTAACACCATGTTTTTGGCGAAGGCGAAGAAGAAATAATAAATAATTAAGGGGGGCTCCCCCATACATGGAACTGAAACTATTTTTTTTCATCAATTCTATTCGTGTGTGGTGTCTATAGATAGGTCATTAAAAAAGATTGTATGGCTTTCAACCATTTTTTCTCAACGTCAATATTTTGAAAGATAAGCACTTCCAAAGTGGTAAAATGTGTGTTAATATGGCGGTGCCCGCGAACCACCAAATATACGGAGCTCCACATATCTGTGTATGTCTCAGAACAATATAGAAAAAAAATTTAAAGATGCCATACTGTGCAGTTTTGGATTGTTAAAATGATAGTCGAAAGACTAATTTATTTAAAGGTAGCAAAACCGCATAACATATCACCGCTAAGTGCTACTTTCTGTCATCTATTTTCATTAAAAATTTTAAATAATGAAGTCGAATTATTCAAAATAATAACACAATTAGAAATCAATCTTATGGGCACAAACTTTAGGTGTAGATTTCAATTTGCAATTTTGATTGCAAAGTTTCTAAACTACTTAAAAAAATTAACAGCATGCTTAAGCGCTACTCTATTAGTGATGTGCCTGTTAGTGAATTAGTGATGTGCCTGATAATCGTAAAAACGAAAGTTATTGATATAAGAAGTTAACTTTGAGTACCTATGCAGTAGATAGTCGACCATATTATCAGACATTAAATTATAAAAATTATAATTGCTCAACTACCCGTGTAATTTTTTCGTAAATAAATGTATGTTATTTATACATTTAAATTCATTTGGCGCCGGAGAGCCGGGCTGAAATATGTTTGTATTTACATATCTCCACCATATTGTAAAATTTTTAAAAACTGGATCGAAAAAAATAATATATAAATTTCGAACCTGCTCACAAAATTTCACGAGAATCGGTTGAGAAATGCGACCTGTAGAGAGAACAAACAGCGCCGATTAAGCCGGGCTGAAATATGTTGTTTTATACATATCTCCGCCATATTGAAAAATTTCAAAAAACTGGACCGACTAAAATTGTTATATATAATTTTCGAACCTGGTCACAAAATTTTAAAAGAATCGGTTAAAAATTCCACCTGTAGAGGTGAACAAACCAGAGGCGCCAGAGGCGCGGGTTCGAATCCCGCCTGAAAGCTACTTATAGGGCTCGTCGCTTTTTACTATCACATTTTTCCAATAGTTACAGAATTGCAATGTAAATGCATAAAAATAATTTAAAATCTCAATATTCACAGTTACCATATAATGTGCACCTATTCGTAAAAACAAGTTCGTTGGAAGACCATAATATGTTTGCATTGTAGGTAGAGCACATACAGATTGTATAAGCTTTTCTAGCAGCTTGTGGATTTGTTGCTCCTGACACCACATCGATTGCTTAACAGAGCACCCTTCGGTGTCCATACGAGACAATATTTTGTTGTTATATTTGTCGAGCTCATTGTTAGTTAATAAATAAATAAATGTACCGCTCCATGCGCTTCAGCAGGTAAAGAGTTAATATAAGAACATCTAGAATAAATTAACACTATGTCATTAAATGTCATCCGACCAACAGCCATATTGTTTAAGGCTATGGCGAATGCCAAATCATCCCTTTGCCGCACTATTTTTAAAACGACTTCAAAAAAAGGAGGAGGTTATCAGTTCGACTGTATTTTTTTTTTAATGTGTGTTACCTCAGAACTTTTTAGTTATTGAACCGATTTGGATAATTCTTTTTTTATTTGAAAGGTGACGCTTCTCGTGTCCCATTCAAATTTCATCAAGAATTGATGAGAAGTTCTGGAGTTATCCTGAAAATGCGTATTTAGACTTTAGTTTGCTTATTTAGACGACTTCTTATTTTCATCAAAGTGGGGATAATTTTCATTTTTTTTTCTAAACTTTATACTTCTGACGTGATCTAATCAGTCAGATCAGATGTCAGGATCAGGAGATGAAATCCCAGGAAAATTGAGAGACATTCTCTAATATAGGCAAGCCTTAAGCGTTCCATTTATTTTTGAAGTTAGTCAAGTATTTGCATCTAGTAGTCATCATCACATAGTGATGAGCTGGTGATGGAAGCTACAACTCCTTAACTAGCTGGAAGTTAGCTGGAGAATAATTCCTTAAGTATTGATCGTACGTATGGACTAATAGTTATATTCTTTTTCGTTATTAGGGTGAGCTGATGATGGGAGGTGAAACTCCTCAACAGTTAGGAGTTATATGATGTTTTATAAATACCATATGCACGAATGGACTTTCAGTTGTATTCCTTCAAGTTATCTAGGTGTACGGCTAGAGTGCCCGCTCTGGTTGAGCGTCGGACGGGGCGGGGCTATAACGGTATTATACGGTATATACAGAGTTGCAATAATAACTAATAGTTTGCACTTTGGTTATAAAAATTACGTACGGGTTATTTTTAGGTAAATTTCGTACGTTGGTAGTTTTTCAGGCTATCTATGAGTTATTTGTAAAGCTATTGAGCATTTTATCTAAGGCAGCCATTTTAGTTGTTTATTGTGATTGTGACAGGAACTCACGAAAACATTAAATTAGTTACGCTAATTGCGTAGTTTTCGCTGGTGAAACCGTAATTTAAAGTGCATTTGTACTTTGTAAATGTGAAAAAAGACTACGAAAAAAGAATTCTTCAAAAAGCAGCTAACACCAATAACAAAGAACTCTGGAACGCTTTGAAACAGCTCACAAATAGTAGGAGAGACCGAGAGGTCTTGAAACAATTTTAACATTTTGCTTCATACATTAAATACTATACACAGAAATCGTATGTTAATAGTATCAATCGACATTCTTTACATAGTCATAGTCATAGTCATAAATTTTTATTCATATAGATTAAATAAAATTAATGCTTATGAATCGTCCAACTTTTTTTACCTACCACTTGTTATGGACATCTTTTATCTGACAAGAAAAACAAGCGAAAAAAACTCATCAGCTTTAACAGAAGCAACGCATTTACGAAAAAAATATGTCGTTGCTAGACAAAATGGTACAATAATAAAATTTATACAAAAAGCTAATGCTAAAGGAAAGTTTTCCCATACTTATGTATAGGAATATTTTCCTTTTATACATTGTTAGTGTTACTATAATTATGACAACCAAGCGTTGTGATCATTTAAATAATCTTCTACTTTGTAATAGCCTTTGCTTAAGAGCGTCTTTTTAACATGTTTTTTTAAATTTATTTAAAGGCAGCTCGATTACTTCTTGTGGAACTTTATTAAAGAATGCTATGCCTTCTCCCAAAAACGAGCCTCTACTTTTTTCAAGTCTAAATCTTGGAACGGCAAGCTTATTTTTATTTTTTGTGTTAAAATTATGAATATCACTATTCTTAGTGAATGAGTCAAGATAACATAACATATAATATATTCTCATAGATGTATTGCCCTGCTAAGGTTAGTATATTAATTTCTTTAAACAAAACTTTTAATGAATCGCGCCGGCGCGCGGAGGCTGTAAATGGCGCGTACCACTCTTTTTTGAATTACAAAAATATTTCCAATGTTGGCTGCTGAGCCCCACAACAACACGCCATAGGACATTACACTATGAAAACACTTGCGAATGACTAACAAAAAGATATAGTAAGCGTTAAATATTGTAGTGAAAAATCGACTCAACCGTAACAAGTCAACTTGTTTCAACTCCCCTCATACCGAGGTGTTATGAAACAGACGAGGCTCTCCTCGTTAACTCTTTAAAATATGATTTTTAAGAAGTATTAAGGGCTGTAAAATAAAAATTTTGATATAATTTAGAGGTACTTATTAAAATAAAACTTTTTAAGTACGAAACAAACTTTTTATCAATATTTTGTAAGTACTGATATATCAGTTAAGTAGGTAACTACAGGTCTAATACAACGTCAAAGTAAAAATCACGTTTATTGTATGGGAGCCCACTTAATTTTTTTTTAAGTGAATATACAACTAAATATTCTGTGAATATTTCAAGCGTCTACCTGTTGCCGTTATTGATATCGGCCAAAAAACGGCAAACATAAAACATATTTGTTGTATGGGAGCCCCCCAAATATTTATATTATTTTATTTTCTTATGTGAGTATATTATACTTACCTAAAATAAATACTCTGAAAATATATTTCAAGCGTTTACTTGTTGCCGTTATTAATATCGAGCAAAAATCGGCAAAAAAAAAGTTTGGGGTATGGGAGCCCCCTTAAAATATTTATTTAATTTTGTTTTTAGTATTTCTTTTTATAGCGGTAACAGTAATACAACATTTGTGAAAATTTCATCTGTTTAGCTATCACGGTTCATGAGATACAGCCTGGTGACAGACAGACAGACAAACTGACAGAGAGACAAACAGACGGACAGCAGAGTCTTAGTAATAGGGTCCCGTGAAGTTGACCCTTTAGGTACGAAACCCGAAAAATAATTTCTTTTTGGTCTTGTTATTTATTGACTGCTATCTGATATTAAACTGAAAACGAGGAGAGTTGAAACAGCCTGTTTCAAATCACCTCAGTCAGAAAAAACCTCTTAATTTTTACTTAATCCACAATCAACAAGCAATTACACGGAAATAAATTTTACCAAAAATATTTATTAAATCTTTAGTTAATGAGCTTCCGAAACATATATAACTTAAACCAAAATACAAAACCCTTATAGAAATATACGCATCGTAGAAAACGTTAAAAACTTACTTTTCACGATTTTTGCCACATGGCACGCAGAACTTCACAACCACGCGACTTATGCCACCGAAGCGAACTGACACGTCAGCTGGTGGAGAAAAGTGGTTGAAACGCGACGTTACCATCTCGCTAACGGTTTTAAGTTCCGAGAAATCGGCACTGTTTCAAATCACCTCTGTTTCAAATGCCCTCGGTGAAATCAATATTATACCTCATGACTTGATTTCCAAAACAAACCCACTGGAATCAGTTGACAATATCAACAAGTTTTTTGTTTTTAGAAAGCCTTTCATAGCTGCTCGCATAGTAAAAATCCATCCTATATTTCCCCACATTCGTTCGTGCTGTGCTGATGCCAACTGACGAAACAGAGGTTCTGACCTCTGTTTCCTGACCTGTATCTTAGGCCTAAAAAAAGACAACACGACTGGAAGGGATAATATCTCTGGAGCTTTCCTTAAACGTTACCACCACATTTAAGTTCCACCGTTGACACATATTTTCAACTTAGTCTTTTCAACAGGAATATTCCCAGACAAGTTTAAGCTCGCTGAGATAATCCCAGTGTATAAAAGTGGTGATGGAGGCTGTGTAAATAATTTTAGACCCATCTCTAAACTGCCCACTTTGTCTAAAATTATTGAGAAGCTTATAAATAAACGACTTGTTAACTATCTTGACACCAATAATCTCTTGTCTAGTTCACAATTTGACTTCAGATCAGGTACCTCGACAAATGATGCAGTACATGGTCTTACTGATCATATAGTTAACAAGTTAGGGCAAAAGAAAAAAGTTATATCAATATTTTTAGACAATGCAAAAGCGTTTGACACGGTCTCCATCCCACTACTACTTGATATGCTAGAAGCAATAGGAATCAGAGGAGTCCAACTTTCCCTGTTTAAAAGCTATTTTTGTGATAGGGTACAAAGAGTAAAGGTTGGTGAATTCATTAGTAATGATATGTCAATAAACTATGGCGTACCGCAGGGAAGTGTTTTGAAACCAACCCTGTTTCTCATATTTATTAACGAACTATGAGATCTAAAACTTCTCAATGGCAAAATTGTAACGTTTGCTGACGATACTGCCCTTATTTTTCATGGAGATAGTTGGAATGAAGCATATAATTTCGCACAACGGGGATTCAATTTGGTAACCACATGGCTCAAAAGAAATGCTCTTACCCTTAATGTTGATAAGACTAAATACATACCCTTCTCCATGAAATCTACCAATATAGAAAAGTTAACCTTAAGGGCTCATAAATGCACCTATGGTCAGCTGACCATAGGTGCACTCAGCTGTGCCGCTGTGACGAAATCACTGTCGTTGGCAATATCAAATATCTCGGTGTAGTAATTGATAGTGCGCTCACCTTTAATATCCACCTAGACCTTCTCTGCTCTCGAACTCGAAAACTGATTTATATCTTCAGGAACCTTCGCCACATTGCTGATTCGGTTATAAAACTGGTGTATCAGTCCCTCTGCCAATCAATTTTAACATACTGTATCACAGTGTGGGGAGGTTCTTGCAAGACAAATTTGCTAAAATTGGAAAGAGCTCAGAGAGCTGTCTTAAAAGTGGACTACTCTAAGCCCTTTCTCTATCCAACCAAAGAACTTTATTCCCTGACTGGAGTTTTGAGCGTTCGTCAACTATTTATTCTCCATACTTACAACACTCTGAAACTAAGTATGACTATTCTAGTGTCAGCAACACTAGAATAGTCATACAAAGTCTGTTGTCCAAACACCCGGTGGACTTCAGCCTTTTCAAGAAGGTTTCTTGGATTTATTGGACGTTAATTATATAATAAAATTAATAAAGGGATTAACATATATCGCCTTAGCAAATACGACTGCAAAAAACCTGCCATTTCATCAGTGATGACATGGCTGGCATGGAATATCTAATTATAACTAACATCAGTTTGTAAAAAATCAAAAGTAAATGGACATCGTTTGAATTCATTAGGCAATTTATTGAATATTTTTATAATCATTGGATAGCAATTTCTAGAATATAAAGCTGAATTCGTCCTAGAATAGACCAGTCTGTCTTTATTCTTTGTGTTAAATTTGCAGTGTTCGGACCACTTAGTAAATAAGTTCGGGTGTTTTTTGACGAACTTGCAACATTCGAGTATATATAAGCAGTGTATCGTTAGAATATGGAATTTGCGAAAGTAAGGCCTACATGAAGTTCTCGAGTCAACATCGGCTAGTCCGCGTACGCATTGTTTTTGTGATACAAATAACCTGTTGATTTCGGTGGAGTTTCCCCAAATAACAATGCTGTATCTGAAATTAGATGCCACGTAGCCATGATAAGCTTGGAGAGCGGTATTAATGTGACTTACTTTTGCTAGACGCCAGAGTGCATAAGCGAGTCTATTGATCTTCTTACAGATTTTATCTACTTACGTGAAATTTCCAGGAGCACTGATTGTCAATAGTGATGCCTAAGAAATTTGCTACATTACATTCTTTTATTGTTACGCCTTTGCATTTTATTAAGATTATTTGATTCTAACCATAATATAATGTCATTTACTGATTTGTTAATTTTTGTTTCATAGTTTTCTGTTTTAATATCTGTACCCCTAGTGTAAGTTTTTATGTCAAAAACGCAAACTATCGTGAGTGCGTATTTATGTCAATTTGTATGAAAACTGTATCAGCGCCTCTAGCGGCGAGTAGCGCGCTTATGCAGTTTTCATACAAATTGACATAAATACGTACTCGAAATAGTTTGCGTTTGCTTGACATAAAAACTTACACTCGGGGTACTGTACCCCTACGGGCACTGTAATTACTACTGATATATCATCAGCAAATAAGGTACAATGTTCTCGAGTAGTATTAGGTAAATCATTTATGTAAATAAGAAATAACAGGGGTCCAAGGATCGTTCCTTGTGGGATACCTACCTTATTCTCTAGTGTGCTTGACATAAATGTGCATTCTTCATTATTTATATATTTTTTTTATTTTCACATATTGCGATCTGTTACTTAAATAAGACTTCAACCAATTTAGAGCATTACCTCGTTAAGCATGCCGTTCGCATTTTTCCAATAGTGTGTTATGTGCGACAAAATCAAATGCCTTACTCATATCAAAATAAATTGCGGTCGTTGGTATACTTTTGTCAACATTTTCTGTAACTTTTTTTACTAAATTAAAAGCTGCTAATTGGGTGGATTTTCCTTTTTGAAACGCATTTTGTTTAATTTTTAACAATTTGATTTTATTAAGGTAAGAACTAATTCGTTTTTGCATTACTGTCTCGAAGATTTTAGCTACAATTGATATTTAAGCTTAGATACCATATGAGTGTAAAATATGAAGGGTGTAAAGAATATATAATATGCCTGTTAATGACGGCCCGTGTATTTTATAAGCTTATTATTCCATACTTTAACAGTAAACTGGCAGTCGCAATAGATTTTACACACGCGTATAAAATTTATTGACGTTTTTCCGTTGCACATAAAATACCTACTTAATAATATAATTATTAGTGTCACTGACGTAGATGGCCACACATTTTATTTATGGTTTTTGTATTTAATAAGGTGACATTTATAAAATAATAAAGACAGTTCAAATCCTTAACATATGGTGTCAGAAGTGTTTTTTCAAAGAACCGAATAAAAATTATGCAAACAAGGAGCAAAACTCGCAAAATGTCGGAAAAAAGTGCCGAAAGGGAGTCGTCGCGCTCGTGCTCGTCAAGATCGTCCAACACTATAAAAGCTCAAGTGCTAGCAGCGGAGGCCCAGCATCTTCGTCGCATCGCGGATTTGGACCGCGCCGCGGCGGAAGCGGAGCGTGCTGTGGCGGAAGCGGAGCGTGCTGCAGCTGAGCGCGCCCTGGCCAATGAGCGTGCTGCGGCGGAAGCGGAACGTGCGGCAGCTGAGCGCGCCCTGTCCAACGAGCGTGCCATCGCGGAAGCGGAGCACCGCGCCCTCATTGCTTCCCTGGAGGCTCGAAGCAACGGGAGCCACCAATCGCGCCAATCCAGCCAACGCAGCCGTGGAATGGTGCAGCAGTGGTTAGACCGAGGCAGTAGCCCTAACTTTTCTATGTTTCCACCCCAGACGCCTCTAGTGACGTCGCACACCTCCGTCCCAGCGCCCGTGCCCTATTTGGCACCTGAGGGTGCGATGGACGTGTTGCCTACAGACTTCACTTCGTCTGCAACAGGGCGGGAACACAATTTTTACAATAAGGCTAACAATTCTGCCTTTCCCAGCGCACCGACACACCCGCTAGCGCCACTAGGCGGCACTTCCTCCGCAGTCGCGGCCGTCCCACTTGCCGGGGCCGCGAGCGTGCCTGGCTGCTCACCTACTCGTCCTGCCGTCCCACATGCCGGGGCCGCGAGCGCGCCCGGCCGCGTACCTACTCGTCCAGCCGAAGCGGATACACTTATACATGCTGCACGTAGCTTAGGTACACATGTAAACGCTGATAATTGTTTCGAAAACATTAATAAGAATATTAGCTCGAAAACCGACACTTTACAATTAGCGGAAGCGGTGGCCAACATCGCTGCTGCAGCGGCTGCCAGGACGCCGAAGGTCAGTCACCAGTCAATTAGTTTACCTATTTTTGACGGGAAGCCTACGGACTGGCTCCTCTTTAGGAGGGCGTATCGAACCACCAGCCCTTCATACTCGGCAGAAGAAAACCTAACTAGAATAGGTAACGCTGTGCGCGGGCCTGCCCGTGATGCTGTGGCGGTCTTACTGGCGGCCGGCTGTGACCCACTTGAGGTGATGCGTTCCCTCGAAGTGGAATTTGCTAGGCCAGAACGCATCATTATCGCCCAGCTGGCCGTGGTAAGAGCCCTACCCAGAATCAGCAACAACGAGTCGGCGAGGGAAATAAACGCCTTCGCGTGCAGAGTGCGGCATTGTATCGCGGTGGTACGAATGCTCGACGCACCTGAGTTTCTTTCCAACCCCGAGCTGTCCAACGAGATAGTAGGAAAGTTCCCATGTACATTAAGATCTCGCTGGACACGCTTCGCCTATGATAGGGAGGGAGACCACGTAAGTAGAACCCGCTTGGAACTTCTATCAGAGTTCCTCATGTATGAGGCTGACATAAAAGCGAAATATGATTTTATTTCTGAGCCAGCCAGACACGACATAAGAGACGTCAACGTCAAGTCTGTCAGATGTCACGTCACTAGCAATGACTGTATGCCTTCAACGTCAAGTGCCTCAAATAAGTTATCAATGACTTCAAAAGCGTCAAATAAGGTCTGTTCTTTTTGTAATAAAGCAGGCCATAGCATCATAGTTTGTGAACTTTTTATTTCAATGAACCTTGACGATAGGTGGAAATGGGTAACCAGTAAAAAGGTTTGTCGTATATGTTTCATAAAAGGCGGCCACTTTTACCGCAAATGTAAAAAGTTTTCGTGTGAGAGCGCGAACTGCCTTAGCAAAGGAAGTCATCACACCTTGCTACATAGGGATGCGGCACTAGCAACCGTGACCCATATCGACAGCAACATCGAGGAGACAGACGTTCGCGATAGCACTCCGGGCGAGGATACCGGCGCTGCGGACACGGTCCTGGTCACGCACAATAGCATGCCGGAATCATCGCGACGTCCATTATTGAAGATGGTACCGGTCAACGTGTCTGGCCCCAAGGGTACTGTAAGCACGTTTGCGCTTCTCGATGATGGCTCGACTGCCACATTGATTGATGCCTCCATCGCCGACGCTGTAGGTGCTAATGGTAAAAAATCCGTCCTTCAGGTAAGAGCAGTAGGCGGGATGTCGAAGCAATGTGACGTAACCTTTGTGTCTTTGGAAATCCAAGGTCGTCATGGTTCGCAGACCTTTAAATTAGAAAACGTTCGATCCATCCCTAACCTCTCTCTAGCAGGTCAGATCGTAAAGTCTGACGACGTAATCCAATACGACTACCAGTCCGACTTGGTAGAGGAGCTGAGTTATGACGAAGCAAAGCCAATGCTGCTAATTGGAATCGATAATTGGCACCTGACTGTACCGCATACAGTGAGGCGCGGTAATCGGTCCCAACCCGTGGCAGCATTGACTTCGCTGGGATGGGTTCTTTTCGGGTGTACAAAGTCGAGGTCGTCGCCAGTAGAGTTCGTTCATCATTGCCACACAAGCGAAACTGATTCCTTAGATGCGCAACTCAAAGAGTATTTTCGTATTGATTCTCTAGGGATATCCCGAAGGGAGTATTTGTGTGACAATGATAAGCAGGCTATCGACATTTTGAACCAAACAACCCGCCGACTGCCTGACGGCAGGTTCGAGACCGGCCTGGTATGGCGAGCAGACATCGATAACGTGCCCAGCAGTCGAGAACTCGCGCTCTCTCGCTTCTCCAATTTGGAGAGGAAGATGAGGAAGGACGAGAGCTATGCCGATGCTTACTGCGGGAATATTCACTCGACAATACAAAAGGGTTACGCGGAGCTTTGCAACAAACCGCCTAGTGGCAACGGCATATCTTGGTACCTTCCCCATTTTGGAGTCATACACCCGCAAAAGCGCAAACTTCGAGTGGTTCACGACGCCGCGGCAACGTCATCAGGTGTTAGTCTGAATTCACTGCTGCTACCCGGTCCGGACCTGCTGCAGCCCCTTCTAGCCATTCTCATGCGGTTCAGAGAAGGAGCAGTAGCACTTAATGGTGACATCCGCGAAATGTTCCCTCAGACTTAAATTAGGCCTGAAGATCGGGACGCTCAGCGATTTTTCTGGCGTGATGATCCTACACAGCCCCTACGGGAATATCGGATGACGTCGATGATCTTCGGTGCCACCTCCAGTCCATTCACTGCGATCTATCTTAAGAACCGGAACGCTGAGGAACATAGGTCACTTTCACCTTCAGCCGCGGATGCCATCATTAACCACTCAATGGTTCCTTGCCTCCCAGAGGCAAGTATTTTTACCCGCTTCAATGGTTTCTTGCCTCCTGGAGGCAAGCTGACATCTAATTAAAATACTTTAATTAATTGTGTCAAAACACCCTCTGTTCCTATCCAAATTATACCAATCTTAATCTAGACACCTTATTTTAATCGTAGAATAATAAAATAATGTCCAATTTAATAAAATTTTGTCGGATTATATTCAATTTAAGTTCGACGACTTGCTTGCCTCCAGGAGGCAAGGAACCATTGCGTGAATTAGGCAATGTTAGCTAAGTATGGAAAAATAAAATATAAAAATATAATTAAATATATTGTACTACATATGTTGTAATACATTAATATATACTTGTTATGCCCTCAATACCCACAAAAAGTATATATTTAAAATTTATGTACTTACAAAAAAAGAAGTCGATACGAAATCGATCCATACTTTTGTAGCCCGTAAGGGTGATTCTTTACTTACATTTTTATATCTTTAATTAAACAATATTTTTCTAAAAGAGAGTTATCTTTTTTTTACTTTTATCTAATAACAACATTGTAAACTATTATTTAAACACAAATTGGTCTGTAATAATTGTTTATTTATTAGTATTTATTGCATGTTTTAACAAGAAACCGGTAAAATATTTCCTTTTCTGCAACTTCAACTCGCTGTTTCTAATTAAATCGTAATAAAAATGCATCTACAAATCATACAATCTTATTGCAAATTTAACTAGCATTATAAATCAATAATTTGTTTTTATTAAATCCTTATAGTTTTTGAGTAAAACTTAATTTAAAGCCGAGCGAGCGAAGCGGAGCGGAGCGGAGCTGTGCTGAGTAACCATTGCCCCGTAAGCATATTTAAGCGTGCGTAACCATTGAGTGGTTAACGACCATTATATGGACGATTATCTGGGCAGTGTCGACACGGCACCAGAGGCTGCTCAGTTGGCGTCGGCTATCGTGGACATTCATTGCAAAGCTGTTTTGGAAATGAGGTCATGGATATCCAATCGACCGGAAGCGCTGTCTCTGTTGCCTTCAAACCTGTGCGCGTCCAGCGCTGCCCCGGTAACCATCCGTATTTTAGGCGTAGCCTGGGATGTCAACACTGACAGCATTTCCTTTGCCCGGTCATCTTTAGGAGACCTACCGTCAAAACTGACCAAGCGCTCCACTCCTGCCTACCTGATGCAGATATATGATCCACTTGGTTTCCTTACTCCAATTATTGTAAAGGGTAGAGCCATCTTCCAGGAAACTTGGAAACTGGGAATCACCTGGGATCAGGATCTCCCACCATCAGTGGCCGCAAAGTGGGTCGCTTGGTTCAACGAATTTAATAAAATTAGATCAGGTTCTATTCCTCGCCACTACCTGCGTGGTCAAAACGCCGAGTCAGCTCAGTTGCACGTTTTTGGTGACGCAAGCGAGATTGCATACGCTTGCGTTGCGTATTGGCGCTTCAGCTGCACTGACGGCGGCGTGATGCTGAGCTTTATAGGTGGAAAAGCTCGACTAGCCCCAGTAAAGCCAGTTTCCATTCCAAGGCTAGAGCTCCAAGCTTCTCTTATAGCAGCACGCTTTGCCACTTACATTATCGAGGCCCAAAGGCGGAAAAATTACAAACTTTTTCTTTGGACAGATAGTCTCACTGTTCTGAAATGGCTTCGTAGCGACGCCCGCTCCTTCAAACCGTTCGTCGCCCACCGCGTCGGTGAAATAACCGAGTTGACGAACGTTTCCGATTGGCGATATGTACCCACGGCTCTTAACCTAGCGGACGACGCTACACGCATCGAGAAAAAGTTTGAAATTTCATCTCGGTGGTTTGGACCACGCAGGTAGTGGCGAGGAATAGAACCTGATCTAATTTTATTAAATTCGTTGAACCAAGCGACCCACTTTGCGGCCACTGATGGTGGGAGATCCTGATCCCAGGTGATTCCCAGTTTCCAAGTTTCCTGGAAGATGGCTCTACCCTTTACAATAATTGGAGTAAGGAAACCAAGTGGATCATATATCTGCATCAGGTAGGCAAGAGTGGAGCGCTTGGTCAGTTTTGACGGTAGGTCTCCTAAAGATGACCGGGCAAAGGAAATGCTGTCAGTGTTGACATCCCAGGCTACGCCTAAAATACGGATGGTTACCGGGGCAGCGCTGGACGCGCACAGGTTTGAAGGCAACAGAGACAGCGCTTCCGGTCGATTGGATATCCATGACCTCATTTCCAAACCAGCTTTGCAATGAATGTCCACGATAGCCGACGCCAACTGAGCAGCCTCTGGTGCCGTGTCGACACTGCCCAGATAATCGTCCATATAATGGTCGTTAACCACTCAATGGTTACGCACGCTTAAATATGCTTACGGGGCAATGGTTACTCAGCACAGCTCCGCTCCGCTCCGCTTCGCTCGCTCGGCTTTAAATTAAGTTTTACTCAAAAACTATAAGGATTTAATAAAAACAAATTATTGATTTATAATGCTAGTTAAATTTGCAATAAGATTGTATGATTTGTAGATGCATTTTTATTACGATTTAATTAGAAACAGCGAGTTGAAGTTGCAGAAAAGGAAATATTTTACCGGTTTCTTGTTAAAACATGCAATAAATACTAATAAATAAACAATTATTACAGACCAATTTGTGTTTAAATAATAGTTTACAATGTTGTTATTAGATAAAAGTAAAAAAAAGATAACTCTCTTTTAGAAAAATATTGTTTAATTAAAGATATAAAAATGTAAGTAAAGAATCACCCTTACGGGCTACAAAAGTATGGATCGATTTCGTATCGACTTCTTTTTTTGTAAGTACATAAATTTTAAATATATACTTTTTGTGGGTATTGAGGGCATAACAAGTATATGAGCATATTTTCTTTTTTGTGCGAACTCATTTTTCGGTATTTTTTATATTTTAAGGTAAACTTAATCATATATTTATAACGACTATACTATCTTATAATGGAAATATAGTAGAAAATGCCAAAATATTAGCTTTATTTAAAGATATACGTAAACAAAATGGAACAAGTCGTGTAGTGCTATCCGTTATGTGACTATTTTTAAAGACAAATAAAAAAAAAGCTACTGCTGTTATCAAAAAAATATTTATTTATATTAAAATATATGACATATATATAAACAGAAAAACTCCAAAACAGATCTCTTATTTGCAGAATCCTAAAAAAATGTACTTTGTTTATCAGTTTTGTGACTTTTGGTACTTTTTCTTGTATAGTTTTTTAATATTTATTAAAAACATGTTTTTTTTTGCGATTGCAATGCCACTTATTTCAATAAAATTAGTGTTTACATTAAGTGATACCTAATACTGTACCCTAAAACCAAAATAAATTGAATAATTTTAGTTTTTCTCTTTCCGAAATTAAGGGACAGTGACAAAACTGAACGTCCGAAAACGGTAAAGGCTTGTCTATATGGCACTATTTTCAGAGTTATTTTTTATTTTAACAATTGACCTTTTTGGTAAGTAATTAAGTATCTAATATCTTAGAACTATCAAATAAACCGGCTAATGGTAGGTATTTCTATTTATTACAGAAGTAAAAATAAGTAGGCAGGTAGGTACTCAAAACTATAAGTATTTATAAGTCGCCTTACTTAGTCGTTATTACATCAGCTACCTGCCAGTGAAAGTCCCGTCAAAATCGGTCCAGCGGTTTTAGAGATTAGCCGGAACAAACAGACAGATAGACCGACAGACAAATATTGTAAAACATGTTATTTTGGTATATGTACCGTATATATAATCATATGCATGTAGTAAAAAGCTGTTATTTTAATATTACACACAGATACTCCAATTTTATTTATTTGTATAGATCATATTATGTAAGTATTATATAAACATTACGTGAAAAATATCTTAATGATGGTGAAAACCGCATTATAATCCTTTGCGAAGTTTACGAGGACTTAGCGGGTAAACGTACAGACAAACAGACGCGGAAAGCGATTTTATTTTATACTATTTAGAGATTTTATATTTGCCGGTGCTAATCTTTACTGTCGTTATAGCTACTATTCGCTGCTAATGGAGTGGTGAACAGTTTCCACTTCTTTGACATGAAACTTAGAAAGTACCTACTTAACGTCTTTGTGAACGAACCTTTATGAGGTCAGTCATATAGTGACTTTTAGTTCAGCCCGTATGTGACCAGCAAAATAGTCACAAAACGGAAGTCACATATTTTTACCCACATGCATTAAAAATTAAATAAAAAATCATCTATCGTGCCTGGCCTTTGAAATTTATAACTACCGAATACTAAAGTGAATTTACAATAACGTGTAAAATTATTAGAAATGTAGAACAATTCAAAAACAATGAATTAAAGACACAAACCTGAATTAAAAATCCGTTCGTCCGTAACGTTTACTTCAACACGTCTTGTTTCGAGCTGCACTAATTTGACACTAAATTTAAAATAGCGTTTTTGGGTAAAGAAGCATTAAATGTTACCATTTTAAATAGAATTATTCATATTAGGGGAGTTTTTGTAGTTAAAATACGGTGACAAAACTGAAAGTTCCGGATTGAGCAGAATTTTAAACTCGTCAAACTTTTTAATTTTAATGAAATATCTCTAAACAATTGAGAAAACTTGAGCATGTATATCTGCTTTTGATATTTAAGCATAAAATGAGCCAAACACATTATGTGATTTCTACCAAAAACATTTATTTTTTCATAATAGTAAAGCATAGTATTGATGAGGGGACATACGAAATCAGACCATATGGATCACTTCAATGGTCGTTAATTTAATTATGCTTGATAAAATGGAAAAAAAGACTTTTTAATTACAAAATAAAACATGTGTGAATGCATTTTAGAACAATAAATGTTAAAATATATTTTTTCTTGTAGGAGAAAAATGAAGTCAAACCTGGGGGACAGCCATTAAATG
Organism: Crambus lathoniellus; assembly: GCA_949710035.1. NCBI lineage: Eukaryota > Metazoa > Arthropoda > Insecta > Lepidoptera > Crambidae > Crambus > Crambus lathoniellus. The sequence continues at coordinate 38,665,045 of OX453296.1, forward strand.
GGGTTGGCACAAAAAAAAAAACGCTCATATATTAATGTATTACAACATATGTAGTACAATATATTTAATTATATTTTTATATTTTATTTTTCCATACTTAGCTAACATTGCCTAATTCACGCAATGGTTCCTTGCCTCCTGGAGGCAAGCAAGTCGTCGAACTTAAATTGAATATAATCCGACAAAATTTTATTAAATTGGACATTATTTTATTATTCTACGATTAAAATAAGGTGTCTAGATTAAGATTGGTATAATTTGGATAGGAACAGAGGGTGTTTTGACACAATTAATTAAAGTATTTTAATTAGATGTCAGCTTGCCTCCAGGAGGCAAGAAACCATTGAAGCGGGTAAAAATACTTGCCTCTGGGAGGCAAGGAACCATTGAGTGGTTAATGATGGCATCCGCGGCTGAAGGTGAAAGTGACCTATGTTCCTCAGCGTTCCGGTTCTTAAGATAGATCGCAGTGAATGGACTGGAGGTGGCACCGAAGATCATCGACGTCATCCGATATTCCCGTAGGGGCTGTGTAGGATCATCACGCCAGAAAAATCGCTGAGCGTCCCGATCTTCAGGCCTAATTTAAGTCTGAGGGAACATTTCGCGGATGTCACCATTAAGTGCTACTGCTCCTTCTCTGAACCGCATGAGAATGGCTAGAAGGGGCTGCAGCAGGTCCGGACCGGGTAGCAGCAGTGAATTCAGACTAACACCTGATGACGTTGCCGCGGCGTCGTGAACCACTCGAAGTTTGCGCTTTTGCGGGTGTATGACTCCAAAATGGGGAAGGTACCAAGATATGCCGTTGCCACTAGGCGGTTTGTTGCAAAGCTCCGCGTAACCCTTTTGTATTGTCGAGTGAATATTCCCGCAGTAAGCATCGGCATAGCTCTCGTCCTTCCTCATCTTCCTCTCCAAATTGGAGAAGCGAGAGAGCGTCAAAACCTACCTACCGAGAGACCTACCGTCAAAACTGACCAAGCGCTCCACTCTTGCCTACCTGATGCAGATATATGATCCACTTGGTTTCGTTACTCCAATTATTGTAAAGGGTAGAGCCATCTTCCAGGAAACTTGGAAACTGGGAATCACCTGGGATCAGGATCTCCCACCATCAGTGGCCGCAAAGTGGGTCGCTTGGTTCAACGAATTTAATAAAATTAGATCAGGTTCTATTCCTCGCCACTACCTGCGTGGTCAAAACGCCGAGTCAGCTCAGTTGCACGTTTTTGGTGACGCAAGCGAGATTGCATACGCTTGCGTTGCGTATTGGCGCTTCAGCTGCACTGACGGCGGCGTGATGCTGAGCCTTATAGGTGGAAAAGCTCGACTAGCCCCAGTAAAGCCAGTTTCCATTCCAAGGCTAGAGCTCCAAGCTTCTCTTATAGCAGCACGCTTTGCCACTTACATTATCGAGGCCCAAAGGCGGAAAAATTACAAACTTTTTCTTTGGACAGATAGTCTCACTGTTCTGAAATGGCTTCGTAGCGACGCCCGCTCCTTCAAACCGTTCGTCGCCCACCGCGTCGGTGAAATAACCGAGTTGACGAACGTTTCCGATTGGCGATATGTACCCACGGCTCTTAACCTAGCGGACGACGCTACACGCATCGAGAAAAAGTTTGAAATTTCATCTCGGTGGTTTTCCGGCCCGTCATTCCTTAACCTTCCCGAACCTGAATGGCCGGCAGAACCATCGAGGGAACCTCCGCCTGTGCCTGAGGAGATGAAGCATCCTCCCGCGGTATTCGTAGCTTTATTAAATGTGCGCGATCTTCCTACTCCAGTGGTTCCAGACACCACTCGTTTCAGTAAATGGCTGCGTTTGCTGCGCGCTACCGCCCGCGTATCTGTTTGCGCTAATATTTTTAAGGCAGCGCTTTTAGATCCTCCTTCAAAATTTCAAAATTTAGCATCGCGTTGCCGAGAGCCCAGACCAGCAACGCACAGAGAGCCAACTGCAGAAGACATGACGCGCGCCGAGGAGCGCCTATTATTGCACTCCCAGTTAGCATCACTACGCGACGATTATGTGCGGATTGAGCGCGGTGAGCCACCTTCAAGCAACAGCCGTCTCAAAAATCTAGCAGTGCTCAGAGAGGAGTCTACCATGCTCTTGCGCCTGTCTGGCAGGATTGGATCTGTGGAGGTCGTACCTGCATTGTCCCAGAATCCCGTAGTCCTGGACGGCAAAGACCAGGTCGTGAGGCTCCTCATCGCGTACTATCACGAACGCGCAGCCCACTCCAACAACGAACTGGTGGTCAACGAGCTGCGACAGCGGTTTCACGTCATAGGCCTGAGACCAGCGGTTAGAAGCGTGGCATCTTCCTGTCTTCGATGCCACATCAAAAAAGCAGCACCTCAGAGCCCCCCGACCGGAAATTTGCCACCGGAACGACTGGCCCACAACTCCCGCCCCTTCACCTGCGTGGGCCTTGATTACTTCGGTCCTGTCACGGTCACTGTAGGACGGCACAAAGAAAAACGCTATGTGGCTTTATTCACTTGTCTCACAGTACGGGCCGGCCACATAGAAGTTGTCGGAAGTTTAAGTACCGATGCGGCCATAATGGCGTTACGAAGGTTTGTTGCTAGACGAGGAACACCAACCACGCTCTACAGCGATAACGGGACGGCATTTGTAGGTGCAAGCCGAGAATTGGCACGCTTATGCGAGCAACCCGTGCAGGAGTTCGCTGCCAACGAAAGAATTACATGGAAGTTTATACCTCCGTCGGCGCCGTTCATGGGAGGCTGCTGGGAGCGTCTCGTGAGAAGCATAAAAACTGCGCTCTCGGCAACCCTGACTCAACAGGCACCCTCCGAAGAGGTCCTCCGGACTTTTTTGCTGGAAGCTGAGAGCCTCGTGAACTCCCGCCCACTTACTCACGTAAGCGTCGACCCGAATGAGGAAAGCGCGATAACGCCGTTTCATTTTATATTAGGCTCGTCTTCGCCTTACTCGGTAGTTATCCAAGTTGACGATGCTGACCTGATCCGCCGAGTGAGGTGGAAACGAGGCTTACGGTTAGCTGATCAGTTCTGGACGCGTTGGGTGCGTGAGTACCTGCCGATTTTAATTCCGCGCAGGCTCTCTGCTCCCAGCCCGAATGTCAAAGAGGGTGACCTAGTGCTAATCGTGGACGGCAACCTCCCACGTGGAGTCTGGCCACGTGGGCGGGTTACCCGAACGTTCCCGGGCAAGGACGGCGTAGTCCGAGTAGTCGAGGTGACCACTGCAACCGGAACACTGCGCCGTCCGGTCCGGAAATTGATTTTATTGCCATAAGTGTTTTTTAATGCCTGTATAAAACTCTTAATTTAATTTTTCTCAACCTTATAGTGTGGTTAGCTACGTCGGTTTATAATTTACTGGTGTTGCCACACCGGGGGCGACCATGTCACTGACGTAGATGGCCACACATTTTATTTATGGTTTTTGTATTTATTATGGTGACATTTATAAAATAATAAAAACAGTTCAAATCCTTAACAATTAGTTTTACAAAGTGGAAGCCATTCGTCTGTTATGATTATGAAAGAAGTTTTAACTAATTTATAACCATTTTGCTAAAAGATAATTTTAAAACTTGCTTACAAGCTTCTGCTAAGGCTTGACGATAACCAAATTCTGGAATAAGAATTCTGCGTTAAAAACTGATTGTGACTAGTTCACGACTAAGTATAGACTTCATGATGGTTTTAATAAGGTAAAACTGTATCGTATCGGGTTTTAAAATGGATAATTTACGGATACATCAAGGTTTACAAATATGCCTTTAGGTTATCTGATCTAGGTTATAAAGTATGTCTTGCGGAGTTTATTATAAAGGGCCCTTTTGGCCACCAGTAGTTTATGCGGAGGTTATTATGAGCATATTATGGAATAATGTTACATTCCATAGAAAGGTAATATAACATATCTGAGACCTTAGAACTTCCTGAGAACAGTCATGGAAGAGCCTTATGTTCGATTGCTAGTTTCTACCAGCAAGCCAAATTTTCGGAAGAATAAAATAAGAACTTACTGCTTTAGAACTTGCGAAGGTTATAATATAATTCGTATATGAAAACTAGCTAAGTCAGACCTAAGGATTTAATATAATATCCTAACTTATAAGAAGAACGGATATTAACTTTGCTTTCATTTCACATTTATGTTTTTGATGGGATAGCATTACTTTTTGTACAGAAATTATTAGTAGGTACTTAGTCATAATAAAATTAATACCAATTGGTTCTTGTTAATCTACTGTATTTTTCTAGGTTTACATATGGGGTATAATTGTGTTTTTGTGTTATTTTCCATATTTTCGTGTACCTTTGTGGTTTGGATAAAATAAAATTAAGGGTGGTATTCCACTTGTTATATATTCACATAAAGATCTTATATCCACATAAAGACCGCCTGTCATCAATTTTGATTGATGATTCTTACATTACAGGTACTTTAGGTAAGTGTTCCTAATAGAATCAATTAATTAAAAAAATAGAATAAAAATTCGTCTGGAAGTGGGTTAGAGCTTTGATATATAGGTGAGTCAGTGATAAAAATGACGATTTTTGGACGTTAATATCTAAAATCAATATGAACAAATAGAAGTTTAAGTAATATATATATATATATATGCTGATTCTGCTTCCTAGTTAGGTTTTTCGCATAAGGAACGCAACGAGCTAATTACTAATTTACAACATGTTTCAGACTGTTAAAAAAAAAGTTAATATTCATCAAAATGTCATGTTTCCTAACTTGGGAGCTGTCGCCATATAAAAAAAATATGTTGGTCAAACTATCTATTACATACAAAGATATACTATGTACGTACAATATCTTCAAAAGACTTTCCAGATGTACATAATAATATATTTATAAGATTTTAATTATATATATTTTTCATTATTACTCCTAGAACTTGTCCCAGTTTATCTGAGAACATAATAGATTTTGTGTCATTTGACTTACCTAATACATGATGTAGCTGGCTACTGTTGGCTACTTGTTGGTTACTTTGTAAGGTTTCTATGCAGGATAATGAATGACAGGGGCGCTGAGGTGTACGAGTTGTGTTTTCCTCTTTAGAGAAATCATCAGAAACTGATGCAGTTATAAAAATGCACTTTTCTTGTATCTAAAATCATTGGCATGGTTCCTAAGAACAGGTATTTTAGGCAAGTCTTTTAGTTTCAGAATTGGCCATACATACTGATCGATTTAAATGGGCCATCCCATACCTATTTAAATTAAATAAATATTGGAAACTATCACATACATTGCCCCAATACGAACTGTAGTAACTTGAGCACTAGTGTTATATCAAATAATATATTTCTTCTAACTAAACTCTCTTTTCACATATTTATGCTAATCCCGATATGCCTAATAACTTTGGAGACCGGCTTAGGCCAGAGAGTTCTGCATAATTGTAACAATATTTTTTTCACTTACGTACTGTCGAAGCCATCTCAAGCGTAACATTTTAAGGTTAACTGAATCCTTATCGCGTTTATAATAAGACCTATTTTCGTTATGTAACTGTTGACTTTGATGTGGTGTTGCCGGTGCTTGCTTGTTATTGTAATTGAAGATTTCACACAACGTTCGAGTGCACAATTGAGTTAGCAACGACCGAGTTAGTAACATGAACGAGTTGTTTGTAGTTTCGGGTAAGTACTTTTAATTTACTCTTGTGTACTTCACACGCGGTGAGCAAGTTGGAATGAAAAGTGGCAGAACACTGTAGTACCATATCGCACTAAGATTCTTTTCTGAAACCATACATAAGGCAAGTTATAGTTGCTGGGACTCGGAGGTAACTTGTTTAGTTACATTTTATACCGACTGTACTCGTGTAGTCGAGTGGTTCTTTTAATTTAGAGTCTTGATTCTTATTTTAATTGGTTTTATAAATGTAACACAGTATAAAAATTTATTTTAATACAATCAATTGATTTACAAAAACTACTTGAGCTTGAAAAGGTTGTAAAACCTTTTATGCTTAATACATTTTTTTGTTGATTGTAGAATATGTCGGGGTTTCGATTCTTAAAAAAAAACCTAAAAGTTTTCCTTAAAAGAACGGGAATCTTTGAAAAATATATTTCATATCGGTACTTTCTAACCATAAAAAAAATTCTAAAATGTTTTTAGGTCATAATTTTACCGATATCTCTAGTAATGATAAAATTTGCCTAGCGATAGTAAATAACTAAAATGACCAAAGTGTTAATACGAGCCCCAATGCAAAATACTTCGTCTACTAAGAAAAATTGAATGTACAACTCGGGCGAGCTAACTTGATACCTGCAGGTTGTACCCATCTCTGCCACTCTCCGGGCATGAAAGAATAGAGTGAAAGAGACGGGTATAATTTGCAGATGTCAAGTTAGCTCGCCCGAGTTTGTAACTATATGTTTTAAATTAAAATATTGATTATAGATTCAAGATTCAAGATTCAAATTTGTTTATTCAATTTAGATTGTTATTTACAATACTTGTGAACGTCATAGAAGCTACGCCATCGGTTCGCAAACCCTACAGCGGGAGGCCTTGGAGAAGAACCGGCAAGAAACTCCAAGGGTTGTTTTTTTCTCCCTGTTTTATTTCATACAGAGTCGTCAAATTGAAAAATGACCTTAACATGGTATGACTAAGGTCAGTTTCCATCACAATTACACAATGGGTAAATACAGTTAAGTATAGGCGAACTAATGATCATAGCGGTGAACAATTTTCAATTAAGTACTTAGGAACTCTACTTAAAGCTTTAATATTAGTTAAAAACAAAAGACAATTCTACTATATACTGCAAGTTGCGCCATACATGTTTCAAATGTAATTCTTAATAAAATTAATAAAAACAAAAGAAAACACATTTTAAAGCAAGCAGATAAGAGCAGACCCATTCCCACTGGCAGCACCCGTTCACGAGCATGACGCATGAACCAGCCATCGCTTCGCTCAACCATATTTTAGGGAACGTAACGACCCGCCTCACACGCCACCACCGTAGAAATGTTTTAGTGAGCATGACATACTCAAACTGCCTACCTTAAATGACCGAATTAAAAGCTTAACTAATATAAACGCTAATAATATAAAATATAGGACACGACTCACAATATCATACTAGGAACATTCGTTACGAGTGTTACGACCAAGGTGTTTTGTCGTTCAAATAATCATTTACAGTGTAATAGCCTTTTTTGAGGAGGCCACTCTTTATATGATTCTTAAACTCTAGATATGGTAAATCCAAGATATCACTTGGGATTTTGTTATATATGTGTATACCTTGACCAACGAAAGATCCGTGCACCTTTTCTAAACGGTACCGAGGCATTACGAGCTTGTTTCTATTTCTAGTATTACGATTGTGTAAATCACCATGTTTGGTATACAAGTTAATATTGCGACGTACAAAAAGAATGCAATTTAATATAAATTGAGATGCAGCTGTCAGTATACCTATTTCCTTGAACTTGTCTCTAAGCGAAGTTTTGGAGCCTAGTTTATAGATGGCCCTGATTGCTCGTTTTTGCAAGATGAATATAGCATTAATGCCAGCCGCTAATCCCCACAAAAGAATGCCATATGACATGATGCTATGGAAATAACTAAAGTATACAGTTCTAGCAGTATCAACATCTGTTAGCTGTCGTACTTTTCTAATAGCGTAGGAAGCAGAACTAAGCTTACCAGCTAATGTTGCGATATGCGCATGCCATTGAAGTTTCGAGTCTAAAGTTACACCCAGAAAGATCGTTGATTGTACTAAATCCAGTTTTTCGTTGTTGATTACAATTTCTACAGGTACCGTCTGTACATTTGGCAGAGAAAAAAGTACGCACTTTGTTTTCTTTGCATTAAGCTGCAAATTGTTAGAATTAAACCAACCGAGTACTTGTGACAGTGCTTTGTTTACATCGTCAAAATTGGTTTTGTTTCTGTCTATGTTAAATATTAAAGAAGTATCATCTGCAAACAACACAATATCACAGAAGTTTTTGGCAAAGAAAGGCAAATCATTAATATAAACCAAAAATAGAAAAGGGCCTAAAATAGAGCCTTGAGGTACGCCTAGTTTAATCTGAGAGCCGTTTGATTTCACTCCATTAATGTCAACTGTCTGAGTTCTGGAACTGAGATACGACAGTATTAGTTTCTGGGCATTATTTTTTACACCGTAATGATTTAGCTTCAACAGCAGCGTCCGGTGATCAACACAATCAAAAGCCTTGGATAAGTCGCAAAATATTCCAAGAGTATTTTGCGACTTTTCCCAGGCATCAAACACATGCTTTAAAAGTGCAACCCCAGCATCCGTGGTTGACTGACCCTGGACCCTTGACTGATCCTGGTATAGATTTATAGTACTATGAATATAACAAATAAAAAGTAGTTTATTCAATAAAAAAGGTTTTCTTCCTATGCAAAGTAAATTTAAATAATTTATCCATACTCATGTTATAATATTCGAATAATAAACTCATACCAAACGTTCATGACACACTTTATGCCATAATAAATTATAACAAATTTAAAAATAAAACTGTTTTTAAGTATAATACATAATGGTCATTATTATACAGCTGTAATTTATTATATTACACTTATTTTTATTATCGCCATGGCAACCGTATTTACCGGCCCTAATTTCCAACTCTTCCAAGCCTTTCTTTAGCCGGCAACAATATGAAACTTTCTTAAAATTAGAATTTTGAATGTAGAAGGTATAGAACTATAGACCGTATAAGACTCCTATGAGTAGGGTTTGGCGCCAATCCACATTGTATAATTAATATTTTTTTCTTTATTTTGAAATATATTATAAATGTACATGAGTGTAGAAAAGTAGTGTATGAGACTGCACATAACTCGGTATTAAAACACTCGTGGGATACTATTAAAATAGTCGACAAGGCTCGTTATTTAAACACTCACTCGAGTTTTAATAACCCCTATTATGTGTCAGTCACATAAAATACTATTGTTATAATAATAAAAATAACGAATTCTTCCACCGAACGTTATCGCTTATAAGTTAGGCTATCAAAGTTGAACGTGCAAAACAGTTTGTCTACCACTTAATCGTGTCTACTTTACTCCCAATAACGTGGTAGGTAAGTGATCCTAAGTGGCATCGTCGTCATTAGCTCTTTGCATTCATTGGAGTTGTGGAATCACAGACAGCCTTGATTTTCTCCTATAGATCATTTATTGACCTAGATGGATATTTGCATAACGTTTTTTTCATTTTTTACCACATGTTGTATTTTTCTCGATAGGATACATGTCTGGACTGCTCGACGGCTACTCCATTGTAGAGATTAGTTTAAAGTCAAGCCCAGCCTTTGTGGCTCTTGCAGTATGACAAGAAGCACCATCTTGTTGAAACATGTATGCACTTGATATTTCAAAATCGAAATGGACGGCAGAAAACTAGTTTCCAAAATGTTTTGGTATTCCATTGCATTAACAGTCTGTTCTTTAAAATGCAGGCGACCCACTTCTTGTGCTGACATGCAGCCCCATATCATCACAGACCCAGAGAACTTCACTTTTTTCTTGATAACGTCTTTATGAAATACTTCATCTGCATTTCGGATAACTTTTTTCCGTTCATCACCAACAGTAACCTCAAATTTTAATTCGTCACTCCATATAACTTGACGCCACTGATCAGCGAGTTTCAGTCTTTTCTTTTTCTGAAGTGAGGTGAGTAAAGGTCTTTTTAGCAATGTAAAAGCTGTAATCCTTTCTCTTTAAAACTCTTTTGCAGGTATCCACCGATACATTTTTCTGAATCATATCACGCCATATTGTACGGTAAGTTCCCCTGCACGAGCACGGCGCTGGAGGTTTTTTTAATTTTTGCTTTATAATTTTCATTAAACACGATTTTCAGCTTCACTAGTAAGACGAGGGCGGCCCTGGTCTCTTCAAACACGAAACTTTAGCGTTTTTCTTGTAATGCTGGATGTTTGACTGGATCGTAGATCTTGGCAGTGATAAGTCTTTGGCTATTTGGTATGTAGACTTTCCACTATCACTGCTCGCAATCATAATTTTTCGAACTTCTTCCGTAATAGGTTTTTCGCAACCCATATTGTTCGAAATTATTAGTGAAGTCTGCGTGAAATTAATAAAAAATACGTTGACCATGCATTATTTTTATAGCCATTGACAGTTTAAAATGACAATTAATTTATATTTTTTGAGTTTAATTTAATTTATTTTCCTACGTAGAAAAATAAAAAACTTACTTAAGGCGAGGCATAGATGAACTATTTTGCACCAATTAAAAAGTAGTCGAATTGTTTTGCGTGATTATTCGTAGAGTACAATAATATTTCCTAGTTTATATTCTACATAGGCAAATGGTTATTTTCTTTAACAGTGCAAAACAGTTTAATGGAGGATTATAATGTATAAATCATTCACAGCTAGTGCCTTTCTAGAAATGAATCAAGTTGAAAAGAAAAATAATGTTCATCACAATGTATGACTAAACGAACTCTTTTGCATCGGGGCTCGTATTAGCCAAAGCGAATTACATCCATAAATGTTACGAAACTTCAGACGGTATCCTAACACCGATCATGGCAACTAGTCTCTAGGCATTGCTTGACATGTCGGATCATCATGTCAGCTGAACGACGCCCACTGCTGGGCAAAGGCCTCCCGCAAGGATCTCCACAACGATCGGTTCTATGCTGCCCGCATCCAGCGGCTTCCCGCGACCTTGACCAGATCGTCGGTCCGCCTTGTAGGGGCCTGCCCACGGAACGTCGTCCGTTTTCTGCCCCAACGACTGTCGTTTCTCCGCGCTATGTGTCCCGCCTACAGCCACTTCAGCTGAGCAATCCTTCAAGCGATGTCGGTTGTTTTAGTTCTCTTGCGGATCTCATCATTTCTGATTCGATGGCGTAGGGAAATACCAAGCATCGCTCTGTCCATTGCTCGCTGGGTGACCTTGAGCCCTCCCATAGTAATTGTCCACGGACATTTCGAATACTGGAAGCTTATTGTATGAGTCACGTCACGATACAAATGTCCAAGACTCGTCTCCGCGACCGGCGTATGTACTTCAGTATATAAGTATCGTAACGTAACACGGGCTTAGAATCATGGAACTTCTAAAAACAAATACGTAAGAAAAACTTTGCTTTTAAATACTTACTGCTCGGGTTAGTGGTTTACAAAATGGTAAAATTATCCAGTGAAATTTAAACGGCTACTGTCGGGTTAATAACAATGCAAATATTCATAATTTCGTAGTTGGCAAGTCAAATGAGCATTTTGTTAGTTTTGGGTCACGCGGTTGACCCGCCCGACGCGACGGCACAACCTTTATTTAATGCGGGGTGATCAAAATGTTCAACCACGCTATTCGGTAAACCTCAAATATTTTAATCATTCACCAAATAAACTTAAACCATTACTTAACGGCGCGCTTATGTAGGTACTTATGTACCTTTATTTTATTTGACTTTCCATGTCTACGTAATTGACGAATTAGCATTTAATAGCATAGGTACCTAAGTAGGTAATATTACTTTTTGCGGGTCCATTATTTAATTGTATACTTTACGGGCCGTTTTCTTATCAAATTAAACTATTCATTTAATTTTGTTTTTTTTTCGTACTTATTGTGAAGTAGGTACTTTTAGGTAAGTAGTTCCATTAATGTCATTGAAACTAGAGTCCTATTGTAACTAAAACTATTATAAATATAATTATTAAATTTTATAATAGAATAGAATAAACATTGATGAGGGAGTATCCATCGCCGGTGGGGACTACCTATGACATTTTTTCGGGAGAAAAAGTAGCCATTTGTTGACCGCATAATGGCTATGATTTTTATTTAGTCGAAACCTTATACTTACCCTTTTTTTGTAGTGAAATAGTAGATTGTATTACAAGGGAGCAAAATAATATATTTACGGCGAGGGCGCTATTTTGAATTCAGAGCGCAGTAAAGGATTCTAGAGTAGAATCTCGAGCGCAGCGAGGGATTCTAAAGTAGAATCCTGAACGCAGCGAGCGATTCAATATACGCCGCCCGAGGTGAAAATAATTTTGCGGCCGAGTTATACACTCTGCTTTAAATCCCCCTCTATAAGAAAAGCAGTAAAGACAACTCAAACTACCTACCTTTCTTTGTCGTTCGAATACATCATAGCGCTAGTCGCAAAAAATTTTTGAGTATTGAAATAAAAAAATATTTAAAAACAATATATGTCCATCAGATTCCTTATAAGTATATCCGGGGATGCCGTAGGGGGGTTGAAAATTTTGTTAGATTTTAGCTACGACTCACCGTTTACGAGATATTCTCAATTTTATAAAATTCTGTTTTTGAAAATTTCTCGGTCCCGAAAAAAGTCCCGGCCCCATACAAAATCAGTTGTTTTTTTTTAAGTACTGCATACCCTTTGCTACACTCCAACCAATGCTTCTTTAATTATGTTCTAAATTCAAATCTCATCGTTTTGGACCCTGTTATGAGGCTGTTCAAAATTCAAATCTCATTTATACCCTCTTGTCATAACAGATAAACAATGAATCGTTTTGGACCCTGTTATTAGATAAACAATCATCGCTTTTCGAATCGATGGGATGAAACTTCTTTAGCGGTGTTGTGCACTATTTGTGATGGGTAGGTAATTGATCACACAAAAGTGACAATAATAATAAGTTTTTAGTAAAAATTTCATTTTTATGGCAAGCTTTTTTGCTGACTGTACTTTAATATTGTATGGTCACCTTAACCAAACCCATATACAAAATTTCAGCTCCATTGGACACTAGGAAGTGGGTCAAATTAAGCTTGCAAGATTTGTCCCCCACTAACTAACTAGCAAACTAACTAACATGGCAAGTTAATAAAAAGCTTGTAAAAAGAAAGAAGTTCTATTTATAGGCATGAGATAAGACATGGCATAAGACTCACCAGCTTGCTCATTAAGAGCAGATAGTACAATCATATAATACATTATCACAACAACATTTAACACAAGTAAACATGAGCAAACCCACCCCACTGGCAGCACCCATTCCCGTTCACGAGCATGACGCATGAACTAGCCATCGCTTCGCCCAACCATATTTTAGGGAACGTAACGGCTCTATCTAAAAATCTATGGTAATGTTGTCTTGAAGTGTCAAGAGACATTGGGAGATTGCAAATTTTCGCGTCACAAGAATTACCATCACTTTCACACAACTGACAAAAAAAAAATCATAGAATATTGTATAACTAATTTCGAATTTTACGAATCTGGTATAATAATTTGGCAGTTAAAACAAAATCGCTCAATAAAATCCTCAATCTATATTTTTTTTTACCAGAATGCCTCCGCGTTTTCGATCCCAGTTATTAGCGTCTATCTAGCTTATCTTTATGTTGTTGAAAAATCGTAAATTAAGGTTTAAATAAAAGATGTCTTGTAAACACCAAACTTTTTGCTAAAAGCGGCAATAAATTGTTAGGGTGCTTTTTTCTAGTTTTTTTTTAGTTTTATCACTTTTCTGCTAGCCTTACGAGTTTTTGTGAGTAAAATGGTGATAGTGGTCGCAAAAAAATGATCCTACTCTATTTAGTACGTCGTTTAAATTTGTAATTTGTAAATATTCAAACGGATAAGCATAACTGAAGTAAAAGACATTTTATGCTTCGATTCGGATATGCCATTTTTATTTTTAAGTACCTATGTTAAAGATATTTTTTATTAATATAGATAGACCAACAAAACCCGGTGGTGGATGCGCCACTAGCAATACAACGTACATTTATGGCTGTCATGGTAAGCTGTACGTAGTATGAAAAGTTCTTAGTTCCAATTGTGACCAGGATGGTCAGATATGGTCAGATAAGTTTGTGACACAATATTTGTAGTAGGTAGTACCTACTTAAAAAAAATCTTTTTTATTCTACAACAAATATAATTTTATACTTTTATGCTTATTTTCTTTTTCAATCATACCATTTTTTTTTGTAAATTCTAAACTGTGTATAAATGAAGTCAAAACACTATAGGTGATTCGCTTTTGTTTTGAATAATTATTTAATTCCGTAGCTAGAACAATGGGGAGAATCATACAAAGCTGAACATTAAAAACATGATTAAACTCGGGTGACATCAATGTTAAACAATACTGCTGCTGGTTTTAATTAGCTTAATAACGTATCAGAAATATATTCACAAAACAGAATAACAAGCCTATGAATATTAATACTTAGTGGAATCACTAATTAAAACCTTCTGTTGAATGAGACAAAGGTTAACAAATACGACTTTGGTTTGATCGACAACGAATGTGCCGAATTGTATTTTGTTGTATCTAAGTGGTTTTTTGTATGAAACGATAAAATAGTCTTTTATCTGTTGTATTAAGTAAACGCTCAGGTTAAAGAGTAACACATTCACTTCATAAACATAGGAAACACTTTAAGAAGATTTTTTTAACTATGACCTAATTAACATAATTAAGTAGTTAGGATAATCTCCGAATTTAATAATTCCTTACCAATCCTAATAATCAAAATAAATGCTCTACCTTTCAATAGTCTCATAGGAAGCGTAAGGTTACTAACAAATTTTAATAATGATAAATATATAAGAAAAAATCATACAAGTTTTAGATAACAATTTGAGAGACTAATCAAAGAAAAGATGTATCCTCTGGATGACTTGAAACAACAAGACATTTAACTAATATCTATTTAAGGATATCGCACATATGTTATTAACTTCCAAACGAACGGGCTACTACTAAACGTCATTCAGAGACACAATCTTATCTTGAGGAACAGTCAGTTGTTCCCTACCTCCGGTTTATTGGTCGTCGTTTATTATCAAGATAAGTTATCTGTGAGGAGCCAATTAAATTTGAAAACAAAGGTAACATAATAAGGCGCCACAGTAAAGCTGGAGCGCTGCGGGGCGGGGGAGGGGGGTCACTGGACTCTCTGGTACTGGCGACTTGCGTAGGCGCAGCTCCTTTGTCGCTCAAAGGATTCATAAGACAACTTAGTGAGGAGACGGCTCTGTTCGATGAGATCAAATGACTGAAAATATTTTATAGAACTCGTTTATTGTGATGTCGTCTAAGCTAATTAATCGAATTCAAAATTTGTTTACCTTATTATGACATTTATGTCAATAAAGGTACCTAACGGAAAATAAGGCCGAATCGAAAGCGTAATATCTTGTCTGTGCATTCTGTAACACTAAAAACAAAAAAAACAGTCGGAGCTCTTGAAATGAGAATGATTTCATACGCTGACAAACCAAAATATTCTACGAAAAACAAAACCCAACACAATTTATATTCTAAAAACGAATATGTCACAGTTAAGTTGCATAAGAGAAGATTTGATATAGCAACTAAATAACTTTGCTGTAGGTAATAGATACAAAACTAAAAGCCGACTCCACACTTTGCCCATATCCGCTGAGTGCCTCAATCTTCCCACTTTATTGCCCTTATTTCTTTCAAAGGCAGGCACAAAGAATTGTGTTTATAGCTAATGATATTTAGGTGTGTATTTTAACACAAAACTCAAAGCTCCAAAAGGCACACGTAAAAAATGTTTTACACATTATAATAATGATCCTACTGCTGTGTTTCGAGTTTCGACTTCGACTGAGTATTCTCTTAAGTGGCGCCTATTTTTTGTACACACTTTTTGGTCGCAGATTTAAAGGACAGTAGTGTAATAAAATGGCAACTTTAAGAAATGTGACGTTTTCCTTTGGGTAGTTATTTTGGGACTCTTAGGTCCGGTTGCTCGAAGCTTGGTTAGGGTTAAATTATGGTTAAAGTAAAATTAACCGGCGGTCAAATTTAAAAAGCGTTGTTGAAGCAGCGGTTACTTTAACGAGCAGTCAAATTACAGATTTAACGGCGGTCAAAATAACCGACAGGGTGGGGGTGGTTTAAATTTTGCCTTTAGTAATTAAGGGAAGGTTAATAAAATAGTACAGACAACACTTTTAACCCTAAAATAACCAATGTATTTTTCTTTTACCGATGTCAAAATTGACATCAGTTAAATTTTAACTTTTGACAAAAGTTAAATGTACGAGCAACCGGACCTTATTAGCGATATTTCTCCTCATGCGCAAATCAATAGGAGTGCAGTAAAAAGTGAAAATGCGAAAAATAAGTAGTTAAGCCTCGACAAAATCAATTAAACATACCCACCTATTACCATATCAGTAGCATTACATTTAGAATTTGTTAAGTAATAAAATTTATAATAAGAATGCCATGGGCGGGTGCCAGCCAATATAAAATAAATCAAAAAGGCAATACTCATAAAAAACTAAAACACAAAAATACAGTGAAATGAAATTAGGGCAACAAGTCAAACTTTTGCTTTGACTTACTTTTTTATGTCACGCAACACAGTGACATCGGTACATTAAGTCACTGAAAAGGTAGTTAGTAACTCGAATGGAAATTATTATCATAAATACCTTCTTGATAAAAGTTAAATAGGGGGGTTCCACATTTTATTTCTATCTGCCAGTCTGTATATTTTGTGCCGAAGCAGCGCTGATAAGCAGGGCGGAACTTATCGGCGTCGTTCGGAGCTAGTTCGGCACAAAGTATAGAGACTACCTGCACCGACTATCTGCGCGGACCGGTTAAACCGGGGCGCCTGTAGCCATCTTTCTACGTGTATACGTCCTTAAAGGGCCCCACAGACTATCAGTCTGCCAGCATGCAACGTCCTGTCAGCTGGCCGCTAGGGCCACACACTCACAGTTTTACATACATAAACCGAATATTATGGCCGATTGCAGCCGACTGACACGTCGTTGCCTGTAGTCTGTGGAGCCCTTAAGGTTCAGAATGAAGAAACAAGATCAAAACTATCTTTCATTTCGATTATTTTAGTTGTTCCTTTATCTTACCCCCAACAAAGCCGATGCATCTAGCGACAACTACAAAGCATCGTTTTAAGATTAACTCCATCAATTTGAGATAAACCTGCTCCTACCGTTCCCCTGTGTGGTCAAATGAACAAAATAAAATGGTAATCACAAAATAGTTTTATATCACCACTTCCTTTACAATATCCTTCCATTTCTGACACCAGATAAGGTCCACTTAAAAGCATGGGTATAATCTCAACAACTGGTGTAATGTTAGTACTTACCTATCGTGAGTTCCGTATTTACAAGCTTATAGTTAACTTGCAGTGTTGATTGTCCGTTCGGGTCAAATCCGGCAAGCTTAATTTGACCCACTTCCCAGTGTCAGATTGACATGAAATTTTGTTTACAGGTTTGGTTTAGATGACAATAGAATATTAAAGTACAGTCAGCAAAAAGGATTGTCATAAAAATATATTTTTTTTACAAAAAGCTTTTTTTATAAGTAAGTTATGTACATCCGTAAGACCAGTAAAAAGGCAGACGCAAAACTAACGAACGATCTTGATTAGGGTACACAATACAAACTTAATGTCGCTGCTCCATTAGCGAAAGAGTATGTGTCACGACTCTCCGGCTCGCACGGCTTTTATTATTTATTCCCACTTTCAAAACCGTACCGCCATGCCATTGAGTTGAACACAAACAAATGAACGCTTAAACACAATGAATAAATAGTAAGGCGAGAATTTTGTGACGGGGATAGTTGCGACGGTAGGAGTCTTCGGACGACCGACGCGCGACGCGGCGTTTGAATACCTATGTAATTATAGTACCTAACACTGCTTTATTGTTACACAGTCAAGATTAAGAAAGGTTTAACTCTAATTACAAAAAGAAAGATCTTATTATGCAATATTAAATATAAGTAGTGAATGTTAGTTCTTGAATCTTCAAAACAGTTGAACATTATTTAATCGAAATCCTCCTAAGACAGAATAATTTGAAACAGTTTTAAACAAAACTTTCTAAATTATTCAGGTAATTTATGTGGTTGCTAAAACGTAAATATGTCTATTGACGTGCACTGTATATTTACCATCAAACAATCAAAAACTTACGATGAAAACCATAAATTTAAAAGACAAAGACTACCTATAATGAAAATTTTCTCCTTCGATTTTTCTGCCTTTTGAAGAGGACGCCGCTAAAATTGTTTAATTTACATCCAAAACAGATAAACAAAAAGGTTAAAGTGGTGACATGTGCCGACACACTGAAAGCCTAGAGTTTCGCCCAACGTCCGCGGCGCGTCGGCACAAAAAAGAATAATCATTAGGAGGCGCCACACGAGATCCCATTTAAAAGTATGAGAATATTTTCACAAAAAGCCTCACATTCAACTCGCAGCACATTCATTTTATGAGAACAATGAGTGATTTTTGTATTTTTCTTTAATTCTATGTCGATGTTATCCGCGGCAGCGTGGAGGCGAGTCCCTGTGGTTGTCGCCTCGTTCCATCTTCGACTTTTTGCTATGGGGAAGCGCGAGCGTCGGCGGCAAACGGTGGTTTTATTCCCGCCGAGGCGCTACCGCCCCCGCGCCCGCCACCCGCCACCCGCGCCGGCGCCACATTTCACGCTCCCGAAGCCGCCAATTCCGCTTGCATACTCTTGATCCGGCCCGCATTGTCAATCGTTTAACGAGCACAGTAAATACAAAACCAAACGCTTCAACCATCCTCACCGCTGTCTGTCAAAGCTAAAATCATAACCAGCTTACTTACCGCGCTCACCGTCTGTCAAACGTGACGGTATCATTGTTGAATGAATAGCATAGTTGCGCTCGTGATTGCGCTATCGACTTAAGTGGCCGAACTAATGAGTGGTAACACTCGACTGTATTTTTCTTGTTTATTTATATTTGTGAAGATCTATGACGGGTATAGTACGTGTAGATGTGACGGCATAATGATGCAGAGACAATGGACTTCAAGACTTGTTTATAGAGTGGATGGAGTTGTTTTGAAGTAGAATGTGCGCAGGAGTGGAGGCGGTGTCCGGGCGAGGGACCAATGAGAGCGGGCGGCGCGCGCGATGGGAGGACCACGTAATCACGCATTAAGACAACTGCCGCCAATGTCTCGGGAACTCGCTATGTCTCTTAAATTAAAATACTGTTCGCTCACTTATTACATTTGTAAGTACCTACCATATACATTTTTTCCAACTACATCAGGTAGCTATTACCGTTTCAGTAATTGAGTTGTTCATACTTTTTAAACTACTTACCAGCTTTATACAGATCCTCTATAAAGGACGCTGAAAAATACTTATCTCAAAAACAGAAGGAGTTTTGTCGATTTAGCAGAAGCAACAGATTCTAAGTGAGATATTATAATATATCGATGTTGGTATTTATCTGAAATTGAAACACGTCTATTTTATTCCGTTTTTTACTTATAGCTTGCACTTAAATAATGTACACAAAATGATTTTTAATAACTTCAATATGGATGGAACCCAATAGAACCACTAGGTAGGTATACAACTACAACAAATAATTGAAAATTTATATTTACCAAATAAATACTTAAAAATCATTAACTAGGTACCTACTTAATTATGTTATCCAATAAAACAATACTGGCGTATTCAGCTAAGACTTCGATATTAAAAACGAGATCATTTATCATAATAGCTCGTTCTGTCGAATATTTATCAGTATCCCTAGTATGAAAACTATCGTTATGGTGGTCAAATAGTAAACTATAATCATCCGTCAAAATGCTGCTGTCTAACATCTATTGAATTTTAGTTCCTTGTACGACTGACAGAGTAAGTAATAAAACGATTACGATAACGGTTATCATAACGACAGTTTTTCGTGCTAGGGCTACAGATCTCATGTAGAGCCAAGCTTCTAAATCTACAAGCCCTAACTCTACAAGCCCTAACTTCAGAAACTCTATATGATAGTCAAAATATATGTGGCACATGAGCGTAAACGGTGAAACATTTATTCACTGTTCGTAACTTTTCTGTTGTGCAATAATTGTTATTGTAGCAACAAAACAACGATGTTTTAGCATAGTCGTGTTCCGGCAGTTAGTGATAGATAGCCAGTACCTCAGTGATTGCCTCTCGTGTCTTGTCTGTAAAATCTGTTCCGATTGCTAATATTCCTATAATGTCCAAATTATACATTTACAAACGTCGTTAAGAACAATCGCGTTTTGTTTTGTTTGTACCCAAAATCTATTCTAATTGCTCAGTATGATTTATAATAAGGAGAGTGTGTAATAAAAAACGTGGTTGATATCTGTAAGGCATAAATAAGAGATGTCGAGTAGCGCTCGCAAACACGCCCGATCACTGATTAGGCCGCGTCGCGTGACAAAACTCTATTTGTTCGATCATTGTCTTGCCTGCATCCTCGCACCATCAGAATAAACGGGAACACACACAAACTGGCACGAATTCTTTGTGCTTATTTAAATGCGAAATTTGAATCGGCTAAAAATTGTAAACAATCTTTGGTAAGAATTTGTAAAACAGCAATAGAGATGAAAGAGTCTCTAATGATGTTCTTTTGCTTCATGATTAGACATTTTTAGAGACACAGTAGAGACACATTTTTTAGTTTTCGAAAAAATCCAAATAGTTTTAAATTCTGTGTAGGTACCAATATCAAATGCTATTTGACACCTTGTATTACTTATTCTCTGAAATACCTCATATTTATATTCATACTTCTGTTTGAACCTGCAAGTAGTAATTCATCACATTTTGTTTTAGTAAGTAAATGAAAAATTATGTCCGATTAGACGAGATCGGTTCACAAATCCTTATTTGCATAAAAATGAAAATATAAGATGACTTTTATAATAAAGTAAAAGAGACTGGAATTTTGAACAACTGTCATCAAGTTTTCCAAACCAGTTCTGAACTTATTCAATTCTTTATTCAAACAATGTTTACATTAAAATAATATATTATGTATAACCTTTTTAAATGTCTCCCGAGTCCCAGCAACTGTTTCTAATTTATTTAACTCAGTATTTTTGTTTAATTTAATCAGTGAGAGAAGTGCGAAGGCCTCTGATGCTTGTTTCGATACTGTAATCTCGAGTTACAAGGTGTTTGGTGCCATTTAATTGGCATTCGAAAATGTTCCCTAAGATTTTGTACTCACCTTTTTATAGCAACGATCTGGGTCACAATCGTTGTACAAGGAACAAAGGAAAATATATAAGAAGCTATTGTGCAGATTGAATAATTAATTAGTCGCTTAAAATATTAACAAGGTGTTCTGAACCTTATTTTAACGAAAACAATTAAGTGACACGTTAATTTAATAAATCAGATTATAAAATAAATTTTACTACAAAAAGACAACTAGTACCCGAGTACCCAGATGGGACAAAAAAAGAGCATTATTAAGCAAAAAAGAAATCTTAATAAAGATCTAGAGCTTTTTTACTACTTATTTAAATAAAAATCCACCGTAGTTTCTTTTAAGCCTAATGCATATTTTTTTATTTACACATGGGGTACACAACACAACACGTGTGTAAACATGGTGGTTTACACAACAATGCTGAAAACATCGTTGTTATGGCGTCAGATTTAGATAAGATGCCACTTTGCCTGATACTGGTGGTGTATCAGGCATAGGTAGATCACTAGACCTCAGAGGAGGTTTTATGCGGTTTATGCTATGCATCTTATAAATTTTCCGTCATCGTCGGTAGCCCTTGACTTCATCTTATTGGTCAAAATGCCAGGTAAAAGACGTGGGAGTTTCATCTATACTAATATTAAAGAGGAAATATTTGATTGTTTGTTTGTTTGAATTGAGTAGGCTCCGGAACTACTGGACCGATTTAGAAAATTCTTTGACCATTAGAAAGCTACGTTTTTCCCGAGTGACATAGGCTATATTTTGCCCCAATTCACTATGTATGTATTTCTTTAAACAGTTTTGAGGTTCGGCAGAATTTCTTTTTCAGCCACTCATCTCTATCCACCGACACTGCTGCAGTCACATTTTATTTGACCTTCCTTTCCCATAGATCATCCCCATAATCGAAGTACCACCACATAACATTTCACCACACCGCATTCATTTTTCCAATTCGACATGTCTTTTTGAACTTAATATTATATTTTTAAGAACTCATTATTAAAAAGATCATTGGTTACTTAGATATTCTTGTACTTAGTCTGGTTTTTAACTCCCGAGGCCCGACTTCAAAAAGCGGGGTGTTATAAGTTTGACGTGTGTGTCGGTGTATCTGTCTGTGACATCGCAGCACCTAAACCAATGCATTGATTTTGATGCGGTTTGTTTTGTTTGAAAGCTGACGTGGTCGTGATAGTTCTTAGCTACAATTTGTGAATATCTGTTCAGACGTTTTAAGGTCATCAGCTCTTTAAGTTCGTTGCAATAGAATTGCTGTTTACTTACAAAAAAAACTGTAATTTAAAAATAATGAAATACAAATAAAAACGAAAATTTTAATAACTCCCGGCACAAAATATACTCGAAAAAGTAAAAAAAATAAAATTTCTCTCTCGGTCGGGGGACCACAAAAAGTGGGGCGTTTTAAGGGTATATTAGATGTTGCGGGTTCCCCGACCGAGAGAGAAGTTTTGTCGTGTGGTAAGAGTCGCGTCGTCGCGGAACACGAGAGTTGAGTGTCTTGCACCGTTATCCAGTGTGTAGGTATGTAGGTAAACGAAAGGCAAAGAACAAAACCCGTTAATGTTAAGACGAGAAAGATGAATTTGGTACTTACCGAACTTACTGAAATGTGGAAACGTTTTATAGACAGTGTTAAAAATAAATAATAAGTTAAACAAAATGTAACTCCCTGTATAAGTTTGTTTACAACCTGAACAGTGGCGTCAGTGACTACAACTTAAATGTCATTCTGTAAGTTATGTGTGGGAACACTCATGTATTAAATGCGATGTAGTTCGATATGTCGTCATAGAAACACAGGTTATCAGTTATCAGTCACTGCACCTTACTTTATTAGCAAGAAAACAATAAATACAGTAATGCTTTTGCAAAAACATTTTCAATTTTTAAGCAAATCTTTTCTTTAACTCTGTTGAGTTAAAGAAAAGATTTGCTTCACTAACGAGTCTAATCTGGGGAGTCCGAGCAAAGATAGTTTGTAACAATCCGGAGGAACTTTATATACTGAACACAGAAAAACAGATCATTAACAAACAAAAATAGGCGAAAACAACCACGAACCCATTCCAAACACATCTTAAACAATTGACAGGTCTGAAACATTTAACTCTTTACTTTTACTCTCTTTTTAGTTTTACTTCTCTTCAAACACTTCAGTTGTAAATATAGAACAGAAAAAGGAATTTTCTCTTTTTGCTGTCCTATAAAAAAAAATTTCGTTGTAGAAAAATATCAGAGGTGATTACTGCTATGGTAGATATGATTAATTGTTTGTTAATGTTTACACTTTCGAAATGTCTTGTAATTTATTTACACATTTAATGCACACAATGCGCTTAAGAGTTCAAAGAGTGCATTCTAAAGTAAAAGTGATATGACAATGTGGTCATAGTAGAAACTGTAATGATTTGTAGATTGTTTACGTTCAGAAAGTGATGACAAACTTGCATCACATGATGTTACTAAAATAATTAACCGACTGATGATAAAGAGGTAAATTTGAAAAATAAAACTATAATAAATTGTGTAAAAAAAGGTTGTCATTGTATTATGCCCGTTTTCTACATCCACCAGTTTAAGGTTTGCCTTTCGATCGTTTACAATCTGTATTGTAAACCTACCCGCTGACGGAAATTCGGCCGCTCTTTTTAGTGGCTAGAGTGTTTTATAGTTTCGCTGCCGCTGGTTGGACATGTGCAAGCGTACTTACCGTTGTTGCCGCAGAAATGAACGGACAAACTCTGGGCAATAAACTCGTTTTTGTGCGGGTCATCCGTGCCCTTGCCAGCCACGCTGACAGTAAGCGTGACTATGAAACCAGCTTATCTCGATTGGAGAAAGGTTTGTAAAAACATTTTTTTTAGTTATTTGGTCATTGAAGATCGCTGTGAAAAATTATCCTTCAGTCTTCTTTAAGTAATGAATGACCAATGTTTAGGTTTGTACGGTGGTTCCCAGTTTGTATGGGATTCTGGATGGCATTATTTTGGTGTCTCTAATATGTATTAAAATATAATACATCGCAAATCGCAAAGGTTCGTATCTTTAGGTAGGTACATGATATAAGTAAGTAGGCTACAATATGTACTTATAAAAAAGCTCCGAAGTTCACGCAGGATTATATAACCGAAATAGTTCAAGTTTCATACAAATATCGAACTTACAGTCAATGGAATAAAATAGTGACCACATTTACCGTTGTTACGATAACCATGCTGAGCATGTTAACCATAAACCATATTTTTTTTCTATTAACAGCTTTCATTAAACGGCATTAAAAGTAGAAATGTGCTTTTTAAACAGAATGTTATTAATGTATTTTTTATGGTTTATTACTTAAATATAGGTCTTTAATGAGAGTTTTAAGTAACGATTCCGTGTTCAGTTCTTAAGGCTTACACACTCCATTTGTATGAAAACTTAAGACAAGATGGGGATTTGATTTGAATTAATTTGTTACTTACCGAAAATCTTAAAATACGACGACATCTGTGTTGTTAAGTAGTATATTGCCACAGAAAGTTACAACTAGAGCTTGATTCAGCATTATCATCAAAAATCTCTCATCACCTCGGTGACATCTTTAGCCTTACCACCAACTAAAATCAGGTGTGAAGAAGGCTAAGCGCTGCCCGTTGTGTATAAAAAAATATTAGCAGAGGATTTGACGTGATTGACATTGTCACTGCCATCAAACAGCTAAAATGTGGCAAAGCCTCGGGAGAAGACAGCATCTCTTCAGAGCAATCATAAATCTCCGTCCAGCTCCCGTGTCATAGTTGCTGTAACTACTTAATAAGTGTCTGGAACTCAATCCTATCTTACGTTTCTGCAGGACATTCAAGGTCATAGCTATCCCAAAGCCACGAAAATCAAAAGACAGTCCTAAAAACTTCAGGGCTATTTCACTCTTGTGCCGTTCGTATGAATTATTCGAGACTGTTGTTGTCCCGCTTAGCAAGCGTTTGTGAGACTAACTCAATCACGAGGAAGCGAGCTACCAGACACTAAAATTGACGCAGGATATTGAGGGCGAGAATGCAGCGTCTCCCTTTTTCTCGCTTACGAAAGTCTGCCCCCCGGCCATGATTTGCCATGGCTGATCTGGAAGTCCTAATAAATAGGCTTCGAAATCAGCCTGGCTGGGGCTAGGAAAACATGTGTGGTATTGTATGGGTCCACCGGGGTGTACTACGGGAAAAAAATATATCTCGTGGTACACCCAGGTTGACAACGCAGGTGGACCACGAGCAATAAAGGAAATTATGTAAAATAAAGTTAACAAAACCACAACTATATTTTAATAACGTACCTACATAGAAAACATGGGTGTTTTTTACCCGGTAGCGACCTTTTGTGTTCTAAAATTTTTCAATTTTCGAATTAGACGACTCGGTATGAAATAAAACAGGGAGAAAAAACAACCCTTGAAGAGTTTCTTGCCGGTTCTTCTCCAAGGTCTTCCGCCGTAGGGTTTGCGAACCGATGGCGTAGCTTCTATGACGTTCACAAGTATTGTCAATAACAATCTAAATTGAGTAAACAAATTTGACATGGTCAGGTGGGGATTTTCAGCTGTCTCTGTTGACTGCCACTGCGGTGCAGTTCAAACGTTGTCCACCTCTCATCGTGCCCTGCATGCCCAAATTACGAGCTTCATGGCCCTTCTTCTTACGTGTTGATAATTTTTTTTAATGTGAACGTCAAATATAAAGTCAAGTAACGGAAGTACAGACTTGACTTGCTTGAAAGTGAGCTGCAAATGTGATTTGACTACCATGAACTGCAACTGAATCAGCATTGGGCCCACATGGTGGGTCATGGCCTCAGTGTCCCAGGCAATAGGGACATTAAAAGGCTGATGATATTAGGTGCAGAGCAGACGTGCAAGATTTTCAAATCTACAATGAATATTAAAAAACCCAATCCTACAGCCCTTAGTTCTTAGGCATTTCAACAACATACCGAAAATTCATTGCTGTATGTTAATGTTTAGAGAACGCTACACAATCCTCTTAAGTATCGTCGCGATTTTCAGGTATTCGAGCTATTTAAGGATTACTTCTTAAAAAATTGTCGGCCTCCGTGGTCGACTGGTGTACCCACCGGTTTTCAAGGGTTCTATTTTTGGTCGGGTCAATTTGAAAAGAAAACAACTTTTCGATATTTTCTCATGTCTGGGAGTATGTTCATGATTTCCAAAACACAGATGGTTAGCTTCTGAATTTGAGAATTAAGTATGTGTCCCAATATTTATTTATTTCTGAGGGCCTAATATTTCTAAATAAAATCTTAAATAAAATGTTGGTCAGCCATTTAAAAGCAATTTTGCTAAAAACCTTTATTTTTTGGAAAAAATACCATAATTTAAAATAAATAGTTAAAAACCGGAGGAGCCCGTGGCGCAGTGGTTAATAGCGCGCTCGGCTTGCGATCGTTGAGGTTATCCTGCTTAAGCAACTTTCGCAATGGTCGGTCACGGGATGGGTGACCAAAAACTTTCCATCTCGAGTTCCTCCGTGCTTCAGAAGACACGTTAAACCGTTGGTCCTGGCTGCATTGGCAGTCGTACCCACTAATCCGCATTGGGCCAATGGGCGCGTGGTGGGCCATGGCCCATTCTCCTTATCCATCCATAAGGAAGGCCAGTGCACCAGCAGTGGGGACATGAAACGGCTGATGATGATGATGAATTCAAACCCTATGTGTTCCAATTAAAATTTTGTTTCTTAACAATAAAAAGCATTTATAACCAATGTTATTTCAAAGGTCCTCGAGAACTTACTAAACTGTTGACGTATCTATGAGTTCGGCGACGAAATAAGATATTAGGCGTGAGAACGGTTGCCTTTGAAGTGCCTCGAACATATTTTAATATTAACAACATGTTAGAAACTTCTTGGTATTTTAATTTCGGTAAATGATTTAATACTTATCCTTGGAAATTACCAAATTAGTTGTAACATTAAGTGCAACAAGAAGCATGCTTTATTGTGACTATACTTTTTTGTAAAGTCGTTTCGTAAGTAGGTAAATTATAATCCTGATATTGCAATACAACAATAAAATATATCAATAGGTTGGTATAAATATTAAACGTTTACAAACGTAGCGTAGATAAAAAACTCTTAAATTATATTAAAAAAATATAGCTAACTACATTTGATTCCGAATCAACTTTCCAGTCGGTTGTTAACGCGTCAAAATTCAATAACAGTGTTTAAATCGGCTAAAATAAACGAATCGGTCACTGTTTGCAATTAAAATAAACAAGCTTCATATATCACTGTCACAGAGGTAGCCAACCGCTAGAGTTTATTCCACAAGACCGCTATTCATGTAAGCGTATTCCCAATGGTGTGACACGTTTATTCTATAGCACTGAAAGGCTCGACTCAACCGTCGAACGGAGTAAAATGAAAAGTAGACACGGGTCCGATAAATAATTGAAGGCTCTGATAGAGCGCCGGGAATACCAGGTCGAACCTCCTAGCATCTTCGGGGAGCCATCCCTCACTCCACCCTCCCTCTCTACTGAATTATTCCGTAATAACACACTTGTTATAGACGTTTCTCGAGGAGTGATACTTTTATGATTTACTTCAACTTTTATTGGCCCTTAAAGGAAATATACGATTTATTTCCCGTTCAATATAAGGTGCGGAGTATATCATTTTTTTGAGTTGCTACAGAATCTTTTGGACCGTTTGGAAATGTGGGGCGTCATGCACCATTTATTACTATGATGTGTTTCTTCGTTTTAAGCTTGAAAATTACCTTACGTTATGTATGAATGATTTCATTTTAGGAAATGGTTTTGAACTTACAACTGATAGAACTATGTAGGTAAGTATATTTTAAAACACCACAATAGAACGTTTTAAGTATTTAAGGCGCTACTCGGAAAAAAAGGACTTTTTGATATAAAACTATAGGACGGTTAGAGTTGCTACAAATCTGGTAATAAGATACATATTTCTCATACCTTTATCTAGACTCGTATAAGTAGTTTCATAAACACGATTTTATGATTTTGCCTCGACACTTTTTATTTTCGAAAAGACCTAAAAATTACGAAAATTCCATATTATTCTTAAATGGGGTTACAAATACTATTGGAAATTAGTTTAATTAGTGGACACCAATAATATTTAAGATCATGTAGAAGCATTAAAAAAAAAAATTTTTTTAATTAGAAGTGATTTTGTGTTCTTTTTGCCTGATCTGCAAAATCGGTCTCGCTCTTGCGCGCGTCGTTTTCTCATTGCTATCTCGCTTCAGCACAATTTTTCCGAGTATCGCCTTAACACAAATAATAGGTTGGGCAGAAGCCCCGGTTTTGGCCACTTTTTGCTATAGGTAAAAGTTATCTATAACTTTCGTTATTTTCGCCAATGGTAATTTAAAAGAAGGGATTTGAAAGTAATATTATAAATCGTTAGAATTCCTTATGTCATACCATGTTTTTTAAATGAAAGTCATTTTCTTTTTTTTTCTTTTCCTTGAATCTATTTAGACAATTAATAAAAGATAAGGATGAAAATAAATAATAATAAATAAATAACTTCTTACATTCACACCAATTATCTAAGCCCATTTTAATTTTCATTAAGAAACTGTATCATGGAAAACTTGATAACGGATAAATATATACTTAAATACTTTTTTTTTTGTAAATACATACTTAATATACATAGAAAACGCCCAGACCAAGACAAATAGACATGTTCATGCACACAAATATTTGTCTTGTTCGGGAATCGAACCCGAGACCACTGGCGCAGAAGGTGGGTAGCCTACCCCTGCGCCAAATCGGTCGTCGAATCAGTTATATACAAAAACTATTTTATTTATTTAAATTTTAAAAATGTACTTTTAAAGGTAGATAAGTTCCCTATAATTCAAAATGTAGTTTTTGTCTTAATTAAATACCTAAGACTATTTAGCACTTAGTGCTTTAATGTGAAAAATCCTTGAAAGTGGCCAGAAGGGGTCTCCTGCCCTACTATAACAAGAGCTTCTGGATTAACACATCTACCATCAAGTCAAACATGGTGTTAAAAATACTATCGATAGCTTATCAAAAAAATTGGGAAATGTAGGCAAAAATTCATATAAAATGAAATATAATCTATGTAGTACGTTGCGACTTTAACGCGTTCGTAAATTGTTATGAAAAGTACTTGATAATTGGAATATATAATGTAACTAGCTTCTTCCCGCGGCTTCGTCCGCGTGGACTACACGACGTAAGCCCGCGGCAATTAAATATTTTTCCAGGATAAAAAGTATCCTATGTTCCTTTCCAGGCTACAAAGTATGTGTGTCCCAAACTTCAGCCAAATCCGTTCAGCCGTTTTGGCTTGATTGAGTAACAAACATTTAAACTTTCACATTTATAATATCACAAGTAGGATGAACATAGTCTGGGTGATATACATATATGCCTCTGATATCTCTAATTTCCGTAACACAAGTGCTAGGTATAAGCTACTATTATTTTTCAGAATCAGATAAATGTGTGTGAAATTGCGAGATATTTTTTTTACTACGAAACAATTCCTATTTACATGTCGTAATAAGGAGAAATTAAGATATCAACCAGGTTAATTTAGTAAATCTAATGAAGAGAAATCTCTCATTGAGGGTTTGAAAATTTATTGCAATAATTGTTCTCCTTGTAAACTAAGGTTAAGTATATCTACGCTGCGTTTGAATAATATCTTTGAACTGTATTTGAATAATCTTAGATTTGTGTTCAAAGATTATTTTTCACAGATTACATGAGATACTTACCCACATGTTTATTTGATAATAAAATAATGCTAATATGCTAATAAGCAGGAAAAATAAGACCATTTTATTACCAATCAGTACATTTGCATATTTTTTAATATTAGAATATGGGTTGAAATTGGAATGGAATTATTTAATTACCAAACTAACCTAACCTAGCCCTCGAAGATACTAAGTTAGCACCTAAAAATACTGAAATGGACAGTTTGCGTGCATTTCAGTATGTTAGGTGCACAGAACACAGAATTTTTTTTTTCTTGTAGAATTTTTCTCTCTCCTGCTTAGTATTTGATTGTGCCTCAATTAATTATTTCTCTTAAAATATTAGTATGCTTAAACAAAACAATAAAGGAAACTCAAACAATAGTAACCGCTTAAACAATTAATGTAATGGGGGTTGTACTCGCGTATCCATATTCATTTATAAATCACTCGCGTAATTTATTTGTTATTATCAATCTTTACGAAATCGGCTTTGCCGTGCCGCCTGATTCATATCGCGAACGAGCCCGATCGGAAATTATACGGCCCGAACGTTAAACTCCTGTACTGTGGTTTATTGACGTCACTTCCGCCGCAATAAAATCGACTAGTCTCCAAAATGCGTAATTCGTACGGCAGTCACGCGCATTACGCTACTAAACGGTGTCTCTGAGAACACATTTCACACTGAACTCTCCCGGCCCTGCCTTAGATCATAGATAAAAGCCTTGTTTTATGTGTTTGAATTATCATCGTCAACTACTTGTTTATAGCCCATGGAATATTAATATCTCTCGATACAGAACGCACGCACATTCTGCTTCACCAATATATATAGACCAATAAAGCATAACGTCTGTCACATATGCCCGAACAGCCATTATTCCTTTGCCCAAATTATATCAATAAAACGGTTCCTGAATACGTTTTTTGGTAAAGCGGTATCCTTTGTCACAAAACTGTGTCTAGCCAAACCATTAATTAGTGAGATATACGACACTCCCGCAGCCTTTGGCGCTCAATTATGGCCAGCCCTTTGACGCTTGATTAATTCCGACACAAAACTGACCTATTACATCTTATCGATTCCGATCTGATAGAGTCAGTCAGCGCTTTCCATATGCCGGGCCAAATGGGGTTCAAAATTCCGAAAATTCTTGTCGAGAAAAACAATGGCCGAGAACTGAACGGGGGCAGTGTCACGTAATAGGTGCCGCTTCCGGTTCGTCTATCAAAAAAATTTATTTGGAGATTGTTGGCGTTCCTGGGTCGCGCTTGGCAGTCGGGATGTGTTGGCATTTAATTTATCTATAACGCTGAAAATACCGGAGACGAGCGCGTATCGTTATTGCGGGGTCCCGCCACGGGCACGCACTTCCGCTATGTCAATGATTTATATCCTCGCGGCATCCGAGGCGTTCGGCCGCGTGTTGTACCATTGTCCAACCTCCCAATATGGACGGGAATCACTCTTGAATTATGTGCGGGGTACGCAGCTATAACTTTTGATTTGCCATCTTAAATCTGGGGTCAGACGCTTTGTCAATTTTAATCTGTTGGACCACTGATTTTGTTTCATTTTTTGTTTGTGTTCATGTTGGTGAGCAGCTGCAGATCTTTAGTATCAAATATTGATTTATAACAGAGATTTAGAATTAAAAATATTTGAGTTTTTTTTATACCCTAGTTTTTTATTTATTATATTAATGTTTCATTCTTATTGTCATTGAAAATTGTAAAGCTAACCTTACAATTAAGAAACTACCATAACATTTATATTATCATTTTATTACAAATTATAATACAAATTAAAATTGTATTATGTTACTGTTTGTTTGACCCAAATAACTAAAAAAACAATGTTTTAAGGAGTCTCTAGTTACGTGTACTGTACTAGTACTACGTGACCATTCGTTAGTAGTAAAAGTACAGATGATAACTTAAACTCTCACTCAAAACTTGAACCGTAAGTATACTATGGTAATAATAGTTAATTATTTGCCTTGCGCTTTAAGCATTTCAGTGCACTGTCACCTAGAACATTTAAAGGTATATCCGGACTATTCCGCAGTCGATTAAAAGTTCCATTCATACTTCTAACGGTCAAGTTATGCATTCCTTTGGTGGCACCGTTCATAGTGAACTATAAGACAGGTAAAATGTATTCCAGGCAAATAGATCTTTAGTTTTTAGTATCTGTTTTCAATGTTATAAATTTATGCTAGAGTAGATGTCTTCTTCATGACTATTTCTTTTTACGCTTTTACTGGTACAATTAAGAGGAATTTTGGATAGAGATAAATCTAAGAGACTTTAGAGAAGGTCAAAGGTTTGGCATACGGGGAGAAACAGTTAACAAGATCCCAAGAGGCTCCTCTGTGGTCTAGTGGTATAAAGGTGCAAACCACCAGTATCAGAACCAGATGACCCAGGTTCGATTTCCAATGGGAGTTCATATTGTATTCGGTTTGGTTGCTGACAGGCCTTGATCTAAGTCCGCCTGGCTAGCTATACAGACGCTATAATAACGATGTTTTCAGCTTTGTTCCAAAAAGAGATAGCCAGTTCCTTAGTGAATAGGATTCCGGGAGTAGTGCGCTTCAACCTTCAGCCTTATTATCACTTAACATCGGCTTTCATGCTACACGGCTGTGGATAAAAAACACAATATAAACGAGTTGCAGGCAGTCGAAGTCGTCGGCGCAAAGCACATAAATGAACCCAGACTGAAATTTCTTTGTTAATAATCATCGATATTATTCTTACCGAAATCACCGTCTTAACCCGCCACGTTATAACGGTGATTCAGGGTGCAAAGGGTTAAAGTCTAGATTAGTCTAGAACATCCTCAAATCAACCCAGGTGCATGTAAAGGTACACGCAAAGCATGATGTTAGTTCTTAGTTGGGCCAACGTTTGAACTGCACCGCAAAGACAGTTCACAGAACCACTCGAAAATCCCCACCTGAAAATGTTTCATTGCTCCTGCGCCGGTCTAAGTCCGAAGCTTAATTAAGAACTTTCAGATCGGCCATGACAAATGTCTCTACGAAATCTGAAGAACATCCTTAAATCTACATTAGGAGGTCTGCGAGGCACATCCTACTTTTGTATGAACAGGGCCAAGGTAGGTTCATTGCCATAGAAAATGGGATAATAAAAACTTCTTGGAATTAAAATAATTTATAATAAGTGTTCACTTGTATCTATTTTATTCCACATCTGTCATTAAAATGGTAAATGACTGAAGTTAATGTTAAGATGATTTTCACAACTGTTCAATAATATGAGTATGCTCTATGGCTACAATTTAACATTTAGCTAGGAAAACGTTTAATTTTAAATCGTATTATATTTACATCTAGCGGATCCTCGTGGTTTTACCCGCGTGGTACCCGTTCCGATGGGAATATTGGGATAAAAGTAGCGCGTTCAAACAAACAAACAAACAAACAACTCTTCCGCTTTGTAATATTAGTATAGAAAAGTACCTTATTTAGCTAGGTTTAGAATCGTCCTAATATTGTTTCGTAATCACCTAGAGTCGTGGACCAATATTTTCACTTTCTCTAAAAGT
Source organism: Crambus lathoniellus (assembly GCA_949710035.1). Taxonomy (NCBI): domain Eukaryota; kingdom Metazoa; phylum Arthropoda; class Insecta; order Lepidoptera; family Crambidae; genus Crambus; species Crambus lathoniellus. Next base: position 38,698,506 of record OX453296.1, read on the forward strand.
GGCTGTACCGCAGACAAAATTAGTGTGACTGAAATCGAAAATTATTTAGTTTTTACTGTTTACCATAATGAAGTATAAATCAATATTGTGATTTATTGTAGCTGTCTCCTTAAATAGTATCAAAACGGTAAAAGTAGAGGATACATAAAAATTATATTTATCTTTTCACGTGTAAGTATGATAGTTGGTTTTAGTGCGCAGTAAATATACGGAATCATGTGGCAAACAGAAAAGGATTCGTAAAAGTTTAATATAGCATATTGATGACAGAGGAGCAGTTTAAGCAACTTTGCAGGCTAATATAAGTGGTACATCACCGTTGTGGAAAAAAAAACTTTCGCATAGGTCTGTCACGGGATGAGTGATCAAAAATGTATTATCTAGAGCTATTCCTTGCTTTAAGGGCACGATCTTCCAAATTATCGAAATCAACCTATTTTTGATTCAAAAGTAAACGATCAAATATTCTTTATTTTGAGCAGATAAAAATATATGTTGAAGTTTCATAAACGATCTTGATTATTTTGTGGCTAGAAACACGATATTCGATCTTCACTCGACTATAAAAATTTTCAAAAACAAAGAAAATTTTCATTATTATTATATTTTTTTGGTTTTATACTTACATTATTAATCTCTAATTCACGAATAATATATTAAAAGAATTGGTAATGATATATTGTAGATTATTCTCAGGCTACTTTTTCAAAAAGTGAATTTATACTCAAAATAACAACAAAAACATTGAAAAAATTAAAAAGTGAGGTTACATTACTCTTCACACATAAAGAAAAAGACAAAGACAGAGTTTTTGGAAGATCGTGCCCTTAAAAGGCACATTAAGCCAATGATTCCAGCTTCATTGGCCAGCCCGACACGGTATTCACGACATTCATCGGTTGATGAATAATAAGAAATTGTTAAATTGCATGAAATTGCTTCCAATTTCTTCAAATTCCAATACGATTCACAGTTCACTGCCGTCTAGGGCGCCTTCAAATAAAATTAGAGGCTTGATGAAGCGCTGAAGTGGTGCTACTGTAGCGCGCAAGCAGCGCCACTACTAGTTTTCAAACAACTTCTAGAAGCGCAGTCACATCGCCACTGTCGCGACACTCGTCAACGTGTGTGGTGATGCGTATGTGCTTCTAGAAATTGTATGGCACCATTGCAGCGATTCCTCAAGCCTCACCCTCTATTTGAAGGTGCCCTTAAGATAGGTACGCGTCCACTTGCCCGCGCCACCCGCACCGAACGCAGCGCAGCGGCATGTATGAACAACTAGCTTTCGGCCCGCGGCTTCGCACGCGTGTACTACACGACGTTATCCCGCAGGAATGTGATATTTTTCCGGGATAAAAAGTAGTCTATGTTCCTCTCCAGGTTACAAAGTATCTGTGTCCCAAATTTCAGCCAAATGCATTCAGCCGTTTTGGCGTAATTGAGTAACAAACATACAAACATACAAACATCTAAACATCCAAACATCTCTAAACTTTCACATTTATAATATTAGTAGGATATCCTCTCAACCCGTTGCGTGCCGTACCTTAAGGGTGCTTTCAAATTAGTGGCGCGAGGAAACGCTGCAATGGCGCCGCCCAATATGACGCCACTGGCTTGAACTTTAGTTGTCACAGAAAATCTTATTTCACGAAAGAGGCGCATTACAGTTTGGCTGTACTCTGTGGCCAGTATGTGACGCAAAAAGTGATGATAATGACAAAGACTGTGGCGAGGGCGCTCGGAGCTTCCACTATGGCACGCGCGGCGAATAATAATACACTCGACATATTGCCTTACGAACTATTAGAAAAGAAACTGTATTTGGCAAAATTTTTATCTATCAGAGTCATGGTATAGCCTTAATTGTAATGAAAAACATAATAATATAGCAAATCACAAGTATCGGAACATGGCAAACTAATAATCTCCTATTTTTTATGGTTTTTATTTAAGTACCTACTATCTTTTCTTCTGCTTGATGAAATTATTTGACGATGATTATTTACTGATACAAATTTTTTACGAAAGAATATACTAATATATTACACTTAAATAATTATAAGGATTTAAACAATTTCCTAAATGTTGGTTTATTATTCTATTCTTTATATCCTTACTATTTCGGTGACTATTGGTATCGGTTTACTACCTACTCAACTATTTCGGTATTGGTATACGTCCTATTCCTTCCTCCACGTGCAATTATCGTGTGCTTCTTTTCTTCTGCTTTTCTTAAACTTTCTGAATTCGGGTATAGTTTGCACGGTAGATTATAGTGCTGCAATTTTATCTGACCCGGTGGTCATTTTTGGAACTAAAAAAAGTTTCATACTGCTGGCAGCTGATAGTCCTTTTGACAGCATTTTTTTTCTATCATAAGGTTTCCATCGCCGCCGCTGTCATCTGGGTGCTTACCATCAACTCTTATTGCGGTTTTGTTTAGGACCTAAACTGATCTGCTTCGCTTATTCGTACCACGACAGCTTAATACCAATGACAGCGATTCAGTGATCGATCAATGACATTTCACAGCCGCTAAGCTGTCAGGAACTCTTATTTGACTTATAACCCGGTCGATTTAACATGACACCTGCAGGTTATACCCGTCCCTCTCACTCTCCGGGCATGACAAAATCGAGTGAAAGAGGCGGGTTATATATTCATCATCATCATCATCATCATCAGCCATTTAATGTCCCCACTGCTGGGGCACTGGCCTTCCTTATGGATGAATAAGGAGAATGAGCCATGACCCACCACGCGGGCTCAGTGCGGATTGGTGGGTATTAACGACTGCAAGTGCAGCCGGGACCAACGGCTTAACGTGCCTTCCGAAGCACGGAGGAGCTCGAGATGAAAAGTTTTTGGTCACCCATCCCGTGACCGACCATTGCGAACGTTGCTTAACCTCAACGATCGCAGGCCGAGCGCGCTATCCACTGCGCCACGGGCTCCTCGGTTATATATTAACATTTAGCAATTCATTTGCGATCCAGTTTTTAGAAGGTCATAGTACGAAAGAAAGCAATTCATTTTAGGAACCTATTCTGCATCGCGCTATTTTTGAATCGCTGTCTTAAAGTTGATGGTAGGCACCCTGGTCAGATAAGTTTGTACTAGGCTTATCTCTTTCATACTACACCGTTTAGTCAACCCGTGTACCCGACGCTATTTTCTGATTAACCCTCCAGTTAGACTTATACCCAATGGTAAATTACTCTAGCTGCTACTGAAACGTTGCCAGTTGTATTAGGCTATCTCATAACATACGAGAAGGGGCAAATACAAATACTACATCCAATACGGAGCTACTCTTGAAATGCCTTTTTAGTAGGTACTGAATTAATGTATATCCTTGCTGACAGCATTGGTTCTTATGGATTCGGAACTCAGTTTCAATAGTTTAATAAATATTTGTTTTTGAATTGCAATACTTTCTAAAACACTATTCCACTTTGATTTGATTTGATATTTTGACAAATAGTTTAGTTATAATGTAATTTTTTGATACGGTAGAAAACAAACATCTAAGACGTGGTCGAAGAAAGCGAGCGCAGAATATTTTTCTCTCTTTTTTTCCACATGAGGGTAGCAGCTTAATCACACCTTAAGTAAGTACCTAACCTACCATCTACACTCCTACCTCCAGAAAAAAATGTTTGATATTTTTATAAAATTTGCAGGAGACGTAGATGTATTTAGAAAAAATCGACCCGTCTCACAACTAGCTCCGATGGGACTAGCTAGTTAACTAGCTAGTTGTGAGACGGGTCGATTTTTTCTAAATACTTCATTTTCCATTTTTCTGTAATAAAAAATGCATTGTGAATGCAAAAAACTAAAAATTAAAATAAGACGTAGATGTATCAGATTTTTGGAAAAAATGTGAAAAAAATCCTTAAGTGGAAAATTTTGATTTTCCTTATGTCCCTTTCACATGACAGTGGAAATATATTTTACATAGTAATTAATTTATAATAAATTAATAATTATACCCCTTATTCATAAAAGTGGAGCAAAGTTAAACCTAGGTTTAAACTGATGCTGTTACTTTTCAGCCTTCAATTTGGAAAAATTGAGAAAAAAATCCTGGAGTAGAAAATTTCGATTTTCCTTATGTCCCTTTAACACGACAGTGAAAATATATTTTTGTTAGATTTTACATAATAATTATTTAATAATTAAACCCTGTTATTAATAAAAGTGGAGCAAAGTTACACTTAAGTTTAAACTGATGCTGTTACTTTTATTCGCTAAAAAGAAGTCAGAGACAACAACATAATTACATCACGTGTAACTTTACTTCACGTTTATTAATAAAGGGGAGTATGTTTATACATTATTAAAAATACTCTAAAAATAATATAATTGGGTTTAGAGAATGTGAAAAATCAACATAAATTGACTCCAAAATCCTTACATACTAGTTGCTCTCCGCGGTTTAGCCCGAGTGGTACCCGTTCTCGTAGAAATATCAGGACAAAATAAAGCATATGTCACTCAAGTAGGTATATTTAATCTTTCTACTGGTGAGAGTATTTTCAAAATCGGTTCATTAGTTCCAGAAACTACCTCAAATTGGAAATACAATAAAAATTTACCTTATGGTAAAGACAAAAGGCCACGCTAGCGTGGATATAGATATACCTATTTTACGGTGTGAAACTGCATAATTTTCTGATATTACTGGTGAAAAGGCTATTGAATCTAAGTTATTCATCTGAAGAACTGGAAGAACTTTTGTGTTCAGACTGCAAGCTATTGCGTAAAGAGGCGGTAAATGTTGATCAATCAAATCAAATCAAATCAAAGATTTTCTGGACAAATCAGTGATATCTCTGTAATCACTAAGATAGCAATACTAAATATCATTCTGATGTAGCACACTAAGGACATAGAAAAGCTAACACCAAAATCACGATGTGATAAAGTTCAATAGTTATTATTTATTTGAAAACAGTAGCCCAAGGACGAAAACTGCCATAGTACTGTCAAATATCTATTGAATTTTTCTTCCTTTTACGAGCGAAAGAGACGCTGCATTTGCTTTCATAAAAATAATACGATCACGATAACCATTACGAAAACGATAGTTTTTCGTGCTTGGGATACTGCATTTTGACAGATTTGGTGACATTTTGACGGATAGTACAGTTTAATACGATTATCATTAAGAGACCCCCAACATAAAGTATTCCTTTTTAAGTTATAACTTTACTACAATTACTATAATTTGTGAGCTCTGATTGTGGTCCCACGACCAAAAAAGAGTTTATTTTTCTTACGTTTTGGAAGTTTTTATTGATTTTATTTCATTTTTCTTTAATTACACACATATGTTTATAAGCAAAACCCCTAAGTGTGTAGATCCCTACTGTAGCTAACAATAAGAGCTGATGACCTTGAAACGTCTAAACAATTTTTATAAAATGTAGCCAAGAACCATCCTGGTCACGTCGGCTTTGAAACAAAACAAACCTCATTAAAATCGGTCCATTCGTCCAGGAGCTACGATGTCACAGACAGACACACAGACACGTCAAACTTATTATAACAACCCTCTTTTTGCAGTCGGGGGATAAAAATGGTTGTTAACAACAAGCGTCACTAATAACAGCGTGTAGTAGCGTATGCGAAGTAGAGAATGAACTATAGACCAATAACTAGTTTAACTATATTCGCTAATATATTTGAAAAGGCGATGCATGAAAAGTTCTTATCTTTTCTTACACAACACAACATTTTACAGAAAAATCAATACGGATTTCAAAAAATAAGAGCACTCTTCGGCCGGCTTTCCATTTAGTAAACAGCGTTAACATGATATGTATGTTACAGTATTTTAATTGGTGGATCATGACATGCTTTTAGGAAAGCTAGAACGCTATGGCATGAGAGGACCAGCATACCTATAACTGGTTTCGTTTATATTTAAAAAATAGATATGTGGTAATTGACTACCTAGCTAGATGATAAAATAATACGATGACAGTTAGATCGAATTTTAAGCAAAATTTACATGGAGTTCCTCAAGGTAGCATTATCGTTCTTCTACTATTTTTACTCTATATTAACGACGCCATTATTTCCGTCACCAAGCATGAAACTATACTGTTTGCCGATGAAAATATATCGTTAATAGTTGCATCAGATTCTGAAGCCCCTGTGGCTCAACATGAAGCAGTAATGAAAAGTCTGACATTAGTTACAGATTGGTTACAAAATAATAATCTCAAAATTAATTTATCTGAGACAAACCTTATTAATTTTAACAAATTTAAAGTATAAACTAATGATATACATTTTAACGGATAAACTCTTCGGTTTGCTGAGCATGTGACATTTTTGGGTATAATTAATGATTTAAAATTGGACTGGAAGGAACACAACGAAAAAGTATGTAACAAGCTAAATAGATTTGCATAATATGCTCTCTATACATAAGCAAGGTAGCGTGTTGAAAATACAATACTAACCACATATTTTTGTTAATAATATTTAAGTACAGTCATAAATGTACTTGTCATTAAAACTTATCTAATCTTGATCTTGACTAGCTTTTTAAGATACTTCTAAAATTTTCTAAGTCTTTGTCATATAAAATCGTTGTGATACTTCTTAGTAACGTGGTGAAGAGGGGAGGTCCGGCGTAGTAGGAACACGTTGCGAACATTGAGGGTCAAGTTACGTGACGATGCCGAATTACTCGGTAGCGCAAACTGATCCTTATTGTGCCCAGGGAAATAAACCAGGCTAAAGAAATAAAAGGCATTTTCAAGAAAAAAAGTTTCGTTCTATTACTTTACGAAATGACTTGCAATGATTACAGCGTTCGTGGTCGGCATTTGTTTTTTCGAGTGAGTTTTGTTTTATGTTGTTGCTTTTATTATTGGTTATTATAAAGTGTGTGTCTAAATGGATTTTATTATCAGATTGTCGTATTAATTATACGATATAAAAATTAAACCGCCTTCAAAACAAAAAAAACTGCAAACAAAAACTTACTTCCCAAAACACGTAAGTATAAATGAAAAATAAATTGAGTCATTCAATTCATAGGACGAAAATGTGTTTTCTGCGAAAATGCGACTTCAAACAGATCAGTAAATTCTAAGATTACCTAGTCAGAAAGAGTCGCGCATTTTTGTCCTATGAAGAGCTGGTGATGGAACGAACAACTCCTCAATGGTTATGAGGTGGAAGATGTTTTTATAACCGACACCGACACCGATTTCAAACAGATCAGTAAGATCCAAGATTAATTAGAAAAAGGCGCGTATTTTTGTCCTATGAATTGAATGATTCAATTTATTTTTCATTTTTACGTGTTTTGGGGAGTATTTGTTTGCAGTTTTTTTTTGTTTTTTAAGTTTTGCTTGGTTGTGGCTATGTCTATTTAAATATTATTTATTATCAGAATATCTGAAGTATTAGTATAGTTTAATCAAATCACTTTTATTTAACTCTTGCAAGAAACTCAAAGTATTCATTGGTAAATAAATGATTTCCCAGCGGCTTAAACCGAGCTTACGACTTGTGAACTAACTGTTGGGAAGCAAAACGATAAAAAAATACATTATACAACTGCAGGAATATTGACATACCAAGTTAATTATAGGTAGGTATACCCTGCCAGTATAACACCGATAGATGTTTAAGTAGGCGCAAAGCCACCCGACACCGTCTGAGAACGCCCCGAAATTTCCAACACAACTTCCAGAGTTTTCCCCCGAAAATCATTGTAAGTTGCGCCCGGCTTTTTAAAATCTTATTCAAACTTTATAATATAAGTGGCACTCGGATCCCCTCGCAGGGGTGCCTGCTGATATTATTGTGCAGCCATCTGTGACGGCCGGAGCCATCGGAAAGACATATTTTTAGATTTAACTCGTAAATTACTACGATCCAATTGGTTTACGCTCGTGTGAGAATTAGGAGCGCACTTTTATTTGCTGATGCGGTTGTTTATTGCTCAAGAACGGAGGGGACTGGGAAGTAAGTCACTCAATAAAAACCCTATTAATTTGGGAATCGTCAAACTGGCGCGAAATCGGAAGTAACCGTTTATTTTGTTACATTGAACTTGAATATATACTTATTTAGTGGTTCGCACCTAATTTGGGTAAGCTATTGAAAGGTTAAACAATTGTTAGTTAAAAAAGTAAATATTTCAAGTGATAGTTTATTTTTAAAACTATCTTAAAGTTATGGTACGGTGTGTTAGTATTGATATGAATGTGCATAGTGACTAAATAAAATCGCCAATTAATCCCGTAATTAGAAGAAAATAACAGTGCATGTAACTACATAATTTTATGTTATGTAATAAAAAATGACATAAAAACAAACTACGTAAATGAATAAAAGACTATACTTTCAATATGAAACCGATTAGTGTTCCGCGTTCATATCGTATACATCCAATTTATGAATTATGTCACTCTTCATTATTGCGGTGATAAATTAATTTACTTTCATACTTACTATAATATTACAGAGCCGCTATAAAAAGTGTCTGTCACCATAATTTTGAACACAGATTGTCGCGCTAATGTGTGGGCTTCGAAAGAAGGGTTGACGACCCCTTTCGCTCAGTTTTCATTCGTCACACACACGATGTCAAATGGAAATTTAATTTTTTAAAATTGGATTTTTATTGGGCTTTGACATGGAACGAAAAGTGCCAGCGAAACCTATAACATTACAACAGTTGTTGCCGTATAGATTTCACTGTTTCGAATGGGAACATTAATAGAACGTTAATTAATTCCATAGTTCCATAACCGACTCTGTGTTCTAGTGGTTCAAATCACCGGTTACAGACCCAGAGGTCTCGGGTTCGATTCCCAGTGGGGGTACACATTGTATTCGGTTTGCTTGGTGGTAGGACTTGTTCTTAGTCCGCCTGTTTTAGCTACACTGCAGCCATCTTATCTAAGTCTGACGCCATATTAACAATGTTGTTTTCAGCATTATACCTACCTTAACCCACACATTTTATTCGTGAGATAATTATGTAATGTCAGCCTGAGTAATGTTTTTTCAAGTAACAAAAAAGGAATTAATATTTTATCTATAAAGTAAGTATAGGAAATACTAAAAATAAAGCGTCCCTACTTTTATCATTCAAAAGGCACGTGTTTCTTGCCCCGATAACGCAAACGTAGACGTTTATAGATACATATTTGGAATAACCGATATAATGTAGGTGCAATTAGCAGCACTTTCAAATGTGCATTTTTAACTGGCTTTTGCAGAGTAAGGTTGTTAAACTACTGCTAATAACAGGGTGTCTGTGGCCACTTTATACGCTTACCTACCTGTAGAAGTCACAGAAATGCGATTTGGAAATTTACAACTTTGATACAAAATCAACATTAAATTAAGTAGAAAGAATCAATGGAACTCTATACTTACTCATCTTATTATTTAAGATTAATATTGAAAATGATCGAACCCAGTACCTATCACTGTCCGGGTGAATGCTCTAACTAACCACTGAGCTACGGAGACTAGTAATTTTTTCTAATACTTAATTTTCAATAATAATAATTGCATTGTGAGTACAAAAAAGGAAAAATAACTAAATATTATATTTTTGAATTTGCTTTAGTTATCCATTAACAACGTAATAATTTAAAACCACTCATGATGTTTTATTAAAGCTGGATTCAAACTTGGTTACCATTGAATGAATCAAGAAAGCTCTTTTCAATATTATTCAACAATAATAATTTATAAGTCATATGAAAGCTCTTATAACAATATTGTGCATTAATGTGCCCAAAATAACACATATCCTTTGATATTGATTTATTGATATTTGCAGACAACACAAATGTGGCCTTTTATAGGTAGGTATGTCTGTGTGTATTATTATATTATATAATGTATACAATGTGCCTCCACTTTAAATCCAATAGCCGCACTTCAACAATTTAATTTTAAAATCTATAGGTACGTAACGTAAGTAGCAAGTTACATATATTTACATATATTTTTATCAATTTTACGCTTTAAGCTTAATTTTACTACCCATGTGCAAAGACAAAAAATCTATGTAAATTATTCAAAAAAGTGCGTTATTTGTTTGTGTGTATTATGGACGCATCTTTGTGGCACCACCAATTTCTTTTTAACCGTGCCTAGTTAGTACACCAGAAACTAAGACCGCCGATTTTATAATTTGCATATTTACGCAGTTGTTTAATAACTTAATTGCAAACCGCTGTAAAACGGGAAGTGCTATTCCTGGCTTTAAAATACATTTTGATAAGCTATCACCAGACAATATAAGTAAGTGATAATTACTTCATTTCCACAATTAATAGAAGTAATTTAACTATAAATAAGGAAAGGCAGCACTCGTGTTACTCACGTCCGAATACTCAAACGCTACTCAGCTTTGGAGCGTCTTATGCCCGAATACTCGTACGCTACTTATCTTTGGGAGCGAGCGTCTCAAACATCGCCCTGTCACTTTAAATGTCAAACGTATGAAAGAGATGCCAAGATGTTTGAGACGCTCCCAAAGATTATTTGCGTTCGAGAATTCGGGCGTTAAACATCATGCTTCTCTTTCATACTTCGATTATTCGGGCGTTAGACCATCAGATTCGTTCCATTATTTTATTGCAGACCAGCTCTCTTCTTGCGGCTATGGCTATGGCCCGCGTGATCTAATTCTAGATGATGTTTTATCATGGGAATGAGATTTTTTCCAAAAAAAGTAGCCCATATGTGCTACTTTAAACCTAATACAACTCTGTGCTTCATCAAGATCCGTTAAGCCGTTTCACTGTAATTGAGTAACAGACATCCAAACATTCGAATTTATAATATTAAGTTAGAAAATGAAGTATTAGAAAAATTTAACCGTCTCATAACGACCTTCGACTCCTTCGCCAGTACTTTTATGAGCCATCATTTTATTAAAAATTCTGTCACCACAACAGTCGAATGAATTACTCAATACTTACTCAATACTCAATATCTTTATTGCATTCCATAATACTGGTAAAGGTGTTACAATTTTATTTTATTTATTGTAGGTACAATTTTATTATGGGCCCTGTCAGGCACAGCAATTGATACAGAAAGACCTTTCTTATTCATAACTATTATTTAAGTATTTATTTTCTAAGTATTAATTATTAACTTAGTTACTATATTGTAATTTTTATTTCTAAATATTATATTAATAGTTATTATAATTAATAATATATATTATTAATTATTTACTATTTATACGTTAAAAGTAGGTACTTATTTCTAATAGATTTTAGGATGTTTTTTTATTTATGAATATTTACTAATATTTAATTTATTAAACAATTATTATTTAGTGTCAAGTTCTGTAAATTATATTTTTATAAATTTTTATCATCCAAATATTCTGATATTAAATAAATAAATAAACACCATCACAAACTTACATTGTTCCAATACCAAAGTATAGTAGCTTAAGCACTGGTATTAAGGAAATTGGAAACAACGACGGGTATTACCACATACACGCAGACCCGAGAAAATATTGAAAAGTTCGTTTCCAATATTTACCCGTACGGGGTTCGAACCCGGAACCTCTAGAGATAGCAGCACCTTGAAAACCGGTGCGTTCACCACTCGTCCACGGTGATCGTCAAATAATAGCACCTTTTTGTAAGTTATTTGTAATGTTGTTTAGCATTGTAAATATTTTTTTTATTGAGTCAGGCAGCTTATTGAGCTAGTGGGATAGAATTGATGTAATTACGCAACAATCCAGTCCAGATACTGGCGCCGTTTTCAGACGCCTAAAATTAGCGCCATCATCACTACTGTAGGTGTCAATCTGCCATAGATAACAACCAACGGAAAACCAAATAATCGTAAAGGCGGCAAAGTTTCCCCTTATTAATTTATATGAATACTACAAACCCCGTTCACGTTAAATTTAATCCTAGCTAGAAACTTTCGCGCGGCGTGATTGCAAATTCTAAAAGTTACCGTGCACCCCCTTTACACCGCGTGTTAAAGGAAAATACCGCTAATACATACTGTAATTAAGTTGAGTGTTGCACAGCTGATAGTTCTATTACCTAACCATAGAGTATTGGTTTCCCGCCCTTGTTCTACGGAATCAACAGACTACGTTTAAGTTCTTAACTGTAAGTTTGTGTTGGAGCTTGACCTTACTAACTTATATGGCAAAGTCGCTCTGCGACCCAAAAAAATTCAAATAATCCTCCAAAAACAAAATTCTCGATGATGACTCTTTTTTACTTTGGTAATACCGTAACCGTATACAATAAACAGACATGTGTAGCAAATGTTTGTGTGTGAGAATGCCTGATTGAAACTATGTGTTTGTGCAAATGAACTATTTTTCGTAGTTAATAATTCATTTTATTCTAACAAGTTGAAAATAATAACATTGACAATAATAAAATAATAACATAAATAAGTTAATAATTTTATAAAAAAAAACGTTTCTTACTTGTTAGCAAAAATGACTACTTTATTTATTTAAAATGTTTTATTTTAACGAATATTTTACAATACCTACCTACATGAAAATCTTTGAATTGTGTATGTGCAATTAAAATTAAAAATTATATTTATAAAACGTAATTACAACATAGGTAATTAGCTTATCATCCTTACCTACTTTAATGATACTTTACCATTTTGCATTATAAAACCACCTAGAAGTGAGCATTTCTAATATTTAAACAATTATAAATAAGAGTTTCTTTGTACCTATTTCAGTGGCCATTCAATATTGGGCGGGACGCTTTACTAATAAATATAGATTTATAATAGGTCTTCGAGTTCGCTACGGTCTGAGATTAGGTACACTGAAATCGGCATACTCAGGCAAGCCGGAGTATCGAACTACCCCTAGCTATGGGTTCAATCAATGCATTATCGAAGCTCTTGTTTTCAGTGGGAGGATGAAATACTATCGTTATGGTAATCCAGTAGTAAACTATTCCGTCCTTCAAAACTTGTTAAAGTGCTGCTGTTATTTATGTATTGAATTTCGGTTCTTTTGAAGAGGCGCTGCTCTGGTTTTCATGAAATACGAACACGATAACGGTTACCATAATGACAGGTTTTGGTGCTAGGGATACAGGAAGCGCGGTTTCTAGCCGTAACGAACGCGGTGTCGTAGATACCAATAGTTAACATAAGGAAATAAAGTTCTCAAGTACCTAACTAGATCTTTTTAATCCTCTTTTCTTTTAACTTCCAACCCAGTTGGGTTTCCACAGAGCGGAGCTGTACAAGATCGATACTTCGTATCAATATTTAGAGCACTTTATTTATAAAAGTAGGTTTATTTATAAAATTTATAGTAGTAGGTAGAGGTACCTCTCCTGGTATTTCTTTATAATTATGGAAAAATATTTTCCAAGCATCGATATAAACACTTGTTACATTGAACCAAGATCATTGACATTTAACGATAAAAATAATTTAGTTTCCATAACATTATACTACAAAAAACATTAAAAGATATAAAGTATTAGCGAATAAAATAGTAAATAAAAAAATTACCCATATCCAAAAAAAAATATACCTTGAAGACTTCTCGCAGCCTACTTAGATAAGAATAAAGAAATTTATTTCATTCATTTCACTCGACGAGATAAATATAACAGCTTCTAAATAAAAAAACCTTTTCCTTATAATTACCAGATTTCAATAATAAAAGTAAAAAAAAACCAATAGAGTCGGTATTTAATAAAAATGTGCCTGCTTTTTTAAATATCACAAACATCGTCATCGCAAACGAATGCTCCGAAAACTAATGATTTGCTTGGTGTATCTCTCAGGAATAAAATGCGAAATAAGACAACCGAGCAGAGGACCAAAGTGACCGAGATACTTAGTCCTTAAATGTAGCAAGCTGAAATGGCAGTGGGCTGGCCACATCTGTCGCAGAACCGACGAGCGTTGGAGTAGACAAGTTCTCGAATGGAGACCACGTATCGGGAAGCTTAGCGTCGGACGCCCCCCAACCAGATGGACCAACAATCTTTTTTTTTTTTTTTTTTTTTTTTTTATAAAAACTGGTTAAGCATTTGACCGCCATCTTGCTAAACAGACAGGATACAGTCTAGGGTGTAGCATGCTTACCCAGTAGGTGCCCATTCACTCTTGCCTTGAAGAGGCCAAGGTTGTAATGATCGGGGAATACATGCGCAGGCAGCGCATTCCAATCCTTAGCAGCTCGCATTAAGAAAGAATTAGCAAAGCGCTTCGTACGGACGGGTGGAATGTTTACTATGTAGGGATGGTAAGCTAACCTGCATCTTGTACTCCGATGGTGGAAAGGGGCAGGAGGAACAAGATCATGGAGTTCCTGTGCGCACTCTCCAAAGTGTATCCTATAGAACACAGATAAGCTAGCAACTCTGCGGCGGTGATTGAGACTTTGTAGTTTATCTTTATCTAAAGTTGTGTCTCCAATGAGCCTCTTTGCACGGTTTTCAATCGAGTCTAAAACTGCTAGCTGATACTTCGCGGACCCATCCCAAAGGTGACAGCAGTACTCCATGCACGGACGAATTTGTGCTTTGTATAGCAGAAGCAATTGCTCTGAGGAGAAGTAACGTCTAGCCTTTGAGAGGACGCCCAGCTTTTTTGCAGCAGTTTTTGCAATCGAGTCGATGTATTCGCCGAAATTAAGCTGAGATGATAGATTGAGGCCGAGAACCTGTAGGTGTTCGGCTAGTGGTAAGGATACACTCTGGAAAGTTGGAGTCAGTTGGAAGGGACTCCGTTTGGCCGAGAAAAGACACGCCTGCGTTTTGGTTGCATTGAAATCGACAAGGTTGGCATTGCCCCAATCCGAGACAGCCTGAAGTGCCAGATTCATTTGCCTAACCAGGGTATCTCGACAGGACTGGACTTCATCCGTGCCAGCCTTTGCATCTGATAGGTATCTACAGGTGACAGTGGTGTCATCAGCATAACCGAAGGTACCGGGTACCAACAGATCGTTAATATGGAGAATAAATAACGTTGCAGATAACACTGAACCTTGGGGAACTCCAGCATCGATTTTCTTTAGGTCAGATGATTGACTATCCAAAACGACACGAATTGAACGGTTCCTAAGGAAGTCGGTAATCCAGATGCAAAGGCTGTCACAGATTCCGTAAGATGGAAGCTTGCCAATGAGGCTGTCATGCCAGACCCTATCAAAGGCTTTGGAAATATCAAGCGAGACGGCAAGGGCTTCGCCATGTTTTTCAATCGCTTGATTCCAAAGGTGGGTGGCATACGCGAGAAGGTCTCCAGTAGACCGCCCACGGCGAAAACCATACTGACGATCACTGAGGAGCTCGTTTGTTTCAAGGTATGCCAACAGATGTTTGTTCAGTACACGCTCCATAGTCTTGCAGAGTATGGAGGTGACTGAGATCGGCCTGTAGTTAGAGGGGTCGGCACGGCTACCTTTTTTAGGTATCGGCTGTACATTGGCAAGCTTCCATGCCTGAGGAACAAGTCCTGTCCCAAGTGAGAGGCGGAACAGGCGTGTCAAGACAGGAGACAACTCGGGTGCACAGTTACGCAGGACTAGTGCAGGGATTCCGTCAGGACCACTAGCTTTATTCACGTCTAGAGTGCGGAGAGCTTTGAGAACCTCTTTGTGGCGGATGTGAATGTTTGCCATAGACGAGCTAACGCGAGGTATTGGATTGGAGGATCTTAAGACGGTAGCGGGCAGCGGTGGCTAAATGAGGAAGGCGATAGAAAGTGCAGTATAGCGTACCTTGGGGGAGGCCTACGTCCAGCAGTGGACTGCAACAGGCTATAATATAGATGATGATAAAACGAAAGCATGACCTGAACGTCTAATCTCAATGAAATTATTACTCACAAAAAAAAACAATAACGTAAACCTCACTAATGATCAGATTTAACCCTAAAACTAGTTTATATAAACAACGGCTGCTCTTAAATAAGTTGAGCCTGCTATTTTAATATCAGGAACAATTTGCGTCCTCGCAAACGGAGTGCTTTTAATAAAATCGTGGAACAAACACCTCTATGGTATGAACTCTTGCAAATTGCTTTAAGCTGCGGGGCGGCGGCGTTTAACAAGGACCGGCGCGGATGCAGTTCCGCCCGGTTTTGATTTAAGGGGAAGATTGTACATACTTTTACTTGAAAACGCAGAAATATTTACTCGTTTCTTAAATAAATGTTTTACTTATGAAATTACGCCTTTTCAAATGGGCGGTGAATCTTCTTACTACTCTATATATTATAGCTAGAAATTTTCCGTACAATATCTGTATTGCATACATACTCAACGTGCTTGATTATTCCCCCGCAATTTGATCGAGTTAGTTAAAAGTTCGTTAAGATCTCACCAGAGGGCCCAGACCAGTGGCTTTCTATTCTACTGGCGAATTCAATAATAGAAAGCCACTTGTCTAGGGGGCAGAGGGCCTAGACAAGTTGCTTTCTATTATCGATATCGTCAGTAGAATAGAAAGAAAATGTAGGTTTGGGATTGGCATTAGCGGTCACGTAACATTTCAATCGCTAATTTCAATCCCATACATTTATCAAGATCACGTGGAAAGCCTTCGAAACTTTTGACATTCGGCTGTTAATTTATACCAAGTAGTCTTTATAACCAACTCTCCCTTTTTCAAAAATTTTAATTGTCCGTTACCTCCTGTAAATAAAGCAAACGTGGTGGGCTAGTAAATAAGGCACGGGTTTTCCTCATAAAAGACAGATATAAGGAAAATGTACTAAATCATAATAAATAACCATCATCTCACACACCAAAATAAATAGTTTTTAACAATAAAATTCTGCAAGCACAAGCAGAATTATTTTTACCCGAATCTGAATAAGCAATAAACAAGCCACGCCATGCTTCGGAGATTCACCGCTGGGAATTTCGCGAAACCGACACTGCCGCACTCCGATACCAAACGGCGAGCATCGGCAGCCCTATTTAACTTCGGTCTCCAGAGGACTGTCCGTGATAGACTATTGTGGCATACGGTATTTTAAGCAGTTCATCATTTATGTCGATTTTCAATAAAGATTTGAGTAAAACTAATACAAAAGGTTAAATGGTGAAGAAATGTTTCATAGTCGACTAAAGTCTGTTCGGCGAAAGTTGATAAAATATATTATGATACGTCTTTGAACAGCGTTACTGTCGCTTAATTATCGCAAACTGCATTCGGCCGTCGCTTATCTCTCGCCGTTTTTTCGTGGTAAGAGGCTTGAACAGGCGAGCGGACGGGGCGGATCAGTAATAAATTCAGAAAACCTGACTTTATCAACTATCGGCGAACAGACTTTAAAGAGAGTAGTTCAGAATCATTATCATCACCCCAAGTCTAAAGCTGCATACGAATAGCGCGTACATTGGTACGCGTAGTCGGTTACCTACGCGTGTCTTGGAACACCATGTGCATACTTGCAGCTACGCGTACACACCGCGCAAGCTAGCTCGCAGACAAGCCGCCGTCAGTCGGTGTTTGGTCGCGCGTCAAACAAAGGGGACACGCCCGGGTACGCTATATTTGGACGGAAAAATGGATATGGAAGGAATAATCATTCGCGTAGCGCTGTGGATCGATTGACCTCGCACTCAGGTTTGCGGCGCGGCGGCGGTCCGTACAGGAGCTGTAGTAAGCGTACCTTGTACACTGGAACGAGCTATCCGTACGCAGGCTTTGACCAAACAAAGGTGACCAAGAATCTGCAAAGCGGGCAGTCGCGCGGCGGACGCCCCGACCCGACACGCTGAGATTTGGTGCCGTTGTCGCTGTTGTTTAATCCCATACTAATGTTATAAATAGGAATGATTTGATTTTTTGTTTGTGCTTATTGGAGACGCTCAAGAAGTACTAGATGGATTATATAAATGTTCCAGTCAATGGTTTCTAAAAAATAGATAGTGATGTTACTACAACTGTGCATGTTTTGCGCTCAGCTGCTATCAGTTTGCGCATAATTATGATTGATCACACATCGCTACTAAATTAATAGGAAATAACAATATTAAAATGTTTTGTAATTTTACAAGTACCTACTCACGACGATGGTTTAGTTAGACCGTCATGGTGTTTTGAACTTCCGCTTGAATATTATAATTAATTTTAATTTAATCTCGTTAAAAAAAGCAAGGTTTTGTAACTATAATAAATATTAACTAACAACCAAGGGAGTCACCAGTGGGGGAGGGTAGGGGGTGCAGCTGCCCCCCCCCCTCACCCCCTAGAGGCTCAAAATTACCTAGTGTAACTGTACCTTATTAGTTTTCTCATACACTTCTACTTCCGGAGTATCAACTTAAATTGCGATTCTTTACTCATAAATCGGTGTATTGCGCGCACTCCCACAATACCAAACTATTGGCCGACAATTTGATCCACGATCGTCTTATGCTGCGTACACACCGGACCAACGAAGGCCAACGAACGCCAGCCAAGGGGTTCTGTTTTCCCCTCTGTCTCAATCAGATGATCTGAAAATCCGAATGTGAACTGGAACCGCTCCCAGTGATCCTTTACCTAGCTTTAGATTGATCTTCGAAGGCCAGAAACGTGCAGCGGGCAACTCCTGATGTCGTTCGTTGGCGTTCGTTGGGCCGGTATGTACGCAGCAATACGATAGCGACTAAACTACGGTCGACTAAAAATCACAAGTGCGCGCTGGCTCTTAGTCTGTTCTTAAAAAGTCTATCATGAAAGTTATAGATAATAAATTAAGTTTATTTTATGTGTGATTCTATTATTTTTTTGGAGTTACTTCTGTCTTTCTAAATGAAATATGGGATCGTGTTAAAAGTTACATATTCCACCAACGACCGAGACGACGCCTCGTTAACAGTATCGAACATAGGACATCGAAATCTCAATTTTTTTTTCAGCTCTGCTTTTGGTTTCTAGAAAAAACCTTTCCAATTAGTAACTGGGCCTTAACATGGCTGCGGGGCCGATGAGAGCTTGCGAACAAAACTATGTGGTGGCTGGGAATAGCGAAGCAAGCAACTCCCCTCACCTCAACCCCTCCCAGGTATATGAGCTATCTCATCTGTACCGCGTCTGCTATAGAACTGTTATCTAGTTTCTCGGATCCGCCAACTAGGTTGCACTGCGTTTAATTATCTGAGGGAAGCACATAGTTTTGTACGCGATTCTGATTTATGCAGAGGTGTGTTACGGTTTCTAATATACCTACATAAGCTTTATTTTGACTTCAATTACTAGTAAGTTTTATCTGTGACTATCGGGTTTAATGCCTATTAGGTTGATATCTTTTCATCATCAGCCATTTAATGTCCCCACTGCCGGGGCACTGGCCTTCCTTATGGATGGCTAAAGAGGGTGGCCTTCCTTATAGATGGTCGGTATTAACGACTGCAAAAGCAGCCGCTGCCAACGCCTTAACTTGCCTTCCGAAGCACGGAGGAGCTCGAAATACTTCGTCTTTGTAGTTACTAATGGTCCAAAAAGTAGAAAGGACTGTAGAAAACTAAACTTACATTGTCAAATTATTTTTACTTTTTTGTAATCACATTGCAAATTTTTATTATTGAAAATATTGAAAATTAAATATTAGAAAAAATCTACCAGTCTCACAACTAGCCCGATGGGACTCGAATCGACCATCTTACACTGTCGAGGCGAAAGCATTCAATAACTTGCATTATTCCTATTGGTCCAAGATCCCAGGCCTATTTTCTGGCGACTGAAAGGTGTTCCATTAGGTAGTGTTTATGCGTCTTTTTTGAGTAATAATATTCGCTAACTTGGGCAGGCGGCTAATTTATGGGCACCAATCTCAATCAAGACTGAGAAAATAAGTTAATATAAGTTAATATTGTTGTGTAAAGCCGTTTTTGCCATAATCGCCATGCTTGGCAGTCGGGTTGGCGATCGCAGTATGGCCTGTGGCTCGATTCTGCTAACGTTAAGTCATAATCGTGTCTCAATCGTGTTTCAATTGTTGTGCTTTTTACACACTAGTTATAAGAAATGTGAACTTTTTTCACAATACTACTGATGGTCACACCACACACTACATCCACATCACATCATACTGTCATAACTCTTGTAACTACTTAGTGTGTAAAAAAGCACAACAATTGAAACACGATTGAGACACAATTACGACTTAACGTTAGCAGAATCGGGCCACTGTTGTCACTAGGAGACGCTGCTGCCATTTTCTGATAGCAGTTTTCCCTCTGTCCTATCCTTCTGTATACCCCTCCAGCATATATTCGCGTCCGAAATACCTCAATGTATCAAAGACGGAAGTCTAATTGAACAGTGTGTTTTGCCAGTTATGACCTATGGGAGCGAGACGTGGTTGCTTACTATGGGTCTCATAAGAAGGCTCAAGGTCACCCAGCGAGCAATGGAGAGAGCGATGCTTACGCGATACAATCAGAAATGATGAGATCTGCAGGAGAAATAAAACAGCCGACATCGCTCGAAGGATTGCACAGTTGAAGTGGCAGTGGGCAGGACACAAAGAACCGATGGCCGTTGGGGCGGAAAGGTTCTCGAATGGCGACCGCGTACCGGACGACGTTCTGTGGGCAGGCCCCCTACAAGGTGGACCGACGATCTAGTCAAGGTCGCGGGAAGCCGTTGGATACGGGCAGAGCATTACCGATTGTTGTGGAGATACTTGGGGGAGGCCTATGCCAAGCAATGATGATGATGATGAATATTGTTGTTCCCTACCTATTAACTTTTATTAGTTTCTCAGTCTTGATTTTTCAAAACGAGGCTCATAATCTACAGATCCCATAACTCTTAAGACAAATACATCAACATCAGTTTTGTATTTATAACAAAGCCTCTCGTTTTGGATATTGATTGCTCCAGAGATTTTCTATATCAATGTACGCTACTTAAATCCATCTCTATTCAACTGATAGTTCGTTAGTGATCCAATCACAGTTTTGTTGTAAAGATTATGTCCTATAGAAACTCCCATCCGGTGTTTGGGCGTGCCTGCTACACATGAGATTAAAATGATCTTACGATCGTTAAATTTTTAAAAGGCTACCGAAATTTTATTTAGCGCTCGAGTCTTTACTGTCGATTTAATTATATTATTTAAGTAATTATTTATTTTTGTGTTTCATCTGTGACTTGAATTGTAAATCAAGATTAATGGTACACCAGTTTCCAAATAATGTTTTAATAAGGTACAATTACCTTACCATAATAATAATATGCATGTTAAAATCAAACAGTTAGTTGTGTAATTTGTCCACAGGTTTTTTTTATTAACGATTTCGTTACAATAATTACCTACAGTAATACCTAATTTTGATATGACCCTGATCATCACCTCTTTCTTTCGGTTGTCTCAATGATTTTTTGATATTGGCGCAGTTTTTGCTTCTTCTGTGTCTCGAAATAATTACATTGAGTGCTGAAAATGGAGTATTAGAAAAAAACCACCCGTCTCACAACTAGCTCCGATGGGACTCAAACCCGCCACCCAATCCCACCGTTCACTGTCCGGGCGAATACTCTAACCACCGAGCTTCGGAGTCGTTAGAATTTGTGGGTTCAAGTTGTGTTGTTGTATTGTTGTGAGGCGAGTGGATATTTTTTTGGTGAAATACTATTGTGAATCCAAAAAAGTGAAAAGAATTTTTACCCGTCGTCCTGCTATATCGTTAAAATGACTGAAATTTTAGTCATTTATTAAGTATACTTTATCCAAATTTTTAAATATCTTTAGTCCTATCGGCGTTTAGTAACGCAATGTGTTCGTCGAGTATAGTGGTCAACAGCGGTCCTCCAATGTCGGACATGTCGCTCCTATCTGTTCCGATGCATTTGTCGTTTAGACACCAACCTGTAATAAATCAGGCACTTTATTCAACAACACTGAACGACATAAAATCCATCCCTACCCAAATGAATTTATACTTTATTGCCATTCAAAATAGTGGTCATTTTCTGAAGGACTCAAGCTGTTGGTTTCTACCTGAAACCCCAAGCTAATTTAAGCCTATCTCAAGTCCACTGCGGACACTCTTCATTCAATACTTTAAATGAGATTCTTATCGCGCGTCCTTAAATAGATTAGTAGATTAATGACGTCTGTAATAATTAATAATGGATTGTGAATTTTACAACGACAATAAAAACGGTTCCGTCGCCATCGTAAACTTACCTTGCATTTTGTTGTTTTGAATCCTTTAACTTTACGATCCGTCAATATGTTCCATATATTTACTTCGTCTTAATTACGCCAGCGTCTCATTCCCTTTTATTGCACTTCATTTTTAGTATGATCAATCCTGTTTACTGGTGGTTAAAATACAACACAACTTAACATTAAGCCAAATAAAAGTGTACATTAACTTTAATTAGAATTACAGAAAATTTTAAAGCACGCTCGCTTTTATGTATTCCCATTTATTGAGAAAAACGATAACCAGTGCCATTAACTGTTAAAACACGGAGATCGTATCTTTTTTTGTTAAAAGCCTTTGACAAAAGGTTTATGTTTGCATCTCCTTATCTTTTTATCGGCTTAATTGAAATTCATACAAGAATCATTGAGATTGATCTAATCAAATAAGCCAGTAAAAAACGAACAGGCACAAGAACTTCGTCAACGTACAACCTTTAATAAGTTAAGGTTTTTTAGTGGAGAGAAAAAAAAGAGTGCTCCTAATTGATGCGTCTTCTTTGTTTAGTTTAATTCTAACATGCTTTTCCCATTAAAGTGGTCAGGAATCGGGCGAGATAACGTCGACTCGTTTACACTTTACACGTTATAATATTATAAGGCTGGGGTTGGAGTGTTAACCCTAGTTAGAGCCCGGTAATGCTCTGGCGTAAGAGGGAACAAATGAATCACGCGTTTGGCACAGCGGCGTTTTTGCATTGTTGCATCTCCCCGGGGTGATCGCGACTCCCAGTATTGAAAATCGATATGTTTGCGCTAAGTGTTTAAGTGCTTCGAGGGGAGCTTGGGTTGACGAATAAGCAATGCAAATTATTAACACTTGTTCTGCGCGTATACGCTATAATGGTCCTGCTTTAATGCAGTTGTAATGTATTTAATCCCTTTTATTGCGTTTCATTTTAATTAAAAGCGTACCTACGTATGATATAAATTGACTCAGCCTTAAATGTACTTTTTTTTTGTCCTAGTTTGAAAATTATTGATACGTGAATTGGTTATAGGCGTTTTTCTGTAATAAGTATCGTAGTTATTTCATACTGTTGTCTGAGTAGATTTGACTGCTCCAGGCCTGCTGACTGTGGAGACGCTTCGGCCCCTTTAGTGGTTCACTCATGTATTATTATCTAAGTTTTACGTGTGAAAAGGAAATTGCACACCTCAAGATAAGATTGAGGGAAGCGAACACAAAGCTATATTTGCTCGTGGTGTGATGATATTTTCTGTGCCTGTCTATAAAATATAGGTACACGAATATAAACTTATCGGTTTCATACATTGAGTATGTTTAGAAACACAGTAGCTAATGCAGTGTGTTTTGTTGTGTTGCAGTGGGATCTGTCGTGTCCATACTAAAATGTGAAACTGATACTTTTTACCGACTGATTTGACCGAGTTAGCGCAGGGGTAAACTACCTACCTTCTGTGCCAGCGGGGTTTCAATTCCCGAACAAGACAAATATTTGTATGCATGAACATGCATATTTGTCTTGGTCTGGGTGTTTTCTATGTATATTAAGTATGTATTTACAAACAAAAAGTATTTAACCCATTATGGACTAGCGATGTCATATGGCATAATTAAGTAAAAATAATTTACAAAACAAAAGTAGGTAAGTATGTGTGTGTGTAATACAAGTTTAATTATAGTCCGTTCGGTTAGATAGTGTCGGTACCCGCATGGCATTGTGGCTCTTGCTATAAAATCCTTACTAATGCAGATATAAAAAAATACGCTAATACACACAAGTTGGGTACCAAAGTCAATTAATTATGAAAATTTGGATATTTTTATATAAAAGGAATTTAAGTAAGTGATTTACAAATAAAAGGGCGACACTATCTAAGCGAATGGACTATATGTGTATATGTACGACGGACTAATACTTAATTGTCTGTTTACATGAATGAATGTGTGTGTGTGTGTGTGTGTGTGTGTATGTGTGTGTATGTGTGTGCTTGCGTGTGTAACGGTGTGTGTGCGTGTGTAAGTGTTTTTATTTATCACAGTATATTTATAGATCACAGTTCTAACCTAACCTAACCAAATGAACTAAAGTCAATAGTAATTTGTCTTTTAAATGATTACAAAAAAAATCGTTAGGTTAAGTTAGAACTGTGATCTATAAAAATAAAAACAAAAATGCGGGCTAGTTGAATTTGGGCGAGATAATACCTCACCGCTCAGCCCTTCAAACTTTCGCGTCGTGTAAATTCATTTATTAGTTTTCTTGGATCGTAATTGCTACTAAAAGTTAAACATGTTTAGATCGATAAAAATATTAAGCCTAAGGTGATACGATTAGTATCTCTAGTATAAAGTATAGATTGTTAGTGAGTTACAAGCATTATTATCTTAGCTTTACGTGTCTTGACACAGAGCTCTCCACACACTCACTCCGTTATCAAGCCCGGTCATTGCTCGATAATTTTATTACCAAAGTTTTGTTAAATTACTTGAGCCTTCAAATTAAATTAAACGATACTCCTCTCCCATTGATATGAATAATTAATTTATTTTGAATACGGATAACGAAGGAAACTACTTTAGTGGTCACATTTAAAACTGGTTGATCGGTTCTTTGGTAATTTATTTTGTTCTTATTTTTGAGTTACAAACTTTTGTAGTAGTGCTGGTTGTGTTGTGAATGAGAACTTATGTTATGAAATTAAAGTTAGCTTTTAAGTTGCAGTGTTTTAAATCATGGTTACTACCTACTATAAATGTTTAATAAATAAAAAGCAGTAAGTAATTAGTTTTCTCCCTTTCCCTTTCCGTTTAAATGATTTTTAGGAGGTTAGAAAATAATTTTTATTATATCAAATATGTTCGAAAGGTCACTCATCACGAAATCTTTCATCGTCACTCTTTTCTAGTATAAAAAAGTTAAGTATGAAAATTGGTATGTTGGATAGTAATCACCGATTGAAAATGATCTGCGTAAGCAAAGTTAAAAGAACTCCCCCCTAATGGAGTAGAAAGGGGGGTTAAAGTTTATATGGAAACTTCCACATTTCTGGGTTTAGGAGTATGGAAATTGGGGTTTACAAAAATAATTAACCTGACGAATCTATAAGGGTTCCGTTTTTTGCCATTCGGCTACGGAACCCTAAAAATAAATTTAACAAAGTTAACCGGTATATAAGCTGCACTGACTACATCTTCGATTTCTGCGTAAGCAGTACCCCAGCATGAAAAACTATCGATATGGTTGTCGAATAGCAGCATACCGTCCTTCAAAGATTCAAGATTCAAGATTCAAGATTCAAATTTGTTTATTCAATTTAGATTGTTATTTACAATACTTGTGAACGTCATAGAAGCTACGCCATCGGTTCGCAAATCCTACAGCGGGAGGCCTTGGAGAAGAACCGGCAAGAAACTCCAAGGGTTGTTTTTTTCTCCGTTTTATTTCATACAGAGTCGTCAAATTGAAAAATGACCTTAACATGGTATGACTAAGGTCAGTTTCCATCACAATTACACAATGGGTTATGATAAATACAGTTAAGTATAGGCGAACTAATGATCATAGCGGTGAACAATTTTCAATTAAGTTTTTAGGAACTCTACTTAAAGCTTTAATATTAGTTAAAAACAAAAGACAATTCAACTATATACTGCAAGTTGCGCCATACATGTTTCAAATGTAATTCTTAATAAAATAAATAAAAACAAAAGGAAACACATTTTAAAGCAAGCAGATAAGAGCAGACCCATTCCCACTGGCAGCACCCGTTCACGAGCATGACGCATGAACCAGCCATCGCTTCGCTCAACCATATTTTAGGGAACGTAACGACCCGCCTCACACGCCACCACCCCTTATTCCTCGTACATTACCAAGTTTGATAACTGGCTTTCTACAAGGAAAAATAATTCTTCTTAGCTTACCCGGTTTTCAAACGGGAATGTTTTTTCCTAGTAGAAAACCGTAATTTTATTTAGTTTTCTACGAAGAATTTTTTTTTCTTCTTAGCTTACCCAGTTATCAGATAAGAATTATTTTTTCTTGGAAGAAAGCTGTGATTGTATGTGGTTTTCCATGAAGAAGAATAATCCTTTCTTAGCTAACCCGGTTCTACAACTGGACTTTGCGTTCATCATAAAAAATAGGTTAATTCGAATATCAAACGAACTTACCATGTGAAGTTCGATCACAATTATGTGAACGGCTTCATTCGACGCGATTTACATACACCCTCCCTATTCTACAATTAATAACATCAAGTATTTATTGCTTACCCTTTCCTCAAGCCCAATAATATAAGTTATTAGTGAATTGCAGCAACCCGAGAACACATAGTTCTTTAGTAATTTTCTTGCTCGTTGAGCAAATTCAGTGGCTAAGTAGCTAAATGACGTGACAGTATCTGTCCTGGGTATAACAGTAACGCATCACTTAGTGACCAATAATTGCAACCATCTGGAAATACATAAGTAGTTCTTTTTAGAACGAGTATCTTTCTTGCTCCTCAAGCAAATTTCAGTGGCTTAGAAGCCCAATAACATGATAGTATCAGACCTGGGATCACTTCAGTAATGCACTGGTACAACACAACGACGTTTTCTTCTTCACTATCTTCATGGTGTTTCCTTTTCTTCACCAATGTTCAAAGTATCTCGCAGCGAGTAGAGTAGACGTGCGAAGGCTTGAGCACGGAAACGCTGAATGATTCGAATGTGACAGGTAACCAAACAGGTATGTTAGGGACTACAGAGTAGCGGAATGTATAAATTGGCGGGAATCAGTGTTGCCAATACAAAAAAAAATACTTTAAACCACCGTGCAAGACTGTCGCTTGGAGGCGCAACTACCTATGTAAACCACAAATCGCAAAGAATGAAGCCGTGAAACATAATAAAAAATAAAAATAGTTAATTAAAACTCATTTTATTGCAAAAAAGTTGAACACAAATTAATTAACCTCTTTACTATTAAATAATAAAATAAAACTGTTGTTCCCACGAAAATAAGATAAATCTAAATAATAAAAAATTATAATTATTCGGTCTAAGCTGATATTATGAACGTCAAAGAAGTTAAGCCATCTGTTCGCAATACCTACGCCAAGTCACTTTGTAACATACTGAAGCACCCTGTAGCAGCCTGTATAATGGGAATTTTCCAAAACGCTTTCTTAGTGCTCACCTACACCATGGAAGGAATCTACCCTCCAAAAATGGTGCCTCTACCTTCAAACCCTATACAAATCCCCATACAAACTGGAACATCCTGTAGCACCCTGTATAACGGGAATTTCCTAAAATCCTTTCTTAGTGCTCATCTACATCATGAAAGGTATTTACCCTCTAAAAGCCTATGCCAACAATGAATCAATCAATCAGTCAATCAATTTAGAGTTTTATATGTATAGGTTTTATCATCAGCAAGCAAAAAGATTAAAATCTTATCTACTTACATACATAATATTTCAAACTTTTTGCTTGCTAAACGCCTGAAAGAATAATCTTTCGTATATTTTAATGCGATAGTATGTTGGTTTGTTTGTCTTTCTTTTAAGATGAAACGGGAAACAGATCGCCGTGGTTTCTTGCACTTTAATAAATTGCTATCTGATCTAATGGCTAAGAAGGGATAATTCATGGAAATTTAATATTAAGTAAGTAATTAATTTTTATCTTTTAATTAATGTAATTGGTGTTTTGTATAATACCGTTTTAATTGAAGTAAATAAATAAATAAATAAATTCTTCTTCGTAGAACACCCCGTACAAAGCTGTGATTGAATTCACAGCTTTCTACGAGGAAAAAATAATTCTTATCTGATAACTGGGTAAGCTAATAAGAAAAAAAAATTCTTCGTAGAAAACTCAATAAAATTACGGTTTTCTACTAGGAAAAAACAATCCCGTTTGAAAACCGGGTAAGCTAAGAAGAATTATTTTTCCTTGTAGAAAGCCAGTTATCAAACTTGGTAATGTACGAGGAATAAGGGGCAACCACCGTAGAAATGTTTTAGTGAGCATGACAAAAGCAGTCAAAGTGCTGCTGTCAAATATGTATTGAATTTCAGTGTCTTATACGACCGTGTAACGATGTCGATTCGTACCAGTCATTATGGATGGTTAAAAACTTCATGATGGCTGGAAACTCCATCTAGTTCTTCATACTGGCCATTAATTTTATCGAATCCTATCCTGTTCTTTCAATTCAAATTCAAAATCTTCGTTTCACGTGCCCTGTTCATCATTTTTGATTCAGTTATACTAAAACCAACAAGCCGTACAGAGCTCGCGGAGCATTACCAGTTAATATATCAAAATTATTATACTTACCAGTTCTAATTATCAGTTTGAGTTGTTTAATTATAGTATTAAATAAGTGGAACCCTTGACCCTTGGAAAGGGTTCTTTACAATAAAAAGTCAAGTCCCTATAAACATCTTTTTATTTATAATATCTATCTAACTAAATACTGGGCGGTGACTTCCGTCGTTCCGGCTAGTGTACCACTGGCCGACAAGGACGTCCCGTCACAACCGAAAGAGGCGCGCTCTGGTTTTCATACAAAATAATACGATCACGATACCTAATGGTTACCATAGCGACAGTTTTCGTGCTAGGACTACTATACATTGGAGTGTAAAAAACTTATTGAAAATAAAGTTTTAGAAAAAAACGACCCTTCACACAACTAGCTCCGATGGGACTCGAACCCACGACCTTTCACTGTCCGGGCGACTGTTCTCACCACTGAGCTACGGAGTCGTTAGAGCAGTCTCAAAAAAGGTAAAAGTAAGTACCTAATATAAAACACTGAACGATATTTAGATTTGTGTTTGTATATGTCGTAGGGATATTTCAGAGGTGAGCCTCTGAAATCCACTTTTCTGACATTTCACTAGATTTAGTTTAGTGAAATAACATATCACTGAACTTGTTCAGGAAGAAGACGTCGTAAATAAGAATATTCCACATCTTCCGTGATTTCGTGGTATCCCTAGGGATTCCGCGAAATCTCTGATTTCCTCATATCACTGCGACATATTATATATGTTACAGTCAATTATGGACTGATATTATTTGACAAAATCAGTAGTGTCCGACCGAAGCTTCGGCTTCGGCTTCGGCTTCGGCCACCTTCGGCCAAAAAAACCATCTTCGGCGAAACCTTCGGCTTCGGCCCAAAACCCGGCCGAAGCCGAAGGTTACGCCGAAGGTCCGAGCAACCGTCGGGATTGAACGAACTGTACGAAAGACTGAGAGACAGCGCGACCGACGGACCGGTCGTGTTTGCAGGGGCCGCGGGGAACCTTCAATATTGAAGTTTCGAAATAATCTTTAACATTAATTGTAGCTTGTAGACAATATTGAACAAAATTACTAAGAGCTTATAAACCTTCGGCTTCGGCTTCGGCTTCGGCCGAAGGTTGTGGGATTGCCGATTAATCGGCTTCGGCTTCGGCTTCGGCCAAAAATAGACCTTCGGTCGGACACTAAAAATCAGTCAATAAGGATTTTGACCGACACCCTCAGTCAATAACCTTATTGACTGATTTAAAGACGCGACAGTAAACTCGCGACTGCAGATGAGCAAGTTTGCCTCGGAAGTCCTGTAGAGTACGTGATAGGTTAGAAATTTAATTTCGTGTTTTTTTTTTGTAACGTTATATATGCTTTGTTTTCTCCTGGACCTATCACGTGTTCTACAGGACTTCCGAGGCAAACTCTCACCTCTGAAATGTCAACGCAGCCGTGAGCTTACTGTCGCGAGACGCTTCTTAAAAGCTGTTTTTGACTACGGGCCTCGGTCTAAACCACTTTTGACTGAAAAAATCCAGTCAATAAGTGTGGGCGACAGGCTGATTGGCCATAGTCTATGCTTTGTGGCTTAGCAACGTCGTTGTTCTCTTGTAAAGTTGTGGAGTTTCGCTTTGTTTTCTTATAGTACCTGTGGTTTTTAATTTACAATATTATTGCATTATACCCGTTCAAATCCAGCAATCCTACCTGTCCCTACAGTCCACAATAAGGTTATTGACTAAGGGTGTCGGTCAATAACCTTATTGACTAATTTTACCGGTCAATAAGGTTTTTGACTGGTTAAGGGTTTTGACTGTAACATATACATATTTGTATTTTTTCAGTTTAATCCTAGATTTCGGTATTATTAATCCGCTTTGCCTATTTTAACAGGTGTAGGTACCTACCCATTTATATAGATATCAACATTAATATCAACTATCATAGATTAATAACTCTTCGCTTCGCTTACGCTAGATCGATAGTCTTCATACTAAAGCTTCTTCAAAAGTGAAGCAAAAAATCAGATATAAATGTGTGCGAGCATTACGTGCCAACGTGCGCCGACCAGCCCCGACACGCACACAAACAAAACTTTGATGTTAACAAAACGGGACGTTCGTGTAAAGTCGGGGGCCGACTGAGCCAAATTGGCTCAGTTTGAATTGCTTCATTTTCTTAGGCCTACTCGGTTTCTAGGCGTTATTATTCTAAGTCAACTATAAACATTTTACCGGCTCATTTATCTAATTCTTAAAAGTATTCGAGTAATAATTTTTACTACTTATTGGATAACAAGTTTATGGATGCAAATATTATTAGTTAATACTCGTAAATGATATTAATGCTTAATAAGGATGTTGTTCAACAAGTTTTAT
The DNA here is from genome assembly GCA_949710035.1 of Crambus lathoniellus. Classification (NCBI taxonomy): domain Eukaryota; kingdom Metazoa; phylum Arthropoda; class Insecta; order Lepidoptera; family Crambidae; genus Crambus; species Crambus lathoniellus. The sequence continues at coordinate 38,729,355 of OX453296.1, forward strand.
AGTATTGAAATAAGTGCTTTAAATAAATGTGTCATTGTAACTTATCTTTATTAATAAGTAAATTATAGTGCAACAAAAATTTACGACGCGAAAGCTTATTTCACTCAAAACCAAACACTTGTATTCGTGCTATTACATACCTAAATATGATTATTTTTATTTCTTACTAAAGGGCCACACAAACTAGTCCGCCTGCAGGCATCGGCCTGTCAGTTGGCTGCAATCAGCCAGAAAGTCACAATTTTACAAACAAAAGCTTAATGTCAAGCGGCCTGTTCGATCGAGGGCTCTAGGCGGCCTGCCAGCAGACTGTCTATGAGCCCCTTTTATATTTTATCTACACTCATGTTAAAATATTCGAATTATGAAGTCATGCCTGAACGTATATTGATACACTTTATACCATAGTCAACTTTAAAAAATAAAAGTGTTTAATAATGGTCATTATGACATATATGATGACTGTAATGAGTGTAGACAGTGTGTGTAGAGAGTAGTGTATGAGACTGCACATAACTCGGTATTAAAACACTCGTGGAATACTATTAAAAAACTCGCCAAGGCTCGTTTTTTAAACTCCCACTCGTGTTTTAATACCCCTCATTATGCGACAGTCACATAGACTACTATTATATGCGAAATATGAATGGGCGTTTGTTACTGAATCACGTTCACGTCGAAACGGTTTGACGGATCTGGATGAAATTTGGCACAGAGATAGATTATGGTCTAGAATAGCACATAAGCTACTATTTACCCCGGGAAGTTATCTCATTCCTACGGGAAAATATAGTCTAGCTCACGCGGGCAAAATGCGAGCGGAAAGCAGCAGCTAGTGTTAAATAAGTTAGTGACAGGTTTGCTTTATAAAGTACCTAGGTAGATTAGTTCGCCTGAAAGGTTAATAAATACTATGCGAGCCAAATAAGAATAGTACTGTCAAAACGGCCATATTTGTTTGCATTTCGCTTCCACTTCAGGGTGTAGGATGTGCAAGAAAAGGAACAAAGATCAAGAATGCCGTTTGACAGAACTATTCTTATTTGGCTCGCATAGTACAGATGCAATAAAATTCGCAGCACGATACTAGTAGTGCATGGTATTATCACGTAAAGAAGAAAGAGATTCTCAGTAGTAGTAACTGTAGCAAACGAGCGGGTAGCAAACACGTTGTTTAAAAAAAGCAAGCACTCCAAAAAATTTTGTCTATCACGTGGCGTCGCCCACATTGGACAACGGCTTAGTTTCAAGTAGGTACCTAAGCGTCTGGTTCATGTATTTCTACTAGCTGACTCGACAAACGTTGTTTTGCCATATAAATAAATTAAATATAGTGGTGAACTTCGTATCGCCAACATTTATTTTAAAGATTAAAATAAGTAAATAATCGCTAAAAAGCACACTACACTGCCTACCACAAATGTCACGTAATCCAAAGCGGCTCAAACGTCATTGAGCTGGAGAGTGATATAGGCTGCTTTTTATTACAAAAAATATAAAATAAAAATGGTAATTTTGTATGGAAAATTGTTTAGCCGTCGTACTATACAAAACTATCAGTTCTTCCATGGCGGTTTCCAAAGAGTATTATACCTACCTATGTTACAGTCAAAACTCATAACCTGTCAAAACCACTTATGGCTGCAAAAATCAAGCAAAAGTGGTTTTGACCGATATGCCCTTAGTCAAAAACTGTTCTTACTGAGTTTTGCACTCAAAAGTGGTTGTGAGAACTCCGAGTGAACGAGAGTGCGGCAGCTCCATAGAATAGGTCCGAAACGCACGCACACAAGCTCGTAGTTCACCTATATTCTTCTTCTTCTTCTTCTTCGTCGTTTCGCTCTTGGCAGAGCGGTCGTGGTCACGTTGAGGCGTCCACATCGGTGGTAGAGGCGGACACAGCTTTCCGCACGATCTCCCGCCATCTCTCCCGGTTGGCAGACTGTCTGGCGCAGTCAGACACACGGTTTCCAACTGCGGATTTCACTTGGTCGGTCCAGCGCATCGGTGACCTGCCACGTGATCTGGTTCCCTCCACTTTGCCCTGTACGACCAGCCGCTCTATGGAGTCGTTACCCCGCCTAGAGACATGGCCAAAGTACTGCAGTATGCGCGTCTGTACTACGGCCGATAAACGCTGCATGATGCCAAGCTCCTGGAGTATGGACACGTTGGTGCGGAATTCCGTCCACGATATTCCCAGCATCCTCCTCCAGCACCACATCTCTAGAGCATCTATCTTCCCTTTTTCCAGCTCGCGCACTGTCCACGTCTCTGCCGCGTAAAGAAAAATGGGGAATACAAGTGCTCGCATGAGCCTGACTTTGGTGGCTTTGGTAATGTTACGATTCCTCCACACTTTCCTTAACTTCTCCATCGCAGTTCTGGTTATGGCCATACGTCGTTTTACTTCATCTACGCAGCCGCCGTTGTTTGAGATTAAAGCTCCAAGGTATACGTAGGACTGGACCACGTCGCAGTTCGCAATCTGTGTTACTTCGGGCGAGTTGTCGTTGACGCGGTCTATGATCATGATCTTGGTCTTAGATCGGTTTATCTTCAACCCAAACGTTAGGCTCACGCGCTCCATTTTGAGAAGTAATTCCTCCATAAGGCCAGCGTTACTCGCAAATAAGGTAGTGTCATCTGCATACCGCAAGTTCGCGATTTTGTATCCACCAATCGCAACACCATCCGTCCAGTCCTCGAGAGTGATTCGCATTACAAGCTCGGTGTAGATGTTAAATAATAAGGGTGATATTATGCATCCCTGTCGCACGCCCGCACTTGGATGGAAACTATCTGAGAGGAGGTCATCTGTTCGCACTGAAGCTGTTCCCCCTTCGTAGAGCTCTCTGAGCAGGTGTACGAGGTGTTGTGGTGTGCCCATGTCCAGTAGTGTTTTCCACAACGTTGGCCATTTCACGGAGTCAAACGCCTTGGAGAAATCAACAAAGCATATGTAGGTCGATTTGTTGAACTCTCGAGCCTTCTCAATGAGTTGACGAACGATGAGAATTTGTTCGCGGGTTCCTTTCCCTTTTACAAATCCAGCTTGTTCTGCCGCAATTTCTCTAGACAAATATGCTTTCAGTCGCTCATTTATGATGTGTAGCATTATTTTGCTAGCGTGTGTTATAAGTGCAATAAGTCGAAAGTTGCTACACTTCTTCGTGGAACCCTTTTTATGAAGAGGAGTGAATATTGTGTGAGCCCATTCAGAGGGCCATTTGCCTGTGAGCCATATCTTGTTGCAAATGGTGTGAAAGATATGAACGCCACGGTCTCCCAATGCTCGTATAGTTTCAATTGGGATCTCATCTTTCCCTGTGGCTTTCCCATTCTTCAGATGTTGAATAGCGGCTCTTACTTCCGACTCAAGAATATCCGGCTCAAGTATGTCACTCGCAGGCTCCGTGGGTGTGAAATTTCGCGACTGAGGATCTTGAAACAAGGACTGACAGTAATTCCTCCAAACTTCCGAAATTTTGTCTAGTTCAGTGACTACTTGGCCATTCTGATCTTCGACGGCCCAAGTTTTAGACGGCAGCCATTTTGTGATGAGGCGTATTTTGTGATGCAAGTCTCTTGACTCATATCTGTCAGCATGAGCCTCAATTTCAGTACACATGTTACGCAGGTAGGCATTATGATCTTGTCTGCATTTGAGTTGTATCTGTGCTGAAATTTTATTGAGATCCCTTATATCAGCGCCCGCTGCTTTCATTTTCCGGCGTTTTTCGACGAGCTCGAAGGTTCTTACAGTCATCCAGTGCTGTCTTTTGTGGGTTGTAATTGGTGGCGCGGTTTCCGAGACAGTCGTAGTGATATGTGTTTTAGCTCGATCCCATAGTGCATCGGGTGTTTCGTTAGTGACATCTGCCTCAGACCACCGTGACCAGTTCTTTTCAATACTCGAACGGAATCTCTGAACATCTTTTACCTCCAGCTTCCTCGGCTTTTTAGTGATTCTGGCTGCTGTTAGCTTGAGTTTTATTTTAGAGATCAAAAGTTGATGATCAGACCCGCAATCAGCTCCAGGTAATGTATGGGCATTTGTTACAGATGATCTCCATCGCGACCTAATCATGATGTAATCTATTTGATTGCGGGTTTTTCCATCGGGTGATACCCAAGTGTACAGCCTTCGAGGGTGGTGTTGGAAAAGGCTATTCGCAATCAGAAGGTCGTTTTCTGAAGCGGATTGTATTAAGCGTTCACCTCGTTCATTCCACTTCCCGAGCCCAAATCTTCCTGCGCATTTGCCCAGCTGATGAGCATTTTCTCCGATCTTAGCGTTCAAGTCTCCTAGGACTACCAATAATTCTCTATTGGGTATCTTCGCTATTGTGGATTGCAATTCGGGGTAAAATTTCTCGATTGCCTCGTCACTCGCTTTAGATGTGGGGGCATATACTTGAACTATATTAAGGTTCATCGGTGAAGCTTTTATCTTGATGCTGATAATCCGATCGCTTACTGGTTCGTACCCTATCACGCAGTTTTTCTGATTTATAGGTATTAAAAAGGCCACACCATTGCTGCTGCTGATGTCGTTGCCAGAAAAGTAAATGACGTGGTGATCTGTCATTAAATGTCCGCTACCTTTCCAGTGAGTTTCGCTTAGACCACAGATGCTCACGCCGACTCTAGCGACTTCTCGTTCCAATATGGTAAGTTTTCCAGGTTGGTTTAAGCCGCGCACATTCCATGTTCCTATCATCTGGAGGCGTCGTAGCTTGATGGAATTTCCAGTAGTAGAATTTCCATGGAGGGCCTGGTCTCCTACCCCGCCATGGCCGGTAGCCAACTTCACACCGCGAGCCCCGGACGCAGCGCGGCGCCGGTCGCTAATCGGTTCGCAGGGCGATCGTGTCTCGTTTATTTGTGCTCTCATATGACTTTCTTGGGAATATAGTCGCAGTGGTTTCCCCTTGCCTTCTGCGCCAGACATTTTTGGAGATTATTTAGATCCCAAGGCCGCTGAAGCCGCTTCTGGTCGTTTGACCGGCCAGGTGTATGGTTATACCGCCATTGCTCGGTCGTCAGAGCCTCGTCCGTTATCTAGCAGGGAGCACCACGGCAAACCCATGGGTTGCCGCCACCGGCTATTCAGCGAACCACCAGTGCGTGCAGGTGAGGTTGACACTTGGGATCGGCTAGGTGTTATGTCCGTTCTTCCCCTTACTCCCTTTTTGTTTTTTTTTTAATATTAACACACAGAAAAAAGCACGGCAAAGGACGGTGTGACGAGGAGGTCTGGCTCAGAGCGTTGCGAATGAGTCGTCAAGTCGTCCCACATGCTCACGGCACTTTTAGTACGAGTTGAAAAAAAACAAATTGAATAATATTTATATTCTGCAAATGTATTTTTTTAATGGAATTTTTAAAGTTATAAACGTTTGGTCCAGTTAGTAAGACAAGAAAAGCAGTTTTTAAGAATTAATTTGAAAATAATTTTTATTTTTATCTTTATGAACTGACAACATTACGTAATATAAATAAAATTAGTCTTAATATTTTTAAGGACAACCGTTGATTTATTTTACAAGCAAACGCACAAGTTAAAGTGTTACCCAAAATTAATACTTTAGGTATAAATAGAACAATAGGTATTCAGTTTATTATATTGATACTAGCTGCGCCCCGGGGCTTCGCTCCCGTGGAATTTCGGAATAAAAAATAGTTGACGAACTATTCTCATACCTACCAAAAATACATATAAAATTTCATAAAAATCGGTCAAGCCGTTTCGGAGGAGTATGGTAACTAACACTGTGACACGAGAATTTTATATATAAGATTGAGAAAGTCAAGGATTTCGTAAATTATGACATTTCCGTAGAATTAAGTGTAGAGCTTTTATTTTTTATTTTTATATAGTGCTATTAACATTCTGATTATAATAAAGTGATTTTTGATTTGATAATACAAATAATTATGAGACTATCTGTCATAGAAGTAGGTATTTAGAATATATAGCTTATTTTATTAAGATTTACTAAATAATAAAATTATATATTAAAATAGTTATCTAAATCATAGAAATTAAATGACGAACTATTATCATTTTTCTATTAAGACTGATTCTAAAAGGTTTCGAGGTAGCTTTAGGTACGCTGCGACAAGCTGTTGGAATAGGTACCTAACATGCCACCCCCCATCAGAAAATCAAATAGTATTACAACATTAAAAAAAAAAAAAAAGTATATTTTAAGTGTTCAGAAGACATGAAATCGCAGTGTAACATATTCTTCACTATATTCATAACATATTTTATCTTATGCATTTTAATAATTATATATAGAATAGCTATCGTTATTATACTATATTTATATATCTAAAATATTATATTCAATTCCAGCAACTTTATTGTTCTAAGTTTATTATAGTTTATTATACAAGCAAGTTTATTTACTATTTAAGGTAATATAGCATCGTGAGGCCAGCAGCGCCAAAAAGGCATTTTTTTATGTTTATTATTCATCATCATCATCATGTCAGCCGAACGACGCCCACTATTAATTTATTATTAATTTTAAATAATTGTTTATTACATAAGAGATGACTGTGACATCCGCGGAAGACCAGCGTCTTGGTTAATACCTACCAGGACATATGCTGAGCGGAGACCATTTTGATGCATGCAAATTTGTTCTTTTATAGTGATAAATAGGAGAAAATGCTTATTTTGTTTGTGTATATCAAATAAAGTTTTTTCTTTCTTTCTTTCTTTTTAAAATAGGAATTATGATACAAAGAATTCTAAAAGTATGTCTGTCATAGAGGTAGGAATTATTTGTAGTTTATTTTATTTCATTTACAAAAATTACTAATAAATCATACGTAACTTGTAACTCCTTTAAACTTCAATTTGCTTTTTTATAACTTTACAATTGTTAACTTTTAGGACATTTATCTGTATTTTTATTGATTATTTAAGAAATGTAGGTATTGTAAGCCTTGTCTATTAATGTGATTATCAATTTAATACTGTCATAAAACTTCTTGAGTTTTTGTACTTTTAGTTACAACAGTACTTATAAATCCCAGAAAGTCTCATATTTAGTGATAACATATTTGTTAAACTTTTAAAAAAAATTATATTTATGTTTTTTTAACTACGCGTTCCGTCTGGTACTCCGCCTCTCCAAGTATCTCTGAACACGTCAAATCACATCAAATTCGTTGCGTAATATCGCTTTTATAAGAAGAGGGAAGAAATGATAGTTTTGTATAGTACGATAGTTAAACGATTTTCCACACAAAATTACCATTTTTATTTCTTGAATAAAATTATTTATAATTTTCTGGAATAAAAAGTAGTCTATGTCACTCTCCAGCTCCCAAACTATCCCTTTACCAAATATCACGTCGATCCGTTGCTCCGTTTTGACGTGAAAGACGGACAAACAAAGAAACCAACCAACACACTTTTATTACAACATAATATTAGTATGGATTAATATCTAAAACTCACGTCACGTGTAGTTCACGTGTAGGGAACCTGGTATTTTTCCGAGATAAAATAAAGCCTATGTCACTCTCCAGCTCCCAAACTATTCCCATACCGAAAAACGTCGAACCGTTTCGACGTGAAAGACGGACAAACAAACAAACACACCATCACATTTATAATATTAGTATGAATACCCATACTTATCTGACAGCATTGTCATTTCTACTAGACGGCAACAAGCTCGATTCACTGCTGCTTCCTTTTAATTCCACATAGACTGATCTCGTAAACTAATATACTTTTTTATTAAGCAAAAACAAGTGCTGACATTTCATGTAATGTCACTATTAACGGAGGCTCTAACTAAGCATCAAGCATTATGTAAAGGCGACAACACCTCTTAAGTAACACGCAAACTTCGAACAGTCCTTAACGCGTTGGTTATTACTGCTTTTTTTTTGTAGGTACCACTGTTCAGCTGTTGGCAAGGTGTTGTAAGTACTTAATGTTTATTTAACTTTGTAATAAAGCAGCTTTTACAAGTCTACACTCGTGTTTCAATTAATATAAAGCTAATAAAACTAAAATTCTCCTTTTACGATTAGTTCGTTTTCATAAGTTTTACATACGAGCGGACCCGGTGAATTTCGTATCACTAACATCTAATTAATAATGATAGACGGATAAAAATAAAGCGAAGCCCATCTAAATTCAACACAGAAGTTTTATTTATTTATTTTACAATCTTAGGGAAGCTTACAGCTAGGTAGCATTACAAAAAATATTGAGTAAATAATGAAGGCCAATTATAAGCCTCCACATAAAGGTACAAGAAGACACTGCCTGCCACAAATGTGACTTATTGAAAGTATGTAATTCAAAGCGGCTAAAACGTCAGTGATCATACTCTTTGTAAGCGATCGTGGAAGAAATGTCAGTTTTGTCAATGTCATTTACTACCGATGCGCCCGATAACAGCCTACTAAAATTTCATCACAATTTGATCAATGGTTTCGGAACGCATAGGGGGCAGACATACCTACAATTATTGTGGTTTTTATAAAGCTTTTTTAATGCCAATAGTTTTAGCTAGACAAAACTCACTAATTTTGAAAATAAGAAATAATCTGTAGCTTACTTCCGCAAAAAACACAGCATGCAAGAACTACGTACATAAACGACATCAGCCCCCTGATTCACAAACCGTCGGATACGGTATCGGATTCGAATTCTGTACTTTGTCTTTGTCTATTTTATAGTGAGTGACAGAGACAGTGCATACATTCCGCTGTCGGGAGCGTTTCCGACGGTTCGTGAATCAGGGGGCACGTGTGATGAAGGCTAAGTGCTACCCCTTTGTGAATATAAAAAAACGAGACTGATGAATACAGAAATCTTTGCAATTAGGGAGAAAATCCAATTTCTTTGGATTTTATTTCATAAGTCTCGACTAGCTTCATTGATTGGTACTTTAGAGAATGTAAGAACTAACATAATACAATCAGCTAGATTTTAACTAACCTTAAAAAGCGTGTTATCAACATGCAATAAAATTTTAACCCAACATTCAAATCCTTCAACTTAAACATAAAGGACTATTTTTCGTCTAGAAATCTAAATATCCATACATCCATACTAATATTATAAATGTGAAAATGAGTTTGTTTATTTGTTTGTCCGTCTTTCACGTAAAAAAAAAGAGCAGCGGATCGACGTGATTTTTGGAATGGGGATGATTTAGGAGCTGGATAGTGACTTAGACTATTTTTTATCCCGGTAAAGGTCACAGCACATACATCAACTCAAAAAGGGATCGACACCGTATCAACTTGAGCGGTTCAGTATTCTTTGTATGAAACTGCAAAGCACACTAATCGGAATCGTAACGTAATCGCCTCGCCTCGGGACCCTGGGCCCCAAGTCTGCTAATTTACAAATGGTTCAATTGAATCTTAATTGGATCTCAATAGCGGTTTTTCACATTTTTGGTATTCTGCTACTAACTTAAGACCAATGGTATACGACTGAACTGCCATTGAACTGCCATCGGAATATTTGCTAGTCTGCTCTTCAATCGTATTACAATCGTATTCTACTCTCATTTGACATTTGTTTGACAGTACTCTCAATGGGGTATGTATCATAATAACTACGGTCATTACGACTATGGTCGAAATAACTACGATCGATTCACATATTTTCATAATGACTATTGAACGACTCAACTACCTGTTCATTTCACCTATAGGTGAACAACCGTATACGGTTGATTGAACTACAGTTGATTCAACTTACGGACGATTGGCCTAATGTTCATTTCATCTACTGGTTGTTTCGACTATGAACGACTCGCCTACAACAAGCTTATGAATTGGAAAGTTTTAAATGGATTTGGGCGCGTTGGATTGTTTTTTTGGTTAGGGTGTCGCAAACATAAAATTTTTGACTGTTTTATAGTATGAAGCGGGGACTTGCAAAATTTTCAAGAATGAATTTTATAAAAATGCAAATATCTCGAAAACGGTGCGTCATAGCTGAAATCTAACAAAATTTTCGATCCCCTATGCTGCCCCGGAGATACCTAGGAGGCATCCGATGGACATATAAAAATTTTTATTTTTATTTTTTTTGCTCAAAAAAATTTTGTTATTTCAAAATTTTTATATCTTTTGGGAAAAAAAAAATGGGGAACAGGGGGCGAAGCCCCCCGCCAAGGGGGCTCGGGGGTCGAAGCCCCCTGCCACCCAACAAAATGTAACAGACGTTTTAGGTTAGGTTAGGTTAGAACAGTGACCAAAACGCCGCGCGAGCCGAGCGAGCGAAGCGAGCGTTCCGCGGCAGCGGCCGGCGAAGCGCCAGAATCGACTTTATACACCCCCCCTACCCCCTACTTCAAATTAATAGGAAATGGGAATATGTATATAGTCGTTTCTGGCGCTTTGCCGGCCGCTGCCACGGCACGCTCGCTACGCTCGCTCGGCTCGCGCGGTATATTCATGTAAACCTAACATGCTCGTCGCTTCGCTCCTCGCACCTAACAGCAATACAGTCACGACCAATAATATGTATACAACATAGGACTATATCATATTACAATATTGAATGACTTCTGTGACACTCATCGTTTTCTTTTGGAACGCTACAGTGTGACAACAACAAGTTCTATGTTGTATTATATACATAATATTCTGTCTGTACATGAGTCACTATTTTTAAACTTAATAAACCGTGTAGGTGAGTTGACCGTAGGTGAAATGACCGTAGGTGAAATGACTAGTAGTTCAATCAACCGTAGGTGAAATAACCGTAGGTGAGTTGTTCCTAGGTGAGATGACCAGTAGTGATTTCGTACATTAGTTATTTTAAAAATAGGTGTAACGACCAATAGTTATTTTGAACAGTAGGTCTTTTGACCGTAGTTATTTCGACCATAGTCGAAACGACCGTAGTTATTATGATACATACTCGAAGGTAACTATCCAACTGAGACTCCATTACGATTCAATTACGATTCAATTGCGATTCTATTGAGCTGACGTACAAGTTTTTACAAAATACCCAATTTGTTTTAATCGTAATGGAATCGTAATTGAGTCTCAATTGAATATCAGTAGAATCTTATTTAAATTTAAATTAGCAGACTTGGGGCCCTGCTCACGAACCGCTTTGCGGGTCGCTCAACTTGCTATCCCCGCGCTTACCGCTAGTCGTCCACGCGCTCACGTCTCTCCGTACCCGAGCTTACGGCTCTACGCACAGTGGTCTGAAAATGAAAATGAACATCACATTTTTTTTATAATTTTTTTTTCTCATTTTTTTGACATAATTTTTTTTTCATTTTTTTGTCTTTTTTTAATATTTTTTTTTATCATTTTTTTCTTTCATTCTTTTTTTTATGTAACCACTGTGCGGCGAGCCGTAAGCGCGGCGTCGCCTAGCCGTAGCCGAGCCGACGTACCGACTCTGATCCGGTTTGGTTACGTGCTTGCGTTAGGTTGACGCCTGGTTGACGGCGAGGCGAAAGGCGATACGGTGTCGATACCTTTCCGAGTTTATCTAATGTGCTGTGTCCTTAACAATCACATTCCCGAGGCATGACGAAAAGCTAGTAAGACTATAAAGAGGTAAAGTTTGTTTAAATGGCTGACACGATTTGGATAGTATTATTTCATTACAAAAACTCTACCATTATTTTTGAGTGAGAAAGGCAACTTTTTTTTTATATAGTATGGGCTTGCTCTTGGCTTCATACTGAACCTTAGGGTTGAGAATAGGTACGCGTATGTACGACGCGGAAAACAGTGTGTAGCAGCTATACATAAATGTATAAGATTACTATACATAATAGGAAGTATAGGTATATATTTTGAATTATCTTGAATATTTTTAAAGTTATAGGGCATCAAACTTTCTAATTAGACAAGGTGAGAACGACTATCTTTGTGACGTCATGTCACCAAGTCAGTAGCGTCATAATAGTCTCGCTCTTTAAGAATTCATAATTTACAACAGCTCATAATTCGCTTGTTATAAAACAGATTCAAATTATTTATATTTGGTATTCTTATGCGTTATATATTTTTTTACTTTTTCATTAAATATAGCTACATTTCAACAACAGTGAAATACTCTATTACAAGCTCTTTCTTACTATATTTAAAGCTCAAACCGTAGGTAAAACGACGACTCAAATTAATGGCGAAGTGCAAACATTAACAATGACAGTATCCCAAGGCATCTCTTTTCAGGAATGATAATATGATACTGTGCTGAAGCACAGCACTTTACTTTAAATAATGTGGACCATAGACTCCTTTTAGAGAAAATAGCGTTTAATGGAACACGCGGTAATTTGTGGCATTGGTTCAAATCTTAAATTTCTAATAGAACCCAGAAAGTTGTTATCAACGGCTGCGAATCTAATGCTACCTTAATTAGTTCTGGAGTTCCTCAAGGATCAGTTTTAGGCCCCTTTCTTTTTATTCTATTCATTAATGATATAGACAAATGTTTCAAATTTTGCAAGTTTTTGATGTACGCTGATGATCTTAAGATATACCAAACAATTAGTTCCTACGAAGACCACCTAAAAGTACAACAGGACTTACACATGTTTAGTGCATACTGTGACAATAATAAGCTGGTCCTCAGTTTAAATAAATGTAAATCTATTTCGTTCACAAAGAAAAGGTCGAGAAGTAATTTCACTTATAGCCTATCTGGAAATACATTAGAAAAGGTAAATACTATTAGAGATCTTGGAGTATTACTTGACAGTAAACTAAATTTAGATTTGCATATTGAAAATATAATTAGTAAGTGCCGGACGACGTTCCGTGGGCAGGCCCCCTACAAGGTGGACCGACGATCTGGTCAAGGTCGCGGGAAGCCGCTGGATGCGGGCAGCGCAGGACCGATCGTTGTGGAGATCCTTGGGGGAGGCCTATGCCCAGCAGTAGGCGTCGTTCGGCTGACATGATGATGGTGATGACGGCTTTCAAAATGTACGGTTTTGTTATGCGTTGTGGCAACCAATTTAAAAAAGCTTCTACTTATTTACATCTATATGAGGCATTAGTTCGATCACAACTAGAATGTGCAGTGAATGTTTGGAACCCATACTACAATAAATATGTGATAAATCTCGAGACAGTGCAGAGAAAGTTTTTGAAAAGTATGCATTATAGATGTAGTCGTGCCCGTTTGTCATATGTACAATTATTGGAAAAGTATAAATTATCGGACGTAAAGTCTAGGCGATTTCACCTTGAAGCCATAGTATTATATGATATTTGCCAAAATAGGTACGACTGCATTAATATAGCAAATAAAATAAGTTATTTAGTGCCTTTGAGATCGCAAATGAGATCGTCGCGAAAAAAAAACTGTTTGCTACTCCTAAATGCCGTACGAATGCAGGTAAACGATCTCCAATGTACCGCTTAGTGAATATGTACAACAATATGTTGAATGATATTGACATATTTTCTGAAAAAAGAAATAAGTTTAAAACTATGTTATTAAAAATAAGAATTTAATGATTTTAATATATATTATGCGCAAATATTCATCATAAACAGTTTCCCCATTAGCAGATAAATTTATGTAACATAAAAAAAGTAATGAATCTCAACATTATAGTTATATTATAAGTAATTTGTGGTACGGTGTTGGTTTTGCAATTATGATATAATTTTAGTTATAGTGCTAGCTTATATTTATTGTAAAACTGCTTGTTTGCCCAAATAAACTAAAAAAAAAAGTATAGTGTTCAACGACGTGTGTACAATAACGCAGGTAAAAATGTAAAATAAAGCACCCCGCTCTCAAAATAAGGCAAAGCGCAAGCAAGCAATACTCACAGATTAGTCTATCGAGGCACCCCTGTTTCAGGGATGACACTGTAAACAAAAGTAACATATAAATTAATTTATTACAGGGGAACATCAGCAAAAGCCTTTATATAAAAAAACAATAGAATCTGCCTGTGTCCCCAATTAAATAATAAAAAAAATATTGACATTCACATAACGACATACATAATTACCGAGAGCCTCAACGATAAAACAAACCGGGGAAGGCGCAAAACAAGGGCAAAGCGCAAGCGCTAACACTCACAGTCTCTCGAGGCACCCCTGTTTCAGGAATGACACTGTAAACAAAAGTATCATATAAGTTTATTAATTACACGGCCCCTCCACAAGCCTCCATGAATATTAATTACTGGATACCAAAAAGCTTTAGAACGCTCAAGAAGGGAAAGTTTTACAAAGAGCTTTTATTATTTAAGAAGTATCGTCGATGCGGTGAAACGAATTATGCTCACGAGGGTGCGTCACGCGATTTGATACTTTATTGTTATAGGTTTAAAATTGTTTTTCAGTTTACTTGTGTATCATTTATCATAACTTGATAAGAAAGTGGCGGAAGAAAGTCAATAGAGTAGGTGCTCGAGGGTAGGCTTTACATAGACAAGTTTTGTGACGCGTTGCGAACAATAGTACTTGTGAGGGAAATTCAAATCTAAATGTAAATGATACCTTTTGTTTGGAAATCGATGACTTTTTGTTTATTAAAAATGTTTCTAAATACCTACTATTTTGATTTATTTTCCTAATTTTAGATTTTAATTTAATTTCATTAGCGATAATCATACAAATTTCGATTGAGTAATTGGTAGCAGGGTAGGAATTAGTAGACAGTCAAATAAATGGTTTATAAAAGCCAAAAAGAAAAAAAATATACGTCAAACATCAAGCAAACTTATTTGTTTTATCACAACCTTGTCCTCAACGAAATCCGCAAAAGTAAAATTTGTCGGACACACAAAACACAAAAGTATTACGTTGTGAGATTTCCTTATTTTTCACAGCGCTGAACCGGGTTCTTTTACTTAAATCGTCGCCATAACGAAGTTATAAAAGGTACCAATTAAAACTTTTCGTCCTCTAGGAAACATAATGAAATGGTGGAAGTGCGCAAGTCAGCACGTGTAGGCACTCGGTGCGCAACGGAAGCGTAATATTATAATGTATACAGAGAAAATCATTGGAGAACTCGACACTTCGCTTGGGGCCATTGGTGGAAACAATGAAAAGGCAAAGCTTACAGGGCGAGCGGCATTTGATATCGATGGTTCCGTACATATTTTACTTTACGAAATTTTCAAAGAATCAAACTGTACTTTTTAATCAATTTTCCATGCAATGCATTCAAAAGGAATGTTAACTTTTCGTGCTCTAGAAAACGTATGAAAGTGAGCAGGTACTTGTAGGCACTCGATGGGCAACGCAAGCGTAATATTTGTATATACATAGAAAATTATTTGAGGTCTTGACACTTAGCTCGGGGCCAATGGTGAAAACGATTGAAAAGAAAAGCTCAAAAGGCGAATGGAATTTGTTTGGGATGGTGCTGTTCATATTTTATACGAAAGTAGCATTTTTACGTTTGTTGATATCGACTCCTTACACACACACTTTTCAACGGTGCAATGTAATTCCATGCAAAAAATATGTCCATCAGTGCTGTAAAGCATACAGATATAGACGGGTACGGATTGGTTTATTACTTTTTCACACTTATGCCCTGAAATGTTAATATTATATTTGAGAAAAGAATGCAGTACATGGCACTTTTCCGAGGTAAACATTCTAAATTTGAAAATCACTGCAGTAATGAATTTCAGTACTTACTTACTGCACTAAAATCAGTGCAGTAAATGGTACTACCAACTTTTTTTCTTTATTTTTTCTTTCGTTATTCCTCTGTATAAAAACAGAAAAAGCAAAGAGACATTTGCACCATACAGCCACATTATTATTATTATTATACTTATAGGTAATTATTATATCATAATTAATTAACTTTTTTTTAAAATACGGTGCGCACAGAGTATATTACTTCGTATTGTACCACAAACGCTATGTACCCTTAGCACAAACATCAATCGAAAAACAAAATGAGATTTATCATAGACAAAATATCCTTTATGAGTAATTTTGTATGGGAAATATGTACAGCGCCATCTACCGCCCAGAAGCGGGTATTGAAGTTGCGCATTTTAGTAGCAAGTAGTAAGTATCAATAGGCTGTATGACCGTTCCACATGGCCTCACAAGCCAATATAAAAAAAAAAACGGCGGGAATGATTTTCAGCGGTTGATTTGATATCAATATAGTTTATATTGTGTAATAAATTATCAAAATGAGTTCTGCCAATGAAACATATACAGACATTGTATGTACCTACTCCACCAAATTTGAGATCAGAAGCAAAATTAATAACAGATAAGTTACTGCCAGCAAAATCAAAAGAAAGATATATGAAAACCTAAGATCTGATTTGGAAAAGTGAAAAAAAGACGCATACGTTTTCGGAATCTGTGTTGTTGGCGTATTTTAATGATACATCATTAAAATAATATTATTATGGGCGATTTATACATAAGTGTGCCCGGGAAAACAATAACATTTACATTTAATAATTGCCCGAACGAACATGTGTGATATAAATTTTAATAAATATTATTTATTTAAATATTTACTTTTTTGCATTCACAATGCAATTTTTATTATAGAAAAATGGAAAATGAAGTATTTTGAAAAAATCGACCCGTCTCACAACTAGTCCGATGGGACTCGAACCCACGACCTTTCGCTTTCCGGGCGTTTCCAAATATTATTTAGTTAAACAGTTTTTTATTTCCTCGCATTTCTTGAGAAAAGCACTATACAAGCCTTGTATAGTAAGCAAATTAACTTACCTGTCCTCGGCTGTAATGTACTATTTCAACACACTTGCTCATAAAGTGAGCCTTATTACATCGATCTTAGGGCCATAAACCGAACACACGGGTGCATAATAGTATTACAGTACTAGTTGCGTAATAGAATTATCCCTACAAAGTTAAGTAAGTACCTAACTGCAAGTTATATGCGAGTCAACAGAGCATTTTCGATAAGTTTGAGAAAGAAAGCGTAATATTACAATGAGTACTGAGAAAATCATTGGTGAACTTTACTCAGGTCGGGGCCACTGATGGAAACAATTATTATTAAAAACAGCGAAGCTTAATAGCCTATTAAAGCGATGATTCCCGACTGAAATAGGCACGCTAACGCTTGCTCGACCGCGCGCGATAAACTTCACGCGAGTAAACAGAGACTTTTCAATTTATCCGGGTATCCCTACAAAGTTAAGTTAGTACCTAACTGCAAGTTATATGCGAGTCAACAGAGCATTTTCGATTTCACCGGGTAATAGATACAGTTCTTTTTTTGTAACAACAAAGAGGTTTTAAATGGCTGAAAATCCATTTACGTTTTGAGAATAAATAAATGTGTCCCTAATTAAGACAAAAAACATAATTAAGTATATTATTATCAAATTATTTTTAATTCACAATAGTTTGTTATAAAACATTTGCATTTTATCACTATTATTATAATTATTTTGAAGTAGGCTGTATGGCTGTATGTAATCAATCACCTTACATTTGGCGCGTGCAAAAAAAAACTTGCGCGCTTTTTCCCTTGGCTAATATTAGGTTAGGTTATTGTATGCAATAAATATTTGTTTTTCCTCGCAAATGTGTTGAAAAAGTGCGTATGGAACTTGTGAGCAACTTACTCACTAGACACTCGGCTGATTTACGCCCTCGCCTGCGGCTCGGGCTGCAGCCCACAGCCTCGTGTATAATGAGCAACCTAGCTCACTTGTATCATAATATACTATTACGTGTTATGCACTGAAAAAGTAATAGTTTGAGAAAGAAAGCGTAATATTACAATGAGTACTGAGAAAATCATTGGTGAACTTTACTCAGGTCGGGGCCACTGATGGAAACAATTATTAATAAAAACAGCGAAGCTTAATAGCCTATTAAGGCGATGATTCCCGACTGGAATAGGCACGCTATAGCTTGCTCGACCGCGCGCGATAAACTTCACGTGGACGCAGCAGCAGCCGGCAGTGAACTGTAAACTCGCGAGCGCCCCGCGAATCGAAAATCACTTAAAATTCAACTAAAAATTAAATAATAAAAACATTTTACTTATGACGGCCGGAATCCCTTGGTTTTTCAAAGACAATTATTTTCGTATATTTTTCATTAACTAAAACCAAGTTTACTGCAAGTAATAGGATATTTTGATTACGATTAGACGGATGTTTGGGATTTTATTTGACACAGTAAAGTATCACCAATCGAAATAAACGGCCGGAAGCACTAGATACATAACTGTAAAATAACATCTATTTTTTTTAAATTTTAAGTACTTGTGATTTGCGAGTAATCCATAAATTAAAATACTCTATTTTGGGGAATCCCATCCTTAATAGGCGAGAGTCATTGGATAGCGATGGTATACTTTCATAATTATATTGTACGAAAAATGATTACCTCCAATACATAGTTTCATAATTTTCTTTTAATAAATAAAAACATATTAAACTTACTACTACTACTATTCTAAAGTAATTTGCTTTGAATTATGATATATTTATTTTTGTAATTACTTTCGGTCAAATGAAACATTTGGGAAATTTTATTATAGGTAGGTACCTACTTCTGGCAAATATGTTTTCGGACTGGACTGGGGAACACACGGGCACACTGAAAATAAAATTAATTTACTGATTATACCTAGGTTATTTTTAAGTTAGCGGCGTAGCCCTCTTGGACTACACTGCGTTTTCCCGTAGTACCATTTATCGGGGATAAAAAGTCCAGCTCCCGAACTATACCCATACCAAAATTACATCGCAGTCGATCAGTTGCTTCGTTTTGACGTGCAAGACGGACAAACAATCAAAGACACTTTCACATTTATAATATTAGTATGGATTCGATATCGGAACGAGCGGAACCCTAAAAATTTCAAGAGTCACTTCAAATGTTCCTGCGGCCATATTGGTATAGCTTTTGTTTGCGAGGACCTCACCTAAGGCAAGTTTGCTTGTTCGTGTTTTTCTATGTTGTTTATTCTGTACATGTATAAAATTGCGAATAAATCACTTAAACTCAAAACTTTTTGATAGGTTAGTTTTAACTCCAACCACTGATTTAATAGAACATAATCGAAATTACAATCATTTTGTTTAAGGTAAATTTTATAGAGTGCATCAATATATAGAACGCAGAAACTACATTAACTACATAAGCAAAATACCGTTTCAAAATCACACCGGCTGGCATTAAGCGAGTGCCTACTTGTTATACTATAAAGCAGCAACACACGCTTCGGCCGTCGAGTTATTATTTAAAGTAATTATTTAATTAACACCGTGTCACGAAGACTTACCCTCTTAAGCGAGTTTCAGACTACAAGGAATTAAGTACGGGACTAATGTTAACACGGGCATACGCGCCGGTTAGCTCCCGGGCGCCCCGCCGCGGTATTTATGACCCGTACCCAACTTTTGACACACACACAAACTATGACTGCTAACAATGTTACTTGCAACCCTCGCTTTTGACGTCATTACGCGTTTATGTATTTGTTTTCATATTTTCAGACACCCTTTATATACAGCTTAATCGCTGTGAGAAATAACAGCAAACACTTTTTTTTGCTTTTTCCATCTGTCACCTTATGACGTTTTTAGCACCGGCAGATGCTACATCAGCGTTCAGTGTGAAGCCTACTTAATGTTTATATTCGACACTCGGATATCTAGCCGCTCACTTAACAGTAGAATAATGTTCATTATACGTGAAATAATACATCGTAATAGTGGATGATTTAAACAAATAGACAAAAAGATTCATACTATGCTTTTTATTTGCTCATTAACAGTAAATGTAACATAAACTTAAAATAATAAACGGTGAAAAGAAATTCATCGCATTTATTCGAAATTCGTGGAGACGGCCGACGTCAAAGCGTCGGGTAGTAAAACGGTGGGCCTTTAAATTCATAACTTTTAATTAAGTGGAATGCTAACACAATTACAGGGTTTATAGTCGTATCAAATTTTCCGAAACGGACCGTTCGCCGTCGTAAAATGTGAGAATGATTACAAATTTTAAAACAAAGCATTGTAACGTGGAATTTAGTGTTCGGAACAGCTGGCGTGGCGCTTTAAGGAAGCTTTAGGGCGGTATGGGAGCGGAATGGCTGGTGCCAAGTGGCTCAGTTTTGCTTGAGCCGTGTTAATTTGTACTACAGAAGGAACAAATGTTTGGGGCCGCTCCGCCGTGCTCGGCGAATTACGCGTCATTGCCAAGTGTTGCTTTGATTACTGTATTTAATTGGAGAAGCTACGTAATTACTATTTGTCAATTAAATTCTTGCTTATTGTTTCTCTTCTTGTTAAGGATCGCTTTAGCAAAGAAAATTTTGGTTTTTCTCTTTTCATTTAATACTGAATAGGGTATTTCATTGTTGTTGAAATGTCTATATTTAATGATGAAGTAAAAAAAATATAACATTTAAGAATATCAAATGGGAACAAATAATTTAAATCTGTTTTTATAACAAGCGAATTTATAAGCTGTTTAATTTGGATTAAGTATAGGTAGCTGTCTCTTTCTGAAACGATTTTTTTATGGCGAGACTATCACGCTACTGACTTGGTGACGTCACAAAGATAGTCGTTCTCTCCTTGTCCAATTAGAAAGTTTGATGTCCTATATCTATGAAAATATTCAAGATAATTCAAAATAAAAAATTGTTTCGTGTAACTAATATTTTTTTTTACCTACTCTATATTTTTTTTTGTATGTTTCCCTTTTTTATTACCTATCTGTCGCTTTTTTCAAGAATTTGCTATTATGATTTAAAATGTTCTGAATAGCAGTTTAGCCATTTTTTTATTAGACACCATCCATCGCCTACCTGCATTGTTCCTATCCCAAACTAAGTAGCTTTAGCAGCTGTGTTACAAGATAATAGGAAACAATGACGGGTATTTAACTACACACAACTAGACACGGGGAAACTTTGGAAAATTCGTTTTCAACATTTACCCGGCCGAGAATCGAACCCGGAACCTCAAGAGTTCGCGGCACCTTGGAAACCAGTACATACCAACACCACTCAACCTCACAGGGAAGTCAGTACTCTACTCTACACCTAGCTTAGCCTATAAATTTATTAGTATTGTATTATTAGTATTGGTAGTTAGGTACTAAACAACGTCTGATTTTGCAACTACTAGTTGTTCTAAAGTAGGTAATCAATAAAATGCAACAAAGAATGATTACAAAGTTAACACAAAATAATTGCCTTAAAAATTAAAATATAATTTGGCAAGCCGTCGCGGATTCGGTGGCTGACGCGAACAATGTAAGGTAAGTAACTAGCATTTATTCTACAATTATCAATAAAATTAAAAAAATTATAGCTATGTAAACACAAAACAAATAACGTAAAAGATGAAAATACAATGTGGCAAGCCGTAGCAGATTCGTTGGCTGACAATGCAACGCTCAAAGCGTCGCGTCTCCATTTGAATCTCGGAAACGACAGCCTCCGAATTTCCGACATTAATCCGACGATCTTTACGTAGCTCAATCAAATAAGTTCTTGCTTCATAACTTAAGCATTCCCATTTACATCCGAACTAGATTTACGCCGGAGCGGCCAAAAATTTTAATAACAAAATAACTTGGCAACTTCTCGTCAAATATAATGGCAAAGTTGGAAGTAATAAGACAAAATTTTATGCATAACAAGGGGAGAATAAGAGGGGGTGAGGTCGGGAGGGTTAGCACTTGTCGGCTTGCCTAGACAGAAATGAAATGTCAGCCTTTATGAAGACGAACAACTTTGCCTTAACAAATATAAATCTCTTCGCCATCCACTGAAGATTTTTTTAATGCTGCGTAATGCTAATTTATCGTTTATAACTGTTGGGCGTTAACTCGCTTGTTGGATGACGCCTACTGCATTGTATCTAATCTCCAAAATTAATTATGAATTACTTGATAAGAGAGGCCTCATTATTTTGAAGTGTATAATTTAAATATGATTTCAGGTTTTATGAACCGTACTTTAAAGAGATACTGTGATAAAGATGTGTACATATTTGTATGCGTTGCATTGTTATGAAAACAAAATAAAAAAAAATGGTAAGAACTTTGGAATTATTTGGCCTTCTTTTGTACAAGTAGGTAGCTTAAAAGTCTTAAGATTGGCTTGAAAATTATTTCGTAATGGCTGGCACTAAGTACTGTAGCCCAAGCTCGAAAAACTGTCGTTACGGGAACCATATAGTAAACTAGATACTTACCATCTGTCAAAAGCTGTCAAGGTGCTGCTGTCAAATACCTATTAAATTTAAGTTCCTTACAAATATAATACGATCATACAGCGAAAGAAGACCTCCTTGGCCGAGTGGTGTACGCACCAGTTTTCAAAGTGCTGCTATCTCTAGAGGTCCCGGGTTCGATCCCCGGTCGGGTAAATATTAAAAACGACCTTTTCAATATTTTCTCGGGTCTGGGTGTATGTGGTAATACCCGTCGTTGTTTCCATAATACTAGTGCTTAAGCTACCTATAGGTACTTTGGTATTGGAACAATGTGATGGTGGCCAATATTTTTTTTATTATTACTATAACGATATTTTTTCGTGCTAGTGGTACTGAAGTACAGTACCTACACGGAGTTTAATCGTTGAATATTATTTTCAACAACGTTTGACCATATCATGAAATACGACTATTTCATGAAATGACCAGCCATATCATGAAGTTATCAATTTAATATGAGGACATTAATGTAAGCTTCCATGACATCAAACTTTTTATTTCTGAATTTGTATTCTGGCCTACCTATTCTACTTATTTCTTTGAACACCATATTATCGAAAGAGAGTTTGCCCTAATATAGGGAAGAAATTTTATGAAATTTCGTGCTTTTTTTCACACCACTGAAATAGATGTTGTTTAAACAGAAAGAAAAAAAGTATTCATAATAATATTATTCATATATTTCAGCTATATTTATGGCACACATAAACTAATCTCTTGCGGTGCCTCTACCGAAAATAAATATATTATATTTTATATCGAGGGACTAACTAAACGAAGCCATTATATACCAAAGGTGGTTTGACTCTTGAGCGTGCGAGGGAGTCAATGAAACCGAGAGTATAATAGGTCTTTACATATGAAATTGCTGTTTTTTTCTTTTGTACATATAACTTAACGACTTTTATAATATTAGAAATATATAACTTCTTTAATATTGCGTTACATTAAGACCGTATCGAGCAACTTTTGATAATTTAATAACCACGATATTTGATTATTTACATAGAAAAAACTTATTCCGAAAGTTACGACTATTTTTGTTTCCAGAATTTCGTACTTTATTAGTTGTAACTTAGTGAAAAAAAATTTTTTTTCTCGTAACGAATGTGTCATTTAGTAGTTAAAATATCCATAAATACGTGTGTAAAATTTTGTAAATTTACATAATATTAGTCGTTAAATAATAACAAAAACGTTAGTATGGAAAAAAAAAATTACAGAAATCTCCATACAAAACGGCAATTTCATAGGTAAAGACCTATTATTAAGTTGGCGTTTAGTCTCGAGGTGCAAACTGTACTTTTCACTTGAGTGCGAGAAATTTAGTTTAAAATAAACTAAATTTCTCGCAAATTTAGTACAAATATATTTAATAATACTACTTAGTGCCTGTTTCACAATGTCTGATTAGGAGATACTTTTCAGTTTAATTGACAGTTTTGCATGGACTATCTGTCAAGTAACAGCTATAGAAAAATGGAAAATGAAGTATTTAGAAAAAATGGACCCGTCTCACAACCAGCTCCGATGGGACTGGAACCCACGACCTTTCGCTTTCCGGGCGATTGCTCTAAAAATGCAAAAAACTAAAAATTAAAATAACAAGTAACAGCTAATCAGAACTTACTTTAGACATTGTGAAACATGCCCTAAATAAAATAAAAATATCAAAAATTAAATGTACAATTCGACTTGTTTGTATTGTGAATAATTGTCGTCCCAGGAATATTTACACGCGTACTTGTTGTATTTGTAGACTGTATTTGAAAACTTTGGGTTGACAGCTCTGTATAAGTGGGACTTTCTGGCAAAATTTCGACGTTTCTTTCCATCATATTTTCATTATCCGACTGCTGATATTCATTCGACATATCGCGGGATGTAGACGGTTAGGGCTCATTTTGTGGACTTATTTTTATCCCAGATAGTTTTTTAGTAATATTGTACTTGTTTTGAATAGACTCCTCTATGTAGCGTTCAGCTACTTGGTCTAATTTCCAACCACCATGTCTCTTAATCGGTGGTGAGGTTTGCACCTGAATCTAGGGTAAGGCCAATATAGGCCAATATAGGCCAGGCCAATATAAGGTCGCCGATATTCTTCGGAAGCAATGTCCTGTGTAGAGTTCCTGGATTTGGCAGATTCAGATAAGTCGCAATTTCTCTAAGCATGCCACCGATTTTGTTTTTACCTATGACCTGTTTGGTGCATTTTCCATTTTGGTAGTTTATAAAAAAACGATTGGTTGTTACGCCACTGGACCTCAAGTACTCTCTATTTATTACGAATTTTCTCTCTTTTTTTGTCTTAGTTCAAGGCAAATTTATAGCCTGTAAAGTGGTGTCACTTTCGACATCGGGCAGTTCTATTCCTCTGCATGCACCACTTATACCGAAAATCAAGGCAACCTGAAAGTAAACAAATTAAATGTGACAATCAATATTTTATATAGAATAAAAAGCTTGGTTATAACCAGTTGAATTTGCTTTTTTATTTAAATTTCTGTGAAAGTGATAGAAACACCCCTTGATTTCAATGTCAGGAAAAATCTCTTAGAACGCGTTTCTTGATGCAATCTCGTAATCTAAAGTAATCTTTTCTGGTTGCCATGCTGGTATTAGCGCCTTTATCAAAGAGAATAAGTTTAGATACGTATCTTTCTTTTTGTTTAAAAGTAAAGCGTACACTAGTGGCACGATGTCTGATGTTTCTTTGTCCCTTCCCATATCACCAAATATTACATAGAGTTGCATAAAAGGTTTAGAGCAACTTTTGAACGTTCCATCAGCAAAGTAACATTAATTTCTGTCATGCGTTGCTGAGCCTCTTCAGCAGCAAATACTAGTATCCTATTATTTTGCATTTTTTGGCACTTGGACTTCTTCGTGAAGTCCACAAACACCTTTTGTATGTGTAATGTACTATTACGCTGATTGTACAAATCAGTCTTTATATTATCAAATTTTGGAATAGGCTCGACCAGATAGATGCCTTGGTCTGACAATCGCGTAACAGTACTATTAAACTGCTTTGGTATCGTAACACAATTTTCAATTACGTTTTTTCGTAAAACATCAAATTCTTTCAAAATTATATTTTTATTTTCGTTTGGATAGCAGTCTACTTTGTGCACTGTAAACTAACATGCTACACCTTCAGCATTCAGCGTTACTGTACCGCTGCATTTTTTAGATGTACATGTCCAAAACTGACACCTATTTTTGTATGTTTTGCCTCGATGGTAACTATGGCCATCGTATTGTAAAATCGTGCCCCCCCGTTTTGATGATACTAAACTGATACTCGGTGTCGCGGTCGTCTCGTACAAAGTTTTAAAAACCAAAAATTTTAGTTTATCAGTCACTATTAGATAAGCATTTGAAAGTTGAAATATGACAATTTAAAATTTGTTAAAAACAAGAGAAAGACCTAAATCTCTGCGCGCTCTAAAGCACCTACCTTTGTATGAAATACCGAAATGTAAAAATGATTATGGGAAAAGGGTATGCATGTGTAACCTTCCTCAGATTCTGAATGGATTGCCAAAGAACATTATATTACATTATATTATATTACTGGAAGATGATTTGTGTCGGCATCTAGGCAGGTGGAAGAGTCTAGATAGAACCTTAACGATAAAGAAGTCTCTCACGTCGTCGGTAGTCTGTTTGGGTCTGAAGGCTTTTGCTGTAGCGATTGTCGTGGTAAGTTTGTTCTTATCTAAGCTTTTCTTTAACACCTCTAGTGGTATTCAATCTGTAGGCCAAATCCTTGTGCTTTGCATTGCAATCTCCCCAGCTATAAAGCGCGGGCCCAAGGTATTGAAGAACTCGTCATATTCTATTATGTTTTGGAGGACTGTATATGGCTGCTGAGACATTGAATGCTCCATTTCGGTCTTCAATTGCAATAGTTGTTGCTTGGATAATTATATGGTCTTTTTTTAAACTGCGGTAGTTCTTAATACTTGATATTGGATTTGACTATAATATCCGCTCCAGCATGGGCAGTACCGCCTGGGTGATTCGTTGCGTAGATATTGTAGTTTTGTATTCTTATCTACTGCTTTTGGTAAAATGGGTTTCAGAGACAAGCAGTATCTCTATGTACTATATTGTATGATTTTAGTAAGATTTCAACTTGCTCCTTATTAGGAAACAGACAATCTAGGTTCCAGGCTACAATCTTAAGGAAAGTCATCGCGACTCCCTTGATATTAGGGTTGTTAAGATACTAATTAATGTACCTACTCATTTGTTGAAATTATCTAATTTCTCTGCTTGTTTCAATTACATCTGTTCCATTGTGTTGTTTGATGATGGGATCTCTGCTTCTATGCTGTTTAAGTTGTTTTTAATACATCGAAATATTTTGCCTTTGTATTGGGATATGTGTTCGATCTATCCGTTTCCAAATTAGCATGTGACGGAGTTGGCTGTTGAACGACTCATTTTTTTTGGTATTTTTATCTTTAGTGATAAAACGAGATCTTTTATTAAATTTGCTATCATATATTTTTCTATACACTTCACAGCCTTTGTAATTTGCTGGATGTACCGAGACATAGAGCACATGTTGCTGGAGCGATCGGACTTAGGACAATCAGAGGTTCTGTGACCATATTGTTGACACCTTTGGCACTGGACTACCACTTTCCGTTTTCGTGGGTCTTCTTATAGAGACCGATTGGTGGTGTATATGTCACCGGAAAATAACAAAAACCGCAAATTTATAAATTTCCTAGGCAATTTATAAATTTGCGGAAGTCCTGTAAAACACGTGATAAGTTAGAAACTTAAGGCAATCTCGAAGCGCAGCGATGCGATAGCCTAAATTTGCGCCCGCCCGCCTGCAAAAAAATGCACATGCACACCACGAAAATACCAGTACACAATACCTGCATTTAGCAAGACAGCAATACACCTTGCACCTTCACCGATTAGACTACTCTACACGTGTTTCGCCCCAACCCAGGGCATCCTCAGGAGATTGTTCGTGCTAAAACCAACACCATTTTTTGCAGGCGGGCGGGCGGTGCATCTTGCATATTGTGTTTTTTGCGGAAGTAAGCTACATATATTTAGTTTTTCACAATGGTTAGGGACTTCCGCCAAGTGACGCCTGATTCAATCAAATATGTTTAATTACAATTCTAATGACAAGTCGTCTATCCTTGCTATTGAATGTATGTGCAATCAATTCTTTTTATCTAACAATGTCTATTATATGTATCAACCGTTGCGCAAATAATTCTAAGCCGATTTTTGTTCATGATTTAATAGGTGAAATCCGATTTATCTGCAACACTTTCAAGAAGTTCCGTGAGTTTGTTCACGTCTTCAATGCCATGTAGAAATATTGGAATTGGAATCGTATCTTTCGTATAACTTCGGAAATAAATTAGCTACAAACTTAAAATTTTGGAGTTCTGGTGTGTGCATGCAGCATTTTAGCGTTCTAATCTAAACCGATTCAGTGTTTGCTTCGCGCTTGACTCGGCGGGGCACTACCGTGCCCCCAGATATATATAAATATAAGCATAAAGTAATAAAAATGTCCCTTATCGGTATAATTTGAAAATACGGGTTCCACGGATGTTGCTTACATAATCTCGTCTGTCAATGTGTTTCGGCAGAAAAAGCCTTGGCAGACTTATATAATCCTGAAATGAGGGTTCATACCTACCAACTGGAATTGGATTCATGCTGGTATCAGATAGGTATATTAAGGGGTCCAGATGGTCACCTTTGAGAGCGTCTGCCAAGCACTTCCGGCAAAAAAAACACTATCTACAGTAAATTTCTAACTGATGCCGTAACTATTATATCGGTATCAGATGGGTAAAAAACGCCCATTTTTTCGCACCGAAAATGTCGGTTTTTTCCTTATATTCGGCAAGTTCCGCCGTGGCAGACTATCACATTCGGACTTAGCATAACTTTTATGGGAAACCATTGTGCATTTCATCGCGGTATCAAGTCGGTACGAAATTTTGCGGTCGGCTCTCCTACTATATCATTATAAATACAAACTGTATTCAACATAGAAACTTACTAAAAACTATTCATAACATTTCTTCAGAACTGGCGCACCTCAATTTACCTACGACAAACAAATACCTGCAAACTGAAAAGAATTTTTTTTTATATCGTTAACCCCCTTCCTTTTAGGTCGATGCCAGCCAGGAGCATGCATCAATAAGCTTTTATGTATAAAAACTCATTAGCCTGCATGAGGAAAAAGGCATGCATACTTTTTGAAGTCGGTTTAATTTTATCTTAAATTTTAATGTAGATTGTACCTTAAAAAACTCATATCCCAAAGACTACCGAACCGATTTTGATGAAACTTAGACTGTTAGAATACACCTGATTTAAGGCGGGCATTCCCCAAAATAGGGTATTTTAAATTATGGATTACTCGCAAATCACAAGTACTTAAAACTTGAAAAAAATATATGTTATTTTACAGTTATTTATCTAGTGCTTCCGGCCGTATTTTTTCGATTGGTGATATTTTACTGTGTCAAATAAAATCCCAAATATCCGTCTAATCGTAATCCAAATATCGTATTACTTGCAGTATACTTGGTTTTAGTTAATGAAAAATATACGAAAATAATTGTCTTTGAATAGCCGAGGGATTCCGGCCGTCATAAGTGTAAAATATTTATTATTCAATTTTTAATTGAATTTTAAGTGATTTTCGATTCGCGGGGCGCTCGCGAGTTCACAGTTCACTGCCGGCTGCCGCTGCGTACGCGTGAAGTGTATCGCGCGCGGCCGAGCAAGCGTTAGCGTGCCTATTTCGGTCGGGATTCATCACCTTAAGCCAAAAAGAATCATCTCGATATGTCACCAGTCATTCATTTACTCCTTTTTTCTCCATAATAATTCGCACACAATCTACCCGCTTTTTTGCGGTGATCTATCTCTTCGTCCATCAACATTCATGACCATCATCGTTCTAGTAACAATTAAGTATTTGTTTATTTGTTTCTTTTTGTAATATGTTTTGTAAGTACTACCTTGTGTGTTCTTATAAATGGTTTTTCTTTCTTTCTTTCTTTCAATTAGACTAATCGAGTCCTGTAAACACAGATAACATTTGGATTTAATATTCTTTGAACCACACCGAAAAACCAGAACCACAACTTTCCTACTTTTCCTAACATCCTCGGTTTTCTTCTGAACAATGGCACCACAATTTACATACGACAGGAAAATATATTAAAACGCTGTCAACTCGTTCCAAGACAGTTGCGAGCCGTCATTGCCACCGGGCGTTCGGTGATTAGGGGGGAAGGGGGAGACAAGGAAAAAGGGCTGCCCGAAAATAATTACTTTATGTACCCCTGTGAATAATTACCCCGGTCGCCTGGCCAAAGATCAATTAGTCGGAAACCTCGAATTAAGAGGCCTGCTTAATGATCCGGTAAATTTTTATTTCGGTCAGAAGCCCTAGTTTAGTTTCAACCTTCAGCCATTGTCATTGCACCCATGCTAATATAATAAAAGAAATATTAAATTGAACCGCAAAATAATACTTGGTTATCTATCACCAAAAATACTGAAATGGACACAAAATGCAGTTTAGCGTGTAAGTATTTCAGTATTTTTAAGTGCGCTTTCATTCAGTATTTTTGTAGGTTAGGTTAGATTTGTGATCAACTAAATAAGTACATACAACCCATATCTATGCGGAAATAAAGTGTGTATGTAAGTCTGTTACCTTTTCATACCTAAACTTCTAAATTGATTTTTATGTATCGATCGATTTCACGCCCAAACTTCTAAATCGATTATTTTGGCATGGCGATAGACTCCATGCCAATGACTTTGAACCTTGGCGAGGTCTACCTTGGGGAAGGACTGGGCTACATTATTACCCAAAAATTTGAAGTTTCCAAAGGCGAGACATAACCGAATTACTAACGGATAAAGTCGCCGGCAGACACTGGTAGGTCATTCATATTGATCTCGCGCGAACGAAAAGATGACAGCTGCGTAAGAGCAGAATGTATTGTGATTTTTTATGAAATCACAGCGGGAAGAGAAAATTGATGTCAAATGTCGTGACTAAATACTTTTTACGTTTTATGGATGTAGATTTTTTCGCTTCTTTTTTTGTAATGGGTAACAGAACTGTTGTGTTGACTTTGTACTTGTTCTTAGGGCTGATGTTTCAATGCCTAGACATAAATTAACCGTTTGATGTCGAATTATCCAGTTTTTTTCTTGTTTAGTGGTAGCAATTTAATTCTGTTTTTTATAAATTATACTGTTAGGTTTTCTCGGGAAATCCTAAAAACACGGGCCCTATAACGTCAAAGGTACCTATTATAAAATGATGAAAATAATATTTAATGTTTTAAAGGACATGTGTTATTTAAACCAAGCATACTATTTACTTACTTCATAATGTTGTTTCTAACAGATTGAAATTTCACTGCCTTGTCGATTTAATGTTCTCATTTATCTCAGAGTTTTTGCGTAAGTGTAAAAAATGATTGTATATTAAAGTTATGAGGACGTTACAAGGAAAGGACCGGTTTGTCATAGATTCTCTCACACGTCGTAAAACATTTTTTTCCACTTCCTACTTAAACCGATGTAACTTAAACATATGGTGAACTAAATTATGTTACCTTCGTCTAAACGACAGCGAAATAAAAATGTCCAAACATTTGTATACATTAAATAAATTTATCATCCCGTTTCATTTATAGGAGCGTTGCAGTGAAAAGGAAGCTGCCGCGCGCACATGGGGAGCCGTCAAATCCCAAACGTATTATTTTTTCAATATCATCTCGCACTTTTGCTAATACAAGATAACGAAATCCGCGACAATCGGATGAATGTTTGCGCCGCGTGAAATCAGGACTTTTGTGAGGAAAAAAACTGTCAGAATGTTGGAGTGGTGTCCGCGTGGGACGAGCCAACAGGCATACACGTGTATGTGGGCAGACGAGGGTCCTGCCATGACGATACCTGTCAAAATATGACGAGCTCCATTCAACTACAGATGCGCGTATTGTCATCGCGCTAATCTAATTTGGAGTTGTGAAGCGTGAAAGTGTTCGGCACACGATTAACACATTTTCGTAACGAATTATTGGGAGGCTGTCATTCGTGTTGCGTAAGCTGTGACAGTGAGTGGCAGAAGCTGTGGGGAGCGAGCTTAGCGTAGCTCTGGTCCGCACAGAGGCTTTCAACGACAGCCCCGGTCACTACTTCAGTATTCCCATTCCCAGTTGTCTCTGTTTCATCAATTATGTATTACTCATCAAGAATTAGTTAAATCCTAATCCTTCTCCGAGAATACCAGAGATCAGTCAATTAATTAATTTATTGATTTGCCGAAATCAATAAATTTATAATTATTATAAATTTGAGATTGATATTATTATTATCTCCTTTAATACATTTAAAATACATACAAAATTATGTTTCTAAATATTAAATTTTAATAATTATTATCATTAATTAGGTAGTTATAGTAGAAGCAAAATTAACAAGTGATAAAAGGAAACTCACATCACACATTTTATTATAATGCAAAATATCGTTGATGCTCTTAGGCACTATAATACAATACAATAATAAATTACCTCAAAATACTAAATACACTTTCTAAAATTCATGCATAAATTTAAATAAAAACACAAAATCAGAGCAACAGTGCATTTGTTTCGATGTTCCTTCCCCAATACATTTGTAAAGATACGGCTACTTAGTAAAATTAGAGGGTGGGGGAGAAATGTCACACAAAAGTTATTTAGATGTTTACGTGTGCAACGTTGCATTAAATAAGCAACGAATCCTTGCGGGGGTTCGAACCTGGGACAAAGAAGCGCAACACCCGGCCTTCTAACGTGATTAACTTTTGTATTGACAATCGGTACGTACCAAGTTTCTGTTCTTTTTAATAACATTATATTAAAATGTGACTTTTCAATTCATAGGCGATGAAATGAAACAGACAGGGTTAATCAAATTAAATCTGAGCCAGTCTTAGCTTTTGTAAGATTGTACTGTACCTAATGAGAGAATATTGAGAAAATAAATCTTGTATGGATTTTATTTAAATAAAGGCTAAGTTTTTTTATTTGAAGTGGTTCTAAGGTGTGGTATCAAGAAAATAATAACAGCTGAATTTATTATTTCTATTTTTTTAATCTAACGATTTTCAATTTTATTTCATTGATTATCTCATTATTAGATAATCATAATGGATAATACCTAGGTACCTTCACAATACATGGCAATGTTTGTATCTGTTTATTTTTTTTTAGATTTTCAACCACGTTTTAACTAATCCTCTTTATTTCGTCAATCTTGTGTTGAGTTGGATAAATTAGTATTTCATGATAGCTAGATATAAGTAGGATACCTATAAATAAATGTTTTTTCACTTCTCATGCTCGTAAAGTTCGTGTTTATGTTGGGTATAGGCTGCATAAAATCGCTTTTTATGCTCTAGTGCATAAAGTAAAATCTTCGTCTAAGTCTCAGACTGTAAGACTAAGGTAAACAGTCACACACGCAATTAAACTTCGTAAAATAAACTTGTTATTTCATTGTGTTTCTTCAATTTTGTAAGTATTCCATGTTAAATTACTAAATTAATAAAACTAGGCTTTTGCCTAAATACAATTAATGAGTTTTCTAAGAAATAAGTATTTCTAGAGCATTATGGACTACGATCTATGCTAAAGTCACTGTGCTGCCACTGCCACGTATAAAAAAAAATAAAAAGAAAGTCTTCCCGCCAATATGGCGAAGTCTTTATTTTTTCTTTTTTTGCAATATGGTTATTTATTTTCCTCACACCAACCTCACACTCGAAGTGAATAGCAGAGTGTATAACTCGTACATAAAACCATTTTACCCTCGAATTGACTATCCACCCTTGCCTACGGGTCGGGTGGATATATACGTCTCGGGTAAAATGGTACGTTTTATGCACTTGTTGTACAATCTACTATTAAAACTCATTCTAATAAATATTATGTACTTAAATATCTAAATAAAATGCAAACAATACCAATTATTTGAACTCAAGGTTTAAAAAATTGATTTCAATTTCTAGTTTTATTTCCAGGCGGGCTACAGGCTACAAATTAAAGATATGCGAGTTCAAATTTCGGGAATAAGTTTTTGAAATTGTTAAATATTCGACTCTAAAACAATAATTTTTTTCAGTATGCAAATTGATGTATCGATAACGTTTCTAGTACTTATAAGTGACAAATATGCGTTTGCATACTTTTCACACGCGTACTTTTTTTGTTACATGTTAAAATTAAATTTCAAGTGTTATGCACAGGGATAAAAAATCTAATTTTGATAGTGCTTACAATGTCGTCGTCTGAGACGTTCTCGCAAATTTGCATACCTACTGTAAAAAATTGTACACCTCCAACTGTCTTGTCCGCCCGGTCTAATTTGAAGTCCATATTATTGGTATAATATGGTCTTCAAATATCAAATGAAGCATTTGCTCATATCCATATTTCTTAGCTGGTAGCCCCCAGTACTTTTAGATTTCATAAATTATTCTTACCTAATTAAAATAACTGACAAATGATTACGATGCCTACGAAAGTTAATTATCTATGTGTGATTAATTACTTTAATTAGATCAAAAACTGTGAAAGTTGAAGTCCATATTATGGGCATAATATTATGGTCTTCAAATGTCAAATGTAGCATATGCTCAGATCCATGTTTCTTAGCCGGTAGCCCCACAGTAGGTACTATTAGATTTCATAATAATTATACTTACTTACCTAATTAAAATAACTAACAAATGATTACGATGTCTACGAAAGTTAATTAGCTATGAGTGATTAATTAGATCAAAAAAATTGCAAAAAGAAGCAGTACAACTTCATGTTACAGTCCTTTGTGTAGGTAGGTAGTACTGCAGTTTTTGCTCATTATGATAACAATAAGTTTTTTAGTACTTACAGTTTTATAATAAGTGAATGAAGGCACTCCTTATCGGAGCATGTTAATTAACAATAATGTAATCGATTTTTTATTGAAAATTGAATAGTTTCATACATATTCATATTTCATACATATTTTATATCAAAATTTCACAATTTCTTTACGAAGGTTGAGCACATTTTGTCTGTTTTCATCGTCGTCTGATAATAAACGTGCATTATTTTGATGGTGATGATAAAATTTTTTTATTATCTAATCACGAGCGTTTATAAACTTAGGCTAAAATAAAAGAAATATGACGGATTTTAGTCAAAATCGAATCTATTGTCTCTTATCTACTTGTGGTTAAAGAGATACAATAGTAGATTGCATTACAAGGGAGCAAAATAATATTTTTACGGCGATGGCGCTATTTTGAATCCAGAGCGCAGTGAAGGATTCAATATACGTCGCCCGAGGTGAAAATAATTTTGCGGTCGAGTGATACACTCTACTTTTCATCCCCGTCTATAAGAAAAAGAAATAAGAGGAGCTCTTCTTATTTCTTTTTCTCATAGACTGGGAAAGCTCATAGAAGCTTCTAATACGTATTAATGAAAATTAATAAATATATTACTTATTTAATAATACGGTCGCTGCTTGTAGAACTCATTTTTCGCAATAGGGTATTTTACTGTTGTTGAAATGTAGATATTTAATGATGACGTTAAAAAATATTGCAATTAAGAATACCAAATGTGAAAAAATAATTTGAATCTGTTTTATAATAAAAGAATTATAGTCTGTTTGATTTTGACTAAAGCTGTCTCTTTCTAAAACGAAATCTTCTATGGCGTGACTATGACGCTACTAACCCACTGACGTCACTAAGATAGCGTCCTGTCCTTGTCTAATTATAAAGTTTGAAGTCCTATATCTTTGAAAATATTCAAGATAATTCAAAATGAAAACTTGTTTTGTGTAGCTAATATTTCGAAAAACATTTTAAAGAAATAAAAAAAATCAGTAAAATACCGTATTATTTTAAGTTTAAATTTCACTGCAAATATCACAAAACATTGTTTACTCAGAGGGTAATATGTAGTTCGCATGTTTTTCATTTATTTATTTTTTATTCATTTTTCGCGCACGCGCCCTTATTATCATCGGCCAGTGACTTTTTCATACAATATTTTCGTGCGATCTTTTTGGTCACGGAGCACTAACACGATGTTAATGTTCGAAATTCAAATCTCATTACTGCCCCGTGTTCGCGTTAGTGTATAATTATATTCTGTGCCCGTGTTAAAGTCTCTTGGAGAAAAGACTTACCTTGCTCGCACTTATAGGCGAATCAATCAGCGTTTTTCGAATAGATGGGATGAAATAGTACATTACAGGAACGGGAAGCTAGACATTACATTGTCGAGGATGGTTTGAAGCCCGAGCCACAGGCGAGGACTTTAATCATTCGACGCAATGTAATTGCTTCCCGTTCAAGGGTTGTATAAAACTTTTCTCACGAAATTCATTACCGCACTGATTTTCAAATTTAGAATTTTCACCTCGGAAAAGTGACACGTCCCGCATTCTTTTTTCAAATGGAATGTTAACATTTCAGAGCATGAGTGAGAAAAATATATAATTCAGTAGTAAATATTACCGAAATTGTATTCCTTACGCGCACTGTTTACGCGTTTCAAGTACTTACCTAGATCTTCCCTTCCTAATATTTCTAGTTGGATTCTAGCCCGTGTAGATTTATTTATCATTGAAAATCAAAAGACCAATGTCGAGAATTACCTACACTACACCTACATAGTTCTTTACATAGGCATGTCAAAGTGGGACCCAATGCCGAGATAATGTTCTACAGAGGAGTTAATTGCAGGCAGTGCACGCACTCTGCTTGGGCCCTCCGTCCCTTGAGGCAGGGGGTGACACCTCTCTGCCTCTTAATCATTCACTCCTAATGGAATCGCAGATGCGTCTGCGATGTCGCATCGCTAAAATACGCATGAAATTTAAATGACCCACTTTATAAAAAAAAACCGGAATGTTTGCCAAACGTCTAAGCCCAACAATAGCGAAGCCACCAACGCTGACACGAGCTTCCCGCAGAGCGACTTATGAATAGAATAATACGATCCTACACAAAACCCGTGCGAGAGGAGCATCATCAATCAATGTACCTCGAAATGTTTCATTAGTAAACATTAAGATGTTTGCTTACATGTCCGAATGTTGTCCACCGTGATATTGCTGGGTTCCGTGAAATGGGTCCGTGTATAAAATATTGCCAGTGAAAATGTACGCAGGACAATGCATCGAAGTGATATATCGCACTCGTTGGAGACGTTCTGCGCGATCGCTACGCGGTAGGTGTCTCGTTGCTGCGTGAGAAAGGATCATTACAAACGCACTTTAACGTTGTTTGGGTGAGCGTCTTAATGTCCATGTCCTTTTGTCCCATTACCAACATTCTATGGCGAAACGGGTGCACTAAAAATGAGATATCAACATGAAATATTTCCTCCACTATTGTTAAACCAACTGTCGTAATTCAACATAGTATTTTCAAATAAGTACATAATTAAAAACTTATTTTACAATAATAGTCTCAACGAAGCGGGAACAGGAGCATATAATTTTCATTCGGGCGCTAAATCATTATGGCTTAAGTTGTTTTTTGTGTTTCTCCCAAGTGCTTTTGTTTTTCGATATCTTTAACAGCATCTGAAATATCTCAAAGTGTTTTGCTCCTTTTTCTCAGAGTTACAACAGCACGGCGCGTACAACATACCTACCGGCACATATGTATCCTTATACCTACTAAGGATTGACTGGTATTTGTATTCTATAATGAAATCAGTTTAATGTGGCTTACATACATTTTTAAATAGGTTCTTCTCATCGTTTTCTTGGGCTTAATTGCTTACTTCTAATAACACGAGACTATTACTGTAAATGATTACAATTAAAGGTTTATTAGAACCTACGTATTTCATTTAATTTTTGATTTTATACAATTGAAACTCAAACAAAGCATAGTCCGTGTGCCAGGCGCCTACCACTAAATACAAAGGTGTCTCGGTCGGCATTAAACTTGCTATGTGAGAACTAAAAGGCGTTATCGTTGGAGCGCTTCCTGATTGTATTTTTAACATCAAACAGGCCTAACTCAAATATATCCTGCGTAAATGGACCCTTCTCTACAATAATATCTTACGCTTAAAGGTATGCAAATTTCTTCTTATGAAATAACAGTAGGTGCTCAGCTCTCTTTCTCTTACTTTTATTTTGTTTTTACAAAATAATAAACACTAGCCTAGAAAATTATAAAAAAATACTTAGATTATGTACTTCTTAGAACAGTAAATGGTCTTAACGCTCAGTAAGCTCGAGACGTGCACACATTTGGTCACGCAAACTTTGTATACTTTCTTAGGTACCTACTTGTTACTTTGTATTTATCTGTATTAGTGAATAAAAAATGCTTTGTGAATGCAAAAAAGTAAAAATAATATAAAATTACTTTTTATAAATATAAAATTGAAACAAGGTCACTTATTATGTATATGTTGAGTTCTACAATTTATATCAATGATTTACTTTACAATCATCAGCAAGAGCTAAGGGTAATTAAATAAAGATATTAATTGAACATCCAAACGGTTCATTTACATTTAAAATATAGTGCCTAATTTGTCATTACATTTGATTTTAATAAGTTGTATATGTAACTTTATTGAGCAGCACGGATCACTGATGATCGATGATTTGATTTCAAGGGCACCCACATGAGTACCTTCACGGATTCTAGATCACTAGATGTGGCAACGTTTTGGCACTGGATCAAACTGTAAATAAATTTATTAGGAGCTACTAAAAATTGTTGTTTAAAGCTAGTTTACATAAATACTTCTAAATACTATTATACATAATACTAAGTCTTGCGTTTAATAAACGTTCAAAAAATATCTCAGTTGTTTGATAATTTCGCTTTATACAATAAGAGAAATATTATATTGATAATAGTTTCATCGAAAACTTTATCAATGTTTTCTTTTTATTTCTTGCTTCAACATCTTCTTGTGTTGATTAGTGTTAATATGGCAACTCTGTACTTACTGTAAGCTCTATTTTGGATGTGTGTTACATCCGTCTGCTGTTCTCTCTCTGGTACGATGATTGGAATATAATGGCGCCTGTCTTTACTTGTGAGTTTTATTTTATTAACCAGAACTTCCCAATCTACGGATAAACAACAGGTTATGAGCCCAGAACGCAAACGCAAATTAGAACACTTATAGAAAAGGTAAGCAGAAGCGTTTAGCACCAGAAAATAAAATAAAACATGTTGCGCAGCAACAAGATGGCGGAAGAAGTCATTAACAAACACGGTGTCCCCTTGTTTGCGGGAAAGAACTTCAGCAACTGGGAGTTCAGGCTGAAAACAGCACTCTCGGATGCGGATTGTGCAGAAACCTTGGTAAAAACAGAAGAAAATGATGACCAGAAACAAAGAAAAGCCAAATCGATAATCGTTCAAAGCGTGGCCGACAGTCACCTAGAAATAATAAAGAATGTGGTTCACCTAAAGAAATGTACGAAAAGTTAAAACTAACCTACGAAAAGAAAGGTATAGCGAGTCAAATACTCATTAGGAAAAAGTTACTAACTTTAAAGTATGATGCAGAAGCGCATCTAGAAGAACACTTCTTAGTCTTTGATAAATTAATAAGAGAGTTAAAAGAATCAGGCGCTAAACCTGAAGAACCAGAAGTTATATGCTTGCTGCTGATGTCTATGCCACCTAGCTATGATAATGTTGTGACAGCCTTAGAAACAGTATCGTCAGAAGAATTAAAAATAGAATTTATAAAGAACAGGCTTAAAGATGAAGAGTTAAAGAAGAAAGGCTTACAAGAAGGAGAAGTATCAACAGCATTTAGAACAGATAGAAATAAAAAACAAAGCAGTTTAAGTTTTAAATTCAACTGTTATAATTGTGGTAGAAAAGGCCACAAGAAATCAGAATGCCGTTTCAGAGGCAACAATGTCAGTTCATTTAAGCCCACAAGAAGAGCTTGTGAAGCAGATAAAGAAGATCAACATGAAGAAACACAAGGTTTTGTAGCTATCAAAGAAGCCTTAATGACTAGTAATAAAGAAGTACAAGAAGATATCATAGAATTTGTTGCGGACTCTGGCTCGACAGACCATCTGGTAAATGAAGATCAAAGAAAGTACATGACTAATATAAAAGTGTTAGGATCTCCAATAAGAATAAGTGTAGCAAAAGAAGGAGAAGTTATATTAGCTCATGAAATGGGTGATATAAAAACCAAACAATGCACTTTGTTTAATGTGCTGGTCGTTCCAGAGCTAAAATGTAATTTGTTATCCATAAGTAAAGCAGAAACTGCTGGTTTTGAAGTAAAATTCAAGTATGGATGTGTTACTATTAACAAAGGAAACCTTATGATTAGAGGAAAGAAAAAAAAGGTTTATATAAAATAGAGTTTAATGTACAAAGAGAAATAGAAGCACAAAAAGCTTATAGAATAAAAGAAAGTGCAAGAATATGGCATGAGCGATTGGGCCATGCTTCGGAAGAAAAACTGTCAGAATTACAAAGAAGGCATCTCATTGATTATGATAAAAATGAAAAGAAAAGTGAGTTGTGCGAACCATGCATTAAAGGAAGACATACTCGGTCACCATTTAACACAGAATATCCAAGAAGCAGAAGAGTATTAGAATTAATCCACTCGGATGTATGTGGACCTATGACCACAGCTACTCACAATGGAAAAAAAGTACATGGTTACCTTCTTGGATGATTATACTCATTTCACAACTATTTACCTGATTGAGAAAAAATCTGAGGTGATTGACTGTTTTAGAAAGTACATAGAACGAGTAGAAGCAAAATTCAATGAAAGAATAAGTAGATTCCGAAGTGATAACGGGACAGAATATTACAACAAGAGTTTTGAAGAATTATGTAACAGAAAAGGAATCCACATGGAAAATACCATGACCTACTCTCCACAGCAAAATGGTAAAGCGGAAAGGCTCAACAGAACAATCATAGAAAAGGCAAGAACACTTATTTCAAGTGCAGATTTGAGCAAAGACATGTGGAGTGAGGCTGTCTATACCTCTGTCTACTTGATTAACAGATTACCAACTGTTCAAGGTATAATACCCGCTGAATTGTGGCATGGTTTCACTCCAAGGTATGATAAATTGAAGGTGTTTGGATCCACTACTTATATGCACATACCAAAAGAACATAGAACGAAGTTGGATGAGAAATCAAGAAAATATTTGTTGGTTGGATATTGTGACAATGGATACCGTCTATGGGATCCACAAGAAAGGAGAATAATTAGCTCTAGAGATGTGATTTTCAAAGAACCACATATTTTACCAACAATACAATTCGAAAACACAGAAACTGTAAAAGAAAATTACCAAGAAAAACCTAAACAAGTTGATGATAAAATTAACCTAGAAATGTCACCGGAAAGGCAGATAGAACAACCAGAAAGACATGAAAAGTCGCCAGAAAAACTTGAAAATGGAATAGGAAACCATGAAGAATCTGATCCCGGTCCACAGCAAAACAAGAGAGTGCGGAAGCAATTGGTTTAATGACTATGAGACATATCATTGTGCTCTTTTGTCTCAGAACTCCATCAATGATGAACCAAAAGACATAAATGAAGCATTACAGTCACCTGAAAGAGAATGCTGGAAGAAAGCAAT
Source organism: Crambus lathoniellus (assembly GCA_949710035.1). Classification (NCBI taxonomy): domain Eukaryota; kingdom Metazoa; phylum Arthropoda; class Insecta; order Lepidoptera; family Crambidae; genus Crambus; species Crambus lathoniellus. The sequence goes on from OX453296.1 coordinate 38,770,286, forward strand.
TACAGAAGAACTAAAATCCCATGAGAAGCATGAAACATGGAGTGTAGTAGAGAGGCCAGTCAACAAGAAAGTAATCCAAAGTAGATGGGTATTTAAGAGGAAATCTGAAGATAAAAAGGCCAGATTGGTTGCTAAAGGTTTTCAATCAACAGACTATAATGAAACTTACTCACCTGTGGGAAGACTTACTACTTTGAGATCATTACTGGTGCTGGCAAACAGAGATAACCTTAAAATAGAACAAATGGATGTGAAGACAGCGTTCCTCCATGGAAAGTTACAGGAGGAGATATATATGAGTCTACCCGGAGAAGAACGACTTGATCATGTGTGCAAGCTTGATAAGTCAATTTATGGACTGAAGCAGAGTCCACGTTGCTTTTGCAAGCTTTTCACACCTTTATGACTGATAGTGGTTTTCAGTGTTCTAATTATGATAACTGTTTGTACATAAGTGAAGCGAAAGAATATAAAATGTACATATTCCTGTATGTGGACGATATACTTCTTATTAGTGATAATAGTGTAAAATTAGAGGTTTTTAAATGTCAGTTAGAGAAACGATTTGAGATGGTTAGTTTAGGACCAGTGACCAAGTTCTTAGGAATAGACATTGAAAGAGACAGTAACAAAAAAGTTCTGAAACTTCATCAAAAAACCTATATAGGCAGTATACTTAAAAAGTTTGGGATGGAGAACTGCAAACCTGTGTCTACGCCCTGTGAAGTTGGCCTGACTTTGGAAAAATCAGAAGAATACACTTGTACCCAGCCGTATCGTGAGTTAATAGGTTGTCTCATTTATTTAGTTATGTGTACTAGACCTGACCTAGCTTTTGTTGTTAATTATTTTAGCAGATTCCAAAATAATGCATCAGATGTACATTTTACATATTTAAAAAGAGTATTAAGATACCTCAAGCAAACTGCTGATTTTGGTTTAGTTTATTCTGAAAAGGAAAGTAATATGAGATAGCAGTAGGATATTGTGATGCAGATTGGGCGGGGGATACTACAGATAGGAAATCTATATCAGGATTTTGTTTACTGTTGTTTGGCAATATTGTGTCATGGGGTACTCATAAACAGAAAACTGTATCTTTGTCTACAGCTGAGGCAGAGTACATGGCCTTAAGCCTTATATCAACTGAAGCCCTTTGGTTCAGAGGTCTTATTAGTGATCTGCATTTAGATTGTAGTAGTGTCTTAGTATATGAAGATAATCAATCTTGCATTCACTTAGCTAAAAATAGGGAAAATAGTAGAAGAGTAAAACACATAGATATTAAACATCACTTTATTAGGAATTTGATACAAGAAAATGTTATTATTTTAAAGTATATTAAGTCATCAGAACAGTTGTCGGATATTTTCACAAAGTCACTGTGTAAACCAACATTTTGTTACCTTAGAAACTTACTAGGAATCGTACAATGCTAATTGTTGTTTAGTTCTTGGTTAGAACAAGATTTTTTTGTTTGTTTATTTGTAAAATAAAATAATATTGTCATTGATTGACTGTTTGAACTGAAACTGAAATAAATATTGTATTGTAATTTGTCAGTCAAGTGAAATACTTCAAATTGTAAAAAATGTCAATGTGACAGAAGTGAAAGTCACAGATTATAATTTTTGTAAGGATGCGTTCCAAAGCTAAAATTATAATAATAATAAAAAAAATGTTATGTAGTGTTTAAGCTCATAGAATTTAATAATAAGAATTTTTTTACTTTGATGTAACTATTCAGAGTTGAGGAGGAGTGTTAATATGGCAACTCTGTACTTACTGTAAGCTCTATGTTGGATGTGTGTTACATCCGTCTGCTGTTCTCTCTCTGGTACGATGATTGGAATATAATGGCGCCTGTCTTTACTTGTGAGTTTTATTTTATTAACCAGAACTTCCCAATCTACGGATAAACAACAATTAGCCGTAGAAAATTTTAACCTGTGTGTGTGTCACGGAAACTGTAAAAAAGCGGTTCCGCGGAACAGTTCGCGCAGAAATCAAAGATGTGCTTATCAGACATTGTCTTTTGCCAATGCTTTGCTCACCCCATTAATTTAATTAGTGGATATGGTATAAATACGTAAACAGGCATACTCGTCCGTCGTCCGAGCAGGAGCTCGGAATAATATTTTTGGTCACCTATCAAATAATATTTTTGGTTTCCTATCAAAACCCTCAGAGGTTGTATTGTTTAAAGTCATGATAACTTTTTTTACCTCTTCTTGAGACACGAGTCTTAGGAACATCGTGTTAGCACTTAGTTTAAGTTGCAAATTATTAAATGTTGCATTGCTGACGTTGGACTATTCTACGAAATATTTATTGAAGGCACTAGCAATTTTTTTGGGTGATGTTACACATTCATAATTAATTTAAATTCTTGCAATATTTTCGTCTAACTTTGAGGAGCTAATTTCATTTTTTTATTACCAAGTTGCTTTGCACTTGTTCTTACTGTGGCATATACATTTTATATTTGCATTTTTGTAGACTGAAAATTGTTTTATTTTTGTAGTACTTGAAGCGCAGTTTTATTCGCACTCTCTGTTGGTGGCCCTATTTTTGGCACAGAACTCAAAAACCTCTTTTTGAAGGAGAATGTGAGCTTTTCCTTTGAAAACAAACACGTTGCCATGGCAGTGTAAGAAGAAATTTAAAATTATAGGTTGTACCTACAGAGATAAGAGTAAGACATGCATGGTCAGCTTCTCTATTTTGCGCAAAAGGGTGGCAGCCCACTTAGTAGGTAGGTACTTCCAATTTTTTCATGTATTCTGTTTCTGTGTTATTTTCATACAATTCCAGTCTCTTCCAGTGAACAACGCATCGATATCCATGGTTGCTTGTGCTTAATGAAACACACATCTCGATACATCAATGATCGTGGCGCGATAGTCGGGCCCACGTCATGTTTACTAGATCTGACATGAACGCCCCATGTTCTTGCAACTCTCATTACTCGAATTAATGATACCAATTCACGACTTTCATTAAATTCTATTTTGGAACAATCAACTAAGATAAGATTAATATAAGCTTATGCTTATGATGTTATGTTCTTACCTAAATGTTAAAAGTCACTCCAGGTTTTAATCAAAATCTTTTAGTCGGTACTTATTTTAAAGGATTTAGTTGGGATTGGTACTAACAGCATGACGAAAACTCTTGAACAGAATACAACATATTAAAATAACAAATAAAATTATATAGGTAGGTCAATAAAATATAAATGGAGACATAATTTCGATTTCGCTACATCGTAAATGACAACCATAAAAAGAGCAAAAAAAGGTTTAGCTCAGAAAATATTAAAAAGATTGAAAAGCAAAACATACGATACTGTTCTAATTACTTTTAATAATACCCTATTAAAGTGAGGCCCAACCCTTTTAATGTTATATTTCCGTAATGATTATTGTTGCGGTAAAACTCAAGCACATACCGTTTAATAATGTTTTAAAATGTAAAGTAGGTAACTACTTACATATAAAAATAATTGTTTTCAAGTAAACTATTTGTGCAACAAAATTTCAAATCATATCAAATAATCTTTATTCCATATGATACACCAACAACTACAGAACGTATCAAACACAACAAAACACAAAAGGCGGCCTTATTGCTACAAAGCCATTTCTTCTAGGCAACGTGGGATAAAAGAAAGTAATAAATAAATAGAATAATACGGGAATGGTGCTTTAAAGGAAAATCGATGGAGTAAAAGTATATAGGTACTTACTTAAAATAATACTTAGTTACTAAAGGAGAACATAATATACTTAGATAATATTATTAGTTCGGTCAGGGCTGTCCAGTCTTTAGCCGGCGGGCCGCATGCGGTCCCCGGCATGATTTTGTGCGGCCCGCGACACGTGTATCAAAAGTCAAGCTATAGTTGATTTTTAAAAGTTCCGTTTTAAAATATCCTTAAATGATAAAGTTTGAGAAACAAAGATTTGAATACTTAAGTTTTTTTTTGTAAAAAAAACATTTTCATGACAATATTTTTTGCTGACTATAGTTAAATATTGTATTGTCTTACCATCTAAACCAAAGCTGTATACAAAATTTCAGCTCCATCGGACACTGGGAAGTGGGTCAAATTAAGCTTGCAAGATTTGTGCCCCACTAAATAACTAACAAACTAAATCCTACTGTCTACGTAACCGCACGTCATACGCACGCTTTCGTCAATTGACGATTGCATGACGATTAGATGACGAATGCTTGCATCTTGCATTGAAACAATCAAATCGGTGTCCACGGAGCCGCGCGCTCGAAAATAATAAACTTGGATTTGTCAATCTTAATTTGTCAAAGTAAATAAAGGAATTAAATTCATGAAAAAGTTGTAAATTATTTCAGTAAAAGGCATTTTCTTCATCTTAAATCCATTTAAAGAACCTTTTCTAAAGAATAGTTAGTGTCCAGCTCTTCCAGGCATAACATTGTGGCGACCGTAACGGAAAATGGAAAGTATAAAGATTGAAAGAAAAGTCGCCAGATCACTCCTTATGAAGTCCAAGAATGATTTATTGGAGCTTATAAAAAGCAATAGTTCAGACAACGAAGCAGTAAAAACCGAATACCAGTATTTCATGGAAAAAGCAGAACATTTGTTTCGCGTCGAAGAACGTGTGAAGAAACAATGGCTTAAAATAGAAAATCAAGATGAAGTGCTGTTCATGAAAGACATGGATACTTCCGAAGCTTATAAAAAAGATTGGATCAACCCAAAGGTAAAATAATTATGAAAAATTATATAAAGTACAACAGAAAGAATCAAACTACGAATACGCCTCAAATAGTAACACACATGTGGCATTAATGAAAAAATTACGTCTACCGAAACTGGAAATGCCAAAATTTGAAGGGAATGCAAAAAATGGTCTGTCTTCAAGAAAATTCATAACGACAAATCAATAGATAAGGATGATAAATTCGCATTTCTCCTTCAAAACATAGAACGAGGATCGCCAGCGAAAGCACTTGTGGGAAGTTTTCCTCCCTGTGGCATGAACTATCACGAAGCCATTGAACAATTGAAAGCTAGATACGCACGGGACGAATTACTAATTAAAATATATGTCCGGGAACTGCTATCATTGGTACTTCAACAAGCTAAAGGAGAAAATATGTCCGTTGCAATCTTATACGACAGACTTAAGACTCAACTGCGAGCACTTGAATCTCTTGGTGTCACAAGTGAGAAATACGCTGCAATGCTCTACCCCCTGGGTGGAGTCTGCTCTACCAGCAGAAATGTTAAAAGTTTTGGAGAGACAGAGAAGCCGTGGGAAAGAGGCAGATATTTTAAACAATCTCCTAGATTTTGTTAAATTAGAAGTAGAGAGCGAAGAGAGGATAAGCATTACGCGCAATACATATTCTCTCCAACACAGTATACCAACAGCTGTATGCCTTACAAAGGGAAGTTCGATAAAACCAGATCCTAAAACAACATTGGAATGACAAAACATCTCATAATAGCCTAGAGTGCTATAAAGCACAAGAAATGACCTTAAAGGCGAGAGAAGAGAAAGTTGCTCAGAAAAAGGCTTGCAATGTGTGTCTAAAGTTAGGACATCATGGGCGCAAGTGCAAGAGCTTCACTAAATATCTCGTTCGTCAAAAACATCATTTAACATATTATTATGTGGAGAACTAAGGAAAGATCAAACCAATCCAAGGAATAATCCGACAATGCCTGAATCAAACTCAGCAGAAAAATCAGAATAAGCAATGATGGAGAAGCACAATATGGTGACATTATTACAAACACTAATTGTAAAGATTAATAGAACAAACTTCAGAGCGTTTATTAACACCGCAGCTCAAAAATCATACATTTTAAAAGACTTTGCTACTAAATTGAATTTATCAGTGGTTGGGACAGAAATACTAAAGCATAATTTATTTGCAGGATTAGAAACAAAGAGTGAGTCACATACAACATTTTATAAACCTATCAAATCTCTTAACAATGACTTTACAATCGAAAAGATAGGCTTAAGTAAGAAGAAAATATTATGTGGATATATTCCCCGCATTAACGCCGATTCAAAACTGTATGAAAAGTTAAAATATTACAACATATTTGTGTCAGATGCTGAAAAAGAAACTTCTGAAGTAGGTCTCCTAATTGGTGCAGACTATGCTGGCCTAATTATGACAGGGAATCATGTACCTATTGACAATAAAATCACGGCCATTAAAACAAAGCTTGGCTGGACAGTTCAAGGCGTTACCAATGAAGTCCAATCATCAGTTTTTGTAAGCATTGATTTAACGGACATAAGTCAGCTGTGGGAATTAGAGGTCATGGGCATAGAACACCCGAAAGAGAAACTGTCAAAAACTAGAAGAAGAAAAGGAAGCATTAGATATTTTTGAGAAGCTTGAACTTTGACTGTTACTATCAACGAAGAACAAAGATATGAAGTAGCTTTGCTCTGGAAAATTGATAGACCCGGACTTCTTAAAAATAAAGAACTTGCACAAAAAAGGTTGAACTCAACAACGACAAAATTAGAAAAGCTTAAGGAGGTAGAAAAATATAACGCTGTATTTCAAGAATGGCTCAGTCTTGGCATCATAGAATAAGAAAATGATGTTAAAACTCTAGGTCATTGTTTAATGTCAGGTCTAGATACCAGGGTGGCTAGTCGATGTCACCAAAGTGGCTGATTAGTTTTCCAAAAAAAAAAGGTTGCATTTAGCCACAGATTACTAAATCGCCTTAGCGGGATTTGCCGTAGCCTACTAATCCTGCTGAAAAAGTGTTCTGTACTTTACGATTTCATTCAGAAATGAAAATGAAGTCTATCATAGGCAGTATATTTCTGCAGTCACTGTTTCGTGGTTACCAAAAATTAAGGGCAATCACGCACCAAACTGTGGTCTCCGGGCTGTAAAGTTATTTTTTGCATTGCTCTAAATTTGCTCCAGTTTTTTTAAATACCCTCATTCGAAAATGCGCCTTGTTACAAATAAAGAAGTGTTTAAAAACGTTCAAGAGAGAGCTGGCTTTAATTTCTTCCTCTTAACAGTCTCTTTCAACTGTTGGATTACTCAGAGATTATAAGGATGAAACTTGATATGCTTTTACAGAATTGATCTGACGTTCTTTGATGCCCAGTTGATGCTGCAATGTTTCCGACAGATTTGTGATAATATTTCTCGGCCCTGGTCAAGGCTGATTTATGACTGATCCTGTCTCTCTGAACTGCTGTTGTAGTAGTTTTTGTTGCTGTATAGGTGCCTTTCAGGCAGCTTTTTTGGTGGCAAAAAAACCGATGCAAGAGAGACAAATTCTCCCGCTGCCTTGGCAGCGTATGTTTTCGGCTGATAGCGAGCTAGTGAGCCGCAATCCTGTCCATCGATAGCCACGACCACACTGTCAGGAGTAAGAACTAAGAAGAAGAAGATCGCAAAAAAGTCTCCTCATTCACTAACTGTACACTGACTCATGGCAACGCGTAAATGCATTCAAATAGTAAAATATGCCGGTCACCTTGCATTTTTTTTCCTTTCCACTTTGCGTCCGCGAGGGTCATTCCCTATTCTTCTTATCAATCCATAAGGAAGGCCTGAGCCCCAGTAGTGGAGACATTAATAGCTGATGATGTGGCCCTCCCATTGCCACCATGCTAACTATATCGGTAATCCACAGCCTAGATTGTAATGCACAATGTTTCTCTGTTGTTTATAGACACTTTAAGTAAACCGACCATTTGATGAAGACCATCAAAAGCAACTGAATGCAAAACCAAGCAAACTGCCAATTACATCCTTTCACTATGTCATGTTGACTTCGAAGGGCTTTCATGACGATAATAGCATTATCATATTTAATCTGAAACCCATGTAAAAAGTTTGACCTAGGTGAAATCCTAGAGTGGTTAATGAATGAGTGACGAGAAGTACACTGCAAATAAATACATATTTCAACTTGATACATTGCTCCATTAAGTAGGGGTTGTCTGTTGTTCTGTTTGTTGTATGTTGATCTAAGCTTTTGCTGACTCATGCATGACTAACAATAAAAGATATGCGTCAGAGATATTCAAGAATGTGTGCCTACATCTATTGGTTTACTTTCGTTCATGTAATATTGGACTTGAGATGAACCAATCTCTATTTTGCTAAACTATAAGTACAATGAAATTAATGAATTTGGAAATTCGATGTACCCTTAGCTAGAATTATTCGACAACTTAAATCATAAAATTCCATAAAATGCACACGGTTCTAATTCATTGAATTTTTATTCCAACAACGTACGCGTTTAAGTTATCTATAGGCGGTATCACAACACATTAAAAAAGTATGACAAATGTTTCATAAAATGTCTTAACCGTCTGGCGTCTTCATAAGTAATCGAATAACCAATATAGCTAATACGAACATGCATACCAGAAATACGTGAGATATTCGAATATGGCTCTTAATGATTATAACACACTTATAGTCATTTATCTCGGGATAAATTATGAATTATAATGGTGTACGAAGGCAGGCTTAATAAATTTGGACGGGAGTATTGAAATTTCAGAGTTATGACAAATAAATGAATAAAATATTGGTATAGTGAGGAGTAAACAAACAAAGTGTGCCTCCCGGAGTTCTGGGCGCGTGCCCTGGATTAGTCGTATTTTCATATCAAAGGGCTATGTTTTATGAATTACTTGTGTTTGGGGACCGGAGTAATGTCTCCCTTTATTCGGACGTTGCGTGGGAGTTTAATTTGTTGCACTTTTAGTTTAATCGCATTAGCTTGCCATATTATCTTCATTGGGCCGTGTCGCGGGACCCTTATCACGACTTTGCATAGGAGCTCAGTGACATTTTAATTTGGCATTATTGTTATAACCAATGGAGACTTTACTTTTTTTAAATTCGTTTTGATTTCGAAAGCTTTTGGTTGACAATAAATTAGATCTTGTAAAAAATGAGAACTTAAATAAAGTTATCTGTATAGTAGGTACATACGTAGTGGAATTGATGCTTCGCAAGAATTCTTATTTTAAGTTTTTTGGAAATGATTAAATAGGAACGGACCTAGCTAGACTTATTTAAAACAGATACCTATTATAATGTGATATGGTTTTAGTAATTTATGATTTAGCAGTGTTTAAAGTAAATTTGTACCTATTTATATTTTATTTCTAAGATTCTTTTTGAATATTATGTACATTTGAAGACTTTAACCGCAGATACTAAATCAGTCATACAGAATATCTAGCCGATACTAATTCAAGGTTTGATAGAGATCTATCATGTCATGAGAGACAGGAACCGAAAGTGAAATTAACCAAAAACCAATTAATCCGTGCGAACAGATAGCCCGTGACCATTTGGCATTAGATGATGGCAAATGGATGGAGCGAATAAGTGGACCACCAGCTACGGGTATTGTTCCATTTGTCCCCATTTCCATGAATTCTGTTTATTCAACATTGGCCCGTTCAACATTTCTGGGTTGTTTTGTGTGTTTTTTAGATATCCAGATGATTTATATCCGACCATTAGGTCACCGTGAGTAATGCTGCGCCCAAGCACCGCAGGGCGCCGATCCTGCGCGTAGATACCAGATACACATGTTGTCAACTTGTATGTTTTCATCCAAATACCTTACATTTGATAAATTTAACATTCTATATTAGTATGATATCTCGATAATGACACCGTTTTGTTTAAGTGTGAGATAATAAAAACTTGAGGTAACCGTATCGGAAACGTGTCGAATTTCATCATTGACTGCGTATGTACGAATGAGTTCTTACATGTTTTTTTTATTTAGGTTACAAGTTATTTTTTATTTAGTTAGTTTAGATTCAGCGAAGAACCGTCTAACCTTTCATTCTTAGGAATTTGAATGTTTATGCAGATTACTTCCTGGCTTTGGTCAGTATGGGAACTAAGATTGCTTTTAATAAATGATCATTTGATTCCGTAGTTCGTAAAATTTAAGTCAGAACATGTCTATAAAAATATATATTCAAGAAATTTATCAAATGGTCTTATTTGTACCCAAGTTAAATGGTTAAAAGTATTTTTTATGATATAGCTGAACCATTCTTAACCTAGTAAACATTATGTAAATTCAAAAATATTATTACAAAATAATTATTTAATATCAATCATCGGAGTTATAAAATTGTATTTTAAATTTTCTTTAAATTGACTGTGGCATACATTCAGGTATGAGTTCATTCAAACTTCGAATAGTAAATAAACCTAGTTTAAGAGCTGTGCAATTAGCAATAATCATACATTTTTGATTATGAAACTGTATTTCAATCAATTTCTTTTCTTATTTCGATTGGAATAACGTAAATTGGTTATAACTTTTTTATAACCTACTAATGTAGGGTTTTTTCATCGAACGTCCTTTAAATTAAATACCAGTAGCCCACACGAAAAACTGACGCTATGGTATGGTACTTAACCATTATCGTGATCGTATTATTTTGTATGAAAACCAAAGCAGCACTTCTTTCGGTTGTATAACTGAAAATTAATACATACGTAGGTAACTGACAGCAACACTTTGATAGATTTTGAAAGACAGTATAGTTTACTAATTAATTACCATTACGATAGTTTTTCATGCTAGGGAGTGATATCCCTTTAAATTTAAATTAGTTTTTGTTTAGACTATGACGTATTAGATATGATTTCATTTTAATGTTTATCTAGTCTCGAGCCCATATTCGACTCCGATCTTGCCACCGAATACAAACAATACTAACAAATTTCAAGTGTTAAGTGTTTTATTATACATTTCGAACGAACAAACACTGATTTACTAATGTTAAGCCTGCAAAAGCGCTGCGTCATAGCGCCACAACACTCTTAAACTCATAAAGCAAATCAACAAATTTTATAAACAACAGATATTATAAACAAACAAACTTCACTTGTCACCCAGAGTAAGCGTTTTTGTTCTCGAGTATTTTTATAACCCGGCTTTTTGTGGTGAGGCGATGTAGGAAGGAAGGCGGCGGGGGGTCGCGGGCCTCCCGGGGTATCCCATACAAAACATTCGTGATCCACAAAAGACAAAAGAAGAAATCAAAATCTGTAAAACTGCTGCGACTGTCTGTACGTACTGATGGCCCGTATCAGGGCTGTCCATCGGTCATAGCAAATTTTTAATGAATCGTATAAATTATTTCTTATTTTAAACTTAAAATGGCGAATTGTTTTCTGTGGAATTTGCCTGCACCTTTATGTAAAAGGCAACTGATATTTACGGCTCAAAGCACTAAACGAAATGAGTTTAAAGATAGATATTATAACGTAGGCATCCAGTACGTAAGAAAAGATTTTCCTAAATTAATCCCTAAAGACATGAAATGGGGGTCAAGAATTACGTACGGAGAAATTGTAAATAATTTTGAAAAATAGTAATAATATAACCCACTATCCTTACAAAGCCAAGTAAGTAGTTTTATAGCATAAAATGGTTTAGGTAGGTACACATAATTTCACGCGAAAGCTAGTACTGTGTACTAAAATAACACAAAAAAAAAGAAAAATTACATATATTTTCTATAACAATATGTAAATAAAAACATTTTAAATAATGCTGATTCCACTGATTATTAGAAATCACATTGTGAGTGAATACGTATCCAAATATTATTATTCTTACTAAGTAATATTATAACGCGAAAGTTTCTACGGCGAAAAGCCTGAACAGATGTAGATGAAAGGCGCAGAGATAAAATTTAATATAGTCTAGAATAGCAATTAAACTATTTTTTACGCTGGAAAAATATCTTATTCCCACGGGAACACATCCTGTAATTCACGCAGGCAAACCGGCGATCGAAAAGCTAGTTTAAAATAAAACAATACATAATTTTATAACGTTAATATTTTTCCTATTAATGATGAGCTGGGTTTGTGAAATAATAACACAAATTCCACAATGAGATAAGCAAACCACAATTCAGAAATCGCCACGGTCCCTTACCGTCGGCGCAGAACTTTCGTATCCATTTAGCTATAACAATGTATCTGCATATTATTATTCATGGAAACAAATGTCCGCTGTATGGTTTTGGATTTGTTGACTTAATACAAAGTGCCTTTCCAGAGGTGGTCGTCCTGTTGCGGCATATGACTGCGACCGACCCAATTTTATGCATACGTTACCTTTGTTGCTTTGTTTGTTTTTTTTATTGTTGCATAAGTTTTAGAGCCTGCGAAACTGACTTTCTATGCAATCGAGCTTTTTAGCTTTCTTACGGAGAATGGGGAATGTTAAGATGAGAAAATGAAATAATAATACTTACCTAAATAAATTTCTTAAAATCACACCAATTATCTAGTTAGCCTTACTAAATTTCATCAACTGTGTTATGGAAAACTTGATAAAGGATAAATATACACTTTCGTAAATATACTTTTTTGTTTGTAGATAAGTACATAAGAAAACACCCAGACCAAGACAAATCGACTAGTTATCGATTATATATTATCGAAATTTAGCGCAAATCTTACGAATTTCCTTATTAAAAACGGTTTTTACTCAGTAGATGAATATTTGTTGTGAAAGTGAATTAAATATAAATAATAATAGCTAATAGATATTTATAATAATTTTTATTATATCTCAACATACATAATATTATCACATCCGCAATTTAATTTACTTTCTATTATTGTACTTGTTTCAATTATTAATTATTTAATTTATTATTATACAAGCATGTATAATAACGATAATAATAGGTCTTTACCTATGAAATTGCCGTTTTGTATGGAGATTTCTGTAATTATTTTTTTTTCCATACTAACGTTTTTGTTATTATTTAACGACTAATATTATGTAAATTTACAAAATTTTACACACGTATTTATGGACATTTTAACTACTAAATGACACATTCGTTAAGAGAATTTTTTTTTTTTCACTAAGTTACAACTAATAAAGTACGAAATTCTGGAAACAAAAATAGTCGTAACTTTCGGAATAAGTTTTTTCTATGTAAATAATCAAATATCGTGGTTATTAAATTAACAAAAGTTGCTCGATACGGTCTTAATGTAACGCAATAGTAAAGAAATTATATATTTTTAATATTATAAAAGTTATTAAGTTATATGTACAAAAGAAAAAAACGGCAATTTCATATGTAAAGACCTATTAATATTAATTTTGTTAATGCCCTCAGTCATTTTGCCTCATCCAATGCCTGGGTTAACTTATAAGTATACTTTTAACTAGCTTAGACCTTACAGTACACACTTAATATGCCAATAAATAAATATGAAATAGTTCACGCAATCAAATATTTGCTTGTTCGGGAATCGAACCCGAGACCTCTGAAGGCACGTTTCCATACCCCTGCGCCAAATGGTCAGTAAAATTATAATAGGTACTTTAAACAAAAACTACTGGCCCCACAAGAAGATTTTCCCGAAAATCTTCGTTTTTCCTGGGAAACCCGCTCCACTCTATACTACTGCTACTACACTAATCAAGCTACCGAAAGACTTCTTCTTCTTCTTAAAGTGCCGCTTCATTATTGAAGGTTGGCCGTCAGCTCCTTGAATTTGACTTTGTCCATGGCGAGTCTGAACAACTGCTCAACCGTCTTAACGCCGGTCCACTGGCGGATGTTACGAAGCCATGACATTTTGCGCCCTCCCACTCTGCGCTTCCCGGCAATCTTCCCCATCATGATGGTCTGGAGAAGACGATATTGCGGATTTCTCCAAATGTGACCAAGATATGCGACTTTTCTTATTTTAATGGTCCGAACCAGCTCCACGTTTTTATTCATGCGCCTAAGGACCTCGACGTTGGTAATATGGTCTGTCCAACTTATGCGTAGCATTCTGCGGTATGTCCACATCTCAAATGCTTCCAATTTCTTTCGGAGGTCTTCCTTCAAGGTCCACGCTTCACAACCGTAGAGTACAAGAGGCCAGACGTAGCATTGGAGAATCCTTGTGCGCAGCTTGATGGAGAGTTCTTTACTGCACAATACTTTCCTCATCCTCTCGAACGCTGCTCGGGCTATTTCAATACGTGTTCGGATTTTCGTCTCACTTTCTCACGACTCAGTCAGCCACGAGCTAAGGTATTTATATTTGTTGACTCTCTCGAGTAGTCCGAAAGACTTGCGAGACGTCGAAATTTTCCATAACTTGATACTTTTTACGCTGCAGAAAATGTATTTGTCGGAACAAGTGGTTGTTTCTAGAATTTTTCCATAAGCGTATATACCTAATTGCATAGTGAACATCTAAAATTAATTTAAAATCATAATGTAAAGTTGAATTATGCCAATATCAACATTTAACATTCTACTTGACGCTCATACGTGTAGTAAGATACTGATAACGAGTTGGCAGTTATTAGCCAATCCTTCGGTTATGCATTGTCATGCGAAAATTGCACAGGTAATACGAAAATGTAAAAATAATACGAAATAGCAAATCATCGCTGATCCTGACTAGATCTATAAAATCTGTAACATTTTTAGCAACAACTCCTGAGTCCAATATTCTATTCTACAATTTTCCAAATTTCTACAGTTGCGCTTAAGGATCTAGAGATAGGTTATTCCTAACAGACATTGGCAGTTATTTACCACTTCTTCGGTTATAAGTATTAAGTTCAGTCCTATTCTATGAAATAATAAAATAATTGCAAATCATCGTTGATCCTGACCAATATCAGGTGTAACATTTTTAACCGCAACTCGTTAGTTTGCTCTGTAACTTTTGATATTCCATGCCCAATATTCTAGTTTCGCTTAAATCACTAGCTAGGTGGATTATTCCTCACAGACATTGGCAGCTATAAACCACTCCTTCAGTAATAAGTTCAATCATAGTTTAAGTATGTGATTAATTAATAAATTGTAAATCATCGTTGATCCTGACCAGTATCAGGTGTAACATTTTTAGCCACAACTCGTTAGTTTGCTCTTCAACTTTTTATATTCCATGTCCAATATTCTACAGTTTCGCTTAAAGCTCTAGCTAGATTGATTATTCCTAACAGACGTTGGCAGTTATTAGCCACTCCTTCGGTAAGGGGCAATAAGGTCGAATATGAGGAGTGACCGAGTGGCGCCCATGGACGGGCACTCGCGTCCGGAAATCATTCGATATAATAAAGAGCTGGCGAGAAAGCGCCCGCTCGCTGTGTGATAGATGCACGCTGCCGAGCGACAAAAAAATAACAAAATCGACTTAGCAAACATGTTTAATAAAATGAATGAGTCGCCCGTATATCTTCACCTGCTTAGTATGACATAAATTATAATAACATTATGTTGTACACGCTCAAGAAGTCCCAACAAATTCTTATTCACTAGAAATGAGACGTTTCTCAAAAATATTGTCCGAGCACAAAATAGAATAAAAGTTGAAAATTTTTCTAATATCATCCTGCTGTTGAACATCGCTCTGAGTTCTTTGTGTTTTCATATGAGAAATGCTTGCGATGTTTACCTTTGGTGGGTATTAAAATTGAGGTTATTGATTGCACTCACAACGGTCTTACGTAGTGACTTTGAAATCAATTGTGTTTTCTATTATAAATTCTGTGTCCACGCTTTCATAATCTGGCGTTAGGGTGAAAACAATACGCGGGCGAGGTTCCCTTCTCTCGATATCCTTAATTTATCGTCTCTGGCTGCAAGTAATTAGCGATTAACAACATTTAGAACCGATCAGCTCCATAAAGTCATATTAAATTACAAAGACTGTAAAAATCAATTAGTGCCTCTTGCGTAGTGATGTAACCGTATGCTTCCGAATTCTCGCTTTTATTATCAATTAGATGGGTTTATGTGGAGAGTAGGTGAGGATTAGGCGAGTATGGGTCGGCGCGCGTGCCTGCGCGGTGCGCCGCCGGCTTAGCCCCCAGGGGACGAGGTGACCCTTCAAGTAACGCGATGACAGCTGCCTTTGTCATGTCCGAGGAGGAATTTCATACCGCAAAATTGACAGCTACGTAACACCGTAACTCATGGACGGGCAGCGTGTTCCGAATCATGTCGGGGTGCGCGCAGTAAAGTACGCGCTCATGTTCGCGAGCGTTGTTGAGGAGCCGAGTGAGGTTCACGCGGCGGGCGATTTATGTTGTTTTATATCGTCTTGTCCGCTTTTGTTAATGGAAAGGTTAAATCATACAACTTTTTTCAATTTTGTAACCGCATACGACCTTTTTCCACTTAACTAATTATAATATCATCAACGAGTTTGTATCGCTTAATTCGATTTATTACGTATTAGGGTCACGCTGTTTTATTTGTGGTCTTATTCTTTTAGCTTTGTACGTAAGGGCTTAAAGTGTAAATCGTATATCACTGCTTTATTAAATTTTATGAATATTTATAATATCATCGAATTTGTTTTGCTTTTGCGTGTGACCATGCAGTAAAATCTATAGGGTGCTTGCCCTTTTTTTGTCTGAATGCTTGTGACAATTGATACATGTATGTAGCAATGCAGTTGCAATTAGGCACCTTTTTATAATTAATTATACTTAGGTAGACGGTAAAAACACTGTTTGAATATTGCATGTTGTAAAATGAATAAAATATATATAAGCTCATAACGAAAAAAAAAGTAAACGTGCGCGATGAAGTGGCAAAATGCAACAACAAGATTATTAAAAGGATTGCCGTTCCATTCTGATGTTCATACCTACTACTAAACAATTGGTATCGAAACTAGGCATAAATATTCAAAATCACGATAACATTATCATGCAGGTTGGAGCTAGCCGAGACACGGCAATCACAGCTGGAGGTGAAACTCATTTTAAGCAGTTCAAACTCTTGTAATCCAGAGCCCTCAAGTCGTGTAGGAATGTCTCATTGATTCTCCGGATTATGCGTCGGAACCATGGAAGTATGTCCAACTCTCGTATTTCATTCACTCTAGAATAATAAATGAGGCAAATCTTTGTTCTCGAAATCGCTTCGTGAATCGTACGAACCAGTTATTCAATCAAAAATATTTGAGCTACCTATTAGTTTTTCGCCGATAATGTTCTGACCAAAATTACATTTGGTATGGTGTACTTAGGTGTACGTAGGTATTACTTTTGAGGTAAATGCGATTTAGTTGATTGAAGTATACTTTTTTATATTCATTCATACTTAGCTTTTATCACACCTGATGTTAAGTGGTGATAAGGCGAAGGTGGAAGCGCACTGCTCCCAGAATCTTTAACCACTGAGAAACTGGCTGTCTTATCTCCAACTGCCGGAACACAACAATGCTGAAAACATCGTTGTTATGGCGTCAGACTTAGATAAGATGTTGGTACGAATTGCTATCGTTGTGGAGATCCTTGGGGGAGGCCTATGCCCAGCAGTGGGCGTCGTTCGGCTGACATGATGATGATGATGATGATGAAGGTGAACTTGGAGCAAGTCCTACCACCAACCGAACCGAACAATATTTACCCCCACTGGGAATCGAACCCGGGACCTCTGGGTCTGATACTGGCGGTGCACCACTAGACCACAGAATCGGTTAAAATAATGATATTTTTGTGTCGCCATAGTTTATATGATCATTAATCAGGGCGCGAGGTGACACAGCTACCACGGTCTGGTGCAGACGAATTGCCGTAGATAAACTATGAGTCGTAATGTTTTCTGTTATCTCCGAAGTCGGCAGTGTGGAATGTGGCCGATCTCATCTCGGGGGGCGATCGATGTCCCGATACGTTCACGTACACATCTGGTAGCCACAATCGCCGCGAACCGCCACCTAAACCTATTTATCGAAGTCACAGAGATTTATTGATGGCTATTTTAGTTAATAACATCTTCTCTAACACGATATGACGCAATAAATAATACCCGAACCGCATAATGAATTATTAATACTTTTGTGTCATATTACGGTAATTCCATTGTTTGCCGCGTGTAAACAAATTGGCGATTCGATGATAATGTCACAATTTATTGCATTACAATCGGTGGCGTGTCGGTCGTTTACCGATTCGGGGTTGATCACCTGATGTTTTTAAAACATGAAAATTCGGAAGGTAATAAAATATGAAAATCTGTTTAGAATCGCAATAAATAATACAGGAGGTTTGGGCGATGTCGATGCATAAACCGGCGATTACGCAATAGTTTGATTTATCGGTTTCGGCAAGGTGCACGCGGTCTAACGGTCTCGGCTCGCGCCCTCGGAGTAAGCGTGATAGAATTTCGCGTCGGCAATTTCCTCATACATGTGAAAAACTACCCGAGAGGCCTGCGGTGATAAATGCGAGGGTATGAATAAATTTGCCCGTCCTTACGAAATCTCGAGTGATTAGGTTCGACACCTAAGGCGAACAGGTGAACTTGACATAGGCACATCAGCATCACCTGTTTGACTGTAATTGAAATTTAATACCGCTTTATGATGCGATTATTGCACATTTGAAAATAATGAAACAGGTTGAACTAATTGAAACATTCATAATCCTAACGAACTAATGTTCTTTTTTACATTATTAAGTAGAATGAAGGGTTGGTTGTTTTTCGCTCCATTGAAATGAATATTAACATGTTACCTAGTCCTATTATATAATCATCTCTGAATTTATAAAAAATGTTTGAATTATATATTAATCTACCTTTACATGTGATATATATATATATAGATTCCATGTATTGTAACGTTAGCCTTTTATTTAAAATAAATACTCGTATAAATGTATAAATATAGATATTATTAATATTTTAATAAAAATGCGATAATGGCATGTCAACCAATGACTTTAATACTGATTGAACTACCTACCTACATACATAAAAGTTTCAAGTAAGTACATAATTTAGTTTATACTTAGTAGACTTGAATATAATTTTATTTATACTTAGTAGACTTATAAATTTTGTACAAATAGTCTTTTATTTTGCACTTCCTACTTCAAATATCTCTATGTTGATAAGGTATATACCATCGATCGTCTATTAATTATTAAATAAAATAATGTCCTCAAAAGGTTTCGGCTGAATAAAGCTTAAATAAATCTTTAAGTTCATTAACTCATAACAGTTAAACAGATTTACATAATTCATTACAAATACATTTGAATCATCCAAATTTTGTATTCTTCCACCCGTAATAAGATCTTTTCATATACTTAGAACCAGAATCTCATAGGAATACTTCGAAAGAAAGGTAGCTACTAGATTACTTAGATTTTTAATCGGAACGACTTCAAAATCTCTATAAACATCGACTTCATCGTTCACCCACTAAGCGTCCTGAGTAAATCAATATAAGGCAGGTATGCATCAAGCACCGTCACAGCTACCAGGTATGCCATCTGTTGCACTGCTTCGGAAACTCGTCAGACGCCTGAAACTGGTTAAGTACTAGCATTGCTACTACATGTGGGTTGTGAACAATTGCATAGTTCACTCAAATTTAAAGCGGTGTCACCATAAAAAATACCAGTGAAGAATAGCTTATGCTCGCGACTCCGCTTGCGTTTGTTGATCAACGACAATTCGGTAAATCCTTATACACAAATTAGATTATGGTATAATCTTCTCGCTGAGAGCTTTCCATCGGTACCTATCTGAGACATAAAATATGTTTTATGCGAAGGCATTGCTACACAAGCTGGTGGGAAGGATCGCTCTTATACAATACTTATATCGATAATTACAACTTTTACGACTTAGCTACAGTCACCAATATTTTTGGAAATGTCCAAAAGTTTTTATCTCATATTTGTTCATATCCCTGATCTGTACTTGTAGTACTCAGGTCCCTTAATTAAATACTATAAGGGTTCTACAAACAGTTTTATTACTCCAATCATCTGCGGTGCTCTCGGTAAAGGTACCAATATATGCGAAATGAATGGTGGTTTGATTGGTCCCGTAGATTATTAGCCGCTATTTGTATTATCAATGTTTATGATCATTTTACGAGCACTGGCGGTTTTATTGCAGATTCAATTGCGGCAGTTACCGATTTGATTAAGTAAAGGGATAGTTTAGTTTTGTTTATCATTATTTAGTTTCATTTATAGATCGTATAGGTACGTGATATGATTAAACTCTTTGTTGTTTACGATTCGGCTTATGTTTTTTTTAATCAAAGTTTACTTTCTGTCATGACTGTTACTTAGATTACTTACTTTATTAGCTTTTCTACTGATTAGGTATACATGCCTTTACTTCCATTAAGACATATGTCGCCGAATAACTGCATAAGTAACCGATTTCCGGTCTTGGTTTTATTATTTAGTATGAACGATATTTATTAATTAAGTCAGCTTTTAATTAAAGTAATTTAGTAAACCGAGTAAGGAGAACCCCATAATTGAACCACTCCAAAAGTTGAAAAAAAGCAGTCCTTTTATAGCCCTTTAAGCATTGTTTAAGAGTTAAGAGGCGAGGGAGAAACCCTCTGTAGTAAAAGACGATTTTTACCGACTCATTATCGACTTTTTCGTTCATTTTGTTTGAACATTCTTCAAGATTGAACTGCTTGTTGGTTTGCCTAACATTCTTACTTTTCCGCAAAAATGTTAAATTGATGACGTATTTTAGTGCCTTTTAAATTTCGTAAGGAAATGGATATTAAATTTCTTACCCCAGTTGTGGATCAGTACGATATTTACCCGATTTACATGTACGAAATTAATGTAGTTTCATGGCATAAATGTCTATGTTCGAGCCCATTTCGTTTTCTTTTATCACTAGTTTAGTTTCTACTCATGTCACATTTAAAACTAGAATATTTTAAAATACTTAAGTAATTTTACAAAACTACGACAATCCTTTCACGTTATAAAGCAAATTGCCAAGCTATCGTAGAAAATTTCTGAAATTATAAGATCGAAACCTCGTAATGGCGGAACTGGCTTGTATTCTCGTTGCTTTGAATTCAATTAAATTGAAGAGTAAAAATATTTATAAACTTTGGTATGAATTGCTGATTTTAAAGTTATTTCTTATGATTGATTTAAATATTCGTTATTGTATAATTTATGATCACGAGCAAACGTAAGTTTAACTTACAAAATGGTAAAATAATTAAGTTTCTCCTTATATAACTTACTGATTTTGGATAAGTTTGGAAAAAATTCTAGATTGTTCCTATATAGAAATAGACTTATTATCTTGTATAACAGTCCGTATCAATGTTGTGTAGTTAGGTATTACACTTTAAACAAGCTAAGATTTAAATGTAAAGGGCAGTATTAAGAAATATCTCCCATTGACACGAAAAGCTATATCAACCTTTATATATTGGGCTAATTATTATTGAAAAAATATACCGGTAAGGTACGTTATAATATGATTATATTATTATCTACACTCATGTTAAAATATTCGAATTATAAACTCGTACCTGCACGTATAATGACACACTTTATGCCATAGTCAACATTAAAGAAATTTAAAACATAAATCTGTATCATAATGGTCATTAAGATACAGCTGTCACTTATTATAGTACAGTTATTTTTCTTAATTTTACCATCTCCATGGCAACCGTAGGATTTACCGGCCCTGACTTCCAACTCTTCAAAAGCCCTTCTTTAGAAGGTATAGACCGTATAGACTTCTATGAGAAGGGTTTGGCGCTTATCCACATTTAATTATTATTATTCTTTTGCTTTATTTTTGAAATATATGATAAATGTATATGAGTGTAGATAAAGTAGTGTATGAGACTGCACATAACTCGGTATTAAAACACCCCTCATTATGCAACAGTCACAAAACTACTATTATTTGTACTTAGATTAGCTTTTTATGTATTTTACAATTGACACTTCACTACAGTTGTAACACTAATCATGCAGGTTTCTTTAAATAAAACTTACGTCATTGAAATAAAGATTTAATTACAATCGTTACATAATTTTACTCATAATAATAATTAATAGGTATATATTCTATAAATATCCGTATAGAACATTTAATATTAAGCGAATGTATTCGATTTGGTCACATTGAAATTTCGTCTGACGCGATGAATTGTAAAATGTCAGATAAGTTTTAAAAAAGCCTGAAAACTTTTCTGATAGTGTTTGTAACCTCAATGTAGTAGAGACTAAACATATATTATATCAACGAAACTGTTGCCTAGGTATTGGGGTTTTATTACTATATTGCTTCCGGGATGACTCGTTCATTAATTTAGTTTAATTACAATCAGAATTATAATAACAATTAATCGATGTGTGAGATACCATTATCACATAGATATTTCAATGTTTAGTTTTTACTTAAGTCTGACTGAGTTATTGAGAAATCGGTGCCTGTGAACTTAAATATAGCTCAGGGTTAGTGCGGGTCTCGATCCGACGATTTTCTATTTCGATAACAGTTCAGTGGTTGCCTAATGCATATCTAGTACAAAATATGGCCTCAGAGCTATCAGCAGTTAAACATATTCGTCTCTCCAATAGCGTTTTCAAATACGTACCTAATGCATAACCCACATGACTAAAATCCAACATTATACAAATAAAAGTCCTAATTATTTAAAAATAACCGGATCATGTCCGGAGACCGCGACCGATTTCAAAATAAAAATATTCAGAATATATTTATGTACAATGTATTCTAATAATACTTTAAACAATATTTATAAAATTTAATTCGAAGTATCGGAACAACGTCGAATGTCGTGAAACCATACTAGTTACTTTGTACACTTCTTCGAAAAAAAAACTAAAAGTAGAAAATCTACAAAACATTTTATATACAACGACAACAACAATAACCAAATCGACGATTGCCAATAATCCATTCAGTTTAAATAAAATAAATTTATTGTTTAGCATATAAGTTATGAAATCAATATAAGCATCTCGTCTTCTAAATGTACAATTTACTTAAAACTAATGAAAGCTAAGTCTGGCACCTGAACTAATTAATAACTTATTGCTCCAAATTTAAACAAAGTTACAATGGAAGAACTAAGAATAGATTTTTTTCCATATAGATTTTATGTAGTAAAACATTCCGGTCAGGGAATTTCATAATTAATGTACAACATTTCGCTAAAACCAACCTCGATTACTTTAATTTTACATATAATTGCGCTTCTCGTGTTTATAAATAATTTGGATATTATTTACGTAACATTCTTAAATCTATAAAAATACTGAGCAATATTGATTTTATACAATGATTCATTTTATAATAATCACTAAGTAAGTCAATCGTCGACATGCATCACATCGAAAAAAAATTAAGTACTTTACTTTACATTATATTTTAATCTGTGCATTTAAATTTAGGCTTTAGAAATTATACTATGCGATATACAAATTAACGTATTTATCAAATCATATAATTTTACAAAATGTCTACTTTAAGGTTGTCGCTTAAACAGCCATAGTTCTATTAGTCAACAACTTCCATTGCATCGTGGATCATTCAAACAAACTGAAACACTGTGCCACTGTGATTTTTGACAGTTCCTAGTAGTTCACGCGAGCAGCGACCCAGGTTTCACGTGCTTTACCTGAAACAATCCAACACACATTATTAATCTCCTCCTGAACCACATAAACGAGCCACACAAACCGTCGTTAACTTAAATGAATTCGAATCAGTCTCGAAATTTTTCTTTTAATACAATAAGTGCATCCTGTTAAAAGAATAGCGGTATTTAAATTAATAAAAAGAAGGTCCATTCCAATAGCTGTTTTGATTCTATCGCAGTGTCACCGGTGCGAGCCCGCCGCTGCGTTCACACATATAAACCAAAAAAGAAAAAAAAACAAACCAATCGAGATGAGGTGACGAAACGTTCAGTCTCATTATCTGAGAATTTATTAACGAATCGCCCGGACCGGAAAACCAAAATGTGAAAGAAATAAAAATTCGACCTCGGCCGCGGTCATCCAAAGTTTGTACGGCGTCAATGAAAAAAAAAGTCAAACAGGTTGTCCGGGCGAGTTGCGACTGAATGAAACAGAGAAGGACGCGAGTGAGGATCAAAAGATAAGAGGGAAGATTAGGGCGTTGAAAAAAAGCCAAGCGGCTTTTATATGGAGGTAGTGTTGTGAATGAAGAGGACCCATTGAGGTGCCGCGCCCACGCAGTGGCAGCCTGCGCCGCGGCCGGCGCACCGCGCACCCTCCGCTGCTCATAAACAAAGCTCATTGTAAACCTCCATTTCTTTTTTGGTTCAAACAATACCCTATACCACAATATTATTCAAATTCGACGGCGTAAATAAGATTAGAATTAGGTGTGTATTGCATTACCGCGGGACTTAACGTTACAACTTCCGACCAAAAGATGAATAATGCAACGGTGATAACGAGCGGATTCATTTGTGAGCGTATCCTGAGTGAACCCAAATTTAGCATTTAACCCATTAAACTGGTCGATTTAGTGGCGATAACAGTTTGCAAAATAATAAGATGGAACGACATTTTGAATGTTATTTAAGACAAAACAAAAAGCGGGAGATTTCGAGCCGTTCTTTCTGAGGCTACTTTAAAGGAATGCCGCGATAAGAAGTTATTTTCGCGTCAAGGAATTCGAGGGACAAAAAGGCGTGAAAAAGAAAATAATACAAAAGGTTTATAGAAGTGAATTTGTGAGCGTTTGACTAAAACAAAATTCTTGGCGATGCCGTTCTGTGCGGCGGCGACGGCTACGGATTTATTGTAATGAGGCGCTGGATGCCGCGGCTCCTTCTCAGAAAATCTTTGACGACTCTTAGAAAAATGCAACATCCCGGCCATCGGGGAACTACATAGACACTATATATTCACACGGTGCTATTAGACCTAAATAACTAATGATTGTAGTGACCATCTGAGATTTTAAACAAAATAATATAATTTTGAATGACATACCTTTCAACAAAAGCGTGCCTCAAAAATTAAGCAACAGGTTTTGTTGACAAATGTAAGAAATATTATATCTTTATATTATAATTAGTTACCTAGCTAGTTCATATGCTTATATATTTATCTAGTAAAATGACCACATTAGATGTTTTCGAATAATAAGGTACAAAAGGACCATGCAAGTTACCATCCCCACCCACCAACAGATTTTAAACATAGGTATTTCAGTAAATGTGTCTTGCCAAGGTGATCACTTTTTGGTATGGGAACATCCATCGCAGAGAGGGAATTACTATTAAGATAATTTGGCACTCTTTGGTATTTAAAGTCTTAATTAATAAGATATGAATTATAACAGGGTGTAAAAATCAACTGGAACCTGCAAGAGTATCCATATAATAGTCAGAGCCTATAACTACTGAAACTTTCATGATCTTTTGAATTTTCCAACGTGAAAAACTTTGGTACTGTATACTACAGAAAACCTTGTCATAATGAAGTGTTGTGTTGGAATCGCTAGTTGTTTACGCGTTATAACGTTGTGTTAACATGTTGATTTAGTGAAAAGAGCTAATTTGGGTAGGTCAGCCGCGTGCGTAGGCGTCTGTGGCGTCCGTGACACTGACAAATGACGCAAGATTGCAATCTCGCCGCCCTCGCGTCGCCCTTCCACCTCGCCCGGCCGCCGGCTCGACTCCATTGTTTTCAATTACCAACATGACACCCCGGCGCGAGACTCCGCTACTAAACCGCAACTCTGTTTATGGCTTTCTCGATATCTTTACTACAATCATCCATTTACGACCGCCTTTCTCATTTACATGCGCACTTCATATCGTGATTCTCAAGCTCGACAATTTGAAGCAATCAGTAACTCACCGCCGTCGGTGCGCGGTCCGCCTTCAGACGGCCGACACGTAACCGTTGGGATGTTGGAGCGAGCTGGAATAGGAAACATTCACTCTTTTCACGTGGTGTCGCACTTGCTTGCTTTTCGTCTAGTACGAATCTCATTATGTTTGCATAAAACCTATCGAATGCTACTCCTAATGAAGAAAGTAGTGTAAGAGTGGCAAAATCACCTTTTATAAAATGGCTTGAAGGCCGCAGATCCTTCGTTGTGATGGGGTTGATTGGGTTGATGGCTGTTGGCGGCGTGATGGGGGTTGTGGTAAGGGTCGCGCTGCGGCGACTGCTGGTGCCGTGGGAAGCAGTAGCCGGATCCGCCGCCGCTGCCGAGCGGGTTGGCAACGCTCGGGACCTTCATGTTGGGTGGCGTCTGAGGAGGGGTGTCGGTCTGCACGTCGGGGAACGCGGCCGGGTGCACGCAGGGATGTTGCCCTCCGTACTGACCGGTGGGGAAGCCACCGTAGCGGCCGTATGATCCACTGGCGGGGCTTGCTGCCGCTGTGGCTGGCAATGCAAAGCCGTTAGAGCCCGCGTCAGCGGCGGAGGCGCGCTCCGGCCCATACGAGTGCTGGGGCCAAGGCTGGGCGGCCGGGGGCGGGGTCTTGCACGCCGCCGTGTCAGCCAGGGACCATATCTTCGGCTTGGACGCCGGTATCGGCACACCACAGTCGGACGCGCCTCGCTTCGCTTCCTCCTTAATCCCGTACCCGAGCAGCTGGTGGTGCATACCTTGCAGCATGTCGTCCCCTTTCCGCTCCTCATCTGTAAAGATGATTACATTCATCGATCATATTTTATGTCCGAAATAAAAGGACGCGTGTCGACACAATCAGATTAGTCGCAATAACCAATTCCGTAGCGAAAGTAACAACAATAAAAAGAGCTTAAAACGATCGATACGAGCCGGATTGAACGGTCGACGTGACCGTTACAGGACGTAAGTTTTAGCTCGTAAGAAGCGGAATCATTGGCTCCCTACAGAAAAGTCGTGTGAAAATACGTTTGGCGTGCAGTGACCCATTCGTTAAGTGGTTATCCGATTAGCGAAGTGAAAATACCACTTTGGGGCGCGACTCCCCTGCGGGCGCCGCCTCGATCCCTTTCGCATTTAAGCCGAGCATTTATTTCGCATTTCCCGGCGCTCCCCGCGGCACCGCACTCCTCCGCGGAATGTGCCCAGCGACACAATTAATGGTCAACCTCGCTTTTCGTCTTTTCTTCTATTTTGTTCACTTTACGCATTCTCCCGCTCGCCGTGTTCGAGAGAAATGCACGGTTTTACGATAAACGTATTAACGATACGCTATCCATGAATCATTGAGCTGTTAAAACTTAATTTGATTGTGGCCGTTCTGGTTTAATCCGTCGTTTTCCTGGATGATGAAAAAAAATATTATTGTACAATTACACAAAAATGTTTATTCAGTGAAATTTTATAAGGCTCTAAGTATTATCATAATACCGTTTTCTGTTGTAAAGTGGGTTTCGGGTGGGTCGGGGGGTTGGACGACTAATGAAATTCAGAGGCCCGCGCGGGAGGGGCACGACCGCTCGACTTCATTCTCTTTATTCCATTTAATGCTGACTGCTCTAGCTTTTAAGAGGGGTTATCCGTGTTGCCCTCCTAGGGATAAATAGGGACGCCAGTGATACTCCGCGTCAAGATATTTATCCGGCAAATTGTTTTAATTTTCATTGTATTAATCTAATAAAGGCCCACAACGGCGGGAGATAAGCGTGAATTGGATGATTCCATAATGTTTTATTTTGGCAACGTGTTTAATGTGTCCGATGGGGTAATTTTGCAAATTGTTTGCCGTCTCCTAATAGATATAACCATTGAGTTGTTAGTTGTGAAAGGATTTAGATTTCACTGCCATTTTAAGACTTTGTGCGGTACCTACTGATTGACTTGATTTCAATCAGGGTTAAGAAAAAAATATTTAATCTTTTATTAGGTACTCATAAAACCATTGATATTTTTAACGTTATTATTTTTATGAGGGCGCACCTAGTTGTATACCGACTGTCGCAGGACGCACAAACAGCAGGAAGCGACAGCCGCGTGAGCGGAACGAGCGTGGAAATCGGGCGATCCGTTGCACTTGATACCTCGAGTGGTTTTCCCCTTTAGTCCCAGCGCCGGGGGCGACGTGAGGCATAATAAAAACGCGTCGCGGCCGTAGAGGGCGCCACTGCGCCGCCGCTGGCACCCCGACCGCGCGTCCTCGGTGCAGCCTGCACTTTACAACTGACCTCACTGCAATTTATTACATCTCAGCTCTCGGCGTACGCCCCGATGCTCACTTGTTTGTATTACTTCTACTCGTTTTCCATTAGCGCGCGCCGGATTAATATTTTGTTTGCAATGCGTGTGCTCACGACAAAAATTAACATTTATTGGTTGGGGTCACAAAATGAAGCTTTTATTCATGAGTGGCTTAGCGCGGGATAGTTCTGGATGTTTGTTTGCCGACGACGGCCTGCGATCGCGTGTGAAAGCAGCTATATTGGTTTTGTTTGCCGTGACTTAAAATGATATATTACATGTCGCGATCATTGACATTTTCGTAAAAGAATGGTTTAATACATGTATGTGAGTGAGAAATATAATGGCTTGTTTGAACACTATTATGGGACGGATTATGTTGACGGATATATTTAAATTGTAGCAATAACTGAAACAAACTCAGTTATAAAGCTGGAAAGGGATGTAGTTTGTGTGAATTCTAAGCTTAATTGGCGTTCATGTTGTGATTATCTGGAGATACTGCGGGCACTGGCTATACCCGACACCCATACGTATTTCTTGCCTGTTGCATGTTCTCACCGGCCACGTAAGAATAAATGCATCGGTTCAAGATTTTCTTCCTTAATGAAGTTAAATAAATGTAAAGTTCAGGAATATTTATATTAATTTTCAATTAAATTCTATATCTCAATATGAAGAATGACCTAATGAAGGTAATAGTGTGTTAAAAGTTATTTTGGAAATAACGTCTATACCTGTCTTTTTGTACGTCGTCGAGGTTATTCACCTCGACGTACACTTACGTACAAAATCCAGCCTAAACAAAAATATGGATTTTTAAATGATTATATGCGATGCGTTTATCAAACCGTTGACTTTTTGCGTTACTATAGTGTTAGGAGTTAGTAACTGATCTGATTTGAAGATCCATGGTTAAATTTTCAACTGCTGTTGTAGAAATTTTCTATCGATCTGCTAAAATTTTCTGGACTTTCATTTACTTGGGCTGTTTACTTAGGTATTTAAAATAAAACACTTATTCAATACTTCTCGTCGTCTCATGCGGATTTTATTTATTTTTCTCAGATTTTTTACATTTAGTGTAGGTAATTCAATTTTGTTATCTGTTTTCCTGGCTTTTGTAATTGCTGCAAGGACCGACTTATAAACAAATAGGTAAGTAAAAATCTGTAAAAAAAAATGTAAAATGTACTTAATAATTTTATTGTTTTAATCATGGATCTTCTGGTCTTCTTTTATTGGGATAATTTTTTCAGATTAGATTTTTTATTAAACGTTATTCCTTTGCTTTTGTTATTGTGTCCTGTTTATAATATGTCGTTTTAAAGAATCACTTAAACACTCCCCTCCAAGCAGAGCCACGGGGCGCATAATCCGTAATGCGGCATGGGGAACACTTGCGTTTTTTTTATTCAAGAGGGATGGTGAGAAAAGAGATGTATGGATGGCAGGGCCTGGATGTGCATTTGGAATTGATTGAATATCAAGATTATGGTAAAGTATTTTTTTTAAATTATTGAACATTGAAAAGAAAATGTATTGTATTTTTTTACCTAATACTTATTTGGTATTTTACGGTCAATGTCACTTACAATAATTTTTTCAAATAAACATATGGTATTTGGATGGAGTGTTTTTGTTTCTTCCAGGCAATCTTAGTTTTTTTGTCATGTAACTTATTAAGCAAAGACATCCATACCATTACCGTACCATTTATATAAATCTACTATTTTATAAAGTTCTTACTGAAAATGCTGCTCCGTAATTGACTGCTTCAGTCATCATCAGATCTTATTGCAATAAATTTATCTAAAAACAATCAGATAACTCATTGTAAATTTACTTATGAAGTTCGGTCAATATTTATCTGCAACATTGGCGTTCCCATCATCAGTTATTTTACTGACGCCTTTTACGACCCCTAAAGTGGCGTTGGCGGCAGGCGCGACGGCATTCACACCGCGAATTAAGTGCGCTTCTATCCTAACAATAGTCGGGTTCATTAGCGACGTATGCCGCCACTCGCCATGACGCCCTCAACCTCCATTACGACCGTGAAGTTCGCAATGGAAACACTCCCACTTCACACCATCTTTATTGTAACAATACCCACTTATAATTTATGTCGTTGACAACCGCAACTAACAACCACCCTTGCTGTTATTGCACGAGAGCAATCTCTCGTTCCGCTTCTGCGTTTTATTATCCTACATTCTTACAACATACATATTATTATTCCGTTAACCTAAAACAGTACTGAAAATGTTTGACGACAAACTACGATGCGAAAAAGGTTCCACATTCAATTGGAACACATTATAAATCCCCAAAACCGTACTTACTTACGTTCCGGCGGAATATCCTCATAAAAGAAACGATCCACGAACTCGACAAATCCTTTGGCAAGAACATGAAGTAGGGCAGATCGTCTGACAAGCCGAACGCGACCTCCGAGCGTCGCCCTGTTGTACCCGACGAACGGAAGAAGCGTTATATGAAATTTGGGCCCGGGCGCCGCCCACTACTACGAATAGGAAATCCGGGAGCGAGGAGCGGTTACGCACAGTTACACGCCTGAGACCCGGCCCTCCCGCAGCCCCCGCATCCCCTCGCCTCCTGCCATCCCGCACACCCTCCGGCCTTCAGCCGCGTTATGCCAATTCACTCGGCGATTTATACACCGACAAAATTAAAGCAATTTTAAACGTTCAGATACGCCCTATTGGAACATGAACATAAAATTTACGATGAGGTTTGGAAAAATCATAGAACAAGAGGAGTCATTCGCTTATGCAGTCTTAACAACACAATTGTACACTTTCAATATTATACGAAAATTCATAACAATCGCACGGCAAGCAAAAACATACACAAATGTTACTAAATTGGGGCTGTTATATCGAACATCATTCGAATGTCAACGACAACAATTTTCTAGTTTTAATGTGTTATGGTTGACAACCCAAATGATATCAAGCCTCGAATAGACCTTTTTAGGAAAAAAACAACATGGTCTGACCGTAGTCATTACTTTTTGGAAAAATCAATTTTAGTGTTGCTTGATCCAAGGTCTAATCGAGGCTCATGAGGTAAACTCAACGAACCTTTATGCGTCTTTATTTTTTCATCTTGCTCGTCTTTGTCCTTCTCTTCGTCTGAGAGCATCGTGTCATCATCGTCATCGGTCTTATTTTTCGGCTCCCAGGTCATCTTGTTCTCCTTCTTGAGGCGGCGGCGGGCGTTTGCAAACCACGTGGAAACTTGCGTTAGTGTCATCTTTGTGATGATGGCAAGCATAATCTTCTCGCCTTTCGTCGGATAGGGGTTCTTCTTGTGCTCGTTGAGCCAAGCCTTCAGCGTCGCCGTCGACTCCCGAGTGGCGTTCTTCCGCCGGGCTGCTAAATCGTACCCAGCTCCATATCTGTCGACAAACATGTATATACTTACATATACCTAATGGGCATTTTCCGCCTCCGGCCTTAAAAAATAATTTATTCAGTTCGCGACAGCTAATGAGGTACTGTGATTTATGCCACATTTCTCAGTAACTTATCTCTTGCACGGATAGCAAGAGATACTCGTAAACTCACATTAAGTTCATATTTTAGTATGAAAACTATAAATAAACAAATA
Source organism: Crambus lathoniellus (assembly GCA_949710035.1). NCBI lineage: Eukaryota > Metazoa > Arthropoda > Insecta > Lepidoptera > Crambidae > Crambus > Crambus lathoniellus. Next base: position 38,801,941 of record OX453296.1, read on the forward strand.
TAGTTATTGATATATTATTATGTCATAACAATAACGAAATAAACCTTGGATATTATAGCAGAATATTCTTGTATCCAGTACGAATTATTATTTCATTGGTTACGATTCATGAGTCTCGCGTCGGGCCGTTTACAGCAAACAATAAACTGGCTTTTAAATTCGTGGCAGATAGGCGTTTTATTTGAGGCAATAGATTTCTCGTAACGACAGCAAAAATAAAGCTACCGCGGCAGTGGAGCGACATTCGATACACTTTTTAGGGCCCACGGTCCCATTTGCATCCGCATTCTAAACGTAATTGTGGCGAACCGTTTCCCCTTGGCAGCGTTCGTACCTGACTTCGATTTTCTCGTCGACATGACAAAGGCGCGGTCTGAGGGGCCCAATAAATAGGTTTCGCGCGTGAAAATAGTTAAAAAATAGTCCCCGCGCGGGAAACGTTCTCTCAAAATGTGACGTTATGTGTGCCCTTTAAAGTTCGGTATCGTGAAAATGCTGACAGTTTAACAGATCTCAACCATGACTCGAATGTAATTTGCAAAAGTGGTGGAATTTGTACTTTTGTTTTTTATTTCATGCGGCGATCAATTTTGTACTTTTGGGTTTTAGAGGTTGTTTTCGTGTTTTCCATTCGAATAAAAAATTTAAATCTACTTGTCCGATATTTTTCAGAGTTTAGAGTTATTCACTTGAACGCTTGGAGCCACTTCTTCTGAAATAGAGGTTAGTGCCGCTAGAGGGCGGTTCGTTGCATCTCGATGCAATTGCAGGGCGGTGCAGCGCAGGCGTGGGTAGCGTGGGCGTGCTCACCAATCGATTGAGGCGCCATCTTGCAAACCGGACATCACAGGTATTGCCAGTCTGCAGGCAACCCGCCTGTCGTCGTCACGCACCTCGCTTTCGTTTATCACACGCATCAACTATAAATTTTGAAAAAATAACGGTTTCGGTGCGTCCTCAGTTCCTTTCCCATGCTCACATAAATATCCGTCTATGAAACTTAAAAGCATATCGAAAACCATATTAATACTCGTGTCAACGCAAATACACCGTCTCCGTAACCAAACATTAGTTGGAACACGAATAAGCTCTTCTGAAATCTGCGGCGGTTAGTGACGACAGCGGTCGGGGTTAAGAAAATCAAGCGCTCGAACACAGTTTTGTACGGAATTTCGCTGTTCTGTTAGCGCTGCAGCCGCTTTGAGGGGCGTTCCGCTTAAAGCTCACTAATTAATTTAGACAGTCCACTTACTCGTCGCGCCCGCCCTATGAGAACACATGCACTTGGTTTTGAGAACGTTAATACATTCACGGACGGAAATGCTTTGTATCTTTGTTAATTTGAGGACGAAAGTTTAATACCGATGGCTTAAATTTATGCTTGATATTATGTGAAACCGACAAATGGCAGGTTTAATTCGATCTGACGTTTCCTGTTTATTTACTTGAAAGTTGTATGAGAACTTTTGGTCATAATTTTGTGAGTAAAATTTTTGATAGGTTTTGAAGATTAATGCTGAATGATTGTGTCTAAAACTGGGGGTTCAAGGTTCGTGTTTATTAAAAGCGGCTGAACTGATATGCTGAATACGGCTGTAAGGGTACAAGAAGAGCTAATATTTGAGCGGGTATTCAATTCAGTGGTATCGTAGGTTTACGATCTGCCCGCTTGGGGGAATTGCGGGGTACGTGCCCTCCCTTTACCTATACGCAAGTATATAAAACACAATCCCCCCACAAGGGGGCATGTGTTAGAATTAGGATTCGTATCAGTTCGAGTAGGTGCTTTAGGTTCGAATATTCATTCTGCCCTTCGGAAAAGGCTATCTGATAGCGGCGTGGTGCCATGTCTGTCGTGTTGTTGCGTTAGGTTATAAATAAATCACTTTTATACATTTTTGATAATGTCTTTAGAAATCCTAAGTCAGCACTTAGTACTTGTACCTTGACAAAAATACACGGATATTTGAATTTTTGGTGACTGTTCTATTTGGGGTTTTTTACGCTAATAGGCACAAGCCTATTTGTATGCTCATCATTTACTTTATTATAGTAACAATACTATAATAAAGTAAATGATGAGCATACAAATAATTGAACAAAACAGTACGAGCCCGTGTTATATCTAATCCACGACGCCTGTAAAATTCAAATAAAACGTAGGATATTAGTCTTCTTTAAATGTAAGTGTTATCTCTTTTCTAATGTATGAAAAGCTTTCTTGTAGGTACTGTTACCACAACTAAAGGGACTGATGCTAATCATTTGTTGGCGTTATTCTTTGAACAATGTAGTAATTTATCTTGGCGGTAGATTCAAAGATCTACATCTACAAATATTATCATGTTATCATGAAATCCATTATCTACTTCCTTACATTGGTACAAGTACTGACAAACACTTGTATACAGCTTGTATACAAGATGTTTTGCACTTAAATTGCTCTTCTCATAACTAGCGACATTACGTAATAAGTACGAGTATTCTAAAAAGCTCACTGCTCGAATGGTTCATTAAGATTTTTAGTGGTCTTATAATAGTTTTGTTAAATCCGTATCAATTTATGTCAACAAAGGTGAAATGTATCTTCATAAACATAAAACGTCAGACGTCGCGGCGTCTCACACTAACAAGCGTTTTCTTATACGGTTTATTTAAAAAGCAACCGTCCAAATGAGCGTGGAGATTCCTCGGGGTGACACGCGGGGTGCTGTAATTTCCTGCGTATTTTGATCTCAATGGCGCGGCACAAGTGCTCCCTCGACTCTTTCTCTAATTTTTGTACGTTTTCTGTGCTCGCCTCTTGTGTTAAATATAGCCGAGTAATTTTTCATTTCGGCGCGCGGCGGGCGTGGCAGATTACAGGCTGTTCCAAATAATAAGCCAACGGTACTTAACTGAAGTGAGCCTACAGACGCGGCCAACTTTTGTTGTTCGTGCACACTTTTCACCGCACCCGCTCCTTTCTGCGACCATTTATTTGGCTCGGCTAACTTATTGCAGTACGTTTTATGAAACCTTTATGAAGTTTTTCTTTTCATTATGAATATACAACAATTTTTGCTGGCAACCGTTGGCGATTGTATTTCGAGTGAATTAATGTCATTCCAGTGTCTCGCGAGGCCCGCGTTATGCAGTATGTGAGCTTTTTATGTCTGCGTTGTTTTATAGAGTTGCGTGTTTCATTTCGCTTTTGAATAAAATCATCCTATGTGTGAGATAGTGAACAATTGTGAGCCGGGATCGGGGGCGATATATCACGGTGTATTTCCGTGCTTGTCTCGACAGTCGACTATATCGCTACGTCTTTTTTACGTATAAAAACTAATGTCGCCTCTAATTATTTTTAGATTACAACGAACCGCCCGCTATATTTTAAGCGCAGCCGAATTGTCAGCATAACTTCTCTTTGATGTAGCATGATTTGTTTTTATTTTCAGGCAGTTCCAGCGTGATTCATGGCCGGATAAATTTCAAATGCGTCGTGAAACGTATATTTAATTGATACGTCCGCATAATACATTATCATGGTTATGACACTCCCACTATTACTATTATTCTGTCGTACAGACGTATCTTCTTGGCTGATTAAATAACCAATGTGCTAATTTAAAGCTAAATGGTAATCATCATTGGTACGAGAATATGAAATTAAATTATGTTTAATTTGAGGTCACTAACAAATCAGTAGCTTCTTTTAACATAGAAAATACTGTTTTCATAACTTATAGTATTCCTTTTGTAACAAGAAAGCTTTACAAAAACCACCCGTCCCGTCTGACGGGTTGCAAACTTTGCCCAAAATGTCAAAGCCACACGTCAACCGATCGCATTTCAAGAAAAAACTGTGAATTAATCAGGCACTAGCGCGAAATGGATGTGCCATCATTCGTCTCTGTCACTCTCTTTACATGTCAAGTGTTAGTGTGGGACGGCATGATAGTGTGGATACCCTCGCTTGTCGCTAGCGACACGCTTCGGGGGCTAGGTGTGCCTTTATCGGGCAAGCTGCAATAAGCTCTTATGAAACCTTATCAGAGTCATTATAACCGTTCTCTTATCTTCTTTAGCACGTAGGTATACGTGCATAGAAATTTCTATTTTCAAGTTAACAAAGGTCACTTGCTCACCTTTACCGTATAGCTATTAAACTACATATGTAGTTAACGCGCAATTTTATTTGGTTGGTTAGTTTCACTTACAGTTTTAAAAGGATTTAACATTACAATGCAAAGTCCAAGAACCAAGTCAAAAAGAATGCCTAAATAAAGGTTTTTGGCAGTACTTAATCATAAAAATTTGGCTGCATGTTTTTTTTAGGTAGGTATATATTTTTCGCCGCCATTGCCTACTTTCTTTAAGCGCGTTTATAGATCACAGCCACGAAATTTGTTGTAAGCGATATGCGGAGGTGTGGATTATTAATTATATAAAAGTGTTTCCCACTATGAGAAGCTTATTCATGTGTAATCATTAAATGAAATATGCGGTCGAGTGGCGGCCCTAAACGCACATATCATATTACGCGTTTGAACCCCTCGCCGGCCGATATAAGATGAATAGTTAACAAGCTAATAATGACAGGTGATTTGGCGATGAATGCTTTCGAAATTTAATATAAACGGTCTAATAAACAGCCAAACACGTTAACGTCTAATAAGAGATATATTTTACGAGCATTTGAAGACCGAAAGCGCGTCGGGACGAGTTTGAAATGTTATCTTTATTTATACCGTGAATGTCGTTGACACATTATTGCCAATGTATGAAATGAACACCTCTGCCTAATATTGTGTGCTGTTAAATCGGTAACCTGTCAAAAAATAACAAAAGAGAAACACAAACAAAAAAGCAATTTGAATCTATCACGCGAGAAAAATGTGGCTCAATTCACAACGTAACACGCCCGCATAGGGGGATACATTTTGCACAACATAAACTTTATTAAAGTCAATGTGAGTCGCCAAATACAAACACGAGCCTTTCGCATAGCAATCTATTAGAGAGATACGTTTCGATAGGGAGGTATTATGTTAATCCTTGCGTGGCACTGGCTTTATCTAAAGTGGCGCGGGCGTTTTGGACCTTTGTGGCCCTGGGCCCTGGGGCCTGGGCCGGGGCCCTGGGGACTTACCCGTAAGCGGCGAGTGTGGGGTCGTAAGGGTAGTAGCCGCCGGAGGGCTGCAGGCCCGCGGAGGTCCACGCAGACATCTCGCCACCGCCCTCCTTCAGCGCATAAGGGTTACTCTGAAACATCGTAACACACTTTGAGTAAACACAACCGTGGCACACCCCAACTCTAATAATGTTTTAAAGTAAAGATTCTTTACCAAGAACTCTTTCTTGAAAAGAGGAAAACCTTTTTGAGCTACAACTTCTTAGATTTTCACAGTGGTTTATACAAGTTTAAAATAGTTCAAAATAACCGCTGCTAAGGATAATATGCATATAACCCGCACAACTAACTAAGACCTCTTCAAAATCAATTAAATCGAAAGATCCTTCTTTTTTTCTACCAACATAAATCAAATAAATTACATTGATTACACGAGCCATCAGTTATGCCGTCCATTTTAACACGTCAAAGTCCAATTCCCTCAAGACAGAGTGAGATGTCGTTAACAAGCGGAATCATCTTAAAACACCATTAGCCCCGCTAAACTAGCACTCCGCATTAATCTCATATGTAATCAGATAAATCTCGTCGGGTAATACCTTTCAGTCAATCGGCCTAACAAATACGTCGGCTCCAATTTAATTAAAGCTAACTTAATAAAAGGGAGTAAGTCGGCCAACAATAAAAGTCTCTAGTGAGGCTGACATATCACTGGCATATTTGCATAATGTACGGATACGGAGGGTGGGCTGTTAAGGCTTGCTCGCCCTCGCGCCTGATACTCCTGATAGTTGTTTAACACACAGATAGTGAGTTTCGGAGGGAGCGGAGTGAGCGAAGTGAGCAACGCTCCTCGCAGTTATTCGCATACATTAGGAGCAACTAAATTAAAAGTGTGAATGATTCCCGCCGCGGGATTTGGTCCCCTGTTTTTCACCCCTACTTACAGATGACTTACTTATTACGATACGTATGGATCTCAGGACGCAGGCGGTAACTGAATAAAAGCAAGCTTATTTGTTCCCCTGTATTGAGATAAGAATATTTAGGCGCACTGTAACACTACCTTTGAAAATGACGTATTAGAAAAAAAGGCCCGTCTCACAACTAGCTCTGATTGGACTTGAACCCACGACCTTTCACTGTCCGGGCGACAGCTCTTTCTAATTTGTTCTTTTTCAAATACTTCATTTTCAATTAAAAAAAATGAATTGTAAATGCAAAAACAAAGTAAAAATAATATAAAATAACACTATAGGTCCTATTTATTTCTTGTAAGATTCGATTGTTATATAAATTAATACACGTACTTGCGTTTGGGTACTTTTAAGAAAACTGCGAAGGTTTTAAGAAAATACTGTAGATTTATCCACTAACTATTAGAAATAATACAGAACCCAAGTTGTTAGGAATAGCACTACCTGGTTAATACGAAGAATATGAACAATCATTCTGTTAAATTAAACTCACGTGTCAAACAATACGTGATTAAAATTTGATTGTGTTTGCGTTGAAGTCTTTTAGTTGACGAGAAAAATTGGTTTGTAAAATAAATGTCATCATGACCATGATTTCAAGGTAATTTTTGAAAAGCTTAGTTAAATATTAATGGACATAAAACTACGAGTTAAATTCTTTATTGTGAACTTTTTAACTGACGTTGATTAGAATGTGCCTTATACTTTGTCTGTCGTTTTTTTATTGATAAGTACCTAGTAAAAAAACTATTAAATCAATTTCAAAATATTAGATTATCACTAACTTTTAGAAATGTCTGAACTCAACTAAATTTCATAACTACCATGTTTATTCAATGAAAAAATATGTTTAGATATTCACAACAAGGGTAGCTTCGCCATTGTTGAATAAGTTTACGACTCAACTGTGCAAACAACGCAAAAGCGAGCCAGTAACTGGTTAAAGCGATATAGCAAGTAACTGTCGCGTCTTAGAAACTTGCACGAACATCGTGGAACTTGCCTTTGTACGATAAAACCGCTTCGCAAACAGACTTTAAGAGGGTGTGGTTAAGTGCATTTTCTTTTAAAGATTGATATTTGAGGTTTATTCTTCACCTTTTTCTATTCACATTATATTTGAATTATTATCAATTTTCTTTTATTTCTCCGAAATACGACAACAACATTGTAAAATTATTTTAAAACGATCAATACAATTTAAGCTACGGTTATAGCGTTTCGGGTAAATATACAAAGTGATGTAACGTTGCCGTTGCAACTACTTTATGTCAAAGAATATACACTTACGCGATCTATGTTAGGCTTTAATTCTATCCTATATTTTTATGGTATGAATTTTATAACCTCCTTGGTGGGTTTAAAAATTAGCAGTCATATTCTGTGTTCTGACGCTGTTCTGAAAATCAATAATTTGATTTTTACGAATGTTGCCATGGACATCTGTTTGTGTTTACAAACAGTCTTTCAAAATTCTTTACGTGGTGAAAATCTATTTTCAATTTATTATCTGTACGTACCTATTGCTGTGAAACATATTTTTATGATACGAAAACCTGTATCCTAGTACAGGTAAAATGTAATCCCAGAACAGTTATATCTGTAATGTATATTTTTGGTAAAGACGACTTTTTATATCGATGTCTTATTTTGTTCTTTTAGGTTTTTATTTCTGGTTTTTAAAATCGTAAACATATTACTACTGTGGAATCACTAAATTTTAGAAGCCATAGCCATGCAATGCCATGGCCAGGCCATAGTGATGTATATGCGTCTGTAAAACAACGCACATACACTCAACCAAATTACAAACAAAAAATCCTTATAAAAATTAAGAGTAAAACAATACATTATCAAACGATTCACATATCAGAAATTCTCAAGGCGGTAGTATCACTTTCAAGTACCAACTACATAATTCTATTGGCGTGAATACACAGAACTCTATTCATTCAGAAAAAACTGAACTATCGGAGCATACAATCGCTAGGCGTTAGAAAATATAAAGTACAATGTACTATTTCGTATTAGTGTTGTAAGTTTTCTTATATAGGTAGGTAATGGCTTAATTACTGTTTCCTGTAGCAGGTCGCCTATGCGTTTCATTGAACAAACAAATTGTGCAGTTTGCTCTTAGTACCGATAGCACGTTAAATGTCTTATAATGGGCTTTTTTATTTTCTTTACTGATGGTAACTCTTAATTACTCTGCATTCAATGTAAGGTACTAATTAAATTAATATTAAGGTTAAGTATATTTACTTTTTGCCTTTGGAACAACCGTAAAATCTTTCATAAAATGTGACGTACCAGTTAGGTACCAGCCCATGGTCATGGGGGAGGGTGGTGGGCAAACTGCCAACCCATGTCCCTAGGGGGGGGGGGGCGAAACGGGAAGAAACACCAATATGTCACGAGTGCGGGGCTGGCCTTCCGGCCAGCTACAAAGAGGAACCCTAACTACAGCCATTGGGACAAACCTTTCACTCCCGAGTGTATTCAAAGCTATGATCGAGGACGAAAAGATCAGGAAGGCAGTCGTGACATTTTGCGAAGAGGTTATGACTGTAAAAGAGGTGGCAGAAAGAGGGCGTGAAGCAGCTGCAGACGTAGGCTCCATCAGACGTAAGCGGGTCGGGGTCAGACGGCGTGAGTTTAGACGCCTAATCCCTCCCTAATGAGTCATAGGATCCCATGGTCAGAGCGCGCGAGTCTCTTCCGGTTCCCGCTAAACCTTGGTAGCCCACGAGGGATAAAAGTAAGGAGTTTAAAAAATAAAAAAAAATAAAAAGGGGGGGAAGGGCGGGCAGCTTTGATACTCCGGAAGACGAGGTGTATGACAAAACTATGAATTTGAGGTAAGTAATTAATTTTGAGCAATTATTTTTTTTATTTATAGAGGAGGGGCGGGGGGGGGGGGAACGTGTCCGTCAGCGAAATGTATGCTGTACTCGCGAAATGTATTACTGTCATTCACTTTAGAATAGAAAAAGACATAGAAATCCCAATAGAAAATCCTTTCCGAACAGTTGTGAATCAGAGGCATGGAAATGGTTTACCTAATTTAAGCTCGCCAAATCAAAATTACTACTTTAAATATTTTTTATCATGCAGGTATTTCTAATAATAAAGATAAAAGAAAATACATCTCTATCAGCGCAAAATAAGTTGATGATAAGGTTAAACACATTTTACAAAGAAGACTAGTTGAACGCACATAAAAGGGCGCGTAATGATAAAGGCGAGACACGTTCGATTCGGTTCGTCTCCCGCGCCGCTGCCGCCTCCACCGTCATGACGCGCAATAATTATCACCTGCTGGTTGCCACTTTTGCTAACCGTACTATAATTGTTGTCTCCCTGTCGTTAGCAATTATCGTGCAACAAGATGTATTATGTCAAACGTTGATACAAAGTGTATCGTGTAACTACGTGAATACCTATGCTAGGAAATGTTATTATATTGTTTAAACAGCATTATTTGTTCAGAAAATATTTAAATGTCGTTTGATTTGTCTGTAACTAAATAATAATGGATACTTATTCGTTTATTAATTTTGCTTATTTTTTTTTATTAATTTGTGTATTGTGTCAGCAAATGTTAACATTATTAGTTGTTAAAGTTTATTAGGTACTCTGCAAAAAGGTACTTGGTCTTATTTTCATATGTGGAAAAATATTATAAAAAACCGGCCAAGTGCGAGTCGGACGAAGGGTTCCGTACCATCAAAAAAAAACACGTTTGGCGTATGGGAGCCCCCCCTGGCACTAACGCAACGGTTGAGCATTGCATCCCCAAAATAACAAAATCCTTTACGCAATAATTCTTAGTAATAATAAATATTGGACACCATCATATGTGGATATTGGAGGAGCCCGTGGCGCAGTGGATAGCGCGCTTGGCCTGCGATCGTTGAGGTTAAGCAACGTTCGCAATGGTCGGTCACGGGATGGGTGACCAAAAACTTTTCATCTCGAGCTCCTCCGTGCTTCGGAAGGCACATTAAGCCGTTGGTCCCGGCTGCACTTGCAGTCGTTAATACCCACCAATCCGCACTGAGCCCGCGTGGTGGGTCATGGCTCATTCTCCTTATTCATCCATAAGGAAGGCCAGTGCCCCAGCAGTGGGGACATTAAATGGCTGATGATGATGATCACATGTGACGACCGATTTGGCGCAGGGGTAAACTACCTGCCTTCTGCGCCAGAGGTCTCGGGTTCGATTCCCGAACAAGACAAATATTTGTGTGCATGAACATGTATATTTGTCTTGGTCTGGGTGTTTTCTATGGATATTAAGTATGTATTTACAAACAAAAAGTATATAAGTATATATTTATCCGTTATCAAGTTCACGTAGACACAGTTTCTTAAGAAATTTACTATGTGCTTAGATAATTGGTGTGATTGTTAGAAAATATTTATTTATTTATTTATTATTTATTTATCACAAACATTGGTCCAATACCAAACTATAGTAGCTGCACTAGTACTACTGGTAAGTGCAAATAACGAAGGGTATTACAGACCCGAGGAAATATTGAATAGTTTGTTTTCAATATTTACCCGACCGGGAATGGAAGCCGGGACGGGACGGGAGATACCTCGACTACCGGTGCGTACACCACTCGGCCACGGAGGTCGACAAATACCACTGCCACCATTATAACTATCCTTTTGTTGCATGGTTTCGATAATCATTGTGTCTTGTCGGCTATTAAAATTACAATTACAAACGTCGCGCTCCAATTCGACAGTTATGCAAATAGTGTCCCAAAAAGCTTATGGCAATGTCGCATCCGCAACTCTTTGAGGCTAGAAAAAGTTCCCAGCCCATTACTATCTTTCTTTACCTGTATTTAAATCGATAGCAATTGCGTTTTCAAAGTAATTTCGTAACAAAGTAATATTTGTGGAGACAAGATAAAAATTAAGTTCCTCACCTACGAGATCTACCTTTTCTGAATTTATATCGATTAATGCGAAGTTTCAGCCATTAAAATTACAATTACAGATGGCGACGAACGCATTCGAACATTGTGTGCCCAAAATAAGCTCGTGACAAATTCGCATCCGCAACTCTTTGTGGAGGCAAGATAAAAATTGCGCGTTTCCCTGGCGGTGACAGTGAGGTTCCCTCCGTAACTATGAGTGATGACGCCTTCGCCCCCGGCATTAGCCGCCACGCACGTGCCGTACCCATTAATGATCAAACCATGATTGCCCCGACGCCTCCCAAAGTAGTGGATTACCTACGATTGTTCTCGAGGATCCATTTGTTTTTGTTATTCTAATGCTGTTCTTCATACGCCTTGAGACTTTGATGGGACATTTTGTAATAGAGGTTCATTTTATTATGGATTTTTGAGAAACAAAATTGTAGATTTTTGGTAAGTATGAAATTTGAAGCAACTTGACTCATTGAATCATTGATAAAAACGTTTTCTCTCAGACTATGTCCATACAGGTGATGATATTCTTATGTAATAAATAAGCTTTTAGTAAAATATTCATTTTTATGACAATCTTTTTTGCTGACTGTACTTTAATATTGTATTGTCATCTGAACCAAATCTGTATACAAAATTTCAGCTCCATCACGCACTGGGAATTGCAAGGTTTGTCCCCAACTAACTAACATACTAACTAACTAACATGGTAAGTTAATAAAAAGCTTGTAATAATAATAATAATCAAGCAAGCCAGGATTGCTCCCAAAGTACTTAATGGATTATCTACGATTGTTCTCAAGGATCCATTCGTTTTTGTTATTCTAATGTTGAGCTTTATGTGCCTTGAGACTTTGATGGGAAATTTTGTAATGAGAGAATCGCTTATACAATGATTTTAAGTGTTGTGAAGAAATCTTAATAAGCAGAATAAATATCAATCACAATTAATTAAGTTCAGTTAATCAGCTAATTTTATCAAAACAACACACTGTTGAATCTGTTCGCGACAAATTCATCCCCTCTTTCCATAAGACTGAACCCAAACAACATTTTAATCAATTCTCCACAGAGTTCGCGAGTCAGCGCACAGATAGACTCATTACACCGACCCCAAATAAATATAAACAGTAGCGAAAGGGGCTGGCCCCACTATTAACGTTATTCACATGCGTCGCTAGATCCATAAATAAGAGCCAACTAGGATACCGACATTACCGACCCTAGGAACAAAAAACGCAAGTTCACGTTCGAGTGATTGGCGCGGTTCATAAATAAGGCTCGTTTTCATTGCATTAAACTGGTGATAAGTTATTTGACGGTTCATAAATTCCGTACCCCATCGTTGTCTGAGGCTTACGGAGGTGGCGGGGCGCCGGCGCCGGGCCGACCCGCCGCGCTGCCAAATCGGCACCGCTCCATCATCCCTCCACGCCACTTTCTGGCTTCTGCTCGCCATTTAAAGCCTTGATTTTACTCCCATGTCGTGTAACGCTACACCATTTTCTGCCCCATAAAGTGGTAGCTATGTCCCTCTCATTTGGCGTTACTTGCTCAAACTGGAACATCATTTTCCTACTTTGCCAAGATACCCTGAAATATGACGCCGTTCCGTGTAACGCCGACATTAAAATAGGGACGATCGATATCGCGTTAGCAACGTATGGTGCATGCTCGCGTTAATGCACCTAATCATGTAAATGCACCAACGGACACTTGTGATATCAACATCGCGTGTACGCAACGACAGAAAGACTACGACCGACGTTTGATCTCGATTGTGTTCAAAGGCCGTGACGCAACGTGAGTCCTGAAGCCACATAACGTTAAATTAGAACAAAAAGCAAAAAAATCCATCCACGTCGCTCGTACCGCCCGCCCTCCCGATCCGCAAGCTCTCTAACATTGAGATTTATTAGGGTACATTAAGTGTGTACCTACCATAAAACTCTAATTTACAACGAAATAATATTCAACCCATAAAATAATAACATTGCCATGCACTAGCAAAATCTGAAAGTGAATTGTAGCGAGTGGAAAAAGAATGACTCTAAGTGGATAAAAAGCGAATACAAACGAAAAAGTCATTTCATGCCGCACGACGGTGACGCAATCGGTCGGGGGCGTTCGATTCAGGATCCTATGTGATTGGTAGCAAGGGCTGTATTTGCAGGACAGGGAGACAACGTGGCTAAGTTCAATAAAGCTTTCCCCAAATAAGCCATAAAATGAGCGGCATCGGGCGCGGGCGGTCGGGAGGTATGTTCCCGTTCCAATTATTTGTTTGTGGAGGCACAATAATTTTATTCTACGTTTTATTTAACATTTATTTCGTTACGGCAATTTCACGGGTATCAAAGAATTGCTAGATTGTGATTTAAACGGAATTGGTTATTTTCCACTTGGACGGTTATAAGCTGACTATATTTCATTGTATTGACTTATTGTTATTTTATTATGCGCGTTATTATGTTGCTAATGAAAATTTATATTTACAATCCATCAAAATCCTGAATGATCGGCCAAAATGGAATCGTGTCGTTCGCTTCGTGTTTATTTTAATTTAACAGTCGAACGGTGTTGATTTTTGGACAACACTGAAATGTGACTGCAAATTACGGCAATTGATGAATGAATTAAGAATGAAATATTGTGCCGTGTGTGTACCTCTACCTATGTAAGTATGTTATTATTACTTTAAAATTATAATTTAAAATCGATTAATTACTGGAGTAAGTCTAAGTAAACCAAAACGATGGTCGGCGCCGCGCGTCTCAGTCATAAATAAATAAACAATAAAGTGGGATTAAACAAGTCAATTGGAGCTCAGGCAGACAATGTGCGGTCAGGTTTAACTGCCTAACCCGACGGCAGCGATCGCGGCCGCCGTAATTCAATGATCGTAAACGCTCGCAATGATATCAATTAGACGAGGCCCGAGACCGATAAAGCTCAGCTTTAATTAGGAGAACAAACAACAGACGGGCCTTAATGAGCCGTGAGCGTGTGGGGAGGGAGACGTAATTAGGTCCCCCGACCGCGCCCGATCAATTATTGAGTCCCGCTGATTGATTGGGTCGCGCCACTCGCGCCACCGCCGCCGCTGCCGACCGCAGCCAGAACTAAACCTACCTCACTCTTAATCCATCGCGAAAACTTCATTAACATAACCCGCATAAAATATTTTATTAGATAAACTTCTACGAAGTGAACTTCAAATTAAAAAGTTAACGTTCAACAAAGCATACGACAGCTCTTAAGAGCTTCCGGGACCCCGCATTTATCGCATAACGTATTTATCTGATGTCTTGCTAATAGCCATCACTGGAGGGTAAAACGCAGCTGTAAACGTCCCGACGTATAAATTACTTATAAAATAAGGACATTAAAAACCATTTAGAGCAATAGCTATTATGAGAGTAGCTATAAATAAAATTGTATAAATTATACTATTATTTTGATACAAAA